>JAWNOF010000021.1:6435000-7685000 GCA_035046165.1 Drosophila rubida | reverse complement strand
AAGCTGTTGACGATCAGCAACGGCGACGGACGCTCCAATAAGCCTGTTATCTTTATAGATGCTGCCATGCATGCTCGAGAATGGATTGCGCCATCGTTGGCTTTATACATCATACAGGAGCTGCTGGAGAAGCCTGAGGAGCATGCAGAGCTGCTCAAGGATTACGACTGGATCATCATGCCCGTGGTCAATGCGGATGGTTACGAATACACGCACACGGACTCACGCTACTGGCGCAAGACGCGGAAACCCACGAGCGACCCCAACAACACTGGCACCGACCTCAATCGCAACTTTGGCTACATGTGGGGTCAGGATGACGGCTCCTCCTCGGATCCAGCGGAGGAAATCTATCGCGGCGAGCACGCCTTCGATCAGCCCGAGTCGCAGGTGGTGCGCGATGTGCTGCTCACCTACAGCGATCGCTTGACCTTCTACCTCTCACTGCACTCCTACGGCAACTACTTGCTGCTGCCCTGGGGACACACCAGGTAAGCCGAGGCACCAAATATAACGATTAGTTGTGGTTTCCTTGCAACAACAATATCACTCACTATGTAATTATGTTAAGATAAGTCATATTTATTAGGGCCCCTGTAAACGTAGAGCATACAAATTAAGGTTCAGCATTAACAGCTGATTTGATATATATCTATAAGTGTTTATTTGTCATTTTGTGGCTATACTTCCAATTCTTGGAATTTCTTCGTGCCACCGTTCTTTGTTCTTGTTTTAAAGTAAAAACTAAAAAAATTAACTAAATTACTCAACTAATTAAAGGAAAATATAGTTACATCAGATCTCATAATAATTGGAAGCGTTGTTGCAATGTGCTAAAGCAGACTTGCAAATTAAATATTCTAAAGTGTTTGTATCAAATAATGCTTCAAAACGTGGTTTAACAACGAGTGTTATTTTAAAGTTAAAAGGTTAATTGTAAAGTTAATCTAACTTCAACAACATATTTATCTTGTATTATTTACTATTAAATAAGATATTTTTATTATCCCAAAAACTCAAGACCTTCTTGTTTTGCAGCGCTTTTCCTGCTAACTACTACGACATGTTGGAGGTGGCCGATGCGGGCGCCATGGCAATTGTGCAGGCCACCAACGGCATCTATAGCTACGGCAGCGGCTACTATCTGATGTATCCCACTTCGGGGGATTCCACGGACTATGCTGTGGGCGTGGCCAATGCGACGGTGGCCATAACCATGGAATTACCCGCCGGCGGGTTTCTCGGCTTTGATCCCTGGGTGTCGCATATCGAGGGAATGGTCACCGAGAGCTGGGTGGGAGTGCGCGCCATGGCCGTGGAGGTGATAAGACGCTATACTGAGCAATCGTAATAAAGATGGATTATTCTAACGAACTATTCTTTGATTTCATTGTGCAAGATAAGCGCTGCATGATTTATAGATCAGTATAATAGTTGCGATTAGATATAAAATTGCCTATTTAAGTGGGTTGAACTACTGCCGCACGGGTTTAATAAGTTCCAAATGTCGCGATTGGGTTGGTTAACGTTGCTGCTGGGCTTGGTCTTGGTGTCCGCCGATGCGGACTATGAAGGGTAAGTGCAATGGATTAGTTAAAACGTGCTCGAGCTTGAACTTTGGACTGTTGTAGCTACCGCATCTACGAGGCCACGCCTCAAACTGCGGCACACGGCGAGCTCTTGCATCGTTTGAGCCAAGCGGGTTACGACTTCCTCAGCTTGAGTCGCACTCTGGCGCATCCCGCTCGCCTTGTCGTCAGTCCCCAGCAGCTAAAGAACTTTGAGGCGTTGCTGGCTGCGGAGCAGCTGAATCATCGCCTGCTCAATGACAATTTGGGTGCCACAATTGCCGAGGAGTTCGCCCAGCGGCAAGTACAGCGTCGCCTGCTGCCCATCACAGGCAAAGGACGTCTGTCCACGGATCGTTATTACACGCACGCCGAGATCAACAACTACATCGATGATCTGGCTGCCAGATATCCGACCCGTGTGCTAGTCAAGACTGTGGGTTGGTCGTACGAGCGTCGTGCCATGAAGACCATCACCATCACCAATGGCGATGGCCGGGCGAACAAGAAGGTGGTCTTCATGGACGGTGGGTTCCATGCACGCGAATGGATCTCGCCGGCTGCTGTGCTCTATATTATTGAGCAGCTGGTGGAGCAGTTTGACGAGAACAGGGATTTGCTGCAGGACTACGATTGGGTCGTCTTGCCAATGGTCAATCCTGATGGTTATGAGCACACACAGACTGGCACGTTGGCGCGCATGTTCCGCAAGACGCGCCAGCCCTATAAGCTTCTGGGTCAGACGTGTTATGGCGCCGATCCCAATCGCAATTTCGATTTCCACTGGAACGAAGAGGGCGCCTCGTCCAATCCCTGCATGGACACGTTCGCCGGCCCAGCAGCCTTCTCCGAGCCGGAGACGATTGTGGTCAGGGATCTGATGCATTCGCTGGCGGATCGCGGCATTATGTATCTGACCATGCACTCCTATGGCAACTACTTGCTATATCCATGGGGCTGGACGAGGTAGCTAATTGGTTTCAAATCAATTGAGTTGTTTTTGCCATATCAATATTGCGTCTTTCAGTGCTTTGCCCGACAACGTGGATCAGCTGGATGCAGTGGCAAGTGCTGGTGGCGATGCCATTGAGGCTGCCACAGGCACTGTCTACAGAGTGGGCAGTTCCACCAATGTGTTGTACATTGCTGCTGGTGCCAGCGATGATTACGCCTTCTATGCGGGCTTCAACATCTCCATTACCATGGAGCTGAGTGGCGGGGGCGTAACCGGGTTCGATCCATCACCCAGCAAGATCAATGAGTACGTGACTGAGACGTGGATTGGTTTGCGTGCCATGGCTGAAAAGCTCATTGAATTGTTTTAAAATTTGTTAAACAGTGTAATGCTAGTTCAAAAAATAAAACTTAAGAGTTGACAGTATTTCTTTTTCGCATTATTTTGTGTCGCATTCTGATTTTATTTATTCTTGTATTTTAATTTTAAGTGACAAATTTTATTTAACTAAATTTTGCTAAATAATGTAAGCTTTATAAAAGCTAGAAGTTTTTCTCTTCGCTGTCTTGTTCTCTTATGAGTTTGTCGTTAGTATAGTATGATATTTTATTTCACATTTGTATTTATAGAAAATTCTAAAATTTGTCTAAAATTTTAACATCAATGTCTATTTAGAAGCTTTTTAATTTTAGTTTTAATTCTTTTATAAATTTCCGGAAAAAATATTTGATTAGATTGTTTACTTTGATATTTTATGTAAATTTGCTGATCAACAGATTTGATTTTATTCCATTGTTATCAGAGTAAACCCGGAGATTGTCAATCACTAAAACTCGCGTAATGATTGTTTAAGGTAATGTGGATAATTCCAATTAAAATTGCTATTATTAGATAAGTAGTTATTGCCAATTATGTCGTGTGCTTAATAGCCCTAATGTAGTGCTATTATTTTTTCTTAGAGAGCAAATATTCCAAATTTCTACACTTTTCTTGAATTTTGAAATTATGCTTAAATAGGACAAAACGTGACAACGATTCACTGTCACGCAGAATAATATTGATGTTTTTTGAAATAATACTGTAATTTATAAGTTGTCATACTTGCCATGCGAATAATATCATTACATTATAAATGCTAGATTTAAATGTAGAATGGAATATGCTTATTTACATGCTTGGCTGAGCAGTATACGCCTGTCACTAAAGCAGTGTTGCTTTGAAGCAAAGGTGTTAAGAGTAGACGCTCTCTTATCATAACTCTCCTTTTATTGATTTACGACACGCAACAGGAGGATTATCAGCAAAATGCTTAATAATTGCAATAATAATAATAGTTGATCGCTTATCTTCTCAAAATTGTTGAACTAAAAATGCCCCCCCCCTTCAAGTTTTCTTACTCCTGACACTGCACTGTTTGAAACTATTATCGATTTTTAAATGATTTTACAATCAATTTATTGATTAATTAGAGTGGGTTGCTAAACATTCTGTTATATAGGTGCTGATAACGTTTTCGATTAGAAATAATGGGCTGGGAAATTTTGATAGAGCTCACATTTTTCTCCCAGTTGTCAACGAGTCAAGATGAAATTACTATGGTTCGCTTTGTGCAGCCTGCTCATAGCACAATCACAAGGGGAAATCAGTGTCTACGATGGGTAAGATGGAAAGATTAAAAAGTTATATTTAACTTAACTGATTTATCTTTTGATCAAATAGATTTAAGGTTTATGAGCTGTCTGCAAAGAGTCGCTCTGCAAACATAGTCTTGTCCGAGCTGCTCAAGAATGATTCACACTACGAGATATTCAACAGCAATGGAGCCAATGCCCATGTGATGGTGCATCCAGTGGCGCAACCAAAGTTTATTGAGTTGCTGGACGGGAACTCCTTGAACTACAAGATTGTAAATCGCGATGTGGGCTTGACGCTGCGTCACGAGTTCGAAATCAATCGCTATCTCAGAGATTGGTTGCCCTACAACGGAAGTCTGGGTACTGGCAGATATTACACCCACGACGAGATCAATCAGTATATCGAGGACCTGGCTATTCGGTATCCCAAACGTGTCTTCGTTAAGAAGGTGGGCAAGAGCTTCCAGCACCGCTGGCTGAAGACCATACGCATAACCAATGGCGATGGGCGCGCCAATAAGAATGTTATCCTTATGGATGGTGGTTTTCATGCTCGCGAATGGATTGCTCATGCCTCTGTACTTTATGCCATTGGAGAGCTGGTTGAGAATCGCGAGCAGTATGCTGATCTGCTGCTGGACTACGACTGGGTGATTCTGCCCGTGGTCAATGCGGATGGTTACGCCTTCACGCATGAGTCTGCCGACAATCGCATGTGGCGCAAGACTCGTAAGCCGAGTAGCGGCAGTTGCATTGGCACCGATCCTAATCGCAATTTTGATTTCCATTGGAATGAAACGGGCGCCTCTTGGCAACCTTGTTCCGAGACATATGCCGGACCGACAGCATTCTCCGAACCGGAAGCAGTTGTGGTGCGCGATCTCATTCAGAGTCTGGTGGGGCGCGGCAAGATGTATTTGACGGTACACTCCTATGGCAACTATATACTCTATCCCTGGGGCTATGTAGAGTCAGTAGCATTGGTATTTTTTAATGAAATTATTATTTACATCCTTGTATTGATTACAGCGAATTGCCAGATACGTGGCGAGATTTGCATGAAGTTGGAAAAGCTGGCGCCGATGCCATCAAGGCGGCGACTGGCACAGACTACTCCGTGGGCTGTTCCACGACTCTGTTGTATGAAGCAGCGGGCGCTAGTGATGATTATGCCTTCAATGCCGGCTTTCCCATCTCATTTACCATGGAACTGCCGGCAGGCGGACAAAACTATTTCGATCCTCCTCCATCGGATATTGACAGATTGGTAAAGGAGACTTGGATCGGCATCCGCGCAATGGCGCAAAAAGTCGTCAGAAAATATCCAATTGATGCACGATCAAATGCGCCATGAAGTTAAGAATTGAATATTTAATACGTAACCACGAGATATCCTGTTTGAAACGATAGTTTAATCTGATGGAAAATAAATGTTAAAATCTGTTTTTGAAAATTTAGGTATATTTTCTAGCAGAGCTAATAGCGGATTTTTAAACCGATAACTAAACTTTTTATTTGAAATTAATACTTTCACTTCAAAGTTGTTCCACGTATTTGGTGTAAGGAACCTAAGTTCCAATAAAACGATACAAAATTCAACTTAATTTCAATAAATTTCTCCAGATGGTAGACAAACGTATATAGTACATACTTCGAACTTCCGAGTGTGTTTGTTTATATGACTTCTGAAGAATTAGCTTGCCATACCTAATCGTTAAAATTCTTTTGCAAATTCCTGCATTTTTCAACTTAAACACATTGTACAACAACTCTTTGTTGTGGGTGACGATTTCATTTAAATGGGCTGCGCAAATGCGCAGTCCGTAGTTTTTTTCAAGCCGTCAACGAGTCAATATGAAATTGTTGTGGTGCACAATGTGTAGTCTATTCATAGCGCAATCCAAAGCCAAAGGATGTGTCTATGATGGGTGAGTTTGAAATTTGGAAAATGTTGCAATTTTGCCGATTCTATTTTATATGCAGATTTAAGGTCTATGTGCTGATGTCGAAGTTGCATTCGTCAGCCTTAGACTTATACAGTCTGGTCAAGAATGACTCTTACTACGTGCTGTTGTCTGGTAGGGGAACTACTGTTATGGTGCATCCAGAGGCACAAGCTGAGTTTATGCAGCTGCTGGGTAACAACGGCTGGAATCATAAAGTAATCAACCACGATGTGGGCTTGGATTTGCGCAGTGCCTTTGAAACCAATCGCAATCTAAGAAAACGCTTTCCTTACGAGGGTCGCGTGGGCACTAACAGATATTACACATTCGACGAGATCAATCAGTATATCGAGGATATTGCCCTAAAATATGCCAGTCGAGTGTTCATCAAGACTATAGGCAAGAGTTTTGAGGGTCGCTCGCTGAAGACAATAAGGATAACGAATGGAGATAGGCGTGATAATAAGCATGTAATCCTTATAGATGGTGGCATACATGCTCGCGAATGGATCGCACACGCCTCTGTGCTTTATGTAATCGATGAGCTGGTCAACAACCATCTTGCACATAGCCATTTGCTACAGGATTTTGATTGGATCATTCTGCCAGTGCTTAATCCAGATGGTTATGAGTTCACTCAACTCTCGGCAGACAATAGGTTTTGGCGCAAGACTCGTCAGCCGAGTAGCAGCAATTGCATTGGCACCGATGCCAATCGTAATTTTGATTTCCACTGGAATGAAACTGGCGCATTACTGCATCCTTGCAGCATCACATATCCCGGGCCAAAACCATTCTCAGAGCCAGAGACAATTGCGATGCGTGATCTCATTCACAGTCTAGCGGATCGTGGCAAAATGTATCTGACAATGCATTCCCATGGCAAATATATACTTTATCCATATGGCTACACCACGTGAGTAACAAAATTAACTTGAATTTACAACCTATGAAGTATGCAATTTGTAGTGTTTTGCCAGTGACTTGGCCAGATCTTGATGAAGTTGCTCGAGCTGGCGCCGATGCCATTTTTGCAGCAACTGGCACGCATTACAGGGTTGGTTGTTCAGGTCGTTCGATATATTCCATAACAGGCACTAGCGATGATTATGCCTTCAATGCTGGATTTCCCATATCGTTGACTATGGAGCTGCCAGCAGGAGGAGCTAATAAATTCGATCCTCCTGCATCTGATATCGATAGATTGGTTAAGGAGGCGTGGGTGGGCATCGAGGCAATGGCACGCAAAGTAATTCAAAAGTATCCAGTATTATACTAAAAACAAATATTAATTTAATTCATATAATATAATATAATAAAATATAAAAAGAAAAGAAACATTTCCATGGGAACAATTATTTAAAAATTTTATGTCAAGCTTGCAGATTAATATATGTTCTAAAAATTATATATTTTTGTTATTCTTTTCGGTTGGAAATCTAAATTAATTGAAACTGAAATTATATATATTTTAAATATATATTTAAAAAGAATTGGTAGATTATGTAAAATTATTTAGCACAAAAAAATGCTTTTTATGTAACTGAACTTCAAATAAATAGTTTTTAATGTGACCCAATCACAAAAAATAAAATGCTACAGCCTATAGATCAGCTGTAACCCAGTTTAACGAAAGTATTCGCTATGAGCTCATCCATATCACGAAGTAGGCAACTTTACTTGAAGAAATGCCACTGTGTTGACTGACAATAATCTGAAGTGCACAAGCAATGCACAGCAGGCAATCGAGTCAAATTAGATCACACCAAAGTGTGTCATGGTAGACAACGCCGCGGGGCGCAGTTATCGCTGGGAAGGTAAGAGGAAATGGAATGCACGACGTGTTTGTGTTTCGATATGTATAAAATATGTGTGGAGTTTTATTTGCAAACTGCTGTTTAGTACTTGTCAATGACCTTCAGGGCCATGGCGCGAATGCCAGTCCAAGTCTCAGTGACGAAGGGCAGAATCTGAGCGGTTGTGGGATTGAAGCCCGAGCCACCAGCGG
Organism: Drosophila rubida; assembly: GCA_035046165.1. NCBI lineage: Eukaryota > Metazoa > Arthropoda > Insecta > Diptera > Drosophilidae > Drosophila > Drosophila rubida. The sequence goes on along the minus strand of JAWNOF010000021.1, from coordinate 7,676,889 downwards.
GCAATTCCATGGTGATGGAGATGGGGAACTTGGCAACACCGAAGGCATAATCATCACTGCCGCCAGCGGCAGCGTACAAGACGTTCGTGGAGCTGCCCACGGTGTACTTGGTGCCCGTGGAGCTCTTGATGGCATCGGCACCTGCCTGGGCCACCTCATCGATGATGCGCCACTCGCTGGGCAAATCACTGACAAGACACAAGAAATAATTAACTAAAGCGCATTGAATCATTGCTGTGTTACTCACGAAGTCCAGCCCCATGGATAGAGCAGATAATTGCCGTAAGAGTGCAGCGTCAGGTAGAACTTGCCACGGCCCGTCAATTTGAGCAGCAAATCGCGCACAATCTGCGTCTCGGGCTCCGAGAAGGCGGTGACGCCCTTGAAGGTATCGGCACAGGAATAGCTGGAGGCGCCCACCTCACCCCAGTGGAAGTCAAAGTTGCGATTGGCATCGGTGCCAGCGCAAGTGCCCGATGGCTTGCGTGTCTTGCGCCACATGCGCGAGGTGGTGTGCGTGTACTCATAGCCGTCGGGGTTGACCACGGGCAGGATGACCCAGTCGTAGTCCTTGAGCAGCGCCGCATTGGCAGCAAAGTTCTCGGCCAGCTGGTAGATGACATAGAGCGCACCAGCGTGGGCAATCCATTCGCGAGCATGAATGCCGGCATCCAGGAAGATGACGTTCTTGCCACTCTTGCCATCGCCGTTCGTAATGGTGATTGTCTTCAGATCGCGGTTCTCGTATGACTTGCCCACATTCTCCACAGAGACGCGGCTGGGATAGGCCTTGGCCAGCTCATCCAGATAGGCGTTGATCTCCGCGTGACGGTGGAAGGCCGTGAAGCTAATGCTGCGTGCGGTGGCACGTTCGGTGACCATGCGTTGGTTCTGACTCTCCAGCTGTTCCTGCGCCAGCGAGGCACCCAAATCCTGATCGACAACCTGGTAATCCACGTTGAAACGGCTCAGCATCTTCTCGAAGCTATCCTGGTCCTTTGGCTGCACCATGAGACGTGTGGCCGCGTCGGTGGCACGTGGCAGGTCGAAGAAATCATAGTCGGCGTTCTGGGCCAGGCGCAGCATCAGCTGCTTCTCAAAGCTGTTACGCGCATTGATGTCGTAGATCTTGTAGCTGGATACAGATGCAAAAAAGTGCACATTAGTTGACTCAATGGCTGGCTAATGCCGCCGCTATTATTTCCTCACTCACCCATCGTAGCTAGTGGCAGACAGCGCAACGACGCCGCACAGTAGCAGCAACAAGCACGATTTCAGCAACATTTTGTGGCGACTCCGCTGCGATCCGTTGGGTTCTGGCTCAGAGAGTCTATTAAATGGTGCTATCACACCTGGCTTCCTTATATACCAGCTGAAGTGTGCAACACTCGATGTATGCGTAATATCAGCAACGCTTTCGATTGATACAGAATTCGATCAGAAAAACGTTATCAGTCTTATCAGTAGCAAACAGTTTTGTTTGTGTATATCAACGTCTTGATTTAATTCTTTGGAAAATCTCTCAAAATTTATTATGTGATTTGATCGTAGATTAAACTCAAGACCCTACAAATTTAAAACGCTCGATACGTCTGACGGTTGATATTCGGAAATAGAAACATAACTTATTGATTGCGGAGATAATTTATATTTTCACAATAATAGCTGAGGTTCGCTTTAAATGATTTAATTATTGTCGCTTAATCATCTAATTTGTCTTTTTGTTTGTTTTTGAAGATGTCTTCTTTCGATCGCTTACTGTATTACGTGTGAAAAGATAACGGAGCAAATTACACATGAGTCGGATGGAAATACCGCAATGACGATGTCTCTAAATTAGTTGATTGAAGAGTATGAAGAGAAACTGCACTTCCAAGATACTTTTGAGTGGCTCTTAAAATGTGTGCAAATTTCGATCAGGAAGGAGACTAGTCGCATTTCTAAAAAAATTTATAGTTGCTTCATTGTATGACAACTACATTTATGTATTATATTTTAGTAATTCTGCAAACTTTCCGTATAGACATCTTAGATTTGCGCAATTTCGATTAGGTCCGTGCAATGACTTTGAAAAATCACGAGCCTCTCAGACTGCGTCTGCAATAACTATTCTTCTATTTACGTTTCGAATTTTATTTGAGTCGCTCGTAAATTTGTCACTGGGCTTGCGCCATAACCGCTTTGATTTATACTGTCTTTAGCTTTAGTCAGTTTCAGTTTTGATTGTGTGCAGAGTGAAGCTTTATCAGTTGCTCGATTTCACTTGCTGACTTGCACTGCAGCGCGTAGAAAAAAAGGCGAACAAAAAACTCTGCCATTCAAAACAAGAAAAAGTCGGAACACGCGTACGCGACGACAGAAAATGAAGAAGATTTAGAAGTGGGCATAGCCGACAAGCTGATGAGCTGCCGATTATTACACAAGGCAGAAAAGAGTATATAGTTTGAATTACTTTAACTATATTATATTTTTTTTCACGAAGATATGGTTATAAGTAACATAACTTTTCAAAAGGTTGAGCTGATCAGAAATAATGAAAAATTGCATTGACAAGTTGTAGAGCATTTTTATAAAAGTCAATTTTAAAGAAGTATACAAAGTTGAGCATTATTGTATGTATAACAATGATGTGAAATTAATATTAATTTAATTGAAAATACGAGCAAGGGATGAAAAAAAATAAACATATGCCTGCCAACAGGAGTCCAAAAGTATATTGCAAAGCCTTTGAAAGAGTATTTGAAATAATAAAAATACAACTTTTTGGTTTCTTCTATTTTTATTTTGGGCAGCACTGTGAAAATATATTTGAAAATTTATTGCATTTCATGCATTGGGCCACATTTGTCTGCATTTGTAGGCCGCTTTGGTCAACAACTTTTTGGCGGCTGCTGCACGCAAAACAACAAAGCAAACAACAGCAAAATGCACAGACAGTGCAACAACAATAAGAGAAATAGAGAGAAAAAGTTTGCTTACTTGAAACTGACAATGAGCGCATGGAAATGACAAAAAACACTGCGGAAACTGTTGGCTCGTAATTTTGAATGGCCCATTGGATGCGACAGGCAATGGAGCTCTCGAGCAGAACACCCCCTTGCCCATAACTAAGCCACAGTGCGGCAAACTTTGCATACCCTGTAATAACCAATTGCAAATTAGGTAGAGCTTGCGTTGATTGATTTTGGAATATGGTCAAAATGAAAAGTTTAATCAGTAAATATCCATAGAAATATAAAATTAAAAATATTAGCACACTTTCTTTTTTAAGAAAGCTTAAGTATTAATGGTTTATAATTCTAAAATATATTTTTTGATTAACTAATAATTAATTTATGCATTACTGAGTATCTTGCTACTCATCATGAACTATTATGTGAACTCCACGTGACTGTCATGTGTGTGTGCGTATATTGGACTGACTGTATTGCTGCTTTTTGTGTTCTACTTTTTTAGCATTTTCTTTTTGGTTTTTGGCATTTGGAAAACTTTGGCAAAAGTTCCCCGTTTCAGTGGTTTTTCCATTGACAAAAGATAAAGCGGCATTGTTTGCAATTTGCTGTGAATTATGCAAAATTATTTACTAAACACTTTGATGGAGCAGGGGAACTCTGCGCTCAGTCAGAACTTCGTTTAAAGTCGTTCGTGGCTTTAATTGAAATTGATAGCTGCGGATGGGCCAAAGTGACTTGTAAGTAGTTTCCGAAAAATTCATTAGACAAGTCATTTGCATAAATATGCGGGAAAAACATTCGGAAAAGTTTTGCGGCATCGCTCTTTAATTTCCATTTTGCATAAATTAAATGTCGACAATGACTAAGCCCAAAACAACAAAAAGGACTCGACGATCCGGCTATCGAGGCTTGCCATGAACTTGCGGCTTTATTGCTCTATTAAGAGCCAAAACCCCTTTGGGGGCGACCAGTCGCAAGTTGAGTGTCAAAAAAGCAAAGCCCACAACAGAGTGTGGTGTGGGTGGCCGATGATGGGGGGAGGTGTTGGGCCAAGATTTTAATTAAAATTCATCTTCACATTTAATCAAATCATGGCTGAGCTGGCAGTGCGCAGATCTGCCACTGACATCGACACTGGCTTCTAATTAAGTGCGAAAAATCGTTAAATGTAAAATCAAATCGTGCAAAAAGTAATTGAAGAACTCTCTCTCTCTCTCTTTCTCTCTCTCTCCCTCTCTTTCTGTTGTCCGCCACTCGCAAAGGGGTTGAGCACTAAGGCGGAATGAACTGTTTGATGGAGGCGAGTGTGGAGGGGGGTTGACGGTTCAGCGCCAGCCAAACTTGTAAATTGAGTCGACTATTATGTATTGTTGTTGGTTTAAGGCCACAACAATAGCATCACCTTGACGGGCGGTGGGGTTAAGTGGGCGGGGTGTCAAATATTTACAATCTACGTCTATTACGTGCAAGTATTTGTTGTTGCTGTGGCCATTCGAATGGCTAATTAAAAGCAGCTGGCTGTGGCCAATTTTCTTAATTGTTAGCTTGTTTTGGATTTACTCCTACAAATTTATGTATTAACTGAAGCGCAAAGCCGGGAGAGGCTTCCACAAATTGAAAACTGTGGCAATTACTTAAGAAAATTTTAAAGTAATTAAACAACACTTCAATGAATTCTTGAAAAATTTTTTATCAAATTGCCATTTTTTCAAGAAATCGGCAGTTTTCTTAAGTTTTTAAAACTATTTTCAGATTTAGTATTAGAGTAATATCTAAACATATCACATAGTTCATACAACTTCATCGTGGAATTAGTGATTTTTGTATTTTTTATTATTTAAATACAAATATTTTAATTTGTGGGTTTCGAATTCTATGTTTCACCAAATTTGACTTAAATTTATAAATTCATAACTCTCAAGATAGCTTAAATAAAATTATTTTAGTAATTGCTATCTTTCAAGTAAAAAAAACTTTCAAATCAATTTTAATCGTTGTGTGTTCGCAAGCAAAATGTGTTTCATTCAATCGAACAATCTTCCTTTGGGAAATTTATGAGATTGTAGCAAGGATGTGTGCTTGTAGCTATGAAAATGAATCACACTTACTTGGAGTTTTGCCTGCTTTGCATATGACACATTTTTCGCAGACTGCAGCACTTCAGGCGTTGCATAAATCTAAGCAGCAGCATGTTACAGTGTCTGCAAATAGTCGAAACACAAACAACTTGAATATCATGGCATAAATTAAAGATTGCACACTGAACGTCACAAGCTACAGATACATTTTAATTGCAGACGCTTTTCATTTGGATTTATTGAACAGTCAACAAACAAATGCACACACTCTGGGCACACACACACAAAACTCAATTAGCTTGTTTGAACTCATTTGTAGCGGCAAATGTTATTCGAGAAATTAAGCTTTAATTAAGCCAAGCCCAAGCCAGAGGATTGCAGGTAAGCCCGCACAAAAGCGGCTGCCACTGCGCCAGTAATAACATTAAAAAAAGAGAGAGCAACGAAAAAAAAAAAACGAAAACAATGCTGAAAAATGAAAACAAATACAACGCGAGCAAAGACCAGGGAATCAGAGAATCAACGAAAGAGCCAAAGCAAATGCCAGACAAAGTGCACACAGGGAGAGAGCGAGCGAAACTCATGCGACAGAGAAGCAGAGCAGAGTAAGTCGTATTAAATTTAATTGGATTTGAGTGTTTACCAACGGCACAAGCCGCCAGCAAAGCCACAAGCACCAGCTGAACGCCTCCCTGTTCCTCTGTTCTCCCAAAATGCGTGCGACCCACTTTTCTTTTTCTTTTCTCCTCTTTTTTTTTTGTGTGTGCCCCGGCTGTGTGTGTTGTTGTTTGAGTGGCAGCAAAAATTGCACACATATCACAGGTAGCATGAGGCTTAAGCCGGATTTTATAGACTTGCCGGGAACGACAAAAAAACCAACTAATAAAAGTGGAAGGTGTGCGAAACAAAGCAAACATTGCGTATACGCCAAGGCGGCACAAGCCACGTGGTCAGTGGACAATGTTCCACTTGGTGTGTCATCGTTGTCAACGCGACGCTGTAGCGTAGAAGCGAGCTACCAATTAGCGCTGCAAAATGCCCGTTGAACAAGCTGATGATGGCATATTTTTTGAGAGCACCTTTTAAGCCGCATACATTGTCAACATTTTGGCAAACAATTACAAAATGCGAAAAATGTTAAAGTGCAGTTCGCGTTTGGCAAGCGGGAAAAGTGTTAGCAATGCAAATATGATAAATCACCGTCATTATTGGGCTATCAATCAAAATTATGTCGGATGTGTTTTCCATCTGTTTCCAAGTGTCTAATTGAATAACGAAGCGTGCAAATTGAGCCGATGCTAGTGTGTGTGTGTGTGTGTGTCTGTGTCTGTGTCTGTGTGTGTGTGGGAATGTAGATGTCTGTGTCTGGTTTGCTCGACTGCTCGTCTATTGTGGAACCCTGTGCCTTGTCCTTGTCATGGCTTGGCAACGAGGCCGCGTTTGAGGGGAGGACAGAAAAAGCGTTAGCCCCGGCGGCAGTTAACGACACATCCGTTGAGATTTATAGAGACAGCGTTCTCTGGCGCTGCTCAATGTCTGCGGTTGCCACTTGCTGCACTGTGGAGTATCTAACCCAAGGCAACAACAACGTTGCTTGCCGTTAAAAACTTGCATTTAAATTTGCTTTAATTTCAGGACTGTGGCTCACACATTAACATAGTTTTCAGATACGCCGGCGATGGCGATGGCGATGGCGATGGCTATGCAAATGCCTTTAGAGGTTTACCAGGTTTACAACAGCTCTCGAATCTGCAGACTGGCACAAAGCCGCAGAGCAGAGCAGAGCAGCGCAGCGTAGAGTAACCGTTACACGTTACCAGTTAACACTTACACGTTTGCTTTTTAATCCCGTTGCATTTGATTGTATGCAGCTGGCACAAAAAAGTAATTTAGTTCGAGCAAAGCGCTGTCCATGTCTTTGTGTGTGTGCTGTTTAATTTGCAGCATGTCAAAAAAGCCGGCCACATGTGTGCGAGTGTGTGTGTGTGTGTGTCTGCATGTGTGTGTGTGTACTGTATGTCTTTGTGTGCATATAATTATTGCATTTCTGGCACGTTCCGAGGCTACGACCGAAACGAAAACGAAACAAAAGCGGAGCCTCGACACTCGAGTGTTTGTTTTGCAGTTGGCAAATGGCACATTTCCCTAGCTCGCTTTCATTATTTTCTTGTAGTAAGTATTTTTTAATGATACATAAACTAAAAAGATACACAACAACTATGCATATGAGTTTGCGTCTCCCTGGCTGTGTGTGTGTGTGTGTGTTTGTCTTTGTGTGCGAGGAGGTTGGCAACTCGTCTAAATTATTTACACATCCGTTTTGCATTTTCACTGTTTGTTTTTCCACGCATGCCGCGCCACTTGAAGCATTTTCCCACTTTGCATTTTCCGCCCATTCCCCCGTTTGTTGTTGCTGTTGCATTGTTCCCTCATTTGCAGCTCAACACTTTCTGTGTCATTGTGGTGTCTGCGTTGGCAACTAAACGCCGCAGGCTCTAGCCTTGTTTTCCGCTCTTTCCAGCTTTTGTGCCACTGCCACATAATGAATGCAATTTTTCAGTTCCCTTTTCCCATTGAGTGGGTCGCCTTATATAATCAGATGCTTTCCTTTACAACGAACGCAAATCAAACACTATCAAGCACTAATTAAACAGATCTGAATGGAATAATACTTTTTTACGAGAGTTACAACCTATTCGCAAATATTTTGCAACATTTTAGAAATTCATTTCGCTTTTAAAATTTAATTAATTATTTATTATAAGCGTGTACTGCTTTGATTCTTATAGCATCTAAAATATTTTAGATTAAAAATTACTACTCAGCGGTTATTGTTAAACCTCTGTTATTGCATAATAAGTGGAGTTTGCTTAATTAATTTGTCAACTGCATTAATCTCATTTCTATTCTCTATTCTATACCATTTGTTTGTTTTTCGTTCATCGCTTTCTCTATGCTTAAAAATCTTGGCCACATTCCCCGGTTCCTTCTTGATAGTACGATTAAACCATGTCGACGAGTGTTTGACTAATTAAAATTGCTGCAAAGCCTGCAAAGTTTGGCGCTCACCATTGCGAAAGATACAAAGTTTAGATGCAAGTTGTTTATGCAATTAGGGAGTAGCCGGAAGAAGGCCACACAATGATTTGTAGCATACTTTTAGGCGAACAAATTATTTTCGCAGGCGTATTTCAACTGTTTTAGTAGTGTTTCAACTTGAGTTCGAGTTGTTATTGCTGTTGTTATAGTTCTTCTTGTTGCTGTTGTTGTTGTGGTTAGTTGCAGATAAAAAACGCGTCCGACTGGCAATTGTTACGTTAGGCGCACAAACTAACACCAAAGCAACGAACAGACAATGGCTTTAATTTAACTGTCGGAAGTGAAACACAATGCAAAATACGAGTTGAACTTACAAGCAATTTGCCTTATGCATTACCCGGACGAACTATATGTGTGTGTGTGGAGCTGAAGTCAGGGGCTGCAAACATACAATAAATCCAATGCCGACAAAAACGTGGCGCAGTTTCTGCACTGAATCCGAATCCCAAAACGAATCCAAGTCCTGAGCGCCGTTGCACGCACAGCTGAAAGCTGAGCTGAGTCGAGTCGAGTTCAGCTGAGTTGTGTTGCCTTGGGTGGGGTCAGGACTGTTGACTGTGTGGTGTGCTGCTGCTGTTGAGTTGGCTCGTCGCTTCGTTTTTTCCGTCGACTTTTGCTTTGGTATGTTCATTATTTTTATCTTTCGCAATGAATGCAAACTACGAAACGAAACGAATCGCACACAAAACAACAACAATAACAGCGCACGAACAGCAGCGAGATCTGAAGACAGTGTGAAGCGGGCGCGGGCGGAACAGCGGGGTTGGGGGCACCAGGTCCTGCCACACAAATATGCAAAACAGTTAAAGGATTCATGGCGCTCAAATCTAGGCGTAAAGTGTGAATAACGCGTAGCAATGTGAATGAGCTGACGGCGCTTTGAGGCAATGGCCAGAAAGCTCTACTGCTTTACGATCTGGGTACGGGATGGGTATAAGGGGGTTTGGGTCTGGGCACGGGAATGCAATCAGCGGAATTGTAATTTAGCGTAAAAGGAAGTTGCGGTAGCGCAAATTGAGGTTTTTGCAGAAGCTTCGCGTACCCACGCACACACACACAGATAAAAAAAACGGCTTGCAAGTAAACAACTTCCGCTAGATAATGGCAAATGCCAGACTGGCCAGCATTTCTCCACAGCTCCACAGAACAATTCTCTGCCTCCCCTTTTCGAGGCAGGGAGAACAGCAGACACGTCATGTTAAATGCGCTGCAAAATTGCATTAAATACGCACGCTTGTCACTTTTTGATAAGGGAATTAAATTTTGCGGTTTAACGCTGGCGGCACACAAGTCGCCATACCACCACACTTCATTCCCGTCCCGTCTATCCTCTCTATATCCAGTGTTTCGCCATGCCGATGAGCTTCATATCCATTCCGGCTGCAGCTCCCGGATACGCCGTGTGCCGTGTTTATGCCGCACGCTGTCAACGCTGTTAACCAAACTGAGACGTCCCTGTCATCAGCATCCTCCCAACATCATCATCATCATCGTCATCATTATTAGCTTCGTCGACACTGCTGTTTATTCAATTTGCGCTGTTTGGTATCGCTGAAACAAAAGGAAAATCGCACCGCAGCTTAGAGCCCTGACAATCCTTGGCCAGCTTCTTAACCTAATAACGGCATAGCATAATTTTAGCGCGAGTCAGTTTCAGGCACAGTCACCACATAATTCTTCAATAAAGCTATTTTTATTTCATCTAGATAAGTAGCTTCAAAAATTTGAAAGTGAAATTCATTTGAATTTAACTTTGCATTGCGCATCTTATTTTTTCTATTAGAGACACATTTTGTCTACAAATATATATAGATCTATATATGTAGTTTTTTCTTGTCATGTATTTTATATATTATTTATATCTATTTATAGAAGATTGACAGATCTAGTAAACTAAGTAATAAGTTGTTAAAATCTTTATTGACAATTACATCTTTTCAAAGGCAGTATTAAATATTTCAGATTGAAAAAATTGACTAATTAATGAAATTACATAAAGATAATTAATCAGATAAGTCTTGAGGATTTTCTCTAATCAGTGCACTAAAAATATCAGAATCCCTTTGTATGGTAAAAGCTCTATTGGGAATGAGACCTCTTCGATCCATTGCGCTGAAGACCTCCATGGCATCCTTCATATTCCAAAAATTGTCCAAAAGACACTTGTAACTCCAATCTCGTTTCATTTTTGTGAGTTCCATTAGTTCAGTAATACGATCCTCCAATTCGGATAAGAACTTGGCAATGATCTGCTCAAATATTTTCTCTTGAAACCGCGAGACTGGCTTCAATTTGCGGCATGTGGCTCTTATTTGAGACGCTGTTGCCGCCGATCTATAAATGTATTCATTCCAAATGCGAAAGTCGGGTTTACATTCGGACAGAGGTGTCAGCACGAAACTCCGGATAAAATAGTGATAGTCGACTTTAGTGCCTATGGTACTCTGGTAGACGCCCGAAATAGTAAAGTAAACATTATCGGGTTGCAACGTAGCCAGCTTCACAGTGAGTGTTGACAGTATATGCTGAGTCTGCGGCCAAGTCCTGAATTCGGCTAGAGCTTTGCTACGACGCATCTCCTCAGGCTTGCTTGGAGTAGATCTGCAAAAAAAATATATATATATGTATGGATTAGTTTTTGGTGAAAATATTACAACTTTGATGCTACTTGCTTTTCAGTTAGACACTCGACGAACACTACCATAGCCTGTCGATGATAGAACCTTCGAAGTCCTTTTCGTTTATCGAATGATGTGAGGTATTCATTAATAAATAATTGAAGATCGCCGTGTGCCTTTGTCTGTGGAGTCTCAGCACATTTTGTATTGATATCGCTATTCGAAAGATCGGTAGTAGTTGTTGATAGGTTTCCTCCTGCATGAGACGTCTTAGAAAGCTTGTTGCGTTTTTGGGATATTTCAAGTTTTGATCTCTGCTCGTCTGCATTTTCTGTCTGCTCTGTTTTATTAACATTATCTACATTATTTTCAGCATTGTTCGTTCTTGGTGTCCGTATAGTTCTCGGACGTTTCTGGGAATCCGTTTGTGCAGTCGGTTCAATGACAGCAATCCCTGCACTGTCTATCGAAGGGAATTCATTGCTATTGGTATTTGATGCATTTCCAACATCAAAGCTACTAATTTGAACGGTTGGTGTCGCATTATGAGCTAAAATTGTTGTACCAGGCAAACTTTCATCGTTTTGAGGTCTTTCAGGTGCTGGATTATCCGCTTTTACGGTAACTTCTGCTACAATTGTCTCCTTGTTAGATGGATTTGAGGGTCTTTCAAGTGCAGGATTATCCGCTTCTACGGTAACTTCTGCTACAATTGTCTCCTTATTAGATGGATTTGAAGGTCTTTCAGGTGCAGGATTATCCGCTTCTACGGTAATTTCTGCTACAATTGACTCCTTAACAGATGGAATTGAAGAACTGTTTATAATTCCTTCATTATCAACTGTCATTTGATCTTTAGTATCGCTGCTTACATCTGTTTTTGGGAAACTTTCAAAGTCTAAAGAGCTGTCACTAAACGACAAGAATCTGGTATTCGTTGAGTGCGTAGTTGCGTTTGAGCAGCCAGCAATTGGAGAACTCCCATTGCTAGAAGTTTCAGAGCTTACGAACATTTCTGGATTTACATATATTTCAGTAACCGGTAAGTGTTCTGAGTTCGACGACGATTTAGAATTTGTGGTTGCTTCGGTAAGTAGATAACTATCAGAATCTGAAGAGCCTTCAGCCGGAAAGTTTTTAGCATTTGTCAATCGATTAGTTACTTGAGAGTTTTCAGGGGAACTTCCATCAATTGGGGAACTTGAAGCAATAGGTGCGTTTTCTGCATTGACAAAATTTTCATAAATAGGTGCAATATGAGTTTTTGAGGAACACTTTGAACTGTGGGAACTTTCAGTAAGTAGGTCATTTTCAGATCCTGAAGAGCTTTTACTAACCGAAGAGGTCTCACTATCTGTAGAAAGAGCTTGGGAGCTTTCAGCAATCTCACAATTTTCATCAATTGGGGGATTTGTAACATCTGGAGCGCTTTCAGCAATCGGGGAATTTTCATCAATTGGGCAACTGGTAGCATCTGGACTGCTTTCACTATTGGTAACAAGTTCAGCAATCGGTGAAACTTCTGTTTTTGATGAGCAGTTGGAAATTTCTAATCTTTCAGGAATAAGACAACTTTTAGCATCAGATGAGCTTTCATTAACAGTGCCGTTTTCAGTATTTGCAGAGTGATTAGAGCTTTCAGCAATTGGGGAACTTCCATCAATGGGAGAACGTGTAGCAATTGGCGAGCCTTCAACAGGGCTTTCAGTTGCTTCAAAACCTTCAGCAACTGCAGAATTTTCAGCAATCGGTAAGATATTAGAATTTGACGGGCATTTAGTAACTTGCGTGATCTCAGCCTTTGGAGAACTTTCACTTACTAAAGAATTGGAATCAGTAATCGGTAGGATGTTTGTATTTTGCGAGCGCGGAAGGCTTTCGGAACACGAAGAATTGTTAGCATTAGGATCAAAAGGATGAGCATTAACAAAACTGGTATCATCTCGGGGCTCTACCAACGTTGCATCTACTAAAGTCGTTGTGCTGCTGTCAGAGGAAGATGCTATGTTGATTGGGGAGCTTTCACTACTTGTCGAGCACGTCCAAGGTGGACTGTCAGCATTCATGATTTTGCCAATAGTTTTGTTAATAGTTTTAGCCTCGACGGGAGCAGTGCGTGGTATGACAACAAAAAGTTTCCTCTCACTTTCAACGTTAGAATTAGTTTCAGATTTCGGCGATTCTTGAATGCATGAAGAACTTTCTACTGAAACTGGCTGAACCGTCTGTGAAACATTGTCGACGTGAGATGAACATCCAGCAGTTGGTCTATCTGTCAATTCTCTGTTGACTTTTGTTTTTGCCGAGCTTTTTGGTTTATCCGCAGGTGGGGTACTATCTGTTTTTTTCGCACTTGCCGTACTATGGTTAATGTTAGTATTTATTGATTTAACAGGACACGATCTTGTAGCAGACTGCTGTCTAACAGTTCTTGCTGGGTCAGTGACTTTTGAAGATGGATCGTTTGTTTTATTCTTGTCGACACATCTCTTGATATTGGTGATCCTTGTTTTAGGTAGCATGGAAGAGGTGGATGGCATTGTAGATTTTTTTAGTCTGAAATTTTTCTCTCCTACAGATGAATTTGAGCCAGCAGATAATGATCTTGCCGGCTGGACGCACTCTCTGGCTAAACTGCGAGATAATCGTTCGTCTGTAGTCGGGGGACTGCAGCTTCGACGATTATTCATGATGTTCAGCACATTGTCTTCACTGGTAAGATTGCAATCGCGTCTCGCCATTCGTCGACGAAATGCTTGAATTGGAGTTTCGTTACATGGAGGACTTGGTTGCCTTATTATAGGATTCTCCATCGTTTGGTTTCGACGCGCAGCAATACCATCGTGGTTTCTCTGTGTTGGGCTTTGGGTTATTGGAGGATTTTGTTGTTCTACAATTTGACTTCGGTCCACTGCTTGGCCATTGAGGATTCTTAGGTGGGGCAAAAATGTCAACAGTTCGGAGGGATCAGCTGGTTTCCTGAGTGGATTCATACCGAGGCTGAGCTCGACCAGCGGCAAATGGCTTAACACTCTTAAAGATTGTATGGTCTGCAAATTATTGCTTACCAGTGATAGGTTTCGTAGTTCTGGCAGATGGTTCTCGATGCCCTCCAGCGATAACACATCGTCAAGGTAATTTAAGTCCAGAGATAGATTGTGTAGGCGGGGCATGCACTCGCCCATCACTTCGATGGCAGCTGCCATGCACTTGGCATTATTGAGTCCTCCATAGACGTCTCCCCAAATAGGATCGTTGACCACCGAGCACAGATCAAGATTTGATTCATCCGCAGTGTAACGCTTCATTATAATCTCACGTATTTTCAGCTTAAATTCATTGTTGATCTCTGGTTGCGGTGTCCTAGACTTAGCACGAATCGTTATTCCGTATTCTTCCGGCATCTGCATGTCTTGCAGCACTTTCAGCTGCCCATAAGTGCGCACAAAGAAGTTGAATTTCGGAGGCATAGTATCACTTGCCAACAATTCGCCGCCCTCCTCCATATAGAGAGGCTTCCAGCTGGTATTACGTATCGCACACTCCTCCTTCAACATGTATATAATCTCATCTATGGAGAGTAGATCTAGGCTGACCTTGCTGTAGACGTTGACGCGATACCAATTCGCCATGTTTGTAGTACGCGGTACAAATCTTTGAAGATCCCAGAGATTCATTTATTTTTCAGCTTGCTGGAGCACAAAAAGGCATACAATTCAACAGCACATTGAAAAGTAAAATAATGCTCATTGTATTTTAACAATTTCCAAACGTGACATTTTACCAGCTTGCTTTCTCATCAGCTTTTTTTTATTTCCAATCACTTTAGAGTACATGGTCTCACTGAAATCGTGCTGTTGATTTCGATTTACACTTTTTTACTTTTTTAAATTTTAGTAAATTAGTAGACAAATAGCGTATCTCAGCTAAGAAAGCTGATAGGCATTAAGAATATAAAAAGTACACTATTTTCCACATAACTTGTTTAATCCATAACATGTGTCGATCTTTGCTAAAAATGCTGCATAATACGTCCAACTTACTTGGTGAACTCATGGACAAATAGATTAAACTTGTAGTTAGCGTAATGTAATTAAATGAAATGAATATGCGGCAGACTCATACTTGCACTATAGTGTTTGCATTCTCAGCTACATTTCTGCATTTGCATTTCCGTCTATTTGCATAGAACTACAATTGCACAGCTGGCAGTGCATAATTACCGCTATAGGGAGAAACCGCATAGTGGTTCCTGTAAGTGGGCCATAAAACAAAACTTTTTTACACACACAGAACATGTATAGTGCTCCTATATAACACAGCGGAAAAGTTTTGTAGGCCTGCGGAATTAATGTGCATATGGCACGCACCGAATGTGCGAAGGACAAAACAAAGATAGCGGCTGCTGAGGAGGGGGGTGGAATGGGCCAAAGGTTTGACTGTTAAGAAAAGGCGTTGCTGCAGTGCGCCAAAGTTTAATGAAAATTTGATTAATTTGATTAATTGGCCTGGCTCATAAATCATTAATTACATGCAGCATATTATTGGTGGCATTGAGCCGAGGCCGCCGAATGAAGGGAGACCACACACACATTAACCCAAGCCTAACCCAAGGAAAATCTCTCACAGGACGACGCCCCGGTCATACACACAAGCTTGACAAATGGCATTTTGTGGCCCGACGTGCCGCTGAGCTTGGGCTAAATATTTTCGTAATTACATTTCCACGTAGAGTAATTAATTTTGTCTCGCTTTGGTTTTCCCTCTTACCACTTGCCACTTACTCCTCGCTACTTGCTGCTTGCTGCTTACTGCTTGCGGCTTGCTATTCGCCTCGTGCTGCTGTTGACATTTGCCATTATGTGTTGCATACTTTCGTGCGCTTTTTGCTGTCGTTAAACGTCACAAAATGTTCGCTTGACATTTGGATTAGTTGCAGGCGCCACCCGTATTTCTTACTCGCATTATTATTATTATTATGTTTTATTATTTGATGAGCACTTCGAAGGCAGCAGCAGGCGACCGCTGGCACACATATATAGTATTTCCTTGAACTAAATCTGTTTTATTGCCTCTCCCCGCCGGCTGTCTTTGGGGACCTCTCACACACGTACAGTGGGATCCATAAAAAGCATTTTGCTTGGCTACTTAAGTCGTTGCCACTGCCACGCTCAGGTGGTCCCCAAAAATTGTGTTGTAAATTATGCAGCTAGGTGGTCATTAAACAACGTTCATGGCATGTCAAATGCCAACGTGGCGTATGGGTAATTAAGCTCATAACACAGATGCTACTTATAAGCCTTTTAAAGCGAGGGCTCAGCTAACGAACCCCCTTTGAACCGCAAAATGTGGAATATTTACTAGATAATAAATACTTTACAACTCGCACGAACTTTCCACGTTTGCCGTTTTGTTGAGTTGGGAACAACAACTTCTTAATTATGCAGTTTGCGGTAATAATTTAATTCGAAAATTAAAAGCGGCTTTCTATAAGTTGTTGTTATACACCAAGAGATCTCAAACAATGCTGAAATGTATACAAAATTCAGATTTATAAGAAGAATTAAGCTAATAATTTTCAAAAATGAGTTAGAAATTAATATTTAACTATTAAAAATAAATAAAATGTAAATATTATTTAAAATTATATATTGTTGCAAGCTTTAAGTAATGATTTTTAGTTTATTTAAGTTAAGTTTTATTTAAGCAAATCTTTACTTGAGTGAGAAGAATGTGCTTTAGAGATTTGAGTGCCTTTAATGTCAACTTCTTTTCGAATCCGGGTATATATATTTTCTAATTTAATTTTTATATATACGAAGTTTGCGGGTGATCCCGCAGGTTGCTACAGAGACTTTACACACTTCGCTGTCAGCTGGCGACAACATAATTTGTTGTTAATGTACTCGGGACTTGCAACTGGCACTCGGTCCACACACGCGTGCATATAAAGGTGTTCGCTGACATTTTTAAAGTCCAGGCGACACATAATTAACCCAATTAGAATGTGTGCATGTGTGTGTGTGTGTCAACGCTAAGCTAAATTTATGTGAATTTTTAATTATGCTCGGAGCAAAGCAGGAGACATCGTCGTCTGACCGCATCCGTGCCTGCCCATTTTGTTGGCCTGCCAACCGCAAACCAAACAACAAAACAGCAGCCAGCCAAAACAACAACAGAAACAACAACAACGAACAACAAGACGAACAAGAGCAAAACAAGCAGAACAAACGAGCTGAGACTGGTCCAACGCTGGGGTGTTGGTTAAATGAAAAACGTAGTAAACTGTGCGCAAAACACCTGAGGATTCACCATGGCGACCAGGCAACCAGGCGACCGACCAGGCGACCAACAATGAGTGGCCAAGTGGCGGCTGCTGTAGTTGCTCCTATCACTGCTCTGGTTGTTTGGTTTGCCTTGTGCCTCGACTTGGCTTCGCTGGGTTGTCGTAGTCAAGCAGCTTTGCCATTTCCGGGCGTGCCTTTTGTTGGCTCGTTTACCTTTTCCATTGTTTCTGCTGCTGTTGTTGGTTTAACTGCATTGTGCCTTGTGACTTTTTGTGCGAGCTGCAGCCGCAAATAGAAAGCAAAGCTACAATCCGACCAGCGATGGAGAAAGTGTGGCAACGACGCAGCAAAAGTTTTTAGCAAAATGTTGCCAAGTGTTTAACATTTTGTACGGTGTCAGTCGCTTCCACTTCCACATCCATTTCCACTTCCTTATCCTCTTCCTCTGTGTGTCTGCCTGTGTGTGTGTGGGCACCTAAGGGACACCTGTAAATGAACTTGCCTCGTAGGCTAAGCGTGCGGATAAATGTAAATTAAACAATGCTTAAGGGGCAGAGGCAAGCCCGGACAGCATTGGCAGCACAGGACGAAACAGGAGCAGTTAGAGCTGACAGTTGCCAGCAGTTGGCAGACGGCACACGTTTTAACTGGCGTTGATTTTTGACACACACCCAAGTGGCTCAGTGATTGGATGTGGTTGGTGTGTGTTGCTGCCTGACCGTGGCCACAACTAGTGCGAGGGCGGCTATCAACGTAACTCGAAGTACCCTTAGTAAAACACAATGAAATTAATGCCTGGCATAAGCTAAGAATGAAATATGAAGATTTGGCGTGTGCTAAACCAAAGTGCAGATTAAAGCCAAGTTAATAGCTTTTTAAGTCCAATTAATGAATAAGTAAAAGAATGCTGCAGAATGTGTTGCATATAAATTACGAATATTAATCATACGCACTTCTGCCTAAGCTTTAATGTTTCACTTTTATTTTTTAACAAAAGATATAACAATAAATTGGAAGAATAGAATTAAACACTACTCATCTTTCTTTGTGAAACTAAACCTCAATTTTTGTCAATAAGTAATGTGAACCCAAGAGTAAAAACCTTTCACGTTTTTCTTAAATATATTATTGTGAATATTACTGGATTGATTTATCAAACATTTGTACTTTACAATTAAATTTTACTTCTAAATTCTAAACATTAAAACGTCATCACATCTAGTTCGAATGTTTCATCTAGAACAACTTAATCTGCCTTCGTTCATGGTGAGATTTGCTAGTAGCTCTGACCATGTGCATTTTATAGTGGCAACTTTAATAATTTATGCCACACGTTCAATTTTGTTGGTCCGCTGACAAATGTGAGCATATTTTAGGGTGTTGATTTTGATTGCCAGTTGTCTGTCGCCTCATTTATGGAATTTCATTATAAACCATGTTGATGATGTGGCCACAGCGCAGTTGGGGGACGTGTCCAGTTTAAAGCCTTAATCTGCGGGGATGCTACCGGCATTGCATGGCATGTGTAAGCCAAATTAAAAGCCTGTCCAGGCACGCAAACACACACAGACACACACACATAGACAATGATATATAGAAATTTATGAGGCACATTTTTTGGCGAGGAGCAAAAGTCAAAGGACAGCAGCTACATTCTTCTTTTTTTTTTGGGTGTAGCGAATAAACACACGAATCGACAAGAGTCGGTTGGGGCAAGAGGTGGGGCGAGGCTGCTGATGTTTTTTTGGTTCAAGGATAATCATTCAACATCGCGTGCTGTGAAAATTCAAGGAGTGTGTATGTGATTTTTATCATGCAAACAGGCGGAAAATGACCGGACCCGCCCCGCTGCTGCTTTCCCCCGGCTGGAGCGAACAAAAAAAGTGCTAAATGAGTAAGGTAAATGAAATTACCTGACCGAACACACCTCAAAGTGGACAAACACACACTGAGGCCCCGAGTTGTGCGTGTGTGTTTTGTTTCCGTTGCTGTTTGACTGCGTTGCGTGTGTGTTGGTTGAGTGTGCAAAGTTTTATTAAAGAGCGGAAATTACAAATTTGTCCGGCACTAATGGATTTCCATTTCAATTTGCTGTGCTTCTCCCCTTATCGCATTTGTGATTTTAAAGTGTTGAAATTTGTGCGCGAAATTCGCCTCGTGATTAGCTGCACAATTTATGCGGCCTCTCAAAAATGTTGCGAAAATTAAATTCTTGTTGACGCCGCGGCATCGTCCTCGTTGTCCTCGTCGTCGTCGTCGTCGTCCTTGCCACAGAACGCTAACGACTACAAAATTGCAAGAAAATT
This sequence comes from Drosophila rubida, assembly GCA_035046165.1. Classification (NCBI taxonomy): domain Eukaryota; kingdom Metazoa; phylum Arthropoda; class Insecta; order Diptera; family Drosophilidae; genus Drosophila; species Drosophila rubida. The sequence continues at coordinate 7,657,547 of JAWNOF010000021.1, read as the reverse complement.
ACCCGTTAATGTCCAACATTTATGGCTTGGCTGGAAGACGCTGTTGCCGCCGCCAACGCCGCCGCAGAGTCGAAGTGGAAGCCACCATGTCTGGCTTTCACGGACTCCCAACTTTTGCCTTGCCAAGTAATCGCGGCCAGAATAGTTACTTCTTCTATATATATATATGTATATATAGTGCTATATGCGAAAAAAGGAGGAATAACTGGCAAAACTATTATGGCCCTTGTGCTTATTACTTGCTGACATGCAAACACTTGCGCTCTCTTTCTCGCCCAGTATGGCTATCTCAGCTGCAGGTTGTCTGTGCTGAGGACGCCAAGGACAAGGACAATGTGAGCGAAGAGGCGCACAGCTTTAACTCACGTGTTGTTTGCTGTCTGTCGCAGAACTTTAAGCCCATTAAATATTTAACATATTTATTTGGCTGGCATTTAATTTGCAACACAATAAATAATAAGATGACACATTCGCTTATCGAGACATTGGACATGGCGAGTAATTTATAAGCACACAACTCGAGAAAAAGTAAATAAAATTGCTTTTCAACGAAACTTAGCGAGCCTGACACACATGTCGAGCAGTCATTAATAATGTAGGTGGTTGCCGGATGCCGCAGTCAAGTGGCATTGCAACCACATCACAATGAGAGTCGACAGTCAACCCCCGAAAATCGAAGCGAATCGGAATCGGCATCGGCATCGTATCGTATCGCAGGGGGGAGGCAACTCTGCCCCTTCCCAATACCGGAGGGGAATGTCAAACGTGCCGCTTGCCACTGTCAAAGTAAATTTATGCACCCATGTCTCTACCTTGCCTCCTTCCTCCGGTGGCTGGCGAAGTTACAAAAGGAATGCCAGGGAACAACTAAAAGTATTTTGTAGTTACTCGCATCTCAACAACGACACACAACTTGTGTGGTGCCTGCAACTAATTTCAATATCATCAAAAATTAATTTCACTAATTCGATTAAAGTTGCACCACTTCCTCAATGCCGACGGTGGTGTGTAGTGTGTGGTGTGTGGTGCGTGGCCAGCAGTTACTTTCTGGCCTCGCATTGAATTCATTAATTTAAGTCAGCTGCCACAAATTGTCTTGGTCAAAATACATTCACCACGCATACGATGTGCCAATGGCGTGTGTTCGCTTCGTAATGCTCAGCTGAAGCCCATAATATATGGGCATTAGCTCAATGATTGTTGTTAAGCTCGTTGCGAGTAAAGATAATTGCACAATAGCTGCGGTTTGAGCCGATTTTCTGCTTAAGGTTTCGTGGAATAAATTCAGACTCAATGCGGTTGAAATGGGAATAAGAGTCTGTTGATCTCTGCAGACTAGACGTCAATGTTTCCAAGTATGAAAATATATATCTTTAGACAATTTATAATTCTATATTCTATCAACTAGGAGACCTTTGAGCTTACTTTGCAGAAACAACTTTGCGCTTCAGAAATATCCTAATACCTATTTAATTTAAATTAAGGACGAGACTTTTCAATTACTCCCAAGTTTCCCGATTAGAGAATAATTTTGTAAATAAGCGCACACACTCTCAGACTAAATGGCCGACCTGCTGTCCCATTTGTCAAATCTCACAAGTCCGCAATTACGTTTTAAAGCCTCTTCAAACGCTGTCATCGTCGTCGTTCCCTAAGTTGTGCATTTAATTAGGTCCCCGGCATAAACGCGATATGAAAAGCAGAAACCCCAAGCCCAAACCTGAAACCCAAATGGCGAATTACACACAACATTTGAGCAGCATTTGCGTATTCATTTAACAAAAAAAAAAAAAAACATGTTCACGCAAATGAAATCCCGAGTCAAAGACAAGGATACGAGCGAGTCCTTGCTCCGTTTATTCAACAGTGTATGCAATGACTGCGTTTCCCTTTTTTACTTTTCCGCCGCCATTCCCTTTCTTCGCTTCTCATTTTTTTATTTTATTTAATTTGGCTTTATGGGCGCTGCCGCACCTTATTTCATTTGGAGCAAACAAAAAAGCTGGCAAATAAAAATGAAAGAAATGCTCATGTGTGAAAAGGCATTTGAAGCTGAAGCCAAAGCTGTAGTCTGAATTGTAAAAAAAAAGTGAAAAACTCACAAAGGAAGCCAAACATATCCACGTCGAGCGCCAAAAGTCACGAAGTAGAGCAGCCCAGGGAACAAACAGCTAGTGGCATCCACTTCCATTTGGATGTACTCCTGTCCCCACCCCAAACGCCGCACCCCCCCACCCTAGTGGCAGAGAGGTAGCTGAAGGCAAACGTGCGCTTGGCTTTCACTAATTGTCTTTGCCGTGCGTGCGTGCACGCTGTAAAGAAGCATCCGGGGGGGTTGGCAGGATGTGTTGTGTGGGTGAATGGGAATGTGGGGGGAAAGGGATGAGGTGGCTGCATATATTTTACGGTTGTTTAGCTTCACGTATGCGGCAGTTGGCTTTTATGACGCCTCTAAACGACGACAGCCTCTTGCTCGGCCGCAGAAATTTACTTAAAAATTCCAAATGAATTTCGAAATTGTGCAAATGTTTTTTTCATCGCAACTTTTTGTTTGGTCTTGTGCTCATTGTTGCACACCTGGCCAATTATGCAAGCTAAGAATAGGTCGCTGCAATCACACCGTTCACTTAATGATCAAAAATACATTTTAATAAAGCCCCCAATGCTCGTGATGCGCCAAATCAGTGGTATTTCCGTGCGGTTGACTCAACCGACTAGCACACATATAGCCCAGTTACCGGTGAAATAGCACGTACGCAACTACAGTAAGACCTGGCAAAGGCAAACAGTGCTCAAATATAATTATCACGTTATGGATTTTATGCTGAAATTTGAAGAGGCCTCACTGCGTGTATTTTTGCCGCTGCACTTACCAGCTGTCAATCAAACAGCTCCCACTGTGCGTTGCGCCACAGGACCTCGGTTTATGAGTCGTAGTCGTAGTCGTAGTCGTCACAGTGTTTTGTTTGCCTGTCATTCTTTTTGCTTGGTCTGGCAAATTCCCAGTGCCAATTAAATGTCGCTTTTAGATTGTCATGGCTCGGCCAGCCGAGGGCAAAGACATTCATATGACAATGCCGCAATGGTAATGAGCCGACAGCAGCAGCAGTTTCATATATCTACCCAGCCATCCCCAGCCCCAGCCAAGCCAAACAGCTTGAGAGGACAAGTCACTCAGTCGTAGGGCTGCTCAGCGTGTGCTCGCATGTCCTGCCAAAGTAAATTAATTGCAGACCTCTGCCAGGGACCTGTTCCCATTTCGCTACCCACTGACGACTGACGACTTCTTGGGCTCACCCCTCGAAGTGCAAATTAACATTACCATCAACAACAAGCAGCAATAAGAATGAGTGCTCGGGTCTTGCACTAAACTTGCGTAGATTAATCGACCTGATTAACCGCACGCAGCCCTCTATCCCCGGCCCGATCCTGACAGCGATCCCTCAGTCAGCAAGCGGCCATCCGGCTTGCCTATTCATTATGCAATTATTTTGAATGACTCTCGTAAGTGATATTTCCGAGGCATTTCAATGTGTATATTTCATGGGGTCTTGTTAGTTAGAATGCATTTTCATTTAAGCCAACAACTTTTTGGGTCACTTTCAGTCACAATGCCAAATTGAGGTTAATGCCAATTTTGTGTGCTGGGGTCAGTTAGCTAACTAAAACTGTATTATTTCAACATAGGAATTAAAGGGGAACTCGTTTTTGTTTAGTTGTACTAATTAATTTGAAACTATTAATGTATTTAATTATAAGTAAATGTTGAAAAAGATAAATATATTGCAACAAAATTGAAATATACAGAAATTTAATAATGGATAATACTTGAAACCATTTTAAACGATCTGGTAACACCTGAGAGTTCCACCTGTTTCTGTAGCCAAGTTACTCAACTGTGTTAAAATGTTATTTGTATGTCAATAACTTAAAATTAATAATAACTTTATAAAATTTCAAATTCTTTATGATATGGCTACCGTAAAGATATTAACAGTCTATTCGGTTTTATCAATTATAATATCGATCTTTTATATCGATGAACAATAAAAGATGTTCAGTGCTGCGCAACGGGTTTTTTTAGTGCTAAATAAACCGGTCAGCGAACAGCTGTGCGTGATTGTTAATGTTTTGTTAAACATTTGGTATCTAAAGCATTAGTCATAGTTGTTTTTTATATTCGTGCTGCTGGAAACCAGTGGACGTGAGTAACAGTCGCAAAGTGAAACTCGCAATTGAAATAAGTGCAAAATGGAGCTAAATATACTGGATCTTAACGATTATTGCTTGGGCTCGGTGCTGAAATATCATGATCTAGAAGACCATGTTCGATTTGCGCAGACTTGCAAGCGATTCCAAGAAGTGCTCAGAGATTGGTCACCTGTGCTCTATCCAGACTTTCGAATTAAGAGAAGTCACGATACCGATCCCGAAGAAGTGAAATGGCAATTTCAACTTTTGTGCATACTTCGCGATGTCATTAAGCGATTGTATCTGGATATTCATCAAGAAGACGGGGAAGCCCCGCTATCCATTGATGATCTCGTCGGTCAGATTAAAGAAATGGAGAGTCTAGAGTATATTGCAATAAACGAGGGCAGTATGTTTGGGGGCCTAAACCTAAAGTCGAGCACACCTCGTCAACAGCTGATAGAGAAGGCATTGGATGCCCTGGAATTTCTACCCAACTTAAAGAGTGTGAGCGTGAGCAGCAAGACAGACATGTGAGTGCATAATTACTATACCATATTTCTCATTGATATATCTGTTTAATGCCATTTATTTTTAGATATACGGCGTGCTGTTTGAAACGCATGAAATGCTTGGAGAGAATTTCCATCGACAATAAAATAGCCGTTGAAGATCTGATCGAAATATGCAAATCAAACGAAAATCTGCGAGTTTTGTGGTTGCGAGAAGTGGTCGGAGAACTCGCCGATATCGTGCCCCATTGTGCGAACTTGGAGGAAATCTCGTTCCCCATGTTTGCCAGTCATAAATCTTACGCTCGCCTTGCAGATCTTCCCAAACTGCGAAAGGTTATTATAAAAAGCACAAACTCAACTTCGCCTTGTGCCAAATTGATGGAACTCTTCGATGCATTTGCCGATAAAAATGAACAAACAGCTCTAGAAAGCATGTTGTTATTCTCCTGCTTGAACTTCGACGAGGCGAGCAAACTAATTCAATTGACTTCGCTGAAAGAGTTGCGCTGTTCCTTCGACGATGCCAGATGCATTGATCTCTTGACGGACTTGACTGAACTCGAGGGGCTTTATATTATGCTGGGTCGTTCAGCTGCCGGCTCCAAGGAGTGCTTGAACATACTGCGATCATGCCAAAAACTAAAGCGACTGCACATCAACTCAAATCTATCAATCGAATTCACTAGCAAGGCTCTGGAAGTCCTGCGAAAAGTTCGCACACCCGAAAAGCAGAAGCCTTTGCAGCTGTATTCTACGGGACTTATGCATTTGTGCAACGACGAAGGTGTAAGTGTACAGCCAACGTAAATATTTGGTTTTTCTATTAACAATCTTATCTTTCCAGGAGAAGTTGATTGATAATGCCTATTGTATGGTGGTGAATCAGTCGGCATATCTACGCGCTCTGCCTTGGCGACTACCAAATTAGGTATTCTAGGCGTTAATACCATTATTGTATTATCTGTGTACTTATTAAACGTACGACTGTACTTTATTTATAACAATAATTGGTTGTTTAAAATTGCACAGAAAATATTTAATGTGAATATTTCAAAGTGCTTGGCCCATATATCAGAGGCGGTATCAACAATTATAATTTATAATTGTAACAATTAAGTCTTGAAAATGCCGCGCATATTTCTGTGGTGATATGAAATATAGGCTGGCGAATTACCACCAATTCGCTCGACATAAATCTACCCCAAATAATGCAACATTAAAAATAACAACAACTGGCAGGCGGCCCAGACGGGCTGTGACGTCACGGCTAGTCGTTAAGTAGTGAAATAAATGCAATGAAAGTGTATTTATTAAATTAAATGAAAATTGCAGTAGCCATGGAAAATCGTGCGAGTCACGAGTGTGGCGACTGTGTACAGTTACGATATATGGACGGACTGGACCTGAGCTACTTCTTCTAATACTCTGATTGGTCTTTGGCTGTGCGCCAGATGTGTGTGTGCTGTCGTTTTTTGTGCCGCAAGCATAATGTAATTAGTTGCAACAGCCCACAGCAACAAAACAAGTGAAGAAAACAGCAGCAGCAGCAGCACTAGCACCACCAAAAAACGAACTAAATAAATTCTTAAGAACGTGCATAAAAAATTATTTGCTCATACGCATGAACGCTTGCCCAATGAAGACTTATATTTTGTTTACACCCCGCATCGCGTTGGGGGCGAAAGAGTGGAGTGCAGTCGGGTGGACGAGGAACTGTCTGATCTAATTAACAATTTACATATATTCTGTCTGTCTAAATATGACGGTATAAGTGACTTTGTGCTGAAACTTTGTATACAAGGCTTGCCATTCATTACGATCAGCTTGCTTTCACAACTTCCTTCGATTGTGTGTGGGAATGTCGCAATGTTGAAACAAAGTTATAGTTACATTCAGTTTCGTTTGTATTCAAAGCATGCAGAACTTTTATTTTATGACAGTCAGGAAGAGGAAAGCATAGAGAATAAATACTATCTCGAGCAGCGCATTGCCTACTTTTCCTTTAACTAATGTGTATTGTTTTTGTTTTTGTTTTTCGAAAATTTGGCAATGAACCAAAAAAGCGGGCACAGCTAGCTACAACAAGAACAACTGATTTGTACAGGTGCGAAAACTCTCTGATCAGCACGTCGGAAAACCCAAGCCTATAGACATTTCTGTCTCTCCATCCGTCTGTCCGTCTGCTTTGCTGTGTGGCCCTGGGTCAATTCACGAGCGAGAGATCATGCCCTTAATGGCGCTTGTTTAATAGCTGGCATCTGTCTAGGCCTTACTCGCGGATATTGTATTTTTCTCATCGCGACAGGTCGGTCACCATTTCGTATACTTATTTATATTTTCTCGCTGAGCATTGTTGTATTTATTTTGTGTTGTTCCTTTTTGCCTTTTCTAGCACAATGAGAGTATCGTCTGTTTATTTGCCAAGCATCTTATGACTTTCGTTGGTGTGTTCTTCATTTTCTTGTTTCCTTTTTTTATTTTTGTGAATTGTATTTTTAGTGCCAAATGCGGCAGTTGTTCGTTTGCTGAGATCTGTTCATTTTAAAATGGGCAACTTAATTGTAGTCTAAAATTAGTCCACTTTATCAAGTATCAAGTATTTAATTAAAGTGCTCGTATATCATTAATAAAGGTTCTAAACAGTTTTTAATTTGGATCAAAATATTTGTACTAACCTTAGAAAATAGTATATTTACGCAATAAAAAACGTTCTTTTGAGTGAATTTCTATATTTTTTTTTTTACCTATATTCTTATGTAATTAAAGACTGCAATATAATAATCAATATTATCCCTAAGTAAATTGACTTTACATAAGAAAATCGAGCCAGCCATTTAAAAAGATTCTCTCAAGATTCTCCACATTTTTATAAAAATGGTTACAAAACACGAAAAGTATGTATAATCGAATATTATGCTATATATTTAAATGATAGTTAATTACATTTAAAATGTATTCTTAGGAAAGAGTAATTTCAATTTTTAAAATATTACTTTCCAAACGTTCACTTTAATTTAAAAAAATAATAAACACTAAATTGATTTGGCTAGACTTTCATATTTAAAAAGGAAGCTTTTCATCAATTGCAGAAAATTTCAGTCAAAGAGTCGATCATTCCGGCCATTAAAAGTTCAAAAGTCAACGCTAAACAGATTGCCCAACGCACGCATCGCTTGGCCACGCCCACAGAGTGTCAAACACGCTAATTTACTGTTACATTATTTACATACACACAGAACGAAGCACACACACACTTACACACACACACACGAAAGCGATAAAACTGAAAGGTTGTCACTTTGGAGGCGTTAGGCGGTCGCTCGTCGTTTTGTGGTGTTGCCGAGGGAGACACATAATAAGAAAAACAACGAAGAATGTGCGATTCAACAGGGAGGAGGAGGAGGCTTGGCAAACAGGGCGCATGAGCAATATCTTTGCTGCCAGCAACATGCGGGCAATGTTGCTAAGCCAAAGCACTTGCCACTCTGATTTGCACGTGAAACGCCATAATTGTGCACTTTTTACAGTGCAAACAATTAAAAGACTCTTCATGCAGTTGGCATAAGCAAGTGTGCGGGGAGTTTGTTTAATTAATAAGCGAGGCTGCCATAAAATACACAAAATGTTGCTAAACTATGCTGAGTCAACATGAATAGCATCCACAAAGTTTCCCGCCAATTGCAGGCCAAGCCGAAGTGTATACAAACAAACACACGCACACACACACGAACACACTTACATTGGCACACACTCTAGCAACCCCGAAAAGCCGCAAAGCAAACAGGGGTGCTGGGCACGGGGGGCAGTCGGGTCGGGTGTCCACAGTGGGTTGCGCTGCGCTGGCTTGGGTTAGTCGTCGGCCGCCACCTGCACGGCAGCAGCGTAAAATCTGCAAAGCTCAAGCTGAAACCAAAAGCCGGCAACCGGCCCGCCTGCCTTGCACATCCCCGCGCATCCCCGCTTGCCCACCGCCGCCCTCTACAGCATAATCTACAGTACTGTTATTTACATTTTGTTTTGCCGGCTTTTCTGCTTTCGTTTGCGCCGAGCCGACGAAACACGAACACTGCCCGGCCGAGTGCCGACAGCCCTTCGGCTGTGCGTTCGTTGTGCCGTAAAGCGACAGTGCACGGGTCCGAATCCGTTTGGATATCGCATCAGTTGGCAACGGCCTGCACGCTGACACGGACGTGTTTTCTGCTCGAAATTTTCAAGAGTTTTTCAACAAGAATTTTTGAGTGGTGTGAATGTGTGCGCTGTGTTGTGTTGTCTTATTTTGAGTTATCGCGATTTGCGTCTAAAAGTGCAATTAGTGTCGCAGAATTGTGTGCAATGAATTGAGAAATTGCCCCGCAACCGAAAGATCAGCCAGAAATTGAATTGCAAAAAGTTGAAGCCAATGCAAGTGTGAAACATTTTGAGATTTGAAAATCAAACATTGTGAATGGTTCCAGCAACGGGCACTGCCGATATTGCGATACAAAAGGTAAACCTCTGCATTCCTTACGACTCAATCTGGGCAAAAAATGTCACGAAAAGAAAAAAGATGAGAAATGTGTCACAAACTGAATCGAAACCAAAGCGTGCATGTTAATTAAAGACAGGCGCACACACAGCCAGAATTGGGGAACAAAAAAAGAACCAACCGTTGAGTATGAGAGATGTTATTGCGGGTGCCATGGCCAATCCATCCATCACTCAATTGCCTGTTCAGAATTTTGGACTTGCTTCGTTTTCTCGTTGTTTTCGGATTGGTTCTTGCTTTATTTCAGCTGCGACATGAGTGCTGGCCTATTATTCTTTTTCGTTTTTTTTTTGTCGTTTTTTTGCCTTTCTCCTAACGCCCCGTAACAACTGTGCATTAAATTTAATTTGGATATTTAAATTGAGAGCATAACAAACAGCACAATGCACATGTGTTTTTCAGTTCTCCATTGCGTCACGCTGGCACCCAATACAGCCAACACTCAATACTCAATACCAATCCAATAGTCGCCAACAATAACCATGGGCAGGCGGTACTCGTCGTCGTTCCAGACCAGGCATTCGTCTGCTTGTTAACGATAAATAATCAGCAGACTTTGCCAGCCGCTTTGATTTTCGTATTTCTCCCGATGCCATAAATATTTATGCAATTGGACGCACTTGTTTAAACAGGCACCAACAAGCACAAGCACTTCATAAGGGGGATCATTTAGTTGTTCGATCGTAGCCAGTTGGCATATCATAAACGTGAATTGTTTATGGCTTATGCAATTTGCCAGGCCACGCCTCTCAATTAAAACTTGGCTGGTGAATGTGAAATTATCCCTCATTGTTTTGATGTTATCAGCTGAGCCTCCTTCCGTTCGCCCATTCCTGCAGCCCTGTCGCCCTGCCGCCCTGTCGCCCGCTTTGTTGCATGTTGGCTAACAAAATAATTGACAAAACAAATCATTTACGTGGCAAAAGTTTCAGGCCCAACAAACAGCCCAGGCGCACGGCGGCAGAACACGCAACATGTACGAGTATTTGACGACATCAGCGGCAGAAAACAAAAACTACAAAAATCCCGAAAGCAAAATAAAACAAAGCTGAAATCAGCCTGTGTACTCTCTGCGCAAATAAATATAAATAACAGCATAATAATGAGGGACAACAATAACATACAACAATTCCAATGCTGCAATCTTTTGTGGCATGCGCGGGGGCAGACAGCTTTCAGCTGCATGCGATGACATTCTGTAAACAATCAAATTAAATAGCTTACATTTATGCATATTGTCAACGCTTTTAATAACATTTAGATAATTAGCTAAATGGGATTGCATTAAATGCCATTGTGGCTGCTTGAGCATCAAGCCATCAATATGCTTTGCCAAAAACAATTTTCAATAGTAATTATTAGTTCGAAATAGTGTCCATTTTTCTCACATTTAAAACAATTATGCACAAGCACTTGACAGCTTCGAAGATTTTCACATGAATTGTTTATTTTTTGTGTGTTGCTTTAATAACAACACACAAATCAAATATTACACATACGCCGCGTATATTTGCGTAATGGTTAATAAATTCAATTGCGTGATTTATATGGCTCTTCATTTCATTGTTATTGTATTTTCCGGGTAGCAAACGCATTAAAGTGCTGTGAAACTGTCGATTCCTGTGAAAAGATGTGCGGAACATCTGCTGCGCCGCGTTTTCTAATGCCGGCCCTGAATGCTATTGATTGAATGCTCTTTCGTCTGGGCCAAATGATTTGATTGCTGGCACACAGTGGAATTAAAGCAACTAATTAACTTAAAAGAATGGTGCGCAATTTTAATGCGCTGTGCAGACGTCCGGGTATTATGGCGATGGCCATTGGAAAATTCGAAATGTAATCGAATAAAATGCAAACAGCATTTAACCGCTGTTTAAATCATATTATGGTCGCAAACCGCAAATTTGCCGCCTGTGGCTGGGAAACGTCAAGGGTGTTTATTTGGTTTGTGGCTCACAGTCGATTGCCTGATTTACACAGACACACACACACACACACGCACACAGAGAGGCACACTGCAACAGTCGACATGTTAACAAGTTGTTAAACACACACTGTTTGGGGTAAGCGTCATTTTTACTGCCTATTTTCTGGGTAAAAATCCCAACATTTATGGCTATTAGTTTTTGGTTATTGGCCGCGTCACATTGTTGCCATCGATATGGTCGATGACGTTATGGATGTCTGGCTGCCCAGCCAGCTGAACACCAAGACCCCAAGTCTTTCCCCAGTTGGCCATGTGTGCGTTGTGTGTCGAACAAATTGCGCCTAGGCCTGACAAATGTCGGCTCAAGTGTCTGCTGCCCGCTGCCAAGGCCCCCGACTGCTTATTAAAATCGAATTGCGACTTATTGGCCCAGCACGCTAGCAGCGCCTAACAGCAGGCAATAGTTTTTATTGCAATGCCACACCGACAATATAATGAGCATAATGCTCATGGAAACGATTGTGTGAGTGCAATTTACAAAGTAATAAACTCGTATTCATTGCTCAGTGCGATATAAAATATGTGCTAAGTGTGAGAGGCATATAGAGGCAGCATTTAAAAGATGCAAATTACGAGCTGATAAAGACACATTTGACATGGAGCTATTAAATAATGTTATTCAGCTGCCAGTGTTGACTATTTTTAAATGTCGAATTCCAATTTATATTTCAGCAAATATATAAAGATATTTTGGCTGTAAAAATAAAAATGCCAGCATTGAAAATAGCTACAAGAGATACTTCCAAATGAGATAATAGTCTAAATTTGTATTGTCAAACTTAGGCAGTATTTATCGTATGTGGGTTCCGACTCGAGTCTTGACTATATTCTCTGGCACCTGCGTTTACGTTTCTTTCCTGCTATCCTTGAGCGCATGTGCTCAGGCGACGATTGGACAAATAAATAGAACCGACATCTAGTTTATACTTCATTGGCAAATACTGACTCGACGTTTTTGACGTCGAGTGGCGCGCGAAGAACTTTATGGCATTTTAATTGTTGCCTTGCAGTCGCTCTTTGAATTTGTGGGGCCAACATATGCCATCGAGTTGGGAAACTGAGTCACTTGGCCAATCAGGTTTTCTTCGCCGCTGTTTATTTATGTGCGCCTAATTTATATTTTTGTAGTCTGCTTAGCGAACTTTTGCGCATTCGCTATCGCCAGCGAATTGTAACGATAATAAGTATAAAAGTTTCAACGGCTTTGTCATCGACGCCCCACTGGGCACTATAATTACCCAAAAAAGCGAAAGAACAAAAAAAAAAAACACTTGTACGCAGATCGAACGGAACAGCGAAATCTGAATCACAAATCCCCGCATTACCTGCGCATATTTGTGCAGTTACAGCATCATCTCTGGTCGCTGGGCGAATGCGATTGCAGCATCAAAGCAGTCGCCGTATTAACTTTTCATCTAAACAGGCCTCCGCTGCAGCTATTAAAATCTGAAATCAAAATTGTATTTTCGGTGTGAGGACGTGAGCTGAGAGCGAATGCAAAGTGCGACTGCGAGTGCGAGTGCGAGTGGGTGAATGTTGAAAAATTCCAAGCATATCATGACCACTTGGGCCACAATCGCAATCGGAATTGCAATTGCAATTGCAATTCACAGGTGCCGAGATACTTGCTAATTTATGAGCTGTGCATTGTGGGTTAATGTAACCGTAAATTGCCAGTTTGAATTTAACAAGATGCCCAATCCGCAGACAATACCGAGAAGCAAAACAGAACCGCACAGCACAAAGCTCAATGAGCTGCATGCTCCAGTTGCCGTCAATGGGATAAAATGTGCATCAAACGACTACAAATTGACGACCCGTTAACACATAGTTAATCACCTTAAAAGGGTTAAATAAACTTTGCAGTGAAATTGCCGCGAAGAATAGTGGATGACGTTGTTAAATGGTCGAACGAAACGAAAGTGATATTTTTAAATTCTTTGCCGTAGAGAATGTTGTAAGTGTTCGAAATATTCGTAGATGCCAGAAGTATTCCAAACATTTCCATATTCTTACAATAATGCCTGGGATTATTTATTTATATTTTTGGCATGCAAAGAATACGTAGAAGCATTAAAGAAAACAAAAATAATACAGAATTGTAAATTCTTTACTTCCAAGATATCGCTTGATTGTTTATTGGGTGTCTGATTCATGTTTAAGAATTCCATTCCAAATAATTGCATTTATCTGGCACTGTTCTTTCTTTTTGTATTTATATTACTTATTTCCAGGGAATATCTATTTACAAATTAACAAATAATTGAGTAAGCTTGGGGATTATACTTTTTTTGATTGAAATAGTTCTTAGATATCAAGCAAGATATTTGAAATTTTTGTGAAATATATGTATACCAAAGTGTCTGGGAGCTTCATTGATATATGTTGTAAATATATATTCCACAAACTATGCAATTCTGACGCCTCTTCGGCAAACGCCCAAACACTGAAATAACAGCAAAAGGCATATATACAAATACAAATACGTGCACTGTTATATTAACTGATTGATGTTTTCCTGTCAGGAAATCATTTGGAAATGGCGTGAAAAATACTCTCACTACATTTGTCAGTTGTTGTTGTTGCCGTTGCTGTTGTTGTTCTTGCCATTTCCATGCACATTTTGACCTTTATTCGGCGGGTTTACGTGTCTCGATGGCTTCATGTGCCAAGGATTTTGGATCGAATTTTGGTTTATTGATTCCGAGTGTGAGCCACTTGACTTTTCTTTTCGACTGAAATTGAAGCGAGGCGAAATAATTAGCAGATACCCATAACTCTCTTTGGAAATGTTGGATCATAAATTCAGCGCAGACATTTCATGTCAAGGCTCGGCGCGCAAATCGATGGATAAATTAATCAAAATTAGGCCTTGAAAGTGCATAATAAATATTTATAAGTTCTGCTCGGTGCTCACTACTCGAATGAGCAAATCCTTAGTCGTTAGTTGTGCCGTGTCTGGACGGGGAACATTTTCAATTTCAACTGCAATTTAAACGTCCATCAATAACCTGCAAGGGCTGGCTGGCATTCAGCGAGACAGGCGGGCGGGCGGTCGGTCGGACGGACGAGGTAGGCGTGGGTGTGTCGAGCGGGCGAATCGCCAGTAGAACGTTAAAGCAGAGATTAAATTGTACTTGCTGTTTGTTGTGTGGGCCATATTTCATGCGCTCCACAAAGCCAAGAAATGAACTCAGAGTCTGACAACGAAGCCACTTAAGCCAACTTGGAGGCATCGCTTGCAGATCCACGTCCCGGTTCCGGGCCGGGACCACCAACAACGAGTGGGTGCGACTGACAAATGAAGAGTGACATTTACAAAACAGCTAAAAAACAAAAACCAAATCACTCCTCGTGCAACTTGTCGCGACAGTTGAGTTTTTAAAAGCAACTTGTTGTCATAAGGCCGCGTCGCGAGTTCCCCTCCTTCCCCCCATTCCCCACTTTCGGCTCTTTTACTTTCTATTTTGTATGCTGCAGTTTTTTATGGGGGCATTTGTTGGGTCTGTGTTGCTGTTCAGAGTACGTGAAAGATTTAAAATAAAACCACTTAGCGACAGATTCATTTTTTGACAATTCCTAAAGCCTCGCCCTGGTGTGATAAAGTGTCCTTGGGGATTTATCGTAACACTTCCGTTTGCTTATTTTCGAATTAAATCTCTGCAAGCATACAAATGAGGAATATTTAAAATTCATAAAATGTTTACTCTATTAAAGTTAACACATTTTGTAATATAGGAACACAAGTGTAATAATGCTTCTGTTTGCTTATTTTCAAATTAAAACTCTATGCAAATTCTAGCAATTTTGAAGTATATATAAATAAATAAAATATATAAATATTATAAATAAAAGCATAAAGTTTCTATTTTGATTTAAAATAATTAGAACATTAGTTTACTTCAAAATGAAATCAATGCAATTATGTAGTTCAAAGATATTTAGATTTCTTGAAATCTTAACTTTTTAAAATAATATTTCATAACAGAAACAAATAAAATAGCTCGGTGTATTTCGTCAGTCTTTGCAATATACAAAGTAGCTAATACTTTAAATTTGTAAGGTAATTAATAGATGCAACCATACGTTAACTGTGATTAGATGTGAAATGTTGCGACAGATTATTCATTGTTGATTTATCTAAAGATGGTCTTTTCTTGTTCAAATTAGTTTAGTTTTAAAACAACCAATTCACACAGCAGCAGTCTGCACAGTTTGTGTTTGTTTGGCAATAATATAATTACTGAATATTTAAATTTGGGTTTTGTTTATTTTGCAAACAATTTAAACAATTACTGTCAATCGGCGAGCTGGCTAAATAATTGGGGTTATTTGAAGTGGATGCGAGTGGCGAGTATTTAGCCTACAAATCTAGCTAATCAAATGAAATGAATTTCATCAGTTTGAATTTTCCTCGCCCATTTCCACATTCATTTTGGCATCGAGATTTCGATTTGTAGCGTCTGCTCAGCACTTTTCTCTTCTCGTACTCGTATTTATTATTGCGGTTTACTTGAGCTGCATTTATAATAAATAAATCGCTGGGCTTGCGAAATGGCTGCCAAGCATAGATATATTTATATATTTGCGAGAGTGCAAATAAAAAGAAGGCATCAACAATCACAAAATACATGAACTGTAAAATTACAACAACAGCGCGGTGGGGGAGGCAACCAAAATAGCTAACAACTGAAACAGTTCTATAGTTTTTGTGAGATGTGCATTTGCTGTGCATTTCACCTGCGGTGCGCTGAAGTGCTTCATTCAGTTGACTGCCACAATAATAATAATAATTGTGATGATGATCATGATGCTGCTGGCGATGATCATTATGGTCTTGTGTAGCTGTCCATTTCAATACAATTTATTTGTATTTTTAGCGCACTTTTCATTATTAACTAAAAACTGTCAGTTTGACGCAAACACACATGTTGCACACACACACACACACATAAGCGCACACACCTGCAGTGAGTCGGTGATTTGAATGTCAGGCTGGCAGGCATTCAGCTTGAGGCAGTCTGGCAATGTGTGGCAGCGAGCGGAAATTTTGAACATGCTGAAAGTTGTCAGCGCTACAGCAGAATGCAGACTGCAGATTGGCGCAACAAGTTGCCTGCAACAAAATGGCGGAAACGTGTCGCTGTCGACGTCGTGGCTGCTGCTGCTGGCCAGACACTTGAATCAAAGTCGAGGGACGCAAGTAAATTTATGAAATGAATTTTTAAACGCAACTTTAAAGTTTTTTATTGCTTTGAGAGTCGCAGCAGCTGGCAGCTTGCAGCTTGCAGCCAGCATCCTAATTGTGGCAAACTTTCGCACACGCTTCATATCCTGGCCAGGTCCTGATAGTCTCCTCTAGCCCAGACTGTCTGTCTGCGTCTGTGTTTGGCGAGCCGCCTTTCTCTCTGCCTTTCCCTATGCCCGTCGCTGTTCATTGACTTTGGCAACGGCAACAACAGACAACGTTGTGAATGTTGCAGCTACAGGACACACACACGCACACATGTGTGTCGAGGGAGAGGGAGTCGAACGCACTGTGACTTTGTTTTTAATACACTCCAGTGGGCGCTCCATCGATCGACAGGACAAACAAGTCGCCTGTCGTTGTCTGCCGCAGCCGCAGTTCATTACTCCTCCAGCATGTCCTGTGGCCAGCCAGCTTTGTGCACTGACTTTTCATGCTCATATTTTGTGCCACGCCACGCCACGCCACGCAATGCAATTCATAGCAACGAAACGCACCGTAACTCCTTGTTATCCTTGGGCTGCACGTCAACTCCGGCCAAAGATAATCAGTTCGGACGAAGACAAGCTGAGCTTTTCTCTCTGACTGCAACGGATATTGGCCACATTGGGAGGCGTGCTCGCCGCCTTAATCCACTATTCGCCATCCACATCAATATCAATTGCAGTCGCCGAGTCATTTTTTGTTTATGTCAAACAATATTGCAGATTAGACCCTTAAAATGTGTGCATCTTATCATGTTGCATGGCATGATACTCTTACTAATTATAAGCAAAATATATATCATACTGATTTGTGTATATTTGTACCATATAGACAGCTCATAAATCTTATGGTAAAACAAGAAATATGTAAATAATTGAAGGGTCATATTCATATATGTATTTAGACAGAGATCCCAAGTTTTTTGTTTGCTTATTGTAAAGTTTCTATATAAAGAACACATGTATGTATTGTATTCTTTGCGCTTCAATTTTGTCCACCAATTTTTCTAGAATCTTCTGCTTCCCTTTTCATCTCAATTTGTCATTTGCATTTTGTAAAGAATTACTTCACAGCGAAGGAAGTGAGTTCGTTCGGAACGAAATTCTGTCGAATTTTCCTATCGCTTAAAGTGAAATTTGTTAATTTTGTTTGATAATACTATTAAAAATAAATAGATTTAATATTATGTGAAAAATAATATAAAAATATCATTTAGTTTTCATGCAATAACATGTAAAAGTAGAAATTGCAAATAATATTTAGATTTGCCAACCATTTCTTGACATAATAGTTTCCAAATGATGAATAATTGTATTTAAGTGTCTATTTTACTTTACTTTTTGTTACAATAAATATAAATTATTATTATTATTTTAGTGACTCAGAATTGATTTATAGACTTTTATGCAGTACATAGAATTTTTCGCACATCTTTAATTGCACTATTAAAAAGATTTGCCTTGCCTATTTTGAGCTAAAGAATTATTTCTAGAATCGTAAAACTCATTCACAATTCGTAAATTCTATCAATAGCAATTCATTTATGATTACTAAAATACAACGGTCGATAAATAATTTGCTCTTATATCCACTGCATGTTGCAGAAAGCATGACAATGTTGTGGCAACTTTCGTGTGGCAAGAGCATAGATCGGAGGCCGGCGTCTGTTTTATGTTGGCCTGCAGAGGACGCAAACACATTCGTGTGTGCTCGGGATGTTTGGCATTTTGGCCGCATCATCATAATTTGTGAAAGGCGCTGTGGCAGGAAGTTGCCCCGCTGCAAATACATGTAGCACGCGCATGTTGATATGTTGAAACAAGTAGCCAGCTAGTCGCGAGCTTAGAGGCAAGGGGCAAGCGTGCAAGGGCAACCTTGTCGCATCCTGTTGACGTCGCTGACAGACGCGCAGCCTTTGCGCGCTTGCCACTTGCCACACGCCCCTTCCTGTGGCTTCAGTTGGCACAGTAGCAGGCAGCATCGGTAGTTAGTTGCTCGGCGGAAGTGTGAAATATTTTTAGAGCACACGCTTTTTTCGCTACCTTCTTCGAGTGGAATTTTTCGTTGAAGCGTATTTTATTGGCATTTTGCAGAACATTTTTTGTGGCCAAGAGGAACGGGGGATGGGGGGAGGGGCTCTCTGTGCAAATGCCCCGAATTGCGTTCTACACTTTGCAGGCCCCGAAATGAACATATTTCGTATTAAATTCTTTCGATGCGGGGACTTTCGAAAATGTTCGTGGAAATCTCAATTAAGCCGAAAAACCGTAAACTGCAAAATGCTCGTGTTCATTTGGTGTGCGCCGTCCGTATAATTGATTTAGCCAAATTGTTAAACGAATCAAACGTTGGCAAATTACGCGTGCGACTAATGTGCACTGCTCTCTCTCCCTTTCTCTAAGCGATGCGAGTTGCCTGTCGTGGTCCTGCCAAAGGACACGCAACCTACTGATTGTGACTGGTCCCTGTTTTAGGGGCCTTTTCATTTTACGCACACGTTGCATAAATTGTTGGCGTGTTGCATAATTAAGCGACAGTTGTCAATGAATTTGCATGCATTGCAATCGCATTTGCAGTTTTGGCCCAAGTTTCCACCAGAGATTTCTCCACTCAATCGCTTGAAAATTTTGCTAAAACTCGCACAAATTAAACCGAATTCAATTACTAATTAGAAATGCCCAAAAAGATCGCAATTACCAGCACATTGACAAGCAGATTTAGTTTATACGCACAAAACTATTTCGCTGTTTAAAGCCGGAATAACAAGACAATTATTCTATATCAAATATTTCGACAAATACTTAACTTTATTCTTTGAAGTATCAATGTAAATAATCTTGTCCTAAATATTAGATTCGATTCCAAAAGCAATTGCATCTGCTACTAGTTTCTAACTTTACTATAATCTAGCAGTTTCATTGCAACTTTTTGAGAGTGTTGCAAATAGATAAGAGCTGTTCGACTGCATCAAAATGAGCGCATTAAACTGCTATAAATTCCACAGCTGTCAACGGCTGCACAATTTACACAATTCAGCGGCATTTTTATTACGGATGTGGCAAGTGTGTGTGCCAAAGGTGCATGTTTTAGCTTTGCTATGTTGTTCTTTAGCTAATTAAATGAACTAAAAGCCGCATGCAATGCCAGGCTGCGAGCTGCAATTGCATATTGCATTTTGAGTTCTGATTTGGGGTGAACAAAAACGCCTCCCTCGCCCAGCTGCCGTCGCACAGTGCGTGTTAGTTGTTGAAATTTGGGTCAATTATGCGATTTGTCGCGCCACAGACACTACACAACACAACACAACACAACACGACGACAACGACAACGACTGCGACGATGACGACGACGACGACGAAGCACATCCATCAGTGCCCAATATGCGCGTATGTCACTGGCATTGAATTGCTGTCGTTGGGTTGAGTTGGACACCGTTTGGGGAGAACTGGGGCTGTCCTGTCTTTGGCAGACACTGCACAGCAGGTTGCTTTGCGTAATTATTTGTCAAATTCACACTGGCCACACTAACGAGCAACAGGCAGGCGGACAAACGGACTGATAATCAGGTGGAGACGCACGCATTCTTCCGCCCACGCAGCCCAATTTGGCAATCAATCAAGAGCTCACTATGAGCACGGTACAAATAAATTCATATTGTTTATGATTAGGCCGGGACTATCACAACAGTTCCGCTGCAGTAACGGAAGTAATTATCAACTCGTCGTAATAACCTTTCGATAACCAGATAAGATTAAAGCTGAACGCGAATATGAAATATGTAATTCCATCGCCGCCCGAAAGTATGCAACACAAAATGCGGGTTGACTATCATTGTCAGTGCTGTTTGTTGTCCATTAGGCCAATAAATATTTGCTGGCATTATGCGACATAATTCACATAAAATCACACATCATTTGCTTCTCGCTTTTTGTTATTATTTATTTACAATTTTTATTTCGTTGATTCATTACATGTTTTAACAGTAAATTATGTGTTAATATAAATAAATCGTATTTTCTCCATTGTAATACAGTTTAAGATATATGAGTGTCTATTATTATATTAAATATATAACATAAACACGAAAGCACATTTTGGCAAAAGTTGTTGCATTAAATTAGCGTTTGTCATATTTAGTTGCTTACTATGTATACATTAAAGTCATTAAATAAATTATAAAATCTAAGCACATTTAAGGCGACAAAAAAAAATGCAGTCGAAGGCATTATTTTTCTTGTTCTGCTTCTTTTTTTTTCTGTTTTTTTTTTTATGTTTTTGTAACAATTGTTTTTTCGTTTATTGCACATTGCACACGTGGAAGACTATTAAAATGTAAATAGTAATTATTAAAAATAATTGCTTTTGTTTCTATTAGAATTTAGCCTGTGAATCGTGGTTCTATTTATAGGTGTGCGCAATAAATTTGTTTAAATCGATAAGCGATTGAAAGCGATTCAAAGGCGCCTAGCTTTCATTCTTATCAGCATTTGTATTTGAAATCATCTAGATTTATTTACAATTAATTATAACTTTTTATTTCTTTTCATTGTATTTCCATAGAAATTCTAAACGCATTTGTCATACAATCATTTTTTTCATGCTGTGCGCTTCACATTGCGCCCTGTATTTCTATCAACATACATTTCCATATGTATGCGTGTGTATTGTATCTTTCTGTTCTTATTTTTATTTATATTTTTTTTGTATTCATATCAACTCGTCGTAGACTGGTGGCCCCCCTCTTACAAATTTAATGTGTTGCCCCCCACACACAAAACACGCATAACAACAACAACGACAGTGACAACAAAAAGAATACTTTGCTCTTGTGCGTAATGCTCTGGCTCTGACTCGCTCTCTCTGTCCCTCTCTGGCTCACACTCGAACTACATGAACACAAAGCTTAAGCTGTAACTGTAACTAAAGCGAATAAATTTTTGCAAACTTTCAGCGCTTTGTTCTCTGCCTTCCTCCTCTCTCTCTCTCTTCTCTCTCTGACTCTATCGCAAAACAAAAGCAAGCACACATGAATATTTAGTAAGCTTTTCCGCCCTAGAGCAGCGTACACTTGCGCTTGCGTGAATGACGTATGGGAGGACAAAGCACCGATCTTATGGCCTCGTCGAAGACGGTTTTGAGACCCTTCTGGGTCAGCGCTGAGCACTCCAAGTACTTGACAGCTGCGATTTCTTTGGCCATGGCCAAGCCTTGTGGATACGTGATGGGCGTCAGCTTTTTATCCTTCAGTTTCTCAATCGTCTGTTTGTCATCGCGCAAATCGAGCTTGGTGCCAACGAGAATGATGGGCACATTGTTGCAATGGTGACGCACCTCGGGAAACCATTTGGCGCGCACGTTCTCGAACGAGGCGGGATTGACCAGCGAGAAACAGATGAGGAACACATCCGTTTGTGGGTACGACAGCGGACGCAAGCGATCGTAATCCTCCTGTCCGGCTGTATCCCAGAGTCCCAGATTAATCGGCTTCGCATCGACCATCACGTTGGCCGAGTAGTTGTCGAAGACGGTGGGAATGTACTCCCCCGGGAAGGCGTTGGTTGTGTAGCTGATCAGCAGGCACGTCTTGCCCACGGCGCCATCGCCAACAACAACACATTTGATTGCCTGCATGACGTCGCTGTCTACGTCTTCGTCTCCGTTGCCGCTTTAGTTTCTTTGTGTATCTTCTATAGGTAGTTTATTAATATACACTCACACAGCAGCAACGACAGCAGCAGCAGCAGCAGCAGCAGCGGTTGTTGTAGTAGTAGTTGAACAAGTGTGAGGGAGGCAGCGAGTTCAACAAGTTTTGGCGATTATACAACTCAATTTTTTTTTCTTTTTTGCTCACACACTCGCACGTATATACAGCACAATATGCAGCGTTTGCAGTTGTTAATGTTTAGCTGTTGTTTTTTTTAAATTATTGATCGATAATTTTCGTCCGCAGTTCTTGCCCTTTTTGCCACTTGTTTGTAATTAACTCTGTGCCCGCATAGAGAAATTTCGCACGAACCGCAGAATAAAACACACCCAAACGCTGTGAAATCGACGCTATTACTGAGCGCAGAGAGCGTAAAACACAAAAATTTGTCGGACCAGCGCGCTCAACAGCTGCGCAGACACACTAGCCATCTCGCTTGCACTCACAAGCACTCAGTGGCCTGGTGTAAAGTATGCCGCGCACGCTCCCACACAAACATCAGCAAGCAGCGAGAGCAGCACACAACAGTGGCATCGCACGCATTAGGCAGACCTCCATGTGAGTCATCACGTTTTGCTGTTGCTTTGCTGCTACTGATGGTGACGTTTGATCTGCTCAGCGTGAAGAGAGCAGTCGAGTGAGGCAAAAGAGCAGCACTAGTGGTGCGCTCTTCAGTTGGCGCGTTCACTTGACCTTGCTTTGGTCTTTTTTGACGAGTTTTTATTTATTTTTCTATATTTGTCTGGCGTTTCCATGAAAAAATTTTCTTCGCCAACAACGAACCAGATAGTTTTTACAAAATAAGGCACACACGGTTGTGTCTGTATGTATGTACATATGTGCGTATGCGATGCACATAGAGACATTGCAGATTGTTATTGCTTCTGTTGACCGTTTTAATGGACCACAAAAATGCAAGCGTTGGCAAAACAAATCGACAGACAACAACGCAACAATGGTAACAGCAACGGTTTTGTTGTGGTCGCTAACACCGAAGCTAAAACTGAAACTGCAACTGAAACTGAAACCGAGACCGACATCGAATCCCCAACCAAACCGAAAAACCAAAATCCGCATCCGCGACTGACAAAAGCGATAGCCAAAAACTGTGTTGCAAAAGCGCTATTGCTGCATGTTTCCGCCTGCCTCGCGCCCCCTCTATCGCTGTCGTTGCCTCCGGCCACGCCCACTACACCAGGCATAGACCACAAAAATTTTTGCATATGAAAAGCGTTGAAGCCAACGAACGCTCTGCAAAATTAAACACAATTCAACAACAACTTCAGCAGAAGCTGAAAAACTGGCGAAATATTTCACGCATTTTTCAGTTAATTTCTTTTGGTGGCAAGTAATTGGATAATTGAACAGGCGCTCAAATTGTTGTTTATAATAAATTTACATAAATGCATTAAGTGGATAACGCAATTGAGAGTCCACAACAATTAAATCAGCAATGCAATTGTTCAAGTGACGCGAATGTGTGCATGAGTATGGTTATCGTTATCGTTATTGTTATCACTATCGTAAAGGCGCAATATAACTTAAATGCATGTCAAACAGTGCTGCGATAATTCTGTAGTTTAAATCATATTTATCTACTGCAGTTCCTACTAAGTGTATGCAAATATTTAAATAAGTTTTTGTCTAGAATTGTTAAATCGGGATCCTAATTGTAAAATGTAATAAAAAAAAATCAGACTACACGTTATTAAGAGAGTACAAGCTCTCTTTAGAAGCGTTGCAATTAGTTTTGCAAACTGCTGTTAGCAGTTACGTTTTATTTAAACATTTTAAACAGTGCGCAATTTAAGTATGTTTTTACATTAATTTTCATTTAAACTTTTCAAAATCTAAAATTTAGAAAGAGTTACTTTTCATATACACGTTTTAAAGAGTGAGCAATTTAAGTAAGTTCTTGATTCTTACTTTCATATTTACATTTTTTCAAAATGATCTCATAATTTAATATGTTTCATATAAACATTTTAAAGAGTGAAACAGTTTAAGTATGTTTTTGATTCTAACTTTCAACTTGACTGCTTTACATTGAGATCGTGCCTTTATTTTTGCCTACATGTTCATTACAAAACTGGAGAACTGTGCAAATAATTAAAGTAAAAGCGTGAAATATGTGACAGAAAATGCAACAATTATTTGATTACTGTCGCAGTCGTTGCCTGGTAATTGGCGAAGTGAAATATATACGCAAACAAGAGTACCCCCCACAGGAAAAGGAAAAGCCTCCATCACGCCCACATGTGTCGCTGCTTGGGCCATTAAGCGACTGAGACGAAACGAGAGTCAGAGAGAAAGAGAGAGAGAGAGAGTGGGGGAGTGGTGGAGTTATTCATAATTGTTGTTGCAACAAAAGTGGCAGAGAAATGCATAACAAACTGAAAAATATGCACGCCATTTTTATTGCCACACCAGACACATCAGCCACACACACGCACAACCACACACACACACACACACAGAGAGACTCGTGTGGGGCGAGTATAATGAATGAATGCACAGCTAAAGAACCGCAGCCTGAACCGTAGTCTCTGTCGATGTCGACCCAAAAACAAATATAAGCCGCCTGACTGCTGACCAACAATAAATTTAACACTTTAACTGCTGTGTAAACAAGTGAATGAAATCCGAGCTGCTAACGGTAATGTGCTCGTGTTCTCAAAGCTGTAATCTCCTGAACTGCAGCGAATTCAATTCTTCGCAACTCTGTCTGCAACTGCTTAATGCAAGCGATGCGTATCGCATTTAAGTACTTGAAAAACTTAAATTTCTTTGAAATCAATAGCTGCAGCTTTAATGTGCTTTATACAGAAACTTTCAGAAGGCAAATAATTTCCATGGAAGTATTTTTGAAATACGATGCGAGTTTTGATTAAATTTCAGTTAAAAATATTGGCAAATGAATCACATAAATGTTGTTAAATGTTAACAAGGCTTGCGAGTTCGTTAATGATTCAGCGATAAATATGTTTAAAAGTTATTCCTAATTAAAATTGACTGGCCAGTGAGCAAACAACTGAAGTTGCAGCTTAAGTTACAGTTTGGCTGACAGTTGTGCCGCACGTTGTTATTGTTAATAAATAAACAGCGCTGAATAGTTTAATTCAAAGCGTAATCCCAATAATGCGCACAGTTCTTTCGCTGAGCTTCCTTCTGCCGGCTGCAAATTAAATTTGTTTAATGAGTAGCGCAATAAAACGCATTTACTGTCAAGTGATAAAATGTCATTTCACTTTGCCGGCCTGTCTGCCTGCCTGCCTGCCTGCTTGCCTGCAGTTTTATTATTTCCATATACGAGTACACGAGTACTGTATATTTTTCATTTATATGCCACATGTCGCCGATGTGCCTGCCCCTTCCTTGCCCGCCGACTGCCTGTTGACATGCAGCAATTATTAACTTTTATGCGGCTGCTGCCATGGCGCCGTGTGTTTGTTATTAATTTCTTGTTATTTATGCAAATAGTTGGCACTTAATACGCTTGTAAATTCAATTTTTTGCCTCTTTTTTGTGTGTGTTGCAAATTGCTTTGCGCATTACAATAAATTAACAGCATAAACGAACGAACGGCAATTGCAGGCACAACAACAATTCGTGACACGTTCCGTGCTTATCGACAACGTTCCAAGTCTTGTCGAGCGAGCGCTTAACTGGAATTTAAAAACTATGTTGCATACCGCAAGGCGCCCCTTGGCTCTTTGCGCTTCTATAAACCCAACAGAGTTATCGCTCGCAGACGTGAAGTCATCTCGGAATGTTGACCATATAAATTCCATTCAGCTACAACAAGCTTCAGCTTCAGCTACAGCTTCGGCTTCGGCTTTTGCCACGAATTCAGCTAGAGACAGCAGGATAGCGCAGCAGGATGCTTTCAGCATCTGTTTGGTTTGCTGAGGTCACGTCCGTCTGGCCCGTCTGACTGCTTATGAATAAAGTTGTTGGCCATTCTGTCAATACACATACGCCTGCATCATCATCGCCGTAATCATCATCATCGTCGTCGCCTCCTTGCCTGCCATTCAATTGGGGTTATTTGTCGCTCTATCTAGCACAACGCTCGCTCCTCGCTTTGTTGACTTTTTGGCTCTCAATGGCCCCAGCGTCTATTCAATTTTTTGTGCGGCGCTATTAGAGTCAAACACCCTAACCACAGGCCCCCACACAGTCACCCCTCGAGCAATTTGAAATGAAAAGTTGTCTGCCACATAAACACACATACGAGAAGTATAAATAGAGGAGAGACTCTCGACGCAGAAAAAAACAAAAAGAGTACAAGGAGAACCGAAGGAAACAAAAATGATATGTTCCGCCCATATTTGTAGGCAGTAAATAGCAACATTGCACGCTGACGAAATGTGTCCTTTGACATTTGATGCCTGATAATGCCAGCCAACAACAACAACAACAACAACGACAACAGCAGCAAACGTGGCAGCCGTATCAGAGACGACTTCTTTTCAACAGCTTTTCGGGCCCGCTTAATGGCCTGCTGCATTATTTAGCGCGTCGAAAGCCAATAAAATGGCTTTAAAATACAGTCCGTTAACTTGTTGACTTTAAGCCGTAGACAATGCAGCGCATTAAGAATCCGGCTGGCTGCGTAGAATTCCGCCAGTCAAGGCGGTAATTACACTTCACATGCGACGAGAAATAGGCACTTTTTAATGCGGTCTGCAAGAGGCAGCAGTGAAGTGGCCAAAGGCACTAAAATGTGAGTTTATATCTTAAAGTGCTGCGTAAAACAGCGAAATGATCTCTATGTGAACTTATGCAAAAATGTGTTGCATACTTTTAAACGCAACCGAAAATAATTTCGTATATAGTTGGTTGGGTTACTCTAAAGCATTGGGTAACTCATATAGCAAATTTTCAAAAATATATAATTTACAAGTGTAATAGTGTCCGTCAAATTTGTTCATTCCGAATAATTATGCGGACTAAATAAAGTGCTGCGTAATACAGCGAGATGATCTCCAAGTGAAGTTATGCAAAAATACGTTGCATACTTTTAAGCGCATTCAAAAATTATTTCGTGTGGAGTTTGCTAAGTTTCTCTAAAGCATTATGTAACTGAAACAGCAACATTTCGAAACATACAATTTGAATTAGTTTAATAGAGTTTGTCAAATTTGTTCATTCCAAATAATTATGGGGACTTGTTTAAACAAATCATCTCAATACCTTTTAATACACTTTCTTCACCACATTTTTAAACACTTCAACTAAAGAAAATTGTTTTAGCCTTAAATTTGCAGAGCATTCAGTTGTCTTTATTACTGCCTGTTTAATACAGTTCGCACCCAATTACATTGTGAGCACATGTGTCCTGAACTGGGGCTTGGGGTTGCTGGATTGGCGCTTTTCAAGTTTATCCGCGACGACTTTTACTTGCGACGGCATCTTAATTTACTTTTGCACTCAGGCAGCTGGAAAACGAAGCCTAAAACAACTGCAGGCTGGCGAAAAGGAGTCAAGAAAAGTGGAGTAGAGAAGAATTGCAGCAATTTCCTGCACAATTTCTTGTGGTTGAACTTGCCGCGCCGAGTCGTATGTTAACACAGGATGCAGGTTCCTACACACGAGCTGCACTTGCAGCCAGGAGCTGAGGCCAAAGCTGCCGCTCAGCAGTGCAGTTAATTATAATTAAGAGACGAGTTAACTAACCACTTGCCAGGCACTTGAGTGGGATGTTTGGAGAAGGAGCTGTTGCGCATGCAGCGGTGTAGGAAACAGGACACCTTTTGTGTGTGCGCCGTTTAAATTTGTCAGCTTGGGAGCGCTGTTGTTGTTGTTGCTGCTGTTCAACACTTTCAACACTTTAATTGAAGTCGCGGCAAGTTCATTAAAACGGTCGAAAAACTAGGCCACAAAAAGTGTTGCATATTCAAATGTCGTGGCGTGCGGCGTGGTTTATTCAATACGGCTGTGGATACGGCCAGCATTTGGTCGGGCTGCTAGGCCTAGGCAAATGCTTGTTTGCAACAATGGGGCATGTTAGACGTCAAGGAAGCTGCGAGGCTGTTATGCAAGCCCCGCCAGCGGCGACGTTTCTTCATTTGCAAGGACAATGCGACAACGGCAACCACAACGAGGCCGATAACAAAACAACGCCACGCGAAGAGCGAAGTGTGAGAAAGTGTTGAGTGAATGAAGCGGCTGACTGACTGAATGCAGCACGCTGATGGCAGGAATGCTATTATAATAAATAAAAGCGCCTTTCACTCAGCATAACTGGCGCACAATGAACACTGAACGGCACCGGCAAAGCAATGAATATATATCCCTTGTCTGCAATTGTAGTTGTCTGTGCGCTGTATTTGTGTTTGATTAAAGCGCTGCACACAATGCCAAAGTGTTTTTAATAAAGCTGATGGCTGAAAGCCTCTGCGATCGATGGCTTTAATCAGCTGGCGGCGACTTAAGGTGCGACTCACAGCAATTAACGGCAAATGCTGCGCCCATAAATATGCTATAAATATAGACAAACACACACTCAAGACACACACACACACATATGTGGAAGTAGAGGCAGGCTTCTATATGCCTGGGGCTATTGCATAAAAATCACATTAACAATTTGCTACAACAATAGTATTTTATTTTTATTGCTGCGTGTTTTATTTTTATTTCATGCGGCGCGCCTTTTGTGCTATGCAAAGCACACACACACGCACACACGAATACACATACACACACTCAGACATTGAGTGCACATGTTGCCAGGAAGCAAGTTTGCTGGATCCAGGATCTGTGTTGTTGCCATCGAAAAGCGCAATAAAAACGCTTAATTTTTCACTTTTACACGAACCTGAATAACTCCTCCCTCTTCGTCTTTCTTGTAGTTGTTGCTGCGCCCCTTGTTGTTGTTGTTGTGGAGAGGTGTTGACTGCGAGAGTGCGCTGTCGCTTCTGTGTAAGCCATTTAAAAGTTATTTAATTTAATAACACGCACAAAACATGTTCCAAGTAAAAGCAAACGCACATACTCGTAAATATGACACACACTCTCACAAGCGTGGCAGCAACTGGCCCTTCCCCCTGCCCCCTGCCCCTGCCCTTGCCCACTGCTTGCGCTCAGTCTGCCCCAGCTGCCACATGCCTTCAGCTGTGCCTCAGCATGTCTTGGAGTGGCCCTTTTCACACATTTGTGCAAGCTACTCAAGTGGTCTGCTTGGCATATATTTTATGGCAGCACACACTTAGTATTGATTTTTATTTAAACAATAAATATTTGTAAAATTAAAATGTGGTAGTAGCTTGTAAAAAGTACTACAAAAGAACGCATTATTGAATTTGAATATATATTACAATTTAAAATATTTGGTATTTGGACTAACTAAACTCTTTGCGAATTAAGCCAGCTGAAATGCGAGTTCAAATAGTGCCAACTAAAAACTACAATGAACTTAAGGATCCTTAATCCTTAAGGATTTGTATTTAAACAATGCATAGCTCCAAGATAATATTATGTAAAGCATTATGTAAGCAGTCAAATGAATTGAGCATATATATGAATTAGAATATTTGGAAAGAAGAGTTTCTTGTGGAATTCAATTTTACTTAAAGTAGTAAAATTTTAAACAAATTTGCAAAAATTCGTGAAAAATCAAAATAAGTTGTGTTATATGAAGAATTATGCTCTTATTATTAAATAACACTGCTCGACAGACTATCGGCTGGGTTAAAGATTTAAAGACTTTGCGAGAACTTTAACATTAAAAAGCAGGCTTTTAATTAAAAAGGCATTGCGGGATTTTAATTGCGTGGCGATAAGATTAAATTTACAAAAACAAACAGTGCTCGGTATAAATGAAATATAAATACGTAGACGACAAACGATATGAGCCACTCTCGATACCCATTGATATTTAAGCCGCGGCAGCAGCAACAAGAACAACATGCAAACTGTGCAAACAGCAAACAGTCAACAGAAAGGGAACACAAAAAGTGATTGTCAATTTGTATTTATGCTGTCTGTCTGCTGTTGCTCTTATTTTACAGATTTAACAACCGAGCCGACCGCTCACAGATTTGGATTCGTTAAAAATTGAAAAATCAGCAGAGCAGAGCAGATCAGCGCAGAGCAAAGCAGAGTTGGGGCTACAAACAGGACAAGGACAAGCCCAAATCCGCGCCCCAAATCCGTGCTCGACCCCAGGCCAAATGCAATAAGCTGCAGCCACGCAACGAGCCAAAGCCATAAACAAAGCGACAGTCTAAGCCCCAGGGCAAGAGGGGCGGCGAAAGGGCGGAACAAACAGAGCAAAGTTGGTTGTCAGCAGCCGCCAGAATTGCTTTCTTGTACTTTGGACACACGTGCGCCGCGGCTGCGCCGTTGACGTTGCCGTTGCCGTTGCCGTTTCCCGTGTCCTTGCCAGCCTCGAACGTTGCATCCGCATCCACGTTGCCATCGGCTGCGGCGGCCACAATGAAGCTGTCAAAACTGTCCAACCAGACGAACTCGCAGGATCCGCAGGCGGTTAACTCGCGCATCTTTGTGGGCAATCTGAATACATTTCAATGCTCTAAAACGGACGTGGAGCGCATGTTTCAGATCTACGGTCGACTGGCAGGTGAGTCCCCATACAGCACACTCTCTCTCTCTCGCTCTTTTTAGTCCTTGCTGACTGTTTGTGCTTCTGCCCTTGATTCTTCCGCAGGCATCTCCATGCACAAGGGCTACGCCTTTGTGCAGTTCACCAACCCATTCGATGCTCGCAACGCCTGTCACGGCGAGGACGGCAAGACGGTGCTCAGCCAGACCTTGGGTGAGTTTTTTATCAGCGTCTGCTTGCAGTCGCCTTTTGACTATGAATCTGTTTAGGCGACAGCTTGGGCCATTTTTTTACACCGCTGCGCAACAATTTATTTAGCCATATTTTGTATTGCAAGCTTTAAGCACGACACAGGATGTAAAGTATCCTTAACGGACAATTAGTTTCATGTTATGTTTTTCTTGTCATTCTTTAACAATACAAATTTAAACTCGTTATTAAATTTAATTTATTTTTGTATATATTGTAGAATAAAGTATTGTTGGCAAATTATATATTGTCTGGAAATAAACTGCCATGTTTTTAAGATCATTACGATATATAAGTAATAAAGTTTACATTAGCCACATAAAATATCAGTTGGAAGTACTTGTAGCGAATCATTATTTTATGGCAAAACTTACAACATGTCTTTCTGTTACTTCTAGGAAAGAATTAAAAGTTTATTAAAAATATACTACTTGGAAGTTTGCTTTAAGAATGAAACTGTTAGTTAGCTTTATAGCAAAGTCAGCCAATTGTTTCCTACATGAGCTGCTTCCTTTCTAGCGCATTCCTCGCAAGCTAGTCTCAAAGAACTTGAAATCCACCTTGGGCATATTGCATATTTTGCTAGATATAAAGT
Source organism: Drosophila rubida (assembly GCA_035046165.1). Taxonomy (NCBI): domain Eukaryota; kingdom Metazoa; phylum Arthropoda; class Insecta; order Diptera; family Drosophilidae; genus Drosophila; species Drosophila rubida. Next base: position 7,625,979 of record JAWNOF010000021.1, on the reverse strand, counting down.
TGTTAGCCGCCTTGGGTTGTTGGGAATGGTGTGTGATGTGTGTGCAGAGTTGTTTTGCATAGACGCAGACACCGACACATTCGCAGACCTTAACCCTCGCCCAGTTGCATGTTCGCGCTGTGGTTGAGTCGCCAGGTTAATGGCCGCCAAACAGCCAGCGGAAGTGCAGCACTAAAATCGAACAAACGCGCGAAAAAAGCCAGAACGCGGTACGAATCGTGGGCCTGCTCAAGGAGGGCAATGGGAAGACTTGACGATGGTTCTCCTTGGTGGCTCCTTGGCATGTGTAGTGGCCATATCTTAGTGCAGGCGGTCGGCTGACTGGCTGACTGGCTGTCTGCGTATTTTGTGCAAGCGGAAGTCGTTGGAAGGCCGCAGCTTAAAGTGCGGCAAACATAAATCCTTGCGCGATACTTTTAATGAAATTTCAATGTTGTGCGGGACGACTCGGCAACCACACCGACAACCTGACAACTGACTGTTTGTCGATTTAATTTAAAACGCTTAATGAAATTTCACTCGTCACTTGCAGCTGCAATGCAACGCAACGACAACAGGCAGACAGACAGACAGACATCCCGACGAACTGCCGGAGATGCCTTGGCATTCTTTCACGCGTGTCTCTCGCGCTCGTGTGAAGAACAACTTAATGCACTTAGCGTGCTGTGTCACTGACAACGCTGCGTATACGCGCTGTCATATGCATCCGCCCCGTTGGCGTGCCATGAAAACTTTACAGCGCTCATAAAGAGCATTTTTGAAGACGGCAATGCTTATGCAAATGCAGCATGCTAATTTCACTGATTAGAGAACGACGAACCAAAACAAAGTAATACAAGGCAGAGCTTAAATCCCTCTCGCTCTGAGCTCTCAAGTTGAGTGGTCGCCGTAATATTTCATTGCTACGCGCCATTGACTTTTGGCTCAGAGAATTGCGGCATGCAGACGTCGGACATCGGACTGTGGACTGCAGACTGTGGTCTGGCCAACGTTAAACCGATTTGCCCACACAGCCAGCGCTGTGAGTTGGAACTGGGCAGTGGCGGGCAAAACTTACTGGAAATCCTTCTTATGCTTTTATCCTTAATCTTAATTATAGCCTGCCAGCAGTCAGCAGCTCCAGCTCCACTCCCAGCTCTCGTAAGACAAACAGCGAAAAAAATGCGACTGAAATGCAAACGCTTCCACACACCCCGTCCAGTAATTTGTAGTTATAGCAACTGCCTGCCCCCTGAGTGGGGTGGGTTTGTCTTTTTGGGGCGCGTGTCTCTTGTTTTTTTTGTTATATTTTTTTGTGGCTACCCTGCGGCGCAGCCGTCGCACTTCAAACTTTGTCATGAATTATGATGAACGAGCACGTTCGCCGAACTTCCCACAAAAAAGAATCCCACATAAAAAACTGGCCCAAACGTCGCACCCTTTTCATTGAGAAATGGAATGTTTCACGCATTCAGTGTGAGAATTTCCGGCATTTTAATGCTCTTCTATATGCAGTGGGGAAAATGTAGAATATTCCACTTAAATAAAATATATCAACGACTAATTGCTACACGAAATTATTTAAATTTGACAATTACGACAATACTTTATCTCAATATCTCAAAAATGTATATAAACTTGTAAATTGATTAAATTCATAATAACTTGTAGTATTAGAGCATTTGTTTGTCGACTTGAAAGTGAGTTTGATATGCGCAGCTTTTATCTTGTGCAAAATCTGACAATGTCTTTTGCCGCTGTTAACTCTGTGTTGTGTTATTTATTAAGATTAATGATTGCAAAGTCGGATTAAATTATTATCGCAATGCAGTTGGACAACAAAATGCACACCGAGTGTGAGACACTTTAGCTCACTTTTAATCAGGGAGAGCTCTTCGGGAACATTTGCATAATGAAAAATCAACACACAAAAATGAGAAACAAAAAAAAAAAAATGTTGTCTAAGCCGTCGAATAATGGAAACCCCAAAATGCCATTGTCTATTGTACATTACTTTGCAGTCACTTCAAAGGCAGGGAGGGTTTTTTATTTTGTGTGTTTTCGTTGTAGACCGGAGACAGCAGGAGTAGTCGTATTATGAGTATTCGTATTTGGTACAAAGCAGATTTGCTTTTGTTGCCTTGATTAACAGCCGACTTATTTATCTCGTTGCTTTCTATTCATTGCAGATGTCAACATGGTTGCGGAGCCGAAGGCGCATCAAATTGGTCGAAAACGGCAAAACGTTAGCAAAACGGGCAACGATTGGTAAGAAAGCCATTTCACAAACGAACAACACAATTTCATGCTCGAAATTTTAATTTAAATAAAACGCCAGCATTTTGGCAGTTAGTCAGAAGGCACAAGGCACAAGTTTGTGCACAATTTAACGTCGCCAACTGACGACGCTCATTTGCAAAGTTTATTTACATATCATTTAACGGCTTTGCCTGCAACTGCCGTACACAGAAGTTGGGGGCTGGGCGAGAAATCGAGGCGTGGAGCGACAGCCGCACAAATAAATAAATAAATAAGGCACAATCCATCAGGGCATGGACACCGACATGGACATGGACGTATATTCGCATTCGTCGACGTATACGTCGTATCCTTTGTCTCACATAAAGTATTTTGACTGTCAGCTCTATGCGATTTTCGTCGCCACTTCCTGAGTTTCGACAGCGTCTCTCTCTCTCTCTCTCTTTCTCTTTCTCCAACTCTGTCTCTGTGTCTGGGTCAGTTGTGTGTTTGTTTCGAGTGCTGCGTCAACACACGAGACTCGCTCGAGCTGTGTGAAAAAAATGGCTGCCTGTGGGGCTGTGGAACTGTGACTGACAGTTGCAATGTATGCTATAATATCCTGGTTCTTGGTCCTGGCGCTGACATGTGCACTTGTTTGTCCCTGGTGCGGCCTTAATGATGACTGAGCGCCGAACGCCGGCAACATTCACAATTTATTTGGGACGTTGTCGCCATCGCCAGCGCCATCGCCATCGTCGACTTGCCTGCCACTCGTGTGGAAATATTTAATTTAAGCTTAATGACGCCGAAAGCAAGTGCGTTAACGCTTTAAAAAGGTAGCGGCAGGCAGTGGAAATGGGCACAGCAAAGACAGCGAGTTGGCAGTTGATTGTAATTAAAACACAAACATGTTCAGGTGGGTGCACGGCCTGTTCTGTTTGTCATTTAAATGCCCATTGACCGCACTCACACACACACACACAAGCGCGCAAACTGACCGAAAAAGCCACAATTGCCGCACGTTGGGCGCCAAACGATATGAAAACTGCCCCAATATTTGACCACAAATGGCTGGTGAGGCTGGCGTCTGTATCAATCACAGGCAAGCCAGCTAAAGGGCTCCATTAAAGGGGATGGTAATTGGCAAATGACAATTGAAAGCGGCGTCATAGCGACGTCGCCAGACAGAGTCCTAAACAAATATTGACTGGCAGACAAACGGGCAACAGGCAGGAGCAGTTGAATTGCTCTTTTCATTTTGGGGGGCTCAACATTGACACTTCAATTACGGCGCAAATAGAGCGCAAAGCATTTACCGCATCTAATGAGCTGTCACTGCTTGCAACTACTTCACAGGGATTACTTCTACGATAGCTACTGCTCGTCAGCCCTGCTGCGCGGCGGTGGCGGCGGCGGTGGCGTGAACGGCGTGCGGCCCAAGAAGCGCAAGCGTCTGATGACCAACAACAACAGCTTGGCCGCGGCCGTGCAACAGCAGCAGCAGCAGCATGGCCAGCATCATCACAGTGCCGCCGCTGTGGCAGCCGCTGCGGCCGCTGCAGTGCATCATCAGCAGCAGCAGCAGCAGGCGCAGGCGGCACAACAGCAACACCAGCAGCAGCAACAGCAGCAGCAGCAGCAACACCATCACCATCAGCAGCAAGTGGCGGCTGTCGCCATGGCGGCCATGGCAAATTTGTTGCCGCAGCAGCAGCTGTTGCTGCATCAGCAGAATCTGCTGTCGAATGCCGCGGCCGCAGTGGCCACTACAGCGGCCACGACAGCGGCGCCAGCTGCTCTGCACTGGTCACAATTCAAACAGGAGCACCAGCAGCATAATCAACAACAACAACAACAGCAGCAGCAACAGCAGCAGCAGCAACAACAGCAGCAGCAGCAGCAACAATTTGTGGCCGCTGCAACGGGCTTCCAGTTGAAGAGCGTCATCGCCGGGCAGCCAACGACATCGCCACAGAATACAAAGTCAGCAATAATTGCTAATCAAACAGCGCTCGTGGAGCCATACGGTGCCTTCTCCCAGCAGCCGTCGCATCACCAGCAACATCAACAACAACAACAGCAGCAGCAGCAGCAACAACAGTTGGGTTGCCTGCTGCAGCCGTTGACTTTGGCATTGTCCCCACAGCAACCGCAGTCGCTACAATTGCACAGCCAATTGATGCAGCATCAACAACAGCAACAGCAACAGCAGCAACAACATCAGCAGCAACAACATCTGCACCAGCAGCAGCAGCACCAGCAACAACAACAGCAGCTAGCACAGGAGCAATTAAGTTTGCATCAACACTGGGGACCATTCAAAGTCTACAGTGAGTATTGACTCTATTTGTTTTGTCTCGTTCTCCATCCAGACCAATAATTGTTGACTCGCTCGGCTATTAGCTGCTGCTTCTAGACAGATTTGAAAAAGCTCTGAGTAAATAAAATAGTAAATAAACGATGCAGGTTGCAAGAAATAATTTAAATATGGGAAAGCAGATCATAAAAACTTGTTGTTCTCCCAGCCAGGCAAAATCGAAGAAAGACAATAAAATATGAGTTAACAGAAGCAAATCATTTAAGTATAAATGCTTATTCGAAGCCTTAGTATTTGTTTTGAAACTATAACTTATAGCTCGTATAATCAAATTGATCAAATCATCATTATGAAGACACATTTCTTCGAGAAATTTACTGCTGCGAAATGCAGAGTTTATGACATTGCCGCATTTTATATCATTATGTAATTCAAAAGTTATGGAAGTAGGAAAAAAATCATCAATTCTTTCCGTAGCAGTTTAGTGTATTGTGATCGCCTCGCTTTTGTTAGAGCTGTCAGAGAGAATGACACTCGATGACGCTTACAATGAATCGCTTGGCGTCTCTGAATATGAGAAATGTGTCAACGCCAAAGACTTGGCGCTAATACAACTCGTCTCGTCATTCTCTTGCAACTCATACTGCAAGTCATTCACGTCGCACAGCCCCAGACGCAAGTGAAGCCACAGTTTCAAGCCAGCTCTGCGCTGGAGGCGTTCCAAGCCAAGCAGAAACTGCCGCCCGCCTATGTGAATGGTCTGCTCAGCCTGAAGGGAAGTCTGTTGGCCAACAACTTTCAGCCCAAGCCGATTGTCCACAGCAACGTCGTAGAGCAAGCCAGCCAACAACATTTCGCACAATGCGAACTTGGCACCAATGTGGCTGTAAGAATGCCGCAGCAAACGGAGGAAGCAAAACAGCTGCTGGCTGAAGCGAAACAGAATTATCGTGAGCTCAACCCGGAGAAGCTGGGGGAGAACAAGCAGCTGCTGGCAGTGCAAGATCGCGATGTGGTCAAGGATAAACTGCATCAGCAGCTCGATCAGCTGCAACTGGAGCTGCGCAAACAGGACGATCAGCTGACCAAACAGGACTTGCAGCTGGCCGCACAGGTCTCGGCCACTGCGGCGCCACTGCAGCAAATGCCCGGGCCAGTTCATCCGCCAATCGAGCAGCTCACAGAGCAATCGCCAGCACCTCAACCGCAGGCCGGGCGCAATGCGGCAGTTGTACAAGCCGATGGCGAGTCTAATTGCTATGCTAAGATGCAGCTGCTCCAGCAGCTGGCCGAGCACTTCGGCCAGAGTCAGCTGCAGCAGCAGTTGCAGCAACAAGCACAGCAGCAGCAACAGCCGCAGCTGCAACAGCAAGCACAGCAGCAGCAACAGCCGCAGCAATTGCGCTCAAACATTGCGAAGCTGGCTGCGCATGAAGAAACGCAAGAGGAGGATGAGGAGGAACAGTGTGCGGAGGAGGCAACCACGACAGAGGAGGAGTGTGAGGAGACCACGACACGCAAAACTACCACGGAGAGAATAGAGACTACTGCCAAGGCGAAAGCAACGACAACGACAACGACAACGACAACGACAAAACCCACAACTCGCAAGCTGCCGTGCTGCAGAAAACGACCCAAACACAAGAGAGTCGAGAAAGAGTTGTTGCGACCTCACCGACACGCCGCCATGCAACCCAATCTGCGCATCGATGCCATTGCTACGTTGATACGCTTCCGCAATAAGCAGAGCGATCCGAGTTATGAGCATCTGAAGGAATCGGAGCGACCACTGCATGTGAATCTTGGGAAGAGCAAAAGAAAGCACAAGTCCAGGTGGAGAACGAAGTTGAATAAGCTGAAGACGCGCAAGCAACGTGGCGCCGTCACCAGAAAACAGATTCTACAGGCTGAGGTCAAACTGTGGCCCATCAAAATATCAAGCTGATTTGATAACAACAGTATATATTTTCTAATTTGTTGTGGAAAAAATTAATATTGATAATTTACTGCTTAAAGTCTTTCTTGAAATGTTTCCTATATTTTTATAAATACTTTGAAGAGTGTGCGCTCATTAAGTTGTTCTATTAATAGATTAGTTGAAGTTGCTTAAAAATGTCAACAAATAATGTAATCGATATCGATATTTTTTCAAGGATCTTTAGAGATTTACTTAAGGGAACCCCAGACATATTTTCAAGTCGATAGTCAAAATCAAGCTACCCTTCAAGCAAGTGCTGTGTGCATTTAGAGCAGAGCTAGGCTGCAATGTGCATATTTGCAATTTATTGGACTATTTAATATTGCTGTTGCTACTCACTTAATTGCATTAGTCTCCATATTTCATGTGTGTGTATGTTTTGTGCTCTTGTTGCCGTTGTTGTCTTGCAGGCAATCCGGATACATTAATCTGCGGCAATTGCAGGGAATGCTTCAGCGAGCTGTCTGAGTTATTGGACCACAAGAAAAGTTACTGCAAGCTGAGGTTCACATGCAAGTGCCAGGACGTGGCCTTTGCCGCAAGTAAGTCATCGCAGTAAAATGGGGCGTGGCTGTTTGTTGTTTTTGTCGGCAATTAATTTATGATTGTTAAACACTTTTCTGCCCAGCAACGAGGCCAGTTCAAACACACACACAATGTCTCAATGTCCTAGCGTGTGTGTGTGTTTGTGTTTGTCTAAGGCAGATGGAGGAGGATTCCTTGTTTGCAGCAGTCAGCAACATCTGTCTGTCTGTCCGTCTGTCTGTCTAGCTGCATGTCCTGCGCCTGCGGCTGCCTGCAAATTCATTTAAAATTGAGTTATTTATGCGACTAAGCCATGCCCCCGCCCATGTGGGCGCATTCCAACTTAAATAACTAATTAATTCTTGCATGTTTCGCACACTCGCACAACACAGAGTCGCCGCCAACGAGCGCCAAATTGCTTTGCGCCGTTTGCAAGGATGCGTTCGCCAATCCCTGGGACTTGATGGTGCACGCACAGGCCGCACACATGGTTAACATTTACGAGCTGGGCGATGAGGCCGCCAACGCCACCGTCAACGCCAACGCCAACGTCATCGCCAACTCCAACGTCAACAGCAACATGACTGTGGCCGCCAACGTCAATGGCAACAGCCCCGGCAACAGTGCAAACGATGCAACGGCAATTGCAACAAATGGACATGGCATCGCTGCGCCGTCGACGGCCGTTGTTGCAACGGTTGCAGCGTCTGTTGCCGCCGCTGCCGCTGCTGCGGCGACTGTTGATGAGGCAACGGCCATAACAAAGCACATGCCAACGTCAGCAGCACTTAACAAGGAGCCAAATAACAATAACAAAATTAGCAACAATAACAACAGCATCAATGGACACTTGTCGCCCACAGTCGGCAACATGCCTGCTGCACTTGCAACAAATGGCATTGCCGACACCGCAGCAATTGCTGCCAACGACGGCCATGTCAGCAGCGACACTGAGACGCACTCCATGGACATCAAGTTCGCCATCTGTGGCAGCCCCAAGGAGGTGTGTTGCCCCACGTCGCACACTCCCAAGTGCCACGCCAACTGTAGCAATTCTTTTCTTCTTGTTGTTGCAGGATCAGCAGCGGGACGATCTGTCGCTGGATGGACGCCTCTCGAGCAGCTCGCAGACCCATCACTCCGACGACATCAACATGAGCATCAAGCTCCTCAATGGTTCCGTTTCCTCGCGCGGCAGCTCCCCCGGCCTGGAGTCCGACGAGCCGTCGGCCACACGCGCCTGCATTGTGCGCACCCTGAGCATTGTGAGTATGACAAGAAAAATCCAATAATTAATACTTAGTTTGAGTTCATCAATGGGCTTAAAGTCAATAGAATACTTACAATATAATAGTTATAATCTCAACAGTAATTAAAACTGACAATCCTTTTTTAAAACATGTTGTAAATCTGTAATAAAAAAGAATATCGAATTCACTGACTAATTAGCTAAATTTGATTCTGCAATAAGCCTACTCGCGGTAGTTTTTCACATAACGTTAGATTGTTAGATTATTTCATCATGCCACCAGGCAATCTATGTAACAGATAGAAGTAGGCTTCGATGGCCATATAAATAAATATGTTTCTACGAGTATTGAACAACAGGCGAGACGAAATAGCAATGTCTCTGTCTCTACGTCTTTATGAACACCGAGATCCCTGGGAGTATGGGAGTTAAGTACTCCAAACTTAATGACAATACTCGTGCATGTTATACACAGTTTAAGCTTATTTCAAATCGTTGTCACTTCCATTTCGAATTTTGGGACACACAATAAAAACTACAGTCTTATAGAGATTAAAGTTTGCTTATGGTCAAAAGAAAAAATTAGAACTTATACAATATATTTTCAACGTTGTGCATAATCAATATACTGAAAATACCAAAACCACTTCTTGGTATATTCCGTATATTTTAGCATATTTTAAGAGGGATGGGAGCACTTGTAGCTTTCTGCCTTCTTTAAAAAATCTGCTTTACTTTGCTACTTGTTTTTAATGTAATAGTCCACTTTTTATAGATGTTGTCTGCCATGCTTAATTTAATGTTCTTTTCTCTTATTTGCAGGAGGCAACTGGATCTTCAACTTCGCCCACTGCGAATGCCTTGAGCCTGATGTCGAATGGCCTCAGCTTGGCGCTGGCACCTCAATAAGACAACATATAGTCTAGGCATTGGGGCGGATCTAAACTGAAAGTACATACACAATTTAGATGATGTTGGGAGTAGATCGATTGGTGTGCAGATGCAGATGCAGTATTCAAAATACTCGTATTGCTTTTGGCTTTTGTGTATTTTGGGAGTGTTACGTACTTATTAATCGTGGTGGCTGATGCAAGTGCAATTTATTCAGTATTTTTGTACTAGACTTAAGCTGATGACGAGCAGATCAGTTTACACAAAGAAAAGAAAAAAAAAGAAATGAACGTAAATTACAGCAAAACATATCATTTTAAAATAGTAATTAGATATTATTGTAGCTATAACAATTACAAACTAATTGCAAATACGAGTACGTGTATCAAATTATATGTCTTGTATCTGTCTGTACTGTCTTTGTTATTGTGTTCAGCGAAAAGTATTTTGGGTTTCAAACTGCATATGAGAACATAAAGGTAAAATGAAAAGGAAGTTCATGGATTGCGAGTATGATTACGAGGCACTATGTAGGACAAATGAGCTTTGTATATAGTCAAAATAAAGTTAATACAGTGAAGTCACAAAAACATAAACAAAGTCAAGTAATTATTGCCCAAGAAACTTATATTTTATATATAATAATTTATTTAATAAATATATATATATACATATTTAACTATTAACAAGCCAACAACAATATTATTATTATTCAATATACGTACCATGTATATCAAGTGTAGCATAGTGTGACAACAGGTGTTTCAAAAACAACAAGAACAACAACAACAACCACAACAACATCAAAGAGCCGAAAGAAGAATCGAAAGGCTTCAACATATTATTGCATAACGGCAACGTATGAATATTTAAAATACAATTACTATATTATACATATGAATTATGAATTACTTAAAGTCGAATATGTACTTATATCAAAACTAGCAGCTATGTAAATAGATTAGTTAATACCAAAAATTGCAAAATATTGTAAACAATAACAGCATTCAATTCAGTGTCCTCCAGCTAAACATGTAAACAGGCAGAAAAAATGTATTAAATAAAAGAAACTTATAAAAAAACTTCCAATTTTGTTTTGACTTTACTTAAAAATGGTTTTTTTACTTCTGTGTCTATGAAGTAAGTACAACTACTGAGAAGCTAAATTCTTAATATTATGATTTGTGTTGAAAAGTTTCTGCTTTAAATAAAAACTAAATTTCGGTTTTTTGATGAGGAATTTGGAACTTTTAAGGTCACAGGAATACATTAATTCACTCTCATCTGCATATTTATGAATAACAAAAAAAGAATATAAAGTTTCTTGGTGAATCGAATTGCAACATAAACATTTAGAAATGTGTTCAACAATCGCTTGCAATTCTCATGAGAGTGAAAGTAATGCTTTCAAGGCTCACTGCCTTTCGTCTTCGTCAAATTTAACTTACGAAGACATTAGAAATTCTATTTGGAAGCTCATTAAAATAAATGATGATCAACTGCACACGACGCGACGCAGTCTGTAAACAGCGCTATGGCCAAAGGCAGCAGCGAATGGCAGCGGGAACTGCAGGACAATAACAAGGACATTGCAAACATTGTTGAAAGCAAAGCGCACGATAATGAAAAGCGCCAACAAAAGGTGAGTGCAAGTGGGCAGACAAAAGCGCGGCCTGCGATAGTGCTCTTCTCCCTGCTCTCCCCGCTATTTTTTGCTTCAAGCTCCGTGCACCTCTTGCCCCTTTGCTTACCTGAAAGTTTTGGACACAATGCCGAAATGCAGTTAACTTTATTAAAATGCGCAACGTAAATGGCTCGCGTCGTGTTGTGTTACTGTTTGTTGTTGTCCTTGTTGTCCTTTTGCGCCCGTGGCCGTTGTTGTTGCTGTACGTCCTTGCCGCCGGCTCCTGTGGCTGCTTGCAAACGTTTTTATTGTCGGCTGCCGGTGTCTGCAACTGCGTCTGCTCGTTGTGCCGGCCGTTTAGTTTCTGTTTCGAGGTCGAGTTAAGCGCCTGCGGTCGAGCCGACTCCAGGATTTAAAATGCATAAGCAAAAGGCCAATGGCTGCGCAAATGGGGGCGCATATGGGGGGCGCAGGAGCCAGGTGACATAGACACTGCAGCAGCCGCTATTCAATTTGGCCACCCTGGGCTGGGCTAACTTAAAGTGCGCTGCGGCTAATTAGAATGCCTCGCCCTGGTGCACAGTGTATTCAGCTGGCGCAAAGGTAACATTTAGACACCAGAAATTACGAGTGGCCAACTCCTGCCCAACTCGTCGCGGCAACTGGGGACCTCGACGAGCGTGGCGCACAAATTACGCGAGCTTAGCCAATGAAGTAATTGAAATGACACCAAAAACTAGTTAATTTCACACACTTCTCACATGGCGTATGCGTGATGCGACCGCATCTGCGTGCACACTTCGAACCCACGCCACTGGCCGATCCCTAGAGGAAGTAACTCATGGCTGACCCCGAAGCATTCCACTACCTCCAGCACACTATAAAAGGCCACCGCGCAGCCACGATTCGCCTGACTAAGTCAAAGCAGTTGAAGCTCGCCGGATCGCAACGCGTTCGAATCGGGTGTCATGTCGTCGTACAGCACACAGCCACAGACGCCCACCGTGGACCTGGAGGTGCCGGCCAAGCAGTTCAATCCCAGCTCGGTGGTCACCTCGAATCAATGGAAGCGCGCCGCGCTCATGGCCAAGTCGGCCTCCGGCTGCCGCGAGTCGGACGACAGCGAGGAGGAAGTGGATACCAAGCAGCAGATCAAGTATGGCAGCGGCTTCCAGGCGGCCAAGGCGATCATTCACGAGTACTGCGACTACAGCACGATTCACGGCATTCGCTATCTGGGCGAGAAGAAGCGTCCGTGTCTGGAGCGTTTGTTCTGGGTCAGCGTCTTTCTGCTCTCCATTTGCACCTGCTTCAAGCTGACGCTGAACATTTGGGACAAGTGGAACAACAATCCGGTGATTGTCAGTTTCGCCGAGAAGTCGACGCCGGTGTGGGAAATACCCTTTCCCTCGGTCACCGTCTGCTCGGAGACCAAGTCGCGACAGCGCGCCTTCAACTACACCGACAAGTACTGGCAGATTCGAGATTTCCGTGCCAATGTGTCCGGCATTCTTGACTTCACTGAGCAGGAGTAAGTCTAGATTATGCTCTTAATGCTTTGGAGATATGGATTATTGTTGAGCTCAAATATCTTGTTGCTTTCAATCATTTTTGTGCTCCACAATTAGACAAAAATGTCGATTCAACAGCTAAGATAGGAGAGATGCAAAAAAAAAATCGCTTATTCTAGATTGAGAAGACTAGAAACTATAAGTGGCTAAAAACAACTTCTATTCAGTGAGAAGTCAATAGCTCATAACAAGACGTTTGTCGATGTGCAATTGTCAATTTCAATAACAGTAGTAGTAATAATAAGATAATGTTATTCTCTAAATTTTCTACAAAGAAACTTTAGGAATGATGTTAAACCTACTGCTTAGATCAATCTATATAGTACTTAGCCATGTGCCAATTAGAATCGTGCTTCGAAAATTTATTTCCCTTACTTTTGCAGAAAATCCATCTATGGATCCGTGAGCCAAGTGTGTGATGCTCCGCTGCACGACATTAAATATGGCTTCGACTTCAGAAGAGGCATTGAGATTATCGACGAACTGAGCGAACTGGCACCTAGTTTCGATGAGAGTTTTCTGGCCTGCAAGTGGCGCAACAATCCCGTGAAGTGCAGCGAGATCTTCCACAAGTTCGTCACCGACGAAGGCGTCTGCTACAGCTTCAACTCGCTGAGTCCCGCTGAAATCTTTCGCAGCGAAGGGTGAGCTCCAGTTGCTCTAAGCTTCGATAATTATCTAACAAATGTTGCTGCAGCATTATACCAGATTTCATTTTCCGCGAGGAGAATCGCGTGAGTTCAGAGTGGACGGTGGAGGGTGGCTACAATCTCAACGCCAACACAGAGACCTATCCCAATCGTGTGCTCGGCCCCGGTGCCAAGGCCGGACTGTATTTGTTCATGGGCGGCGTGGAACTGGACTTCGACGACATCTGCCGTGGTCCAGTGCAGGGCTTTAAAGTAAGTCGCAATTGGTATTAATCGATTGACCAGCTGCCGAGTAACTTTCATATTTAGATATTGTTGCACACGCCGGGCGAGGTGCCACTGGTGGCAAAACAATTCTTCCGCATACCCTTCGATCAAGAGGTGCTCATCTCCATACGACCCAAGATCATCACGACCTCGGAGGGCCTGAAGTACTACGAGCCACAGAGACGACAGTGTTACTTCCAGAAGGAGCGCAATCTGCGCTACTTTAACATCTACTCGCAGACCAACTGCGAGCTCGAATGTCTGGCCAACTACACGCTCGAAGTCTGCGGCTGCGTCAAATTCTCCATGCCACGTGAGTGAAGCTCAGCTCATCAGCTGAAGATCTGACAGCGTTGTTGTTGTTGGCTTCTTTTCAGGCAACGTGAATGCGCCCGTTTGTGGCGCTGGCAAGCTGCAGTGCTACAACGATGCGGAAGACGCGCTGCTGCTCAAGGAATTCGAGCAGGGCATGTCGACCACTGACGAGAACACGCGTGCCGAGACGGACTGCAATTGCCTGCCATCGTGCACCTCCATTGCATACGAGGCGGAAATATCGCAGGCCGATTTCGACTACAAGACAGTGGCCAGCAAGAATCCCAGTGGCGAAGCGGAGCAAAAGACAGAAGGGTAAGTTTAAGCAGTGGGCATAAACAACTAATGTCACACTCTCGCTTTGCAGCATGAAAATGTCGCGTGTGTCGATCTCCTTCAAGGAGGCGCAGTTTCTGACCTCGCGTCGCTCCGAACTCTATGGCACCACCGACTTTCTGGCCAATTGCGGTGGTCTGCTGGGCCTCTTCATGGGCGTCTCCATGCTGAGCATTGTGGAGCTGGTCTATTTCTGCACGGTGCGTCTGATTTCCAATCTGCGTATGCGGCGCAGGACACGCAAGGAGTTGTCGCTGGCCGCCAGCAAGGAGGCTTAAAGCCGGCTAAGATGATAGTGAAGGCCAAACGCAGAGGAAACGAAGACTGCCGCTTTATCAATTAACAATCAGTGGCGAAATGAAAAGGATTCTCTTTAGTACTCTAAATATGCAATGTTTAAACTGCAAACAATGAAAATAAATGTGTGTACTCTCGCAGCACAGTCAGCAATTGAGCGCAGCAGAGAGAAGGAGAAATTGATAGGATATACAAGTACGTAGCCCGCAGAAGTCAAACGTTGTGGCTTTGTTGTGTGTGCATTTCAAATGGAATCAATTATTTTATTGTGTGATTTGCTGCTGCAATTCAATTCGATTGCCGAAAGTCAACAGACGTCGCAAGTCGCCGCCCTCAGCAGCAGACTCGTCTTTAGCCTCATATGTTATGCAGGAACAGGCCTTTGATTCGTCTGCCAATTGACTCGTCTCCCGATGCAATCGACGTTATCCTGATGCCAATGCCAGGCTACGCAATACGGGCTAGACTCGTACCTTTAGCTGTGCAAATAACTCAACTCAGCTCGAGTTAGCTCTTAACTCGACTCGCTCGACTCGACTTGGCTGAAGTGGCGTTCAGTGTGTGTCTGTGTGCGTGGGGCTCTAATGGAAATCCAATTGAATTAAGTTAATTATGTTGGCAAATATTTAAACAATAGCAGCAATTTATGCAGACCACTCCTCGCAACACTCACACACACACCTCAAATAGGTAGCAGCTTTAAACTCAGAGTTGCAGTTGTCGTTTAGTTTAATTCAATTTGCATGCACGGCTCGCGGTGCCCATTATTAGTATATAATTTGCATTGGCAACACGCAACAACAACTGCAGCAACGTGGTGCAACAGTTGTGTGTGCGTGTGTGTGCTATTGAAATATGCATGACACACACACACAGACTCGCGACGTTGAGTTCATTATGGCAACAAGTGTCGAAATGTGTCGAAATATTGCAAATAAAGTTGACACATTTGCATACCTAATAACATTTTCCATGCACATGTGGAAAAGTTGTTGCCACTGCCGCTGCCACTGCTCGAGTGCAACAATGACGACCCCCCACGTTGGGCGCCAGGCAGCCGCCTAAGCGTACAAATGTGTGTATGTCTGTATGTACTTTGGCACTTTCCACTTCAACGTGGCTTTCGTGCACGCCATAAATACTAGACTCGCATTCGCATATGGAATAAGTACAAATGAAATTTATGACAATTTTATATCGATGTCTGACGCGGCTGTCTGATGTGCTTTATTGATGCCTGCGTGGTTAGCTGCTAAAAATCATAGAACTTCATTTAATGTGCGGGCGAGTCAATAAATTGAATTAATTCATGTTGACACTTAATGTTAAATATGTCAAAAAATGCAATTTAAGTGCACTTAAATTATTTCGTAGGCGACTACTGCAATTGTTTATGCATTTACATTGGCAAACTTTAATTAATTGATGTGGCATTAGCCGCAAATTTCAGTTGGAATGTGTATAGTTATTAATTTCAAACGACAACATTTAGGTGCAGTAAGAAAATTAAGCTGGCATTAACATTTTGAATTTCATATTTTACATTTAAAGAAGCTTAAGTTTTATAGCTTTGTTGATTAAAAGAAAGACAGTAATAGATAGATAATATCTTATCGAATCTTAATTATTTGAAATTGTTCTATGAACTACAATTATTTTCACAAATTTCTGGGAATTGTTCAGTCCTGACAACTTACTGAGCAACTCTCGGCACGTCTGCTTGTGTGGCGCTTTACCGTCGTTGATGCGCATAATGTGACATTGGCTATTAAGGACTGAAAGCAACTCGTCAACTTTAGCCGTTGTCAGTAATCAATTTGCATTTAAAAGCCAGACAGCAGACGTCAGACTGCTGAATAAAGTGAGAGAGCGTAGTATAACTTTCGGATAACATGACATTTGACATTGGGCTCACAGCAACAAGGAGCAACAACAATGGGGCAGGTTTACGACGGGCCGAACTCTATAACAATATCAATAAAAAGTTGTTTTGCACTTTTGTCAGCAATTGCAAGAAATTGCAAAAGGAATTGTAATTAAACTTTTGCGCGAATGCAGCTCGCACAGCTGTCCGCAGTGTCTGGCAGCGGCGGCAGCAGCAAAAACAACAATCAAAATGCCTGGCAACAAGGCGGCAACAAAAACAGCCAGCAATCGACAACGACGAGCAACGCACTACGAACAACCAACAACAAACAATCGCGGCATTGGGCAGCATTCGCTTCATTTGCTTGGCATGGCTTTAAATTTCCGGTTTCCGGTTTTAGGCGGCACACAAAAACACACAGTCTCACACATATATACACGGTGCATTGGCGGCCATGTTTGTTTGTATTTAAGTCGGTTTCTGAGCAACATTTTGCGGCATTCAACAGCACAGCGCGCTGTCATGTCAAGCGGCTCGCCTGCACTCCGCACGGCGAACAGCGAACGGTGAACGGGGAACAGTTTGCTGGGCTGCTTAAGCGGAAATGACTTGAATGCTTTTGCTATCGTCGACACGAGGCGACGCTGCCGCGTCACACGTGGCGTATGTGGAATTTCGCACTCGATTGCCTGGGCCACCTTTTGGGGCAAAAGTTTTGTGTAACGCGATTAGCGGTTTGCGTTTTGTTTTGTTGTGTCTGGCCTGAAAGTCGTTCTGCATACAGCCAAAAGACAGGTGAACTGCAACAGAAACACGCTCTCCCTGTCTGTGAGTGTGTGTGTGTATGTGTGTGGTGGAGCGCTGCAGTAATTGCAGGTTTAGAGCCGGGGCCGAAGTTTTCGAAAAGTCATTAAAAAGTTGTGAGCGCGCGCGAAAAACTTTAAATGCGAATTGCGAAATTTTTGATTAAATCGTTTGACGGCGCATTTCCGCATTTCTCTGCATTTCTGAGATCACTGCGACAAGACAATTAATGAAAAATGCATACACTCAAATGGCAAATCAATGTATATCGTGACATCAATTGCGAATTGCCAGCGCACCACCACAAAAACACATCGAATATAGTCGCACATTGTCACGCACTCAGGCTGCTCGAGCTTAAGGAATTTGTATGCAAACCGCGCACTAAATTAGATTCTTTTTTACTGCATTGGCATCGCCTGTTGATGATGACAACGCCATCAAGCAGCTGCGGATACCCATAGATGAGCTGGCTGCCTGCCCTGAGAAGGCGCCGCAACAGCAGCTCTGGCGATAAAATGCGTAAACCTCGTTAAAATTGCAGGCATCGCTCCTTTTATAATACGAGTAATGATAGACTGATGGCTACTGCTGGCTGTGTGGTTGGCGGGGCAGGTCGGGTATTGATTTGACTTTGGGGGGGCGCGACTTCGGGTAATGCATAGCGAAATGTTTGCTTTTGATTGAGAGAGGGAGTGTGTGGGGACTGCGCATAAAATGGCCTGATGAGCGTGTGAAATGCCTGTTAAGTGAGCTCTGCTTCTCCTTCATTTTGGCTCCTTTGCAAATTATAATTTACAGCATATATGAGAACCACGATCTTATTAGCGCTTTAATGGAATGCAAGGTTCAAACCAAATGATCTTATGATAGCGCTCTATTAAATTATTTGTTATGCTTTTTATGATATCCTACAAAATTAAAGTTGTTGCAAATTCAAAAGAAGGCTATTTAAGTGGCCAAAGTTCTATAAATACTTGCCAATTATAAAAGACATACAAAAAATACAAATTGACTTTCAATATGTATCTCAACTAGTTCTAATTCTAACACGATTAGGATTGTGGTTTATATTTGAAGTTCATGTGATACTTTAAGTTTTTGCTTAATAAAGTTACAAAAAAAATGTACTAATATTCTATGTATATATTTATTTGGGGAATGAAAAAATTCAAACTTAGCAAATAATGTATTGAACTAACAGCCAAATTTTCATCTTAGCTTAACTTAGTGCATCACATATTTGGTGAAATCTCTGGCAGAAGTACTACAATCTGTTGTTGGCTAACAAAACATAAATTAAATACACTCGCACACACAGACAGACAAAAGACTCGTACTTATTATGCATTACCTAATGAAAAGTGGGCTGTGTGTTGGCTCGTCCAAGAACTGAGCTGGGGAAGTCTCAATGGCAATGACAGCAGTCATAGAGGAGAGGGAGGGAAGCAGAGGGTGTAAGCAAATAATAAATAAATAAATAAACGAAAAGCGCAAATAACATTTGAGCGCCAGATTTAATTTCTAACGTTGAGTGCGCATATTAAAACAGGCAAAAGCACGCAGGACGAAGGACGTATGCGAGGCCAACAGAGGGGTGGGGCGGGGACGAAGGCAACGTGGCTGTGAGCAACAAACAAAGATGATGCGGATATCACTGCGTCTGGTGTTAGTGCAAATGCAACGGAAATGCGGGGCAGGACTCGAAGCATGGAGTGTGGAGCGTGGAGTGTGGAGCATGGAGCTGTTGCTGGAGGCTGTGCCACGAGTCGGGATTCCAAAAAATAAACAATAAAAAGCGTCGACCGAGGGCTGGTGAATGCTGAAAATTAAACACGCCAAGTGGAGGAGGAGGAGTGGAGCGTGGGCGTGGCGGAAGGCGTAATAGAAGTTAGCGCGGGTAAACAATGAATTACGGAATCATGAAAGCAAATTGACTTTAATGCAAAAATCAAATATTTACACAGCGCGAGAGCTCAGCTCAAGGCAATTGCAATTGCATTGCGAATGCTGAAGCTAGCGCTGAAGCTGAAGCGAAACAAAGACAGCAGCGACAGATACACAAGACTGTTGGGGGGACAGAGCGAGATAGATAGCGACAGACATACAGTTAGATGAAGGCAAACAAACACACACACACACAAATTGAGGTTATGTTAGACGTAGCGCTTGCTCCAAAAACTCGTTTCGGCACTTAAATGCCAATGCACACACTCGCACACACCCCACACACATTCGCATCCCTCCCCCCCACACACACACACCCTTACTTCCCAGTGATGTCTGAGCTTAGATATGAGCAGAGCAGAATGCGGGCCAAGGGATTGCTGAAAGAAAAGCAAGAGCAGCAGCAGGAGGGGGAGCAAGAGGAGGGGTCGGAGAGAGGGAGTGAGGGCGACTGCTTTTGGACGCCGCTGGTCTGCGGCGTATCCGGTTTTTGAGTGTATGTTATTAGCTCCGGCTGCGGCTGTCCGGCGTGCCAGAATTTTACGATTTCATTCATTTTTGTGGCTGCCATTTGACGCCGCAAAATATGCAACAACATTTTATTTCCGCATGCAGCCTGCAGTGGGCAAATAAACACAAACAAAAATGCGCAAATACTAATAAAAACTATTAGCAAACGCGCAGCACAAACTCAATTCCATATCCACTTTATGAGACTCTACGCAGTTGGCGCAAGAATTTCCCAATTAGATTGCCAGCCAACGAGCACTACAAGTGCGCCCACAACTAAAGGGAAATCGAAAAAGCCAACGAACAAAAACTAGACCATGGAGGATGCACTGCACAAATCTGAAAGCCATAAAAGTGTCGCTTTCAATTGGCGAACTCAAACCCCAAAAGCGACAGGCGACAATCGAAGCCAACAAGTGAAATTGAAACATTGCACAGACTACAAATTGATGATGAAGTGTTGTGTGCTGCCGACTCCTGCGGGATGTCTGCTCCCTCCGTCTACTTTTTTTTAGCGCCAGCACCAAGAGCGTTTATTGCTAAACAAAGGGTGTGCTGACTATGTTAGAAGATTTGTCGCGCATAGCAAATAAAATAATAATTGAAGCAGAGTAAAGCTTAAATGGCAAGCACTCTATTATGTTATAAATTGAAACTAGTTTGAAAAGCAATGCAATTTATTAAAAGCTAAAATATACTTAATAATCTTCTTGGAACTAAGATGCTTTCCTATTATAAAGATTAAGAATGTCTATAAAATATTCATCTCATAAACATTTCCAATCTTCCGAGCAAGTGTATTCAGTATTCGCTTAGGTCTATTTGCAATCTCGTTTTATTTTTTTTGTCACACTGTTACATATTACTTTTTATTGCGATGCCTGGCGATGATTGACACCTCGTCTGGCAATAAATTTTTAATTTTCAAAGCGCTGTGATATACTGGCTGAGAGCATCCTTACTGCCTGCCTGTCTGTCTCACTCTTTCCCTCTGTGCCTGTCCTCCAGTTTGGCTGGCTGACTGACTGAGGACACGCATTTGCTCTCGATGCGGAGCTTGTTAAATTCAAATTAGAGTCTTGTTCTTGCTCCAGCTCGGCTCATAGACTTGCCTTGCCGCTGACAGCGAAGATAAATGACAGTGCGCTCAGTGCGATCGCAACAAATTAACCTTGTTAGGGGCTGCAGCCAGCAACAGTTACAAGTGTATGTAATTTTTTATCGTCTCGCAAGCAGCCGCACTACGCCACCTCTGTCTTACCCCACTGACGGACTGACTGACTTATGAATGGCGTGTGGCAGTTTCAGTTTCAGCGCTCCGCTCTGCATCGATAAATCAGTTTGTATATCAAATTGAATTCACGAGCGTGCACTTGACACCCGCACACGCACATTTGTCAGCCTCCCGCCCTTCTACTACTCCGACTCTGGGAAGTGTGGAGGAAAAACAAAGGAGGACGCGGCAAAATCTTTAAACCGCACAGCATGAAACGAAAGCCACAAAATTTTAATTTCAACTAAAAGCGAAGGCTAAACATCAGCGTTTTGCATTATAAATTATTCATTACATTGGACCAGACCACGCCCACCGCGCCACCACCACTGCCGCCCACGACGCAGCCGCTGACGGCAGCTCGTTTGCACCTAATTTGATTTTTAGTTGTGCTGAATGCCGGCTGCTGGCTGCTGGTCCTCACTGCTCCGCAGTTCCCTAGCCTGGGCATCCTAGTGTGCAGTGAGCGCTCTGGCTGAACTGCGGTTGCCCCGTGGCATTCTTTTTGTTGGAGCTGTAGCTGTTGCCGCACATGAGCATTGGCCACGCCTTGGCTTGGTTTATTCCGCTTCTTTTTGGTTCGTTGCCATCTTCGGGGTTTCATTCATTGCGAGTGCCGTCGAAAAAATGTCTGTTATGTGGCTGCCAGAATTTTGCAGTAATTAATGGCAACTGTTTGATTAAAAAATTCCATAGACTCTCCTCGTGTGTGTGTGTGTAGCTCAACTCAACCCCGAGCACTAGCTGCAAATCTATGCAAATTCCAGAAATTGCTTTAATCTCAACACTTATTTTAATCACAGTTCTTGGACTAAAAGAGATACGACGTTAGTTGTCCAGCTGTCTGTAAAATAGCTTACACTGCTTTGGCTTCACTTTTTCATGCATTTTCATTCATTATTACAACAAATTTAGCGAACATATTCGCTGTGATTTTCAATTTCTATCGTTCAATTTATATGTCAATAAATTGATAACTTACACATATATTTGCCGGCATTCAATGCTGTACTTCTAACACACCATATTATAAAGTTAACTGCTGAGTAAGCTGTGAATATCTAGACAGATTGGAGTTGAAATGCGCCAAGATGGGTGATCTGCGTGCCGAGCAGCATCACAATGCACATAGCAAACTGATTGCCTTTCGCTGCATACTTATCTGCTTGACCTTCGTTTGTATCGCAAGTATTCCACAGTTTTCATCTAAATCTATACTCAAAGGTTTTCTTTTGCAGATTTGTAATGTGTACAGTAGTGTGGTCCAGTTGGAACTGATCTACCACTATGCAAGATGCAAGCGATGCAAATTTACGGTATACGAGACCTTGGTCGTGGCAGCCGATATAATCATGATTACCTTGCTGATATTTGGATTATATTTGATACTAACTCAAAAATTACGCGGCTTGCGTATCGTGAGTAAACTATGTTGTTAGTATATAAACGCTTATAATGCTCTTTCCAGTATGTCATGATACTGTTTCTGGCCACTTGGCTGCAATTGTTGCTGATCTTGTTGCTGACCCAACGCTATCCCATTGCCCACGATGTTCACTTCAGCTGGCAAAATCGTCGGAGCCTGGAGAAGTACGAAAATAAAGTCTGTCGATTAACAATCGCTCTGCAATTGTGTGGTCTGACAAATGTCTTTGCTTTTGCAGTTCGCTTGTTGTGGTGTACTTGGCCCAGATGACTATCTGCTGTCAACAGGCAAATTGCCGCGAAGCTGCTTTCGAAACCAAGGCAATTCCACCGACGATCTTCACGACTCGGGCTGCCTCAACAAGGAAAATGGATCTGCAACTATATTACGTATCGAGTTCTTGACGACGCTGTTTCAGGTAGGTACAAATGATCACTTTCCAGCAGACCTTATACTCGCAACCCCTTTGACACTTTAAAGCATTTATGTATTCGATCAGAACTGCTTTTAAATGCAGTCAAGGAAGGCTGGAATTATGAACCATGAAATATGCATAGTACTTTATATAGAATAGCTGCACTGATAGCTTTCCTTATATACCAATAAATATGCATATGATTTTGTATAGAATAGCTTAACCGGTAGCTTTCCACACATACTAATTTATATGTGTGATTAACCAGAGTGCTTACAATTAAGCATGTTCAAATTGGGCAGCTGGTATTTTATAGCTTTCTTATTTATTTGCAGATGATTTTGGTCTTATTCGCGCTAGTGTTTTATTTGCACCTGAAGAAAATTAAGGCGAAGCCGCGTACCTTGCGCGAGGTGTGGAAGTCGCGCATTATTTTATAGTTGCAATTGAAATTGGAATTGCATTTATATTCGGATTTGCATTCGCATTTGTGATGGAAGACAAATTGGATGATGGTATTGAATGTTGGCAATTGGAAATTGGCATTGCTAGGACTTACACTTCTCATATTTCACGAGCTGCAATCAATAACGATAAACACTCGAGTGTCTAGCGTCTTGTCTTGTGCTCGCCTGTCTGGCCGAAAAGGATTCAAAAGCATCCAATGTCCACTATGCATATGCATGAGCCAATAAAGAAATCAACAAAGGATGGCCAAGGATAAAGCAGTCAGACACGGAACATCGAACATTGAAGTTGAGCTCTGTCTCCCCCTCTCGCTCACTCTATCGCTTCGAGTGCAATCGAGTGGCAAGGTATAAGCCGCACGCCACATGCCACACGCCACATGGCTCAAGGACAATCACGATGTGTTTCGCCTTTGGACAATTTCGTTTTTTATCTGTGTACATAAATTTTATTGTAGTCGACATTAAATTTTGGCAGCGTGGAAAACAATTTTCAAGCATTTTGAAATGCATAAAATATGCATACAAAATGCTCAACAGAACGACCAACTTTATGGCTAAATAGTTTGCCAGTCCAACACTCGCTCCCGCTCTCTCTCTCTCTCCCACTCTATCGCAGTTAAAGCTTTTTTATGCCCTTATCTGAGCTGGAGTCGAAATCGGCGGCGGAGGTGGGGCGGTTGATCTTCCCCAACGATTTGGAGAAACTTTTTCGCCACCAACCCATAACCATAACAATAACAACAACACTTTGGTCAAGCGAACGAAGCTGGCGAGCTGAGTTTATGACCGGGGCAAAGGCAAGTGAAAAACTGTTAACCAAAAGGGGTCATGTGGCTCATTAAACTTTGGCCAACAATTTTTTGCGCCCCAACAAAGACAAACAAAAAGTTTTGCACTAAATATTTGCACCCTTTCGCCCCCGCTCGCACACACACACACACACAAGCAGGCGAAAAAATGGACTCGAGTAGCATAAAGTAAGTAGCGACTGATGAGCATGAACTTGGGTGCGAGGCATAAAATTATGGCACACATACGCCCCATTAAACGGCAGACAAATGTGTGGAACAACAGTTGGGGGAATAGGCGATTCCCCCAAGCAGATCCAAAGAGTTGTAGGCCAGCTGTAACTGTAAGCATTAGCTTTGATATCGACCAATAGCAAGATGCAATCTAGTTTAGGATTTTGCTAATTTCACAGACTACAATCGATGGTTTTCAATGCACTACTTTAAATGTATTTTTATGTGATTTGAAAGATCATAAACGGGAAAGTTTAAAATACCTGGAAAGTTAATTTGTTTAATTCGCTGATATATTGTTATGTACGAGTAAAATTAAAATTTGTTTGATTGACAAATATTGCAATTTTCAAACCTTTTGCTTTACATGCTTTTACCATTTAGATATTCACTGCTTTCTTTATCTATTGCGATTAGTATTAATACCTGGAAAATTAATTTGTTTGAATCATTTATATATTATTAGGTAAAACTAAAATTTGGTTGATTATGAAATATTTCAATTTTCAAACCTTTTCCTTTTCATTCTTTTACCACTTACATATTCGCTATTTTTTTTATCTATTATTATAATAAGCTACATTTCTAAAAACAAATGCTTGAAATGCAAAGAGAAATTGGAAAAACAATGCTCACTACTCACAAGTGAATTTAAATAATAATTATTTTGCACATGCTTCGCTATACCACCCAGAGTTCAAAGAAGGCAAGAGTAAATAGTCAGCTAATAGATTATTTAATTGTTCGTCTAAAAAATCAACAGTTGTAACAAAGTTAGTGGCAAGGCGATTGCTCTGCTTAGTTTAGTATCCCCAGTGGGAGCCGAATCCGTCGAAGCTGACGTGGGCAACGCCGATAGCGGGCGAGTACTTGACGTAGGCAGCGGGAGCAGCAACTGGAGCCGAATAGACAGCAGGAGCAGCAACTGGGGCGGAGTAGACAGCAGGAGCAGCGTAGGTCTTGGCGATCACGGGAGCAGCGACAACTGGAGCGGGGGCGGCGTAGACAGTCTTGGCCACAACTGGAGCGGGGGCAGCATAGACGGTCTTGGCAACAACTGGAGCGGGGGCGGCGTAGTGCACAGCAGGAGCAGCGTAGGCAACTGGAGCTGGGGCAGCAGCGGCGTAGACGGACTTGGTCACCACGGTGGCGGGTGCGCTGTAGACAGTCTTGGGCGTGTAGACGTTGTTGGTGATGCGGGAGTCGATCTTGCTGACGCTAGAGTAGGGCGTGACCACGTTCTTCGAGTAGGTGGACACGGTGCCGCCGAAGGAGCGCACCACATTCTGCTGGGTGGTGCCGACGGCATCGTAATGTGGCTGCGCCAGCTTGGCAACCACCGGGGAGGCCACGTAGGTGGCGGGCGCCAGGAGGCCGGCGTTGGCGGCGCTGAGGAGGGCGCAGAGCGAGAGCAGGACGTACTTGAATGCCATGGCTGGAAGTTGTTGGTTAGCTGCAACTGGAATGGTTACTGATGCTGAACTGGGCCAAATGCCTGCCTTAAATAGCCACAAAAAACTGTGTGTGCTTGCTTGGCCAGCGATTTCACGGTCGCCGTGTGTGTGACAGATAGACTTAGGCCTAAGCCCTCGAAATGGCACTCAGAAACTGGTTCAATCGAACGCGCTGAATGACGGGGCGTGTATTCGCATTCAGCACTCGCATTTGTCTTCGAACTGCGGCAAAGTGAATTATTTTGAATACTATCAGCAGCCCATAAATTTTCCAGCGCAGCGCAAACTTTGTGTTTTCTTTTGTTTCGTTCTGTTGCCCGGCGTATTTTTCCATTAAATTGAGTTCAAGTCAAGCAGCAAATATGCCACGAAACATCCTCCCCCAACAAAAAAAAAACGAAAAAAATATGCTCAAGGACTTGTCAACTGCGCTATATAGCGAAAAAGAGAGAACTGTGTCGACAGGGGGTTATATTTCTCATCCAACCCCCCACCGTTGGCGACTTGTTTATGATTTTCGTACTTTCCTGCAAGTTTTTCCCTTGCCACAGTTGTTGCTCGCTTGTTTTGTTGCTCACGGGGCGCATGATGAATATTTATTGAAATTACCAAAGTTGCCGCTGCTTCAAATTGAATTGTGTTGCCAACTTGGGATGCTTGCACTCTCGCTGCCACACCCACACTTCACCCCCTCATTGTGTTGTCGTATATTTTTTTGGCAAATTGTTATTAATTTTACACGTGGGCCAAAAGCGACGCTCGCTAAACCTAATTACCGCGTTTAATGCATGTGCGCAAATTGGCTTTCAAATACGCGCCCCAATCACATAGCCGAAACAGAGACAGACAGAGAGTCATTCAATCATTCAACCAAATTCGCATCTCATTGTGGGCAGCTTCGATGACCACAAATGCCGTTTGGCACGCGTCAATTGCGTATAAAAGCCGCAACGTTTCGGCCCAAACAGCAACAGTCGCAGCTCAGTCACAGCCTGCCCAACACACAGCTTCACTCAACTCTCCACACCATGGCTTTCCGTTACCTCATCTCTCTGTGCGCCCTGGTCGCCTATGCCAACGCTGGTCTGCTCGCCAGCCACGTGGCCGTGGCCAATCCCGCCGTGGATGCGGTTGCCTCCACGCAGCAGAATGTGGTGCGCTCCTTCGCCGGCACCGTGTCCAGCTACTCGAAGGCCGTAGACACGCCCTACTCCAGTGTGCGCAAGAGCGACACTCGCATCCAGAACAACGTCTACTCGCCGGCGATTGCTCATGCCGCTCCACTGTACACTCAGGCCACGCCCATTATCGAGAAGGCTGTGTATGCTGCTCCTGCTCCAGTTGTGGCTAAGACCGTCTACGCTGCTCCTGCTCCAGTTCTGGCCAAGACCGTCTACGCTGCTCCTGCTCCAGTTCTGGCCAAGACTGTGTCCTACGCTGCTCCTGCTGTTCATTATGCTGCTCCAGCTCCAGTTGTTGCCAAGACTGTGTACTCCGCACCAGCTCCTGTTATCGCCAAGACTGTCTACGCTGCCCCAGCTCCAGTTGTGGCCAAGACTGTCTACGCTGCTCCAGCTCCAGTTGTCGCCAAGACTGTCTATGCTGCCCCAGCTCCAGTTGTTGCTGCTCCCGTGATCGCCAAGACCTACGCCGCTCCTGCTGTTGCCTATGCTGCTCCCCTGGCCACCACCAACGTGAACCATGGCCCAGCTGCCACCACCTACACACACAACGCACCCGCCCTGGGTGTCTCCAGCTACGGCAGCTCGCAGACCGTTCACTACTCGCCCGCTGAGAGCGTTTCGCACATGAGCTTCGATGGCTTTGGCACCCACTGGGGCTTCTAAGCGACTCGCTGCGATCGGAAGACAGTCGATTGTTACAGCTTTTCTTGTTAATATGTTTCAATAAAATTCACAAATTGTTGCAAGTAAAACCTTGAATTGGCTTCCGTTTTCTCAACTCTAGGCGGGCTAAGCAAAAGCGAAGTCTAACAAGCAGTAAACGTTGCAATTGTTTGGGCTGTCGAAAAATAAAAAGAGCCATTCGATGGTTATATCAGAGTCTGGCAAAATTGGAGCCGGTTTGTGCGACGTCATCGTTGGTTTTGCGGCCGCGGACGCGGCCTTCGGCGGTTGTTAAGCGGCTTTGGGCCGTTAACTCGTGGCGGGGGCGTGTCCAGCGAGCGCTGTTTGCGCATTATATTATGTGCCATTAATTGGATTTAATATTTTTGCAAACTTCGCCGTCTCCCCCGCTGCTGGGCACCAGGTAATTTGAGCTGCCCTCAGGCGGCCCTGTTGATCTACGAAATTGAAATCGACATCGAAATCGAAATCAAAATCAACTTCAACTTCATTGCCATTCGATTTCCAATTGTGACCCGGTTATAGATATTTTTGCACTTGTTATAATTATTGTCAGATAATTAACGGCTGATATAACATCGCCAGCAATACAAGTAAATACATTTCTTTTGTTTGAAGTTGAATCGCCTTATTTTCGACTGGTTGCCTAACTAATGGCAGCCAATAGATTATCGCAGACAGTTCAATATGAAAGCCACACGTACATCAATTATGTCTATTCAAGGCAAATTGTTATAAACAATTGTGTAGGGTTAACGCTCTTGGGCTGATCTTGAAGTCAGTTGGCCAACAAAACACAAGGTTTAGAATACAAATGGCTCTACATTGTATTTGCTGCACTAATTGTTGTATAATCAGCATAAATTGCAATTGGTTTGCACAGCAAATTTATAATTTAAACACAGGCTACCAACTGTGGGTTGACTATTAAATAGCATCATCAACTCAAACTCTTTTGACATTTATGAAGCATCTGCCACGCACAATCATGCAATTGAAACCCATCCAAACAGCTGCTTAAAAATGCGAGTGAAGCACACTTTATTTCAGATTGTGTATAATAAATAAATGGTATCGCAGCTCATACCCGAAATCTTGATCAAAAGTGACATTGATGAGGCCTGCTTGAGATACAATCAAGAGATTGGCATCAATTCCCCAGCTGATGCAGACATAAACAATCAAATTAAATGAAGCTCGAGCATGGGCAACACTCACACGTTTTTCTTTGTCAAATTAGCTGCAGTTGTGATTGCGTATACGCAACGTGAGCACTCACATTCCCCCCGCCTTGGCGTGCAATGTCTTGTCTGCCTTGACAATTAGTCAATAATTTATTTCAATTTCATTTGGCATGCCAAGCAGGGAGCGAGAGAGGAGGGAGAGGGCTGTCCTAAGTGCAGTTTAATTACATTTGCATTTGCATTGCATTTCGGACTTGTGTCGCAAGTTGGGCCTGTGTCGCTTTGGTTTTTGTGACTGAGCACAGGACAGAAACTGCTTGCGCATGCAGCTGAGCGCAAACAATTGTTGCAATCCAATTTACGTAAGCGAATTTTGCACATGATTTAAATAACCATGCCAGGGAGAGCATTATGCTTTATTGTGGGCGAGAGGCAAAAACTGCAACGTGCCCCCCTCATCGTTCACACTCGCAGTCGCATTCTTCGTGAAGCGATGTTGTTGTCTTTTGTGCTGTCTGTTGAGCCGTGTCCTGGTATAATTAAATTATGAAAGGACATAAGACGCATAATAAGTCATAAATCAAATTTACCTATCCCACGGGCCATTCGCAGCAGCCAGACAGCAAACTTCGTCTCGTCTCGGCCTCGGCACAGACGACGTCGCTACTCAGGACACACACAATACTGTGGCTCGTTGCGAGTTGGGGCCAGGCCATAATTTGATGGACATTATGACGACTCTGTCTCGACAAACAATTAGACAATTGATGCATCTGTGGCTATTTCGGCTCTTGCCGTTTGCCGTTTGCCATTTGCCATTTGCCATTTTGTGTATTTGTGTATTGGACATTTTGGGCAGAGGAACCCGAAAAGGGCCGAACCCCAAACATCGCCAACTGACCCGGCCAGCTGTGACTGCATTTTATGTTGGCCACGTCAAGCCCAGACGCTCTTTCAAGTGTGCAATTGAAAAATTTGCACAAACAACGGCAAAATGCCACATTTGCAGCCCAGTTTGTTGCTGTTTTCGCTGTTGTGCATCTTGACCAAGAATCGGCTGCAACAATTTACCGAATTTACATTTCAGCTATTACACAACAGTGCGCATGGAAATGAAAAGCGTTGCAAGTAGGCAGTTGCTGGTTAAAATGATGAGTAGATGATGATGAGTAGCTATCGAATTGTGCATTAAATTTGCGTTGCATTCAGCCAAATAAACTCAGCGAGAAATCACACATGCTTTGCCATGTAATTAGCTCGAATTTGGCGCGAAATCTACAAGAATCTGTATTTGGAAGCACGCTCGAATTCAAAAACAAATTTAAACAAATTTAAGCTCATTTTAACATGAATGCGAATGCAAAAGCCAGACGAACTGAAGCAGAAGTAGAAAGGAGCGGTGAAAAAGAAAAGAAAAGAAAAGAAAAGAAAAAGACCTCAGACGATGACTTTCATCGCGATATGTCATAGCGACAGACAAAGGGCAGCCCCAAGTCAAGGCGGGGTCATGAGCAGACGACCAAAGGGGATGGCCGAGAATGGAGAAGGTTAACATGACTACTGCGAGCCTCCACTAACTGATACGGATCATTGTTTTGGCCCGCGGGCTACACTCTAGATTAAAATTTAATTTTTAATTTAAAGACTGTTTGCATTTTATTTGCGCCTTGTTGTGCAGATAAATACGAGGAGAGCGAGGTGAGGCGCGGCGAACCTTTAAGCTGCTGTTGATTTATCATTATTCTATGCAAATTGCCACTCACCTTTTGGCGCTTTATCTGCCCGTGTGGCATCTGTGTGGCAAGTTTGGCCATTTGCAGCGTTTTATCGGCTCTCTCTTTCTCTCTGTCTCTCAGCGAGTGCCACGTGCAATGTCAATGCCAAGCGATTAACATTCAATTAGCTTTTGGCTTCATCAATGATTTTATCGCAGCCATTAGAAGAGGGATGGCTGAACATGAATGAGCGGCGGAGGCTGTGGCTGTTGCTGTGGCTGGTTTGAGTGTAAATTGTGGCAAATTATCATTAGCTTGTGGTTGTTGTTGTTGTTGTTGTTGTTGCTACTGTTGTGCTTGTATGTGTGTGAGTGTGCCTCGACAACGACATCTTCACATCTTCAAAAGGTTTTTATGACATCAACAGCTGTCGTTGACAGATTATTGTGGCGATTATTTTAGCAGACAGAGTTGGGCCACGACACAAAGCAAACGACAGACAACAAGCAAACAGGAAGACGATGGGGGAAGCAGGGGAATGACAGGCAATGCCAACCTAGCTGTGGGCTGTGTGCGACCAGCAGGAGGCGACGCTGCTTTTGTGCGTTCAACTGGAAATTGTCAACAATTTTGTCATTGCTTTTGGCCCTATTCGTTGTCTACTTGCCGACGCCGTTGTTGTTGCACATGTGGCCTGGGCACTTAAACATCTTGTGGGCTAGTCCTTGTAAATAACTATGTTTCACTTGAGATAGTTGTCATTGAAGTTAGCACTTCGAACGCACACTGACACACACATTAATCACACAACTTATTTTACGCAACAATCGGTTATGATTAAGATTTCCATACGTACGCTTAAAATTATCAATGCACTTCTGTTGACAATCCTAATAGTGAGTAATCTCTGACATCCAAATGCATCCATCACATTATCGCTGACAATCGCATCTTTTAGCATTTATGCGTTATCGAAATCTATATAGATGTCGAATATGGAGTCCAAAACAATATTAACAAAACACTTTTGTTACTTTCTAGTGTTTTAACGACTGCATTGATGATCGTCTTCTCCTGCTTCGGATTCTTTGTGTTCTTCGGCAACAGTGGCTCCAAATTGCGTATGGTAAGGAATTATCAAATTATGTCATAAGTATATATAATTGTATATACATTCAGCTGGCAGTTGTACTCGTCTTCTTTATTATAATCAAATCCATAATTGCATCCGTATTCTGGATTGTATTCCATGAAAGGAAAGCTCCATGGTTGTATATAACTATCATCTGGGCGGTGAGTCGATTCGCAATGAAATTGCAAAAATAATTTAAACATACTCCTTACTTCTAACAAAGACTGGTTGCTTTATTGCGATTGTGATTTTGATTAGAAGAACATCCCGCGAAGAAAACGGAAACTCTTAAGAAATTGTCAGTATACGAGTAATATGTGTTTTTTAGCTTGTAAGACACTCAAGATCAATTCGCTCATTTCAGCACTTTTCCTTATGGTAAGTTAGTCCCAAATTAATCACATTTAATACTTTTTCTTCAAATTTTTGGTATTTAGGGATGCAATGTTGTAGAATCTGGTGTTGGAATTCAGGATCTGGGCAGAACAGTAAGTGTAGCAAGACTTATATTAACCGCGTCTATAATACTAAACCTCTATACCGTGTGTGTTATTGCTGTCGGTATGTACGGAGTAGTTATCACCAATCTCAAAATATTACGTATGGTTAGTGTCAAGTATTTGTGCATTCTGTTGCATATTAATAATTTGATTATTTGCAGTTCGGAGTCACGTTGATTGTGTACATTCTGCTAAAATTATTCCTTACGATAATCGTCGATCTTCTCGAAGAGCAGCAGTACCATATAATTCTCACGCCATTCTACACGATTGATGCTATATTTTGCGTAAGTGAAAGATGCGATTTGCGAAATTTATTTACTCTCATTTCGATTAAAATCAGGTCATTGAAATGGGCTTTCTGGGATTTTATTGCAGCGCTCTCAAAACTGCAGAGAGCTCCTCAATTGAGTTTAATTGCAATAACAAGTGATAACACAAAGCACATCGAGTTGCCAAATTAACTGTAATTTTTATTATTATCCAAGATT
Source organism: Drosophila rubida (assembly GCA_035046165.1). Classification (NCBI taxonomy): domain Eukaryota; kingdom Metazoa; phylum Arthropoda; class Insecta; order Diptera; family Drosophilidae; genus Drosophila; species Drosophila rubida. Next base: position 7,593,661 of record JAWNOF010000021.1, on the reverse strand, counting down.
TTTTGTGAAATCTATTTATACCGGAATAATATGTGTTAATATACATTTTATAAGAATTCAAATAAATTAAGAATCAAGTATGTTATTTCACTAAGTAATCATGAATATTCTAAATATTCCATAGTTCATATTTCGCTATATTACAAAAGACTATAAACATTTTTTATTTACTAGTCTACCTGAACTTGTTTAATATTAGCTGGGATTAGCAGCTGCTTGTCGAGCAGCTGCTTTAATGCGCATATAGTAAAACAGCCCGAATCCTAAAGAGAACGCCCAAAAGTATAATGTGGACATCGTTCTAGAAACTTACCGTAGTCACGATATTACATATGAAATATATCGTAACGATCAAATCATTTTGACCAAAAAGTTGGCACTCACAAAATAGAACAGCGTTATTAAAATCTGTGTACAGCTGTGCTTACTATGGAGATAATGAAAGCCGATACATTCGTCTTACCACCACTACTACATAGACATTATATCGATATGCTCCATAAATACCAACAAAAGCTGCCAATCATGCAATAAAATTTAAGAAATTTATCTACCGTTACCGCTAGCTTCGTCAATCATAACAAAGGCTGGAACGATTTCAAGCATATTAGATATATAAATATCGATAAATACGTATATTAATTAGCAATACAATAGATTTATGTTGAAAGTATTTTCCAAGGCTGCAAAAGCCATCTTCATAGTTGCAAATGTATAGAAATTGACTGGTAAAAAACACATTTCAATTTTAAATTTGTACTATTTTAGTACTATCTGAAACTAGCCCAAAAATGTATTTAATGGACAGGCTGGCTTGCATCCCAACAAATCGTAAAAAAAACCTTTACTTGCTTCTTCTGTGACCGATTTAAAATTCATACTCTTGTTTTTGTACATCTGAAGAGCTTGGGATTGATATTCTTTCTGGGTAAACATACCACGACAGCTTCAAGTCTTGGGAGGGCAGTATCGTCATTTCCTCAATCTTCAATTTATAGTATCGCATTGCAAAACATTTGAATCTATGCAGCAATCTCGGGAAAACATGTTTAAATTCTGTTTGCATTTAAGATAACTTCTGTGTTTATAGCACATTATAATGAGCCTACTTGGCTCAAAAAAAAATGCTTTTAATAAAATGTAAATACGTGTGAAAGATGTAAAAGTGAGAATTTTGAGCAACATAATAATACAGAGCACAATTAAATGTCGAAAAGATATGTTTCACAAAAAACTAACTCTGTTTGAAGTTATTAGTATACCTTTGTTGTTTCAATAGTGAATCTTGATTTAATCACAAAATAATACTTACTCTATTCGAGTTCATGGATTCTGAATTTCTGATTTCATACGCGCACGATAAAAGGCGACAAACACAAAACTCATCCACTATAAGCAGTGAATAAAACTTCATCATATAGACACCAGCAGATATACAAATTTACTTACTGCAATGAAGGCATTTAGTACAAAATAATAGCCGGTTACCTTATAGTGATCATCATGTTCATTATGGTATGCGATGCCATACACAAGAAGCTTGACGAATATAAAAGCCAACAAGGCTAACAAATACTTTGAACAGGATCAATATTGTCACTATGATGAAAGAATGTACAGTATTCTTACCACTGATATTATACGATAATTTTGTCGAACTGCTCCAATAATGCCAACAGCAATAGCTAAGGCAACAAAAACGTTCGCACCGATTGACACAGCAATCAATGTTTTAACATTGCCGCTAGACTTTTCAAGCCTTTCAAAGTCATCAAACGTGTCTAAAAAATTTAATAACTAAATATTGATAAATTCAGAAATTATTTAGCAATAAGTGAATATGTACAGAACTTACCTGATGACCAACAGCCAGCAGAAAAACAAGGTATCGCAACACTGTAATTTTAGAAGGCCACATTTCAACTTAAAATTTGGATTTTTTTTTCTGATTTACCTGCTCTAGAAACGAAACGAAACTAATACACAAAAATCTGTCATGTGAGATAGCACATTTAATAATTCGTTTGTCACTTTGTAAACACGATATTTGACACATTTTCACATTTCTAACCACTGACAATGTGCTTTTTAGGCTTCACAGTACTCAGATGCCTTACCTTAACCTTTGCATCTCTTCTCGCAGTGAGTACATCTCCGATTCGCTTGCATCATGCTTACCGTACATTCGGATTCCATCTCGCCTTAGATATGCAATACCGCAGGAATTTGTGCATCTATCAATGATCTGGAGCGTCACAATAAGAACATCCAGATTATTCTTACATTCTCTATTGCCTTTGATTTGCTCATGAACGTGGCAATTTTGTTAGGTCTCTATTGTGCAGTGAATCGCATTTTAAAAACCGCTTATCTGGTTAGTTTTATAGAGAACAACAAAAGTATATATATGCTAAATATATTTATATTTTCAGTTTATATGCGCTTTGATTGCTTTCCTTCTTTCCAAGATTACAGTTTTCAAAGCCATCGAGAATTTCGGGAAAAAAGATACGGAAATTTCCGCTAGCTTTTGGTATCAACTGGACTTAGTACTGGCGGTAGGTAAACCATAAATATATACTCGTAAAGATACATTGTAATTCTTTCTTCTAATTGCCAGGGAATATGCATAATGGCCACCACGCCATTCACCTTGAAGTTGGCGGAGAAAGAAAATGATATTGTATAAATTGCAGTTAGTGTTATTAAATTGAACGTTTAGTGTGTGTAGGGTATTTTTTGTTCTAGCATTCAGACAAAACCGGTAGTCGATAAACAGCTGTAATCCTTATTTAAGTTTGTGTATCATTTAAATCGGGCTTAACTACACAAATGGCCAGAATGAATGCTGATGAGACTTTCGATTTGGCATCGCAGATAGCCATAATGTGTGCGTTTGTGTGGGCAATCAAATTACATGCGAAATTATGGACACAACACACCCGCAGGATGACAACGCAGCGGCAATGGAAGCCAATAAAGATGACGATGAGAAGATAAACGAAAGTTGTGACTGCCACCAGAGGGATGGAGCTGGGAGGGGTCAATGACTGCGTCTGTTTTAAATGAAATTTAACGATGCACACAAATAATGGCACTTTGCATTTTAAAACACTTTCGGCGTCGGCCAACTGCCAACTGGCAACTGGCAACTGGCGAGGCGGTCAAAAGTCAAACCAAGTGCGGATGCGACATTGACATTCAATTGGACGACGCACAGGACAGAATGATGTCCCTTGCCGCGCTGTGCTACTCCGTGAGCTCTGCTGCTCATTATACGCATTTCATTTGACACTTTTATTGGCCCAGCTGTCCATGGAGCTGATATTTCACACTTTCCTGCCAAGTGAGGGCGAGCGAAGGATGCCAATGCTGCAAATTAAATGTGTAATGCTGGGCTCCATTTATGCGGGTCATTTTATAGCCAGAAACGGATGCGAATGCGGTTACGGATATACCGATAAGGCCATTAAATTTCTGCAGCACTTTCGCCGGCCATAAACCCCGCGCTGCCACATCGCTCAACCATTGCCAACGTCATCTCAGCACCAACGCCATCAGCACTCAGCCAATTACGCAAATAAAAAATACAAAAAAAAGAAAAGTACGCGTATGCTTTCTGCACTCGTCTACTTATATGGAAACGTGTCAAAGTGCTGAAAAATGCAACAGCTTTCCACACCAAAGGAGTGTGTAAAATGTGTCCGTGTGTGTGGGGCGACGATTCCGCTGAGTGGCTCATTAGGTGCTGAGGCTGCCCCCAAGGTGTTGCTGGTAAATTGTGTGGAAAAATTGCAGTCACACCCTTGAGTGGGGCAAGCATTCAGCCATTTGCTGAATACTAGAAACTCGCACTGGCTAGAAGAAATATGAATGATTTTCTCTACTTTTACAATTGCTTAATTAAAGCGCCAGCACCGTGGGCAATTTTCATCATCTGGCACAGCTGAATGGCAAAGAAATTTGAATTGTCGCCCCGGCACAAGGCACAGCAGCTGTTTTGGGCAAAGCTCTCGCCCAAAACAGAATAGAACAGAGAACAGCATGTCGTCGCCATCCTTGTCCTTGCCCATGTCCTGCGGCTGATTAAAATCTATTAGAGTCAAAGAGATGTAAGACACTGTGCCGGCCTCGTGGACCCCGTCGCTGTCCAGCCGTTCTGTGGGGGGGATGAAACTTGACAGTTTGGGCGGCGAGGGGCGGGGACTGGTTATGTCTGCTTTTGGCCAATGACTTGGCATGTAAATGTCGACGCAATTGAAATGCATGCGGCGGAAACTTCCAACTTGCTATAACTACAGCACACAAAAAGCGCGGGCATTATTGTTTTCTCATTAAGTTCGCTATGCATGCAGCCAAAGAATTTTAATTGAGTTTATACTAGCAGCTATCATGTGTATTGAACGTTGTAATAGAGCCAGCTTCAGAATCAATTGGAATATATAAATAGAAGCAACTTCTCTTCAAATAAATTTAGATTTTAACAATTCAGTTGTGCGCCATTTGCATTATATATATTTTAGCGTAGCTTTGTCATTTCCCATTAAATAATGAATAAAATTAATTCACAATTTTAGTAGCAGCTTTTATTTTTGTCATGTTTACTTTGCATTAAAACTTTTTTAAGAAAATAATTACATGGAATTCGAATCTATTTGAATAGAGAATGTACCCTGCTTGTTAAAGCATTCAAGCTAGGTCTGTTGTCGCCATTGTGACACAGTCGAAAGTCGCACACTGAAAAACTTTGAGCGCAAAGTTTTCAACGGAAATTGTGCAGCTGTTTTGTGTGCGACGACAACGCTTGTGGTGTCACTGGCGGGGCAAAGGGGGGGCAGCAACAATAAGTAGTACCCGATGAGGGGTAGCACAAAAAAGAGCACTTGTTGGCCCTCTAACACACAAAGATATAGATATATATATTTAGATGTCGAAAAGAAAACTTGTGGAGCGTAGTCGGAGGTCTTGCAAATTTGTTGAAATTTCAATTCAATGGCAAGGCTGCGAGGAAGTGCTCGTATTTGTAACGACTTGCATACGTTGATACTCATAGTATATGTGCCTGAAGTGAACTTATTATATGGGAGCATTGCTCGTTGATGCCATTATCGAGGCAAGAGTGCAGGCTCTCAATATGAATTTTCATGATTGGAGCGCGTGTCGCTCTCCGACCTCCGTCTGCCTTGTTATCGGCAGAAGACAGCGTGCAATGTCGCATCGATGAGAGGAGAGCGGCATTTTCTTATAAATTATCGTTTGGTAACAAATGTGTCCACGCACAGCCATTGGCACGCATGCATAATAAAGTGATTTTAAAGGGCCACTTTTCATGGGTCTGCGTAAAATTTCCATTTGTGCGAAGTGCAAAGTGCGGGGCGCGGGCACTCAACTTTATTGGAATTGAAAGTTATCGAGCGCAGAGTGGCGACGAGAATGTGGGAGCTATGTTGTCAGACAATGCTGTTGTTTGATTGCGACGCACACATGTGTGCTGGGTCCTAATGCGCGCGTCTTGGCTTTGGCAATTCATTAAAATTTCATATAAATGTTCAGCAGACATCACCATCAACGGCTCAGTGGGAATAAAGACGCGTAATCCACTTTGTTATTAACTGCTATTTACAAATGCTGCTGCCGCTGTTGCTGCTGCTGCCAGAGTGTCATCCAGCAAAATATATTAAATGCAGCGCAAAACCGTCAAGTCATAAACTGCTCATCAGTCTTGGCCAACTCTTTAGCTCTCTCTCTCTTTTTCGCCTTTGGCTGTAATTATGCGCGTGGCTGTTGCAAAAACTTTACTATCACTATCACAACTCATTCTCCATTTTCATTCACATTGCCACTCTCGTTGTCATTGTCTCGACGCGCAGGAAGTGCCAAAGCGCCGCCGGCTGCTGCTCCTGCTGCTGCTGCTGCTTCGGCTACTGTTTCAGCTCCTTTTGACGCTGATAATGCAATTTCCGCGTTATACGCTGCCGCTGTAATTTACTGTTATGCAATGTTTCATTTTATTTCTGCCCTCTGACTTTTGCCCGGCAATTTTTTAAAGCGCCTGCAAGACAATCAACGCTAGTTGTTGCTATTTATCTACATAAAGTTAATTGAAAACATTCAAATGCCCGGACGTTCCGTTGTGGCTTGTGGTGTGGTGGCCACACTGCGTGATGTGTCGACATCTTTCGAATGCCACATAATCCTCAGTATGCAGCATGTCCTGCTTTTATGTCCTTCTCATTCGTAGTCTTTATTACAAATTGGTTTTCTGCACTAGCACTCGCATGTTTCGTGCGCAATTTGCAGCCTGAAACCAAATGAATATGGAAGCCGCAGGCCACCCAAAAAAACAGCACCAAAAAAAAAAAAACAGAAAGAAAATGAACAAAAAAGCAAATTGCAACCGGCAAACGCAGAGAGTGTGTAACCCACGTGGTAAATCCAGGAAAAACTCGAAGCAATGTCGAGAAACGTGTTCACTTTGCACGTTAACGAACTGAAATCGAAAGTTTCGCTCTGCGGTCAACGCTGCCATTGTCATTCCCCTCTCCCGTCCATCCAACATCCGTCTGGTTGCCGTGCTGTCCAAGCATTCGTGTTTGTCTCCCACAGTTGGCTGTCAGATTGAATGGTTTATGTGTGACACCTTTGACCGGTCGGGTCGAGTTTGCAAGCGATATAAATTAAACTCGCCGGCAAGTTGAACAACTTTAAGTCATATCTGCAAATTGCTTAACCGAGTTCAAATCCGCTTTTTGTCTTCGTTAAAGTGGCAAAGCATACAATTGGCTTGCCGCAAGTCACTCAAGAAAACTGACAATTCTCCTGCTTGAAATCGGAGTGATTAAAAGACTTTAATTGAGTGCACTTCAAGTCTCTGCACTTCTTCCTTTTGCTTACTTGCCTGCAATCTTAATTATGCTTGGATTGCACACTCAATTTAGCTTTTTAACTTAACTAGTAAAAAAAAACCTTTTGTCATGTTGTGATACTTTAAAGCTTATTAGATGTCTCAGACAATTTGATTAATTTTTCCCTGCTTTTAGCATAAAAAATTGTTTCGGTTCAGCTGCAATTTCCTTCCCCAAATTCATGGTTTGCTTTTGCTCGTATTTGCCCAGCAAAAGTCACGTGGCATTCATAATTCTTAAAACGACGCCATCTGAAATTATGTAGCAATGCTAAGTGCACCCAAACAGCGACAGCTGCCCCATCGTCCGATAGCATCCCCCTTCCTTTCCTCTCCTTTCCTTTTCCATCCATTCTCCTTCGTACGTGACTAGCATTTGTCGCGCTGCAAAGTATGCTATGGTTTTCGGACTCCCGCACAATGGGGAATTGATTTCGTCTTATGGTCGAGAGAGAGTGCAAGAGAGCTGATTATGGAATTAAAACATATTTTTTGCTAGCGTGGAACTTAAAAACTTTAAGTGGCAAAGGTTGTTGCCGTACGTGACAATCTGCAGCTTGCCGAGTTTATCACATGACAAGTTTCACAGTTTTACCGTGCGACTCACACACGCAATGCGTTTCATTTCCATTATTCCCACTGCCATATGTTGGTGCATAAGGAAGCGAAACTACAAAGAAGTTAACTTACAAAAGCGTGCTGCGAAAGTGAACTTGGGTTACAAAGGCGGCAAAGGCAGCCAACGGTGGAGCGGAGTGGAAAAGGTTTCGGAAAAACGCAGATAAATAACATTGAATGCGAAAACACAGAGAAAAGCGAAGCGAGCTGAGAGACAAAAAAAAATAAACAATACGCCTTTTGAAATGCTAAACGTAGCACACACACACACACACACACACACACACATGAGCATCTCCAACAGTGTCACAGCCCGAGGCGCTCTTCACACTTCACACGCTGCCAGGACGCGCACAGGACTCGTGTATTTTTATTAGCCAACCCTGCCCCTCCCCCTGCTCCTGCTGTCCCCGCTCTCGTTTCGTTTATCTTGTTACTTGGCTCCGTGTGCTCGGTGCCAAAAAAATAAGCGAAAAAGTGAAAAGAAAACATTTATCTTGTCGTATTTATTTTGTAGCACATTAATTTCGCTTCATGTTTGAAATGGGAATTGACTTATTTGCATTCTCTTTTAATTTGTCTGGCCATCAATGAAGGATAAACAACAGAAGCTATTTGCCTTTTTTCGTTAAGACGATAGGAGGAGAGAGAAGCAGCCACAGGTGGTGCAAGTGTCAAATTTGTGATTGATGGCAAAGCTGTAGCTAAAAAATTATGAGATTTGTGCTGCGGCCTCTACATAAGCAAAGCTGTAAGACTGATTGGTTTCAAGTAAATCGGTGAAATTTTGAAAAATATTTACGTTCTTATACTGAATTGACGAAATATTAAATTTATGTAAATGCATATTATTTAGCAATAGAGAGTTTTAAAAAAGTACTGATAAGTTAAGCAAGCTTCTATTACTCGCCTGCTAGCATGTTAATCAGGCTGTTACTTTTGCAACCTATTAAACTCTTTGCTGTTTTTAGCCAAGTTCTGTCAATAAGCCTGACTTACAATCAGCCAGTCAATGATTCATACTCGACTTTGCATTCAAATACCAGTTCGCAGGTTGAAAATGAAACCGTAGGTAAATGAAATCGCAACATTAACATGGCAATACAAAATGAAGTTATGTTCGCCGGTTCACAGCATATAGGAACAGACAAATGCATTTTTCATAAGGCAGACAGCGATAGATTGCAAACACACGTGCACACAGTAAAGAGTTGAGTTAAGCGTATATAGTGATGGGGCGGTTATTTGCCGGCCAACCTGGAGGACCATCGACAAGGGGCAGCCGGCAACAGCCGCACTGACAATGACCAAAAGCGAACAATGTCAACTGAAATTGCGATTGCGTTAAAACTCTATAAATACCAAAGTAACATGCAACAACAACCATGGCAACAACAGCAAGAACAACAAGCAGCACAGCAAGGACATGCTGATATTGCAACAACACAATCTAATCCGGTTATTGCATTTTAAATGCGCTGCAAGCTCTCATTTTGTTGGCCCCTCGGCAGCGTCAGGCGACGCGTCGAACGCCTGTGGATATGCAATGATTTTCAGCTGACCGCAATTACGACACGATGACACCTGCTGAAAACGAAAAAAGGTTCGTGAATGCAGACAAATACAGTTCAAGTATTAATTATTTCCGCATACTTTTGAGTTGAAATCTAAGAAATCGTTACTAACTACTTTTAAAACAGATAAACTAAAAAGCAAATTATATTAATAAATATGTAAATTGAAAAACTCTTAATTATCTATATTATTTCGAAACAAAAATACTTTGCTACACATACACGTTAAGCTAATGTCATTAAGGGTTAATTAAAACCATCATGTTAAGGTCTCAACCGATTATAGAAGTGATTTTAAAGCGCTAGAACGAGGCAAAAAATTGATGTTAAATGAAAGCATCGCACATGCTCAGCCTCGCCTGAAGTGGAGTTTAGTTCTAATGCTAATACTAATGCGCTTATCTGCAGCCGGCAACTGGCAACAGGCAGGAGGCAAGAGGCAACTGCCAGAAGGCAGCAGCCAGGAAGCAGGACACAAGAGGCAACAGTTTCGGAGGCAAGCCAACCGCAAGCCAGCGCTTTTCAAAATTTAATGCAATTTCACAGCATATTAAACAGCTGGAGTCTGTGCCGCAATGTGAATGTGGGGCTGTGGCAAGTGCAACAGTTGTTGGTGCTGCTACCGCAAATCGCAAACAAATTTCTGGCAAACTTTTGCCGGATGAAGACACCAAAGAGCAGCTGTAGCCAGCAAGGTGAGAAGCCAATCATAAGTGAGTGAGTGAGCATAGTGCGATAGTAAGTGAGTGCAGAGAAGTGAGTACTCGTTACCTGTGTGAATACTCATGAACTGGCAGAATGGCTAATCAATTGCGCGCACTTTGAGCACAAATCAAATTACAAACTTGCCACCTTCTACTTCTTTTTAACGTTTGCACAAAACTTTTTCTTCAACTTCAACGTTTGCTCAATTTGATTTTTCAACAAAGGACGTAAGGAGCAAACAAGTTAAAAAAAAAATAGAAAAGAAAACTGGAAGTGGGAAGAACTTTTGACTTTTTACCTGCGTTTTGCCTTTCAGGTCTTTTGCCTGTCGTTAAACAAACTTATCCAATAAAAGTTTGTCAACATTGATTTAAAGCTGAGACGAACGCATATATCAAACACGAAATCAGACCAGATGTCTGTTTGTTTTTATCATACAGCGAAATATGCTGAGCAGATCCAAGACTAAGCTGGGCTGCCATAATGCTGAGACTTCTCAAAGTCGGCATATTTTTTGAATGTGATTTACGTAGCGACTTATTGATTTATTCCGAATGCTATTATCAACATTTATACTCGGCAAAAACTGCAATAAGAACTTCCGAAGACAGCATTCAATTATGAACTTATCATTGATAGTAAATAGTAAATTTGAAGGCAATAAAATAAAGTATTACAATTAAACGAATGCTCATTGCTAAATATAACTTATAATTTAAGTTTTGTTTAACTGAAGATTGGCAAAATTTATCTGTTATTTGTAATATTTTTGTAAATCAAATTAGAAGTAACAAAATTGTATTTCATTGAAAAAGCTTCCATGTAAGTTTTAAGTGTGCTCGTTGTGCTTATTTAATAATTAAAATATAATGCAGAGCAACTAGATTTTAGCACACCAAAGCAAGAGCACGCGCGCTTCCGTAAATTCACCGCATATTATACACTTAAGCCAGGATTTCGCATCATCCTGCATAACAAAAAGTGTTAAGCATGGCGCATAAGTAGGACTTTAGTCCAGGCAGCAGCCAAGTGGCGATTGCCAAGGGGAGTGGAGTGCGGTGGCAGCCAATGGACAAAAAGTTTCCATTGCGAAAACAGCATTTCGTCGGCGTTGCTGGAAGTGCATTCGAAGTTACGCAGAGATAGTTGGGAGAGAGTGAGAGAGAGGATGAAACTTAAGCTGTTGCTGCAGCAAGGAGCAGCTTCTTGATGCACATCTACTTAATACTTTAATAGTTGCAAAAGTTTGGCCAGCGTTCGCTTAAGTAGCTGTTACTCTGCTGGCTTGTTGCAACTGTTTGTTTCTCTCGTTGTTTGTATTTTGGCATCGCTATTGTAGCGGCGTCTGTCTTTAGGTAGTGCTTAAAATAACTGTAAAACTGCCAACATAAATCTAGCCACAACATCTTTTATGTTCGCACTAGCAAGAAGTTAATGTTAATGCCATTTACGCGTCCCGCACGTGATCCCTCAACTCACGGATCCCTCGCAATCCAGGCGGTCACTGTCAGCTTTAAGTTGAGATTAAAAAGTTGGGGAAACAAATAGCAAATTGACGCGTATCTTTTGCATATTGAATTGAATAAGTCAAATTGTGTTTGGCATATTAAACGAGAATCATTCGGAAAATCGAAAGCAAATCTCCACTCAAACTTTGCCCCAGCTCTCCGACGAAAAGTGATTTTTCTTGTTGGACTTTCGGCTTAGCGACGCAGCAAATTCCTCAGTTGCGACGTCTGCAGTTTTCGTAATAAGTTCGCAGCGGGCGGAAAGTCAGTCGATTGCTCGCATACTTGTGCAAAGCAGAGGCCATTGTTATTATTCAATGTTTGTGCACGAACTGACTTTGGATAGCACAAGTTAAAGGCCTTGAAAAGCATGTTGAATCAATGTTAATTTAACTACGAATTGATTGCTAAAGTTGGCCTAATAAGTGTTCATCTTTAGGCTTTCAATTGGGTTCCAAAAACTGTATTAATTTACAAATTGAATAACAATTGCATTTTTATTGAATTGGCAATTGTTTGCACAAGTTATGTTGGCCTTTTGCCATTTAATACTGTTGACATTTAATTATTATTGCAAAATACTCATACGCAAATACTTAAAATAAATATTTAACCCCCGTTTCGTTCAATGAGCTGCCGTAATTCAGGCTTACAACGTTGGCAACAACGCTAACCGCAGCATTTTGTCAAACGCCAAATTCCCCACACGATATGAGTTCCAGTTGTAATTGTGACTTATGCGTGCCACTTCAAAAGTTGTACTCGAACAATAGTTCTATACTATTTGTCAGTGATTTCTCTTCGAAAAATGTAAAAAAGTATTGAATCCTTTCGCAGCCGGTAGGATTCGAACCTACGCTCCCAGAGGGAATCTGATTTCTAGTCAGACGCCTTAACCGCTCGGCCACGACTGCTATGCAAACGAGGCCAAAACAATCCAACTAACTAATAAAACACAACAACAAGTTTGCGGGTTATTTATAGATAGCTAGACAGCGCTTTTGTGTCTAGTGTATAAATAATGTATGAGATATTTTTAATCACTTTCAGAAATGAGATAATAAATTTAGCGACTAAAACACGTATCTCGTAGCCAGCTAGTTGATAAAGCTATAATTAACTCGCAAGTTTAATTATTTGCAAATTATGTCTATAAATTTAACGCCTATGCATGTCTATTCATTAGACTGCGTATACTTTCGTAGCACACCTCGCTGCCGACGCGTTCTGCGATGCATAACTATAAATTTTATTAATTTGCAGCATAGGCACACAATTTCAGAAGTGTCCATCGAATTTGCCGCTGCTAATGAGCCAAACGCAATGCAAATTGATAGCACTTTTTGCGGCCAACCCCGTTCTGTCGTGCCGCCCCGCCCCCCCAGCTGACAGCTGAAATGGGCGGGGTGGTTGGCTTAAGGGATTAGCATCATTATGCGCAGTTTATTTGTTTACATGCCCGCTATGTATGAGTATGTACTATATAGCACGAATGGTTGTATATAATTTGTGGTGTACAATGTAATTTCATGTAATTGTTTTTAATTTTCATGCATTTATTATTCAACACTCGCGACGCGTTTAGCGACGCGGCTCTTGAGTGTCATGAAAAGCTCATTTACTTTGTGCCGCACACATAAATTAACAAACGGCCGCCCGCAGTTTTTCTACCTCCAGGTTATGAGTGTCGAGTGGCCGAGCGCGAGCAGCGAGCTGGCGTCGAGTGTTGTCTACTTCAAAGCCAACGCGGCGTATGCGCAATGCGCTAATGAGGCGACTTTTTCGGCTGCCCCAGTGGCAGCTCCCTTCTGTAATTATGCAAATTTTTAATGAGTGTGAAAATTTTATTTGAGAGCAGCAACAGCAGCACGACCTGTTCACGCGCTGCCCACGGCGGCACAAAGCGTAAATGTTAGTTTGCGTGAGTGTGTGTGTGTGTGTGTGTGTGTGTTGCTCACGCTGACTGAGCCATCATTGACTGCGGCTAATTCCATTTAGCAGCTTTGGCTGTCGCTCACACACAGCTACTGTATTTGCCGCTGCTCCTTCGCCATCTCTTCCAGCTCCTTTTGCAAAGCCAGCTCATGTGCGAGAGCGCCAGTTAACTGCTGGCTGACGGCATTTGCTCTTTAGATTTATACGGATTTTGTCAAACAAAACATGAATCTGCACTTTTATGTGTGCGAGCTGCTGAAAGCCGATTTCCATGAAAGCAAACGCGCGCTCCGCTCTCATTGCCTATTACACTGGCTAACAGCTTTGGGGGTAAGCACTTTGCAGACAGTGTCCCACATATGCTAACGTTCAGCCGTGGAACAGGTTGCATGAGCGGTCCGGCTAGGCAGTAGTTGCGTGTCTAGAATAAAACAATAAAACATCAGTCGCGTTTATTTTTATGCCAAGAGATTACGTTGAACATATAATGATGAGTATTTCCATTGAACAAGTGCAGTTTACGCTCCGATTACTATAGCTAATTCAAAATGTGTTGCGTTCTAAATGTAATTTGACAATGCAAATGTTACTTTAAATAGATAGAATAGAATAGAGTTTGAATTAAAAATCAGTTAACAAGTGAACTTTTTACTGCCCAAACAATTATTGTTCTATTTCGAACTATATTTAGAAATCGTGAACTCTGCAAAAGCAACGCAAAGTAAATGAATATAAATGTTTAAAACCAACAGTGATTTTCTTTAAATGAAGTCACAACTAATATGTTGGCAACTCAAGAGCAATGCTCCACATTTCTTTCAATTGCATTACGAATGAATGCAAATGAATTTTGCACTTTCGCCATTTAAATCGACGCTATAATTATTGGCATCGTAGTTTAGTTTATTAACTGCTCTGCCAATAAAAATATTTATGCATAGTGAAAAGCTTTTTGTTAATTTGCATAAAAATCAATTGTGTTACGTTTTCGGCTAACGAATTGAGCAGGACTATATGGCTGTTATATTGCAACTGTCTTTTTCAATTAATACAAATGCCGAACACACACACACACTCACACACACACGCACACACACACTCACACGCACACACATACATACACTCGCAGTTGCGCTTCGCTTTAAATGCAAATGCAGATTTTTAAGCCTTGCGGCAGCTTTTCGCAAACAGATTGTAAACAAATAAATGCCGCCAGCAGATACACACACACACACAGTCACAGACACAGACACAGAGATACCCTTGCTAGTGGCCCATTGAGTGGTCAACACTGTGGCAATTTACAGTTGGCATCCAAATGTCGCTGGGGGCCGTTGCAAGGCAGCGAATTGTGAATCGCACGGCATTTGCCTTTCCATATTTTATTATGCCATACGTGCGGCAGATATGTATGTGAAATATATGTAGACTTATGCAGAAATATCTGCAGCGCATGCATATGCATAGCGTAGTAGTGTAGTTACGCTCTGTAGTGCCGGCAACGTTTTTCACACTTAAGTGGTTAAATTGGCTGTGATAAATTGTCGCGCAGTCGAAAGTTGTTGCCGCAGTTGCGCTGCGGGGCACCTTGAGTCGCTCGTCGCTCGTCGCCCACATCGCTGAAGGATAATAGTGCTCTGAGTGCTGCTTATTCATACAGTGTCGTGAGTGTTGTGAGTGCCTGCTGCTGACAGTAATCATAACGCACGCAGCTCGTCGCCATCAGCTTGTATTATTAGTGCTCTGCCTGACATATGACAACTGGGAATTAATATCTCGATGGGGCCAACAAAAAATATGTATAATAGCGAAGCGGAGACAAAAGTCAATGTCATAATGGCACGTGGGCGTGGCGCATGTCTGCCTGTGACTGATGGCGACCTCTCAGCCGCACAACCAAATTAAACGTCTAGCCGAGCGTCGACTTACAGTTTGTCTTGATTAACCCACAGAACAGCCATCCAATGTCCTTAATCTGAACTTGCCTCAATTAGTGACTTAGTCAACTTGACAACAGCAGCTTCGACGACACCACACAGCACGAAGTTAGCAAATTTTCGCTAACGCGCTTATCGCACCATTGATATCAGACAGTGTTGATGTGCATATCATCTTTATGGGCATTTCATGCAAAATGCTTCCTGTCCCCAACGGCAACAGCGCCGCAATTGCTGTCTTCTGACGTCGCCGACAAACAGATGACAGCTACTTCGACTGATGAGTGCGCTACGGAAAAGATGTTAACGATATTCTTATTTATTCACTAAACACCAAATTTAGTTGAAGTCTTTAAGAAAGATAATAATTTGCTTACTTATGTGCTGCAGTCCAAATTTGGGTTATTAGCAATTTAAGAATATAGGAACATTGAAAAGCAATGTGGGTACACTTAAAATATATATTCAGAATTTTAATTAGTAGTATTAATATATAATATAATATATTATTTAATTTAAAACAATGCGGCAAAATGCATTAATTTATATTCTTCGACCAAATTTACTTGAAGTCTTTAATATGGGGTTATTAGCAAATTAAGTTGATAGGAATAACACTATATTTTAGAGCAATTCAGTTACACTTAAATTTTACTTCAAATTTAAATCAAAATCTTATTAAATGTTTCTAACACATGTTAAATTTGTTTATTTAGTACTATTGAGAATATAATATAGAATTAAATGCAATAACAATAATTACAAAAATGCTAAAACTGAAAAATACAATTACAAACTTTCTGTTAACATCTCGCTGAAAAGAACATAAATAATAAATTTAATTTAAATGCATACGTGTTTAAACAGTTTAACCAAACAACACTCTCACATTTTGCCATTGCCATTGTGAGTAGTATAGTGCATAAAAGTTGTAGGAACATGCAACTAGCTTCCAGCAATTTACACAATTGTTAATCACTTAAGCTAGCAATTAATGTCAGCTTGATTGAGAAGTCGCTGGCAAAGTGCAGCGCATCACAAAGTGCGCAGTCAGCCAAAGCATTTGTTAGGTGAATTCCAATGTCTCTTTTGTGCTGTGTGCCGTTGTCGCTTGTGTTGTGTCTTTTGCTGTCTCTAACTTGCCGGCTGACCGACTGCATTTGCAATTTATAAGCATATAACAGTGTGTGCACGTATCTACATACATACATATGTATGTGTGTCGAGTATCTGCGACTTTTTTGCTCACTTGCCGGTGTTGTTGTTTTTTGTCGGCTGCTGCCGCTGTTGCTGCTGTTGCTGTTGCTGGTGATGTGTGTGTGATATGGTTGCTGACAAAAAGGAAACAATGGGAATGTAAATTGTTTTTATGTCTTTATTTTTAATTTTTGCGGAGGCAACACGACGACAAACGCGCATTCGGCAGGCCTGCGAAAAGGATTTGTGTTCTAGCATTGCCGTTGCGATTGCACGTTTGTTGTTTTCCGTTGCTGCTTTTTCTGCCGACTGGCAGACTGAAAAGCGAAGTAGAACAATAAGAATGGTCAGACTTTTGGCTTTGTTGTTCGCTTAGTTTTCATTGTCGCCATTGCAGTTGCATTTTTTTGTTAATTTGCATACGCTGCGACTTCCAGGAGACATTGCACCCAGCACACTACATATACAACACCCATAACAACCTGTATGCCATCCAACATCATTTCTGCTCGCTCCTGACATTGACGTATGAATTTCAATGGTCTACACATGCAGCCGGGACAGCGATGAAGGGTTCAACAACCCCAAGCAAGAGACGCCATAAAAAAGGACCTTCATTAGCTGCCATTAGACACAGCCAAATGTGAAATGTGATGCACATTTCACACGATATTAAATTGTCCAGCACAAGCGTCGAGTATCTGGAGTGCGGCTTAAATTGTTGCCAGCTCTTGAGCTGGAGTGCGTGTTTGTGTCATTAAAGTTTCATCATTGCCCGCAAAATGAAAATAACAGCAGCTAACAGCCATAGCCAACCTCTCAAATCCCAAAGCCCCCGCGGGCAAAACCTGGCCACAGTCCAGAGTCCACAACCCAGAGACCTCGGTCCCAGGTCGGAGGGGGAGCTGAAGGGTCGCTGCTTGTGCTGATATTGTCATTACATGCTTCAAGGATATTTCTGTGGCGTAACCAAGGCAAATGTACTTTTGACAGTTGGACTCTTGAAAGGGTTAACCGAAAATCCCACACACACACACAAGGCGGGAGAAAAGTTTGTAAAAGATTCAAACACATTGTCCTGAATCGCAACAGCTGCTCCAGGATAATGCCTGAGTGGCGTGCGACGGGGGGAGAGGATGTTTTGCCGCAAACCCCAAAAGCTATTCAAATTGCTGGATTTACTCGTAATAGTTGCGAAATGATTTCCCAGCCAACAGGCAAACGCAACTAAATGTTCGTTAAGTGTTTAAATATTTATCAACGTGGCCAGGCCAATAACCGAATGTATCCGTATCTGTATCTATTGCTGTTGCTGTTGCTGTTGCTGTAGCTACATTTGTATCTGTGTCTCTCCCGCTGGGAGAAACTCCCACTGCCGCGTGTATTGGCAACCGGCGTCTTGGCCAATCAAGTTAGCTGCCAGCGCGCATTGTATACACAAAGTGGATATAAATTCATGGCTTGGCCATGGCAACATGCCACATGCCACACAGCATTGCCAGCTTCCCAGTCAACTCCGCAAAATAAACAAAACATATTTATGACATAAATTCTAAGCTGCATTGATTTGCTTCAACAAATAACAAATTTTGAACGCTTTGCAAGCTTATTTATTAATTATTATTTAATTATTTGTTCACTTTATGGCGCGATTTTTCGTCTCATTTGATACTTGACTAAGTAACTTAAGCTAATTGAAAAGCTACCAGCAAGCGGCTGAAATGTTGTTATCAACATGTTGCTAGCAACATTATGTGGAATGCATCTGACTTCAAAAAAACAGCCAAACAAGTTGTGTGCACTTTTAAACTCAATATAAAAAGTCGTTTATACATTGTACATTTTCAGTAACTTGGCCAAGCTGAGCTATTAATTTAATTCTTCGGTAATTATTTGATTGGGATAATATATCAACTAAGTTTATAGTTTAAATTGTAATCTTATCTCATCTAATCTCCCGTTGCATTAATAGTATTTCAGTGACGATCAAGTTAGTTATTTTTGTAGCGTGTTTGTTTACAAAATTTCTCAAGTTTATTGACTTTTATGAACGTCATTGCATCGTAAAGCACTCGACTTCTCCAGTGCAAGCTGACCAACAATAATCGCTGGCTAATCAGTGTGATTAGCATAGTCGCTGCTCGATATCGCCAGGGGGTCCGTTCAGTTGCCAATATGATCTTGGCCAGCATATTCGTTTGCTTTTGCCTGGCTTCGGCAATTAACTATTGTCGCACTCGCCGTCAACGCAAATTTGTGGCGAACCTCAAAGGACCCATCGCCTGGCCACTTGTGGGTGCCATGCACAAGATTGTTTTGCTGACCCAGAAGAGTAAGTAGATTTCGACTTGAATTGTTTATCTATGGCAACTTAGTTTCGTAGACTTTTTTCAGCACGGCTCCAAATATCTGGCCAAGTATGGAACTCTGACTCGTTGCTGGATCTTTCACCGACTCTTTATACCAGTTGCTGATCTTGAGCTGGCCAAACAGCTGCTGGAAAGCGACTCCTATCAGGAGACGGGCAATGAATTGATGCGCGATTGGCTGGGCGACAGTTTGCTCTGTTGTGCACCTGAACAGTGGGCTCAACGGCATCGGCGATTGGCAACATTCTTCCAATCGGATAACACGCATCAACTTGTAAAACTGCTGCAAAAACAAGCTGAACAAATGTGTGCAGAACTGCTGATTTATGCTGAATCGCGACAAGTGTTTGATGTGTGGCAAGTTGTGTCACCCAAAGTGCTCGACTTCATTCTGACTGTGAACCGCGGCGTCTGTCCAAGCGATCAATACAAACAGGCGTTTTCCAAGTAAGCTTCTTTATTAATGCGTAAACTTTAACAGCGGAAAGTGAAATTGCGGTTAAGCTTATTGAAGTAAAGGCAAGTTTCAGTGCCTAATCAGTTAAAGTCGTATCACTATTATCATTTCTACACAGTGGCAATATCGCGCACATACATTTTTATTGGTCAGATTTGAACACAATAAGTGATTGATACCTATGCTTAAACTAACATTTCACATTCGTGTTCTTTAATGGACAATACTGCACAATTTGAATTGAATTGAAATTAAATATTAAACCAAAACTTTATTTAAATAATCTAACAGATGCATATACAAATTAAGTTAAAATAAGTTGAATATAATATAGTGACAATATTTGTGCCTAAAGTATAACAAAATAATACCATTATTTCATTCTAGTCTAACTGAGCTGTATCGCCAACGTTTTCTGAGCATTAAGTCGGCCAATCGCCTCACCTTCTGGCTTGGATCTCCGCTCAAGCGACGTCGGCAGCTGCGACTGATCAAGCGCATTAATTTCGAGAACAAACTGGTTTTAAATCAATGTCGCCAACAGCGAGACAAGAATGGAAGCACTGCAATCAAAGTAGATCACATTGAGTTGCCCACAAGACTCGATCATCAGTCGCTGATCGATGTGTTGGCTGCCAGTGAGAATCTAACTGACGAACAGCTGTTCGCTGAGCTCAACGCTTGCAACTACTCGGGCTATCTGCTGTGCAGCACAACAGTCTGCTTTGCTTTAGTGGAGATCGCTCGTCATCCCACAGTGCAGCAGAGATGCCTCGAAGAACTACGTGCAGCTCGCAAGGACAAAGAATGGAATCTACGAGAATTAACTTTTCTAGAAGCTGTGCTAAAAGAGACGCTGCGCTTGCATCCGCCACAGCTAATTGTGGCACGTCAGCTCAGCCAGGACTTTCAATACAGTGAGTTCACATAATAGAAACCTAAATGTACCATCAATTAACAACTAACTTGCAGCGCACTCCAAGGTGGGCGATGCTGCGCTGCCCGCTGGTGCCGAAGTCTACATAAATCTCCAGGAACTGCAACGCTCGGAGCAGAGTCAGCACTTTCAGCCGGAACGCTTTCTGCAGCCAGCCGCCAAGCTGCTCAGCTTTGGCCTCGGACCACGCAGCTGTCCTGCGCAGCAGTTTAGTCTGCTGCTGCTGAAGTCCTTGCTGGCGCCGCTGTTGCTGCAGTTCGAGCTGCTGCCCCTGGGCGATGCACTGCGTCCAAATCTGCGCTTAGCACCCGGCTCACGCAATGGCTTTCAAATGGCAGTACAATTAAGATAGAATTTAATACTAATTAAACTGATTGATGGGTCGGAAACTGCACTTCATTATTATTCGGCATTCGTAGAGTCGTTGCGCCTGCGCATGCCCAGCTGAAAACCGTTGTCGGAGCGCAACACAATGTTGACCACTGGCTCAATGGTGGCGCCTAGCGGCAACAGCTCGTATTCCCGCACAATCTTGGCCAGCAGCATCTTCATCTCCAGTTGCGCAAACTTCTGGCCAATGCAGTTTCTTGGCCCAGCACTAAAGGGCACATAGGCGTAGTTTGACAGACGCTCGCTCTCCTCATGACGTTGGGGCTTGAAAACGTCAGGTTCGAAGAAATACTTGTCGTCGCGGTGCATGCCAATGAGGGCCATGACGACCTCCGAGCCAGCTGGTATAACGCCATCACCAAGCGCAGAATGACCTATAAACACAAAAGCAATAAGTTGGTTTCTACTTTAACAACAATATAAAATGATTGAAGTGTGAAGACTTCGATTTCACGAATTGTTTAGCAATTGTTATTACGTTAAACATTTGCGTACTTTCGTTTGAAATATTGTTCTTATTGAAAATATTGCATTGTTTATAGAGTTGTAATCTGAATTTTGAAATTAATGTTTTGATTTCAGATTCTATTCTTCATTACCAACACTCCCTTCGCAGTATCTCAATAAAGTAGTATGCAAACAATTTAAACTTATGAATGAAAAGATGTCACGAATTTAAAACTTATTTTAAAATATAAAAGAGTACTTACTGTATTTGAAGTCGGTGTGCAGAGTACGGCCCAAAACAGGCACAGGAGGATGCATGCGTAGTGATTCCTTGATGACGCACTCCATGTACTTCAGCTCATTGAGCTCACGCATGCTGATGGCTCGAGTGCAGTCCGCGCCCAGCACTTGAAGAATCTCAGCCAGCAATCTGTCTTGGACATCAGCATGTCTGGAGATCTCCCAAAGACAAAAGGAAATAGCGCTAGTGGTGGTATCATGACCCTCAAACATGAAGGTGTCCACCTCCTCGCGAATCTCTTCGTTGCGCAGTGGACGCCCATCGACGCTGGCCTGCAGCAGGACATCCAACAGCGCCATGCGATGCTTCTTGCCCAGAACGTGCTCAGGATGCTCCAGCGATGCCGACGACTGCTGCTGCTGTTCTAGGGCTTGGCGACGCTGCTCGATCACATGGATGGTAAACTCGTGCATGATGCGAATGAGTTTTGTTTGATGCCACTTCAGGCGTGGATGGAGCAACGTGAAGAGCAGCTCGTTCTGCGCATAGATGGTCATGAAACGCCAGGCAAAGAGAGCAGTGCACCTGGAGAGAAAGTTTTAACTCGAAGTGCACTCACAGAAAAGTGTTTCACTCACTCATTAACTGCGTTGGCATAGGGCGTAATGTTGTCTGCCCGTTGCGCGTTTACTTTGGTGCCCATGGCCGTCTCAGCAATGATGTCCAGAGCCGCCAGACAGATGAAGGGATACACATCGAAAGTGGTGCTGCCATCGGCCTGTTGCTGCAGTCGCTCAATGCAGATGTTCGACTGCTGATCGAAGACCTCCACGAACTGCTCCAGTATCGAGAAGTGGAATGTGGGCGTGATGATCTTGCGCCTCTTGTGCCACGCCTTGCCGTCGCTAAGCAGCAATCCATTGCCGAGCCATTGTCGCAGCACCAGGTAGGCGGGCAACTTCACCAAATGCTCCTGGCTGGCCAGCAGTTGCTCATTGAACTCCACGTCGGAGGACATGATGATCAGGCGACCAAGGGCCCAGACTCGCTGCAATTTGCCCCTTTTTCTCACCTGCTCGGCGCTTCTCTTTAGAAAAGCTGTGCAAAAACAGAACTCAATGAGATTGTAAAATAAAATGAATTCTGATAAAGCCACGACTAAGACTGTTTTTGAGTTCCTCAATTAACTAAAATTAAACAATTAAAAACGGCTTCAACTGGTAAGTTATGCGCTATTAAAAACTTGGCTTGCATTTTTCACATTCAAGCGGTAAAAGTTGTTTCGTAGTTATTATTTATTATGTACCTCAAGGAATTCATTTGAAAACCAGGTAAAACTTTTTATAAATTAAAACTTCATTTGCAATTTTATAATTTAAAATACTTGTATTATATTGCTATCAAATTTGTTTCACCCGAAATTGTCTATAAATTTACTCAATTGTTATTTAATTTCTTTAAAATTTTGCATACAATGCAGTCGAATTTTTATTTTACTAAAAATAAATAATAAGAAATTAACAAAAACCAAAATTGAATGCTTACTAAATATTGATTAATGAGTAATATTAATAATGCATTTCCTAGATTTACGGCAAATTCTATTGATGCACAACATAGAGCTTAATCAGTGTATAATATTGAAGCGTCGTCATTAATAAGATTAAAAGTGTGAAAAGGTAATTGCACCTATAGATTGCAGTTTATTGAGGAATTAAACTACTTTGCGTTTTTAACTACTGTCCGATAATTGCAAAAGTCACGTACTTCTCAAACTTTACACAGAACATGATATGACATCGTTGTTGCATTGTATATATATATTAAATGCATAAAACTGCATCTGTTCAACTGCGTCTCTAGCTATTCTCGTCCCTGAGATGAAGCATATTGACAATTGATTACAGCTAATCGGGTCACGTATTGATGCTCATTAACTATGAAAATAAGATGTCCCCTACGATGAATCCACACGCGACCAACAATGATTATACGTTTTATAAAATTCGTTTAAATATAGCACGCACAATCTCTAGTGTTTTTTTTTTTAATTTAAGAAAAAGTAAACACTTTAAAAAGCGAGCGCTATAGGTCAATTCTTTTCGAATAATTATTTAATTAATCCTTTTTTATTTTAAAATTAACACTTTATAACGATACGCATTAATAGATTGCATTGAGAATTTGTATATAATTTATATTTTGTAAAAGTAATCTAAAATTCGTAATTATATTTCACGACTCTAATAGATTCAGATTCACTTCCATTCTAAAGGATTGCATTCTTTTTAATCCTTTTTGCAATAGCGATATTCGCTTACTTTTCGGATTCATATTGAACATCAACTGCACAGCGCCGAGGACGGGTAAACACAAAGGACCTGGCAGATTGGCGACTGCCGCACGCCGAGCGCGTTGTCCCCAGTGGCAGAGGAAACCGGCTGTCAGAAGAAACACAACTAATGCGATCAACAGCATTTCGCACAATGAAAACTACGTGTGCGCCAGCTGAGCGATATTCCAAGCCAAGCACAATCACAACTATGTAAGTTGCAGGCGATTATCTTATCACGCGTTGCTGCTAATTCGCGAAAAGTAGTTACATCGCACAGTGGGCCAAATCGGCAAAAAGTGGAATATTGCAGATTCCTGGAAGACAATTTCGAATATTTTATAAATATATCAGTATAAATAATTTAAAAAATCCAAACTCAATGATGACAATATAGCGTATACGCGATGTAACTAAAATGTTGAAGTCTGTGAATAAAAAGTTTAAGTAAAAAGGGATTTATGATTTTAATTTTTAGTGAACTAGTGGTATAAAGTAAACTGTATAGAAAATAAGAAGAGACACTTATCTAACATTTAATTTTTATTCAATGAGCACTTTGATGTGGACTACAGACATACATCATTGCATATAATAAAAGAATCTATTTGGTAGATATACATTTTTTTAAGCGTGTAAAATTGCCAAGCGCATAAAGTCAAAAAAATTGTTGCGCCAATTTTTGCGCAAAAATATTCATTCATGATCCATATTTCAGCATGCAGAATCCAATTTATTCGCTTCGATTCGGCCCAGTGTGCGGTGACAAAGGGTGGAAGCAGTTCAGTTAATGCAGCTCAGCTGTGGACAGGAAAACACTTGTGAGTTTAATCAGCGATTAGCATTGAACAACATATAGTATACAATTTTTATTTTTTTTTTTTTTTGGTCTGGTCGAAGTGCAGTGCGGACAACAAAAGAGTATGTTAATTATTTGAAATGATGCTCCGACTCGAGCATGGAGCATTTATAACTGGGTGAACTTTTCTTTCTGTTCCTTGTTTCAGTTTTTTTTTAGAGGTAATTTCCGTTAGAGACACTCGAGCGGAAATTAAAACATTTGCGAGTGCTCGCCAGCTGAACTCGGCGGATGGATGGCTGGCTGACAGGCCAAGGCCCAAAAAGGGCACTCCGAGTGCTGGACTGCTGGACAAGAGTTGCCCTCGAAAAAACTAATTAACAGTTGCTTCCTGGCCCTGGGCTCTGGTTGCTGCCCCTTAACTTTGACTTTGTAATGGCATTTTATTATATTATGTTATAATTATTATTTTAAATGGCAAAACGGTCAGTCGCATAAACAACTGCAGATAAATATCGTGCATATATGCTTTAACTTGCCAGAGTGGCAAGAGGTAGCAAGAGATAAAGCGGATTTTTAATTGTGCCAGCAAATGTGCATTTTCAATTTTCGCAATGACTGTGATAAATAAAGCGATGGGTGGCTAAGTGTTTCATTTTTTTCTTGTTTCCATTTCGCAGTTGCCCCGACGCCGGCCCAAAGCAGAAAACCAGGGAGAAAAAAAGATTTTTCACATTAATTTCTGCATATTAAAAATGCAATTTGTTGCGTTAATTGCAGCATGCGAAATGTATCAGACAATGCGACTGATAGCACACAGAGCGAGACACCGAGAGACCAAGAGACGCACCCAGAGACCCAAAGCGGCATCAGTATCAGAAACAGCAACTGCAATGGCATCAGTGTGGGGGCGCCACAGCTCGCTGATGTCGAGTCGAGTGAGTCTCCCAAGTCACGTTGATAGTCATTGCGAACAAGCCGTTCGGTCAGCCGGCGTATAACGCGGCGTATGCGAAATGCGAGTGTCTGATTGTCTGTCTGCCTCTGAGTCTGTGAGTCTGTGAGTCGTGTGTCGTGTGTGGGTGGTGAGCTGTGTATCTCTATGCGACCACGTGACCAAATGCAGCCAACAAGAGTTCAGCTCGTCCCCAGTCCAACAGTCGCAGTGCGAATTTATTTAAAATATTTTTAAAATGCGAGACAACTGATATTTTGGGCGAAGGCAACAAGCGCCCAGAAATTGATATAAATGACGCAACGAATGCGAAGCAGACAGACAGTCAAATGCGTCAGCTCTTGAGGATGGCTCAATCGGCACATTTTCGGCTTTAAGTTCGATTAAAATTGGCATATTTATAATATACGAATATTGTGAAGACGCGCTAAAAGAAAGTGCAGTGGAATTTGTCAGGTAGCTCAATCAACTGTATTTCTTACATAAGTGGAAGAATGAAGATATATAATTATACATAGCACACTTAATGTAATATAAAAAGATTTCTTTGGATTGCTTGTTTCATTTCTTTGAACAGTGCTTTTAACTTTTCAATCATATCCAACAATGTATATAAATAAAATGTAAACATGTACCTTGCATACATAAGTTGATTCATAATCTGAAATTCTTTAGCCTATATTACTTACTATCTATATTTATTGTCGATTAGTTATTTGGCATACCGGTAGTAGGAGTTTAAGTGAACTTATCTAGAGAAAAGCGAAATGATAGTTAAGAGTAGAAGCATTTTAAGTACGTTGCTTAAGTTGAAAGCAGAGCTGCGATTGGATCTGGCTGTGACACTGGTCTCATTCAAGGGATAGTATTCGATGGCCTTCACAGCCATGGCCCTAATGCCCAACCACGAATCTTCGGCCAGATCCTTAAGCAAATTTGTGGGCGGCCAAAAATCAAAGACATTGTCGCCACGCACCCCAGACAGCTCCAAGGCGAAGGCGAGTGGAAAGCCAACTGAGTAGGCATAGTCCAGGCTGGTGCCACCAAACGGATCCTCAACGCCAGCCTGTTCAAAGGTGAATTCTGTGCCGCCTGCACGCTGCAACGCCTCAGCTCCAACTTGGGCGACTTCACGCAGTCGCTGCACATTTTCAGCGGGCGTGCTGAAAGAGTTAAATGAAATTAGGGCCAGCTGAAGTATGCGTTAGTGTGTTGCCTACCTTTTGTGCACCCAGGGATAGTAGACACACCTGTGGCGCGAGTGCAGCGTTAGAAACATCACTGCTCTGCCTGACGCTGTTAGGTCCAGCATTATGTCGCGCACTGCGCGAGTTTCGATCTCCGAGAAGGGCTTGCTGCCGGCATAGTGCTCGTGGCAGGGATCCGTTTGAGCCACGTAGCCGGTGAGCCAGCCAATATCATAGTTGCGATTGAGATTGGTGCCGAAGCAGTCGCCGCCATTGCGCGATCGATTGCTGCGCCAATATTTGTCCATGCTGTGCGAGTACTCATAGCCATCTGGATTGACCACGGGCAGCACCATCCAGTCGTAGTCCCGCAGCAACTCTGCGTTTGCCGCCACATTGAGCACCAGCTGCTCCACGGTGTACAAAGCAGCCACTGGCGTCAGCCATTCGCGTGCATGCTCGGTGGCCACCACAAAGATGACCTTCTTGCCAGCCCGGCCATCGCCGTTGGTTATCGTGATGGTGCGCAGCGTGCGATTCTCGTAAGTAGTGCCCACATCGCGCGTCTGTAAACGTTGCGGAAAGGCCGCTGTCAGTTCATCCAGATACTGTAGAATGCCGTTGTAACTGTAGTAATCATCGGTGTCCAGCGTGGGCGCTGCTTGGCGTCGTGACACGCCAAACGAAGCAGTGCGATTGAACAGAGTTATCGATAACAGCAGCGCGAACAGCGCACAGCGCAATGTGCCATCACTGTGCAACATTATGCTGTAGAAGAGGACGCTCAACTACGCAAATTTATTGGAAATATGAATGAATCAGCAAATCACTTGTGGCACTTGCCACACTCGCGAACCGGTTTGAAGTTCATACGTGTATTAATACAATGTAGGTATTATATAGATAGTATCTATCGGTGCTATGAAATTCACTTGTATATATTATTTATATAGATGGAATTTAGCACACGTGCAAACTCAGTTCGCAATATTGTAAAGCGTTTTTTATTCAACTTCTCCGTCGCATGAGCAAAATCCAACTAACGACTCAATTGTCTGTCGATTTCGATTTCGCCTGTGTGTTTACATTTGACTTGATCGCGTGAGCGCTCTTGACTTCTCCATATCTCTCTTCAAATCTACATCTAACGCTCGCGGTTTCTCTCTCCCTCTCTCTCGTTGCTATTAATTGGCTGCACGACAAAATTACAAATACTTTTTCTTATCAGCTACAAAGCTTATGAATTCTTTGTTTTGCGATTGACAAGTCGATGAGTTCAATAAATGTGTATCATTGGCATTTTTATTAGTCACCATCATCTACATACTCTATTAATTGTTTGAGATACTTTCAGCTACTTGCAAGCAGTGCTGCCAATTTGGATTTTATCCCGTCAAAACTGGCTTTTTTTGAAGGCTAACTGCGGGAAAAATTTGTGAATTGCGGGAATTGTAAAAAGCGGCAATTCTGGCTTTTAGAAATTCAGTTGGCTTTTTGCGGCTTTTTTTTGTGTTGTTAACACTTAAGTACAAAATATGAAAAAGTGCCAGTTTTATTATAGTAAAAAACCGGAAAATGTGGTGGCGTTTCCACTGTTTTTCTTGATATACGCTAATGTCATCACTTGCTCACAGAAATTTTAGAGTTCCTCCAATGCAAGTATATTACTGAAATGGACGCCAATACAATAATTTGATAAAGTGGGACAAATTCAGCGACGCACACAAATTTTGGTTTGAGGTGCTACAGTTTAAAGATGCTGGTGGAAACCAAAGATTTTTTGAGTTGGCAAGGGTAGCTATCCTAATATTGTGTTTGTCCTGGTCAAACACAGAAATTGAAAAGGTCTTTAGCCAGATTAACCTACTAAAATTTAAATTAAGTAATTCAATAGGCCTCATCACGATGAACAGCATTAGTTTTTTAGCTTTTTATTGGATTTTTTTAGTAATTTTTTTAGCTTTTTTCTCCATTCTTCCCGACAAAAACAGCTTTTTTTGCTGGTCAAATGTTGGCAGCACTGCTTGCAAGCAATAAACTTGAGCCGCATCGCAAATGATCCGTCAATACTCTCTGTTGCACGCTCTTTCTCGTTCGCTCAAAGAGTGAATCTATTTTTATACAGCAAATGCTTTGTTTTTGGTTAGAGATATATGCATAATTTATATGTGCAAAACACGTGTTTGTTTTACATTAAAGAATATATATATTTGATACCGCTTATATACAAATCTCAAAGGGTATACTGTTTATATATTTCAAACCACTTTTAGTTTAACTTAATTTAAACTTTATTAGATTGGTTATCGGTTACAAAGTAAAGTCTATTATAAGTATTTATATTTGGCTTGAAACAACTGCCATCTTAATTACTATGCCTTGTGTAATTTTCTTGCTAATCCTATGATTTGGCTAATTGAGTTAAAGTCACTGACGTTCATCACTGCACACAGCTGCGAGATGGGGGAAAATAGTGAAAGCAGAAGACTGATGATGATGATTATAAGCCCACTAGCCACTACATATAGCTGTTATTTTTATGCTCTACTCGTACTTTTATCTCAGTTTACGGCTTTTGCCATTTTGCGGTTTAAAAAGCCATTAAAAAATGTAATTATGTTGATAAATACGTCTTACTGGGCATTTTGCATTTTTATTTCGCTAACTTCCTTTTGACGGCATTCTGAGCATGCAGCTGGTAAGGACGAGGACGAGAACGAGGACGAGCACGGCCAGGCAGCAGGATAAGTGCGAGCAAGGCTGTTGCCACTCAACTTTGGCCGCAGCAGCAAAACAACATGGCAAATACAACAGAACACAACAAAAAAAAGGCAAGAACAGCTCGCGCTTTCTTTAGTTTTTTGCGCCAACTTTTTACCAACAATTTACTTGGCTCGGCGGGGCAAATATTTTATCATTGCGCCTTTTTCGCAGTCAAGTGGCGAGCCAGCGGCAGCAACAGGACTTCAACAGGACCGCGAACAAGGATCTGGTAGCCAGCAGCCAGAAGCCAGGAGCAACTCAAAACCGCAGACTGTTGCATTTAAGAGCTGTTTATGGCTGCATTTTGCTTTTAGTTTTTTAGCGCTTTGCAAATTGTTGCAACTGATGCCAAACGACCTTTTCAATTTCCCAAAATTTTTGCTCAAAGTTGAAAATTGGTTTGGACTATTTCATAATTTTTTTACTTATTACTTATTACTTACTCGCAGCCTGAGGAGGATTCAACAACAATTTTCTGCAGCCATTCAGCTGATTGCCATCTAATGGAGCTATCATTTATGCAAGCTGATGAGCTAAAAACTTTCAAGCTCCAATTGACTATATATTTTTCTCTTTGCCTTTTGCTACTTGCAAAATTAATGAGGTAGCAAAAATCAGATTTCAATTTATAGATTATGACCCTCTCAATTGGCAGTGTGCATAATTTATAACGAGCGAGCAGCAGCAGGAAAAAAAAACGTTGAGAAAAAAGTACTATAAGTGAAAATCCGATTAGTTCCATTGATGCCGTGTCCTTTTGGCTTTCCTCGGCGACGACGACTCACAATTGCCAGGCGAGTCACGTAGCTGGCAATGTCCGATTTTGAAGTTTGCACTGCACAAATCACGTAACCCAGCCAAACCCCTTGCTAACTGGCTGCGAGACAACAACTTAATGTCCTGCTCGAGGCTGCTTGCAGTGCACTTTGTGTGGATTTTTATTTTATGATTTGTTTATACACCACGCGGCTGGAACGTGAGCCACATAAACCCGGATGGCGAATATGTTGGGCCATTATAAATACAAAATAAGCAAAGATTATGGATATTAGATTAACAACTAGTTTTGACACTCAAGAGCATACTAATAGTAATAGAGAAAGATTGGTAAATTTCCATTAATAACATTATAATTTATTTTCAATTCCTTTCAGTACAGCTTAAAAAATATAAATATATATGTGTAAAAGTAACGACTTATTAAGTTGCACATCATTTTGTGGTTTTGCTTTAAAGCATGTCAAATATTATGTATACGTAGTAACTGACTTGGTAAATGAAAATCATAGTTAAAATTGCATTTACCCGCTAAAAATATTATGTATACGTAATACACAAACTTGGTAAATGAAAATCATAGTTAAAAAAAACTTATTAGAAAAGAATATTTTGTAGACTAAATTGATTAAAACACTTTGATTATTTATTTTGCATTTTCAAAATATTATGACTAAGAATTTACGATATGTTATTATGCAGTAATGTTTCTGCTTATGTTGAACAGGTTTTGCCAATCTATGAATGTTACTTTCAGGTGGTCAACGACTCAATTCGAAGACTTTCATTTAAATGAATGCGCTTTCACTACACATTGACGGTATTGCAATTTGATTAGTTGAACAGTTTATTGAATTCTGAAAATCTTAAGCCTAGAGCTAACAAGAACAATAACAAAACAATCTGCTTAGAAGCCCCAATGGGTGCCGAAGCCGTCGAAGCTCATGTGGGACACAGTCTCCGCCGGCGAGTAGTGCACCACAGTCTGGGGCTGGTGGCTGGCATAGGTCACCGGGGCAGCGGGAATGGGCTGCTGGTGCTGGTACACGGGAGCGGCGGCCACTGGAGCTGCGTGAGTGTAGACGGCGGACTGATGGGGAGTGTAGACTGGCGCTGGAGCGGCATAAGTGACGGTCTTGGCAATGGCCGGCTGATAGACGTTGTTGCTAATGCGTGTGTCCTGCTTGTGCACCTGCGAATAGGGCGTGGCCACCGACTTGGCGTAGTGCGAGACGGTGCCATCGAAGCTACGCACCACATTCTGTTGTGTGTGCGCCACGGCATGCTCGTCGCCCAGCGCAATGATGCCCGCCCAGGCTGGAGACAGGAGGAGCAGGGCTAGAGTTGAGACGAGAGCGAGGAAAGTGTGTGCCATGCTGAGGCTGTGGGGAAATGCGATCAACTGTTGCTGCTGGCAGTCGCAGCCGAGGCTTATAAATGCCTAGAGTCGGTCGGTCTAGGCCAGGCCAATTACTCATACGCTCATACGTTGGCCCAGTTACTGGCTGTTGTTGTGCAGCTAATGCGATTGGCTTTTGCGTGACTTTCATAAATCCATTTCTATCTCGAGATCGTGGCAAATCAATTTACAGCTGCCACACAGCGCTCCGACCAAGTGACAGCCAACGGAGGGCGTGTCACCGGCTCCCACTTAAGACATTGCATAACAAACAATTGCTCAGTGTTTCTTATTGTTGCCTCCAACTGCGCTGAACTGAACTGAACCAGTCTTGAGGTCGCCGCACTTGCTCCACTTACAATGGATGCCGCTGAAGTGCCCTCAAGCGCGGGCTATGCCCAAAATTTAACGGCAACCAGCTCGATTTATGACCCATTGGAGATGCATTAAAGATGGCTAAGATGGCAAATTGTTAATGCACTCCGACAGTTTCAATTCAACTGCTTACAGCGCTACAACTTCAACTCGATGACACTCACCTATTCACTACGCTTGATCGCAGCGCATTTGGAACAAATATTTCTTATGCTTCACAGCAGCCGAAATTTTGTGTAATGAAAACTAACCTAATTGTCATGTGCTCAAGTTCAAGAGCACATCAATTGTTTATCTTCGTAATGCTACTTGAAATCATATGCAATATGCAAGACAAATTCCCGAAAATGATAATCAACTTACAAGCATGTTATAGATTTATCGCAGAAAACATGTTTTATTAGATTATAATTGTTCCATAAACATTAAATTCGTAAGGCAAGAGAAAATATATTTTTAATTCGACAAAATACTTGAACTGTATTTTAATAAAATCCACTTTTTTATCGCAAATTTCGGTTCTATCTAAAACTATATTGCAATTCTATTAAATACTATTTTAAATTCACAAAAATATAATTAGGTTGTTTACATTTAATTTCAAAAATTGAAATTAATAATTATCCATCCGTAATTTATTTTATTATAAGCACATATTTCGGTAAATTTTCTAACGACTTAAAAATGATTAAAATATTAATACACATAATCTAATAAATTTTTGTAAATTAAATGAGTATTGATTGATACTTAATATTTGCTATCAAGTAAATACGAAGTTAAGCTGAAAACACAATAAAATATATAATAACGGATCTTACTGGAGTGAAGAGTAGTTGCTTTGAAGTAGTTGTTGCAGTTGTTATGTTCGCTACACACGAAGTGAAGGATATAGCCATAAAAATCGTTCAGCTCCAATTGAGTTATAATGCAATTGACAAACGTAAAGCAAATGTTGTTAACTTGCAGCAAACGAAACGAAATCGAAGACAAAGAGATGGAATAAAGTGGGGGACAGTGAGAGGGAGTCCGATTGAGGACATTGTTGCCTTGACCGTCTGCGAAAGTTGTGCGCAATGAAAATGACACATAAATAGCATCAACATTTCCAGCATCTCCAGGAACACAAATGTGATTACGATTATTCGAGACTCGGGCTCTGCTTCGTCTTCCGTGTGGGGAAGTCACCTTTGTTTGTTGATGACTTTTGCTTGATTTGTGTTTGTGTGCACGTGTGTGTGTACATGTCAACGCCTGTGTGTGTGTGTGTGTGTGTGTGTGACTCCATTATGGCTCTTATGAAATTTGGCACATAAATTGTATTATTGCATTTATGCTTGATTTTATTTCCGTTTGCCGTACAATCGTCATGTGATTGTGTGGGTGCTTAACAGCTTCAATGTATGTGTGCGTGTATATGTCTCGCTCCCTCTCGTTCACTTTGTGCCTTTGTATTGACTGTTAAATTGGCTTTCGCTTAAGTGAATTTGCAGTGAATTCGACTTAAGACTTCTTTTGCTTTTAAGCCGCCTTTTATATTTTCGTCTGGTCACACTCACACATGACAGGCTGAGTGCTTACATTTCAACGGTTTCCTGGCTAAGCGGACAGCACAATTTGAACTTCAATTAGCTGCATTGGCCGGGCTAATAAACGTTCTACTTACTTAACCTCGCTCTCCGCTCCGCTCTCGCATACTCCGTCTCGCTCTTCCTTGTGGCTGGGTATACAGTTACAAATGACGCGCCAGCGCCAGGCCGAAAGTCAATTAACGGAACTCGCATAAAAGCTCCACGCGCCTCGTCTGCTAATTGGAATTGAAACATAAATTAAAAGTCAAAAGAGAAGACGAAGACGAAAACGAAGACGTAGATGAAAACGAAACGAAACGCAACTAAAACTTTACGACTTCATCGACTTACTCATGTGTTCGGCTGTGTGTGTGTGTGTGTATGTTTGTGCTTAGGTCAATTCGTAACGTAACACAACAATGGCACATCGCACATACGTAACGTTGTGCAATTTTACGTTTTGTCGTAATGCTGGGCAATTACGCTTGTTGTTCTAGTTGTTGCTGGCATTGCAGACATTCGCATTGACAGCTTAGATTAAGTGTGCACTATAAATTTCGTTTGGCTTTTCTTTTAGTTCGCGGTGGAAATTCGCGGCAAGCTAGCGATATTTATGGGGTCAGTGTAATTGCCACTGGCAAGTGCAAATTATTTACTAACAATTACAAGTGTGACCTGTAAAACCATTTGAAGCAGTCACACACACAGACACATACAGTTCTAACACTTTAACCCTAATGTGCACAACATGTAAACTTTTTACTTTTTATGCTAGTATCAAATATAACAACAAATTCTGTGAGCAGAAAATTGTTATATAATTTTCTTGTATTTTGTTAGCAACATGAAACTTCTACCGTCTAAGGGTTAACGCGACTATTCTTCAGGGTGTTAGATTGCCAATCAGCAGCCCTCCGTCTTTGTCTTACACTCACGCAACCCCAACCACAAGCAGACTTCCTACCATATTCTCTACCCCTCCAACACACGCACACCAACTGCCCATCCCCGTGAGAAGTGTGTGTCTGTGTGTGTGTATTTCCTGGACCTGGTTTATGGTACAAAGGGGACCTGGCTTCAATTTTCTTTATATTATGGCTTGATTTAATTTGACGTGAGACTTTGGAGCAGCCCTTGACCGCCATCTGAAATGAGAAAAGCAACCACAACAAAAACACGTCAAGTGAAATTGCGTAAAGTTGGCCAAGAAATGATTACAACTTGCATTGCGCACGCACAAAAATTTAAATTTCCAAATGAAAATATTAACAATAACAGCAACAAAAGTAAAAGTCATTTTCCAGCTGCCAGAAGCAGCAAGAGAAAAAAAAACAGAACGCAATTCACAGGGTGCTTAGCTGATCTGCCCGATTGATATAATTTCATTAAGCGCCAAGCAATTATTGTTGTTGTACTCGAAATGAAGTGTCAGCCAAGACGTCACGCCCACAAAGCACGCCCATTTCTGGCATGGGCGTATGGTAAAAATGGAATACAAGCAATAACAAATAGGAAAAGCGAGCCAACAAAAAAAAAACACGACGATAATGAAAATGTAAATGCATAAACTCTAGAGCGAAACTGACTGGAGGGGGCGGGTGTGAGCGGGAGGCGAGCTGGGGAGGCTGGCACGCCTGCTTAGGGAGAGTGTCGAAAACTCATTAAAACTTTTTTACAGCCCATTTAAAAGCAATTTGTAAATTGCGACTGAAGTGCGAAGCAAACTTAAATAATTATTATTTATTCAGATATGCACAAAAATACTAAGCAAGAATAAATATTTTCGAAATATAAGATTATAATTATTGTCGTTTTCCTACTATTTATTTTAATTTTACTAAAAAAGTGCGAATTGTGAAGCAAACTTAAATAATTATTATTTATTCAGATATGCACAAAAATACCAAATAAGAATAAATATTTTCTAAATATAATATTATAGTTATTGTCGTTTTCGTAAAATTTATTATTATTTTTTTAACTTATATTGAATTATGCGATTTGTGTGATTCTTCTAATTTTACTTTTTTGTGTCTTAAGTCTTAAATAATTATTACTTATTGAGATATGTACAAAAATACAATATAACAATATATATATTCAAATATATTATTCAAATTACTTTCTTTTTTTACAATTTAGTATTTGCTAAAAACTTATAGTATTGAATTATGCGAATTGTGAGCTGCTTTTAATTTCACTAAACAAGTGCGAATTGTGAAGCAAAAATATATAATTATTATTTATTCAGATATACACAAAAATTTATTATTATCACATTTTTTGTGATATTATTAAATTAATAGATTTTTAAAATTTGAAAAAATAATTGTATTTGAAAACATTTAAATTCTTCTAATAAAGACTTTAAAATGTTTTTAATATTTTAATGTGATGTATTAAATAACAGCATTCCATTGTAATTTAAATTGTTGTTATTAAATTTGGCTTCCTTAAATGCTTCAGAATTTGCTGCATAAATCCCTTTGATTCGGCAATCATTTTGAACCCTTGCAAAGGACTCACAATGGCTGGCATTAAATCACATTTCCGCACATTTCTTGGGGTATAAGAAAAATTGTGTTAGCTGCGGTTGCTTCTTCTGCTCCTGCCACTTAAATATTCAAAGCGAAAACTTCTTCTGCACCTTTGGCTGCAGCGTCGGCTTTCCAAGGTTTATTTCTTATTATTCATACGCTGCTTGTTTTCTTATTCCCTTTTTTTCTGTGTTTGCGTGTGTGTGTGTGTGCAGCACCCAAAATTCCCACAGGATGCAATTCAAAGCGGACGTCGTGGAAGGTTACCTGGGGCCAAGTGAGCTGAACTTGCCACCCCCAAAACAGTTAGTTCACTTAATATATGCGGCATGCTCGTCAAGCATTTTTATGAACACGCAGCATAGCCACATATAAATGTATATATTCAACGTAAACATAAACTGGCAAAACTACTGTCATTGCGTTTTTAAAATTCATGCATTAAAGCTCATCATTTCAAATGAACCGCCAAACGGCGCAACCAGGGCTGCCATACTAGAAAGGCCTTGCCAGATAGCTTAAAATAGGTCCCAACTGAGAGCTTGTAAGCTTAGTGTTGTAGAATGTTTAACCGTTACAGCTGTTGCAAGTATCGATGAATGGTATCTCTTGTGAGAATTGCGGACCAGGGATAGAGTGCCGATGTGCCGGCAGTTGGCAACTATAGAAAAAGCTATTCGAAACCAATGTAAACAAAAGCGCTTTTACTCCATTATTGTTTTTATGTTCCTTATGATAGTGAAATATGCGGCATAATGAAATATGCGATATACGAAATGCTTTTGCAGTGTTAAAAATACATATTTGTCTACAAAATATACTGAGCTTACACGAAAAAACAAAAGCTGTCAAAAACTTGCGCTTTTTCTTATAAAAAAATACTAGTGTAAAATACTATTGGAAAACTTGGCATTCGCCGTAATATAGTTGATATTGTAGTTTAACTTGCGGTCACGCTGGTGCCAGCATTGCCGGAACGAAAATAATAAGTAATAATAAGAATATTCATAGAGAACAAAAACGATTTAATGAAAGTTTAGCAGAATTGTGCAACCAGCACACACACACAAATTGTATAAAATACACAAACAAATAGTCAGTAAAAGCAGAAACCAGGCAATCTCCGTCTCAACCGCCAGCTTATTTTTTGCAAAACAATTTGTCAAAATTTACCGGATATATAGAAATATTTCGACATTTCCGATTTCAAATCGTAAGCATACGTTCACATAGTTGATGCGACAAAATCGGCTTTGACTTTTCTCCGCAGCCCAATTGGAATTGGAAAAAGTACAACAAACATTTCGATTTTACAAAATAGCTTAAAAAAAATAGTGGAACACCGGATTGTAAAATACGACGCGACTAGTGGGCGACAGACAAAGAGAGACAGAGATAGTGCGTTCGTGTGTGTGTGCGAGCAGAGAGAGCGGTAGCGATTGCAAATTCGATTGGCAAAGAAATAAAACGAAAACGATATATCGCGACATCGACACCGATTTTCTTCTCCCACTACAAATTGGCCAGAGCAGCGCCGTCTGTTTAGTTTTAATTATTGCAGTGTGAACGATAACGAAATTAGTAGAAATAATTTTGTGCAGCGCAATTGAGCGATTCAACGGCCGTTAAAATGTTAATAAACCTAAAGGTGAAAACTTTAGATGCGCGCACACACGACTTCAGCATCGACAATGAGGTAAGTATGTGTGAGCGTGAGAGTGTATGGGTATGGGAATTTTTCTATGCATTTGGATGTTTTTTTTTTTTTTGAGGTTGTGTGTGCCTAACAAGCAAAAACCCGCTCTTTCCAGATAACTATACGGCAGTTCAAGGATCAAATTGCGGAAAAGACAAATATTGCCGCCGAGAACCAACGCATCATCTACCAGGGACGTGTGCTGGCCGATGACAAGCAAGTGAAGGAATACGGTGAGTCACAATCTGTCTGCAATCATTCAGTCGTTTGCACTTCTCCCTCTTGCTCTCTTATCTCTTGCAGATGTCGATGGCAAGGTGCTGCATGTAGCCGAACGTCCGCCATTTTCACAGCGCGGCGCCAATGCCACCAACAACGATGAACCGCAACGCACCATCTTCCGCAATGTGCCCAATCGACCGGCGCCACGTAATCTGCGCAACTCGCCGTATTTCCGGGCACTCGACGGCATGCTTGTGGGCACCATGGCCATTCCGGTGAACAACGGCGCACTGAACACGGCGGGCGTAAGATCGATCCTCCATCTCTGCTTTCGCCTGTATCAGCGTATCACTAATCTTCTTGGTTGCTTTTGCAGACA
Organism: Drosophila rubida; assembly: GCA_035046165.1. Lineage (NCBI taxonomy): Eukaryota > Metazoa > Arthropoda > Insecta > Diptera > Drosophilidae > Drosophila > Drosophila rubida. Next base: position 7,555,450 of record JAWNOF010000021.1, on the reverse strand, counting down.
CGCTCGCCGCCCAATCGCTTTCCCAACTCGTCATCGTTCTGCATCAATCGCATCACGGTGGCGCTGCACATGATCGACTGTGCCAACAATATTGCCGCCTATCTGGAGAATCCCGAGGTGGGTCTGAACAATCAATCGTTAGATATTCTGCAACGCGGCCGCTGGACCATGGAGTCCACGGTGGTCGAGGTGGGCGTCTCTTCCACGGATAATCCACGCAACAACAACATCATTGACATGGTGCAAGATGCCGTCAATGCGGCACTCTCACGCAACACACCCGGTCGCAACTACACAGTTGTCCAGCTACCCACCGTCTACACCAACGACGCTGGCGGCGATGCACAGCAGCCGGCGAGCGGCAGCGTTGATGCATCAGCTGGTGGCGCCAACAGCGATGCCGGCGAGGAGCCCACAGCTGCTGCAGCCGTGATTATCGAGGATGTGATCGTGTCCGACGACGAGGCAGCCGACGACATTATGCCAATGCCGGGCGACGAGGATGACGACGCTGCTGGTGGCGCTGCTGCCGCGCAGGCTACACAGGCTGCAACTGGCAGCGGTGAAGCTGGCACTGCAGCTGCCTTTGACGCCGCTGGCAATGGCTCCAATGTCGCTGTCACTGGCATTGGACCGCGTCGTCGCACGCGTCCCCAGGTGCTGGCGAATGTGATACAGCGCTATCGCACGGTGCAGACGCGCCTGGCGCCATTTGTGGATCGCTACTACGAGATTTTGGAACAGGATCCCGCCTTCGAGGAGGGCGACAGCGGGGAGCAGAGCGCGAATGTGGCGCGCGAGGATGCGCAGCGCATCTTTGACCGCGTCTCTGAGGCATTCCACTATCTGTCGCATGCTCAGCATGCCATCTCTGACCTGATGCTGGATCTGTCGCAGCCTGGGCCACGAGTGCTCACCTGTCGTCCCATTCTGGTGGAGCAGAGCGGCTACATACGCTCGAACAACATGTTTGCGGCCAATCTGCCTGACTTGGGCTCACCGCACGCACATCCACATCCACCACACCATCCGCATCCGCATGGAGGTACAGCAGCAGCTGGCTCTGTGGTCGCCATACCCATAAATTCGCCACCGAACACCGCCGCGGATGCCTTGCGCAATGCTGCCCAGGACGCCTTGGCTGCTGCCACTGCTGCTGCTGGGGGGCGACCGTCAAACCAGCAGTCGAACGAACAGACGCCGCAGCGTAATGCCAACTATCCACGTGGTAGCTTCCTGGAGGGATGGGCCGACTTTGGCGCAAGCAACGAGGAGGGCGATCCGACAGCACCCGAAGCGTATCCCGCTATGGTAGAGGATCCCGTGGATCCGCCCAATCAGCAAGCAGGGCGTACAGAGCTGGGTGAGTTACCCGTCTCAACAGCTTGCCATTCTCGCGTCACATTCTCCTCCTGCTGCCTTTGTTGATTTTGTGCTCCCCGATTTCTAGATGAACAAGAGCAGCCTGCTCCCATGTCAGTGTCAGGCGATGAGGCCGCCACGCCCAGGTTGCGCCTCTATGTGCCCGTGCCTTTGCCGCCGCCTAGTAGGTTTCATTCCCTCTCTTAAGCCGCTCGAATGTTCACCCCTTCTAACCTGCTCTTCAATTGCTAACAGCACTTAAAATCTGTCTAATACCTTTGCCACAGCTAAATAGTTCAGTTATACTGGGAGATTATGTACAATTGACCTACAGTCTCTTTAAAAAACTTCATCCGTCCGGAGTTTCTTTGCTTTTTAATATACATTGCTTACAGTTTTCGTTGAATGTTGACAATGTTTTAGTTTCGTTTGTTTATTGCTTAAAGCGCTTCATATTTGGTTTGCTAGCTGTGTTATTTATTGTATTGTCGAACCACTTTGCTGATTTAACTCATCCTGCAACTATTTCAAAAAGGCAAGTCTGGTTGGCTGCCTTAAATGAAATTGTTTAAACTGTCTTTGGGAAATGGGAGATTCGCGTTTGAAGGGGAAATAATAACGAATATCTTCTCGTCTCCTCGATTTCATAAAGACAAATATTTACCACAATGAACCGAAGTTCATTCGATGACTGTTGTTTTGCAAGCTCTTCTGAACACTGAGCTCAGTTTGTTGTTTACTGTTTATATTGTTAGCATAATCTTGAATTACAGCCAGATGCTCGACAGAAGCATATGTTGTTTGTTTCGTTACCCAATAACTGAGTTCCTCACTATTTGTGCTGTATCGTGATCATGTGTTTCTTTTGCCACAGATCCTTTGCTGCGCATGGCGCGGCTGCTGAACATGGCAGCTGTTGGACACGCACATGCAGCTGCAGCTGATGCCGCTGGATCTGGGAATTTAGCTGCCGTGGCTGCTGCCGCTGCCGCCGGCAATCTTGGAGGAGCAGTGGGCGTTGGAGGAGCTGGTGGGGGGGCAAATGCACCGACAATTGTGCCCAACATCATTTCCATCAATTTGCCCGTTCACCTGATGACCACAGTGCATCCCCAGGATCGTCCAGCAACGACTTCCGCTCCTGCTGCTGGCAATGAGACAGCTACAACAGCAACGGCAACTGCGACGGGAACGGGAACGGGAACGAGCGAAGCCACTGGCGCGGCATCCACATCGGGTGGCACACGCAGCGGCGAGCAGAGGGCCAACACATTGCCCACCACAGCGACACAGACGCGCTCCACAGCCCGGCCGCAGATTCAGATTGGTGGCAACAACAATTGGGCTGGCAGAATTGCGCCCACACACACCGCCTTCGATCGCTTTTTGCCCTGCAACAGCCATCATATTTGCGAGCCTGCCCCCTTGCCGCAGAACAACAACAACAACAACAACACTATCACGGGCAACAACAACAGCAACGCAAACGCGAACGCGAGCAGCAACAACTCGAGGAGCAATCGCAGAGGTGGCGACATGGACGCAGCTTCAATCGGTGAGTAGTATTAGTTGTGGTTGTGGTCAGTATGCTCTTGATGCAGCGGGTTGTGCATCTGCCAGGATATATACATCCTTGTTGTAGCGGGTTATGTAGTTTGCTTTCATCATCCCAAACCATTCATTCACCAGAGATGCAAACCGGTTTCCACGTTCAAGCCAACAGAATTTAGTCCGAAATGCTCTGCCTTGCCAGCTAAATTGATCAGAATAACAATCAAATTACTATTTTTATGCCAGTTTATATTTTTCCAAAACTGCAAGCGACTTTCACAAGCCCACAATAAAGAACTTAATGTACGGTTTACATAATAATGTATTTACTAATTTATTGATCGATCAGCGGCTTAAATAGTCTTCTAGCAGTTAACTTTAATTCCGTTTACAAGAGCAGTTTTTCACTGTGCCACAAAGTGTCGATTGTCGGTTATTAGTTAATCTTGAAGATATATTTTCGGTATAGGCAGAGCGGCTGTGCGGGGTTTGCATCTCTGGCATTTAATCTGCATTTGCATTTTGCATTGTACCCGTTCATCGTTCACCGTTCATCCCATGTAGTCATCTCACGCTTGCCACGTGGCCAGAGCGGCACGTTGGATATGTCGCGTGCGCGACGTCGTGCCAGCAACAGCGGCAGCAGCAACAGAACTAGGAGCTTGCCGGGATTGACGGCAAGCGGTATTGGTAATGCTAATGCTAATGCTATTGGTGGTGGTGTTGGTGAGAGGAATATGCCTGCTGCTGGTGCGATATCAAATGCGAATGCGAGCAGCTCCGACGTGGCAAGTCGTCGTCAGCATCAGCACAATAATCCACCCCCGTACAGTAGACGGGCTAGATTGATAGAAGCTTTGTCCATGTTTGACAATTTGTTGGTAACTAATGTGAGAAATCATCATCGTGCGCATGCAGCTTTGGGTGGCATCGCTGACGTTGCCGTCACCGTCTCGGCCAGCGTCCCTGGAGTCAATGCCGCCTCCACCTCGCCCCCCTCCCCATCCCACTCCTCGTCCTCCTCCTCCTCCACGCCTCCCTCGTCGTCCACAGGAGCCACAACAGCCACCGGAGCAGACGCTGCTGCTGCTGCCGGCTCAAGCTCGAACTCGAACACAGCACTCCGCACAGCAGCCGGCTTGGGTGCGAGCGATCTGCGTGAACAGCTGCGCAGTTTCCTGCATCAACGCGTCTTCGAGGGCGCGCCGGTCAACGAGGAGACGATGCCCACTGCGCTGAGTCGTGCTCTGGAGTGGCTGAATGATAGTCTGCTGTATCTGCCACAATTCGAGCTTCCGGGGGGATTGTATAACGCCCGCGACTCTGTGCGCAACACGGTGCGCGAGAGCCTGAGCAACGCCATCGAGCTGTGCAACAGCGATGCGGAAGAGCAGTTTGAGGAGCGTCTCACAGAGCTAGCCAAGCTGTTTCGCAGACGTCTCTTTGGCGTGCTAATCATGTGCCTCGGCGGCGTCAATTCAGATCTCTATTGGCGCCTGGTGATGCGTCTGCTCTTTGTGCCGGTGCGAACCTGTAAGTAGATCAATTAAAGTATCGGCTGAGTTTGATTTTGAAACATATTTTATTATTGGCTTCAATTCAATTCCCAACCATCTGTTAAATATAAAGATACAACAATTCATTTAAAACGTATTTATTAAACCCGCTTAACAAATCACTTTAAATTGCAGAAATTCAGGCTGTTTGAATATTTGTTTGCCACTTTATTGTTAATAGCCCTGCGATTCAAAATTAATGAAAATATCTAAAGATCTCAAATTTAAGAGCCGATATCCGCCGCAATACTATTGAATAAGCAAATATTGTAAAGTGTTGTTTTTATCTCGCTTGCAGATTTCCGCGGCGAAGCCTTTGAGTTCCTGCGCATTGTGATTGATCCAGAGATCCCAGAGGACATAAATACCACGGATAGCCTACGGTTCATGGTGCGACGCAACGTGCAGTCGACAACACTTGCAGCCGATGCAACTGTGAGTAGTCGAATCGTCGATGGGGGGGAAGAGCGTGTGTAAAGCGCGATTAATGTAGCAACCATTCGTTGCACCTCCACCGCTTGCCTTTCCCACACAGCAATCGGCGGAGCAGTCGCAGCCACAACAGCTGCCGGCAACGACGTCATCGCTCGACAGCGATGTGGAGATGGCCGACGTTGCCAGCAGCAGCAACAGCAGCAGTGCCACCGAGCTGGAGAAGCCGCTGCCCGATGTCACCGTCGGCTCACAGCCCTGGCACAACAATTTCCCCAATGACTGGTTGCCCGTGATCACGCGTGACCTGCAAACCCAAACGGAGGTAAGTCTTCACTAGTTATGTTTGGCCAATGGAAATCAGTGAAATGAGATGTTTGGTGCAATTGGTATTCGCAGCAGAATCGCCCGCAACCGCCTTACTCCGATGCCTACATATCCGGCATGTCAGCCAAGCGACGCAAAATCATCCAGTCGGAGAAGCCCTCGTCGAGTGTGGAGTGCCTGATCGCTAGCGGTGTGCAGCGTGCCATTCAAAGCTCAGGATTGTCGGCACCCAATGGTCCAAGCGGAGGTGTTATTGGTGCTGTTGGATTGCCTGCCGTTAATCCAGATCTTGTGATTGGCGCTATTGCGCACGATCCTGTTGTGCAGGTCGCCTACACGGAGGCGGTGCGCGCGAATGCACGCGAAAGGATCAAGCAGGACAACGATTATAAGCCAAGCAAATATCCGCAGATCGCCAAGTTCACAGAGCAAAAGTAGGCGAGACTGTAGAGATTTAGTAGAGTGCTTAGTGCTTAATGTAAATTTTACTTTAATGAAATACTGTATTTAATTTAGTTAATGGATAAGTTCTGTTTTTAAATCGCCGCAACTGAAGGAGCGACGATTTCGATTTGATGATACTGGTGATGAAAACGATGATGATGATGGTGATGATGAAAGGGTCACAAGAAAAGTGCTCGGCAGTGCATGCTTCATAATAATTACAACTACATAATAATTATATAAACACACCAACACATACACACACACACACAACTACTTATACATATACATATACAATAATTATTAACTGCAAAAAAACTACACGAAATTGAAGGTCAAACAATTGAGGACAAAACTGCATCAAAAGAAACCCAAATAAAAGTACATAAACACACTGAATACTGCGATCTGAACTAATCTTTAATCTGGCGATCATCCCACACACCACACACACACACATCGACTCTTGGCGTCCCCCTGTCGGATGACGTAGTGGCCACCAGACAAAAGCCGTGACGACAGTCACATTCCAGCCAAATATTTTAGGCATAATTATAAAATGCTTCGCCGCTTCCCATTGACGTGGTCAGCGGGATATTGACGCCGCCGCCTGATCATTTCCGTTCAATGGATCTATCTGGAATAATATTTGCGGTAATCTCGAGTGGCTGCCTGAAAAATTGAGGAATGCCGAATTCAATTGGCCATTTACAACAATAGCAACTATCTCCCAAATAGACAAACAAGCTAATTAAATTTCACATGACTTGTGTGTGGCATCTGGGTGAAATTCAACTTAAACTGCGATCGCCATATTTCAAAAATGCGAAAAACAACAACACCACACAAGCAACACGAAAAATTTGTCACATCAAAATGTTGAGATAATTTATGCGCAAGCCACGGAAAATAAGCTATGCGAAAAGTGTGTTAATAAATAATAATTAATATTTTGTTTTTTAAATCATTTTTTTTTTTCGCGGAACATGATTGGACTTTAAAAATAGCCTAGCTACGCAATCGTTGTATATTTTTAAGTCGATTAATCGATTATACTGTAGTATTTTCTATTTGTCTGCGTTTGGCAGGGGGGTCGGCGGGGTGGGTGTGTAACGGTCACACTAAAAATAACCGTGCGCTGATTGGGGGGCGTGTTTGTGTCATCATCAAGCCGAGTTTCGACCTGCTGCTGCTTTGCTGCAAGCCATAAGAAAATTGCCACTTTGGCGGGGACTAAATGATTAATTGCAACATCAACGACAGCAGCAACAGCGCACAACTTGTGGCAGAACAAGGGCAAAAGGCAAGGCGGGCGCGGGGCGGGGCGGGGCAGTTAGCACGCGCATTGCATTGCGGAATTCGTGTGGAATTCGCGGCGACAGACGGAATTTTTAAAAGGAGGACTTTGGTTAATTATGCATGCGCTGCGCCCAGCAATGAAGCAACGGCCAGAACTTCAAAATAAATTAAGGCTGCGGACTTTGATGCATGGTGCATGCTCCTCGCAACTTAATGTGGCGCTTGCCACAACTGCAATAAGGCGGCGCCAGTTGCCACTCCAGTTGCATCTTCGTGTAATGGGCCAGTTTGAGAGGCGTAATTACTCTTCTTCTGATTTATATTAGGCAGACCGGTGAAATTTTTATTTCGGGTTTGCCATCAACTGCAAAACCCAGACACACATATGGAACTTAAGTACTAAACTAAATACTAAACAACGCTGTCTATCGCTAGCAATCGATAGGCAGCTTAGCAGCTGGGCTAAATTCACCGTTACATATAAAGCAGCTCGCGTTTAAATGGCTGCTTTGAAATACCCTGGCACTCTCCGCATTTCTTAAAATGATATAAAGCATTTTACATTTAAACATTTAATTTGATTAAAGATATGAAGAAAACTTTTTTTAATAAATAATTTTGCAGTACATGCGAACTATCGCTATAAATGATGAGAATACTTCCCACTATTTCAAAAAATCAAAATACTGGTTTCTGGAAAGTTCGAATTTCAGCTAATTGCAATTTGTTAGCTTTAATTGAAATGAATGGTTGGGAAAAATACAATTGATAGGGTCGAATAATAATGAAATTGTACTAAATGTGGCTATACATGGAAGTAGAGGGTATTAAAATAGGCTGCCAGATGTATGCAATCGTTACGCACGATTGTCATCACCAGCAGCAGCAACAACAACACCAACAACAACAACGACAGCAACGAGCGGCAACAATAAATCACAACAAGCCGGCTCATTCAGTTAGCATTGCGGGATTATTTCGTGTAATTGAAAACATTTTCTCAGAGATGCCAAGATAAAGATATTTTGTTTACTTGTTGTGCAGCAAACGCATGTGGCAGCATGTATAGTATGTGTGTGTGTGTGTGTGCGCGCGCGTCCATGTGTGTGTAAGGACAATTTATCAGCAGTGCGTAAGAGAAGCAGCAGCAATCAAAGATAAACAACAACAAGCCAAAGACACATGTAAACACACATGATAATGATAATGTTGCTGACGATGATGAGGATGATGATGATGCCCCATACGTAGATAGAGCGCAACCAATGCATAGTTCCTAGGTTCCTAAGAAACGCCACTCAACTGACAAGCATGCACATGTGGCAGCCACTGCAACAGCAACAGCAACAACAGCTCGAAGGGGGCAACTAAAACACGCACTGTGCAACACAGACAGCGGCGCCGGCGCCGACTTGCTGCCAGATGAGAGATTCAGATTGAGATTGAGATTGACGCCTGGCGCCTGGCGAAAACACACAGGAACACATGTAATTGAGTGTTGGCGCTGGGCAATTACATAGGTAACAGTAGCAACTGTTGCAGTTGTGCAGTTGCTCCTCTGCTTTTTGCGTTCAAAATGCGCTCAAAACACAACAGTAGCAGCAGCCGCAGCAGCAGCAGCAGCAGCAAGAGCACCCGCAGCAGCAGAGAAGTTGTCGTCAGCAAGAGACGCAGCAGCAATAACAATAACAGCCGCAACAGCAACAGCAACTGCGGCGTCGTCGTCGTCGTCGTCGTCGGCTGCGACGCAGCCAGCATACGGATCCTCAGCGTGTTTTCATTATCTTCCAGTCATAAACGGACCGTGTTGGGCGAAAGACGTGAACATCGGGTCTACAAATCGCTAGTGCTACTTCTTCAAATCAATCAATAATCTCTCAAAAATTCACTTGCTCGCGGCATAAATACAATCAATTAAATAAAAATCAAAAATAAAAACAAAAACAAAGAAAAATTCGACGTGTACGAATTAATGCAATAATAATAAGAAAGAAAGGCATCGAAAAAACAAAGCAAAAAATTGTTTCATACGCAACGGTGTTATGTTTCTTTTATTTTTTTCTTAGAAGATTATTAAAGCAGTATAGCAGTGTCAAGAGGTCACCCATACTATTGACAGTGCGAGTGAAAGAGAGTGTGCGCCAGTGAGTGAGTGAGAGGGAGTGAGCGACGGAGAGGGCAGCAGCGAGCGAGCAAAGCAAAGGCAAAGCAAAGCAAAGCAAAGCGAGTGCAGCCCACAGAACGCAGAAACTCAAAACACATATACACTACAATCTGAATTGTGTGGGTTGCTGTGTGATTTTTTCGGTTTTAAAGCGTTTTTGAGTGAAATTTGAGCCGCCTTCCTCCAGCTGAAAAGTGATTTCTAAAGAATTGAGACAACAGCCGACGAGCGAGGCGAGAAGTATCTCCACACGACCGACCGACCAACCAACCAACCAAGCAACCAATCAAGAAAAATCCAAAACCGAACAACACAAAAATAAAGCCATAAGTATGGAAACTCCAGCACAACACATGTTCGAAAACGAGTAGGAAAACGCGCCCGCCGACCGGGAAAATAAACATTTCCAAAACCAAATACACAAGCAACAACAATACACGACCAGCAAACAGCAAACGCAGTTCGAGGCAAAACAGTTTTCAGTGTTAAAGTTCGTAACGTTCACTCACGTTGAGGGCGCTAGTTGAAAAGTGTTTCGAGCAAAATGACTTCCCTAATGTACGCGGTGTTTCACATTGCGACAATGCAATGCTCGGTACGGCCGGAAATATCGCCGTGCACATGCGAAACGGGCAAGGCCATCAATCATGTGGAGCTGGCCTGCGAGAAATTGGAATCCTTCAATGCTGTCGTCGACAGTCTGGCCAATAAGCTGAATCCCGATGTGAGCATTGATCTGAAAATCACCTACTCCCAACTGGATGACTTGGAGATGCGTTCGTTTCGGGACATGAACTTTAATCTATACAAACTACGGATGCAATGGAACCGCCTAAGGTAAATTCCCTGCCATCGTTTTACTCTTTCCGCACCCATCTAGCATTGCAAGTACAATGTCTGAGGCAATGGCTGTGGTGGCATTGCTTCAAGGCCGGGGAACTGCCTTCATATCTGTACAGAATTTTCCGCTTGCTTGCTATCATCAATTTAGGTTCCTTAAACCCAATCAAAAACAACAGAAAATATATTGAAAAACACGGAATGTAAATGCACGAAAAATGTGCTTCACGTGCTCAGCGCCAATTTTGATGTAAATCGCCACTAAAGGAATGAGTAGAGATATAATAATGATAAAGGCGACCGACCAACCGACCGACCGACCGACAGTCATTATCAACTGGCTCAATTGAGGCTCAATTGAAGCACGTACTTCTGGCCAAATTGTTTGTGCTAATTATGAGCTGGTAAATGATTTAATTTTTCAATTAGCAAGAGTCCCTGCCGACGCGACGGACGGACGACGGGCAATTGACACAATAATGTTATAATGTTGACAAGTAGTTTCGGTCGTTGCAACACTCTGGCACAAACATTGGCTTCGTGCTTCGATTTTTGTTGTCTTTATTGATAAGTCTTATCAATTGTCTCTCTCTCGCTCTCACACTCCGTCCCTCTATGTATTCGCTCGCATGCAAACACCGATGCTAATGAGCATATATAGATAGATTGATGTGTGTGTGTTGAATCCCGGCGGCGTATACTTAATAATATGCACAACACAAAACGCTGCAACTGATAATTTCGATTTATTGGCTTCTTGATGCAGTGCCTCGTTCGTCTTCTGCACGTTTTCTGCGGCTCGACTCTCAATGAATTTCACATTTCAACTTGTTGTCATTAAAAATAGCAAGTAAATATAAATACATTGATATTATTTATTTCATTACTCGCACACATTCGCACATACTCGTATGCAAACACAATAATTATTGAGGCCTATTTCATAAGCGGAGTTCATTGATATTTGACATTAGCGGCGAATCGTTTCATTAAAGAACTTGCAAGTTGCTTCTCCCAGCACACTTGTAATTTCCCAATCGTTCCGATTTGTGGCGGGGTTATACAATTCGCTGACGCTTGCTTTATCAGGCTGAAGAATCATTTGTCAAACGTCATCTGTCATCAGTTGCAATTTGTATGTAAAACTGAATGATTTAATTACTCAAACTTAATCGAATCAGTGTTATATATTCTATGCATTATATATACAATATTGTATATTGGTTTTTGTTGTATGTCGTACCTATCTATATACTCGCATGTGTTAGATTCCCGCAACGAGCGCGTGCTGCTGCCCAGTGAAAACATTTTTACATTGATGTCAATTTATAATAATTGACCTATTGCCTTAATATCGCGCTCCGACCAAATCATGCCAGGCCAGGCCACCGCACATCAAATCAGCCAGGAAAAATACCCATCTACATCTGTGCCAGTGTGCGTGTGTGATGACTGTGTCCGTATACATGTGATACGCTAATGTGAATCGTCTGCCAAAATCGTATTAACAACGCGTGGCGCAATCTAACTAAAGTTCCCCCATCGCTTAACAGATTTCGATTGTTGGTTTTATAATACTAGAATTTCACAATTTCTCCACAATTATTTTCATCTTTTTAATATTATGCAAAACTTGATAGAAAGTAATTTTCTTTTAATACAGGAAGTAATGAAATAACGAAATTGAAAATTGTTTTTCTTGATCTCATTTAGTATTTATTCTAGTTGCCGTACTTTGAATATCTTATCTTATAATGAGTGTTTTCTTGCATATAAACAAACATCAATAGACTTTTACTTCAAAAGAAAAACATTTGGAAAGCATAGAATACATTCAGATTGAAAACTAAATACACCTCTTTATTTGCTTAATTGTCTTTATATTAGTTATTTCATTGTCATTGTCTTTTTATTATTTATTTCCTTTGCGAATCAAAAAGAAAATGGCTAACAAAAATATAATAGTCAGTAATCTATAATAATAGGGACCTTTAATCAGTATATCAAATCTGAAAAAACGTGAATGAATCGAATACATTATGAATAACTGCACTAAAATATATTAGTGCATGCTTTGAGAACGTCTCTATAAGCTGTCTATAGATCACATTCATGTGTGGTAGTGTGAGTGTGAGTATGAGTGTGTGATAACAGCTGCTCTTTGAACCTCACACGTTTTATGGTGGCGCCAAAGTTTTTACGATCAGCTTTACGATCGCATAATCAAAATCAAAATGTTTTGTCTTTTCTTTGAGACTAATTCAATGAAACATTGTGTGTTCTGTATTGAAGGCAAATACAAAAAAAAAAAATGGTACTTAATGAGTTAAGTTGATTGCAGAATACGAAACGATTTGCAGCTTCTTAGCCCCTTTTTTGTCGCTAGCTGAAAAACATGTCTATAAGTCAATATTCTTCAAATGCTTTAATCACTTGCTGCAGCACTGAAAAAGTGCGAAAAGTGTTGATAGAGATTGAGAGAGAGAGAGAGAGAGACTCTGGGGCGTCTCTACGCTTCACAATTAATTAACTATGATAACTACATAATTCACTTTGATGGAATATTCCGAATGCCGTTGTCGTGGCCGTTCCCGTTGTCGTTGAGAGTGATAAGGTTCCTTCGAGTGTAAAAACTATGCGGCGAAAGACTCTCGCGGCGCCAAAGAGAAAGTAAACAATCAACAAGAGAGTTTACGCATTATTCGCTTGAATTTTGTTTTCCATTACTTGTATTTATTTTTGTTTTTTTTTTGGCTATACCGCCTAATGGAATGTTCCGTTGTTTCGAATTTTCTGTTATTGTTTTTTGTTGTTATGATTATTATTGTTTTTGTCTGCCTGCTGGGGTCAGCACAGTTTGCTCAGTTCGCGCGAGAGAGAGAGAGCGGGAGAGTCGTATAGTGGGAGTGAGAGCGAGACTGAAAGAGAGAGGGAGCTGACGAAGAGCTCCCAATTGAATTTTATTATTACTTTCAATCAATGATCAAGAGGCCAGTTTAGGTCGTGTGACAATTATATGGCTGACGTTAAGGAATTGTCTCTGCACGTTCACACATACACACGCACATCTCATGCACACATTCCTATGTACACACGCACGTACATACGTACGTCAGCTTGTGGCTATCGAGCTGCAAGCAAGACATGTGCTCAAGTTCAACGCGCGCGCGACAACAACTGCGTCAGCTTCAACTCATTATGGATACAATGCGACTCACTATTAGCGTGTCTATTGCCAGCTATTCATCATCCTTGCATCTCTCTCTCGCTCTCTCTCGCTCTCTCTCTTGCCGTGATGCTTTTCCTCATTACATAATCAATGCAACGTTGGACGAGCCAGGCGAGTCTACAGAGGCAGGCCAGGCACTCTTAGCCACTCTTAGCTGGACTTGCACAACTGGGCTGGGCAATCAATCAAGATCAAGTGTCTCGCGCGACGCAGGCGCAGGCTAAAAATAGAAGAATCGCCTGCCAATCAGTGAGTGGCTGCAGCGATGCCAATAACGGCGCCAAGGATGTTGCCCAGTGGGCAATTTGCTGACCAGTCCCAGCCCCAGTCCCAGCCCCAGTCCCAGTTCCCATCATCATGAATAATGCGATAGATTTGGCGCCGCGACGGCGACAACTTAATAGCCGACTGCAGTCATCGATTAAGATAGAAATACAAACACACAAATACGGCGGATAAATATAAAGATGCAGATACAATTACAGCTAAAGCTACAGCTACAGCTGCCACGTCTCCAGATATTCCACCTCCGATAAGCTGCGAGCTTCTAATTACAGACATTTGTATGAAATTGATATTGGGATTTATTTATTTTGCAGTAATAAATATTAATAGTAAAATCATTTATTGTAAGCTAAACATCAGCTCAAACTTTTTCTAGTTCAATTATCTTTTTTTCACTTTGAGTTGGTTGCGATTTATTTATTTTATAAAAGTAAATACTATGACTGCTAGCGAGTGTTTAGCTGGCAATCTGCTCAAATTTGTTGCCTTTCTATTCGTGTGTTCTCTTGTTAAAAAAGAAACAAACAGATAATGTGTGTATTTAACTCTTGTTCTTCACCGCAATTAATCTTCTTCCGCAGATTCACGGAAAACCCAAATCAAACTGAGTTCAATTTATTATGAAGATTTCTTGGAAATTCTATTTCTAAAAAGTAATTCAATTATCATTGAACCCATCACGAAAGTGATCTGTAAATTGCGATAGTAATTGATTGCGTTTCTGTTTTTCTATAATTGAAGTTAAATTCAATAGGATTATATATTATATACATTTATTTGCTTTCATATTTAAGTAGCTGCAATCGGTTTTAAAAGCTTCCAAAGTTAACGTTTTCCACAGTTTCGACTTCATATATTTGATTTGAAATAGCAGCTTTAAGATGAAAAATCGCTATATATGAAACAAAATTGATTTACAATATTTTAATATATTTATTTTTAAATAACTTAACAACAGTTTCACTTGCAGTTCTTCAATGCTTCCGAAAATATGAATAAAAACAGCAAAATTGGGGCTTTTTCAAAAGCTCATTAAAATATAGGATTTTGATTTTCTGAAGTATGCTGAAGTTCGAGTAACATTAAATATAATTTGAAAATAACAATTCTGTAACATCAAATTGTGTGCAATAGAAAATTCGCAACGCCAAAAAGTATGCAACAAAAATGCGATTCTTAATGAAACGAATCTTAAATCAATAACAAACAGATTCGCTTATATTGATATTTTTAGATTATTATCATTGTGCTTTAAATGCAAGTGCTTGAAGCACCTTTATGTTATTTGCCAATGCCAAGCCCCAGTTGGATTTGGCGCTCTAATTTGGAGCGATATGTAATGCGAGTGTTTTCGTGTTCTATTTTGATGCTATTTATAGATCTCTGCCAGAGCTGCCGTTTCGCGGGTTATCGAATGTAACCTATTTAAGCGTAGGAGACAACGAACTGGACGAGATTCCGAAGCACGTCTTGAATCACATGCCAATGCTGCAGACACTCGACATCGGACGCTGCAACATACGGGCGGTGCAACAGGACGATCTCAAGGGCATACAAATGGTGACGAATCTGATATTGCCGAGCAACAACATCACGCGACTCGATCGAGGCGCCTTTCCGCTCAGCCTGATCATTCTGCACTTGGGGCGAAATCAGATCGAGTCACTCAACGGATCGCTGCACGATCTGGCCATGCTGCAGTCGCTGTTCATCAATGCGAACAACATCAGCGACCTCGACGGCGAGCTGCCCGACGGCAGCAAGTTGCGACTGCTGATGGCGCACAACAATCGACTGGAACGGCTGCCGGCGAACATGGTGGGCATGGACGATCTGGAGACCATACATCTGCACTTCAATCGCCTCAAATCGTTCGATCGGGTGCTGCGCAATGCACAGTACCTCAACGAGTTGATGGCCAACAACAATGAGCTGGAGTTCCTGGCCCAGGACGAGTTCCAGGCCTGTCGGCAGATGGAGACCTTGAATCTGGCCTGCAATCACATACGTTCGCTCAATTCGTCGCTGCATCCCATGTTCAAGCTGAAGATCGGCAACTTCTCGTTCAACGACATCGATGAGTTCTCCATGGAGGAGTTGCAAGGTCTGCGTTCGCTGAAAGTTCTCGATCTGTCGTACAATCGCATCCAGCGTTTGTTGCCGGCCC
Organism: Drosophila rubida; assembly: GCA_035046165.1. Lineage (NCBI taxonomy): Eukaryota > Metazoa > Arthropoda > Insecta > Diptera > Drosophilidae > Drosophila > Drosophila rubida. The sequence continues at coordinate 7,539,794 of JAWNOF010000021.1, read as the reverse complement.
AAAAAGTGCTGTTGGAGCTGCCTCTGATTGATCTGCGACTCGATCACAATCAGATCATCTCGCTAGACGGCGCTCTGGCCGGCTTGGGGAATCTGCGCATTCTCAGTCTGCCCGAGAATCAGATTGAGCATTTGCTGCCCGGCGACTTTAGCGGCATGAGTCGCCTCGAGATTCTCGACCTCACCTCCAATCAGTTGCTGGAACTGAAGCCACTCGAAACGGTAAGCTGCGCATGCTGCTTTCATTCGAACAGTATTGAGAAACCTTTTTGTTTTGCAGACTTGGCTGCAGAATCTGAAGATCCTTAAGGTGGCCTACAACAACATCAGCAAGCTGGAGCACGACTTCTACGGACTGCCCTACTTGTGCCAGGTCAACTTGACCAACAACCAGATCACGACCATCTCCGGCGAACTCGTCACCAAAACGCGCTGCAAGAATCACAATGTCCCCGGCAAACTGGAGATTCATCTAGATCGTGAGTAGCCCTAATTCCACTGCTAACTTAATAAGCAAGACTATGAGAATTTAAGTCAGTTTTCATTTATGTTTTAATTCAAATTTAGAAAATTATAGATACCATAAGTATGGTATTACACAATTCTTTTGATATTTTATTATTTGTTGCAACATTTTAGTTATCTATTAAGAGTTAGTATCAATTTATAATCAAAAGAAACTTTTAGTTAATATCTTACTAGCCTAATAAATACATGAAGTATCTAAGGATTATTTTAGACACAAAACGCAAAAGAAATTAATTTGGAATGAAAGTTAAGTTATTAAGAGATAGATACAATTCTAAATCAAACCTTTATTAAGAATACTGCCTCGTGTAATAAATACAGTGATTTTCTTAGACACAAAACACAAAAGAAATTAATTTGGATTGCTAATTTTATTAGGTTTCTTTAGTTAATAAAGAGACATTACTTAATTTATGAATAGAAATATAAAGTAGAAAAGGCATTCACTATTTTTGCAATGCATTATTTGCCTAGGTACAGAAATGTACGTATGTATGAATTGAAGTGATTGCAAAATGACTACAACTGAAAACTATAGAAAATTTATGTAATATGTGGATAAATTGTTAATTCACTAAACTCTTTATGCTCGCGCTATGCTCCATATAAGTTTCAAAAATTAAAATAAATTGATTTTCAAACATTTCTTTTTAATGTTCCAAATAAGTTTTGTGATTTTCTAGTATTTCTTATACTAGTTTGCAAGCTATATTTCTTAAATGCTTAATGTACATATTTACTTGTATGATTTTGTATTATAATTTATTTTATTTATAGTTTTAATATATTATGAGGTTATATTCTATATTCTATATATATATTTTATTATATATATATCTATATATATTTACTTATGCTTTTTGGCGATTCTTTTGTTCACAGAGAATCCCATCATGTGTGATGTGCGCCTGAATGAGCTATGTCCTCTGATGCACGCTCAGGAGGCGCGCATTCGCGGCCGCTCCAAGTGCTTTGAGGCCGACCAGGAGGTGTGCACGGTGCTGCCGATGCTGTACAAGCTGGAGCTGCCGCCGTGGCTGATAAACAAGCCGATAGTGCAAATGATCTTGCCGAATCCGCTGCTGATCAAGAACAAGGAGGAGTTGCCGCCGCTCATTGCTACGTTGGGCCAGCCGCTGATCAATCCCGTTATACTGGCTGCGCCGCCGCCATTGCCGCTCCTGTTGAGCAGCACCACTGCAGCTGCGCCCATCGTCGAGCTGGAGCCGGAGATCAACTCGACCACAACGACAACAACAACCACAGAGAGCTCGACGACAACAACGAATCTGCCCCCGATTAATTCGATGACACCAGCAGCAGCTGCTGCTCCAGGTGTGGAAATGGTAACTACCACGGCACCCACCACGACAACGACAATGACAACGACACCAACATCAACATCGACAACGACAACGACAACCACGAGCACAACGACGCCACAGCCCGTTGTGCTGGCTATCAAGGAGCCCAACATGGTGGCCAATGAGGCGCAGCTGAGTGGCGAGTATGTGAATGCCACGGTCGAGTTTCCTCTGTCATCCCAGGAGCAGGCAAAGAGCGAAGGCGCCCAGGATGTGGAGGAGGAGCAGCTGTTGCAGCTGCAGCCGCCGCTGGTGGCAGCCGTTGAGGTGGAGCAGCAGCATGAGCGTATCGCCAGCGATACGGTGGCCAAGACGGAATACGAAACTGTTGACTATATACCGAATGTGGTGGTGAGACCAACGCCGCCGCCGAGCAAATCGAATTTGCTCGAGGATGATGCGGATTCGCAGTCGAATTCCGTGCACGAGGAGTACCCGTCGGGGCTGCTCGGCGACATTGAGCATGCGGCACAGAATTTGCAAATACCTGAGGAGCCGCCGGAGGAGTGAGTTGCTCCCAACTGAAACTAAAACTATAAAAGGGCATACAATTATTTAAACATAAAGGCGCTGTCAGGCGGCAGGTGCGAGGTGGGAAGGGCGTGAGGCAAGGGAGTGGGCGTGGCAGTGGAACGCATCATTTTGATTTTAAGTTAATTTAGTTTTTATTTGTATGATTTCACGGATTCGCCAATTCAAATTCGAATTCGCGCCAATTCGAACAGTTTTTGTTGAGTTATCGATACATTTTTTGGGAACGTAAACGATTCGTTGGCATGCAATGGAGACCCATCGACAAATCAGAATTAACAGGAGACATGACGGAACGGACTTAAGTTATAAGATGATTGCTGGGGGGGTAAATAATCGAACAAAACAACAATGGGAATGCGATTTGCGTGTTTGTCCGGCCGAAGCGGAAGATGAGGAAAAGAAGGAAGTGACAGCGTTATCGAGTATGCATACGATATACATATACGATACAAAAACGATATATGTGTACATCGATATATATAAATATATATTTAATAACTGTATACACCATATGTACGTTGAAAAATTTAAAAGTAGGTACTTAGCATTAAACAAAAACAGAACAGAGGAACAGCAGCAAAAAGAAAAACAATAAAAACATAAAAAACGAATTGAAAACAACAAAAAAATAAGATGAAAAGAAGAACAGAAATAAACGCATACACATCGAGTTAATGTTGAATAACAAAACACACACACACACATTCATATGCACTCACACAACCGTAGCATCGCACATACACACTCACTCACACATCCGAAAACAAAGCACACATACATATAAATAAAAATATATTGTTATCAGTTGGTTAACAAATTGATATAGTTTGTAGCGCGTAATTATATAAAAATGAAATGGTATTCTAAATAAAGTCGTAAATAAAATCAAAAGTTAATTGTTTTTAATTATTTTCGAATGTTGTCGTTTTCAAATGAGTAAAAATTGTTAATAGCTCAAGAGAATTTGAATTGAATGGATTCGTGCTGTTAGCAGCGAATGACATTTCGCAGCGCTACTGAATCTGTCTTATCTTTCTACAAATTTAATTAAATTATTAAATTAGCAAAATACCCAAATTAATAATATTTACTCCCTGCATCGTTAACAAGCATTTGTCATTGATATCGATAGTTGGCAGCGCTACCGATTACGACTAAGCTACAGTATACTTTGCGGTATTAAAATACTCGAATTATAGAAAATTGGTATTTCGTATATTAGTCTTTCGAAATTTACATCTTTTCATATTTTAATTTGAAATATTTATTTCTTTTAAGTAAGGTCTGACTATATTCTAGTTTTGCTAAAAGCATTAACAATTTGTGTGTTTTTGAAAAATACTAATAAAATACCTTTTGGGATGTTACCAGCAGGTGATTTAGTATTCTTTAAGCTGGTATACTTTTCCATTTTAAATAGCATATTTATGAATGCGCATTTGCGGTCACCCTGCTGAGTAAAAACAGAGGCAAAAAGAAAGCAAACGCAAAAGCAAAAGCCATACAAAACAAGAAAATCATTGCACCGTTCGTATATAATTTTTATTTGGCGTTTTCGTGTTTTGTGCAAAAAAGTGTAAATATTGCCCTAACGTGTACTACATTAACTACAACTACTTGATAAATAAATTGCTACAATTGCAAAGAAATTTTTGTTGACGTCGCCGTTGTTGTCATCGTCTTGTGACTATCGCGCATTTAAAAAGAAAGTCGTAAAAATATATAAAACTAGCTGGGAGGAGTAGTTGCCGTTGTTTCTTGGGGCTACTACAGCATACACCTACATACACACACCTACATACCACATTACATACAAGCACACGCACGCAAAGCCAACAACAATCACGGGCACACAACTGCAGCAACTCAGTGTGGAGTGAGAGAGAGAGCGAGAAAGAGAAGTTGCAACTAAAGGGGCAGAGAGTCAGACCAGCAGCAGAAGCTGAAGAAGAAGCAGGTAAGCGGACGTGGGCAGCAAAACAGCAGTTTGGGGCGAGAGCATTTCTCTTTAGTTATTTTCCTTCTTACTTTATTAGTATTTTTCATTCGTTTTATTGATTTCGAAAAAAGTTGCCATTTGTTTATGCACTTGGCAGCAGCTAACAAGTTAAGCATATTGTACAGAAACACTTGCATACATATACACATGTATATGTGTGCCTGTGGACGTCATTGTTGTCTTGTTTTTGTGGTTTTCTTTTCATCGCTTAGCGGAAGTTATTTTTCTTTCTCTATATTTGTATATACATTATATATATATCGTTGTTCATTTAGTGTAGTGCGAGTAGTTTTTTTTTATTTTATTTTGTTGATAACAGTTTCGCCGGTCCGTTTGTCGCTTGCGACGTCGTTGACGTTGTTGTTGTTGTTGTTGTTGTTGCTGCCGCCTTGACGCTTAGTCATACATAGCTGTGAACCAGTGGGGAACTGGTTTATTATGTTGCCGACTTCTCCGCAATAGTAATGACTAATGAATGAAGTTTTTGGCATATTTGAGTGCTATATCAGTTGTGCCTGAATAAACAATCAACCAGTATTTATGTATTTGTGTGTGGCGCACAAGTAGTTTGTGTTTCACATTGAAATCTAATCGCATTTTTCTGCAACTCGTTATCACACAGAAGCACACGATGGCAATGTAAACTTACTCACACACACACACATGCAATGCACACGCCCCATATTCGGCGCCCGCATGAACTACATAAAACGCAGCATTAGAAATGCATCTCATTCGCTCTACTGCCGCAAGGTGTACGAGAGAGAGCATTGATAGAGAGAGAGAGAGCGTACGAGAGAGCAGAAGAGATCACTTGTGCACAGTGTGTCCAAAGCTGTGCACAACGAAAGCTGACCTTCGTTCGGCTAGACGTCTCCACTACACCACAGCACATCCCACTGCACCCCAATATCGATTCTAAAAGCACGTATTCGCAACGTTACGCTAAACGATAAACGCACAACAAAAGAAGAAGGGTTCATAATAGCATTAGGCAACAAACAGCACAAACAAAATGTATGAGGAATATTTTCTGTTGTTGTTGTGTTGTTGTTACTAATATGCGAGAGCAGCACTGACAGTCACTGTCACTGTCACTTGTTGTCGTCGTCGTCGACGTCGGTGTCGTCGGTGTCGTCGTCGTCAGCCATTTAAATCACATTCGTATCAATTCGCATCACACACGCATATTAAACGGGCAGCGCTCGGCTGTGTCAGTCTCGCTTGTGATCTCGATCTCGCTAAAGCTCTCCACGGTGTTGTGGTTGGTTGCTGCTTCCGCTGCGCGAATTGTTTTTTATTTGAGCAACGCGACACGTTCATTGAACCTGCAGTGGTTAAATTCAAGGCTCTCCTTCGAACAAAGTAAAACGCAAGCCGTTCAGCTAATGCACACACACACACACGCACACATTTTTGGCAATAAAAACGTCGTCGTCGTCGTCGTCGTCGTCGTCGTCGTCGCCGTCGCAACAAAAGTCAAGTGCAAAAGAGCCACAACAAAGAAAGCTCCCGTGTCACCCCACAGATTGAGTTTGCTCTCTTCCACTCACAGTGTCGTGAGTGTTTGTTCTTGTTCGTGTTTGCATGTGTGTGTGTGCTTCTATCGCATTCTAGTACACTTGGCCCGCGTCTGGTATTCAAGTTCGAGGAGACAAAACGAATTAGCAAGCAGGCACCTCTCTTGCTTCGCATTTCTTCGACTTCATTTACTTGGCCTCTTGGCTTGTTTGTTTGTGTTTTCTCTGCTCTTTGTTTTTGTGCTTTTTGCGCGACATTTAATTGAATTATTCGTCTCGTCTCGTTTCGCCTCGTCCCGCCCCGTCTCGCCCCGTCGTGAAGCAAACAAAAACAAACTAAATAAACCGCTAACCACTCTGACTTTGCCCGCATCTGATCTTCACACACAACTTGTCCATGATTACAACTGTTGTGCTGCGGTCAATGAATCTCACACACAGATCCACGTATATTCATACGCTCTCCTCTATGTGTGTGTGTGCGTAAAACGAGTTTCGATTGAGCTTTTGAAAGAAAGAAACTTCGTGCCGGCTTCAATATGTGTCAAGTGCGTTGCTCGCACTAAACTGGCAAAAAACAACAACAGCAACAACAACAACCAATTCCAACTCGTTCTAAATGTCGAAATATTTGCCTAAGCTATGCAATAAAAGCATAAACCTTTGACGTTACTATCTGCTATCTTATCAGTTTAACGTTTCACAATCGTCTCATCAAAGTAGGCTGCGTTCTGAATACTTAGCTGTTGCTCTTAGTCACTCATTTTTCCACTTTAGTAACGTTCGTTAGAATTGTTTACAAATCTTAAAAAAGTATTTAATTACTTTTAGCTTATTTCATTTAGACTATGGTATTTCTTTTCATAAAGTTAAATGTGTTATGTGTAGAAGGTGCAGCTGATTGTGACCTATAACAACTTTTTTCGATATAATGAAAAACAAGCTTATTATGCGATTAGAAACATAAATTGATCGTTGAGCATTTGGAACGCCAGCTGAAATATGAATGAAACTTGAATATGATGACGGAAAAGGGCTCGTGCAACTATTTACAGTGCTGTCTCGCAACTTGTGTAACTCTAGGTCTTATAGTCGCTGAGATACTTGGACAGACTGCACCATCTCATAGCATGCATAATAAGCTTTATGGGATGCTTTGATTGCGGTTTGCAGCAGCGTATAAAATGCATAACGCAGCTTAGCCGCAATTTTGCCATTTCCCCAGTTCCCATTCCGCCTTCCGTTGTTTTTGACATTTAACTTCCTCCCCCTGGCGTACTACGTTAGTCTCGCTGTCTGTTTGTTGCATTGCTGTGGCTTCTTCAAATTTACACAGCAGGTGCTCGACCAAAGTGTATATTAGCTTAGTCGAGTAGCATTTAACTTATCTGCTCTACGGTGTCATTCAAGTTTCAAGGTGTTCATACTTTATACTTCACACAGCAATCGCTGTTTGTTAATTTAGTAACAAATTGTGGATCATTAAATGCACTTAACAATTGCTAATGGTAGAGTATCTGAGAGTCGACCTTGTTGAATGCGTTGCCATTGTTTTTTACTCGTACATCTGTTCGCTGTGTTGATACACGTTGCATATTTTGTTTAGTCGTAAATTAAATTACACATTTCGCTTGTTGTTTTTAGTCACTTTTTCGCTCTTTCTCTGCTTAGGTTCGTCGCAGTCGAAGTCGACGTGAGGGTTTGAACTTGGACCTATAGCGAGAACTGTTCTGTTAAGGTTTTTATAATTTACCTTTCGCGTGTAGATTCGTGTGTGAAAGTTATATTTTACAGTTCTTTTTTCGTTTGTATCTGTGTATGATTTTCGTTTAATTTTTGCACTCGTTGCTGCAACTCTTAACAATAATAATACTTGAATCTTTCGATGTGCTTTTACAGTGTGTGCACTATAACCAACAATAACGACAAAATATTTATCTTATATATGTACCTTTTATACTATGTATTTTGATTGTATTATCTTGTATCTCATACTTAGCTTGCTTTGGAGCACTTAAACAGCAAAAAAACAAAAACAAAACTAAATACCAAAAAAAGCTAAAGAATCTTGCGCAAATTCAAGCAAATTAAAGCAAAAACACCTTCTATATATAGCAAAAACATATATATAGAGAAAAAGCAAATATATAGAAAACAAGCTACTCGTATAAGTCAAACGCAATAAACAAAACGAAAAGTAAGTCTCAATGTTTTCTTTGCATTTCATTTATTAAACACACCGCCAACTCAAAATTTATATCTACATACATATGTATTCTCAAAGACTCGCAATTAATGAATTATTCACACACAACGCAAAAAGCAACTTGTACAATGTGAAGATACGACTTTGGTTAGCTTTTTCTTTAGCTTTAGCCAGAAGCAATGAAACGGACGGGACTTTGTAGTAGACGTTGGAAAGCCACTGGAAAGCTCTAGTTTGGCAGCTTAAAGCACATTAATTCGCCTCACGTCAAGTTGCGGAAAAAATAGCCAACTATTTACGTTGATTTTGACAAAATTAAGAAAGACACGCAGTTGTTTTGTTTTCGAACACAATACGGACACATTTACGCTCACAAAAATACGCATTTAAAAGTTAGAAATTAATTGAATCGCATAGCTCTGCTCCTGACGGATATTGGATGCGCCCCTGTGCGATATATTGGAGGCTATTTGTTTTTTCGTGTCTGTGTCTTTTTTTTTAATTTTTTGACATTCATTTCAACACACAGACTTCATTTCGGTAGAGATAAACATTTAAGCAAAATTAAAAAAATTAATACATATTGAGCAATTGCAGAGCAGAGGGAATATTTCAAGAATTAGAGTTTAAAACGAACAAAACAAATCTGTAGTTGATGCCAATCAAAAATTGTGATTAATAGCCATGTTAACACGTCTCCCCACTCTTCTTGTCACACAGTGAGAAAACAAAAAGACGATATGCAGGTCAATGTCGCCGGACTACGCAGAAACATCAAGAATCTCGCGCACAACTACTCCGATGCACAGGTGAGTCCAGCCAGATGTTGTGCTAACCCCCCCCCCAAAAAAAAAACTCGCAACTAATCATGCTCTGTTCTGTTTGCAGGTGAAGGTGCGCGAGGCAACGTCCAATGATCCATGGGGGCCGTCGGCCACAATAATGGCCGAAATTGCCGATTTGACGTACAATGTGGTTGCCTTCTCGGAGATAATGCAAATGATATGGAAGCGTCTGAACGATCACGGCAAGAACTGGCGTCACGTCTACAAGGCGCTCATTCTGCTCGAGTATCTGATCAAAACCGGCACCGAGAAAGTCGCCCAGCAGTGCAAGGAGAACATTTTTGCCATACAGACGCTGCGGGAGTTCGTCTACTTCGAGGAGGGCAAGGATCAGGGCACGCACGTTCGCGAGAAGGCCAAGCAGCTGATCAATCTGCTGAAGGACGACGAGCGGCTGAAGAACGAGCGTGTCAAGGCGCTGAAAGCCAAAGAACGCTTCGCACTGCATCCCAGTGGATTTGGCAGCGACGGCTACATCGACGGACCCTCACAGCGTGACTTGCCGCCGGGCTGGCAAGAGGAGCCGCCGAAGAACGCCTCCGAGCTGGAAATGGTGCGACCACAGACCGCTGGCGAGGAGGAGCTACAGCTTCAGCTGGCCATGGCCATGTCGCGCGAGGAGGCCGAGCAGGAGGAGGCCAAGCGGCGCAGCGACGACGTGCGTCTGCAGCTAGCACTCAGCCAGAGTGAGCAAGACTTCAAGTGAGTGCCATCCCACTACGAAACTCTGTATAAATTCACGTGAATCATTTCCACTTTGACAGGGATTCAAGTGGTCGGCCAATTGCGGCGCCCAAGAAGGAGGAGCCGCCGCAGAGTCATTTGCTCGATTTGCTGGACATCTCGCTGGGCGCGACGAGCATCTCGAGTCCGCCCCTGGGCGCTGCCGGTGGCGCCGCTGTCGTGGATCCATGGGCTGCGCCCGCCGGTCGCGCAGCCAGCCAGCTCTCGGACCCGTGGGCGGGCAACGCTGCAGCACAAGTGGATCCCTGGCATGCCAATGCAGCGCCGCCGCGCACCATCATGAGCGCAGGCGTGCCGCTGCAGGGTGCCATGGCTCAGCCAGGCATGGGAAATGCTGGCGATGCCTGGGGACTGCGAGCACAGTCGCCCTCGGTGGCGTCGGCCTCCTCCAACGAGGGCTGGCTGCAAACCAATGGCAATGCCAGTCAAAACGGCGCTGCGCGCGCCGCCTCAGCTTCGGTGCCCGTCGACGCTTGGCTGACGAAGTCCTCGGCGAGCGCTGGCCTGGCAGCCGCACCACCCGCACAGCGTGTGGCCAGCAATGGCAGCTCAGCGGATCCCTGGCTCATTGAGTCGCCGCTTGCGGCGCCTCCGCCAGCAGCGGCGGCTGCGCCCGCAGATCCTTGGGCGACAACGCAGGCAGCGACAACAGCAGCGCTTGATGATCCCTGGAAGGCAGTGCAAACGGGCGCCATCAAGGTGAGTTGTTTGAGGATACAGGACAAACTGTGGCAGTCGCTCAATGTGTGTTTTGCTTGCAGAAACAATCACCCGACTTTGATGAGTTTGATTTGATTACCAATCGCAATAAGAGTGGCGAACACAATAATTCCAATGCCTCCAATAACAACAATAATGGTGAGTTGGCCGAAATTCACATTTAAATGAGTTTGCTAATTGTTGTTGATTGATTGCAGCTTCGCTGCTGGATGACATGGATCCGCTGTCGTCGACGTATGCCAACAGCTCGGTGCATCCATCGACGGGCGCCACGGCCAAGAAGCCGCTCAAGGATCCGCACTCATTCCTCGGCGAGAACTCGGCTCTGGTTAACCTCGATAATCTGATCAAGCCAATCGCGCCGCAAACACAGTCGGGTCTGGTGCAAGCCTACAATCCATTCGCGGACACTGTGATGCCACCCAAGACGAATCTATTCCAGCAGCAGCAGCCAGCCGTGAGTGACTCTCGCACATGCGCCCCCAAAGTAGTGTCGACTAATTCAGCTATTTGCGAATCTAGGTGCCGTCCATCAATCAGTTGAAACAACAGCCGCCCTTTGCAGTCAATATGAACCAGGATCCCTGGGCGCCGGTCAGCAGCGGTGGCGTCAGTGCAGCCTCCCAGGTGAGTTTGCGATTGCCGCGTGCTTTTGGCAGTCAGGTGGCGTGTGTGGGCGGGGAGTACGTTTAGGTTATTTAGTTAGGAGATGAATAATCGTATCATTTAACTCACTGTTTTGAGGTTCTCTTTACTTTCTTCTGTCTATCTGATCTGATCTCTAATAATTGTTGTTGGTATGATTTACTTTACTTTCCAACGATACTCGAATACTCTTATTTTGTTTACTTTGTTATCCTGTTATCATTTTTCGTGTTCATGCATTTTGTTACTGTACTCCTCTTGCTTTTGCCTTTCGACTTGAGCAACTGTTGCATGCAACACTCAAATCCAAATCCGCAAACCACCCTTCAATAGCCAAAGCCGCCTTTGCGTCCCACCAGCTTGAAGCTGAGCGACGACTTTGAGCTGCTGAGCGCGTTCAGTAAACCCGTTCCCCTATCCCAACCCCATCCACAGTCCAGCACGCAAGCTCAGAACATCCACAACAGCAACAACAGCAGCAACAACAACAGCAACAGCAATTACAACGTCAACAACAACAACAACAACAATATGATGTACAGCCCGTATGGCCAGAACTATTACAATCCGAGCATTGACAGCATACGCAACATGGACATCATGGGCGAGACGCAGCAGCAGCGCTCCTATTACCCCAGCCCCTCGGCGCCCTCTGGGCCCTACAGCAACTACAGCACACCGGTCGGTTATTCCAATTATACTCACTGCTACAGCAGTGCTCTATCCGAATCTCTGGCCGAGACGCCAGGCATCAGCATTTCGCCATTGGGCTACAGCAATGCGGCACCGCCTGATGGCTACTATGGCAACGCTGGTGCCTCGACAGCTGGACACCATTGCAAGCTGGAAGTGAGTGCGAGCAGCTCATCACACAGTTGATTTCGTTTCCCCTCCTCCCGTTGCGTTTGTTGTTGTTGCAAGTAACAGAAATCCAAAAGCAGATTTGCGGTTTGTTTGGTTGCTTTGCTTGAGTTCTGCTTTTTCGTTGTTGTTTATTTACCTAATTTATTGCTTTCGTTTCGTTTTCTTTTCTACAAAACTACTAGTCATAGTTCTTGCGGGGAATGAAACCGAAATAATGTTGATATTGTTTACCTAACGTTTGTATTAACCACCATATTGCTTGCCTCTCGCTAGTCTCAACACAATATTGGGCGTATCAAGTGCAATTGTAGGAAAGCTACAAAACAAGCCATATGAAATGACAATTTAATTACTGCCTCGTTAAGATTCACTCTAAATTGTTGAACTTTTGCAAATCGCTTGAGAATGATGTCAGTCTAAACAGCAGCGAGCAGAAATCAACAATTTTTATTGCCATATATAGCAGGCAAATAGGGAAGCAAACCATTTAATTGATCTACTGAATCACTAGATAGGTGGATTGCTGGCTGAACTCATTTGTACCCCAATAGTTTAAAAGTGTTCAATAGCTAGCTGCTAAAAATCCTTTAATACTAATCGACATTTGCTAGAAAAAGTCTATAAAGTCCATATCTATAAGGAGATGATAGTTTAAGGCGTAAGTGAGTCAGCAGTAAACTAATTGAAAGGCCTTATTTATTTACATATTTATAGTTACATTCAGTTTATATTGATTTGCTTTGATTTTCACAAATTACTTACATTTAATTGCTTAATAAATTGAACAGCTGTCATATGCTATGGCGAATTGATTGACCGTTGATTGAGCGGTTTCATTCCCTGCTGTCGCGCTCAGTAACAAACAAACAAATCATAGTAATGTGCATCACGTACTCGCGTTAACAAAGGCAGCTGCTTTGCCCAAATACAGTTGATCATAATGTTTTCTAATTGTAGCCAACAATGGAGGCTTGGACGCTTAAATAAAACACGAAAAAATATGCAAAATGCAAATGCGAATGCAAATGCAAAATGCAATACAATGCAAATGGGTAAAATGTTTTCTTTCGAATGTGCATGCTCAGCTCAATTATTTAAGTACTTACTCAACTATACAAAACCAATGTAAATATTCTTGTACGCTTAGTCTCCACTCTCTCTCTCTCTCTCGCTCTCTGTTGGCGATAACTAAAAACCAATAACACCAATTCAATTAAACGAACTAACAACTAATTAATTACTAATCTAGCTGCTAGAAAATGCATGTAGTTAGTTTGCTTCCTTTTAGTTTTTTATCTCACTCGCATTCAGTTTGTTTGAGGAACTTTGAAACTAATTTGACGATTGCAACTTTTGCAGCAAAATAACAACATGCCGTGGATAAAACCGGAGGCAGCAGCCACAAATCCGTTTCTTTCTTAAGTGAAGGAGTCAATCAATCAATCAATCAAGCAGCAACAATAATACATTGTCTGGGTGAAATACAAAGAGAAAAGGCGGCAACAGGAACCACAACAACAATATCATCAACAGCAACAGCAACATCGGGAGCAGGAGCAGCAACCAACAAGAGCGATAATATGAATTAATTGATAACTAAATTATATGTAAGAAAGTATTATTAAACTGTAAAATATGTGATGTGTTGTCAGCTGAATCCGATTGAAAGAACAACAACAACATGAAACAGAACAACACGACGCTAACGCTGAGTTATGTGCAATCGATCGAAAGTTTTCTTCGACTTTTTGACTAGATTTTGTAATAGCTCCCATCAGTAAAATACTACACTGCAAAACCCCCCAAATGTATAAATTATGTGAACAATAATACTAACATTAACAATATATATATATATATAAAGAAAAGAGCACTGAGGGTCTGCAGCCTAGACTCGACCAACTGAAGTTGTGTCGACTCCGCATCGGATATCCAATTTTGTGGCAGCCTACAAGAATAATTTAGTTCGTAGCTGTTCGATGTTGTTGTCAACGCGAATGAGATAGAAAACCAAAACAATATGAAAGCCCCCGAGGAGAACAGTTTATTGAAAGCGATTAAATTGTAAATGTAAATGAGAGATAAAAAGAATTGTTATATAGCTTTAAAAATTTTCTGTATTGAACGAGTTGGAGGAGGAGTAGTGTGAGGGAAGGAGAAAGTAGCGAGAATTCACCGCAACAACAACAAATATTTTGATTCTTGTGTATGTGCTTTGTAATTGTAAAATTTTTAATACAAGTTTTTTACGTTTTTTGCGACATTTGTTTATTGTGGCGCGGGTGCACAGCAGCAGCAATTGGAACAGAAATCGAAACATTAACAAAACAAATCTAAATATTTTTAACATACATTGTTTTTTAAATGTTTTTGGGCCACCTTTCAAACAAACAAAACAAAAAGGAGAAAAAAGAAACATAAAAATGCAATGCATCTAATTTTTGCTGTTAAACATTTTTTATAGAGAATAGTTTAAAATTTACAACAACAAAACATAAACAAAAAAAAAAGCTAAAACAACAAATGGTATACATTTAGGTTAGAATACGTAAAAATTGTATAAGCGTAACTTAATGATAAACAAAATATAAGAAACAAAACGAAAAACAAATACAAGAAAAAGAAACTGAAATGAAATGCTTAAAGAGATTTACACACACACAAACACACACAACATATGTAGCTAAAACATACACACACACACACACACACACATACATGCATATATATACCATATACACGTGCTGAACAAGTAAAATTTTAAAGCATATTTTCATATTATTCAAATACGCTTTTATTTAACACACAAACACTCAACACACTGAGATGCTCGCATTGCACAACGTGGGCTCAAAGTGCTAAACGATCCTCTGGCGGACAGTCACATCCACAGCCACCATCTCACCCTCTCAGTTGGCTCGTTTGCCTGGGAGCAACCACTTGACAGCCATCGCCAGGCACTCAACACTTTGTTGGGGGCGCCAAATGTGGCCGAAAGACACAGCGGGCCGAGGCTGAGCACGATTATGTTAATTTCGCAGAGGGGAGCTGGCTTCGGCTGCGGCATCGGCATCGGCAGCAGCATTAACGGAGCACGCCCACCGCATATGGCAGTGATATTTGGCCAACAAGCAGACAGCCAACGTGGCCCAGGCGCAATATGGGATGGGATGGGATGTGAATGTGGCCTGCACTCAGATAGCGACTAGATGTGGTGTTGCGCAAGTGCCTGACTCGCTGGCTGCCTGACTCTGCTTTGCCCCGGCGCGATTTGGTTTTGATATTTGACATGCGCTGGGGGCCATCAGGAAACTTCGTTTAAATGAAATCAAAAGTGCACAAATACATAATTTACACAAATCTGTAATCAGGCACACACAAGTGTGAGTAGCCAAAACTACATCTCATTTTTGGCCCGACACGAAGCCGCCGCAATGGCAACAACAGCAGTCAGCTCGAGGAAGCAGATGCAACTGCGAAGTCAAGGAAGAAGGAAGTCGGTTCTATAAATGTGGATAATCACGTTTTTCCTCAACTATTCACTTCCAACTCGAATTGATTTGCTGTAAAATTCTTGACCTTATACGAGTATCTAGTTTAGAAATCTTAATGAACCCGCTCTGAACTTGAACAACGCGGCCAGAAAGTTGTTCGAAATTGTTTGTGTGCCTTCAATTTTAATGGATTCAGAGATCCATGCTATATTTGATTAACGGCTGTAGACCAGTAGGTCAGCTCAGCTTCTGGAATAAATTTCATAACTTATCTTTCATCAAAGGTTGGTAAAACAATGGAATGCCTAGTCAGAAACTCGTGTTAAAAACATCTGATATTCATAACATGCTTTTTTGTTTTTCAAAAGCACAAATTCTTTTGTAAAATATGATATTATTGCGGTATTTATATGTTCATTAAATTTAAGTATAGTAAATCAATAGATTTTATTTATATCAATAGAGTTTTAATTCAATTTTTATTTTTCAAATATATTGCTTATATGGCTATTTGCGTTTTGTGTTTGTTAATTTTTGCTAATTTCAATAGACTCAAAACATTTGCTTGTATAGCTTGCCAAATCGCATGATTATTAAATTTATTTAATGTAGTTTAATTCTTCACTTAACGTGCTTCATATAAATTGAAAGTTTCTTCCATTCAATACGTTGAATTTGTGTAGAATTATTTACTTTATTTCCTGCCAATTTGCCACATATACACATTTTGTTAACAACGATTTGGGTGTGTAATAAATTAAGGAATTGTAGCGCACGTTTGTTCAGTTTACGAATACTTTCGCATGATGTTGCGTATCCAGCGCTTGGAGCGCCGCACATTCACATACACTCCTGGGTACTTGCGGTTGGCACAGCCAATGCCGAAGGAGACGACGCCGTAGAGCCTGCCGCCCACTGCCAGCGGTCCGCCCGAGTCGCCGGAGCAGCTGTCGTGCCCGGGACGATAGGCGCACAGCATCTGGCGATAGATGCGTACGCCGCCACGTTGGTACATTCGGCGGCAGCGATTGTTGCCCACCGTGCAGACGATTGTGCCGCGCAGATAGCGCTGCACGTTCTTGGCCGATGCGCTGCTCAAGCCCCAGCCGCTGACGAGGTAGCAGTGGGGCAGACGTCGGCGCCGGCTGCTGGGCAGCCTGATGGGCTGCACACAGCGGCCAAAGCGCAGGGGCGTGGCCAGGCGCAGCAGGGCCAGATCGTTGCGCATGCTCTTGCTGCTGTACCTGCCGTGGGCGATCACAAATCTGACGCGATGCAGCTGCCCGCCGCGACGCTGCTGCATGGAGCCCACGCGCACCTTGAAGCTGCCCTTGCCCTTGCTGTCGGCGACGCAGTGCGCCGCCGTGAGTACCCACTGGCGGGAGAGAATGCTGCCGCCGCACATGAACTCGTCGTTGTAGTGAAGCGCCACCTGGTAAGGAGCGCGCTGGCAGTCGATGCGTTTGCCGTTGACGATGCGCGTAGGCAACTCGTCCAGCTGCTCGATGGCCGTAATGTTGGGATTGCTCGTGTAGCTGAGCGGCGGAAACAGTGGCTGCTCGTCGCTAAGATACGCGTAGTCTGTGGCATTGCTGTAGTAGTAATCCGCTCGGCCAGCCGCTGCTGCCGCGCAGAGCAGCAGAATGATTCCGCGTCCCAGTCCCGAATCCATTGTGCAAACGCAGCGCGCGAGGTTCGTTAAGCAACTGCGGCAGCAGCTCGACGATTGTCACCTTGTGAGCTGAGCAACGCCAGAGCAAATGCAAATTGCTGAACGATTCTAGGCCAAGTGGGAATTGCCAGACTTCTGTTCGCACTCTCGCCGGCCGTGTGACGCAACTGAGAAAGTGAAATGAGCCAGCAACCACAAAAGGGGGGGAACAGACAAAATCTAATGAATGTGAATCGAAGACTCTTTTTGCTGGCGAAAATTCCTCAGTAATTTGTGTCGTCGCTGGCCGCCAATTGGCGGCTTTCAGCGCATAAATCTTGCGTGCTGCAGTTGCGGCTGACCATTTTTGGTAGGGCGCCGCTTCCGCGTGGCGCATGCTACACGAGACACAACAATAAAACGATTAATTTCATGTAAATTTTTGCGCAATTTAATTATGTGCGAAATCTCAGCCAAACAATGCCGACCATAGACTGGCAGGGCGGGCGGCCTGGCGGGGGCGTATCGACCAGGAATAATTAGGCGGCAGTCTGTGTGCAAAGTGAAAGGAGCGACACAGCACAGCACAGCGCAGCACAGACTGGCTGCATGATAATGTTAATAATCATGATGTTGCGGCTGCCGCTGTTGATTACGCAAACTTTGGGAAATGCAGTCGCGCGCTGCGTATACTTAATTTGGTTGCCGAATTTAAAGTTTATAGCTGCAATTGTCAAAAATCACTAAAATGAACACAGTATGTACCTATAGGTACAAAGGTATATTAAGTTCGTTCCAATGTTTATAACAGGTTGAATCAGACATCGGAGACCACATGTTGTCACAAGCAAAATGTTCAGAATCGAAAATAAAATCGATTAGGCCATGTCCGTCTGTCTGTCTGTCCGTCCGTCTGTCGGTATGAACACCTAGATTTCAGAGATGGTAAGAGCTAGAGTAGCCTTACTTTGGATTTAGGTGTAATATGCAACTACGCAGATCAAGTTTATATTGTTTTCCTCCCCCGCCCTTCCACTTGCCCACAAACCGCAAGAAACTCTGGCATCCTTAGAATTAGAAAGCAAATTTAAAGTTCAATAGTTAGGTATTTATCATATTAACCGAAATCCAAAAGGTGGTTGAAATCTGATAAAAATTAGCAACAACTAAGAACAAGCTTTTTCTAGTGTATTCGTACTCATGCATACACATATGCAGGTATGCTTATATGTATGTGTGCGTGTATGCATGCGTAGTAGAAAAATAAAACTGGGCTGCTGCTCTTCCAATTAAATGATTTGAATGTCGTTTGATATGATCTCTTTTATATTGACTGTATTTTAGTATTGGCTGGCTTTCATGTATTATTATTTGAATTGGAAGTAAATTAGCACGACCACAATTTTACATATGTTTGCTTTAAACTTTATTTTGTCAAATGGTACATGGTATATCGGGATAGCTCAACTGTAGGCATTCTCACTTGTCTGAGTTGGGGAATATCAAGTACTAGGACTCATATTTGAAAGTTCAAATTTCCACCATTTTCACTATAATATCAATAAGGTGTTTTAGTTAATATTGTTTATAAAATCGTATTTATTTGTAGCTGTTAATTGACTAATGTTGCTTGACTAACGACTTTCAAGTCGAGTCAAATTATGAAAACCAACACCCATAAAAAGTGAGAGAACAGTAGTTGTTGAAATTTTCTGCTCGATCGACCTTAAGTGCGCCTCGTTTCATAACAGCGGTAACACTCACTGCTTATGTGTGCTTTTCACAATGCTAATCAGGTTACGTGTTACGTAAATCAAAGGTTTTAACATAAACATTTTTAAGGTTAAACAGGGCAGCCTTCCGCTGGCGCTTATCATCGCTCCTCCGAAAGACTAGTTGAAATATTTGCAGTTGGCTTTAACATAGTTTGGTGCCGTCAGCATCAAGCTGGCTAAAAGCATGAAAAATTGCAATTTGTATGCTTTAATTAAAAAATCTGTCAAATGCCAGTTTGTGCGCTCATTAATGAGTTTCTATGGCAGTTGGGAGGCGACGGCAGCCTCACTTAACCACTCAGCCCCGAGCAGCAACAAAATCATGCTTGACATAGCGTGAACTCCACATAAACGACAGCAAATGCCTGTATGTGTGTATATATTCACGTATACTCGTGTCTGTGTGTCTGTTTAAGATATTAGGCTTGATATGTTGAGCTCACGTTGATGTCTGCTCGAGCAGTTGCGGGGGGCATCTTGCCTGCACCTTTGACAAAACAAAAGACTCAGGCAACAAACTTTATTATTATTTTTTATTTATATTTTTTTTTATTAAATTTGATTCAACTTTGTGTTGTTGTTGTTGTTTTTTTCGCTGTCGGCGGTTGCATAATACACGCTTTGTGTGTTTGCAGCTGACAAGCGTCGCTTCTAAGCGCGCCAAATTGATTTTTAATTATGGGTTGTCAAAAGATGAAATATAAACGAGCTCATGTTCTGCGCTTTTCTGCGAAATCAATCCTTAATAGAATCCGCAATCACTGCGAGCCTAGTGTGTATATGAGTTAGTTGAGAGTTAGTTGCGAAGTGAATTTAATTTGCTTTGAAAATTGCTGTTTATGTGAGCAGCCTTATTGCCTGTGAAGGCCAAATAAATAATATCAAGTGTTATTATTCCTTAATTACGCAGATCATTCAGAATACTGTATGTGGTTTTTGATAATGCAAAATATTTTCCTGGAATCTGTTTTATAGTATCTTCTGCTCTTCGTGTCGTAGATTCATTTATCATGTTCCTAATTTTCTTATTTTCAAGAAACTGAGCTTGTAATCAGAATTCTCTTGATTCCTAGTTTAGATTTACTGTTCACTGTTGATTCATTTAAAAGCTCTTTTTGCTAATTATTTATTTCACAATATCTTTTTTTGAAACTGTTATAAGTTTATTGAATTTGTATATAAAAATAGTAGATGTAAATAAAAAAACTATATTAATACAATCAATATTCCGAATGATATTGAGCTTGGCCCAATTAATGCGCTGGCGTAATTATTGAATCATTCACGCAGTTCTTCATATTCTCTTCATTTAATGAATGGCTGTGATTTGTGGAACGACGCGACGAGCAAGGATTGAGACTCGAATTCGCACAGACAGAGAGATCACAATTAAGCTGTTCAATTGAAATATTGCAACTTTCATTTTCGAAACATTTTTTCGATGCCGCCAGCGGTAATTGAAACATATATTTTGTAGTACGAGTAGTATATAAAATCACGTCAGAGCCACACTTGAGCACGACGTGAGCCAAGACAAGACGAGACCAGACGCGACAAGACGCGACAAGACCAGACTTGCGTCTCTCCAGAGCTAGTCAGAAATTTCACCCATTTTGCACGTTCCAATCTGTTTGAAGGTGTCTTGATGCCAAAAGCAAACATCAATTGCCACAGCGGGCAGCAGAGAGGGGGAGAAAGACAGAGAGAGAGAGAGAGAGAGACCTCTGTCTGCGGCAATGTTAGTTAATCATTTAATTTCATTGCGCCTGCCTTTTTGTCAAGTCAAATGGAGATTCGGCAGCGGGAGCAGCCGCCAGTTTAACACCCGTTTCAAGCCATATCAATAATTATCAGCAAAGCCATCAAGCCGTGCCGATAGCAGGCGAGGCACCTCACATCGGAGGCAGAGACCGGTGTCAGGGTGGCAAGCACACCTTGTTCAGACAACACCTCCTTCTGTTGTTGCTGCTTGCTGCTCGCTGTTTGCTGTTTGCTGTTGCCGTTGCTGCCCCATCGTCAAGTCAAGCCATCAGTTTGGAAAATTGTGACATTTAGACACAACAAATCATAGCAGGCGGGATCATTAGGCGCTCTTAACGGTGTGCGTGCTGCTGCTGCTGTTGTTGTTGTAGTTGGCGTTGTCGTTGTCGTTGTTGCTCTGCCTGGTTATTTTTGTATGTCAATGGGTGTATAGAAATCGAAAGTTTCACACTTGTCAATTAAGTGTACCAAACGCTGTTCGGCTGTGCCTCATCAGGCGGACTGCAGTTGAAAAGTGGCCGTCAATGAAAATGAAATTTTATTGAGATTTTTTTTTTTTTTTTATTTCGAAATTAATTAGAAAAGCAGCAGCCGAAGCCGAGTGTGTGACTCGACTGGGCGTGTGTGTGAGTGTGTTTTGCTGGCTTAATTGCTTTGACGTGTGCGCGAGTGTGTGTGTGTGTGTGTGTGTGAGTGTGTGTGGTTATATAAGTCGTAAAATATTTAAGCCATAATAATCTGGTATTGAAAAACGACTATCACTTTTACTATCACTCGTTCGTCGCCTGCTTCGCTGCTGCGCTCATAAACTTAACAAGCGAAAATCATTTGCTGCACTTCTAGCCGATTCTACAGTGAAAGCGCGCATAATTGGAATAACGACAGTCGGAGCGAAAGAGTGAGCGAGAGAATAGTTGACAATTGTTTCGCTGGAGCTGCAGCTTATGCAATCAATCTCATCAGTCATCTGGCCGCATGACAGGCAACTTGAGCGCCTCATTAAACGCCACATAATTGTTGTATCTACTTATAAAGTACGCACACAGATATAGTTGCATTTCCAACTACACGGCGACTCCACTGTCTGTCCGTCCGTCTGTCCATCTGTCTGTCTGTCTGGCTGTTCATCAGTCTTTCGATTGCCGATTTTCACATGGGCGACCGGTTGCATTTCAATAGCCAAACTTGGCTTAAATAATGCACTCGCACTTTTACTTGCTGCCAACGGGAATTACCAAAAAAAGGCCCAAAACGAAAGCGAAAGTTCTTTTGTGTTGCGTTTGCAGCCAACTCACTTGATTCTTATCGTTGCAACTTGCAACTTGCAGCGCGCCTGTGTCTGCGTCTGCAACGAGACGATGCGAGCCGAGGCGAACCGAGGCGAGGCGGCAGATTTATTTATGCACTTTTCATTTCACTTAACAACACATGAAACGATGCCGAGCACAGCAGCATACGAGATTACTTGCACACTGTCGCACTGTCGCTCAACTTTCTTCCCCCTCCCTGAAATAAATGTGCAGCACACAACAACGACAACGACGACAACGACGACAGCGAAGCTGATCGAAATTATGCGCAAGATGGGGGCGCCAACATTGGACACTCGATGCGTTCGCTCTTCACCCGATTCTTTAAATTACCACTTGCACTTGACCGATCGCCGCAACAGCGATTTGAACCACTGCACAGTGGGCAAACACGCTGCAACTCATGCACAAAATCTTTAGAATTTCAATTCCAAACGCAGTTTAAATGCTTTAGTTATTGTAATACAACTCATGACTAACTATTTGGATTTATTTGCTTACCGTGATTAAGTCTCACCTAATGTGTCAACAAATGAAAGATTAATAATTCTTTTCTTTAGACAATGTTATAATGTTGAATTATTTTTTTTCAGCTTATATAATTACTATATGTTTTCTAAGCATGCATAAATATTTTTCGCTTTTTTAAGTAGTATAGAAATATCTTATTACATACTGTATAAATAATTAAATTGAATACATACAAATATGTAAATTAATATACAAAATTGCAAACATAATTTTCTCACGAAAGCTAATTACCTTCTTCAGGCAACGTTATAAAATATTTAATTTAATTACGAAATTTAAATTATTTCAGCATATATAATTACTTTACATTTTCTAAGCATGTAAGAGTATTTTTAGCATTTGAAGTAGTATATAAATAGCTTAATTATATACCGTATAATTATGTAAGCTTAACATAAATTCAAACGTGAATAAATATATTGTACAAGATGGCAAACATTTTTATTTTCTCATGTTCAATAAACTTTTTTATTGCTCACCCAATTTCAACAGCTTTTAGCTTAAATGCAATAAAAGCTGAAAGTTTACGAATTAGATTAGTGCATCGATTTTGTTTAATACCTTTGCACTTTATGTGCTCACATGCTCAGCAAAGTTAATAGTTTATTTATGTCCACTATAGCAGACATAAACTTGAAGCTGAGCCACTGTGTGGCCACCCAGAATTAGCGACCCGTTTTGGTCCAATTAAATTTGCCGCATTTTAATCGAGTTGGCTGTGCAACAAGTCGTTGCTGTTGCTGTTGCCGTTGCAGTTGCAGTCAGAGTCGTTGGTTTGTTTTTTGTGTGCGCCTCACAAGTTTTGCTGGAGCTCGGGTTAATTTGTGAAAGTTGTGTGTAAACAATTGGAGACCAAGATGCAGGGCAGACATAAATTCAATCAGGCGTGGCCCGAGCCCAAAAGGTGTGCGGCCCTTGTCAATATATTGAGCCATATAATCGTATGTTATATGGCCGCATGTCGGCTGGTCGGCGGTCGCATCCTCTTTGTTGACATTGCCCGTAAAATATTTGGAGTAAAACTGATTTAATTGACACTGGCGTTGCGTAATGTGTGCAGCAGCCCGAATCAATGCCCATCTCTCATTCTCGGCGCTGTCATTGTGCAGCCGTTTATCCTGTGCGATAAGCGGCCGATTGCATTTAATGTGGCATAATTGGCCGACGAAGGACTTAACTGGGTTAGTGGCGCCGGCGCCAAAGCCAATAAGAAATAAATAAATAATAAAACCAAAGCAAAAATAAACAACAACAAAAAAATGAAATAACAAAGCTGAAACCGAAGTTGAGGCTGGAGCCGAGGCCAAATCGCCAACCAGTTCGTGTCATGTGATTTTATCGTTAATAGGAAACAACTAAGGCAACAGCAGCAGCAGCAACAACAACACTGGCAAAAAACTGCACCAGAGGCAAGTACAAAGCCAAAGCGCCGCCAATGGCAATTCTTGTTGTTGGTTTTTCTGCCTTATTTTATTCGGTCTGTGTTTGTTTGTTTGTTTTTCGTGGAGAGACAAACAAATGTTGTGGCAACATGAAAAGGGTTTTTTCTCGGCTTTTCATTCAATTGCTGGGAACATGCACAACACAGCCTGCGGCACAGCCCGGTCTAGAAGCCGCCTCGTTGCCCACTTTCATAATGAAATCAACAACTGCCATCAAATTACGGCGTGCAAAATGCGAAATCTACGCAAAACATATTCAAACCTTTCTCATTTCAGTGCAATCCGCATACATTGTCTCGCCACTTTCGATCGGTTTCGTCTGTGCATCCGCCAAAGCGGCAACCACAACGGAGCAACAATAAAACGACTCACAGTCACTGCAGTCGCATCGGATTGACGGACAAGGTCTTTAGCATAAACTACGCATTGGATTGTTGTTTGCATTTCACAGAAATTGAAAGTTCTCCACAGTATGTGAAGACACAGCAAATGCACTTTGAGCAATGTGACTGAGCTGGAATACATACTACAACTATTTGGCATTGAACTGACTAGCCAAATGTGTACCGATAATAATTAATTCAATCATTAAAAAAAGATTGGCATTTCTATTAAGATTTTGAAATATAAATGCATAGGCTTGCAAACACATTTCTCGGTTGAAAAGATACTTTATCTAAACATTGATTACAACGTGTTAAATTGGCTTTATATGGTGGTACATAAAATAAATGACCAACAATTTATGTTAATAATAATAATAGCCTTATTGTGAGACTTTAGCAAGCTGCTTGCATTATGCTTAAGTCTGCAAAGTTTAAGTTGAGCTAACATTCAAAATTGTGACGATAAGTAGAAAACAAAATAACAAAATAAAAATGCATATTAATTTCAATATAATGTATTTAAAGCTCAACATATATTAATGCAAATTTTGTGCTTAAATCGACTAGCGACTGTCGGTTATTATATTGAAAGAATTTGCGCTAAATGCATGTTAATGGTCAAATAAATCAAACCGAGCTGTCATTTGAGACTTTCCAGTGCTGCTAATACTCATTTAATATCATTAATTCATGCAGTCAGCCAGCTTAAGAATTCTATTTAGCTGCAAGGATTTGATGTCATAGCTTGTAGATGCACTAAACTATTGGAGCTTGTTAAGCTTAAGTGCATTTAGTTACGACTGTGAATCTCATTTGAAGCTTTAATGGGCTTTGAAAGCTCCTGCTATCGAATGATAGCAAATAACTTGCAGTGTGAAACCTTAATACTGAATTTGATTGGGTTTATGGTGTGTGTCCAATCAAAGTACGATAACTGTTCACATTTTTAGTATCGCAGGATGTTGTGCATCTTCAAGTCTCATCAATGTTTGCCGCTTGCGGCTTGTTTATGGGTTAAGCGAACGCACATCACGTTGCCGTTGTGGGACTGAGTCAGGGTCTGGAACTGGGACTGGGACTGGGACTGTGAGTGTGACTGGGTCTGGGTCGTTTATTGGACAAGTGGCAATAAAGCAGAGCGGCCTGTTTGCCTGTTTTTGCTGCTTCTACTTTAGGCTGGGCTTTTGTGAGAGCGGCTGCTGCCGCTGGCGGCAGTCAGTTGGTCAGTTAGTCAAGTCAGTTATTCCTGCAGCCGTTGCCGGCAATTGACTTTCGTTTTTGTTCACGTCGTTTTTTGTTGCTCGTGTTGACAAAATGCAGCGCATTCTGTGATGATGTGACAGGCGGCAGGCAGGTGAGAGAGAGCAGCCGGCGATGAAAAATAATTATAATTGGCCGGCGGTAAACATTGCAACTGTATAGCCAGTACTCGTCCGTTGCCAGCGAGATGCAAATGTGAGATGCAAATGCGAGATGCAAATGCGAAATGCAAAACGCGAATGCAAATGGAAAACTTGTTGGCAATCAGCAAAATCAATCAACGGCTGAGCAATTGACGCTCGCCCGCCGCCGGCAGCAGTCGCTCGGCTGGCCAATAGAGTTATCAATTTTAGTGCCAATGTGTCACAATGTGTCCGTCGTAGAGCCAACAAAAATAAAGGAGTGTTGTCCCATTTAGCGGCAAGTTTGTGTGCTACATGTTGGCAACCTTGCGATCGTGCGTAGTAGGTAAAATTTCATTGCATTAAATGACTGAAATTCGAATATGAAGTTGTGGTCGAAAGGCTGGCAAGTGCAACAATGGCGGCGATAACAGCAACGGCAACAGCAAAAGCAACAGCTTGCAACGTTGCGACTCAAGGTGAAGTGAGTGTGTCGCCTCTTGAGTACGCCTGCCCCACGGCCTCATGTCAGTTTTAATGCACTTTTGTGTACATTTTTGTTTATTTATTAACGATTTTTTACAATCTGAGCATGTTTTTAGTTTTTAATACACTCACACACACACACCTGTCAAAGGCGGCTGCATGTTAATTAGTGTGACCGCATGCGGAAAAAGCCGACAGAAATATCGAACAATTAAATGCAAAGAGGGAGCGCACAACACAGAAAACAAAATCCAATCAAGTGCTACTTATAAACAAGAAATTTGTTTACTTGCTATTAATTGGAATAACCCAAAAAACGCGTCGAAAGAGCACAACAAAATAATGAAAACAAAATGAAAAATGAAATGGTAAAAGTGTGTGGATTTTGCTTGTTGTTTTATGACCAATTTCGACTGGCAATTTTACGCAATTTGGTCACACTGAATTCAATTGTGATTAACACCTAACAGTCGACTGCAAGTGTGTGTGTGTGTGAGTTTTGAAGTGCTGTGCTATGTTGCAAGCTAGGCACAAGTTGTAACAACAACACTTGCCAAGTGCAACGAGGGCCTTCTCTTTAGTGGCCGTCAAGTTCGTTGCCTGAGTCTTTCGTTTCAGCATTTTTGAAGTGCAACACAACGTCCGTCGCGAGGCGGCGCGTCGCGTCGTCGACAATCTTCCGCATGTCAAGGTCAATTAGCATTCAACTGCGGCTCTGTGCGTGATAAAAATGTCAAAAGGTTTCGATTGGTATTCCATCTGTTGTTATTGCTATTTAGTGGCTTTAGCTTCACGATAAGTGTTGTTGGTGTTGCTGGCTCGAGTCCACTTCACTGATCCGACACCGACTTCGATCCAATGCGATGCGATGCGATCCGATTGCGATTGGATTCGAGGCTTGCTCTCGTGTCATTGAACCGCCGCCAAGCGTTTTATTCCTCTCGCACGAATGTGTGTGTGTATAGAAAGTGGCTAACGCTATCCTTGCTGATCTATCTTTGTGGCCGAAAACACAAACGAAAACATACACTCACACTTTTGTGCTCATAGTACAGACAGCAAAAGTTTTCACTCCTTTCGCTTTCATTGCAATTACCAAATACGATTCTTATTTTCAATTTCAATATGACGACGACAGCCACGACTCGACGCGCCGCGACAACGCTGCACAGTGGTCATAATGCACGCTTTATTGTGGGGGCGTGCACACACTTTTATAAGGCCAACAAACTGTTGAGGATTGCAGCCATTAAAAGCAAATTATGACGCTGTTGCTTCGTTGATAGTGTCAGCAAGAAATATCAGGATTTAAATTGATTTAATTGCTGCATCAGCTCTTTGGCCAGTTTCCTTTCAAGGCTGCCCTAATAGTTTTGCGACACTGTGCATTGTCCGTGACAGCCTGCGAGGCTGCCCGCCACAACGCAGCTTCAGTTTCGCACCAAATTTGGTGCGCTTGGCTCAAGGAGAAGGAGCCAAGCGCAGCTAAGTCGACTCAGCCAGGCCAATAGCAAAAGCAATTGCCATAGCAATAACAATAACGGTCGCTCTGCTGTTGTGGCTGTTGTTGTTGTTGTTGTTGTTGTGGAGCCTATTACTTGGCTTGGCTTAGTCAAATCGTTTGTTATGTTTTTATCTTGATGTCCAGTCACCTTGATTTGTTGTAGAAAATGCAACTTTTGGCAAGCTGTTCGTCTCTCCGGCTCTCCGTCTCTCACTCACTTTGCGGGGGGGATCAGTGTTGTGGCTACTGTGACTACGCACAGGGTGCCATCCATTGGCTGACGAAAGTGAAACCGACTTGCAGACAGCTCTTAGAATTGAGCAGCAAAGAGCAGCGGCTATAAATCAGCTGGCGAAATCAATCAATTTATGGGGCTTGGCGGTTTTTTGAAGTTCAATGCACTGCGCGCCCAACTGCGCTGGATGCCTCAAGGCGTACGACAGTTTTTTTTTTTTTTGTTGAGAGAGCAGAGCAGCTGGACTAGTGGCAGCAGCGGGGGGCAGGGTAGAGCTTAGCTCAGCTCAGCTGTATTTTGGGCGATGTCAGAGTTCAGCGCATGTTTTTGGGGGTGGTTGGCAAATCTAGAAAAATGCCAGCAAAAACAATAACAACGGCGACGGCAACAACAACAAGACAATGGGCAGACGTCGGTCGGTGGAGCTTGTTAGGCCTGGGCACAAGCAAAACAACATGAAACAAACAACGAAATGCCGCACCAACAAAAACAAACAGACAAACGGTAACAACAACAAATGCAAATACGCGACGCTGCACACGAGACTGCGACTGCGACTGAGACTGAGAGACTGCAATCATTTGTTGTTGCCTGTTTTTGGTTGTTGCTGCTGCTGTTGTTGTCGTTGTTGTTCGCGTATTGTCATTATTTATTTATGCCCCAAAACGTTTCATTTTCATTTGGCCAAGGGAGTCGCTATCGTTGTCGTTGCTGGCGCTGTGGTCGTTGCTGCAAACCTGAAAACTGGGTTACTGGCGCCTGTTTCGGGCTACAAGATCGTGTCATGCGATTTCTATCTTTGTCGTCGGCGACAACCAATGCTGTCGAATTGCTGAAGACGCAAAAAACAAACACAACAAACACAAAAAGCGAACTCCGAAATCGAAACTGAAACAAGCCCAGCAAAGCTGACAACTGGGAGTAAGACTGGCAAAACTACGACTTCAGTTGGGAGCTGGAAGCTGCGAGTTGGATTTGGGGAATTGGCAGTTGGTAGTTGGGAACTGGGAACTGGAGCTTTGCTTTGAAAACAAAAGTAAAGTGCCTGATCTCCATATGCGCCACACGTACTCACCGTACTCTGGGTACTCCTGCTGTCAGTGGGCAAATTTGTATATAAGTATTTATAAAATGATCTAGCACATGACTCACAAAATAGCAAAATAGTCTCCCAATGAATTGGTGGCTCGTTTGGGTCTCGTTTTGGGCCTGGCAGTCAGCCACTACTGACAGCAGAGCTTAGCATCCGACTCCCTCAGCTTGTGTTTACATTTTGCTGTATTTCGTTTTTCCTGCTTACTTTGGGAACTCTCAGTACACTGAGTTTATTATAAGCTTTGCAGCGTCGACTTTTGACTTAACTTAGCAGCAACGAAGGGCTTTGGGATTCGAGATGTATTTATATGGTTTATTTTAACAGTTCAAGATATTCCAAGATGTATGTTTAACTAGAAAAATGAATCAATAATCGCTTAAGATATTTAAAATATTTATTTTAAATTGCTTCACAAGGCTTGGTTGTGTGTATTCCAAAAGCTTATTCCACGCAAATGTTCAGAGAATATTCAAAATTCAGAAAAATTCTTACAGGCACAAATCTCTGCCAGTTGCAGCGCATATTAAGTTATCTCCAAATCCCTCACTTCCTTCTCAGTTCCGTGAGTGCATTCAGAGCTCGTCTAGCAGTCTGCTGCCTGGCTTTGTTGTTGACTTTAGGGTCTTAGCCTGGCAGTCGCACCACAACAAAGTACAACAAAGTAGTCACGAATTAGCGCAGCTCACTTTAGACCGATGGGGACGCAAAGGGGAGGCGGTGGCTTGGGCTGAGCCCAATGCAGTCGCTCCTACATATGGCTAAGAATGTGCTTGTTCCAGATGCAGCTGTTGCCACATAGCGCAGCACGTATGGCATGGCGTAGCACATAAAACGCATTTTGTTGCAATAGCAACAGCAACAGCAACAGCAAAAGAGTCGCGTCGCGTCGCGTTCGTTGCCTAAGTCTTTTGTTTGCTGACGCATATGAGCGAGTGGTTGATTCAGTGTTTGACTGTCTGACTGTCGCACTGATTTATGCGCTTGACCGCACAACGCCACCTACGCAGTGTGAACGCATAAACACTCACGCACACGCAGAGCGCATTAATATTTTGTATGCATAAATGCAACAAGCACTTGAAGAGTTTTCCCAGTTATCAGAGAGCTGATAAGTAGCTTATGCAATGGCCCCACAACCAGAAATGGGTTAAAGGTCCGACACTGACAGTTTAATTTGACATTTCGTTTACACGCCGTCCTCCTTTTCGTTCGTCTTCCTCGTCGGAGATTGCTTTATGTTGCTGCGCTCTCGCATTTGCTTAACGAGATTTGTTGCTGTTGTTCGCATATTGAATTGTCATTTCTCTTGACAATTTAATTTGGATTATGCCGCAGCTACCGAAAAAAAGGTGCTGTAAAATGCCGAAAGCAGCGGACAGAAGGCAGCTAAAAAGCAGATGTTTATGCGCTGGTCCGCTGGCCTGCAGCAAGCGGCAAGCGGCAAGCGGCTTGCGGCATGTGGCTTGTGGCCGGGGCACGTTTCGTTTTTGCGCGGTCCATTAAAAACAAAAGGCTCTCGAAACGCATTGAAGATGTCCAGCGTCGCGTCTGCAAGAGCGTATAATAAAAATTATTAATGGCCGGCCAAAGCGTCTTGTCTTGCATTTCCGTCTTGACCCGCAGTTATGCAAAGCACACAAAATGTTGGCCAAAAGGCCAAACGAAAGCAGCCGGCAACTGCTAGAAATGTTTGCCTAACAAATGATTGCTATTTTGCCAGGTCTGGCCGAGTCAGGCAAGTGCGTGGCACGTTGCAGGTTGCACGCTGCCACTGGCAATATTAATTGCAAATCGTAAGCGGCAACAGACCCGAAAAATGGTCGAAAAATGTTAACGCCAACAGCCAGTTAGCAGCATGTTAACAGCGACCGCAACTGTAACTGCAACAGCTCGTGTGGAAAATGGTAACAAAGTTGCAGCGGAAGACTGCAGTGTGTGTTGCATTGTCTTCTGGCTGTCTTTTGATTTTATCGCTCAAAAATCTACAATCAGTTCGTGTTGCATAAACATATTGATTCGACTTGTTGCTGCTGCTGCTGCTGCTGCTGTCGTTGCACATATAAACAAATCAGCTGGTGGCGAGCAGACAATTGCATAAATCAATTTAACACAAAACGAAAAAAAATAAAGAAAACATACTGCTGGTATTGGAGTTTTGCTTGTTGTCGCCGTTGCCGTTGCCGTTGATAGCTGGCGCCGTGCGGCACGGCCCACAGTGCGTATGGATGCCGTCTAAACATTGTTGGCGCATGTAAATTTGATTACAAGCTCGTTTGACCACAACAAATGCGACAAACAAATGAAGTGCTAACACTGTACTCGCTATTGCTAATTTCCACAAATGCGCAAATGGAGCCTGAGAGCGCACAAAGCAGAGACGCCTCCAATTTATGATAAATGAAAGTAAAAGTACACAAGCACTTACACTTCATAGATCATTAGCGTTACTTGTTATGCTTTGCCACTCGTATGCGTGGCGCGTTCAATGAACCAACGTCAAGCCAAGACAGAAAGAGCACAAAAAAAAAAAACAAACAGCAGGCATTTTGAATTAGACATTCAGTCAGTCAGTCAGTTAGTTAGTTAGTCAAAACAGTGCGACGAGTATATGTAAAAGTCATATGCACGTTGGCAGTCATTAAAAATAGAAATGATCATTGCAATCGCCAACGCAGCGCAAGGCGCGGCGCGGCGCGGCGAGGCAGCAGCAGAAGTGGCAGCAGGCAGTCAAAACTTGTTCTTTCACTTTCAATGTCACGCCACGGGCCGCACACAATCGCACAGAAGACCTTCAACTTCAGTTGTGTTAGCCAACCAAACACATCACCACCACCTCTAGGGGCCACTTGTACACATGTGAGTGGTGCGAGAGGCTCTTGCGCTCAGTGCGCTGGTGGCTTGTGGCTGGTGGCTGGTGGCTGCTTCTTCCGCCTGGAAATTAATTGCGGCATAAACCAAACATTTTGCGAGTCAATGTACGTAATTTGAAAATCGTGCCAAAATAGTTGCAGAGCCAATTGCTGCTGCAGGTGCGACGGCATCGTTTGGGCTCTCCAGCGATATGACACCCCCGCAAAATGCTAGGCTATCTGTAAATAAGTATTCGTATTCGTACTCGTATTTGTATTCCTATTTGCTGTGTTCGTATTCGCATTTGCAATCGCTTGATCGTTTGCTCTGTCTGCTTGTCGGTTGATTTTGCTGTTGCTGTTGTTGTAGTCATTTGTCTGCATGTCGCTTTGTTGAATTGTCTATTTGTTTGCCAAAAAGTGCCATGAAGACAAGTTGTTGCTGTTGTTGTTTCGGCTGCGGCTGCTGCTGCTGCTGCTGCTGTTACCTGAAAGCAATTTCATTTGTTGCCTTGCCGTCTGAGGCTGCTGCTGCTGCTGCTGCGGTTGCTCTGGCTGCTACAACAAATTACTATCATTGCTGTTAATAGTTCATTAAGTCACGGACGGGACGACGTGGCGCATGTGGAACGTGAAACATGAAACACAAAACGAACATGAAACTTCCCAGCAGCCACAAGTCGCAAGTGGCAGAATAATTGAGTGAACGGCACTGATAAACAATTCAATTTTTTGTTATGAAGTCATCAATTTGCCACAGATCATAGCAAACATGCCTATACTTTTCGCCTATTAAAGGTTAATCGTTGTGTATTTGGGGTGTTCATTGAAATACACAAATCTAATTATTGAAAATGCTGCAATAAATTACTAGTACAACACTGAATTTGCAGAGAATTACCTATCAAAATTAATATTGTATAATAATGCGTTGACATTTTTTATGGGGTACAAAAATCTTTGGAGCTTCATATTTACCAAAATTACAATTTCTAGAAAAATTTAATTGGTGAAGTTTTTCAGTCTGGATAAAGTTGTTTATCGAGAGCCAATTTCTAAAGCTGAAAAATATAAAATATTACACCTTAAATGCAGCAAGTGATTTAAAGTAAACTCATAAAAATAAATGCTATGAGTGCTAAATAACATATATGTTAAATTAAATGTAAATCAAATCTCTATTAAAGTTCAAAATAAATAATCTAAAGCATGGACATTGAATAGTCACAATCTCAATAAATTAAGTTTACGTATACTTGATGACGTATACTTAATTTAAAATATTTCGCATTGTTCGAGTGCTGCTTTTGAGAGCTATGTTATCTCAGCAATGCCACAAAGTGCGTCGATCCTTGCCGAGACTATGTCGTTAAGGAGTGTGCTTGTTTTAATGTGTTTATTAGGTGTTCTTTTCGATAAGCATGAGAAAAGGTTTTTGTTTGATTGGTTTCTAATGAATGCGCAGTTTAACTTTCAGTTGAATAGACGTTCCTATAGATATTAATGAAAATTATTGTTTATGCATCCAAATAATTAAACTAACTTTGAAGTTCACCATATAGTAATACTGCTTGAGTACAAACTTTACATTCTGGTAAATAACGGAGACATTCTTGTGGTAGACTTTATTTAGTTAGATTTCCGTTGCCAAATGTTGAGAGCATTTGTTAACAACCGTACGTCTTTCCATTTGGAATCTGGTGCTATGGTTGTATTTTGCAGAACGGCCAAGACTACTAGAATGCACAGTTTAACAATCATCGTGAGCCAAATTAGATCCATAGCTCTGATACTTCTTTCAATGTTTAGAAACTGCTAGTTAGACTGCAAATAAACTCGTTACACAAAAATGTCTCTCTTAAATACAATTAAGACTTAATACGTAGGAACAGCGTATTAATTATAAAAAAAATTATATAATACTCATAACTAAAGCATTCGAATTCTAATCCGGAACGAAATCATTTCAACTTATATTTTTGTGTGTGGAACGAGTAGAGTGTTGTGGCAAGTGGCGTCAAAAAGTGTCAGTGTGTGTTGTCGGTGTGCGTTGGTGTGTTAGTAAGGAATTCTTTTGTTAAGGCATGAGAAACGGTTTTAGTACGATTATTTAGTTTTGTATTAGTAGGCAGCTAAACTCTTGCACAACTAGAAGATGCTATGTCCTCAGCACGGCGCAAAGCGGGTGGCTGACTGCTAAGACTATTTATTAATAACAACAAATCTGGCGGACACCATTTATTTTCATGTTGAACAGCAAATATTAACGTCAACAAACGGTGAACTTATTTTTTTTCTTGGGACATGGAGCTATGACTAAAAGAATAGCCAAGGTAACGAAGATGAAGAGTTTAACAATCATTGTGGCGCTCTCAATTTCAATCGGATCCAAAAGTGTATCGACTTCTAGTTGTTTACATAAAACTTCTGTCTTTATATATAGAAAACACAGGTGGTAAATTCGAATTAGAAACTGCAACGGACATCATTATAACTGGTGTATTAGTTAGACATGGAATTGCTATTATTCTTCCAGACAAAACTTTTTGTATTTGTTCTAGACTGCGCAAGTTTTCCCTCAGTTATGCAAGAGTTTGGCTGCAAAGAAGATTGTGAGAGTATATGCTTATATATAAGATAGACATTACCAATGCTTTTCTGTCTTTGTTAGAACAAAAAGAAAGATTAGTATTTTACATAGGAATATAAAGCTGTTAGTTCTCATAAGCACATGATTTTGGAACAGCTCAATGTGTCAATGACTACTCCATTCTTTAAGTAATAAGACAACTGGTCCGCTCAAAATGAAATAAATAACCAGCAGAATATTGAACTCGAATTGAAGTCAATATTAATAATGAGTAATAAGGCAATTTGGTTGCATGCAATTTAAACACTAAAAGTTATTTGTATGTTATTTTATTGACATTTTTATGAGGTACTAAAATCGTTGGGGGTTTTATTTTCGAAGTTTACAAAGAGTTTACTAGTTTAATAATAAAATTGACTTTTAAGCACATTGTTTTAAATTTGTTTATCTAAAGGCAGTTTTGTAAGCTGGAAACTCAATAAATAAAGTAATGACATGTAAAATGCATCGAAAAATTAAACTCAAAATGCAAAATGTACTTTAAAAATAAACACAAGAAAGAGAATAATATGAATCTTGAGTTTAGATGTAAGTTGTAAAATATTTAATGTTAATAAAAATTATGAATTTGTAAATGTAAAAATAATAAATTTAAAAAAAGGCTGCAAACGCATTAAATAAAATGTTACGTATACTTGATGACGTATACCTAATTCATCACAATTTCGTTACAACATATCTCGCAGCGCTCGAGAGGCGCTGCTTTCGAGGGCGATGTCAACTCTGCAATGCCACAGCTGGAGAATGTCCTGCGATCCTTGCCGTGACTGTGCTCCACCTGCCGCCTCAGCCAAGGCGAAGTGCGCCGCGAATCGAAGTGCGCAGAGTTGAGAGAGTTGCGACCCAGGCGCGAGTTGGAGGAGCGCAGCGAATGCAGCGTTGTGGTCGAACCACGCCAGTCTGCGAGTCGCGCCAAGGCAGCCTCCAAGTCGTTGTCCTCGTACTCTGTCATCACAACCTGACACGACTCTGGCGAGTTGGACACGACGCTGGGCGTATTTAAATGGCTCAGTGGCTTGATGACCACCTCGGAACTGCTGGCCGACGACAAACGCGACGCAGAGCGAGCGGCAAGCGGGGATTGCGCTTTGACTGCAATTGCTTCCACCGTTGTCCTTGTATCCAGGGGTGTGGCTTGTCGTGAGACAGTTTTCGCGGCTGTCGCGACGTTTGTGCTGCCACTTCGATCCACTGCTGGGGAAGCTGTCAACGCGTTCATGACAGATGAAGCCCTCGAAGCGGTCCTCGAAGCGCCAGTATGCAGTCTTGTTGGCGTCTGCAGTTGGGGCGTGCCATATTTGACAGCTGAGTCGCGGCTTTCGCTTGGCTCTGCAATGAAAGTGGCAGCACGCGAGGCCAAAGGCGTTGGCATTTTGCTGGGGCTGGCGCGAGCCGGCGAGGGGCTGCGCTGCCTGGCGTCTCTGGTGGTCTTTGTGGGCGTGGCTAGCAGCACCGTTGAGCTGATGTCGCGTGCTGAATCCAAGAGCATGGATTTAAAAGCCTCTTGCAAAGTCGCCTTGACCGGCACGGCATCCTCGACTGCTTTGACTTGCTTAAGCGACATTGGCGGCTCAGTTCTCTCGACTCTGGTCTTTCTAGCGGGCTCTTCAGCAAACTTTCTGGCAAAACTCTGCTCAGTCGCCGCGCTGGGCCTGCGACTGGTGGGCAATGATTTGCGCGACACATCCTCCGACGACTGTTTTGACTTGTCCTTGCTCTTGGCCTGCTGCTTTCTCTGCAGCGAGGACATTGTCAAATTCGAGGTAGATCTGGCCACATGCAGATTGTGCTCATCTCTGGCCACAGCGCGCTGTCCCATGGTCATGCTGCTTCTGCGGCGGCTGGGAGGCGTGTAAACGTGCTGCGGCTCCTCGGGCACCACATCGTGCTGGCCACGCGCCCAGAGCGAGCGGCGACCATTGAGTGCAGAGCCAACGCGACTGCTGACGACCGCGTTGCGCGTGTTGGCAATGGGCAGATTGATGCGATCGCGCTGCGGATTAAAGTCGAAGGTCCTGCCCACATTCGAGAGTCGCGAGCTGGCACGCGAGACACTGCCCGGCTGCTCGGAGCCGACGAACTTGGCGTAATCTCGGTGGCCGCGTCGCGTGGACGCTGCTGGCGTCAGGTGGCCGCTGGAGAGATCCGACTGGGAGTGCGAGGCACTCGTTTCCAGCGAGTTGCCGCCACTGAAGTGTCCGTCGTAGTGGCCCGGCTTGTCGCGCAGACTGGTGTAATCCTGGTACACGGAGAATTGATTTTGGCTGTGGGCGAAACTCTCGTACGGCTTAAACTGACGACTCTTGGCCAACTGATCGGCCAGCTTTTCCCATTCCGTGGTGCTCGGTCGACGTTGCTCCTCTTCTGTGTCTCCCCCACGACGCTGCCAACGACGGCTATAGGTTGTTGGTTTTTTTATTTTTGTGTGCGGAACGAGTATATTTTTGTAGCAAGTGTTGTGAAAAAGTGTCAGTGTGTGTTGTCGGTGTGCGTTGGTGTGTTAGTATGGAATTCTTTTGTTAAGGCATGAGAAACGGTTTTAGTACGATTGTTTAGTTTTGTATTAGTAGGCAGCTAAACTCATGCACAACTAGAAGATGCTATGTCCTCAGCACGGCGCAAAGCGGGTGACTGACTGCTAAGAATATTTGAATAACAACAAATCTGGCGGACACCATTTATTTTATTTTCATCTTGAACAGCAAATATCAACTTCAACACTTGACAATTTGACCAGGAAATTTAGG
Source organism: Drosophila rubida (assembly GCA_035046165.1). Taxonomy (NCBI): domain Eukaryota; kingdom Metazoa; phylum Arthropoda; class Insecta; order Diptera; family Drosophilidae; genus Drosophila; species Drosophila rubida. Next base: position 7,502,527 of record JAWNOF010000021.1, on the reverse strand, counting down.
ACATGGTGCGACGATCAGAAAAATAGCCAAGGTAACGAAGATGAAGAGTTTAACAATCATTGTGGCGCTATCTCAATCGGATCCAAAAGTGTATCGACTTCTAGTTGTTTGCATAAAACTTCTGTCTTTATATATAGCAAGCACAGCCGGTTAATTCGAATTAGAAACTGCAACCGACATAATTATAACTGGTGGATTTGGCTTAATATTCTAAAATTTAGTTAGACATGGAATTGCTATTGTTTTTGTATTTGTTCTAGACTGCGCAAGTTTTCCCTCAGTTATGCAAGAGTTTGGCTGCAAAGAAGATTGTGAGAGTGTATGCTTCTATATAAGATAGACATTACCAATGCTGTTGTTTCTTAGTTAGTTTGTTACGCGAGCGAGTGCCGTTGGTCTGGCTCGCAAGTAACAATAATAAATGCAAAGTATATGATATTTACATAGAGATAAAGGTTATTTATTTACAATTTACATGTTGTCGAAGAAGTAGAAGGAAAAAAGAGAGCGGTAAATATAAGTATAGAGTTTATATGTATATAGTAAGATAAGTCAAGTTCAAGTATCTCGTCGTGATTTTACGATATACGAGTTGTACTGCGAGCTACAAAGGTTCAATACGAGATCGATAACTACAAAAGCTACGGTACATCTGGCGGTGGTGCAGCGAGTTCTACTTGTACATTTGATTCAGTGGCTCTACGAGGATTATGCTGAAGGATTAGCTGAATGAGAATTGGGTGCTCGCACTATGCTTACTTACTCCACACTCGCTGGCGCAGCAGCAGTTGTAGCAGCAGTTGTAGCAGCAGTTGTAGCAGCAGCTGTTGTTGCCGCCGCTGCTGCTGTTGCCACTGTGGCATCCACGCTGCTCACTTGAGCACTCAGCTCGGCCATTTCCTGCAACGATGGCTTCGGCGTGGGCGGCGCCTCCTCCTCGTTGCCCGAGCTATTTGCCAGAGCTCGTTCAATTTCCGGCTCTGGCGTCGATGTCTTCAGACTGTCCGCATCTGCATCGAGTGCTGGTGTCGGGGCGCGTGATGTGCTCACTCCTTCCGCCTCCTGCGGCTTGCTGCTCCCCTCCAAGTGCAGACCGTCGAGCACTTTGTGCTTTGCCTCATCGAGTGCCTCGCTGCCATCCTTGAAGGCGCTGCCTAGCTCATTTGTTATGCCCGCCACGGCTGTGCTAACCGTTTCCTTGGCCGTGTCCAGGGTGTCGTTAAGCGTTTGTGTCGCATCTGCAAAGAGTCAACAAATCGACTTGTTTGCACAAATTATCCCTAATTGGAAGCATTGATTGGCTATTGCTAGTCAGCAGGTCGTTAACCTGGACTGTCAAATATTGAGTTAATCGATACGAGTAGAGCAAATGTAATGAAAGTAATTAAGAAAATAATTTGTATTGGAAGCGCGCGTTACGAATTTGATCAAACAATAAGTAATTTCATATAGCATCTATTAATATATTATTTACTTAGGTCGGGATAGTAATGAAGGTGGAATAACAATGTTTGCTCAGCATAACCAACTTAAAATGTGCTAATTATATGTAGAAATAATAGGTATATATAAAAGTTTAATTTAGTAAATTATTATAATAAAGAATTGAATGCTTCAATAATAAATAACAGTAATATACACGTGCTAACTTAACAGTAATTGTAATGAGTCCGCGTTTTTCTACGAAACCAACAATTTGGTCTCTAAAGAGTTAGTTATTGGAGCTTCCCTGAACGTGTATTATTTGTCTGAGTAATGCGCAAAAATAAAAAGTGAATCAATCAAAGCCTAAGCCAGAGCGCAAATAGCGAGTATGTAGAAATGTTTTATTATTTAAATCAGAGGCAATGCTCCAATTAGAGCAGCAGTTCAGTCGGTCAGTCACGCAATAAACTCGTTGCTCTGCATATGTTTTTAATAATACAAACGGAAAACTCTATGCGAGTAAAATGTGTGTGCAAGTGTATATAATATAATAAATTATAATATACACGCATAAGACCATGAACTACTCATAAAAAAAGCAAGCCAGGAACTCGCAGTACACACAGCAGGCTGTGCTAATCAATTGTCCTTTATGATGTGGCATTATTTGTGCTGTAGGCAGTTCAATAAACTGCTAGGTGAAGTGGCTAATAATATTGTTGCCATTTAGATGCCGAAGGTCACAGTGAAATGAAAGCGAATTTAGTTAGTGTAATGATTGTACATCTTGATTGATTTGCTGTCACGCACTGCGGGCACATTAAGTATACGCCAAGTGTGTTTAGCATTTGTAGCACACTTTCGGGGCGCGCAATTGCAATTGGTTTTTGCTTATGACAAATGCGCTTTTAAATGTCAACTACACACACACATACACTGAGACACAACACAACACACACCTTCGAGTGCGGCTTCGCCTTTCTGCTTGACATCGCCAGCCACATGTGTGGCGGCTTTTAGCATTTCACTGCCCGCGGTCGCCACCATTGGAGTGCTGCTGGCACAGCCCATGGCTAGCATACAAAACGTACAATTGCGCTGGGCTATATATAGGCCAGGTCAGGGAGTTTCACACAAAGCGCACACACAACTCCTCTAAATCATATCGAATCGAATCGAATCCAAAGCGTTCTTTGTGTGCGGCCGTAAAAAGAAAACCATAAAAACAATTGAAAATATGAATAGAAGAACGCGCCCGCCTTTGCTCGCGAACTCAACGCAACTGAACTGACCCAAAACCAAGGAACCCAAGCAGAGGGTCAGTTAGCCAGACCGACCAGCCAGCTCTTGGTCATTTAGCCCTCGCTAGTACAACCAAGAGCCAACAACAATTACAACCACTATACTTGCATATACAATGAGCACTCGTTGCTGTTGTAGTTGTTGCTGTTGCTTTTACACGCAACAGGACCTCGGCTCCTTTTTGCCTTTTGCCGTTTGCCGTTCGCCACTTTCGCCACACATTCACATTCGAGTGTGGCTTTATGTGCGTTTGCACTTCAACTCCAACCCAAAATTGTTGAGGTCATGCGCGTTGGGCGCACATTTTATAGGCTAAAAGGGTTCTGCCACTTCTGTTGCTTCCAAACAACAACAAAAAGAAAAGCAGCAAACAAAAAAATGGCTAAATAGGCTAAATATGAGTACTCGTTCGCAGGCTGTGAGTGTATTCGTTCTGTACTTGTGGCGTGTCTAGATGGCGTGTGGCGTGTCTGGCTGCGCTTCAGCCGCCGCCGCTAGGTGGCGTGCCACTTGAAATTCCTTTTGCATGTATGTTCTATCACTTGTTGTTACTCCACTTGAATATTGTCTTGTTGCTGCCAAAATGCTGCTGATTCTTACGATAAATTCCACTGCTCAAACTATGACGAAATCTTCGCCATATTAAAGTAAGTTTTTGTGTTGGGAAATCGGGTCGAAAATGCGTGCAGAAACCTCATTTTGACCTAGACACGAATGTGGAAATGCTGAAATTGAATTCGGCATCATTTCGTGGCATGGAAAACCACAGCAATCCACACGACTTTTAATAGGTATTTCCCAAGTGTATAACAACTCAGATTTCATAGTTTCGAATGTAAGCGCAAGGACATTGAATATTTTATTTAATGCAAGTTTATGCAATACTTAAATACAAAATACTTTAGTGTATTGCACTATATAGTATTGATATCTCATAGTAATTTTGTGTGTTTATTGAGATATCAAAATACTTATATTATTGTAGTCTTCTGCTCCCTAAAGATACACTGAAATGGTAAAGGTAATAAGCTGCTTATATTTTCGATTTTGTCTTTCCTTTCTCTGCACTAAGCCAACATATCCAAGGACTTTTTTCAGTTTTATTTGTATTCCGTCCTCTGCCTTCTCTGCGCTCGTTAGTTGCAGCTAACGCGACCCACTCACACTCAGCAAGCCAGGTCGAGATCTTCACGATGGATGACAGTTGAGATTGGCACGTTGTGGTTGTTCTTTTAGTCGCTCAACATTTAAGAAAATTGATTTTTGATTTATTTTTGGTTTCTTGTTTGTTTTCTGTCGATCTTTGCGATCGACGGCCGACGATTGGCACTGTGCTTGGCCTGCGTTGGCTTTTTTTGCAGTCTCGTTGACTTCGATTCGATTTTGTGTGTTTTTGTTTTTCAGTTTTATTCGTGATTTATGTCAGTCAGGCAGTGACAGCGCTTTTCATGAGCCAATAAAGTTGTCCATGTCGCTTTGTCATATTCATATATCATGGCAATACACCCGGCAACTTATGTCACATGTTCCACTCCGACTCCGACGCCGACTCCAACTTCAGCTTCATCTCCAACTCCAACTCCATCTGCGACTTCATCTCCGATTCAAACTAGCCTCGGCTGCGAATACAAATATGAGTGCTCCCCATTGGAGAGCCTGCGTATGCGACTAAGAAAAAAAAACGAGGCTTAAGTGCGCGATCGAATTGTGGACGGAGGCACGGTGACAAAACATTATTTGGCCGATGCGAACACACTCCAAAACTCGCATATAAATCAGCGCACGCAGCTGGCCAAAGCCAAAAACCCATAGACGCGGTTCATTAGACCTCAAAACTCTTTTGGCTCTTGTGTGCCTGTGTGTCTGTGTCTGTGTTCGACGTTAATTACATAAGCTAAGCGGCGCTTAATTATGTGCTCAACAATGGCACCCAAGTGCTTCGAGATTTCGTCTCCGACTCCAGCGTGATGTAATGTGTGTGAGTCCAAATGGTATGCGAAAGTTGATTGATGCTCTACCCTTTGTCAAAGGTTACCACCAACTACCAACTGCTTGGCGTGCTTGTGACTTGTGGGGAAATTGCCAGGAAATAGAAAGTGATTTTATCTACAAGTCGAAGGTGATTTTAGCATGCAAGTTCTACTGGCTAAACATTAGGTAAATCGAAGTGAAATGCAAAAGATTAAATACAATTTTATTGGAATAAGAAGTGAGTATTAGGAAGCGAATATCCATAATTTAAATTGTAGCTTGTTAATACCAGTAAAACATTTTATTCGGAAAAAGCTCAACATAAATTATAGTAGAACTCATTCATAGTTTGGCATGCTTAAAAAATATGTGTTATATTGTATAAAGCTGTTTAAAAAGTAAGCTAAAAACATAATATGTAAATATGTAAATTACAAAGAAATACCATTTAAATTGTTGACTACCAAATAATTTAAATCCCATATGCAAATGAAATAAAATATAACTCCCAATTTCAGCTGAATTCGAATTAGTCTTGGTCTAACAAATGCGTTGAGATTTTGGCCTGAAATTTCCAGAGTATAAGAATTTCGTCATGTGTGTGGAGGGAGAGGTTTGTACGAAGTGTTGTAGGTCTATTTCGTGTACACTTTGAATGGTCGCCAAGAATAATGGCAATTGTGAGGCAGGTAAACAGACTGGCATGGCAAACAGACAGCTTCCTTTGGCAATTTGTATGGTCTTTGTCACTGGCGACAGCTTCCTCAAACATGCTTTGAACTTGGGCTCAGCTTGAATGTTGCACAAGTTGTTGGCTGTTTGCTGTTTGCTATTATTTGTTGGCTGTGGCCGCTGCCCAAAGGGGCATAAATTGTAATTATAGCTGCCACTGTGGCAAACAATAAATCTCAAAGTATTTATCGTGCAACATGACAGAAGTGGGTCGTACCTTGGCTCGGGAAACCGAAAACATTCGATTGAGTTAGCGCCCGACTTTTTTTGCATACAATATGGGATCGAGAAAAATCAACGCAAACAAACAATAAATAAATGAAAAAAGCGCACACACTCTCGAGCAACAATAACATTTTAAATGCAGTTATGACTAAATGCTAAAGTTATTTTTATTGTTGTTGTCGCAGCTGCTGTTGCTGCTGTTATTGTTGCTGTTGTTGTTGTAGGCGTAGCATTCGCTTCAAATTGTGCGCATAACTTGAAACATGAAAAGTTACTTAGTCTTGTGCGGCGACAGCGGCGGCAAAATCAACAGTGGGGCCTTTAATTAAAAGCGACAGGTTTCCAACACATTCTGCATTATTTGCATTGATGCCGTTGCCACTGTCCGCTGCAGTCCGAGTCGCAGTTGCAGTTGAAGTTGCAGTTATTGTAATTACAGACATGTGGCAAGTTCCACGCTCCCAACTCCAATGCTGACACACTTTTCAGTTTCTGCCTGCGTTTGAAGATGCAAATGGAGCGCCAAATTTATGTAATCAAAACCAAACGCAAACACCAAACGCAAGGCGGCATTAAATTCGCCAACTTCGATGCACTTTTGCTTGTCGTTATTTTAGTTTTTTGTTTTTTTTTTTTGATGATGTCAGTTTTAGAGATGGCAACAAAAGCTAAGCGCAGCAAAAAAGGTTATCGATGTCTCGAGATCGCGAGTGAAAGAAAAGCGAAGCGAAGCTGCCAGCGCAGACCCAGGCAAATTTCACTCGCTCGTAATGCAATCGCACGCAATGTCCAAGGCCCAAGCGACAAGATCTGCATTAACCGACGAGCTGTACGCCAATTGACCAAAGGGAAAGCTGCCATCAACTGCAACTTCCAATTCAATTCCCACTGCGACGTTTCTAGCTTGATTGCCCGATTTTCATTTTCATTTCATTCCGCTTTTAATTATATATCTGCCACGTCGCGGCGTTACACTCTGGTGTAGCGAGAACTTGCACAGCATAAATCAAAAATGCTGCCAGCGATCTCGCACTCTTAATTAAAAATCGTACGGGAATAGAGCCAGATGATTTTTGTAGAAACATCATAAATCAATGCGCTGCAAAAGCCAAACGAATAAAATTCAATTTGTAATCAGAAGAGATGCCTGCAACACGCCCTACAACAAAATGAAAAGAAAAACGAAATCATAAAACTACAGAACAGCAGAAGAAGTTGGTTTCAATCAGCGTGGCCGCGAAGCCAGAAATACCGCAAGTCTTAGAACGAATGAGCGAATGGATACGCTTCTAAGAATGCACTCTGGGATGACGCCAGAAGGAGCGTAGACGAGTCTTCAGTCCCATAAAAACGTACACGCCAAGCGGCTGTCAAAAAGCCAACGGCGACTGAGACGGCGACGGCGATTCTACTTGGCTACTCTCCAAAAAAATACATATAAATATAAATAAAATACAACAAAATAAAAATCAAATCAAGCGCGTCCGAGTTGAGCCCGAGTTGAGTGTGTTGTTGATTTTCCTTCGTCTTTTTTTTGTGTGGTTGTGTGTATTCTTATTATTATTATTAATTTTTTCTACTCTTTCTCTTTCTTTTTATTTTGGAGTGACGTTTCGGGTTTGGCATTCGAGAAGAACAAAGCCAGCGTCGATGTGTTGCCCCTTGGGCCTAGAGACGACACCGTGACGAATCGTGAGAGCTTTAAACTGTGCCAAGTCCGAGCTGTCAATGCCAAGCTATTATTAGTTGGAGCACAGTGTTATGCAAAGTTCTCTAGCAACTTTGCACTTCATAACTTGATCGACGAGTTTCACAACGTTTTCATTCAGCATTCGCATACTCGTATTCATTCAGTTCAGGATTTGGCTTTGAACTCCCAAGCTTCAGCATTTAAATGAATATATTTAAATTGAACATTTAAATTGTGACATGGCAAATTATAGATGTTGTTCATTTAATGGAGATTGAGATGTTTTCTTAGGCTAGAAATTATAGATTTTGAAAATGCATAGGACAATTTGATGTTAATGTTCTATTTAAAGAATGAAAATGTTATTGCCGGAATGTTTCTAAAAATTGTATGATTTTTATAGAAAGAATTATTGTTTTATTATATTTGGAATCAATAATATTTTTAATTATTTGTCAGAATAAAATTGCTTTAAATTGTTATATTCAAATAAAATATTTAAATTGAGACAGAACATTATAGATTTAGTCTATTTAATATAGATAAACAGTTTCTCTTAGGGTATAATTGTTATTTTTTGTATTTATCAGTAGGAGATAGAATGCTTATAAAAATGTAATTATTTAAATAAGCAAATTTATGTATAATATTTGGATTTGTAAATATGTTTGCATAGAGTAGCATTGTGAAAGTATTGTGAATATACAAAGTAGTTTAAAAAAATGCTAAATGAACTGTCAGCAATTGTTATAAGTTCTCAACAATAAATGACACATCTATAACGCTATATCGCAGTATATGCTATATAATATTGTCTACAATTAAAGTATCAGCAGATGCTCGGCATATTCTTTGCTCATCTCTAAGTCTAAGATGGACAGTGTTGGGTTGTTTTGTTTTCGTTCATGGACAGCGAGCTGAGTCAAGCGCTTCACTTTATTTCGTTCCATTTGCTGTGCTGGCCCGTTTGTTTACGCCGCTAACCTTGGGGGCACTTTGGGGCCAGGCCAAGCGAATAGCAGAAGTGTGCGACAGCTTCTTTGCATGCCACAAAGACCGACAGAGGAATCGCTGCCACTGTTTTGTTTGGCTACACAGCCGACGAGGCAGCAACTGCCAGCCAACAAAAGTGCCAAAGTGATTGACGTGCTGCATCGCTGACTTTTCTTTTCTCTTTCAATTTGAGATTCCAGTCAACGGGCTGTGTCGTTGTTGCACCGCTGCACCGTTGCACCGCTGCACTGTTGCACTGACTTTTGTGGGTCAGGGTCAGGCAGACAAATGTCAAACTAGCGTACATGCAACTTTGCCACTGCCGCTGCTGTATCTGGTAATTGCATACGCACGCGACCAAGCCACACGAGTCGCAGTCGCAGTTGCAGTTGCAATTGCGGTTGGCGCAGCAATCGAATGTCCACATCCACTTTCTTTGCAATTTATATGAGTTTATGTGTGTTTATCGCTTCTCGCTAATCTACCACTGCAGCGCGGACTGCAACAGCGGCAATCAGCAACGGTGACAGTTGCGGCTACTCCTACCTCCTCCTACCAGCCGAATAAAAGCGGCAAAAAGCTGTACAAAACTGCGCTCGTTGCATGATTTATGGCGCGTAATTTGCGTGCGCATGCGCAAATTGTGGCACAACCTTTTTGTTGCTGTATAACGTGTTTTTTTTTTGTATTTATTTTTTTGGTTGCAGCTTCCTGCTGACAAATGAGCTGGCAGCCTGCTGCTGCTGAAAAGTGTGTCACTTGCATTCCTTCTTGGCTTGAATTACGCTGCCGGGGCATCTTGCAACTGCGACTGGGAGTGCATGTCCCTCTCGATTTGCGCAGCGACTGATTTATAATTTCATTGAACTATTACTGCCAGCTGGAAGGTGCAACAGCACAAACGGCGGACGGGCGCGCCAAATTGATTAACAATCAAAATAAATCAATACACAGCCCCAAAGCCAAAAAGTGTCAAAAACGTTGCAACGAGCAAATTGCAATTGCAACACTTTCGCTGCAGATTTTGTGTTTTTTTCACACTTGATTTACATTTTAAATTGAAAAGGCCGAAACTGAAACCAAAACCGAAACTGAAACTCAAGCCGTTCCCCCTCCCAAAATAAAAAAACTGAGCGCCTTTGTAACCAACACAAGCTGAAATATCAGGCACTGTCAGTGCAAGCGCAGCAACAGCCGCAGACAGACAACAATTTCCAGGCCGTCGGGCATGAAAACTGCAAGACGAATTGGGCGACATTGTCAGCTAGTGGAAACTCCTGTTGTGGCTGTTGCCGCGTTGTGGATTTGGGGCACAACATGCCCACCTGATAAAGAGATCAATGGCAGCTCGGCGCTGGCAACTCTTTGACAGCGTCGCTCCCTCATCCGTCTGTCCATCCGTCCGCCCGTCCGTCTGTCCGCCTCTTCGGGCAGGTGAAATGTCAACTCTTCTGTGCATTTTACACTTGCCAGCCCATACTCGTAATTTAAGTCTTAATCGTCCACGCCATTATGCTGTTAAGCGTCTAATTGAAGTTTCACTTTTTTTGTGTTGTGTCGAGACTGCAGCGCCAACTTCAACTGGAGTCGCCGTCGCCGTCGCCCGTCTCAGACACAGATCGAGACCCGCGCTGACCTCTGGCCGGCGCAGTGCAGATACATTAATTATCTGTAATGAACGTTTACACTTATTTATTGGCATTAAATCATCGTTTAACGCGCTTTGAGCATGCACTTTTGGGCTACCCACCAGACCCGTCCTCCGACTGCAGCTCCGGGTTCGACTGCACGACTCCACGATGGCCTTCAAGTGCGTTACCTGCTCTCCACTCCCTTTCTCTCTCTCTCTCTCTCAGTCTTCGACGCCGCTCTGATATGCATGTCAAGCAGTCGCAAATTACCAGCTGACTGTGGATGGCACTTGAGGTCGCTTCCGTTTCGTTATTTTTGTGTTTTTTTCCTCTTCTTTGCGCTGCCTGTTTCTAAGACAAAAGAAACAAGCAGCAGAAATGCTGAGCAGCAACAACATAAATACTGAAATCGGTGCCGCTGTTGCGAGTTCATTGGCATTTTGTGCCACATAACAAAATGCCTGCTGTTTACTTGGCCATATGAATTATGAGCCTCCAGTTAAGCCGTTAACCAGCCAGCCTTCCACATGAAACATACAATACTCGAATCAGCAATACAAATGTGAACAGCACTCGCTGCTCAACTCGCTTACAAATATTTGCAATTAAATTATTATTGACATGCCAAATGAGATTTGAAAATGTTTAATGATATGCTGATAAGATCTCGAATTTATCTTGCATTGCTAAAGGCGGTTATGATGAATTTGGTACTACTTTATTCTAGATGAGCAGATTAACCGGAGAACACTCGAAAATGTAATCGAATAATAATTGCTGTGAATTAGAAGCCAAAATAATTACGAGAACAAAACAATGAAAAGAAAATGCAGAAAAATAGCACTACAAAATTACAGAAAGAGGAATTAGATTAACTCACGAAAAATATAATAAAAATAGAGCAAGCTTGAAACATTACAGTTGTGACTACTACAATATTTGCACTCTATTTATATGGATAATATAATATTTGACGTATTTAATGGGAGCCCAAATTACAAACCAATTCATAATTGATTCAATTGCAAGAATCAGTTTTCGACCACTGTGCAGACTCTTGGCGAACATTTAGGCAATTGACAGCAGTTGTCCATTATCATTATCACTATCATCATCTTGGACATGTTTTATGTATGTGCTGCGGGCTAATCAAACGCCTAATGATTGGCTTGGCTTGGCTTCGATATATCAGCAACTGTCATTGGCAGGTGAAAAATGTTAGATTCTCAACGAATCTTTGCAGAGATACTGAGTATCTTGTGCTTATGTAATGAGATAGCACGATAACTACGCTGGGAGGTTTGTGGATGGCAAATGGCGAATGGAGGCGGGGACAATGGGTGTCGCATCAAAACGCTGTCAGTAAAAAAATGCAGTTGGAAATGTTGTGAGCGCTTTGCTTGTTTGCTTTGCATTGCTTTTGTTCGGCGTCCTGTTTCTGTTGGCTTTCGACGTTGGCTTTGGACTCGGCTTTGGCTAATTGCAGGCACTTGCATGCCATAAAGATTTTAACTGTTTAATACATAAATATGTTTATGCCAAGCGCCACGGCGCGTCGCGTCGTGTCGCGCAACTGCAACAGTGCAACTGCAACGGCAACGGCAACAATAAAAACTGTGGTAAAAGACTCAAAATGCTGCATGTTGAACACCCACAAAGCATAAATAACAACGGCAACAACTGAGACCCGCCCTCGACCCGCTATCCCCCTACCCGACCGTCTACTTCCCGTCATTCACCCCCTCTGTTTGGCCGTCGTGTGGCATCGTGGCGAAGGTGAAAGTGTTTTCTGGCTCGTTGCAATTATATTGTAAATGATTTTATTATTTATTTGGCGAATTAATTTCCATGGCTCGCACATTGCATGGCCAAAAGTGGCATACAGCATGTGGCATGGCGGCCACAATGTGAAATATTCCATATAAATATTTATGTTTTAATTAAAAAGGCCACAAGGAAATTGAAAATTACATAAATTTTCGACCATTGCATTTGTAACGCATTTTCTGCAGGTTGCAAGCGGCACTTTGCAAATTTGCAGGAAATTGTGGCATTTATTTCGATTTTATAGGGTGCAATTTATGAATGTCATTAATCCCAAGTTTGTTGTATAATTGACTGTAATTTACGATGCATTTTTAATGCTTTTATCGCACATCCACAAGCGCCGAATGTTAAATTAATTTATTTATTTGGTGTAGTCACAAAAAGTAGTTCACAAAAGGGCGAGCAACACAATTAAATTGATTGACCGTTAAAAACGAAAGATAATAATATGTGAAGAAAATTGAAAAGAAGGAAAATATTAAAGTCAAATTTCTTCGAATCAAAATCTTAAAATAGAAGTTGTTAAATATGTACATAAAGTCAATAATGTGAATAGATGAATTGGAAATAGTAGAACAAATATAGTAAAAGATTATTAAAATGGATATAAAACTATAAATTGAAGAAATTATATATGTGTGTTAAAATTTTAATTTCAAATTATAATTAAAATTGAGGAAATAGAGGTAAATTTAATTGTAATCTAAGAGATTTAAAAGTATATGTCGGAGGAAATATAGATATAGTCAAATGTAATTTAATATAAGTAGATGAAATCACAATTATTTTACGGAAAAAGTATTAGGCAATAAAGTAAATGTGTTAGTAAGGCAATAAAGATAAAGTTAATTGCAATCTAAAAAAAAAAAAACACATTTTAATATAGAAAGACATATAAAATATGGAGAAACACAACCACATGCAGTTAAAGGTTTTCTATGAATTCAGAATTATTGTGCAACTGTTTCAGAGCTTATCTGAGTGGAGCTTTAGTGATAAATGAGCCAATTAATTGTTTCACAGTTATCTGCTGGATTAATCCAAGTGCGATCATATTTCAGCATCACACAATTTGGTGGGCACTCAGCGATGACCTTCATCTGGCTGCCGCAGTCAGTTTGTCACAGCGCACTAAATAAACCTTAAATTGGGACAAACTTGGGACTCGTTGCTGGGATCGTACCTTCGCGGCGGCTCGCTGTAGTTGTGGCAGTTGCAAACTGTCATTGGGACAGAGTCGCGCAGCATCCGCAACAATTTGCAACGATTTTTGGGGCGACTGGCGACTGGTTTTGCGCAATTTTTACGTGTTCATTATCATACAAATGGAGAGTACTCATATTGAGGAGATGCACAGCACTCGGTGGCACTGCTGCGGCTGCCTGCCACATGCAGCTCATACGTGCAGCGTGCTTTTTGGACACAAACGAAAGTGAACTTTTTAATGCCGGGCCAGCAGCAGTCAAAGCATTTTTATCTGTGATGCTCTGCCTGCGAAACGTGTTCCAATGGAATGGCCTGGCCCCGAAGCTCGAGCTGTGTTGCTGTGGCTCTTTTTTTATTTATCGTCGTTTCTTTATGATTTAACATATGTACGTGTTGCTGTCACACACACACACACACACACACATGCTCACGCACCCAAAACATGCTTATATATTAATTTCATTAATAATAAGTAATTTCACTTTTCATTTCACTCAAAACCGACGGTGCAAAGAATTCGCCAACTTTCGTCGCGGGTGAAGGCTCCCCCGAAAAGCAACGGGAGAAACACAAAATAAGTAAAATAAAACGCCCCTCCTCCGCGGCTGGGTGTCAGCGAGGCCAAACGATGGGGGCTATGCAGAAATCGATGGGTAAATTAATTGCTGCGCACAGCGGCCAAACGATATCACGTATGCGTATACGTAATTTTTTATTATTGACTGCTAATTACATGCAATTTGGCAGTTGTTGTTTCGCAATTATTTATTTGCCGGGGCGTCACAGACAAATGTTACAAGTCGCCGCCAGCCTGCCAGTCGATGTGTGGGCTTTTATCTGCGATGCCTGCAGATCAGCGCCAGCATTTTAATTGCTCCCGAAAATTGAGTTATTTTGATTGCAGCCCGTTGACCTTTTTTGTCGCTGCTGTTGCCGTTGCGGCCGTTGTTGCCGTCGTTGCCGTCGTTGTTGTTGTTGTTGTTCTTGCACACACCCAACAAAATGTCAGTGTGATTGCAGCGTTTGGTCTCGCTTCAGCATTTGGGCCTGGCCAAGATCACTTCTGGCGCTGCAGCGTTTACAGCAGTTTTGGAGTCGTGCATGCCGATGTTTATCGCCTTCATGCGAGTCAGACTGGCTGCTGTTTGTGCTTAGCTGGCCGCAAATAAAATTGTGAATTAAAATTGTAGATTGATTTCGTTACGATCCAGCCAACGAGCGCATTCTCAGCCCACTGTTTTCTTGTATCTGGCTGCAGTTTAGGCCCGATTGTTGTTTATGCTTGTCATTGTCAACGGGGCAGCTCGGCAATTGGCTTGGGAAAATTAATCATTAAACTTGCCGCGGGGGTCGGACAATGCAAATTTCCATTTTTACGGAAATTGGTATTAATGTTGTTCATGGGAGTTTTATAACAAGACGCAACACACAGCGTACTGCAACTGCAACTGCCACCTGTGCCACGGCACGGCACTCAATGAAAATGTAATTACGCCCTCTAATGCCCGAAGAGCCAGCAACAGCAACAGGCAGACGCCAACAACCATCAGCCAACAGCAATTTGAGTGTGCGGCAAACGCATCGGCAACATTAACCACATCAAGTGGCAACTGCAGGTCTCTGCCCCTGACACTGTGGCAGCCATCAGCATTAGCAACGCCCTGTGGCTTCTGCCTTGGCCTCCGCCGCAGCCGCTGCCGAAGTCTCAGCCGCCGCCGCCGCAACCGCGAATGATGTCCATTTGATTGATTACACATGCGCCGCGTGGGCCGCTGTTATTTTTAATGTTGATACTCTCGTTGTTGCCACATCGCCGTGTGCCCACTTTTATGCCTGCCACAGCATGGAAACATGAGCTCACTCCCAACAAAGTGGCATTAACTTTTTATTTTCATCCTATTACACATTACAACAAAACTTTAAGCAATCGTATTCGTGTTTTTAATTATTTGGTCACTGTAATCCAGCAAAAAACATGTAACATATATGTTACAGCTACCGATTAGTAAACACATCCATAATTTATTAAAAGCTTTACAATGCCGACTATTTATACTTCAAAGACAGTCAGCAGAAGGGCAAGGGATGTTAGAGTTTAGGCTTTGAAATGCTTCCCAGCTCGATCCACAATCAAATGAAGACTTCCAAAGTGGTAATAATACTTAAGGATTGTTTGACTCAAACATGTACCCCAAGTTGGCCAACTGAAAATTGTATTATAATATTAAATCGCTTAACGGAATTAAGCCATTGCATTTTTCAACCAAGACTACTAAAATCAGAGCCATATTGGTTAGAAAAAAGAAAACTATTTCAATTAAAAACGCAACACAAATTAACTATTAGCATTTTACTGAATATTATTCTAAAAGTAATTAGCTATAATATTGTGGTAAACGTGAATATAATAATGTTGTAACAATGTAATTGATTGTCAAGCATGTCAAACTTTATGCATTAGGGTTTTGCTCAAAATAAATATCAATTTAATTTGATAGTAGACTAATTAAACCGTTGCTAACCAAATTTATTTGATAATATAAAGTTGCGCAATTTGCCAGCAGCTGAAGCAGACAAGAGAAACAATGCAACACTCTCCATTTCTGACAAATGATTCTAAGCGGAATTCTCGCCTCGCTGTCTGTCTGCCACAGCGATTACCTCAGCGCAGCATGATCATCAGCATCAGCAGCAGCGGTGTTGGCCATTGTTGTTGTTGTTGTTGTTGGCAGCAGGCCAAGCCAGTGGTGGAGACAAACGCTAAATTTCGCTTTCTATGCCAAAAGTTTGACAGCGGGTGGCTGAAATGTTGCACGTTTGACCAAATTTGGGAGCACAACAAGAGTTCGGGTGACCGTTTTGCAGCTGGAATGGATGATGACGACGCTGACGATGACGATGACGACAACGAGCCGTTGCTGCTTAGGCTGTAGTTGCTTCTGAGTTGGCTGGCTAAAAAGTGTCCGCAGCCTCGCGCCTGCACCTCGACCGCTCTCTGGTAGCTTCTTGTCGCCGTATGTCATGCGCTTTTATCTTGATGCCGCTGTCGTCGAGAGTCATGCGCCGGAGAGACTCAGCCTGAGTCTGAGCCTGAGCCCGAGCCTGGGCCTGATTTCGCTGTTTAACATAGTTAGCTGGAGTGCGCGAGGGAAAACTCGGCGCAATACAGTAGCTGCGTCGCACTGAGCTGCAACTACGTAGGTTGAGGTTGAGGTCAGTGCACCCTGGGAGTTGCAGCTTGGCGTACTCGTGGACTGAGGCTCGTATTCAAGTCACATGTGATTAAAAGCTAAAACGCAAGACCATCATAAATATCAAATGCGCGACAATTTAGGGTCTGGACTTGTGGAACGTTTTTGGTTTTCTCAGTTGCTTGTTTTACTTCTCTGCCATTTTGCTATCCATTTTCACTTTTGTTTGAATGCTGAGCGACACCTGGCAGCGCTTGTGCGACTGCCTGGCTAAGCTAGGGAGCTAGCTAACAGCTCATGAGTCACACAGGCTGTCACAATGCGGCGAGGCAACAGCACAAATAACAACAACAACAAATAAGAAGAAAAAACGTAGCCCAAGCCCCACAAAAGTGCATCATAAATTATGTTTTGGCTTTGCCGTTTTGCTCAGGAAAAAACCTTTTTTTTTCTAACCATTTTCATTTGCTAAAGTAGTCACACGGTCAATTGGCCTGGGTCGAAGACGGCGACAGGGACGGACGGATGGACGCAGCAGCACATTTGTCGCCGACCGAAGCGAAATCGAAATCGAAATTGAAATCCTGGTTGCAGTCACAGCTACGACTACAACTGCAACTCCAATTCCAACTCCGACTCCAATTCCAATTCCAGCTTCGGTGCAAGTTGCAGCCGCACTTTGGTCACGAATGTCGGTCAAACGTGTTTTTCGCTATTTTACAACTTTAAATATGCCAACAATGGCCGAAGCAGCCACCGCAAAAATCCGCCATCCCGCCGCCATCGGTTTTGGAATCGCCGCCGCACTTTGGATACTTAATTTGTGCGCATATTTTTGCAGGGATTATCTTTGTCACAGCCAGACGACAACGCTTCGAGGCAGAGCCTCAGTCAACAGCCAGTTTGACTGCCACTGCCACACTGCGGCAAGCTGCGAGCTGCGCGCTGCAATTCGATGCGGCCGCAACTTTGGCCACATGTGAATTCTAATTTACTGATTTGCCTTAAGAGATTACATCAAATTTTCTATTGAGCAGATTGCGAGCGCCAGGGGGAAAGTGTTTGATCACTAAAATCTCGGGTTAATATGGCATTAGCTTTGCCAAATTGTTAACGTCACCATAAATTTCATTAGTTATGATCACATTTATGCACACGCAGAACGAGTTTTTTCAAAACCAAGAAATTAAGAAATATACACACATGTATAATTGAATCCTATCAGAGGATTGATTTGAATTATTAAATACTGTCACATCCATAAGAATGGGACCATTGAAAATCTGTCTAGGATTGTAGTTATCTACTTTCACAGTTAGTTGTTTAAACTTGACTAAAAAACATTGTCAATAACTTGATTTGTGCGGCTTGCTATGAGACCGCTTCCCAGGATTACTTTAGCATCTTTCCAATATTGCAAACATGCGTTGAAAAGTCAAAGTTATTGTGCGTTTATTTCGATATATATTATCAGTATATGTCATTTATATTTAAAGCGTAAACAACATTATTTTTGATTCACTTGAAAATGACGAACTTTGTGCCTGGAAAAGTGCTTTTGCGGGAAGCTCTTTTTCATTACTTATATGCAACTTATTTTACAAAATGATTATATTAACTGTTCTCAATACCTGTATACAAATATTATTAACATTCTTGAATTTGGGCATATGAATATATTATTCATATTGAAAAATATCAATTAGAAAATTATGAACAAATTAATCAAAGAAAGGAAATATTTAAAAATATAATGAAAAGTCGAAGAAAATATTAAAAGAAATTTTTAAGATCAACTCAACTTTGTTTACAAATTTGGCAAAACATTGAGGTAATTGATGTATATGCATAAAAATCATCGTGAACATAGTTTATTGCAATTTAATTAGCTCTTTTGTATTTTAAAGCAAACAAAACATTTTAATATGTTATAAATATTTTAAAGAAATTTATGCATTTCAAATATAATTAGGCAAACAAATAAAAGCAAATAATAAACAATCAAAATATTCGATTGTTATTCGCAATTATTTATAAGAATTACATTATTGAATTGAGTAATCAATTTGCCGAATTTCTTTTGGTCCGTTCCGCAGACATTAATGAAATCTTTTTGAAAACTTTGGCCTAATCCGACTTGTGGTTTTTACCATTTGTTGCGGTCTTTGGCGGTTAACGGAACTCCGCTGGTGGCCCAGTTTTGGGCTGCTTTTGGGCTGGGGAGCCGATGAAATCAGTAGAGCATTTAGCCCACTAACAAATTTCTCACATAATTCACAAAACGTCGAATCGTAATACGGAAGCCGTATTTGCAAATTTCACTCGCCGATAAGTTGGCAAAGTAAATTTGCAGCACTTTGGCGAAGTCAAATTTGAATTTCATGTCCCTTTTATCGGTGCGACTATCTCCAGGTCTGGCTAGAAGTGCGCATTGTTTTTGCCTTGGTGGCAGTTGCAGTTGCAGCAGCAACAACTGCTGCCGCTGCTGCTGCTGCTGCTGCTGTTGGCAGCGCGCTTGTTTGACCAATTTGGCTGCTGCTAATAACGGTGCTTGGGGGGTATTACCTTATTGGGCGGTCGGTTCACTGGATTGATGTGCCAGCGCATAGCCATTTTTCGGCTACCGCAAAGTTATAAAATATCGAAAATTATGCGCTTCGACTACCGTTGCTGTCGGTTGTCATCAAAAGCGGCGCCGCAAACTCGACGTGGCAACTGCCGCTCAGACTCCGGACTCAGGCTGAGACTGTGTGGCAGACCGTGGGGCTGTGACTCGAGCTGTGGCTGTGGCTGTGGCTGTGGCACTTAACACCTTTTTGACACACAGCCAACGACGTCAAATGCAAATGAAGATAAATCGCTGCCTCTGATCTTTTTAGCACCTTTTTGCATACATTGCAGGCAACTGGCAACAGGCGGCAGGCGGCAGGCGGCAACGTTCAGCACTCGCTGGTGACAGCCACAAACATGCAACATTTTGTCGCCAGTTGTACAACCGCAAGCGCGACTCTCTGCCTGCCGTTAGCCGATGGTGCCCAGCCCCGAATTGGCCGCAATTGTACTACGATTCAGCCAGTTTTGCCATTCGCCTGTTTCACTCCCCGAGTAGCTGCAATAATAATTTCCTGCGCTGCTTGTGACAGCCATATCATAATCCCGCGGATTTATATGAAATTCATTAAATTGTTTGTGTTGCTGCAGCATTTTGTGCGTCTGCCAAAGCGCAGCATTCGAGTACGTTTTATTTGAAAAGCATTTGCATCTTTATTTCATGTGGCTGCCGCAGCAATCACAGCAAACAAGTCCATGAAAAAGTTATGAACTGAAAGAGTTGGGTTTTTCTGAGCAGACCATATAATTGTAGAGATATGACCGATGTCCTTTCAGGCCATAAACAGTCCTAAGGAATTCCATTGCTTACAATATACATTCGCTGTTTTTAAGCTCTAAATATAAATAAAGCTTTACTTTTAGATCAGATTTAACCACGTCGATACGTTATAAGCTATAGTAGTTTAAAATGATTGCTAAATAATTGGTATTTATGGCAAATTCCCAGACAATTATATATGCTAAAAGTATAGCGTAAATTAAGATTGATGGTAACTTTAAAATAAAAGCTATCTATCTCTCTAAGACTAACTATATTCTGTAAAGCTTTCAGCAGTTAAAATATTGTACTGTTTCAGCAAATTCACATTTAATTTAATATTGTTAGCTGGAATATAATTTTTTATAAGTTGCTTAACGTATCCATATTTTATTTATTATAAATATTATTATAAATAATAAATATTACTAATACTAGTCGTCAATTGGTCAATGAAATAGTCTTAAGGGAATTCTTAAGCAAGTCTATATGCTAAAACTGTAGCTTGCATTATGTTTGATGTAAACGTTGAAATCTAAGCGAATCATAATGCTTAAATACTTGATACATCTCAATAAAACTATCTATCTCAAAGACTAAATATATATTCTGTAAAGTATATCTTGAATATATTTAATAAATAGTTTGCCAACGTATTGAATGAAATTTTATTTATTATATTTATAAATATTGTATATTACTGAAAAATGAATGAAATTTGATTTGTTATACTTATAAATATTGTATATTACCAAAACTAGTGGTAAATTAATGAAGTAGTTTTAAGAGCAAAGTAGTATAAGTTATTAAAGAAAAGATTTCGGTTTTTTGTCAACAATTGGTTTTTGTTTACTGGGCAATATTTAATTTTAGCAGCTTAACGCCAAAGTCAAGTGTAGAGTATCGCAGGCTTGTCGCCTAGTTGGCAACGGCAAGAGTTAGGGCCGAGAGAGAAGGCAGCCGGAATGGGAGGCCATTGTGCGCTCTGCTTCGGCTCCGCCTGCGACTCGCTTTGCATATGAGCTGGGCACAATCAAAAAATTATCTGGCTGCCTCAACGCGACCGGGGACGTCATTGTTGCGCTGTGTTGTCTGGCTGCGGTTGCACGTTGCCAGGCTGCGGATGAGGAAGTTGTTTGTTTGGCTTTTGTTGTTGTTACTTCTTATTTTTTGGGAGCGGGAGGGGATTTGCATTTGAGCTGCATTTGTTGTGTTGCATGCTGCCAAACTATCGGCAGCTTGTCGCGTGTTTTTTTATTGAAATTACGAAATGTTTTGTCAACAATTTGTCGTGTGATTTATTTCAGTGGCAAGCAGCGGCTAATCGGAGGTGCAAGTTATCAGCTGACAGGTGCATAAATTGCGTTCAAAATCGAAAGTTGCCACCGACGCGGACGTCGGCGTCTGCGTCTGCGTCTGCGTCGATGTCGACGTCGCGCGACGTTTGCGTTCAGAATGTGGCATGAAAATGAAAGTGAGCGACGTGCATCCATTAAATGTGTGTCAGTTGGCATCGTTGGCAGCCAGCCAGGCGATCAGGCAGTCAGGCAGCTCCCAACTCGCAACACCCTCTCCACCTTGCTCCTTGCGCGGTGCATTGACATCGCGACTGGAGACTCGCGACTCTCCACGCGACTCTTGACTCTCGACTCGGCTGCACTGCAGCTGTCCATCAGAGAACTTTCGATTTCGATTGCGTAGCAGAGAGGCGACGCTTTCGCGTTTGTTGAACTGCCACAGATCATGTCGGAGCAGCGAAAAAAACACATCACATGGGGCACATGGGGCAGCAACATATTTTTGCTGCCACTCGCCTTGTGTATGCTTTTTGTTGAAGCCTCTGTGAGTGACACACAATTGCGTTTACTTTGCTGTTTCTTTTCTTTTCATTTTTTTTTTTCGTTTTTGTTTTTGTTTTGTTGTGTGTGGTGCGCATAGTTCCGTATTTGGTCAAAGATAATGATGTGAAATGCCCGACTGCAACAATTGGCGGTGGCATGGACAAACGTCGGCAACAATCACCCACTCAAAAATTGTTGAAGGAAAATCGGCAGAGCCGCCTGCATGTAAATGAGTGAAAATGTGGCAACTTCATTGTACGCCAGCTCCACGCGACGCATGCTCAGTTGCAAGTTCATCGCCATGGCTGCCTGCCAAACAAACAAAGCAAACAAATTGGGAACAATCGAAATATATACTCGGATTCAGATTTAGATTCAGATTCAGTTAGAAGACTGCTGTCAACATGGATGATTTCGGAGAGAATGCCGGCGACATCGAGATGGGCCTGGAGCCAGGCGGCATCCAGAGGCGTCGGCCCTACCTCAAGAAGTTCATGCAGCCGGACTCCGACGAGGATGTGCCCGACATGCAGCGGGTCTACAACGTGCAGGAGTCGTGGCGCACGCTGCTCGCGCTGCCCAGCTGCCAGAAGGTGATGATCACGTAAGTGCAAAGCAAATGCCTGCGACTCGATTGCCAATCGCTGCCCTTCCTCGTGTCGTAGTGAGCCGGTGCAGAAGGCGCTCAAGGTTCAGGTGGGCCTGAACGTGACACAGGAGTTCCCGTGGAAGCAGCTGCAGTACAAGAGTCTGCGCAACGTGCTCTTCGAGGAGCTGGAGAACTCCGCCGAGCTGATCAAGCTGTTCAAGGGCTTCAATCCCGAGAACTATGTGCTCGTCGGCTACTGTCCCACACTCACCGAGGCCGAGGAGGATCCGCCCGAGGGCGATCCCTTCATCTTCTATGTGACGAGCCGCGACACTAAGCTCGCCATGGGCATCATCCAGAACATGGAGGCCTTCGAGCGCTGGCGCATGCAGCGACGCCTGCGCAAGAAGCCGCGTCGCTGGGTCAGCATGGGCACCGAGCAGGAGATGACCGTGCTCGTCGAGCACCTGCACGAGGAGCCCGTCGACGTCGAGATCCAGAGCGTCTACCCCATTCAGGAGCCCAAGCACATCGCCTTCGACCGGCGCATGGCGCGCGATGTGCGCGACGGCGTCATCGAGCTGCTGCCCAACGAGGCCATTCGCTACGACAACATCATCAGGCGTCGCATTGCCGTCGGCGTCCAGGTGGCGCCGGCTTGCATCAACCGCGAGCAGCAGACCAATCCCACGTTCCCCTCGAACGCCTGGTCGCAGTATCTCTACGAGCTGGACGATGCAGGTGAGTGCGCAAGGACGGAGAGTTTTAATCCCAATCAATCGCAAAATCCACTTAGCACAATTTCACTATTTGTCTCAAACCATCCAACTTATATAGAACAAAAGCTACTTTACGTAATCCTCAATATATATATTAGGTATTTTGTAGTTTCGCATATTCTGGTACAACTTAGAACATTTCATTTTCTGCTACAACTTTAGAACGCAATGAAACCACACAACCAGTAACCAAAACTAATATTTATTTGCAAAAGCCTAGATAGTTGAAACACGAATATTAACTTGACAACAATAATCCTCATTTTATTCATAATTGCAATGTAATCTGACTCACTAATTGAGTGACTTTATCAATTATTCAATAATTGGTCCATCGGTGAGACTAGATGCCTACAATTTGTGCGCTTCATACTCTAACTATATTAAATCACTAATGAGCATTCGCAACTTTTACGCAAAAGAAGAAGAATGTTTTAATGTTATCGGATAGTAAAAGCATTAGAAAATTGTGTTGCAATTGGCAATTTATTTCAATGTTGAAAAACTTTTTAAGAAAATCTACGCGCTTGACGGAATGAAAGTTGACAAAGAGCAACAATCCAAGAGAGACATTCGTATTTGGTTTGTATTTTGAAGATTTTTTATTGAACAATTCAAGGAGCTCAAGTTGTGGTTGATAATGCAAAGATTTGTCTTAACAATAGTTTTGACAACAGCAATTAATTGTGTGGAATGCGTATATCTCATAATCCATTGTTTTCACCAACTAGATCTCGAGATTGACGAATCCGACGTGGAGGACGAGGAGCCCGGCGTGCGCAGCAGATCCATCACGCCAGTCCAGGAGGCGAAAAGGCCACCGCCAGAGATGTCCAGCCAGGTGCAGATGCTGCTGGAGACGCTCGACTTCAATCAGATCGACAGCTATCGGTGCGTTCACGTTGACTGCGGCAACACTACTACTCTCTACTAACAGCTCTTGACCTCCCACACACAGCAACGACTACGTGCTGATATCGACCAAGCAGGTGGTGCATTACTCCAATCCCTATCTGCAGGAGTTCATCTGCTTCGCGAACATCTCGAAGAGCGACAAGCGCTTCGTGGCCAGCACGGATTGGTATCCCTCCATGTCCGGCCTGCTCGCCGTCTCGTACGCCTTCAGCACGCCCGTCACCTCGGACCTGGCCACTCACAATGTGAACTTTGTGCAGCGTGCGGTGTTGGAGCCGAATCCCGTGCTGCTCTGGAGCTTCTCCGACAATCTCAACTATAAGCTGGAGTTCGAGGCGCCCTTCGAGGTGACCAAGCTCTCGTTCTGTCCCTTCAACGGCGACATACTGCTGGGCGGCTGCCAGAATGGATTGCTGGTGCTCTGGGACCTGCAGGGACGCTGCGAGCATCTCGAGGAGGAGGAGTTCCTGACGCCGGAGCAGGCCAAGTATCGGGCCATGATTGGCGAGTTCCTCAACTGGACGCTGGAGATCGACGAGGAGGTTGTCGTGCCGCCGGCCATCACGTCGCCGCTGGAGAACTCGCCCACCGGCGCCATCACTGGCATCTATTGGCTGAGCCGGCACTTCTATCTGAACAACTTTGGCAAGGTGTTCACCGATCCCGACAAGCGCAACCATCACAAGTTCTTCATAACGTGCGCCTTCGACGGCAGCGTCTGCTTCTGGAATCTCGAGGGCGAGACCTCCAAGAAGGAGCTGCAGCAGCGCGCCAAGAACCTGCCCAAGGAGCTCACCCAAAACGAGTCGGCGCTTAAGAGCAAGACCATCAAGCCGATCTACGGCCTGACCTACAACGAGCCGCTGACTGGCATCATAGCGGACACATCGGTCTTCTCGATTCGCACGCCATCGCCCAAGCTCATTCACTCCTCGCCAGCCAATTACCCCGTCAGCCTGCAGGCCAAGAATCCGCCCGAGCTGCGCCAAACGCTCATACTCTCCACCTACTACGGCCACATTGTGCGCGTCGAGTGGCAGGGCATGTACAGCGAGGCCGGCGCCAAGGAGCAGGTCAACAGCTCCATCAACTTTGCCATGGTGCACGACGGACCCATCGTGGCGGTCAGCAAGAATCCCTTCTACCCGGAGATGTTTGCCTCCATCGGTCGCACTGTGTTTGCCCTCTGGAAGGAGGACTATCACCACTCGCCCATCATCTGGCGCAAGCGGCCCAGCGACCTCACCGCCGTCGCCTGGAGTGAGTCGCGTCCAGCCGTCCTCTACATCACCCGCAACGATGGCATTCTGGAGGCCTGGGATATTCTGGGTAAGCAAATGTGTTCCCTATTGCTATGCGGCTTTGAGGGGTGCAAGGACGTGTTATATTGCAGTGTGTCTGCATAACTGACTTGAATTTAGAGCTTCTCCATTTTTTAATCATTTTTTTAAGTGGGTCAAAAGCAAATCATAATCACGAGGCGTCTTTGCTTATCAATACTAAAAGTTTGCAGATTATTGTGATTAATGAGAGTAATTTTAAAGTTCAAAGTCTTGAATTTTATCCAATAGTTTAATGATTAAGTTATTATGTTTTCTTAAGATTTGCATAAGTTCGGATGAAAAGCAAAGCAGTTTTTTAGACCCGTACCTACAGAGACAATGATATATTATGTTCGTTTTAGTGTATGTAACAGGTTGAAGGAGACGTCACATATGTTGTTACAGCCAAAATATTCAGAATTGAAAACAAAATCGATTTAGCCACGTCCGTCTGCCTGTCTGTCCGTCCGTCTGTCTGTCCGTCTGTCTGTCCGTCTGTCTGTCCGTCTGTCTGTCTGTCCGTCTGCCTGTCTGTAAGAACATCTATATTTCAGAAATGGTAAGAGCTATAGTGACCAAACTTTGGATTTACCTATTTTTGGTTGAATTTTTGCTTACTACTCGCTGAGTTTTAGTTATTATTATTCTAATTGGAAGTAAACTAGGGCAACGACAATTTTAAATATGTAAATGTACGTTTTTTAATTTTTTTCCGGGTGGTACAGGGTACACCACAGTCGTGCTCGCTCAACTGTTGCCGATCTTACTTGTTTTTTAAATGTGAACACTATTTTGTATATATTGCACTCTGTAGTATCTTTTAAACCGAGATATACTTTCACAAATCCTTGAACTTTGATTGACGAACTTGACTCAGTATTGAATATACTGCACTCTGTGATACATTATAAGTCTAGCGGTATATTTGAGTTAAATATATACTTAATCTTGGTATACTTTCAGTATAATTTTGTGCAGATTGCGCCTTACAAATATTTCATGGTTATTGAATATCACTAATAACATAAACACATTTCACATTTCACTAGCACGCGATGATGACGCTGTGCTCACAGAGGTGCTTGGAGGCGGCATCATCACGTCGGTCACCGAGCATCGTCCCTCGCTGCCGCACAAGATTCTGGGCATTGGCGACTACAACAGCAGCATTCGCATGGTCAAGCTGCCCCACAGCTTCGACGTGCCGCTGGACAACGAACTGGCAGTAGGTTTAGTCACTTTTCCTCTCTTCCACAACTGCATTTCACTTGCGTTCCACAGAAACTGATGAAGTACGTGCTGCGGCAAATCAGCCGCAAGATGAGCATTCAGGCGTGGGAGCAAAAGTACTACGAGCTCAACAAGGACATCATCGAGGCGAAGCGCGAGGCTGAGGAGGAAGCACGCAAGGAGATGGAGCGCCTGGAGCGCGAGCAGCTCAATCCCAGAAAGCGCGCCTCCGACAACGAAGACGAAGCCGGGTGGGTTCACTTTGATGCAATTGATTACCCGACGACTGTTTGCTGAACTGTCATTTGTAGCGATAAGGGCAACAAGATGAGCAACGTGCCCTACAACGAGCGCATGGCCAAGAAGTTCGACGAGCTGAACCTCAATCGCATGATGACCATTCTCATGTCGCGCAAGCAAATGGATCCCGAGAAGCTGGCGCGCGAGACGGCGCTGGAGAAGGAGCGCCTGAGCTACGAGACCGCCAAGAAGGAGTCGCATGTGCGCGTGCTGGAGACCATCGACGAGGACGTGGCCACCATACGCTCCCGCATCCTGCCCGCCGAGGTGCCCGACATGCAGCGCAGCGAGATGATTGCCGAGCGCGTCAAGAACGAGCTGGCCATGGCCGAGTCCTACGAGAGCATCAGCGAGGACGCGTTCAAGCGGCTCAAGAACTTCCCCGATCTCAAGTCGGTCGACTACATTGAGTTGCTGGAGCGTGGCATTCAGCGGCGCCAACTGCTCGACCAGTCGCTGGGCGGCAACACCGATCGCCTGCTGTGGTACAAGGAGAAGGTGCGCGACAACCAGATCTTCACCTGCGACTTTGGCACCGATCTGCTCTACAATCGCCGCCCCTTGGGTCCGTTTCCCAAGGTGCCTTCCGGGCTGGTGGAGCAGGAGGAGCAGCAGGCTACATCTGAAATTGCTGTCAAGGTGGAGGAGTTGAACAATGTGGACAATGCGGACAGTCTGGTCCCGGATGAAGCCATCGAGGAAGACTAACTTTGTCTTTTACCCTTGCTTCAAAAGTGGGACGCTTTGCAACAAGGACTTTCGTAGGTTGTCTTAGACTTGAACACGACTTGTAGCTGTTATGTAATAATTAATCACTAACCACACTTATATAAAAATAACGTGTATTTGCTTTAAAATAATTATAAATTGAAAGCATTTTTGTTTAGAGATATTTAAAACTTTGCAATGAACGATAATTTATTTTGTGTGAAAACTCGACTGCCTGTTTTTTGAGGAAATGGTTATTAGATAAGATGGTAAAATTGTTGTGACGATACAAATAGAATCCGTGTAGTTTTCTTTCTGACGTAAATGGACTGATCTGTCCTTTTTATTATTATTTGTGCTTAAGCTTACTTAAGTTGTGTAGTATTATAGTTATGTGTGTTAAGTTATGTACATGTTTATGTGTTTTTACTATTGCTTATACGATATGATGTAGTAAATACATAGATCAAGAAGACATGCACTTCATGATATGATGTGATGATGGATAAGATGTAGTTAATTCATAGAATAATATGTGTATGTCTTGATGTAGTAAATACATAGAATGAAACGTAAATGTCTTCTCATATCCATTTGAGGAAGTGTGTCTTCCATTATCACTGTATATCTTATAAGGGCTGATACTAAATAATTTGTATGCATATTCTATTTTTATTTCGCAAAGCATTATATTTATTAAACTAGCTTAATCATCTGCCAATTATAATCTATATACTTTGATCCTATACTCAGAAGCTGTTTTAAAGTCAGTTAATCGATCACATTTTATTGCAGGAATATAACAAAATTCATATATAGAACATCGTTTGCCAAATTCATATTTTAAATTTTTGGAATAATCAATCTTCAATTCGAGCGTTTGCATTATTCAAATATTTAACGGCTCTACTTAACAATGCACCTTAATTTCAGAGTGATCTGCAGAACATTCTTTTTGCAGCTATGTGCGACACGATCTTCATGTTGAATTCTTTGAAAACCATTTCAGCGAAATACTTCCTCCGTTCAACGTTGGCTGTGATAATTGTGAATGATGTATTGCGGCAATTCATTAGTTTCATTTGATTTGGCCATTGTTTGTCTCGCTTTTGGCAATGCCAAAAAAAATTGGATGGCTTAATTAAGTGTGCATTGAACCACGACGCGGCATTTCCGCTCCAGCCGCGGGTTCAAGTTTATGACATTTCTAAGCGGGTGAGCAGCTAAATGAAGTCATCTCTCTCTCGCTCTCTGTCGTGGTCGAGGCGTGTCATAGGTTTAATGAACTTGCCACAGCGCCGGACAGAGAGCAATGTCGATGGCGATGGCGATGGCGATGCCACTGCAACCGCAGTCGCTTTCCCACGGCACTCAGTCGACTGCGGCTGCGGCTGAGCGACGTCGCGTCTGTGGCATCAACTGTCCATTGTTGTCATAATGTGCATATCAACTGAGTGCGCTGGGGAAACTGATCGGCCAAATGGACTAGGGGAAGGGGGCAGTCCATCATTTCTGTAAGCCAGATAATGATATACATTTCGGAAGCAATGCAGCTGAACTTTACCATAATTTTGCGACCATTATGATTGGCTTGCAACCTCGAGCACATGCACACGTACTCGCTGTGGCACCACCGACCGGCACCACCGGCCGGCCGGCGCTTTTTTTGTTGCATCATCACAAGTTGGTTATGCGCAACATGCGCAACAACTTCATCGTCGTGGAGAGCGACCACCTGTTGTCCTTTAAGCGCAGCTAAGCGATAACTATAAAGCTGATTTCGCTCGCATTTAATGCACTTCTTTGTTGCCCAGCTCTTCAGTCAGCCGAAGACATATCTTTTTATTATTATTCATTTGTGCGGCGCATTGCGTGCATTGCCGACTCTCTCACTGCCAATCGAGATTGCGCTGTCGACTGTGATTGCAAGTTCATTTTGCACTTTTACATAACAATTCGGACTCGGACTTTGAATTCGAATTGGCAGATCGATAAACAGACTGTCTCAAAGTCGCCTGCGACGGGGAACTTAACACATCTACTCTATTTTTTTTATTATCCGTGAACACTCGATCTGCAATCATTTCCGTTTTATTGCCAGTTGTCGAATAGTTCAATCGTTAGATTTTCGTACATATTCCATTTTTCTTAGCGTTCAGCCGTTTTTAATGCCCCAAATCGTGCCATTAAGACAAATTCAATTAGACTCCCATACTTGCTACGCCAAAGTGTCGTGTGCACAGTTTCTCAGTTGTTGCCTTATTAAAGTTGGTTCGGTTTGATTACGCTTTCTGACTTCCTAGCAACTTTCCCTGCAGGCGACTGCGCGAAATAAAATTTACGTTTTGCCCATAAGGAATACTTTTTTTGAGCCATAACTGTCGATCACTGGAAATGTCGGTCATTCAGCCAATTAGCTGCTAAAACACACAAGCCCTCAGGTTGCTGTTAGTCAATCAGCTTGAGTCAGTTGACCAAAACTCATAAATGGCTGCAGTTTCTTCTCCCTAAAATTCAATTCAATCAAATTAGTCAAGCGACTAACTAGAAAATTAGCATAGGAGACTTTAACTAGTTTATAATTATTCAAAATAATAACTCCAAAGTTACTCAGCAGCTTATACTCCTACAGTTCTTTCTTTAAATCACTTAATCAATCACTCAATCAAGTCTTAAAGTCAAGATTTCAAATGTGCAAGTATCTTGTAAGTAACTCTATTTGGTCATCAGTCAATCAAGCAGTCAAACAATATTTGCATAAAGTCATTTCATTATTTTGTAAAGGTTTCAAATAATAAAATTACTTAAATAAAAATACTTAACAATCGCTCTGTTTAGTTGTACCTTTCAATCACTTCATCAATCACGTAATCACAAAGCTGATGCTCTTATACAAATATTTTGAAATTTGCAGGCTTCAAACTTAATTCACTAGGAAATTCAACAACCGTTCAGAAATTTCATATTGAATATCAGTCAATCAATCAGCCGGTCAATCGACTAATTGATATTTGCCTAAAGTCATTTCATTATTTTTTAAAGATTTCAAATAGTAAAAATACTTAGATGCAGCTTCTTAACAATTGTTCTTCTTAGTTGTAACTTTCAATCACTTCATCAATCATAGCTAATGCTCTTGTACAATTATTTTGTAATTTGTAAGCTTCAAACTTATCAGCCGCTCTATAAATTTACTAGTATTTTGTAAGTTGCTAGGATATTCAGCAACCGTTCAGAAATCTTGTTATGCTTATCAGTCAATCAATCAGCTGGTCAATCGGCTAATTAATATTTGCATAAAGTCGTTTCATTATCTTGCTTCCAATAGCTTAAACTACCTTGCTGCAGCTACTTAGCAATTGCTCTCTTTTAGTTGCAGCTCTCAATCAGTTAATCAATCAGTCAGTCCACAAATCACCGCTTCAGTTTATTGCATTTGTCTACTCCACATTGTAGGCTGTTTAGCATTGGAACCCGTTTACCTTTAGCCACAGCCCACATAAAAACACAAAATTATTGCGCGTGGTGCGACGAAGGTTGAATTTGCTTAAGCAGTATAATTTACGATCTTATGCAAAGCGAGGCATCCACGAGCTGAGCCGTGACTGGGCATGAAATGAGTCGAACTGGCTAAATTTGAGGCACTCACACACACACTGCGATTATGCACGCCCAGCGCAATTGCAACTGCAACAGTGTGGCAAGTGTGACCCGAATACGCCGCAGATAATCAACAAAGTACGGATCGCGAGGCAAGTTAGAGCAGTTGGAAATGCAGACAACTTTGCAAACATTCTCAGTTAATAAAGGAAAAGGAATTATGAAACTTAAAACTAATATTTAAATAGTAACCTGAAGGAACTGAAATTTCTAGAAAAATTTAAAAATTATCTGTAAGGCAAAAACCAGCAGCAATATAGTATAATTTATAATTTTGACAAATGAATATTGCAAATTCTTTAACTTCAAAGTTATTCATATTATATCTAGCGATAAATAAGCTAAAGTTCAATTCGATTAAGTATTCTTAACTTTTCCACAAATGAACAACTTGTTGCTTGATAAAGAGAATTCAATAACTACGGAAAATAAAATCAGATTGCTAATTCTTCAAATTTTAAGTTCTTCATATTGAATCTAGTACTGAAGAAGCAGAAGTTCATTTCACAAATGAACAACAACTTGTTGCTTGATAAATAAATGTATTAATGAAAATCCAATAACTACTGAAAATAAAATCAGATCGCTGATTCTTCAAATTTAAAGTTCTTCATATTGAATCTATAACTGAATAAGCACAAGTTAATTTCGATAAAGTACTTTTAACTTTCTCACAAATGAACAACAAGTTGATGCTTGATAAATATATTAAGGACAATCCAATGGCTATGGAAAATAAAATATTAATGATAAATGTATTAACGAGAATCCAATAGCTACGAAAAATATAGATTGCTGATTCTTATACTTCAAAGTTATACATATTGAAGTTTGCCCTGAAGATGCAAAAGCATTAAAAGAAATCGATTGAAATAACAGATGAACAACAACTTGTTGTTTGATTGAAATGTATTAACGATAATCCAATAAAGTAAAAGTCTTCGAGAAGTTTCCACCGCTGCAAAGGCAAACGAATTTTGGCGTACAATCAATTTGGCGACTGCAACTGTTGGCAACTGAACACGTAAAAAACAGGAACAACTAAAGCTACTTGGACTTGCGATCGCAACGGATGCGATCGAGGAGCTGCTTGCAGGACACGCGCTCCTCCTCTTGGGTGTGGCTGGAGCCGGCCAAGTGCTCGATCACGTTGAGTATCGTCTGCAGCATGCTGGTGAACTCGCTGTCGTACTCGAAGAGCCCGGCATCGAATTCCTCGCACGACGGCGGCTCCTCGACGAACCCGCAGAAGTTGAGGCACATCTGGCCGAGCGTGAACAACGCACGCACAAAGGACACGGGCTCGGAGAGCAGACAGAGTTGCACACTCTGCTGCACAGTGGCCTCGAAGCGCTCTATCACCTCGTCCACCAGCTCGGCCTTCTCCACGTGCTTGAGCAGACGCTGCCAGCGCGGCTGCAGCACGTCGAGCAGCAAATGCTGCTCCAGCTGCTTGATGGTCGCCTCCATGCGATCGCGCAGTGCGCCCGCCAGCGGATTGCACTTGGCCAGGTGGTAGCCGCAACACTGCAGCTGGTGTTGCACGTAGCGCAGTACGAAGAGCACGCGATGCAGCTGCTGCAACTGCTGCAGCGGCGTCTCGTGCACGATGAGGCTGACCGGCCAGTTGGGCGTGTAGGACAGCGCAATGGCCTCGTAGCCGGCCAGCGACAGCGGCTCCGGCAGCAGCTGATCCTCCTCGCTGGCGCTCGAGCTTGGCGGCTGCCGCTGCTCCAGGCGGCTCGCGACGTCGTGGTCGAGCAGCTGCAGTTGGAGCATGTGCTTGTAGGGATCACCGCTGCTCTGCAGCGTCTCCAGCAGCAGCTTCTGCAGCTTCTCCGGCACCAGGCTATCCACGGGTTGCAGCAGCTGGACGGCACACTTCTCCAGCAGACTCTCGACGAAGTCGTTGCGCTGCAGCAGCAGATAGTCCTGCAGATTGTGCAGATGCTGCTGCAGCTGGTCGTCGGCCTTGAGCACCGCGAGCAGCTTGCGGGCGGGCAGCTCGTAGCTGCTGCGTATGAGCTGGACGTGCGCCTCCTCGCCGCAGACGTAGCTGAGCGGCGCCTGCATCAGCTGCAGCTGCACGTTGCACTGCCGCAGCACGTTCAGGTACTTGCCGGCGCGAAAGATGTGCTCGCACTGCGGCGCCAGGAAGCTGGGCAGGCGCGCTTCGTGCAGCCTGTAGCGCTGCTGCCAGAAGGCGTGGCAACAGTGCTTCGGCGAGAGCAGCGCGCTGCTCAGGGCGCTGGCGTGCGTGTCCTCCACGTAGAAGTCGCCGCGCACGTCGTACAGCACGCCCTTCTGCGTCCACAGCTGCACCATCTTCATGTAGTAGTCGGCCACGGCGGTCAGCACCTGGCGCAGCGAGCTAGTCTTCCAGCGCTGCTGGGCGTCGTGCATCAGCGAGAGCAGCTCGGCGATCGAGAGGTCGCTGCGACGCGCCTGGCTGCAGACGCTGGCCAGCGACTCGAGGTTGCGCAGCCAGGGTCGCAGCTGCTTCACCAGCTGCTGCAGGTTGAGCTGGTGCTGCTGCAGCTGGGTCTCCAGCGCGGACAGCAGATCGAAGTACGCCTGCATGTTGCGGTGCATGGCGACGCCCAGGGTGCGGTAGCAGCCCTTCGACATGATCGTGTCCTCCACGAAGCTCTGCACGTTGATGTAGTGCGCGATCAGCGGCAGCAGCTCGTTGGCCAGCGCACGGAACGCGCTGCGGAAGCCCTCGTCGATCTTGAAGCTCACCTCGTCGATCTGCACGGTCCTCAGCATACTGATCATGTCGACCGGCACGTCGGGCCGTATGTGTGTGGTGGGCACGCCCGAGAATGCGTAGATCAGGTCGCGTATCAGCAGCTGCTCCTGCTCCTTGGCCGACAGCTTGTTCAGGTTCTCCTTGGGCAGGAAGTACCCGCCCACCGCCTCGAACGCCCACGTGCCGGCCTTCTTCGTGAAGTAGGCGTGCGAGGAGGACTCCCTCGCCTCCGATGACTGCTCTGCGATCGAAGGTGTCTCTTCACTCTTTGCGTTCTGCGTCTCCTCAGCCATAATCACTTTCAATTCTATATAATTTTTTTCAGCTCGCAAATGTGTGCTTAATAATATTTGTAAACGTTCTGGGCGACACTGTGCCACTCACTGATTCCTGCCTCAAATGGGTAAACACTGCAGTCAAGGCCTGCTCTGCTGACTTTATTCTAAACGATACTTTTCGATTTCATATACATATTTTCGGAATACAACAAGTATGAACGCTACAGTTGAGACTTCTCGACTCTGAAATACCCTATTGTATGTATAAAAAACAGTTCTAATTAACCGATCCTTCTGAAATTTAGCTGAAATTTACATATTTTGACACAAAGCCATTCTACCAAGATCGTTTAAAAATGTGAGAGTTCTTAGTAAAAATCTATAGGAAAAAAATAAAATAAACTCATAAAGAAACCTAGAAGATTCTTAATACCAACTTTGGTGATTCCATATATTCCACATTATAGTTCCCAAGAACAAATTTAATTTAAATTAAAGCGCATAAACCAGAAATTTATTAAGTCGTCTTAGAGCGGAGTTTGGTATTAATGAGCTAATAATATTTTTACAACCCACAAATCTTTATCAATGCTTTTAAAAGTGACAAAGAAAAGAATTACAGAAATTATTTTTAAAATCCATGTCTTTTGTCATTTTAATAATAAAAAATATGATTGATATACTATAATAACAAATTTTATTGGGTGTACAATAACTCGTGAATTCTAAAAAAAAAAAACAAAATTCACAAAGTTGTTTATTATTTTTCAAGCCAGACTTTGCCACAAAGTATATTACGATGCAGAACTTTGGCCTGCAATAGTTTCAATAACTTTAGGCCATATGGCAGAAATACGAAGAGGTGAGGAGCTCACGCAATGCCACCTTTATGATCTACACTTTGGGGTCGGGCTTGTGCCAGGCTGCCGATAACTTATGAATGAAAATGGCTTCACAATTCATTCGGCAAAATTCAGTTGGGGGCCATAAAAATAACACAATATTGTTGTTGTTCGTAGTATTTTCATTTGCAAGTAGCAAGTGGCAAGTGGCACGTACCTGTGGGAGCTACGATTCGCAGTCGTACCCAGCAGCGACATCTTCGGGAGGCGGAAGGCGACACGCTGCACCGTCCACAGGTGTTTTGCATTGGACACCATGCAACTGCGTCGTGCGCCTTCGCGAGGGAAAACGTGTTGAGAATTTCTTCATCATTTTTCCCATCGCGAACTGAGCAAAAGCCCCAAAATGCTGAGGCACTTTCTTCATAAATAAATAAATAATCAAGCTGTGTGTACGCGAATATGGCACAACAACAGATAACTAACTATGAGAACACTTTATTTATAGGCTTTGGTCGCGTGAGCGCCACTTGTCGTTGTACTCACTTGTTGTTGCTGTTGTTGTTATTGCTTTTGTCTCGATGTTCTCATTCTGAACAATGCAACGTCAGCGTCAGCGGCGACGTCGCGGTCGCCGTCGCCGTCGCCGTCGACAACAACATTAGCATAAATAAATAAATAACCGTAATAGCAACGGCAGCAACAGCAACAACCAAAGCAATAAAATGCATTGGCAACGCGACCAAGTAAATAACAATAACAATAACAATGACAACAGCAACAGCAACAGTAAAGAAGTGCCGATAAAGCTTTTGGGCTTCTGTTGCTTCCTCCGTCGGTCTTCCTCCCTTTAAATGCACTTGCACGCCGAGCTTTTGTTTTCGTGCTCTCTCTCTCACACTCTCACCTTTCGACTATGCATGGAGTCAAACAAATTTTACGCGAACGCGTGCCTACCGCACAGTGGTTTACAATGCTGCAAGGGGAATGCACAAAATGGCATTAATTTTTTAATTTGGACTTACAGCATTTATTATTTGCCATTTCAATAATTAAATTGAAATATATGCTTATAGTTTCAACAATCTCAATTTTTAGATTAAAATGCTTCTTTGCTTGGATTTTACAACAAAACTTCACTTTCATTACCACTATGCAGTGGCCAAATAATGGTATTACAAGAATAATATATGTACATTGACAGCACTTCTCGCGACAACAACAACCATGGTGAAAGCATGCAGAAGCTTAAGCTTCTCTGGCATGCATGTCTTCTCTTCTCTTCTCTTCTGGTTGTAGTTTTTGTTGTTTTTGCTGTCGGCAATTAAATTGAGTGCAAAGCTCAATTTCAGTTTCGGCAGCGACCACGGCCTAGAGCTAGAGCAGGGCTGTGCTGTACTCAGCTGGGTGACAGCGACGCCGGCTGCGCAGTGCTTAGTTGCTGCGACGCCGGCTTTGAAGTGCGATGTGCTCTGACTGCAAAAAAGTGCCGTTTAAGGTTTCGGGGTTTTTTGTCGCTGTTGCTTATTGCATTATTTATACACTCTGTGTACTCGTGTGTACTTTCTTGGGCCCAACACACGCACGCCCGTCGACAAAAACACACACAAATTATAAACAAAACGCGCCGCAATATCAACAATAGCAAAAGGCAATAGCAACAGTAACAACTACAGCCACAACTACAACTACAACTACACCTACAACGTCAAGCTGGTCGCATTGGTGACAATTCGCGCCTACTGCAACACTCTCAGTCTCAGTCTCGGCCTGAGCCGCTCTCACTGTCAGCGGCGTCGCTGTCGCCGTCGTCGGCCCTGTCGCCAACGATGTCGATGTCGTCTCAGTAGCGACCAAGTCGACCGCATTCTCAGTCAAACAACAAACGCAACTGAAGTAACAACAGTCAATCAGTGTCCGCGTCCCCTCCACATTATTTTAAATACAAAAGGCAAATTACAAAACCACCCCCAGCCTTCGGCGAAAAGTGCAATAAAGAAGAAAGTGATTACAGAAAACACACATAAAATTTGTGCAAAAAAAGCTTTTAAAATATCAATCGCGTGACGTAAAAATTGTCTGGCTCTCTCAAACGCGCTCTTTCGCTCCCCCTCTCACTCGCTCTCTTAGTGAAAAGTTATGAAATTGATGTTGTTGCTGGCGCGCGGAGAGTGTTGTGTTTAATGTTGCGTCTGCCCACGCGCGAACAGTGTGTTGAGTGGCTGCAGCTCATCCTGGTGCTGATCTCACACATTTGCAGCTTTTGCAGCATGTCGCTCACACGCAGCCGCCAAACGACGCTCAAGTGGATTAAGAAGCGTTTGTCGCTGCCGCGTCGCCGTCACCATCAGCAGCAGTCGCAGTCGCAGTCGCAGCGGGTGAGTGTCCTGAGCTGAGTGCAAAACGAAAACAAAAAGTGGGTCAACAACGTTGACGGGTAATTGCAACCCCCGCTTGGAGTTGCTTAATTGATTTCGTATCAAACGCTTATATTGCGGGTTATTTTTTCTGGGGAATTCAATTAATAACGCTGCCAGGCAAATTCAATTAAAGTCAATAATTTTGGCGTAATTTGCAGCTAATTTAGTTTTTCCTGCGAATTGTGGAGCAACGCAGCCGCACACAAAAGGGTTATAGTAACTTTCGCATTGGCGTGACTAACTTCAATTTCTCCAAAGCCCAGACGTCAAAAGTTTGCTCAAAAGCTCAACCCCCGCTTCGCAGCTACAGTCACAGTTACAGTTTACAGTTACGTTTAGGGTTGCCCCCTGCGCGCCTGGTCGCCAACTGTCTGCCGCTTTGTTCCGTTTCCGTTTTTATTTCTCCGTTCTTTTTTGCTAAATACTCTTATAGGCCACACCAGGAAGGTGTGTCCAAAGGCCCGACCTGCTCTGGCTTGGCCATGAGCAGCGTTCTGCATGCTAGCTGTGGGCCCGTTGATGGAGCCAACTCCACCGCCCTCGGCTGTCCGCGGCTTGAGCGATTATTGCTGTCAGCTTGATAAACAGTTCTCGACCCCCTTCCCCTTCCCCGTCTGTTGCTGTCGCTGTCGTCTCTTATCAATTCAAACAAACTAAAAAGCCCCCAAAGTTGCACATTACAGCAATTTGCGGGGCTCAAATTCGAGCCGCAGTGTTAGAAAACCAATTTATGCCATTTTATGAAAGTTTTGTTTTTTTTTGGTTTTTTTTTTGACGAATTCAGCAATTATTTGCGCGATTTCGAAATTGTTGTGGGCGTGTTGTTAGCAATGCGACGAGTTGCAGGCACAACACGTAGAGAGAATACGCCCTTGGCATACCAAAGAGTTTTCTATTATGCGGAGACGATTCGGAATTCGAACAGGAACCCGGCTAACTGGTTCAAAGTGTTGCATAGCAGTTCCGCCTCAAATTCCGAATAACTGTAGCATACTTAATATTTTGGAGAAATACTTAAAAAATTATTAAACTTTGAAGATATGTGTGAAGTAGAGTTTTACAAGTATAGAAAATATTTACTTTTTTAGTCTTGATTTTTCTCTATTTCCGAACAGAAACTAGGCAATGTGTCCCGTTGTATTAGAAATACCTGTAGTTTTTGTAGTATTTCTTAAAAAATATGAATGCCTTAAGATATATATAGTACAGTTTGACAAGTAAATAAAATATCTAGTTTTCTAGTCTGGATTTTATGGCTCTATTCGAACAGAAACCAGGAAAGTGTTTCTTTACATTAGAAATAACTGAAGCTTAATTATTTTTTTTGTAGTATTTCTTACTAATTATTAAAGCCTAATGATATAGACATATATATCGCAGATTGAGATGTATA
Organism: Drosophila rubida; assembly: GCA_035046165.1. Taxonomy (NCBI): domain Eukaryota; kingdom Metazoa; phylum Arthropoda; class Insecta; order Diptera; family Drosophilidae; genus Drosophila; species Drosophila rubida. Next base: position 7,463,935 of record JAWNOF010000021.1, on the reverse strand, counting down.
TAAAATATTATATGCTTTTCTAGTCCTGATTTGATGGCTCTATTCAAAGAGAAATCAGGAAAGTTTTCACTATGAAGGAACATTTTTGTAGTATTTTAGATAGCTATTGTAGTTGTACAAGTATAGAATTTATTGACTTTTCTAGTCTTGATTGCTTTCTATATTCGAATAGAAACCAGGAAAGATCCAATATATTATAAATAACTGTAGCTAGCTTAATTTTTTGAATATTTCTTAACAATTTTGAAGATAACACAGCTTTGAAATTATATAAAATATTATGTACAGAAACTAAAGTTTCGCCTTAAAATATTTAACTCTTCGAGTATTTCTTAAACAAAAAATAAGTTAGAAGAACTATACATATATACAGTACATAAAACATCAGTTACTTTTCTCGTCGTGATTTATGTGTCTAGTATATCAGCTCACCTTTAGGTTAACTGCCTCTGAGATTGAGTTGTTGTCGCAGTTTGCACTAAGTGTAGGTCTACCTTATAATTGGCAACAAGTATAGTTAGCTGCCTTTGAGCTGACGTCAGAAATTCAATCATCGACTTAATTGTTTTACTCAAAAGCGGAAATTGCTGTCCACAGCGTATAGCTTACAGATGAAAGAGCATTTGGCATGTGTCATATGTGGTGTGGCTGAAAAGTGATTCCTAGGCAAAAATAGATGTGCATATACATTGGAGAAACAGTCTGCTTATCCCGTGTCCAAATGTTTATTTCTCAGCACTTAGGAGTTGAGCGCGGTTTTTGTGCAAAGTTATCGATGATTAAAATCACATTAAATGGCGAAGAAGGGCACACAAAAGCTGTCAGCTCTCGTTGTCGACCATTCTGATGGCCTGCGTAAACAAAAGGCCTGTCAAAAGAACAACATACATACATACTGTAAGCCAAACACTAACACGTACGAGCACGGCGAGTGTTCGAAACTATCGGAGTTTTTGCCAAGTTCAAGGCAGAGGCAGATGTGTCGCTCTATGCGCTTGGCACTTGGCAATTATGGTAAACAATGTGGGGAATGGGAATCGCAATCCAAATGGCAATGGGAATGGAAATGGGAGTGATGGCGCAGTTGGTGCAGGGAACTGAAATGGAGACGGCGACGGCGACGGAGACGGAGACGGCGACCGAGACCGCGACGTAGAGCAAACAATAACACTCAGCGTATTAAACAAAGCCCAGCACGCAAAACAGACTAACAATAAAGTATCCCTCAACCCAGCCAATGTGGGTGTGTTGTTGTGCAGTATTTAGTATTCATTTATCACTGTGCAACAAAAGTCGAGCCGCTAAGAACGTGTTGACTTCGGGGTTAGACAAAACAGATGGGTGCAGGAAGTGCGCACTATCTTTTAATTAGTGGAAACTTAATACGCATGAGCATAAAAACTCGAAGAATATGATTTAATAAATCTGAAAATCTAAGCAACATTACAAAATATCACAAAATTAGATCGAGTGTCAGTTATGCATATACGAGTAAATTATTAATGTCATTTTGAATGTTGACCAAAATACAAATTATTTAGCTCACAAATAATTATGTTTCTACAAATCTTTATATATGTATGTCGCCAGAATTAAACGAAATATACAAATATTTTTGTTAAATAACTTAAATTTGTTGTTGATAGCTTCAATCATTAATTCCTCTGACAATTTATATATTCTAAAAATAAGAAAACCTTACAACTCATTTATTTACTCCATTTCGAACTAAATTTAAGGCTGTAATTGAAAGTTTAATAATTTTTTCTTGTATCATGACAATTTATTTAGGCCAAAAATAAGGAAAATTGTACAAATCATTTGTTTAATTGATTTAGAGTTAAACGATATATACAAGTTAAAAATTACTAATTCATTTTTGCATCAAGACAATTTTCCAACGATAAGAAAACATTTACACATAATTTATATACTATTTTATTTTACTCTCTTTTGAATCAAACAAAATATGCAAATTAGCTGTGAAGTTCTGAGTTCAGGCTGTAATTGATAATAACTTAATCTGATAATTCCTTCTTGGCTATAACAATTTATTCAGCTCAACTAAATATACAAATTAGTTGCGAAGTTCTGAGTTCAGTCTGTAATTGAATAATTAATTCTTGGGTTATAACAATTTAGTTAGGTCAAAAATAACGAAGTGATTTATTTACTTTTTAATAATTAGCAATTAACTAAATAAAGAAATCATTATTGAAATGTGAAGTCGAAACAATTGTAGACAGTAAGTAATTGATAGCTTTCGTGAGGCATTTTGCATAATATTAATTATGCGAGCAGTCAGATTTCCTGGCTGCTCGTGATTAATATTTGTTATGTGTTAATGGTTAAGTAATAATGTTGTCCAGTGTACGAGCGAGCACTCGCATCTATGCGCAGCCGAGCTGAGTGGCATTCAATCAAGCGCTCAGCTCGAATCATTCGTTCAGCAGCGGATTCGTATTGAAAAGCGTTCGCACGCATGGAAAATCATTCGAGCCTGCAATGGGCGAGTGTGGCGTGTAACTGTGTGTGTTGTAGGTGTGTAGCACTGTCTGCTCTACACTCCCCTCTACTCGCTCGCTCTATGCGTGTGCTTGTGTGTGTGTGTGTGTTGGCTGGGAGTGTGTGCGGCTTTTCCATTTTGCGCTTAGCTCATTTCAATTTAGTTGCGCGCCGCAAACGCTTTGAACTTGTTTTCCACCGGACAGACGCGGACAGTCGCAGTCTCAGTCTCAGTCTCAGTCTCGGTCGCTGTCGTAGTTGGAGTCGCAATCCCAATCTTAATCCCAGTGTCAGGCCCGGCCCAGAGCCAATGGTTTTGGCCACGGCCCGCGCCCGCTGCGCCGCGTTTTTCCTATTGATCTCGTGGCTCGAATCGCGAACGCCCCCCGCAAAAATTTGTGCGCGTTTTGATTTTTTGGCGCGTTTTTCATTTGTTTTCATCGTTTTTGCGCGCTTGGCCCCTCGCACATTGCACGTAGCTGGACCTGAACCTTTCTTGCTCTGCTGTCTGTGCCTTCTACCTTAGGCTACACACACACACACACACACACACACACACTGAAGCCAGAAAACAAAAAGAGGCGAAAAGAAAACAACAACTATGTATTGATAAATTGCCAGCCGACGATTTCCGTCGTGACCCGCGCGTTATGCAAAATGCTCAAATGTAAATAAATATTAAAATAATACAAAAATCACTAAGCCGCTGCTGCTGCGCCGGCTCCACTCTCCACTCTCCCCTGCCCCTCGTGCGGCCTTTTGTTGGTTTTTCTGTGTTTTGTGAAAAATGAAGTGAATCTGTCTTTTGTAAAGTGAATCGCCGTCGCCGTCGCCGTCGCCATCGCCACTGCCATATAATAATAAGCAATAATAATAATAATGTAAACCGACAAATTTTCGTTTTTTTTTTTTTTTTGAGTGGCAGCTCGAGTCGCGGCGTCTCGAGTCGCTCTGAGTCGCGTCGCGTTTCGTACAGCATTTTCTTTATTTATGAAAACAATAAACGCAACACAAACTACGCATTAAGCGATCCCTTGTCGTCCCCCCAATCCCCACTTGCGTCTTCCCCTCGTAGTGGCAGAGTCTGGATCGCCAGACGGTTTCCTGGCAGTGGCACGCATATAATTTGCATGTGGATATCGATCTTTACGAGGCCTGCGCCGACTCGCCGTCGAGATGTCTTATGTAATCTGGAAACTATTCATGAAGCAGTATGCTCGCCTGCGCCTGGGCCTGGGCCACAATACGCAGCCGACATTGATCTGGCATTCGTATGCAGCCATCGAGCCGGCAACAGCGGCGACCGTTGCAACGGTACGTCTTTTTCAGGGTGCATGAAAAGCGAAATGGAAATCCATGGGAATGGGGAATCGCGAACTGCGAACTGCGAACTGCGAATGGGGGTCACCTGGAAATTGTAGCAGCATTTATTGATTCAAATTGAGTAATTTGCAACGACATTGCATTGCAACGACTACTCGCAGTGCACACACAATATACACACATACTCGTATATAGTAGGCGATTAATCACGCCAGATTACTCATAAGCAAGCGCATAAATTGAGAGATCATATTCGAGATGGATTGCATTGTGATGTGCTGCACTGCATAATTGATTGTCGAGGGCCGAAGCGGAAAGCAGCTGATTGTCTTGCTGGAATGTTCCTCAATTACAGAGGTTTGCTTTAGCACTGAAAACAAAAGAGAACGAACTTCAATACAATATTTTCCATGTGTTTTAATATTTGTTAATTAATGTACTGAAAAGCAAAGGGAATGAACTTAAAGACTTACTTTATATGTCTTACAATTTTTGTTAATTACTGAACTTGCTTAAATACTCAAATGAAATGAGAACACACTTTAGTACACACTTTATATGTTTTAATATTTGTTAATTAAACTGCTTGCTTTAGTACTGTAAAGAAAAGAAAAAGAAAAAAGATCAGGAACATCAATACATACTTTTTATGTGATAGCTTTAGTTTTGAAAAGCAAAGAGCAGAAAGTGCAAAATTTACTTTAAATGTGTTCTAATTTTTGTTAATTGACATTTTTATTATTATAAATTAATGAGCTTGCTTGAGTATTGAGCAGAACAGGGAATAAAGTTCAGTACACACTTTATGTTTGCTATAATTTTTGTTAATTTCTGAACTTGTTTAAAGACTGAAGCGAAAAGAGAACAAAGTTCAATACATACACTATATATCTTTTAGTATTTATTAATTAATATTTTTATCAATTACTAAGTTTGACTTAGTACTGAAAAACGAAGAGAACAAATACATACTTAATATGTGCTATAATTTTTGTTAATTTCGAGTTTATCCAAGGGTTAAGTTGCAAAATAGGCATTTTTTTCGAGAATTTTTTTCCAAGGGTTCTGCGATATTTTCACAATTTTTGTTTATTGAATATTAATACATAATGTTTCAACTAGAAACTGTGAAATTTTTTAAAAAAAGACTCGTTAAGAATGCCTGAACGTTGACCCCATAAAAAATAGTGCTCTTAGAGAAATTCTCTTTTCTACAATTTTCATCTGAAATCAAAAACCTAATGTTCTCTTTTTAGTATAGTGTTTTTCATGTTTTTGAAAGAGAGATTTTTATTCTTACCTAAAATTGCAACTTTTTTCGTAATGTTTTCTATAAAAAGTGCAGTTTTTACATAAATTTCAACCTATTTTGGTCTATAAAGTAAATTATAATTGAGCATTATACAAATTGATCGATTCAAGACAAGAAAAAATATGTCTAAGCTTACAAAAGAATAAGTCCCATCGATGGATAGTTTTTGAGGCTTTCAGACTTCAAAAAAGGGTTTTGAGAAAAGCGCGTTTAAAGTGTCAAATTTCCTAATATTATACACACACATTTCAAATATGTCATATTGCTACAGGTTTCTCGAGATTGATTTTAACAACAACATTCTAACATATAAAATATGACATGAATTAGTAGAAGTGTTAAGAGTAAGATAACCCCTTAATGCACTTGCTTTAATACTGCAAAGAAAAGGAAACAAAGTGAAATACAAACTTTATACATATTGTAATATTTAAAAAGAATATTTTGAAGTGTCTAAATAATGCGCTTGCTTGAATACTGCAAAGAAAAAGAAGTTCAGTACACACTTTATGTATGTTGCAATGTTTAGACTATTAGACAACATGCTTTTTCTCGAAATCAAGTTGAAGATATACTTCTTCACATAGCTTCTATATTATAAACACTCACAATGCTATTAGACAGTTTGCTGTTCCTTGAATTTGCCACAAATTTGCCCTGGTTTTGGGCGACACAAAGTTTACAATTGAGCCAGTATTGAGTTTCAAGTAAACACGTGAGTTCTGCGAAACTTTAGAGACTAACAGTTGAGAAAATGTTATTATAAATAAACAAATAGACAGCAGAAACATGCGATATTGAGTAAATAAAGCACATCAATAGAACTAAAGTAAAGCGTCAATATTTCGCTAACTTGATCAATCTATTTGCCAGTTTGTTTTGAGTGCAATTGCAGTTTGAGTTGACTGCAACTTTGAGGCGGAGAAATGCATGAAAAGCGCAGAGGAAATGGCGGAGAGTCGAAAGAGAAAGACAGAGAGAGGAGGAGGGGAACGAAAGCACATAAGACAAAGTAAAAAGTTGCCGCTTTTGACGTACTCGTAATTTTTTGCTGCGCATTGATATGATACGAAGGCTAAGAGGCTGCCTGTGTGTGTGTGTGTGTGTGTGTGTGTGTGTGTGGACCACCAACAGCTATTGGCCATTGGCCAGTTGCAAGTTGGCCCGAACCATTTGCTGTTGTCTGTGGGCCTAAACGTACTGTCTGCCCGATTGATAATAACAATCTGGAAAACTAAGAGATGCAATAAGTCAGCGCTAAGTGTTAAAATGTCGATATTAATTGTGGACTCGCTGCCACCGGTTCAACAGCAATAGCACAGCCTGCCCCTGCCCCTTGCCCCGCTCCCGCTCCACACGCGTCGCTCGCATTTAAATAAATTGCGATTATGGCCGCAAATGTGGCAGGCAGCGAGCAGCAAAGCCAGTGAACCGGGCAGCCGAGCAACCTGGCAAGCAATGCGCTAATAATATTTATCAGTAGCTCATTTGTTGCACGGACACGGACGCCGACGGACGCCGCCGACTCGTTGGCCAATAAACCCCGAAAACGAGGAAAAAACGAGAAGAAAGAGGCAAATAAAAATCGCTGCTGCCTGCAGTGGCAGCTAATTGCAATGCTTGGCTCTGGCTGCCACAACAACTGCAGTTGTTGCAAGTTGTTGTGGTTGTTGTGGTTGTTGTTAGGTGGGGGCTGCTCTGTGCATCCGCTCGTCAGTTTTCGGTTGCCGTTTTCCACATTGTTTGCCAGCCATCCCCATGCATATTTATTTATCGCAACTGAGTTTTGCATTTTAACCAGAAATCATGCAACAAACAAAAAACAACAACCGTGACATGCAACAGCAACAAGCACAACTCTCGCGATGAACGGCTTTCAAATCGCCTTCAAAGCTGTTAAGCGAGCCAGGAGACGATTGCGACAGGGACAGGGACACGAAAACGGTTTACGGTTTAATATTTTCCCGCGCACACGCACAACGTGGGAAATCTCATGAAAAATTCAACGCATTCGAAACGTATTTTGCATGCACTTTTTTACTTTTCTCGTTGTCTCTCTGCATTTTACAACTTGCAGGGCAGAAAAGCGAGACAGGTCGAACGAAAGCCGCTCGCTGACTGATAAGCTGCACGGAATAAGGAAATGCAGAGAACTCTGCCGTCAATGTGGCAAGCGCAAAAACTTAAATTCATATTTCGAGTGTTTGCTTTTGAAATCGAGTACTCGCAACCAGGGCAAAGCTGATTACCATGCCTCGTAATTGACACCATCAGCTTCCGGCTAGATAACAACAATAAACGCATTGCAATTGATATCTATCTAATTTACTGAAATGCATTGAACAATGATTTTGTATTTGAGTTGCTTAAATACTCGTATTCCTTATGCTTTTGGCGATGTTTAAAGCATTTATTGCTGCTCTAAAGATTGAAAATTTTTCAACAATAAAAATAAAACTATATTGTATTTGAGTTGCTTAAATACTCGTATTCCTTAAGCTTTTGGCGATGTGTAAAACATTTTCTGCTGTTTTGAAGATTGACAGTTTTTCAACAATAAACGCATTGCAATTGATATCTATCTAATTTGCTGAACTGCATTGAACAATGATTTCGTATTTGAGTTGCTTAAATACTCGTATTCCTTATGCTTTTGGCGATGTTTAAAACATTTACTGCTGTTTTTAAGGTTGACAAATTTTCAACAATAAAAATAAAATAATGTTATTGTATTTGAGTTACTTAAATACTTTTATGTCTTTAGCTTTTGGCGATGTTTAAAACATTTATTGTTGTTCTCAAGATTGCCAATTTTTTAACAATAATAATAATAATAATTTTCAGAAGTGCATTGAATAATATTTTTGTATTTGAGTTAGTTAAATACTCTTATTCCTTAAGCTTTAAATGTTTTTGTATATTTGAGTTGCTTAAATACTCTTTTATTCCTTATTATTCCTGTTTTCAAGGATGACAAATTTTTCAACAATAAACGCATTGCAATTGATATCTATTTAATTTACTGAAGTGCACTGAATAATATTTTTGTATTTGAGTTGCTTAAATACTCTTATTCCTTAAGCTTTTGACGACGTTTAAAACATTTACTGCTGTTTTCAAGATTGACAATTTTCCCAGCAAACTGTGAGGCAATTGAATTGCAAAATACCTTAAATATATCTGCACAACTTGGAATCACAAATGAACTTATTGCTAATAGAGCAGTTATTGTCTTTTTTTGTCATTCAATTCGCAGTTTTGTTAACATTTTCAGCGGCCTTCAAATTCTGTATTTAATTAATGACAAAGCGACAAAGTTTGTGGTGTTGTGCGTTTATTTTAATTGTTTGCTAAAAACATTTAATTGGCTGCAGGCTTGTGATCAAATTGTTACGCTTAAATGCTCAAATAAATTAGGCGCAATTTAATCAATTTTTAACTGCATTTCTGAATTGCTAATGTCAATAATATTTCAAATATATTTCACCCAAAACTATAATGAAATTATCTGCATTGCACAATTAAAATGTACATATTTTTTTGTGGTTTTTTTGTAGTTGAAAAGGATGCTTACTTACAATACTAGTACTAGTAATACTTACTAAAATGTCCTACCTAACTTAAAATATTTTTAGAGAAGCGATAAATTAAAGTGAATGCTAATATTTCTATTACTATTACTAGTACGAATAAATCAAATTTTCTAAAGCGATAAACTTATATGAATCGAATTTTCCCATAATAACGATTGCTCTAACAATATTTGTGTTAATCGAGTGAAAACTGGCAATGCTAAATTAACCATTTTTTGCTGAATGCAAATATCTGCATTTAAGTTTAAAATATATGTGTCTATTCCATGCAATGCAATTAAATGTATGTAGGAGTATTTATCAATGTAGTATTACTGCATTTCATTTAAATAATTCCCTCACAATTTCGCAGCTCCTATACTGCTGTTTGCAGACAAGATACAAATATTTTACGGGTTATTTGTAGTTAAAAAGGATTCTTACTAACATTTTGTACATATTTTATAATACCGTTGCTAATTGCTTAATTTAAATAAACCGAATATTACTTTCCTTACAATATTTGTCTTTATATTATGCACTTATTGGTGCACTTAAGTTAAAAAAATAGAGAAGTGTTTACTGCATTTAACAATAGACGATATAAATGCATGCAAGTGAAATTATCATATACATAGTCTTCATTTGTTATTTAAACAATTCGCTCACAACTTCGCAGATCTTTTACTTCATGTTTAGTTTTGGTGCTAAGAAACTCAAAGTATCTGCAAGGCATAATTAATGAATTGGACACTTAATGGTGCAATTTGAAAATATAGTAAAAATATATATTTAGCATTTTGCAATTTGTGATAGGAAATATAATGTTTTTACTATATGTGTGTAGAATTATCGATATACTTAGTTAATTTACCATTGTGAATTATTGACGCTCACAACTTCTGAGCTCATTCACTGCCTTTTGCAGTGAACAGAGTTTCTGTTCAAATTATTAAATTATCCACAACTCTTTTGTGGCAATAATTATGCATTTAGTTGATTGATTTTGTGTTTGTTCGATTGTGAGTCTCAAGCGACTGCGGCTACTTGAGGAGCGTGTGCGTGAACAGGCTGAGCGAGATAATTTATTGTGAATGGCGTTCAATTTAAATGTTAATGTTACGAGTAGTGTAATCGGGAGAGCATGTTGCATTAGGCTTACGCATTGTCAGTTTGTCACCTCGTTCGATATTACGAGCAGTTTTATCTGATTTGCATGCAAATGGCTTTCTCACATCGTTTCGTTTCCATTTTCCCCATTTGCCACGCTGCCACGCTGCCACACTGCCAACTGCGCGCTGCCATGCTGCAAGCTGCAGTCAAATCATTTCTCTTTCGTTTTTTGGGGGGCAGTCAGAGGTTAGGCCAAGCCATTAACGACACGCACTCGCGGTCCACACGATGTAATTTTCAATTTCGTTGGCTCGCCTGTCACTTAATTTGGCAGCGGGAGCAGTTGCAACTGCCACCCACACACACACAGTTGGCTGTTGAATGTGTCTCCAAGCAGCGCGTCCACAATTGCAATTTGCACCGCCAACGCAGACGACGACAGCTGGCTTGGTCAGCTTCGTGGCGAGCCACGTTAGCGGCTAACAAATTAGTTACTGACGCAATATTTTGTGTATGCCGCTTGTCTATTTCACTATCAAAATCACACGCAATAAATTTCATTTGTCGCCCCTCTTCCCCCAGCTTGCAGGTGTTGCCACCTCCCGCTCTTCTCTCCACACTCCGCTCTCCCGCTCGCTGTCCAATTAATAGAAGCAAACGCAGTCATAATGTTTGTGACAAGAGCTGCATAGAAATGAATTTCCAAGTTTCGTCCGCGCTTGAATAACAAGCCACAGATTGTGATTTGATTTCGAATGTGGGTCAAACTGGCGTTAGCCGTGGTAACAGCAGACGCGTGGGAAGCCAAGTCGCAGTGCCATCTTCGCTGTTACCAATTTTCGGGGCCCAACGCCGCAAGGTCTAGACTGCAGCGACCTTCCTCTGCCGCAACTAGTGCAGCAGCAGGCACGCACAATCTTGCCGCGGGGCAACGACGCCGATGCGGACGCCGCAATTAATTGATGAGCTGCGTCCGGCAGCAAATTGGAGGACAGTCGGCGTGCGTGCCGCGCTGGAATCGGAATCTGGCACAACTGCGAATATGTTTTGATATATTTATTGGTATTTACTTCGGGCCGCACTTCAAAGCAGGCAGGCCGCAAGTCGTGGCAATTTATTGTGGCGCATGCGCGCTGCCTGCCTGCGCCACGGGCGACATCTGGCGGCGAGTCTAGACGCGAGTGCGGCTAGACGCTAGCACAGGACCCAGCACAGGACACCGCCGCCTTAGTTGTGGCAACGCCAGCCAACGAAGCGGCTGTCTGCAAGCGACTGGTGGGCGACGTGCAACAGTCTCTGTGTGTGTGCAACATATAAGGAAAGTGTCACTTTAAAGTATTTTTCGGTTGCTGCTGCTGCTGCTGCGGCAAAGTCAGTGGCATTGTTATGTGTTATGGTCAAAAGGAGGCGGCTGAGTGCAGCGTTGCGGCTGCACTTTCACTGCAAATTTGCGGGCAATGTGTGCGAAAGAAAGTGAATTCTACGCCGCCACACTTGACCTATGACAACAGCCCCCGAATCGCAGTCAAATGATTGTCATGCCAGGCGCTTGTTTGTGTTGTTTGTGTTGTTTGTGTTGTGTTGTGCGCTCGCTGTGAAATCGGATCAATGCTGTCCCCAATTGATTTTCTGTTTAACTTTTAACATGCCGCACTCACTCACTCACTCGCTCAGCTCGGTAGCCCCAGGCAACCCCAACTCGGACCCAAACTCAAGCTATCGCGTGTGCTGCTGCTGCAAGAACCTTTTGCTGTTGCTTTCTTTTGGGTGCTGGCTGCCTTTTTTGTGGCCCCAATATCAGCGCACCCTACTTTATTTATGTGCTTTCCATAACTTATTATGCTACCTAATGTTGCGCCAGTCTGTTGAGCTTTAAAGTTACAATTTGCCAACACATCGAACTGCCAATGACTGCGACACATTAGTTTTGTTAGCTGAAAGATATAAACTTGCTGGCATATTTGAAATACTTGGCTGAGTTGTGAGTGCATAAGAAAGCAGCAGAGTTGCGTTAGACAACAAGTTAACTATACTAATTGGATTAAACTATTAGCTGCAGCTGAAAGTTGAGCTGAGACTTTTTGAAGACTATATAAAAGTGTTTGGCAAATACAATTTAAATATAGATAGATTTATATAGATTTAGTAAGCGCCTCTTAAAGACCTTTAAAAAGTATTTACACAGTTTTCCAACCTTAACAAAATTAGCAGTGTTTGTAGCTAGACAAATATAAATGTTATTGATGTTTATAGATAGCCCAAAGTAATACCTACAAATAAGTCTACAGTTCTTTTAAATTATTGTGTTAAATGCATTTACTTGCAGCTTATTCTAGTGAGTCTAAGAAATGCAAAGACTATATAAAAGTGTTTGAGCAATACAATGAAATATATATAGCTTTGGTGAGCGTCTCTTAAAGACTTTTAAAAAGTATTTACACAGTTTTCCTACTTGATTCCTTTACAAAATTAGCAATGTTTATAGATAGGCAAGTATAATACTTATCAATGTGTAAAGATAGCCTAAAGTGATACCTACTAATAAGTCTATAATTCTCTTAAATTATTGTTTAAACTGCTTTTACATGCAGCTCATTAATTGACTCTAAGAAATGCAATGCAATAATTCCTTTTAATAAACAAACTAAATTTCTGTTTAAACTGCATTCCATGCAACTCCAAGTTAACTTTAGTGTAAGCAAAGTTTCATCAAGTTTGGCTAGTTTTGCGACTTGTATGCTGTTTGCATTGTGTGGCGCGTTAAAGTGCCCTATAATAGGCGCTGTGCCCTCGTGTTGCATGCAGCACAATTGTGTATACGTATCGCTTTGAACTTCACACGTGTCTCGCTTGTTGTCTCGCTGTGTTGCAGTCAGTTACTGTAGCTGTCTCCTCGCTTCTCTTTGCAGACTGACACAAACACGGCAACGGCAACGGCAACGGCAACGGCAGGAGGCGCAACAACAACGACGACGACGACGACGACAAGAAGCGGCGACGAGCCAGGAGCCGAATTAGTGGATCAGGGCCATTTAAGCGAGATCTTGGTGCTGAATGACACTCAAATCGATGGCAAGAGCGCGACGTCGGCGCCGCTAGCGGTGGCCATCGACATGGACAACATGAACATGGACGCGGACACGAGCAGCGACATGAACGGGGCCAGAGCAGGCCACACAGCACCCATAGCGCGCGACGAGGACGACGACGACGAGGTGGACGTCGACGGGGAGCTGGCTGTGGAAGTGGAGATGTTGCAGCAGCAGCTGTCGACGCTGGCCAAGTCGAATGCTAATTATGTGTGCTGTCAATGCCCAGCAACAACTGCAACAACTGCAGCAACTGCGACGACGGTGAACCGCAGCAAGTCGCGAGTTCGCAGCTATCTGCAGAAATGCAAGCAGCGTCTAACGGGTCAGCAGAGTCGACTGGCAGCGGCGACGACGACAACAACCACAACCACAACCACAACCACAATTACATTGATCAAGAACGAGGCGGGCGCAACAACACCCACAGCAGACGACGTGGAGGAGGTGGACGTGGAGGAGGAGGAGGAGGGCAGCTGTGGCAGCAGGGATTCGGCCAGCGCCTATGTCGAGTGCCTGCCGCCAGAGCTGAGTCTGCGTCGAGCGCCAGCTGCGCCACAGGAGTCCAGCAGCGACGACGACGACGCTGGCGACGAGGACGCAGAGTTGGGGCAACAACAGCTAAAGGTATTTTTGTCTGTGCCACTAAATTGTCGGCCCACTAATGCGGCCCTTGCCGGGGCGATTCGTTGCAGCCGCCACTGGATGCGAGGACGGATGCCACGCTGGCCCAGCTGATTGACAGCCATCTGTCGCACATTTATCCCATCTACTGGGCACGCACGCGTGCGATCTTAATGCGGCAGGCACGTGAGCTGCTCGTGTCCCATTTCGAGGGCTGCCTGGCTCGATTCGAGCGGCGTTTCCTATGCAAATTTGCGCAAATTGCCGCAACGCTGCGCGCCACTCATCAAATTGGCGAGGTAAGTGCACCCTCTAGAACGCTGCCCCGCGGCGTTGCAAGCTCTGTGGCATTTAGTGTGTTGCAATTTAACGATGCATATGGCAGTGGAATGGCGAATTGCAAATAGTTTATGGTTATTCAAATGAGCTGCGGCTGCTTTTATGGCTGCATAGAGAAAGTTAATTGTAGAACTCTCTCACACATTACGCACAACTGATCGCAACAGTTCAATACGAATTAAGATCGTTTACTTTTCGACCTAATTTTCACACAGCCACAGACGGCACACAGCACGGCATAAACACCAACTTCGAGTGAGCACAGTTAAAGCACTTTGTTGTTAACAGAAATAGCTGCATAAATAGTTTGTTTAATTGCACTAAGTCTAAGCAAAGTGCAAAGGTTGAAACGCATGCATTGCAAGCAACGCGCTTTACAGCAGCCCTGGTCGCTGTTAACTTAGGTCTAAACTAACAGCGCGCTGTAGAGCGCAACAGTGCCATTGTGAGCACAACAGCGCGCGGCGCGTAAGCTTAACAGCGCACGACGTTAACAGCAACTAAGTTTCGTTTCGTGTGTGGCTTGTGGTTGCCGAAAAGGTCGAACGTGGAGCTCGTGTCGTCGTCGCATCGTCAGTTTGAGATTTGAATTCGCGGCGCGCAGTCTTGTGAGCGGCAGAAAGTAGAAAAAACACGCAGCGAAGACGTGGACGTGCTGCATGCGGAACGTGCAACGCTTTTGTCGTATTTCGTCAATGTTTTTTCGCAGGCGCCTCATCAACGAAATGTGCAACACAATTTCAAAGGAATAAAAACAACAACGGCCATAAGTGCGCTCGAAAGTTACAACAACAACAACAACAACAACAAGAAAGAAACAACCACAAATCACAAGTTGCAAAAGTGCCTTTTTACAGTGAAATTAATTGTGATCGACACAATAAAACGAAAATTAACCGAAAGTACCTATCAAAGTGCCACTAATAGTTGCTAATAGAAAATAGTTAAAGCGCCTGTGATTGGCGCATAAATCAGCGGATTTTATCGTTCTTCCCGAGGTAATTTATTTGTTTTCCTCCAACCCTTCGATTCGATCTCCAAGTTGTCCCTGAACTCTGCGCCGTGCCAGCAATCAATACTCGACCATTAATGCCATAATTGTCGAAGGTGCAAGTGGCCGGAAGCCACAGTCGAAGACGTCCTTCGGCCTACGCGACGTATTTTTTTTTTTTCTTTCGTTTTGTTAGAACCTTCACTTGACACGACTGAAAATGTAAAACGCAATCGAACAAGAGCCACGAACAGCACTCGTAAATAGGCTTTGCATTCAATGACAAAGCCAAAGACAAAGTGTGGGCAGCCTTTCGAAAAAACAAAACGAAAAACAAAAAGAAAAACAACAATTTGAAAATAAGTAAAAAACAGATCGAAAATTCTGCGGCTGTCTGTTACGAAATGTGTTCTTGCGCTTATCAGCGAACGAGCCGTGGCTGTGTCTAAGCTGTAATTTATGGTAATTTGCGTTACGCATACGCAGTGTGGTACTGGCTCTGAGCACTTGCCGTGCCATAGCGAATGGCCGCACACATGTTGCACATTCAACACATGCCACTGTGGGAGTCTATAAAGTGCTCAACATGACCTACATACGGCCGAGCAGAGCAACAGCTTTGGACGGCCAGCGACGTGCGGAGTCGTGAGCGCAAACATCATTTTTTATTCGAATCAATCAGCAAAAATTACTACGCACATTTGCAGCTGATTTTAGATGCCATAAAGAGTTCTCTCTATGTGTGTGTGTGTGTGTGTGTGTGTGTTGAACTCCGGGGCAGCTTGAGGGCGCCCCCAGTTGCAGCTGCCTGATGCATCTTAATTGCCTTTTAATTTCTCAAGCTGTGCGCTCAGTCTGTTTCCCCTGCTCTGCGTCCCGCATTTAATAATGAAACTTAATGCAGATACTTTGCGGCGTCGCTGTGCGTGTGTAAAGTGCGTTCTTATACCCTGTAAAAAGCGCCTTGTGCAATGCGCACTTCAGCTTTATCGATCAATTTCGTATATTGATATTTCACAAGCGCCAGCAAATCAACTTTATGGCAATCTGCATTTAATAGCTTTATTTCCAAACTCATTAATTACAGCCGCCTCAATTAAAACAGATCTTCATTTTTTACATTAATAATTTAATATGTTTGTTTCGAGGGAGCTCAAAGTTACAATAGAATGCACTTGAAAGTTAATTTATTCAGATGAGATAATAAACTTATTTTAAAAGATTTTCATTATTTTTCTTAATTCTTAAGTTGCTTATGGCAATCTGCATAATTCCAAATTAAATAATTATATACGCCTCAATAGAAAACACAGATCTTTATCTTTTTTACATTAACAATTCTGTGTGATTTGTTAAGGAACTTGAATAGTATTGAATTCACTTGATTTGAAATTAAGCCCAAAACTCAAAGTTTATTTATTCAGAAAAGATTTTCATTATTTATTTTAATTCCACACAAACTCTCAAGAGTTATAGAGTAATTCTTAAGTTGTTTATGGCAATCTACATTTAACAGCCTTATTTCCAAATTTAACAATTACATATGCCACAATAGAAAACACAGATCTTGCTTCTTCAGTTACATTAATTTTATAGTATAATATTTATAGTATTGCATTCACTTGATTTTCCCTTTTAAAAAAGCATTTACATAGTCACTCATTCACTTGATAAAATAAATTTATTTTAAAAGATTTTCATTTATCCTATTTTCACAAAAAGTATTACAAGTCTCCAAAGCTCAAATTTGCTTAAAAAAGCATTTACATAGTTGACTCATTCCGATGAGAAAATAAACTTATTTTGAAAGATTTACATTATTTATCCTAATTTCCCGAACCTTTAAAGAATTATAGAGTAATTCGTAAGTTGGAGTCAACTATTTATCATTTCCATTATGAAATTGTTCTTGACATTTGCAAAGTCAAAGTGGAATCCTGCAGATGTTGCAACTTAGTTTAATGGGTATGTGCGAACTTGGCATTTTAATCGCAGCATATTTTTACTTGTTTTATTTGTATTTTGTATTCTGAGTTGTGAGTTTTTGTTCCCTGCTTTTTTCTCAATGAAGCACGTTCTGTAATTTAATTCGCTTTTGTGCGCAGCCGCAGCCGCAGCAGCGACAAGCTTCGGCTTCGGCTGCAGCTTCGAGTGTAGAACGAAGGGTCGCAACTCTCGTCAGGTTTTTTGTTGTAGTGAGTTTTGTTTCGAGTGCCTTCAATTGTAAGCGGAAGTTGTGTATTAAGTGGACGCACAGAGAAAATAACAACAAAAAAAAAGAAAGAAAAACAAATAGAAATAATAATAAAATAAAAGAGCGCTGGGGTTGCCGTGCATTGGCTTTGTGCATTGTCCAAACTGATTAGGCCAGAAAAGTCTGCAGCTGGGGCAGGCAACATGGCATATCACTTAGACGCAGACGAACGGCAATTACGGCCCGTGTGTGTGTGCGTCTGTGTGTGTGTCGAGCATTTGCCGCATAGATAGAAAACAGCTTCCGAGTTGAGGCAAAGCAGCAACAGTTGCGCGCCCCATCAATCCCCGCATTGCTGATAAACACAAGCCACAAGTCCAGACCCAATTCCAATTGCGATTCCCATTCCATTTGCAATTTCAGTTGCAGTTGCAGTTGCAGAGAGATAGACATAGAGAGAGAGAGGGAGAGAGAGCGCGCAACATTTGCGCTGCGGCAATAATTTTTGCTGGAAAAGTGCTTTGAACTGTGTGTGTTGAACACAACATGATCGGCATTTGTTAGCGATAATGAATTGAACATTTCTGAAAACATGTTTGTACATAATTTGTATGCAGGCACCACTCGACACTACGGGACTCTCCCGCTCGCTCCCTCTCGCTCGCTCTGCCAGTCGGTCTGACTCGTGTTGTGTTGGTCTAACTAAGAGCTGAGATACTCGATCTGTATCCTACAGAGATTGCTGTTTGCTTTGTGCGCGCACGAAGCGCAGAGTGCAGAGTGCGAAGCGGAGAGAAAGACGGCGAAAGAGTGTGAGGGGGAGAAATGCGCAAAGTGTAAAGTGCATATTTATGGCTTGCATAAAATAACTTGTAAAATGCATTCACGAGTGCGCACTCACATTCATATGAGTGGACACGTGTTGTGCATAAGTGAGTATTTATGTATGCGTCCCTCTCTCCCTCTCTCCCTCTCTCTCTCGCTCGCTGGCTCGCTCTCTCTAGTGTTGTGTGCGCGTGTGAATTGGCCATAAAGTCATGACAATCACATGTCGAATTACAGTTTCGAGAGGAAGTTGTCATTAAGGATATTGATATGGATGAATTGTGTGCACTGCCATCGGAATAGACGCGTAAACAACGAGTTCACTGCTTAGATGATGTCTGCAGATTAAGCCCCGACTCCGGCCCGTTCATTTCATCTAACTATTTGCCGAGTTCGCACTGGAATTAATTTAAATTGCTCGCGATTGGCAATCAGATCGACAGTTATGGATATTTATGGAGTTCAGCTGCTCAAAACTTGATTATAGGAATTCCAAATAAATGAGTGTTCAATTTATTGAGCTTAGCTAATATTTGAATTGCACTCATTTTTATACCCTGTGCCTATACGTAAAAAGGTATATTAAGTTCGTTTGAATGTATGTAACACGTTGAAGGAGAAGTCGCATATGTTGTTACAATCAAAATGTTCTGAATTGAAAATAAAATCGATTTAGCCATGTCTGTCTGTCTGTTTGTCCGTCTGTCTGTCCGTCCGTCTGTCCGTATGAACACCTAGATCTCAGAGATGGTAAGAGATAGAGTAGCCAAACATTGGATTTAGGTATAATATGCAACTACGCAGATCAAGTTTATGTTTTTTCCTCCCCCGCTTTTCCCCTTGCCCTCAAACCGCACAAAACTGTGGCATCCACATTGTTAAAGCTAGCTAGTAAGTTAATTTAATTTAATAAAAACTATATAGATATTCATAATATAAATCGAAATCCAATAAATAGTTGAAATCAGATAAAAACTATCAAAAACTAAACACATATGCAGGTATGTGTCCATGCGTAATCGAAAACAAAGTTGGGCTGCTGATTTGTCGTTTGATGTGATCTCTTTTGAAATTGCTGTGTTTTAGTATTCGCAGGTTTTTAGGTATTCTTATTCCAATGCAAACTAAATTACGGCAACGACAATTTTATATATGTTTGATTTAAATTTTACTTATCAGATGGTACACTCATTTAGTTAATATGCAATCTTTCTGTTATTGACAGGGATACTTAATTTTTGTAATTTTTGAATGAATCATTGCTGCAAAGTTCGCGCAAACACAAATTCGAATAACAGTCTTGACATTTTCAAAATGTAATTACTCTAACTGAAATGAATTTCTTTAATTTGACAATCATTATGGCCAGCACGAAGCCTGACTTCATTGTCGTCTAATGATCTTCGTATGCATTTCAAATTCCATATCAATTACGGTTCCAAAGAGAAGGCGTCGCGTCGTTTATGGCGGCTACCTACAGCAGCTGCTAATGGCATGGCTTTTTATAGTTATTCTATCGGATAGATACTTACCACTTCATTATAAGATACTCACTCATTACGACAATTTGCGTAGTAAAATGCCAGCGAGAAACGCAACTGCAATCCTAATTCCCCCCGGCGACTTGACGATTTCAGCCAGATTATGTTACGAAGAACGCAAGTTTGTGCGCTGTTTGTTTGACTGCATAAAATACTAAGTACTGCAAATAAAACCAAGTGAATAAAAACGCCAGAGACAGAGCAGCCAGCAACCAGCAACCAGTGGAGTCATGCTACGCAAGTGGCAAGTTGCAGCTGTGCAGCGAGTTGGCAATAGAAATGAACATCGAGAACTGCATGCGATAGCCTTGAATTATTCAAGCGCGTGTGACTCGCTTAGTAATTAACCCAGCACAAAAGCCGCAGGCTGCTGATGAGTCGCGCTTCGGATTGACTTCAGCTGCGAGCGCAGACGCAGACAGTCGCTGTTGGAGCTGCGGTTGCGGCTCGAGGCGGCGACCACGTCAAGTGCCAGTGGCAGACACCGAAACTGAGACAGAGACTGAGACTGAGACGTGAAACACATGTGTGTGTGTGTGTGTGTGTGTGTGGATAGTGTGTTCCTTTTTGTTTGACTGACTGACTGACAGATGGATGGACTGACGGACTGACAAACTGCTAGACTGCCAGTTGTTGTCTGCCGTTTGTTTTACTTTGTTTTTTATGTCATTATCGTCATTGTCTGGCTGCGTCTCCCTCCCTCTCTCGCTCTCTCGCTCTCTGTCTCTCTCTTTGTCTGGCTGCAGAAGGTGAATGCTTCCTGCAATGCCAACAGGTAGACACAGACAAAAGGCACTGTGAGAATCGCCCGAATCGACTGCAGGCGAAACCAAAGCAAATAAAATAGTTAGCTATAAATTTGTGCAGCCAACAAATGACAAACAAACGAAGCCGTCAAATCCCTTGAATGACATCGACAGCGACTCCAACTTTGCCTGCAAGTTGGCCCGACAATTGTCTACTGCAGACACGCTCTAATAAATGGTTCAATAATAAATTACAAGTACTTGCGGCCAGCCAGCGGCCCCCAACTTTAAAGACTGCATTTTTGTTTGGCGTCACGTTATTTGTGCATTTGTCAAGTTCAAGCGTAACTCTTGTAACACTGCACTACAGCAAACTTCGACTCGGGCACTCGTAAATATGCTTGCCACTTAAGTCAAAAACTTCTGTTTATTACTCTAACTATACAAGCAACTTACTTGCAAATCTGCTTTTAGAGACTGTCTTTCAAAAGTTGTCGCAACTCTACCCAAACTGCAAGCTTCAATCGTAAATTCTTAAGCTCTACAAGGTTTTTCATTTAATACACAAAAATCCACAAGTATTTTTGATAGCTTTAAATATTATTAACTGCTTTTAACTCAGCTAACTGAAGCTACAAATTTAAGATCTTTAAAAACTACAATGCTTCATTTAAATTTGACTTCAAGTGACTTACTTATATATCATCTAAACTACTCTCAATATATCGCAATGTTGTCTTAAGCTGCTCACATATTGAACTCATTATCTATCTAGATTTTTGTATTTTAGAATTTATTTATGATTTTTATTATGTATATATTTGAATTATGCTGCAAATCTTTTTAATTGGGATCAATTGCAATAAGTTTGTTTCGCGACTCGAAATATTTCAGAATTCAAATTGCTAGCTAATGCTTCTGCACTTTGTTGGGCTTGCGCGTTGCATGTGCCGCGTTGCACAGTGTTGTGGCAGCAGCGCTGTGTGGACGACAGCGACACCTTGCCTTGGGCGGCTTGTGAGTAGGATGTCAGATCGCGGCACCTTCGTGATTTGTGGCTTAAGGGCACATATGCGAGCGAGGCTAGCCGAGGAACCACCGCCGCAGCACACGGTGGTCCCAACTCCCAACTCCTGGTCAATGGTATGAATATCCATGGCGTCCGTCCGTCCGTCCGTCTGGCTGTCTGGCTGTCCGGCTTTCTGGCTGTCTGCGTCTTTGTCCATTTGTCTGCGTGGCTTTTGGCCGCCGGATTAGCATTGAAATTGACTTCGTGCTGTGCTCATTAAAATTTTACGTGCATAAAGTTTATTTCGATTTGCCTGGCGTTGTCTCTCGGTTGTTGTCCCAGCGGTTGTCGCTGTCGTTGTAGTTGTCGTTGTCGTTGTCGCTGGCCACGTCCTTATCCTCAACCTCAACCTCAAAGTCATAGCCAGTCGTCAGCGTCATCGCCATCGCCATCGCCGTCGTCATCGTCTCTTGGGTCGCTTGTCGTTTCCCAATAAAAACGCCAAAAAGCAAACAATTACATTTCGTGGTTGCGGCTTACAGAATTTTCCTAGAATCTGCGACTGAGAATGAGAAAATGCCGTTCAGCTGGCATCGCTACTCGTTTTCTGCTTTCAGCTTTCTGTTTTCGCTATATTGAAGTTTGCTTCCTTATTGGCCGAAAAGCAAAAGCAAAAGCAAAAGCAAATCAAGCGCAGCTACTTAGTTAGAAAACCCTTTCGGACTGCGGTTCAGTTATTGGCGTTTTTAATGTGTTTTTGCGCCGGCTCGATGCATTAACAAGTTTACAGCCGTTTTGGAATTGATGTGGCTAACAACTTTTTCAATTATCCCCAGCGAGAGAATCGGTTTCTAACTGAAATTGGACGCGAATGCGAACTGTGCTCTGCTCTGCTCAACTCTGCTGTCCTCGGGCCACCAGTTGTTGTTGTTGTCGTTGTTGCTGTGGCAAGTTGTGTGTCTTCTGTTATTATGCCATGAGGCTATAAAAACTCGTTTTCAGCTGTTTCGCCGAAGTTCACGATCAGCTGTGAACTGAAAGTGGTTGATAGCGAGCGGCCAGCAGGCAACGCGGCAACAACCCAGAAGAATCTCAGTCTCCGGCCCAAGTCGTACCGGTTTTGCGCAGCTCGCCGTTACTCGCCGCCAATTGCACTCGTAATTGAGCCGCATCGCCACGGATCTGATGCGATCGTTTCGATCTTTGTCTCAATCTTGCAGTCCATCTTCGACTTCATCTTCGTCTTCGCCTTCGTTTCGTTTTGTTTCGTTTCGGCAGGCGTTACGTGCACTGATGTAACAGCCAACTTGCCGCTTGCCACTTGCAACGTTTTGTTTTGCCCGCCTCAGCAGATTCGGCTTTCAGCAGTTATGTGGACGATATTCTGATTGTGGAACTATAATATTTCAGCGAGCAATCGACAGCCACTTCCTGCTTATGCTTTGAAGAAGCTGCAAAACTAAATAGAAGACAACAACAACAACAACAAGAAGAGCTGAATTTGGCATGCCACCAAGGGGCATGTGGCAGGGCGGCTGCCTGCCATTGCATTCCGGCCATGCAGCAAGCATGACAGCCTAGACCTGATCTATTTTGGTCACGCTGCAACTGCGCCCCGCCCGCTCTGCTCAGCTGCTGCTGCTGCTGCTGCTGCTGCGACTCTGCTACACCAGCAACGACATGCAAAATAAACATAAATATTGCACACATTCGGGGAATACAGCTGCCTCTGCTGCTGTTGCCGCTGCCGCCTTTGCTGTGCCGCAAAACAAACAATTTGTAGGTGTGGTGGCTTCACTGAGAACAGCCAGTGGTGCCGTGGTGCTGTGGTGCTGTGGTGCCGTGCCGCTGGAGGTGCCATTCTCTTGATGGCCGTTCTGGTAGATGAAGCGGAAATGTGACGTTGCTGGCAATAAATTCACTCGCTTTGTTTGTGCAAAAAGTTCAAAGATTCGCAGCAGATTGCGACGCACAGATGCTTCTCGATCGCATTCCGTTCTTTTCGTCAACATGCCAACTCTCGAGCTGATTGCAGAGCGCAGAGAAAGTTGCCAAAGCGCTCAAATCACATAAATAATTAGAAGTAATCAAGCAGCGGATCGCTGATCTATCTACTACATTGCTAGAGCCACTCCAACTGTTAACACACACCACCACACACTGCGGTTTATTTTTCTGAATTTATAATAAGTTTGAGCACTAAAACGTATATGGTTTATTTAGAAGTTTGTCAAAGCTTTCTGTGCAGCTTAATTATATTACCTGTTCACTTTTCCCACGTCGTCTTCGGTGGAAATGCTGTCGTTCTAACTGTAATAGCTTAATCGAGGCATTTCCCACAACAAGCCAAGCTTTTCTAAATTGCTATTTTTGCAAACTTCAATTTTAAATACTCGGCTGAAGTTTTGGCGCTGTGAAAACGTTTCTTTGCTGTTGTCATTAACAGCATATTCTGTCTGTGCTTAACTGACAACAAACTAAATTTAATGATATATATTTGATTACCATTTATTCTCATTGCAAACGCATTGAACAGCAATGAGCGAAAAATCGTTGTTGTGCTACCTGCTCTACAACTTAGCTAACAGTAGCTGCATTCTACTGATGCCAATTAAACAAATTTAGCCATTGTTCGCGCTCCGTTCTTGGCTTAATTTAAAGCTTTCCCACCTTCACGTTGTTCACGAACACACATAATAACAAAGTGCTTGAATGGGTTTCTCAGCGCATTAGTCATGCGCGGCTCGCGAGAAACTCTTGGACTGTTGGAGGGGCAGGGGCAGGGGCAGGAAGACATAGACATCAAATTGATTCGCAAAATTAACGGCCTTCTGTCTGTCGCTTTTGGTGGCGTTTTCTCAGGCCGCTTAGGCGGCTAACGCGGCGTATGCGTAATTAAAACATGCGCTGGCGGCGCTTTTGACCAGGTGTGGCCCTTATTCTTTTTCGTATGCATTGTATTTTTGCGCCAACATATTAATTATTTGCCGTGTAGCTCGAAAATACCTCCAACAAAAACAACAACTGCCGATAGACCAAAAATGAAACAAAAATAAAATCAAAAAGTTATTGGGCGTCGGCGCACTTTGTGCCCCACACACAAACACAACAGCAACAACAACAGCAACGTCGTCGTCGGCACAATTTACCGGCCAGCGGCCAACAAGTTGTTTCTCTTTTTGTCGAGTTTTTGTATTTTGTATAATTTATTAAGAAAACACGCCGAATGCATATGTAGAAATGAGCAGTCGTCTCTCTCCACGTCTCTCTCCCAGTCGCTGGCCGTTCGTGCAACGCCTTTGTGCGCCTTTGCATGCGTAATTTGTGTGGCGCTGACGGTGGTCTCACTGCCCGGTCCCGTCATCGTTGTCGCCGTCGTCGTCGTCCCTGTCCCAATCCGGGTGCGACGGCACCCCCATTGAATAATTGCCACAGGCTGGGCGCCACACGCGGCCGAACGCCAACGTTGCAGCGCCGCGAATGGCAATGCAACAGGGACCGGGAATGGGAATTCGGATACAATTTTGAGGCGAGTATTTTGAGATAGTTGCATATGCATAAAGCGAAATATGCATATACTCGTATATAAATGTGTATATCTCTGGCTGATCTGCATACGAGTGCGAGTCGAGTATATGCTAATGACACGACATGTCGACTTGATTGCTCACCGAGTGCGTTGAAAGATCTCGCATACCCTGCAACCCAGTTGTTGGGTTGATATCAGCTTTTCGCCATTCAAAATCGATTTAATTGCGCAGTTTTTATGGCGTCATAAATATAATCTGCAAAATGTTACGCTCAGAAATTAATTGCAAATACAGTTAGCATTGCCGTTGCTTTTTCGGAAGTGAGGTAATTCAATGCGCAAGGCCAAGTCGAACATTAAATACACCTAGTCAACCTTGTGCAGCTAAATAAAATATTGCCCAGCTGGAAGTGCTGCGAGATAAAAACAATCAAATGCCATGAATCACAACGGCATAGATGTATTTATGTGTTTGGTGCAGGGTATGCTTGAGTCGACTGTCGCTTTGATATCCTTTGGCGCGCTTTTTGCTGTGTGGCAACTCGAGTGTAATTTAGTTTTCAACATCAAAGGCGTGGGAATGACGCAAAAAATGGCACAAATGCTGCGTAATCCCAATGATATATCGCAACTGTTAGTGATCCGAATGGCGGGCAAAGGATTCAGACAAATCCGCAGCCAAAACAAATCTGTTAAAGGTAGCAGCACAAAAAGGCAGGCTAAATGCCGACAATGGAACTGAAATTTGTCGC
This sequence comes from Drosophila rubida, assembly GCA_035046165.1. NCBI lineage: Eukaryota > Metazoa > Arthropoda > Insecta > Diptera > Drosophilidae > Drosophila > Drosophila rubida. The sequence goes on along the minus strand of JAWNOF010000021.1, from coordinate 7,438,471 downwards.
CGTTGCAAATTGAAAACAACAGCGAGCGACAAAAACATTCCAAAACCGACGAAGGCAAAAGAATGCCAAACGACTGACTTGACTTTGAGAGCCAAAAAGGGGAAAAATTGTAACAGAATTCGACAAAGAAAAAACTAAAAAAACTAAAAACTAAGAATTGAGGAACCGAGAACAGCGACTGGGGCTTTTGCTTTTGTGGGGTTGAGCGGCGACGACGTTGACAATGACAAGCGGCGTCCGAGCGACGCGATCATTTGGGTCAATGACGACGAAATCGAAGCGACGCCGACGCGCTGTTCAAGTCGATGCCAATGATTTAGAACCCAGCGACGACGACCGGCGACCGACGACCGACGACCGGCGATCGAGAGCAACAGCGGCGGAATGAAATTGGCGGTCAATCAAGCAGAAAATGTTGTACGAGAATCATCATTTTAGCATGTGGCGACAGCGAGTGATACAACCCCTGACCCCCCTACCCCCCTGCGCCAGGAAGTTGTTGTTGTTGTTGCTGTGTGTGGCATGGAACGGCGATGATCATTTTGTTCAATCGATTGTAAACGATGCGTTGCGATCGCTGCTCTGCGGCTTTGATCAAATGACAAAATTGATCATTTTCTGTTTGAATGGATTTTGGACGCAGACTCCCTCGCCACACCCTCCTCCCTCCCTGCTGCTGCTGCAGCTCCTCGCGCTCCCTTCGCTCGGCAGCAACAACAATTGATTTATGCCGAGCGCAGTCTGTGTTGTCTCTGCTGTGTGGGGTCTCTTGTGGCATGTGCAACAACAGCAATAACTGAAACCTTTGCGCTGTGTGTTACCTATAAAAATATCAGAGCTTTTGTGTCGAGCCAAAAGGTGCTATAAATCAAGCCAAATGTGAGCGCACCTTTTTTTTCCTTTTTTGTGTTTTGGCTGTTGTGGTGCTTTGGTTTTGTGCGCTGTGCTGCGCTTGGTTGTTGAGTGAACGTTTTGACCATTTTCCGAGTGGCGGCCAAATTAACAACAATGCGAAAAAGCAACACATTTTCGCGTCACAACAATTAATAGCCGAGCCAGGATCAGCGACGACTCGCGCCAGTCTATAAGGTCTCCGCAGGTCTCTCACTCAAACTGTCTGTCGTTCGGGCTGTGGCAAGTTTGTGTACGTTGCTGTTTTTGAGTTGCAAGTTCGATTTCACATTCCCGTAGGGGTGAAATCTTTTGCGTTTTTCGAATTTTCCGTCGCGTTTTGTTTTGTGAGGTTTTTGTGAGCTGAAAACGCTGTGGGTAATAACCAAAAATTAGCAAAAATTGCTAAAGTTTGACTTGCATGATTTATCTATAATTTTGCATCGCTCGCCGGTCGCGGCTAGCTCGCAGTCAGTCCGTTCCGTTTGGGGGCAGCCACAGCTAGCCAATGCTGCCACGCCGCCATCTGATAGGCCCACAGTCAAACACACACACACACTATATATGTGTGTGTGTGGATAGGGAGGGAGACCCCGAGTCGAACACTAACAACTGCAACTTCATCTGACAGCCTGGGCCATTTTTAATGCGCTTTTCAGTCTAAGCGATTTTCGGTTTTCGGTTTCCTTTTTGCAGCTTAACACTTGCGGGTGTTGTTGTCTACATAATTTCACTCCAGCATCAGTTGCAGCCACAGTCTCAGCTTCGGCCATTGATGCGAGCAGGGGAGGAGGGCAGCGTTAAGCTGGGGCTGGGGCTGGCTAACATGTAATCGTCGTAATAATAAAAATTTGCAAATGATTTCGTTACTCAATCTTCAAATCTGCTTTCGTCTATCGTTACAGTCCTGGTTATGGCATGCCGGCTGGCCGCTGGCCACATCCAATGGAGCGCTGGTGCTGCAGTTGAGCGACTCTGAGATCGCACACGCACTCCAACCAGCCGAACTCTATCTGTGTGTCAAACTGGGTAAGTGGGTCGAGCGCGACAAGCAGATCTCCTACAGAACTTGGCTAAAAGTTGTCAAAATATTGATTGCCTCAACTTGTTAGCAATAAAGTAGTGCTTATAAGACAGCTGATATCCTCCTTCAAATATTAAGCATGTTTGGAGTAGGTAGCCAAGAAATTATCAACCTTTGTCTAGACTTACTTAAGAAAGTTACCCAATAACATTATCTTGAGCTTGTTAGCAGTAAAGTAGCACTTATAAGAAAGCTGTATTTTCCTTTGAATATTACACAAAGTCATAAGCATTTTTAGAGTAGTTAGCCAGGAAATGATCGATCTTTGTCTAGACTAACTTTCAAAATGCTCTTCAATTAAAAGTTTTCCAATAACATTCATTATTGAAATGTTGTTCAAATTTTAATAATAGCATATACTAAACTGAACTGCATTTATCGATCACTGACTGCTGTAAGTTTCGATTCCAGATATCATTATTATTATGAAAGCATACATTTTTTTAAGATGTTACCGTCTTATGAGAAACTTAAATGCGCTCTAGTTTAAAGCTTAATTGATATTAAAAGGCGATATTATGTGTGTGCTTATTATCGAATTCATATAACATATATTCCAAATAAGAAAAATAGATTTGCAGTAGACTTTCTACTAATTGATAAATTTGTGATACATAATTAAAAAACTCGTAAAGCAAAAGTTTCGTACTTGTGCAATATTTTTCACTAATTTATTAGCAGCTATAGTTTTATTTATTTTACTTTTCGAAAGTGATTACTTTGTAAGCTCAGAACCAAACTAAGAATTACAAATGCGCTCTAGTTTGAACCAAATCTATTTAATATTAATAATATTAAAATATTTGTATCTCTTCAGCAAATTATTGTAATTAGAAGAATAGACTATTTAGTAGATTGTTCAGTAATATTCCAACTTCTTCTTAAATTTGTGGTACATGCTTAAATAATTTAAAAACTCTTATGATAAACGTTGAGTACTTTTGTAATATTTGTGTCGAATTCATTAACAATTTGGCAGTTATAGTTAATGTATTTATTATAGTTTTCGGAAGCGATTCTTTGTAGAGCAACAACTAGGATTGTTTCAATAACTAGCTATTGCTTTAATTGCGACATCTCAAAGTAAATGCATTTAAAATCAACTTCAATTAGTCGCTGCACATCGCAGCTTTCTTCCGTATTAACTCACCTCATTTTCACTCCGTTAATCTGCTCGGTGGCTGAGTAGTGTTCCATATAGTTTGGCATCTCTTGATCTAAGAGCAACAGACAGCGAGCCAGCGAGCAGCAAAATGCTGCTAAGTGGTGCAGTGCACATGGTTGTTAATCTAAAACTGATAATTTGTGTGCTTCAATTTCAGAATCTGACGCAGAGGCCACACCGCAGCTTTATGTTGTTTGGCGCTCGTCACAGCAGCAGCAGCAGCAGCAGCAGGAGCAGGAGCAAGAGGGGTCAGAGCGGAGAAGTGCGAGTCGCAGTGAGCTACAGACTCGCTGTATCGATATAGATTACAATAATCCACGGCAAGAGCCAATCAGCGTGCTTCAGCTGGAGATGTCGACGGCGGCAATGGCAGCAACGGGGCAGGGACTGGGGCAGGTTAACGATGCCGCCGTCGAGCTGCCGCAGTTGTTGCAGAATCTGCTAGTGAGCGTGGAGCGGAGTATAGAGCGCGTCTCGCTCAACGAGCTGCAGATGCCACTCGCCCTCGGCGAGGACCAGCTCGATGAGGCCAACAACAACACAAACAGCAACAACAACACGAACAACATTGGGTCGCCAAAGTGCGCGTTGCGGCGCAGCGATTTAATTACCAAAAACAAACTGTTCAACAACCGTTACATGCTGCGGCGCCTGACCAATCGACAGGACAGCATGAACTCCACCTCGTCGGGCAACAGCAATGCCAGCGAGCGCAGCAGCTCCAGTGGCAGCAGCCGCAGTGCCGGCGACGAGTTGCACAGCCACCTCAACCACAACCTGAGCAACAACAACAACAACAACAATCCGAACAACAACGGCAGCGACTTGGTGCCGTCCACGTCGCCCGCTCTGCCGCTGTTTTGTTTGGGCAACTCATTTCCGCACATCGACAGCGACGAGGAGGCAACGGATGCCGGCGACAAGCGTCAATCGCTGGGTAAGTGAACGACTAATCAACGTTTACGTATACGTAATATTGCATTCGCATTACGCATACGCCGCATTGCCTGGCGGCCGTACGAGCAGCACAACAAGTGCGCTTATCTCGCTGCCACAAACTGGGCGTTGTGCTCCTATTTTTTCGTTCGTTGGCTCGCTTATTTGTTTTAGCCATAAGATCTGCAATCGATCCAAGCGTAATTTACAGTCGCCGCAATTGTTGTATGCAAATCTTGGAAGCTGCTGCTCTGGCACGCCCCCAACGCCCCACAGTACTCAAATATTCAATTAAACGCCCCGCGGCCAAGAGTTGAGCTCATTTCGGTCTGCACTCTGACTAATAGCAGCGGTTTAGATAGTCCACCAACAGTGTGGCGTCAATGCGATGTAATTTCTGCGCATAAATTTGCCAACATTTGATTCAATTAATGTACAGCGATAGTCCGAGCATTCTAGTGAAAGTACCGAGTGTTGTCTTCTGGGTTGTTGTGATAAATTGTACTTCTTTTGATCGCCGGCGAGTGTGCAATGATAAATTATGAACTTTCGCTGCGGCTTGTTGATTTTGGCGGCACACAATACTTGTAGTTAGCTTCGCCGTCCCGCTGAGCTGTTGACTGATCCATTTCTTAGCACTTTCTTCACTTTCGACTTGCCCTCTTGATTGAACTTTTAATCAGCTGTACTGTATCTAAAGTGCACTTTGTTTTTAACAAATATTGGCGAAATAATAGCAGCATAAACTAGCTGCATATTTTCTAATCTATTGCTTGAAATGATGCGCTCTTAAAATGCTTTCGATGCGCAGTCAATTGATTCTTTTATGATCACAACAAACAAGAAACCGGTAGACTAGAAAAAGTTAGAGACCATCTTTATCTTTGGCTTCTTTTCCCATGCTGCTCAGGTTTAATTGATTATTTAACTGCTACTTTGCAGATTGTCTCAGCCATGAGCCATAAAAGTTTATGCTCTGCCGCTTTCTCTACCCATACAATTTTGATTTCGAGTGTAGAGTCGATCGTCAAGCGATCTGGCTTGCATTGAATTAATGTTCAAATCTAAATTCTCAGTGTATATTCAACAATGTGCCTTCGGACGCAATGGGATTGCAGTAAACAGCAGTTGTCGTGGACCTGCCTCATGCTCAATATTGTGATTGTGGTAAGCATGAAATGCGTGTTGCAAGTGATGGCTTTACACAGCTTCTTCGAACAATGCAGTATCTGATTCTGGGAGTTCTGTTCCAACATGTCTATGTGCTGGTCAAACTGGGACCCTTATACGAGTTCACATCACTCTTCACGATGCTCTCCTGGATCGAGGGCATCTGCAGCATGGTGCTCTTCGTGGATACCATATTTGTTATGTGTGGCATGGGCGCACTCTTCATGGTGGTGAGTGCGCGTCGAACTCGCAGCTGCAAAAATTGCCACAGCATTTTCAACCACATCCTTGCCATGCAGGCAGTCATTTTGGGCTTCCTGCTGAACACCGTGCTCCTGATTTCCGGCAGCTTTTCGATTGTGGTCTACACGGATGCCTACGTTGTTGTGCGTGGCTTCCACAGCGAGAAGCTGTGCTACTATGAGAGCACACACGAGTGCTGCGGCATCAATGGGCCGCAGGACTATGGCGTACCCATTTCGAACGACTCCATACCCATCTCTTGCTACAAATATCTCAAGCCCGTGCCTCAAAATCTGTACGAACGCGGCTGTCTCTATGCCGGCTACGACAGCTGGTTCTGGTTCATATTCTCAAATTGCTATTGGCTGGCTTTTGTGCTCATGATCGTCGACATCGTCTGTCACTTCAAGCTGAAGCAACGTCTGTAGGGCAACTCCTCTTGTCAATAATAAATAAATGCAAGTATCACTTGCTAAACTAACTTATGGCCAATGCAAGTATCTCCTCCAGTTCGGGCGGCAACTGAAACCACACACAAACACACACAGTCAGTGGTATTGTATCACAGTTGCAGCAGCACAGCTGAAGTGGAGTTCAGTTTCGACTAGAATGCGTCGACAACGCCCACGGCTCGACCACAAAAGCCAACAAAAAAGCTATTAGCCATTAACAACGGCGGCCCACAGCATCCGCCAGGCGTTGGTTAACCACAAAATATCGTTGTCTTTTCGTGCCAGCAACAACAACAACAACAACGACAGGTATGAGGGGCAGCAGCTACAACGGTGCAAATGCCTTTTAATTTGTCAAAGCCTAAAATATGAAAATTAAATGAGAAACCAAAGCAATGCGGCGCACAGTGGAACCAGTTCGCCAAACAAGCCACTAAACTGACCCTTGTCAACCTAACATCTGTTCATTTTGCATTTTACATGAGGGCAAGATATGGAAACATGGCAGATAAATCATTGAAATAGGCAGAAATAGAGAAAACCACGCTGAAGAGCTTGATAAATTCAAATGAAGTCGCAACGTATTAGTTGACAATGTGTAAATACAACTTTCAGTTTTATGCGCAGTTTCTAAACAGATTGAGAAGTGATTGAAGACATGTCAGTTAAATGATATTTTGATAATAAGTAACATAGTATTTGAACATGTTGTAAATATGTTCGACAACTAATAAGCAATAGTTGATATTTTTGATTTATTTTAAAGCTAGTTTAGATGATGCAAATGTTTACTACACAAGATATGACAACTAATTTCAATAAAGTGCAAAGTTGTAGACATTTTAGAAATTCTTTCTCTGCCGAAAACACATTAGGGAACATAGAGTAAGTAGCCTCCCTAAGTGCCTAGATGCAATTCCTTAAAATTGAGCAGACAAGTGACATATAAGTAAAATGACATTTTGAACTTTTCAAGTGCAAGTTGAAAGAAGGCATAAAGATAGTTTCAATGAAATTGCCATATAACTAAGATCTTTAGTTGGCGCTGCAATTGGCAAAGGACGCACAAGTCAATTGGACTGGGGCATGTTAAGTGGAGTTCGTTATCTGATCCCAGTGTGCGCTGGCAATGGAATGCGATCGACCTGAAGTCGTATTTTGGGTGTGTGTGGGTGCAATTTGCAAGCGGGCATAAATCAGCTGACAAGTGCGGGGGCAAACTGTGGCAGCAACTGCGCGTATTGAGTTACGTACTTATGCATGCAGCGTGCAACGTGCACCCAGCACCTGGCAATGCGCAGCAGCGGCCAACAGGTGGTGCAATCAGGTGGACAGCCACACAGACTGCGGCAGAATTTCTGCAGACGCTGCAATGTGTCGCATTTATAACAAAATTGTCGCACGCGAAAGTGGCGACTCCAAATTTACGATCGCAAACGGGTTTCATTTTATTTTTGTGGTCCATTGCCACGCCCCCTGAGCGAAGTAAGTTGTGGGGGCTACTGTGAGTGCGGCTGTCGCCAAATTAATCAAATGACATTATTATGCAAAGCACGTCGCACGATCCTGAACCAGTTTTCAAGGTTTCCTTCGAGCGTTTAAAATGCAATTAACCCATATCTAACGACCTGTACATATAAAATATAATATTAATACTTGTCACTCTTTTCTGCAGCGAACGACGTCTTGGAGACGGAGCTGGCGACAGGGACGGAGGCGGAGGCGGAGACAGAGACGGAACTGTTGCCGCCCAACTCGATCAGTGAATTGCCCGAGAAACTGCTGAACAGCGGCGTCTATTTGCCAGGTATTCATCCTTGCGAACTTTCCATTTTTGCATAATTCTAGACTTTCACTTGTCCCCCCTCCAACTAGCCGAAATAGAAAAAGTGTTGCTTATAAATATAAATTGGAAATTGCAAACGCAAAATGGAAAAGCAGCGCCCCGCGAGGCGATTTTGTGCTGCGGCCTTCGGGCGTATTTCAGCGAAACTCAATGCAATTTGAATTCGATTCAATTTAACTTCAATTCAATGCAGTCAAATTCACATCCAATTCAAATCCAATTCAATTCAATTCAATTAATTCACACACTTTTTCGCACATTAACACGGCCTGTCGGCATCGGACCACCCAGCGAGCCATTGAGTTTGAATTGAAGTTGGAGTTGCAGCTTTGATTTCGATGCGATATTCAACGATATCCATTCCATTTCACAGGCACACGCACCCTCCAAGGCGACCCACTTGTGCATGTGGACGCCGACGCCGTGGCAAGCGCGGGCCTCAACTGCTATGAGCTGGCCACTCTGCTGCTCTACTACAGCACCATACCGGAGCGCAGGTGAGTTTGCGAAATCCATCGAAGGTGCCCCCCGTCTCCACTCCCCCCAACCAACCTCCCAACCTCCCCCGCGCAATCAGAATCGCAGGCAGTTTAATGTCAAATGCAAAACGCATGGGAATGAGCACAGCGACGAGCAGCTGCTCCAGGTCCAGCAACAGCAACAGCTCCAGCTCCAGGTATTTCAATTTGTCTGTCCGCAGCAGCAACAAAGCGAAAGAGTAGAAGTAGAATGGAGCGGATGCAGGCGCAGTGGGTGGAGGTAGACTTTATAGACTCGCAAGCAGCCCATCCATATTTACGAGCAGATATGCAAATGTGCAGTTAATGCCTGACCAAGAGCCAACAGCAGAGACTAGCGCTGGGAAAGACGACAACGACGGCGCTGCACTTAAGCCTTTAAGACGCTATAGGGGGACTCTCTTGGCCAAGTTGAGCTCTTCCCAGTGCCCCCGTCGTCTCCCCAGTAACACATCTGTTCGCTTGGTCGTCTGGCTGTCTGGCAATCAGGCAGTCGAACTCATTGCCGCAGCAGAATATGCATGCCAGTCAATTTGCCACTTTGGCTAAAAGGAAACATGCAACAAGAACAGCCGAGCAACAACGAACAGCAACAACAACATCGAACAGCACTTGTGTTCAATGCTGAGAACTTTGCCACAGAAAATAGAACAAAAGCCGCAGTCTAAAAGTCGATAACACTGCGCTACAAAGCGCCGAACGCGAAACGGGAAAGATTTTACGCTACAATTGAGCCGACAAATAGATAAGCCGGCATTATGTCCACTTACCACACTTCGCCTTATAACAGATTAGAACATCATTAATCTCTGCAAGTACTTGCAATTGCTGTGGCTTTTTCAAAGCTGTCGGCTTACGTCTTTCATAGTTAGCAGATTGCCTGTGGGATCTCTCAATCACTAAAAAGTATTAGTTCACTTCGTAAGTGATATAACGGGAATAAAATTATTCTCATTAGCGTTTTTTACTGTGTTATATAACATAACAGTAATCTAATAAATCTGGCTAAATTCACTTTAAACTTTGTTCACATATTGCCAAAATATTTTGTGAATGAAGAACTTCTTAATGAAAGTATTTAACTATCTCTGTGTGTGATTCTTAACACTTCTAGCTCTTTCAAAGAAATCCACAGTTCAGTGCCTTCAGACAATAGATTACGATGCAAACGTCCTTTAAATGGACTGCAATAAATATTATCTTACAAGCCATGCACAAATCGAGAACATTAATTTCTCGCTATTAGTTTTCACACCTTTCCGCTTGAGGTTTTATCTTCATAATTGAGAGACATTCGTAAATTAAATAGATGCAATTAAGTCTAATCTTAATAATTATATAACGCTGCGGGAAACGAATTTGCGGCGCTCTTGAATAATTTTCAGACTTTTCAATGGAAATTCTCTGACGATCGTTAAGTAGTTTTGGAGAAGCAACAGTTATGTAAGCTTCCTTTGAACGAATGCAAATAAATCGTATCTCATATGTAAGATATGAAAAGGGAATATAATTAATCTTTTTCTACTCTTTCACATATGCGGAAGATCTTGCTTTTTGTTTTCGTAATTGTTGCCGAGACTTTTGTCGCTAGCTTAGCATCTAGATAGTCCTAGACTAACGCAGTGTTTCACCTTATCAAGATAGTGGGTTAAGCTCTGCTGTGTTCTATAGTGTAATTTTGAATTCTAGTCTCTGCAACAGTTGTTGGCTCTACTAAAGCATGGCAGACACGTCGCTTGAGGGACTGTGCTCTTTCGGCTTCCCTTTGTAGAGCAAACCGCAGAAGGAGACAATGAAAGACAGACAGAGACGGCGCGAGAGAGAGATGAGGTGTGTGCGCTGCGAGTGAGAGGGAGAGAAAGATCGTTGCTGCAGGCGTATGAATGATTTTTTCAGACAGATTCGTGACACTTTAAATTTATGATGTGAACTTTAGTGGCCCAGCGATGAATGCTTTGGTTGTCGTTGTTGTCGTTGTTGTCGCTGTTGCCGTTGTTGTTGCTGCTCCTCCACACGATTCCTGGAAATATGAGAATAATCTGTGAAATCTAAATCGACATACGAGAGAACACACTCGTTGGCCACTTACATAAATGCTGGCATTTCCATGCCCCCCCTCAGCACTCCGCAGCCGCCATTCGAAGACCAATAGAAATTGTAGTATTTGTAATTCAGAATCCCGTTCCATGCAGCATGTTAATTGCTTCAATGCCAATTGATAAAATGCGGCCAAATCGTGTAGAAAACTTTGACAAACATTTGCGCAGAAAACTGCACAAGCAATTCAAAGTTTGCCATACGAAATTCCAAAACTGGCACAAACTCCAGCCTGTCGCTCTGTCTCTCAGTTTGTCTGCATGTCTGTCTGACTGATGACGATGACACTAAAGACTTTACAAGTTGCACTTGGACAGCCACTCAGTCTACTGCGTCCTCTCGCACTCTCTTTCGCCAGCGGATGGCTGGCAACTCCTCCCTGCCTGGCCAGCCATTGACATTATTTGCGTTTGTTTGCCGACATGTGTAAGGTATTCATTAGCTCGACTGTCCAAATCCAAATGCCAGTCGCCAGACAGACCGACTGACAGACAGCACTAGCACTGCACGCAAATATTTAATATTTGAGTTGAGCAAAGTTTTCACCAAGCTGCAGCGACAAGATGTACGAGTTGGAGACCCACACACTGACAGTAGTGTCAACAACGAGACTGCAGTCGACGCGACTCGATGTCGAGCTTATCCCCCCCAAAAAAAAAGAGAAGAAGAAGAAAACTTACATCATCCCACTTTGGGCCAGGGGCCCATTTGACCCTGTCACACTGTGAGCCATCTATGCCAGCTATGATGATGCGTTCGTTGTCTTCGCTTGTCTTGTATGTCTTCTCGGCAGTGTGTGACAGCGTGCAATTAAATTTGTTTTTATGGGTCTGCACTTCTGGGAATCTTTGAATGCCGCCTGTGCGCAAGGTATTAATATGCATGCCCGCGCATAATGCATAATACAAACAAATACAAATGCGAAAGAAAGCTCGGGTTACACACCAGCGACCCGAAGCGAGGACTCTCATTGCTCTTTCGCACACTGTGGGCCACTTGGAATTGTGCACAACATTCGTCTCAAGGCTCGACGGCAACGTGCAACAAAGCAAATAAGATATAGTGTGTTGTAAAACCGATACTAACTATATCTGAAGCCTGCATTCATTCGGTTTTATGCTTAGCCTTTAACAGCATTTGCGTGTCATGTTAATGCTGCAACTGTAATGTTATTTTACATAAATTGATTATGGCTTTTTATCGCCATATTCATCGAGTTGCATGCGAACGCAATGAAGCATGACTTTAAAGTGTTGTAAATGTCATTTGAACAGAGAGACCTTTTGGGCAAGCTCCGAGTATTCGCATAAAACATTAATGTTGCACACAGAACTGCGGCACTGTTTAATTTCGCTGCTATCACTAAAAAGCTAATTAACAAATTCATTTTTTATGAGTCAATAATAATTACTCAAATGCAAGCTAAAAAGCGCTTGTATAATGCCATTAAAATTTATTGATATATTTATGTGCTGTCTGAAGTACAAACTATGAACATTTTATAATTTAACAGCCATCAAATGTTATGAAAGCAAGGTCTATGCAAAAAGTGTTGCCACAACAGCTGAGGGTTAACATAACAGAACATGTAACACTTGCAGTTTAGCAGACTGTTCAATAACATGCATTTAGTAGTGACTGCTGAACTTTGATTCAAACTCACAATTAGTGGCGGCAGAGTATACAAAGTTCAATGGGGAGCTCGTCGTAAATCTCGTGGCAGGCTGCGCGCTTGTGTAGGTTGCTTTTAAATTGAAATGCCAAACGCTTTTGATGGCCGTGCTGTGCGGCATCATTAAACTGGAAACATGCCAGCGCTGATGATGCAGGCCGCAGTTAGCCGAGCTGCCCAGCTTGCCTGCTTGCCACTTGCCACTTGTGGCAGGCATGCGCATTGCGTGCAAATATCAGCTAAAATGTGCGCACTCTCTGACGGGGGTGGATGGACTGCTGCTCTGTGAGAACACGACTGGCAAACAAACCGACTAGCTGACTGCCTGACCGTCTGACCAGGCCATTTGCTGGCATGCATTTACAGTTAACTGCAGCTGCAGCGGCAGCCAGGAAGAGCGACACAGAGAGAGGGGGAGGCAAGGGGCAACGTCGCGCAGCTGGATAAAACGATTTCGGGGCAAAAGTGTTAAGCAAATGGCTGTTGGGCTTTTTATTAATGCGCCAGCTGCCATTAGCGGCAATTTTCAATTTTTATTTACGCTGATTAAAAGTGGCTACCAACTTGTCATATTTACGGGCCGCCTGCTTGCCTACTCCGAACTCCGTACTTCGTACTCAAAAAGGTACGCGAATAACTGTGCTAGGCAGCAACAGCAGCAGATGCAGGAGGAGGAGGAGGAGGCAGCATCCAAATGCTCGCATCACATCTAGTTGTGGGCTGCGAACGCAGAGCAAAGTGGCCAGAGCAGAGGCCGCTTATTGCCAATTAAGCTGAACTTGTTTTGGGCGTTGCCAGCGCGTTGGTTCTGCAGCTCAGTTGCAGTTGCAGTTGCAAAGCGATTCGGGCAACCTGCCACATCCACAATTTACACCATACACACACTTGACGTTGTTTATGAGCCCGCGTCTCAGCCGCAGTCTCAGCCTCAGCCTCAGCCTGACCATGCACTTCTTACCGTAACTGAAACTCATTGCATTTTTAACTTGTGTATTTGCAGCATTGCCCATAAAAGTACACCACAGCAGCAGCAGCAGCAGCAACAACTGAAACCCGCCCAGCAAACATTTACCATTTTAATTGCCATCGAGAAGTCGCAACATTTATGCGTAATCGACTTAATTTGCCAAAGTCTCAAACTGTTAAGCAAGCAAATTGGCAATTGTGAAATTTTGGCCGTTTGTCTCGATGCGAATTTGCTGCAATTGTGCAACCAGCAACAGCAGCAGCAAGAGAACAACGCCAGCAATGGCTGTGATCAGCTGGTAAGTTCAGCGTCTAACCTTTGCCGATTGCACCACAAAATGAAATCATTAGGAGGGCTCGCTCAGTCTGTCTGGCGCGGTTGACGCCCCTCGACCGCGCCACACAGCGCAGACACCCAATTAAAGCGCTTTACATGGCCGGCCAAAGGCAAACAGCAACACAGAACTTACCTGGCCACTAATGACGGTATTTCGCTTCTCTTTTTTTCTCTTTGTTTGACCCCTCAACACACACACACACACACACACACACCCACAGGAGTCGCAGCCATCGTCGTCAGCGTCGTCATCGCATTTGGTTAAATTCATTAGCGTGGACCAAGTCACGACAAGTGTTGCGCCATCGCAACTGCCGAGCGGCTCGCTGCGGGGCCAGCATCATCACGACGCTCTCAAGTGGCGCGAGTTCTTCGCCCAGCTCGAGGCGTTCCAGCGTCAGTGCGCCGCTGCCGGCGGTCGACTTGTTGCCGCACTGAGTGACATACGCGCCGCCGATCTGCTGGGCCTGCCGACGCGACGACAGCTCTACGGTCAGCATCGTGCCCTCAGTCGTGCCCTTATGGACTCGCAGCTGCACAATTTGCGCAAGCGTGGCGCCACACAGCTGCAGCGCCTCCAGGAGGCGGCCAGTGCCATCAATGCCCCGCCAGCCACAGCCACTGCTACAGCTGCAGTCTCTAGCTCTGCCTGCAACTCGGATGCCGGGCACAAGCTGCGGAAGGTGACGCTGCTCTACAGCGAAGTGGATCGTGCCGCACAGCGCCTCGAGCAGTTGACGGAGCAGCGACGCGAGCGTCTGCGGCAGCTGACGCGCCAGCGTGCCCTCGAGGACGAGATCAATGAGGTAAGCCATCACATTTTTATTGCGTTATAAAGTGCCGCAAAAACGGATACTTCTACTTTGAGTTCGCCCCAGTTCACAGTTGCCCCAATAGCTCAATTTGCAGCAATAGCGCTTTTAATGACTTTAAGGTGAACGATTTCTTGCTTCTGCATTGCATAACATCGATTTCACAGTATATCTAAAGTCGTTGCCGAAAATGCATTAATAAGTAAACGTTCTGCAATGTTGGGATGGTTTTTGTTCAATTACATCCTGAAGTTCAATTACATCTTGCACAACAATATTCAATATCTGCTGATGCTTAGCACTACAAAATATACTACTATTCCCAACTATTAACATAGCAACGAGTTGACAAAGATTATGATGTCTTTCATATACAGTTTTGCTGGGATATATATTTCAAAATTCAATTAAACCAAGTTAACAGAAGAACATGTTCTCAACTACAACAAGCTGACTTGCAGAAGAGCTTTTGTCAAATGTCATTCGACCATTTAGAAAATGAAACCTCATTGCAATTGCCAAGCACATCTCAGACTCTAAAACACAGTGCGACTCTTTGGTATTCTAAATGTTCCCCCAAAATGCGTAGACTCTAACATTTGGGCTATGCTTCGGATGAAGTCATGAATATGTCCACTCGCCGTTTGCTTTATGTTCAATTGATATGCAGCCAACGTGTTGATGTTGCAGCCCCAAGTTGTTGAATGCGTTGATAAGCAGAGGGGTTTAATGAGCCGGAGCTGGCGACAGGAAATGCGACGTCCACGTCCACGTCCACGTTCGAAATGCGAAATGTATCTGGCAGATAGGCGGCAACTGCGACTGACATTGTTAATTGAATATGCATTGCATTTAATGTTGGCTTTATTAATTTATTACGCGCATCCGCTTAATGTGCGCAACGGGTTCGCTCGTCCAATCGTTCAGTAGCCAGCGGCTGCTTGATTTGGCCAACAGCCGAGGCTCAGCGGCTCTTTGGCCAAATGGAGCCGTTAGATAAGCCTGCCAAGATGCAAGCGTTGCGACGGCGCATCTGCGCATCACAGTTGCAGTTGCAGTTGCACTCGGTTGCCATTTCCTGGCATTTTAATTGACTTGTTAATGGGTAGCATGCAACGGCAGCCGTCGCTCTCCCAAGGGCCGCTGCCTTTCTGCAGATGAATGGCTTTCCATGGCTGGCTACCTGAGCTGGCTTGCTACCTTTAACCCTCGCTTCCAGCCGCCAGTATGCATAATTGAGCACGCACGCACCCACAACTTGCTGCCGAGTCGCTGTCGCTGTGTGGCTGCAACCTGAAGATGGAGCTGTGGCTCCTCTGGCGCGTTATCTGGCCTGGGTAATCTCTATACGCGGCGGCGCTTAATCAGCGCCAATGACAGTTGCAGCAACGCCCAACGCTCCCAAAGACTTGGCAGCGACGCGGCTAATGCAATTTCGCTGATTAATCACAATAATTTGTTGTGGGATTAGTTAGCGCAGTCATAAAGGAAGACTCGACTCCACTCAACTCGACTCGATCTTACTCTGCAGATGCGTTTACATATTCGTCATACTTTCGCGCTACTATTAAGTCTTGCCATTATTATTATGATTGTTGCATGTGTGCCCGCCGTTGCCGTTGCTGTTGCCGTAGCAGTTGCAGTGGCAGTTGTTGGCCAACAAAAGTATGTCAAATTGCAAACACACGACAGACACGCAGCTCAGCAGCAATAGCAGCAGCAGCCGCAGATACGTAGATACTTTGTAGCTGTGCGAGTATCTCATAGATAAACGGCTCCTGGATCTTCAATTTCATTTAATAATTTGCGGAAATTGGCATTTAACAATTTGCAGCGCCTTGTTAACGTATCTCTTGTGCTTGCTGCTTATTTGATTTTTGCGGATTTCGGATTTCGAATTTCAGTCTTCAGTCTTCGGTCTGCAGTTTTCAGTTTTCAGTTTCGGACATTTTTCACACGCTCCTCCGCCGAGTCAGAGAGATATGTATGTGTGCGGCCATTTATCAAAAAGCAAACTTGGCTGGGGCCAAAAATTGAATTTTAATTGCCGACGAAAAGTTAATGAGAAAAGTGAAAGCAAGGTTAAAGAAATTAAATACATTTCGTTGCCGATTTTCAATCGATTCGCAATGCGCGCCAAGCTCTGACAGCAGTAGCGAGATCTCAATGCTCGAGCTGCCCATTGATTGCTCCATTGATGGCTTCACTCGCTCATTTCATTAGTTTTCATTCAAAAGTAGTTCAGCGATAACGCTGCCTGACTGACTGACCGTCTCTCGGTGTCCATCCAACTGATTGACTATCCAGCTCTCCACGTCTGCCTCCCCGTCTCGCTGTCATATCGCGATCGCCGCGAAAATTATACTAAAACTTACTATAAACATTTAACACCAACACGCTCTCAATTAAAAGCCCGTTGACAGCTTCCAATTTTATTTTTGGTTGCTGCTCAGCGTTCAGCGTGTTTGCATTTGGCGAGTTGAATGCTCTAACTTGTTTGCCGAGCATTGTTAATTTGTCATTGCAAATAGCCGCAGAGTTCGCGCAATAATTGGCGTGGGAAGACGCACAATGTCGATAAATACGTTTTATGATTTATTTACCATCATTAAATTACGATTATGTTGTAACGCCAACATTTGTTGCGTAAATTGCGATTTTACGCCTGTGATTGCTGCATTTGTTTCCATTTGTTTGGAAGCTTGCAAAAGCTCGCAATTATTGGTAATCAATAAATAAAATAATGTTGATCGAGTCTTTGAAAAGCAAAGCAAATTATTTAAAACACAGAATTGAAATGCAGGAGCGTTAATCACTATGCCAAACATTAAAAAATAGCTCGCGTAGCTTTGCGTAGAAATCACAGAGTATAATTCGTATTTTGAACTTATTAATTAGCTGCAAACAATACAAGTACACAATAATTACTTAGCTGCAGAAGTAGAACTCAAAATGTGCGAAATAATGCCGTGATTAAATGACTTTAATTACAAACTTCTTGCTAAGGCTTTGGAATTATTTTCCAGAGCAGTAAAATGCATATTTAATATGCAGTTCCAGTGGGAATTAATAGCCAAGCAGCTTTCATATGTATAACTTTTGTAGGTTAGTCTCTAATAAGTTAATCAATGGCCTGCGTTGCAGATCAACTTGTTCCCAAGAGTGCGAGATGAAAAGTGTATTAGTTGTGCGGTGGCCTTGATTTGCTTAATTAAATCAAAACGTTTATGTAGTTGGCTAACAAACCGCAACTAAACTCAGCCAACACGAGCTTCAACTCGTCGAGTGTAATGCCAAATGCGAATGCGAATGCGAATGTGAATCGCAATCCCAATGCGAATGCGAATGCGAATGCGAATGCGACGTCGCCACCTAACAAATGTCGCTGTCGTCCATTAGGCGCGCATTCAAACAAGGTGCGAAAAAAGATGCCGCCGTCGCCATTTTGTTGGGCTGCAGCGAGGGAGAAGGAGCAGAAGGAGGCGGATACAACGCAGGGGGACTAACGACAACAACATCGACAACGACAACGACAACTACGAGTACGACGACGACGACGACAACGACAACGACGACATTATGATGCGATATGCGATATTATATCTAAATTGTTGATCGGCTGCATTACTCGGACGGGTGGCGGGGGCCAAGCACAGCTCCAGTTATGGCCACAACTGTTCACTGCTGACTGTTGACTGTGTCTGCGACTGCGTTGGGTGTTGCTGCTGCTGCTGCTGCTGCTGGTGGTGAAAGAGTTGACGCGTCTTGTCCGATAGCTGCATGAAGATACCGATAAAAATACACAAACAAATGCTGGCGGTGAAATTGGATTTGTTTTGGGGCTGTGCCTCTAACTGTGGCGCTTTCTTTGAGTCGTCGACTTGGCTCGTTTTGCGTCTTTTCTCGTCTTCCTCTTTCTTCAAATTAATTTGCGCGCTGTCGGCGGCTTTTGTGCAATGAAAACTATGTTTAATTGTTTCGCGCCTTGAATATCCCAGAAGCAGCAGCCAACAGGGAGCTGATGAGCTGACCACACTCTAAATTTGCGAAGCGGCGACAAGTTTGTGGCGCGGAAGCAATGCCTGGCTTATTTATGGCCTCTGACATTCGAACCCCAAGAGTCGAAGAGGTCCTCGCTCGGCGGCCCCATGGAATGCGGCGACTTGCATAACTGCAACAGCAGCTGCAGCAGCAGCAACTTTGGCTGCATAGAATTCGGTCAGGCAGGCAACTACAAAACTGGCCATGAAATATGAAGGCTTATTTAGTGTCGACATGCCGAGACGGAGATTTCGGAGGAGGCGGCCGAGACGGAGATCAAGACTGCGACCGCGACCGAGACCCATTCACAGTGGCCCGACTTTGGCATTAATAATAGCCGCGTGTATTAACCCTCGCAGCGGACACATCTTCACTGGGATGTGGGATCTGGGATCTGGGACTTGATGCCTGGCTGGTGTACTGCCGCAAGTGCCGCCAAGTGCAGAGCTGCCTGCAACCGGTTGATGCTTGATGCATGCAAATTCGCCACGCGAACAAACAATGCCATGCCTCATGCAGCATGCTGCGTGCCTGGGCAGCACAGCTGCAACTTCATCTGCAACTGCTGCCGACTGACTGCGTCGCCGAGTCTGTGTGTCATCAATGCAGACGTTAATCATACGCTTAGCTTGGCAGACATTGACGTTGCCCAAGGCAGAGCAAGTTGCCGCCTAGAATGTCTGCATCTGCATTTGCGCCTAGCATTTATTGAATTAACCAAGGCAGCTAAAGCACAGCAACGACTCGAGTCGAGTCTCGGCTCTGGTGGAGTGACAGCGAACAAAACGTAATTGTTGTCGGCGGCGACATCGTTTGGGGCATGTCACAACGTAACTGTCGTATTGAGTTTGACATGTTTTTTAACACTAATTTTACACGCATTTTTAGAAATCGTCAACTTCATCAGCAGCTGTCATCATTTTCGTCTCCCCTTTCGACCGTCATCGTTTGATTCAGCGGCGATAAGCTGCAGTCACTGTCACTGCCACACTGCCCCAAGTTGCCCGTTTGCTGGCTTGCTGCACGGCACTGCACCGCACTACACTTGCTGCACCTCGCTAAGCCGCTTTTCGCCTGCATGCAATATTGTCACCACATTAACGTCTTGGCCTTTTGTGGCCACAATTTATGACTCGTCGCCCGTTGCGTCTCCCGGTTTTGAGCGCTCTTGGGCTCGAGACTCTGGGGCGTGTTTTCTGTTGCATTCGAAAGTGAAAAATAAGTAAAATTGTAATCTCCTTTGCGCGCCAAATAGTTAAACGAAATTGCTTTATTATACATACGTCTCATTGTAGTTCACCAAAAAATGCAGCCGAGCGTGCCGCAAGTTGCAGTTGCAGTTGCACTCAGTCAGTCAGTCAGTCAGCTAGTCAATATTTTACTTTTTTATTAGTGGGAGAGGCTGGAAATTTGTCTAACTGCCTGCACTTAACGATGCCATTAAAGGTATGAGCCAGCGCTCAGATTTCCATTTCATTTTATAGCTTACTTATTCCAAATCACCACTTGCGCAGTTCAATTGTCTAAAAATACAACCATTCTCCAATGTGATTCAATAAGCGCGACTATTAGGTGTCGTACTTGTGGCACAAGCATTAATGTGCTTTTTGTTTGCGCGCAAAGCTCAACACGCTCTGCTAGCGAAGATCTGCAGAGCTTTTGCTAACTCAATGTTTTAAACAGTAGCTGTAGTTTGGTTTGCAACTCATCTGGCGCAAGGTGTGGAAATCTTAGGCGCAAAGTCGTAAAGTGATTGTAAAATTACTGATTGCATTGTTTGATTACAACTATAAAGTCAAAAATGCGCAGCAATAACAAGAGAAACAAGAAGGTATAGCAGGTATTTAGTATGTCGAATTGGAGGCTTATTGAAAAGTTTTCCAACGAAAAAGAAAATCGAAAACAAGAAATAGTAATTGTAATATAAAAGTTCCAAAAGTTATTGAAGATCTTGATTTATCGTTGCTACAAATCTAAAACGAGAGCAATATAGTATGTATTTGATGTGTTGACTTCAAAGTTCAACTTTAATTAAAGAGAATTTTCAAGCGTTCGAAGCTTAGTTGGAAAAATGTGCATATCTTGTAGTGTTTGTAGAATTAATGTTTGAAGATAGTTCAGCTTTAATCGCTCAACAATTAAAAAAACTAATACGAAAGTAGTTTGTTTAACAATGTGCATTGTTTTATTGTAATTTTATTTGTGTTGGCGTCGCGACAATTTGCGCATTACTCGTATTTGTATATTTCTTTATTTGAGCCATAACTCAAAGGTTGAATTCAGTTTTAATTTGCTTTCATGTTGCGGATTACAGCGTGTTTGATATGCTTCCACTTAAAGTGGCTAGGTACATGTTGAATGTCTCACTCGACGCACACACCACATTCCTCGCAGTTGTTTCACCCTGAGCCGCTTGGGAGACAAATAGACGGGAAGGGAGAGACGGGTATGGTGAAAGGAAAGGGACGCGCTTATCGTCATCGCTATAGGTTCTGAGTAACTGCCATAAATTAGTTGGCAAAATGACTAGACACGGCCGTTAAAATGGTAGAAGAAAAGAGCTCAACTTAAGAGTCCAGAGATAAGCAGCTGTGGATAAGGCGAGAACACAGCGTGAGGAACAAATTAACCAACATCAAATGAGACACTCCGAAGTGTCGGCAAATGTGGCAAATGTAGCAAATGTGGCAAATGTGGCAAATTGTAAATGGGATACGCATATCATTTAAGACGTACTTCAAATAAATTGCGGGCCCGAAGAGCGCAGAAATAGACACAGCATCCGAAGGCAGAGACAAATGCGGACACAAAACAAAACCCAAATCCCCAATAGCTGTCGGAATTCTCTATGATAGCGACACAGCGACACAGCGACAACAACAAAGCCAACAACTTTGTTAAGTGTCAAAATAAATTCGATATTGTGGCTTAAAAAATGTTTATGGCTGTGAGATAAATACGCGACATTTGCGTAAATTACACGACAGCAGCAGCAACAGTTGCCACGGACACCACTGGGAGCCACGCATGCGCAGCAGCAGCAACGACAACGGCAACATAGTTGTTGCAACAGAGTTGCTGTTGTAGGTGTTGCATGTGTTTTATGGCGCATGCGATCAACTTGTTAAACTGTCACGTTAAATTTGCGTTTTATGTCACAGCAATGCCAACAGCAACACAGCAACAGCTTCTTCTAAGATGTGCCGATCAGCCAGAGGCAGAGTGCAGTCAACTCCCCTTGCTGCTGCTGCTGCTGCTGCTGCAGTTGCATTCGCCTTATCAGCAGGCAGAACAAAAGACAACATCCGCTGCCAGTTGCCAGCGGTGGCAAATAGAATCAGTTGACGCAAGCAATATGTAGTCGAGCTTATCACACAGACGGGGAGAGCGGCAGCGATTGTCAGTTTCTTGTGTCGCCCTGGCTGGCAACTTATTTACTTAGCTAAGCAAATTGAGGCAGACAACGCTGCCACAGCAACTGCAACAGAGCCCGACAGAGCCGAGCCTGCTGCTCGCCAAGTGGACATTTATTTGCGCTAGCTAATTGTTTTGATTTGATTGAATTTCATTTCATTTTCATTGGAGCATTTTCATTGCCTGCCAAGTGCAGCAGTGTTCGTGTGCGTGAGCAATTGCTGATGTGCTGACGACTGCCAGCGATTGTCGATTGTTGTCGATTGTTGTCGATGGCCGGCGATGTGAGCAGCAGTTGCAATTCAGAGCTGCCTCGGGCATGTTGTTGTTGCTGCCGCTCTGTAGCGCCGTGGTTCGCGCGCCCCGCTTTTAATTGTTATCGCATTCTGAGCTCGATTCGCGCAATGATTACTTCCCCCACCTCCAGCCGCGCCCGCGCCCGCTCCCACTCCCGTTCGCCGTTGCCAAGTGAAACAGCTGGCAGCCAGCAATTGGCAGCCCAAATAGCCAACTATGTGAGTGTTGTGTGTTGTGTGTTGTGTGACTCATCGTTTCAGCGTGCACCCAACTGAAACTTGTTAAAGTTTGAAACTTTTGTTTCTATTATGGTTATTTTCGTTTGTTTATCGCTGCGACTCTTTGCATCACTTGCTGATGATTTCACTTGCAACGCTGCAGCAACAGCAACGACTACGACATCGGCAACGCAGCAGCAATATCGACAACGACAACAGCTTCTTTCCGGCGGCAGCCTTATCGCCTGGCATTAAGCATTTCATTGAACCAACGATTTAGTAAATCAATTAATTTATTTATTATTGACTGCTGCCTGTACCCTGTGTGTGCGAGTGTGTGTGGCAATCGCTGAGAAACAATCTCTCAAATGGCAGCGTCCAATAAAAACTCAAAAAAGGCCTTGCGCCCCGTCATGTAAACAATGCTAACTACTGAGCCGGCTCCAATATACAGGGTGTGGCATCTCAATAAAACAAATAAATAATCGTTAACAGCACAGTGTGCAACAGCAGCGAGAACTTAAAGTCTAGAAATCTACTACGACAGACACTCTTTGAAATGCTAAGACAATCTTGCAACCAAATCAAGTGAATTCCTACAATTCAATAATACTATTAAGTATTTTGTTAAATGACTGAATATAGCTAATGAAATTGATATCGTCGCACTGAATATGCTTTGAATTCCAGGCTCAATATATTATAAAGGCAACTTCAATTCATTTGCTTGAATCAATTACACCAATTATTATTATTTTCAAGTCAAACGAAATACATTCAGCTTTATTAAACTCTTCCATTGTCATAAATTTAAATTGAATTGAGAGAGTGCGCTCCCAATTAAATCTTAATAAGCTGAGCAGTTTCCTCAACTCTCCTGAGAGAATTTGGAAGCCAACGCAAATCAATAAAGGCAACTCGATGATCAATTTCAATTAGACGCACGTGCAACACCCTGTATGCTACAAGCGTTGCGAGTCAACTGGCATTATTCGTGCATATGGCCAAGCCTGCCATATCTGATGAGCATGAAGAGTGCGATTCCAACTCTGAGTCTAAGTCTGAGTCTGAGTCGGAGACTCTAGCTGTCTAGCTGAGCCGGCAGCGCTCTGCTGATTGTGCGGCAAACTGTGAAACTGGAGCAGCTCACAACGCGCTGCTCCCCCATTGCCAGCAGCAGCAGTCGACGTATTCATTCATTGTGGAGGACGTAGACACAGACGTGGTAGTCGTACTCACTGTAGTAGTCGTAGTGGACGTGGACATGCCCCCAAAAGCGGCTGGGGCACATTATCGCAGAGCCAAAGATCGACGACGACAAACCAAAAACGGAAAGTGAATGCGGTGCGGTGGGCTGCGGCGGGGAGACGGCACACGCGTGTCTCTAGCTGGTTAGTTAGTGCAGCTTCCTCCGCGCACCACCTCCCGGGGGCCTTGAAGCCAGAGAGTGCCCGTCCCTGGCCCATAATTCGTCGCATCATCGATTGTATCAATTCAATTGGACGCAGCAGGTGATTAAAAATTGGTTAGAGCTACAAAATTATCAATGTGAGATCGTTGATTGGCTCGTGGTTGTTGTCGTCGTCGTCGTAGTCGTCGTCGTTATTGTTGTTGTCGCTACCTTTGGGAGCCCGGCTTCGAAATACCCATAGAGGAGTCATTTTATTTGATTTGTGCCCGATTGCTTTTTAATTTGTAAAGTGGAGGCTAATTAGATCGTCGATCGAGGCGTCGATCGTTGATCGCTGATCGTCGCTCGCTCGTTGTTTGAATTTCACTTTTCATCGTTGGGAAATGGGGATTGGACCTTGACGTGGGCGTGTTTACAACCAGCCAGTTGAAGGTTCCTCGCTGATCTCAATCTCAATTCCCCATTTCGCATTTGTAGGTCACCTCTTGGCTGGCCAGTGACGGCGCAGATAATTTGCAAAAGTTTGCACAACTCCAGCTGGACAACGAGGCGACGCTCAAAGCGCAGGAACTGGAGTTTGAGAAATACTATTTCATCGCCAGAGTGAGTAGCGCATTCACTTGCAACCCCAAACTCAACTCCATAACAACATAATTCGCTTGCAGAAACACTTGGCCAAGGGGCGGGATCTGCATCTCGCGGCCAACAAGATTGCCGTGCTCAACGAGAGTGCCCACAATCTGAAGACGGCGCTGGACCAGTTCGCCGAGAAGCTGGAGAAGACGCGCGAGCGCATCGAAGGCGGCGCTCGGCTGCAGCATCTGCTGACGCAGCATCAGCGCGAAACGGCAGCGCTCGAGGAGCTGCAGCGGCTGGCCGAGGAGCTGGGCGCCACGGCGCTCATCGAGAAGCATTTGCCCATCATGCGCAAGACCAACTCGCTGCCCACGGCCAGCAGCACGCCGACGACGACGGCAGCCAAGCGTGGCAGCTACCGCTGCAGCTCCGGCAACGGCAGCTCCTTCGATGGCGCAACAGGCGCAGGAGGAGGCGGTGGCGGCGGCAGCGGAAGAGGTGGCAGCGGCAGTCACTGCAGCTGCTGGCGCGAGAGTCGCAATCTGGAGGATATGGACGAGCCCGAGGAGGAGCATGAGCACCACGACCGGGACAACGACAACGACCACGACTGCGACGCCGACGGCGACGGCGAGGAGCAGCAGTCGAAGATCGCCGACTCCGGCGTCGGCGTCTGCGACAACTGCGAACGCAACCCGAAGTTGGCGCGCATCTGCTCCTGCCAGAGTCTCAACGAGAAGAGGTAAGTGAAGTGCAAGCATACCTCAAATGACTGGTTAACAACATCCTTTCAATACACTTCTCTTGTAGTCACGATGAGCTGCTCGAGGACGAGTGCTTTGAGCGCCCCACGAAGCGCTACATGGACATGCACTCGCCCATGGAGGCGAATGCCCATCTGCAGTGCCATGCCTCCAGCTTCGAGCTAACCACGCTGGAGGAGCTCAGTTGTTTGGAACCAAAAATACAAAAGTAAGTGTGCAAAATAGTTCATAAAAAGCAAACTTAAATTAATTAAATTACTATTACTATTTGTAATAGAATGAAGTGGAAATAACATTACGATATTATTATTATTAGTCTTATTTATTCCAAAAACAAAGGCTGTTCATATTAATTGTAATATGTTATTTAATATGGTTAGAGTAGGAATTTGTAAAAGGAAGTATCACAATTATGTATACGAGTATTGAGCATGAATTTCATCATACGAGCCAGCTCTTAACATTTTAACTGAGCCTTGAGATTTTAGCCACGACAAATAATTTATAATACACAGACTGGCATTTCTAAGTTTTAAGTAATGATGAGGTCATAAGCAAAAGGAGACCTAAACATATTGTTAAACAAACTCAAGCTGCACTAGATTTATCTAAGTTTGTATATAGTCGCTCAGACAGACAGACAAATTGAAACGAAATTCAACATGATTGAAACTATCGAAAACATTATTCCTATATTGTGCTTAATCGTCTGCACTTAGGAAGACAGCTAGAATGAGATAACAACACTAAATAAGTGAGCCAACTATTCGACAAAAAATATACCTCTTACATCTTATACATCCTAAATATCGTAACTTTATACATTTCCTTGCTTCTTCGCAGAACGCTTCTATTGATCATGCGCGAAATGATTGGTACCGAACGCGACTACGTGCGCTCCCTCTACTACGTCATCGAGAACTACATCGACGAGCTGCTGCGCGAGGACATACCGCAGCCGTTGCGCGGTCAGCGCAACGTGATCTTCGGCAACATTGAGAAGATCTTCGAGTTCCACAACTCGCACTTCCTCGGCGAACTGGAGCGCTACGAGCGCAATCCGCTCAAGGTGGGCGCCGCCTTCCTCGAGATGGAGTCCAAGTTCTATCTGTATGCGCTGTACAACAAGAACAAGCCCAAGAGCGACACGCTGCTCAGCGAGTACGGCAGCTCGTTCTTCAAGCCCAAGCAGCTGCAGCTGCAGGACAAAATGGACCTGGCCTCGTACCTGCTGAAGCCCGTGCAGCGCATGGGCAAGTATGCGCTGCTGCTGCAGCAGCTGGTGAAGGCCGTGAAGAGTGTGGAGGGTGCGGCGTTGCAGGAGATCTCCGCCGATGTGGAGGAGCTGCAGCGCGCCGAGGAGATGGTCAAGTTTCAGCTGCGTCACGGCAACGATCTGCTAGCCATGGATTCGCTGCGCGACTGCGACGTCAACGTGAAGGAGCAGGGGCGTCTGCTGCGCCAGAACGAGTTCCTCGTGTGGCAGGGGCGCGGCGGCAAGAAGACGCTGCGTCAGGTGTTTCTCTTCGAGGAGCTGGTGCTGTTCGGCAAGGCGCGACGCTTTCCCGACCACAAGGCAAGTGACTTTCGTGCAATTCGCCAGCTGGCTCCTTAACCTTGAATACTGCTTGCAGAATCTGGATATTTACATCTACAAGAACAGCATCAAGACCTCGGACATTGGGCTGACGGCGCACACGGGTGATTCGACGACCAAGTTTGAGATTTGGTTCCGCAAGCGCAAGCCGGACGACACGTGGACGCTGCAGTGCATGTCGGAGGACATCAAGAATGCATGGACCGAGGAGATATCGAAACTGCTGTGGAAACAGGCGAAGCGAAATCGAGGTAAGTTGCTCACTAGTTGTTTATCATATACACTGACAACTGACAACTCTTTTTCGCCAGAAATTCGCCTGGCAGAGATGTCCTCGATGGGCATTGGCAGCAAGCCGTGTCTGGACATACGTCCGAGCCACAATCAGATCAGCGATCGCTCCATACCGCTCGCTCAGCTGAACAAAAGTACGTATACGCCGCGTTAGCCCTGTGTAACCGACTGCTTTGCTAACTAGCTTTCGTTGTGCAGCGCCCAAGTTGCGGCATGCGGAGCCCGGCAAGGGCAGCATGCGCCGCCCCAACTCGCTCATCTCGGAGAGCTCGCTGTCCAGCGGCACCAGCACTACAAGCAGCTCCTCCATCAGCGGCGGCTGCTCCTCCGCCCACGACACCGTCACCCGCCACAGCCTCAACCTCAACTTCGGCAAGCTGAGCAGCAATGCTGTCGCCAGCAGCAACAGCAACAGCAACAACGCGGCCACCTTGGAGCTGATCAACGAGACGCAAGCGTTGAAACTGAGCCACAGCAGCGAGGCAGAGAGCAGATTGAATGCCAGCAACACGCCGTCGTATGCCGGCAGCAGCAAGAGCAACAAGCGTCAACACAAACGATCCACGACTATTGTCAGCCAGCTGTCCATGGGTATAGAGCTTGACTTGTGCTACTTCTTCTAAGGCGTTCACTTGCTTTTAGTTGTTGTTTATGTTTAGTCTGTTTCTTGTTTGTTCCCACTGTATATACACACGTCCTCTTCAGTATTAGTAGACACACACAACACCTACACAACTGTATATACCCCCACCTCATAGACAACCGCCAACACGCTCCCCGCCTAACTAGTATTTGTGTTCCATGCATGTTCTGTTTTGTGTCCCCAAATTTGTCTGTTAATCCCACGTATTCTCAACTAAATGCCTATGTTATTGTATATCCAGAAAGCGGCATACTCTCCGATATATCTGTAACGCCGGATCAGGATCATTCACACTCGACCATGGAGCAGCTGACGGGCAGCCGAGGCAGCTGGTCGACGGCATCTGGAACAGCCGCGTCGATGGCCAGCACCAGCAATTCGACGGTCATCTTGCGTCGCTACAAATCCTATGCGCACGCTGCCGAATCCGCTGACTCAGAGATCAATAAATAAATCAATTCTCTGGCGTATCGTTTTGTCGCGATGCCCGAATACTTATTTCGAAGAAAACAAACAACACAATGTATAGCTTTAGCAAAAAAAAAAAAAAACAAAACAAAAAACACAAAAACATGAAAGAAAAACGGTTTCATCATCAGAGTTAGATACAGTTTCAGATTATCATATATATTAAACATATGTATACTTATTATCATTATCATTATTATTACTATTATTATTTTTGTTATTTATTATTTATTTCATTTTAGTTGTGTTAATTTGTCATAAAAACAATTCCAATACTACTATTGTATTATTTGCCCCGAATGCCGCTTTTCATCATTTATCATTCCCCCTTGGCTCCATCCCACATTTCTGTTTTAGAAAATTTGAAATTATTGAATTCCATGTGTCAATGTCGAAATATATTTCATAGATCTTAATCAGCCTTAATCTACTCGAACAACCCACACTCCACACACAAACACACACACACAAACGATTATCGAGAGGCACTCACCATGTGCCAGCCGAAATGGGCGTTACTTCGCCCAAGAAAATCAGATGGGAAAAAAACAGAAATCGAAAACGAAATTTATAACGTACAGTTAGTTAATAGTATGTAAATTAAGTGCCTATCTTTAAAGTATCGTAAACAAATATACATAAATAATTGCATATATTTAAAATATGAATAATGTATACAATTAAGCAAAGAATTGAATAAATGTTGCTTCGAAAATTCAGAATGTCTTTTGTCGTCAATAAGAACAAAACTTGGTCGATGAGGAATTTCACGTCATAGTTGTAGTAGAAATTCAAAATGTGTTCAAATTAGCAGCTGTTACAAATTTTACAATTTTCTCTAGAAGCTATCGAAAATAATTTAAAAAAACGTTTACACTTTTAAATGAAATAAAAAGTCGTTAAATTGAATTTCAAATTTGAATACATTTACATCAGGAATAAAAATATCCTTTTGCATACTTTCGGGAGCAGCAATCAAAGCTCATGGAA
Organism: Drosophila rubida; assembly: GCA_035046165.1. NCBI lineage: Eukaryota > Metazoa > Arthropoda > Insecta > Diptera > Drosophilidae > Drosophila > Drosophila rubida. The sequence goes on along the minus strand of JAWNOF010000021.1, from coordinate 7,409,569 downwards.
CTAGATCCATGTGCTATCATTTCTGTTCGCCTGGTACTTCTCTTGGTTCAGCAAGCACTTTGCTTTCATCTCGACGATAAAAATAGCTTTTGAAAAAAGTGTTGCATACTCGCAGGGGCAAGCGGTGGAGCAGCTGCTCCTCCCGTTATTTACTTGCTGCTGATTCTGTTCGCCTGGTATTTCTCTAGGAACTGGACTAGCAAGTGCCGCAGCACAAGTTTAAGCTTAAACTGAAAATCGATGACGCTGACTGTTTCACTGAGTGTCTGCTGTTTCTATAACAGTTGCCGCAGGTGTTCTTTGATCGCGCACAGTTGTTGCGTTATCAATGCAACGCAAGCTTGGCTTATAAATCCTATATAAGAACGAATTTTTTAGCTAAACTCACATAGTTCGCAATTTTTACAATGAAGGCAATTGCAATTGCCATCGTATTGGCTCTTTATGCCTGCCACACAGAAGCGGTCAAAAATATTTGCCGGGGTGCTCCATGTAAGTAAATAAAAACTGCCTTTTCTTATTTTATTGTTTTTTTTTAATTCATCAAGTCATTCGCTACAGTAGGAGCATTGTGTGATGGCATTAAAAATCGGGGTGTGGCTGGATATCCCATCTGTCGAAAGACTGCCAATGACGACATGTGGTACTTCGACGTAGCGGTCAGAACTTGTAGGAAGTTGTCCTATCGAGGTTGCGGAGGCAATAGAAATCGCTTTTGCAGTCGACCAATTTGTAACCAGATGTGCAAGGTAGATACTGAAACAATAGTAAACCCTTGGACGTAACTGGTAACATCTATTTTGAAATTACTCTGAAACAGAAGAATCAATAAAAAAATATAAAATTATGTTTTCTTTTCAACTCAGCTCTAACATTTGGTGTGCACCATACACGTTTTGACCCACAATGCCTTATAATTCCCAACTGCTTATTCGGCCTTCTTGTGGTATAAATAGCGTGCGCACTAACGTCATCGGAGTGAAGATGAAGAAAACTTTACTTCCCGAACCATCATGTGGGCCTTTGCCATTTTTGGTAAAGGGACGTAATTCTGATTTATAAAGTAGTTAACTTGTTTTTTTTTTTGTAATTTGTACAAATTAATTAAATTCCCGGCTGACCATCAACGTGAACAGCAATCTACAATTGTAAACTGAGTTTGCACTTAATTTCTTTACTGCGTTGAGAAATTATTACATTTCAACTCACCTGATTACCACTTTTATATTATATAGGCAGTTTTTTTTTAAATATGTAGTTCGCTTTATGATCACGAGTATATAAAAATACTTAGCACTTATAACTTATTTCTAAGCAGCTGTCAAACATCTTAATAGTAATTAAGTTAGCACCATTTGCTATCCGCCATGCAGCGTAGATATAAAGAGCACATTATCATTGTACTGCAGTTCGTACTCCAATTCGCCCTGTAATTTAAAAATGCTATGAGCTCAAATAATACTACAAAATTAAATGCAATTTACCAACAGTTCCCAATCTGTGTCATTGATCAGCACCAGAATTCCGGGACGTCTACATAAAAAAAATAACAAAAGCCATTACTACAGAAATAAGCACGTGACATTTATAAGCGCTACTTACACAGTATCTCCTTGTAGAAATAACTCTGGGCGATCCGTTAATATATTGGCGTGCATCCATTTTAGTAAATTTGCTATCGTCCCTGAAAATCACAGACAGTTTAGTCTCTTAATTTCAACTGCGAACTAAAAAGCTGCTCACATTTCTGTGTGCCGTCCAATGTCAGTTGGCGCTTTTTGATGTTTCCAAACAGTAGCTCCGCACCAGCGCTGAAATATAATACGTTTTACTGACGTTTTAATATCAAACTGATTATTAAATACCTAAATTCCAATATTATTTTCAGATCCGGCGTGCTACCCATTTTCTCGGTTTATTTTGTTTTTGTGTTTAGCGATTAGAGGTGGGACTTGCATCGATATCATTAACAATTTTGTAATGGTATTTTTGAGTATTTTAATACCACACATTCAGTTTGCCGTTCGCAATAATCGCCAACGCATGGCGTTTAGCTCATTTCTGCGTTAACAATACTCTTTTTGCGTTTTGAACTTCAGAATTTGGATTCCAGTATTTGGATCAAATAACGTACGAAAGTTTTTAATAAAACAAAAAGTACTATCGTTGAATATTATTAATTTATTTAGCTTTAATTTCATTAAATAGTTAAGGACATTGACATTTTGTTGGCGTTTGTAAAATAATTGTGTGTGGACATTTTGTTAGCGCAAAGTGCTTTCATTATAATACAAAACCATGAAAATAAAACTAAACAATTAAATTGCTAGGACGTGTGTGTGTGCGTGTATTGCGTTTGGGTATCTTTTGTGGTGTCTGTGTGTGGTAGGTTTTTTTAATAACATATATAATATTTAAAATAAAAAACATAAAGTGTGTTTTAATACAAGTATTTAACTGAAACCCGCGGTTAGAAAACCTTTACACGCATTTTCTTTTTTTTGTGGTTAGAGAACTTAAAATAAATAAATAAACATACATACATTATGCAATGTGTGGCAACAATAGTTACAGTATTTATCATTTTGTTTTTGTAGGTATTTTCTTCATTTTGTTTTTGTTTTCGCGTTGCAAATGCAATTACAAATAATAAATATATATTTTACACAATTTGATGGTAAAGCACAAAAAATATCAATATTTAAGCGAGATTTTGATTTTGTTTGTTGTTGTTTTTTTTTTTTGTTTTTGTTTGATGTTTCGTCACTAGAGTTTCCCCACTTTAGTTTAGTTAGCATTATGCATTTAGCTGTATATAATGCTACTATATTAATAAGTATACAAGCACTCGTACAATAGTTAATTTATAATTTTTAAAAATTTGTGGCTTTTGATTTTAGGATTCCTTTTCGCTTTTCATTCATTTTCATGTTGTTTTTTAGCTAATTCTCATCTCATATCTAATAGGTATATATGTATGTGTAAGTGTAAGGCATTATTTTGTTTGTTTTTTACGTTTCTTTTTTGTTTGTTGTTGTTGTATGTATATATCGTTTAATACATATTCCGCTCAATACGCTGATTTGATCCATTTTCGTTGAATTTTGTTAATGTTTAATATATGGCTAAATCTCGCTTTCGCTCTCGCTCTCGCTCTTTTACGTTCGCCTCCCGCTCTCCGTTCCAAGTGCTGACTTGTGGCTATTGCTTGACTTGGTTCCACTTGGAGTTGACTTCGCCGTGTTTACATCAGCTTCTGCTTGGCACAGTCGGGGCAGAGAATGTCGGGACCGTCAGTGATGAAACCGCGTCCAACCAGGCTGGCCTTGCAGCTGGCACAGACAAAGCAATCGTGATGCCAGTGACGCTCCTCAAACGAGATGAAGCGCGTGCCGCCAATGCCTGCAGACCACAAACAAAAATGAGAACGTAAGTCACCCCAAATATTTACTGATCATATATAAAACTCACCAGTGATGGGCTTGACACACGATGTGCAACGTTTGGCAAACAGCTCGCCGAAACATTCGGCGCAATAGGGCTTCTCGTCGCGGCTGGTGAAGCGTTGCCCGGCCAGCGTGATGTTGCAGTGGGTGCAAGTGAAGCACTCGCGATGCCACGGCTCGTTCTTGTAGGTAACGCCACCCGAGGTAATTACCTGCGAAGCATAATTTCAAAGTTGTTCAAAGTACTCGCCACTTCACTCGATGCACTCGATGATTACCTTGTTGCACTTGATGCAGCGCGTGGCAAACTTCTCCTCGTAGCAGCCGGCGCAGTAGATTTCCTGCTCGCGCGGTATAAACGACTTGGTGCCAATGGCCATCTTGCAGACACAGCAACAGAAGCAGTTCTCATGCCACTGGCGCGTTTTGTATTCCATTTTCTTGGTACCTATCGAACGAGCGAGTGAGAGACAGACAAATCAATTTCAATTTCAATTTCAAATTCATATTGCAACCTTGAACTTTGGCCGGTAAGTCAATCTACTAAATACCCCAAATTCCAGACATATTCAGGACAGAGCCCAATCACAATTCATTTTCGATAAAAAGAGTAAAACACAAATACGAAATCTGATTTCTTTTACCATCATTATGTGCAGCTGACATGCAACTGACAAAGGCGTAACCCTTTTCCTTTCGCTTTCCCATGCGCCTCCGCCCCTTTGCGGGCCGACATCAGCATTTTCATAACAATTAATGCAAAAATTATTCAAATTATCCAGTCTCAAGAGACACAAAGCGCGCCCCCATGGAAGTTGTCGTTATAATCGTGGCTCCATTAGTTCCCAGCGAGTGTGCATAAAAAATCTCTTTAGTTTATTTATTGCGTGCTCAAAATTTGTTGCCAAAAATAAGACATGAAATTGTCTGCCAGCCGTATTTCGTTGGGGGCCAGGGAGAAAACTTTACGCCCCAAAGGCAGGGGATTCATAGTTGGGTTCACTGACTGCCAATTGGCAGCAAGAGGGAACTGGGTAATTGACTGGAATAATGTCAGGGCAGTTACTAACCAACCTAACATATTCTAGTCAATTCTATTGTTGCCATTGTTTCTGCGTTATGCTTTAAATTGCCTCGGTCGCAAGCAAAGTTCATTTATTTAATAGTTTGCAACAAAAAGAAATCGCAAAATCAAATATGAGCAATTTATGTGCTCTGTAACAGTTACTTAGTTTAATGTGTCATAGACATTAGGTGATGTAGGAGATGTTACCACATGTTAGTAGCAGGCATAATGTTTATGGCAAGAAGGATTTATATGGTAGCTCTTTGTTTATACTGAAACTAGCAGAAAATTGTAGTGAAACATTTTCTAGTAGTTCACGAATATATAGAAAATAAATACAAATTTCAGCAGGTTTAAATTTAATAAAAGTTTTCAAGCAGAAATGACTTTTTTAATAAAATACTGTGATTATTGAATTACTTGTGCAGGCGGAAATCAGTTAATGAATGTAGAGTCGCAAAAAATTCAGGTTGATTGATTAATCATTGCCCAAATTGAGACTTCTGTCTGTAATCAAGTCTGGGCAGCCGCAATTTTGTCTACCTCTCTTATATAATAAACATCTTTTAATGACCAATATGATCATCGTCTAGTGATTGTCTATTTTTCGTTGTTGTTTTTTTTTTTTAAGTGTACCTCCGCTTGAGCTACATTACTCATCAGCAGACGAAAGCTGCGATGACGTTATGGAGCGCTGGACACAATGCGAAAGCACTTCATGTGGGTGTCTATTTTTCTACCTTTTTGGCAATAGCCGAAGCATTAAATGGGCACTAATATTGATAAATTATGATGTATCGCTGGTTTTAATTAACATAATTTACGAGCTGATCCATCGCTCGAAGCGGGATTTACCTGCTTTGGTGGCACGCGGATCACCGATGCGACAATAGTCGCCAAGGGAGCAATAGAAGCTGCGATTCTCCTCGACAGCGCTGGCGTTTGGCAGGAACATGCTGAGCACGGCAATGTCCTCGTTGTTATCCTTGGCCTTCTTGATGCGCTCAGCACCAATCGTTTTGCTTTGCAAGTGCAAACGCGACTTCATTCTCGAGCTGAGCACATCCACGTCGGTCATGTTGCTGGATTTGCTGTAGGACTGGCGTATTTAAGGGATTGCTAACGAATGCTTCTTCGACAGCCGATTTGCAGCAGACTCGTAAACTGGCCTCTTAAGTCACGACACTGAGCAAGTAGCCCGATGTTGGCGAGTAATTTGTTTGGCAAAGAGAGCTCAAGTGGGTCAGCGACGGTGGCTGATCAATGGACTTGAACTGGCACTCATTTGGGGAATGGGGCAGAAACCAGTTAAGATGTACAATCTTAAGCCCAGCCTAAACTAATCTCTAGTCGATCTCGCATACAACACATACACAACATGGGTAACAAATTTGGCGACGTCGGGTCTCCCTCTCTCTCTCTCACTGGCTTCAATGGCAATGACATCACGTCGAAATTTTCTCGCATCGCCAACAAGTTTCATTTCAGACAAAAAACGTAGAGAATGTTTATAAATAACATGGCAAAAGCGACAACTACAACACATCACACACAATAACAATAGCTACAATAATGCCTTCATAAATCATTAAATAATTAAGTTTTTTTTTCTCAAAAAATCAAAAGTAGCTACAAAATAAATTGCCACAGCACAAATACACGAGCGCGTGCGCAAAATTAAAGCAGGAAATTGAAAATTCTAAATGCTGATTTTGCCCACAGGAAACGCTTGGAATATGGCCAAAGCAATTAATATGGCGGGAATTGGGACTGCGGCTTCTAGCGGATTGAGAACTAGCGAAACCGCAGCATTCGTATGGCTTTCTCAGCATAACATTTTGTGGCTTGTAGCTTGATCGCAGCTTATTTATAGAGTCTCCCAACAGCCGTGTCACATAATTATAACTAATTGAACGCTGGTTGCCAAGCGCACACAACGCACAACATCCCAAAGACATCACCCACGAATCAAGTCGACGGACGCCTACAACAAGACAAGACGGCCAGACAGACAGACAGAGTAACTGACTGACTGAGAGACAGAGACGCCGCCGCTGTTGAGGTCAAGTGGAGATCGGAGGAGGCGACATTGAAATTCGCCAGTCTCTGGCTATGGGCAGGGCAAAGCAGGGGAGTCGATTGATCGCATTGACAGCCAGATGTGATCTAAGTGAATGATTGATAGCTGGCTTTATAACTAAAACAAAAGCAACAACAGTGAAACAGTTTTTAACGTCTCCCATTACGTGTCGTCCACTTGACGAGCGAGTGAAATGGAAAGTGCGGCCAGCCCGTGCTCTGCATTTGCAATGCGAGTCATTTGTGCCGTGCTCAGCACAAATTGTGGCAAGTTCGCATTTCGACTGCTCAAATTTGTTGACATTTCCGCAGCGAAGTTTGCACTGCAACGTTGTCATGAACTCACATAGAATGCAGCCCGGAGGGAAACCAGCAGTAGTTTCCTCATCGTTGTAAGCCGAGCTTATGCAATTGGCTGTGGCTGTATATCGTGATGTGTCTCGTGTTAGCCAGCTTAATCAGCATTGTTTCGTTGTCTCTTTGACAATCTCTCGACCCGGCTGTGCAAATGTCAAGCGACTGCAGGCTGCAGGGCAGACAGCCAAGAGCCGACCATAGATTTATTAGTTTTCTTGGCTTGCCATAAAAGAGAAATTGAAATCGCCCGTTTGTTGTTGGTGTCTGATAAGCCGATACAAAAACACACACGAAATGAAAAGACAAATGACAGTGGAGTTGGCTTGTTGAAGCGGGTTTCTTCACATCTGTGTTTGCATTTTAATGCTGTAAACAGGCGGCGTGCATTTGTTGGACATTATCGAGAGCTCTCGAGATTTATTGGGTCGGCTACCTTTTTATTTTGTACGGCGCCTGACATTCAATTAATAAAGCCAAGTACAGCAGAAGTTCAAGCTGTCGATTTCGTTTTTGCCTGATATTGAATTGTTTTACTTGTTTATATGATTTTAATTTCGATTTCGATTTCATTTCAATTGGCATTCAATTGCAGTGCCAACAACAAAACAACGAAAAAGAAATGCCAACTCAAGTGGGCGAACTGAAATTGCTGTTACACTCGTTGCGTGCATATTCATGATTGTGTCTGGTCGCTGAGCGGCCCGTGTGCTGCTTTTCATGTTTTCCATTTGGCTCTTTAAATGTGGCACACGTCGATGCTATCGCCACATTTTTTAAATGCAGCCAAAAAAGCAGCTCAAATGGTTTCCGGTTTTGGCCATGCAATTTCTATTCAACGCGCTGCCGTTGCTGCTGCTATTGCTGTCAAATTGTTATTATTAATTCGCATTTTTTGGATTGCTGTAATCAACACGATGTATCTACTGCACTGCGGAGGCGTCCCAGCGATAAACGATAGACGATAGACTTGCACTCCAGTTTCCAGTTTGCATTTGAAATAAATTCGGCTATTCGGGATTGTGTAATGCCTGCCAGCTGCATGTGCGTGGGGATTAATGAAACTGTCGCAAGCAATGCGCATACGCCCAGGCCAAGCGGAGCAACGTGAAATATTGCGTATACGCAGCGGCAACTGTTTCCTATCGGGGCGAGTTTACGAGTCTGCTGCAGTTTATCAAAAATTGTGGGGGCACTTAATAATTCAGCTTGTTTACAAGAATATTTCTCCAAACAATTTATTGTTTACAGAGCGTCGAGCAAACGAATTTCGTGAGCTGTGCCAAATTCAACAATAACGAAGTGCGGAAATACTTTTTAATTGGCTTTTAATAAATGATACGAGTCTATTCTATTCGAGTCACTGTCGACGGCGAGTCCGGCGACTATTTTGTTTATACGACTGCACTGCAATTGATATCAAACATGCAACACGTTGCTCCCGTTAAGTGCTTGCAATTTCTGCGTCAAACAATTTACATCCGCGGCACTTGCCGAGCGCTTTGAAAGCCGTTTTGAGACTGAGAACAGCCGCCAAAAAAAAAACAACAGCAAAGCCAATAGGCCGACGTCGCAACGTAAACAACGGCAACAATAAAAACAACTCGACTGAGGTGAGTTCACTGCGAGTTGAATTCAAGTTGAGCTGTGTTGAGTTGAGTTTGCGTTGAGTGAAATTGCAGGCGAGTTGTTGTGGTTGTTGTGGTTGTTTTCGTTGTGTTGGTCGCTGCCGCCGACTCTGACAAAGATCGTCTTGTTCAACATGGCAGAGGAGACATAACAAGGCAGGCAAGGTGCCATTTAGGCTCCTCATGCAATTATGAACTATTTTGACTGGCGGAAACTGGTTGCCTGCCTAACCGACCGACTGACTGACTGACTGACTGACTGCTTATGTTTATGCAGATAACTGCGATACGTTCCAGTTGCAAGTCAAGTGCTTGTCAATCTCTTGACATTGCCAGCCTCCGCCAGGGCGTTAAGGTGAGCAGCCAAGTGGGCTGAGCCAGTGAAGGAAATGTGATATGGAAATTGCATAGTCGAGTGGTTGACATTACCTGGCTGCGACGACGCCGCATTTGGTCAAACAGCCCTAAATGCCAGACATTCTCTTGTTTGATTAATTGCCGACTGGCTGTGCGTGGGATTTTAGTGGTAAACAAATCAATTGAATTGCAATAAAATAGTTAACTCCAGTTTATCAGCTGGCAATTAAGCAATTAAGCAATTAATCAGCAGCAACTGCTGCACATAGCTAACGTGGAAGTTGCAGTTCGACGGCAGATAACTCCGAGTTGAGCACGTAAAATTCGCACTGACTCACTTGCAGTTGATATTCGCATCAAAAACGAATTTCAACCCATTACTTCTGACAAATGCGCCGCAATTACACTCTATAAAAAAAAATTGTTGTATTCCCATTCGAAAAGCATTAATTTAATTCAACACGCTTATCGGCGATCTTCAATAATAATTCTTCGTTGCCGTTTGATTGTTACGCAGCCAATTTAAAAGCCACAAATCATAAGAGCAGCAACAAGTATACAAAAAAAAGAAGAAACAAGTTCTCAACGAAAATATTCAAATGCGAAATCTAATGGTTATAAATAAAAACAAAAAAAACAGAAATATTGTTGTGTTGAGTCATGAGGTAGCGAGTGCTTAATGTGGATCTGTTGAACAATTTGCCAAAGCTGTGGCACGAATTAACATAGATGACAGGGGATGATATCAAGGCGTTGCCATCATCAGCATCATCATGATCACACTATTAGATGCGTTAATGCCCGGGAATTTATGAGCTACTCAATTGAGGATGGGGCGAGATTTGTGGTGTAGCTGTCATGATGTAATTTGTGGCAATTGAAACGCAATAAAATTTGCGAAAATCTATTGAGATTTGAGATAAGTATTTGATTAGACAATTAGTTAATGCCTGAATTGGCAATGTAAACGACACTTGTCTTTCGGCTTTGGTGAACGACCCACCTTTGGCCAACACACACACGCACACACACACACACACACACACACACAATGAGCGTATTCAATTGCCACTCAATTGGCATTCGTGCTCGTGTGGGATGCGTTCGTTGGCTGACATTGATTTTGATTTCAATTTACACTGCAACTTTATTTATTTCCTCTCGTAATTGGCAATGTCAGCACAGCGTGTACTTCCAATAACAACAACAACAACAACAACAACAGCAAATCCCATTTTGGTAATGCCTTCAATTGCGGCTAATAAATGCGGCCACGTTCCGCGTTGGCAACGAAAGTGTCACGGCCAAATTTGGTTCGTGCTTAACACTCGCATTGATATGACAATTTCGCAAACACATCGCGATCAGCTTGCGTTGATCTCGTTTATCTCAATAAATTTAACATAAAACAAAACGCACTTATTTGCCATAACTAAGTTGTATTTGCGCAACGCTCCAATTGAGCAAAGGCGGCACAAACAAACAACAGATCGCAGTGACAACAGACAGCGGACGGGGAGGTTCGCTTGTCATAATTTACACCTTTGCTGTTGTGTGCGTTAGCCATAATCGTGGCAAAGTCGTCGTCCACCTGTGAGTTCAGGGCCTGAACAGAGAGCCGAGACAGCTGGGCAACTGTATCGCACAGTGGCTTGGCAGCTGCTTTTGGTTGCATGGCGTGGGCCGTTTGCCACTTTGAGCGCTCTTTACGCTTTTGACTCATTACTCGTATCGCTTCGCAGCGTGACAATGAACTTGCCGAGCAGCGAACTGAACTGAGCTGAACTGAACCGCGCTGAACTGAAATGCACTGACTTATGTCAGGCGTCATCTCAAGCACCAGCAAACAACAAACGTGGACACAAAGTGCTCGTAACGTTCAACGTGTAATGAAAACAGATATCGTCGCACTTTATGCTTTGCCGGCGCAACCGAATGCAAACAGAAGAAACTGGCTCCAGGCTCACTCACACATTCACTCACTCACTTACTCGCTCGCTTGCATGCTGGACGTTGCACGCACTCAGCTGTAGCAAGTTCATTAGTTGACTGCGAGGCAAATGTATCAGAGACCTGATGCTAATATACCCTATAAGCAGATGACTTGATTTAGCAGCAAACTTTAAATTTAAGTCAAAAATTGTACCTTTAAAAGCTACTCTACTTTCTTGCTTTAGTGGTCCCTTAAGCTGTTAGTTTAAAACCTGTTAACTGTTAAGTTTGTTGATTCATTGCATTTGCAAGCTGAATTTGATTTTAATTTCAGCTGGTAGTCAATATACCCCTTTGAAATTCTTGTCATTTATACGGCGCAGACAAATACGGGCCAGTTATTTATGTTTATATGCCAGTGCACATCGGAGATTTATGGAATGTGTCGCCAGTTGGTAACAAATTGCAGCCCAAGCGCAATTAATTTGGCATAGTATTAAGCATACACACAGCACAACACTCCCCCCCGAGCCCCCACGCTATCTAATTTAACTGCCACCCAACCAGTTGTCGCGGACTCATCACTGCACTCACAGTGTATTTTCAGCGGCAGCCCGAAAGTATGCTACAATTTAAGTGTAAGGAAGATTGCTCTGCTCACCTGCGCGGAAAACTTCGCCGCAGCCATCGCAACGCGAGGCGAACTGGGCATCGTAGCAGTTGCCGCAGTAGATCTTGTCGGCCTTGGCGCCGAATTGCTTATCGACCAGGTTCAGATTGCATTTAAAGCAAAGGAAACAGGCTTCGTGCCAGTGCTTGTCTTTATAGGATAGATCCTGTGGACGAAACACACAATTTTCAAAATGATGATGTATTTAAAATGATAAATTGGTATTCAAAATGATATTTTCGGGAAAGTCCATATATTAACAATATAATAATCTACATATACAGCTAATATGTTATGTACTGAATTTTTAAATATTAGTCTAATTAATCTTATGACTTTCAAGCTTCAAGAAATTCATGGAAATGAGCACATGTATTTATAAAGTTCAAACGAAATAAACGGCATATATTATTCGACTGCTTTTTGTCTTAGCCAAATGTGTGAGGAAAGTTAGAGAGTCTCACCTTCGAGTCGATGCCAATGATCTTGTTGCACTCCTCGCACGTATTCGCGAACACATTCTCGTAGCACTTGATGCAATAGGGATGATCATCACGGATGACGTAACGCTGTCCAGTGAGGCTCTCGTCGCACTGCCAGCAACAGAAGTGGCCCGAATGCCAATCCTTGTCCATGGCCTTTGTGTACTCGCCACTGAAAATTAACTGCAAACAAACAGAGAGCAAATAAATAATCAACGTATGTTTAGGCGCATCAATATTCCATTGAAGTGTTTGCATTTCCATTTCGAATTTGCGTGTGGGACAGTGTAAAAATGTTATAGATTTCGAGTATAAGATATATAGTATTCATAGTATTCATTTGGTATAGTATGTTCGTGTTTCTGTGGCACTACTCAATATAATATATATCAAGATCTGTATGCATGTTTCTGTATCTGTATCTTGTACTTGTATGTATTCACTTTTCCTGTACAGTTTTTCAGTTTTCCATTCTGCATTGAGTTGTGAGTTTTGAGTGATCTTTTTGTTTGTTTTGTTTTGTTTTGCTTTGGTTTCAGAGTAGAGTATGTGTTGGGTTGGTGTTGGGTGTTGGTGTTGTAGACATAGATTAGACATTTATAGACAACGACAGCTTTATGTGGGTACCTTTTAGTAAACATTTTTGCCGAGGAAAGAAGGTAGTAAACGTGTCGTTTTGTAAAAGTTCGAGTTATGCGAGTACTTTGGATAGTTTGCTTGTGATCGATTTGATTGGAGTATTTTTCGAATGTGCATGAGAATTTGAGTTGCGGTTGCGTACATTTTTCTTTTTCGTTTCAAAACATAATTTCATTGATCGGATGAGAGACCATACAATACATAATATCTACGAGCTGAGCAGCTGAGAACACACGGCCATCCAAAATACCAGATAATACCATTAGTCATCGAGGCGAAAGGTGACGCAAAACAATAGAACAGATTCGAGCAATCGATTCTAGTTTTTTGCGCCCTTTCGCTGAACTGATTCACAAAACTGATCCACAAACGGACACACGTAACACGCAACACGTTCACCTACCCCCTTTCCTCATTGGAGGCATCCACCTCGGTGATTTGCACTTCCGATTCGCGACGTTTCGACGTTTTTTTGACCTTCTTCGTTTTCTTGGTCTCCGTCACCGTTTGCATAATTTCCACGTCCGCCATTTTGCTATGGATATCGTTTGGATCGGACAACAAGAACAACTTTGCACTCTAATGACCGACTGAACTTTCTAAATTTATGGTGCTATGTACTCGAGATCGCCGCGATCGACGCAAAGGCCAGCAAAATGATTCGCGTTTACGTTTTGGACTTTCCCGAGTCGAGATGCCAACTGGCGCGTGTGTTTCACAAAAATATTTGAAAATGTTTTTCGAAAAATCTCGCCGTTCGCCGATCGCTGCTCGCGATGCGTGTATCTAGTTTCGCCCCCAGAGTCAAGTGTAAAAATAAAATCTCGGGGAGTGCCATGGAGAGCCGGCGAGCGCAACAAGCCGCCAACTGAGCGCAACAGAGCGAGCGAGCCAGCTGCAGAGATCACTCGCACAGAGAGAGAGAGAGGGAGAGAGAGTGGGATAACTGAGAGAGTAGAGGGGTAAAGACAGAGAGAGAGAGATGGTTCTGGTAAAACAAATTGGCTTAGACGACGGCGAACTGGGCTAATCATTAACGGCATTATTGAATCTTAAATGCAACGTCAAGTTTGCAATTTCGCCTGTAATATTTTATACACAGTTCTATAAATATTTCGAATTTTCAGGTGCCAAAAGAAATTAGACTAGACAACGCGTGCATGTGTGTTTGTGTGTGTGTGTGTGTGTTAGACACACACCTGCAGCTTTCGGGGGAAGGCGCTGTCCCACGTCATTTACATACGCATGCGATGCTGCCCGTATTGAAATAATCATTTGACGGGAAAATCATTTCGTTGCTTTGTTGTTGCCTCTGGCGCTTGTGCACACGACACACAAGTCTCTGCCACACACACACACATGCAAGCATGTACTCCTCTCACACACACTCTCTCACTCTGCGCTGTCTCTTTTAATGACGCTCCCACGATGGGAGCATAAATTCCTTGAGATCGCGGTCTGGTCTGCTCCCGTCTGGTGTGCAGCTCATGCCACATGCAACAACGTGAATTCGTATAGATTTTTAATTGATCTTCAAGGGACAGCAGCGTGGGCAGCAGCGTGTATAATTAATATGGCTTTCTTTTTTCTTTTTTCTTCTTTCTGTTTTTTTTTTAATTTTTCATTTTCGCATTTGGGCGGCGGGAACAAGCAGAAATTTGTTACAGCAACTTTTGGCACAGAGACAGAACATTAAAATGCCAATGGAAATCGTAATAGAATATTACAAACAGCTGCACTGGAAGCAAGAAACATCTCTCGGATACTTTCAAGACATTGTACAAACAAATAGCGGAGCAACTTGATTGATAATTCAAATGAAGCAGAAGATGCCTTCAGCAGTCAATCTTGTAATTAATCCAATTTCCAATTTCATTCACTTATAAAATTAGCTGTATCTGTGCCAGTGATTTGCATCTGTATCTCAATCTGTATGTAGTTCTATCTGCAGCTAGCTGTCACAGTTGACACGTTCTGTCAGCTGAATTTCAAAGGGCAAATGGCCAAGGCAAATAAATAGTGGCTAAGCAAACGTTGTTAATAAACACATTTTAAATTCACAAGCTCGTTAAAACAAATAGAACGATGACATTTCAATAGCAACTAATTTGCAGACACACCCAAGGCTGAGCCCACCAATATAATATAATACCATTAATTATCACATTCTGTAAAATTGGCAACAAAATAATAATGGGGAATCGTATTCTAGGAAAAGGGCTTTGCAGCCTTGTCTGCGATCTTGGCCAATGATTTGCCTTGTCAAGCCAAACGGATTTTCCTTTACAAAAGTAAAACTATTCACAATGCATTTCAAATAGAATTTGGGTACGAGACTCAAAATTGTTTTCGTTGTTTTTTTAATGAAGCATACTATTTCTTAGACAACCATAAAAATAGTTCAAGTAGAAAAGTCGTTAAGCATAGACTTTTCATTATAAATATGGCAACAAATGAGCAGCCAGACAATGGAACAACATAACATTGCTTTTTATTAAGCCGAGAAGCTGTAAAACTTGCGAATATCTAGCCTATATTTTTGTTTTTCTTTTGTTTGATTGACAACCAGTTTCATTATTTTCTGTACTTTGCCAGATTATAATTTATTCAATTTAAAACGAGACGTGAACATTTTAAATGGCTAATTTCATATCGAGAGCAGACTATATATATTGTAGTTTCTAAATAATAAATACACCCTATAAATATGACGATGAAACGGTTAATATTGTGCCTAGAGCATATGAAAATGTATTTAAGAAATATAAAAAAAATATAATAATATAATAAAATATAATAAAGTCTAACAATAGGTTTGTCCAGATTATATAATAATTTTAAAACTTTGATTTACGCTTGAGATTCATATACGGCATTAAGTTTAATATTTTATCGTAAAATATTGTCAGTTAGAGGGTATCTTTGAAGCAGTCATGCAATGCCCGATTAACCCAACTAAAAGTTGGTTTAATTATAAACTAAGACAGCGATATGTAAAATTTTATAACGATCCAAATTTATGAGTGAGTTCATGTGGATAATCACACGCAGAGGCGCACACATACACACACATATATACTGCTGAACATGTGAGTATATACGAGTACTCGACTCGTATTAATGCAGCAGCAGCAGACAGCAGTCGGGGGCAGCAACAAGAGCAAGTGCAATGGAGCAGAGTGTAATGCAATCTTGAGTTTGTCTATAAATAAAAATGCAGTTCGCGAATCTTTTGATAAAAGTTGGCGTGTCGTGTGTGCGCTTCGCACGAGAATTGCGTTCAGCATCGGCGGCATTCATCATTTTGCACGCAGGCGTTAATTGGGTCATAAATTCATAATACTATACTATGTATGTTTTCCAGATTATTTCTGTACCATTTCGCTCGATAAATCGACGAGCGGCAAATGGTCAAATTATGGAAATTAAATGTCTGGCGTCGATTTTTTAAGTGCTTCAAATCACATTCAACTCGAGAGGTGGCAGTGGGCGGAGCTGCAACTGGGGCGAACTGCGTCAGTGGGTCGATAAATGTGTATGATCTGTATGTTGATGAGTTCAAGTTTAAGTTTATTTCGCTTGATAGAATTCCGACAGAGGTTCGTTCTGAAATAAATGATTATAAATAGAAGATGTTTCGGCCATTAAATGACATTTAGCCATATCTTGCACGCGGCACAAAACATCATTAATTTCTCGGTGCTGGCCGACGAAGGTGGAAAGTGTTGCAGAGGCGTGTGGCAGCGGGCCACAGCAATTCACGTCAATAAAAAACAAGTATGGGGAAAATGTGTACATGGAAAAATGATGGCAAAATCAACAATAAAAGCAACAACAACTACAACAACAACAACGAGAGTTGAAATGAAAAGGTGTTTCATTTTAGTGGCACAGCGAAAAGAGAATTTGAAAATGTAGATATTTCTGATATTTCGTTTGCCAGCAGCTTCAAGTGAATTTCAAATTATTTTGGCCAGCAAAAACATATATAAATTAGACTCGTATACTCGTACGTATGCTGCAGATAAATAATGCGAGCAAGTACAAATAGCTGCAAGTTGTGACGCATCCACCGACGACTAATGAATACCCGTCTCTATCTGTGGCGTCGGCGGAATTCCCTCCTTGTGCCACACGTGTACTACGTCCTGCATTTCGTTTCGACGGTGTAGGTATTAGAAAAATATTAAATGAAAATATCTGGCAGCTTTTAAGTGCGCCAAGCGGTTGCCCCACAGGAAAAATGAATTCATGTCAAAGACAAACTATTGAATAAGACTTTTTGGCAGCGAATTTCGCATGTTTTGCTTTGCCATACGTAGTATGGCTACAGACAGAAATACAGAAACAGATAGCTGACATTACGCAATGGACTTTTACAGCAGAAGACCCTGTGCTCTTTTGCGAAAATTGAAAGAAGCAAAAAAAAAAAAACAATTAGAAATATAATAACAAATAGAAGAACAAATGGATTTGAAAGACCCCACCACCAAAGTGGCCACAAAGTGAGCTACGTAAACAAATCACCCAAGTGACACACTTTCCTGTTTCGCATGTCATTAATATTTTAGCGCGAAACGTACAACAACATTTAACCATTCTGAAACGCAAAGATTTTTCAATTTCTGATCGTTTTGACAGCAGCCAACAATAAATAAATACAACAAAAAAAAACGCATAAAGATGAGCATCGTTTCTTACTTGTGTGGTCGCGTTTGCTTTGTAGCCACACAGCTGACGATTCTACTTAACTTGACAAAGGATGTGACACGCTAAAGTTGACAACATTATTTAAGCGAAACAAACGTACAATTTATGAGATATAAGTGCAACACATTTCATCAAGGCGAACACGCGTCAGACTTCCCAATGACAGCAAATACAATTCAAAATTCAAATGCATGTTTCTTGCGTATTTTTGTGGCATACTTTCAGGCGCATACTGTTGCCTGCTTTTAGGAGCAGCCTTTAAATCAAGCAGCAGAAAAACGTAAATGGTTGTGATAAATTAAAAGCATGACGAATCAAACAAAATAAACTGAATACAAAAATTGTGGTGCAGATAAATAGACAAATTGTAAATAAGAAAATTCATTCCTGCAATACTAAAAGAACCGTAAACGGTTGTCAACGAAATTTGGAAAATGGGTTTCCATATGATAAAATGCATTCTCATGAGTAAATTTGTGCTATTCAAATTAATTATTCAAGTTGAATAACGCAAATTATGCAGAAGATAAATGCTCTTCGGCCAGTGACAGTTTAAGTATGTACGTTTTGTGGCTTTTGACAAGACTATTAAAATAATCCCGTCAAATGACTTATGTCCTCCCATCAGACTCGACACATGCTCAGCGCACAACGATGACATCATGCGTCTGAAATCGGGCCAAAAAAGCAAATAAATTAAATGTAAATCGGGCACAGTTGCCACATTTGGCACATTTGGGCAAAAACTGAATAGACAACAACTTTTTGTAATTGAAATGCAAGAGAAGTGTGTTCGTATTAAGAGCATATCGTATTGCAACTATAACATATAAATTTAAATAAGTATTTATGAATCGCAAGGAATTTATAAACATATAAATTCCAGCCGAAAATGGAATTCGTTCGCAGAATATTTATTTTTTGCAATTGCCAATCGAACACATATGGAGAATGGCATTTGCAGCAAGTTATGTGCAATATGGCCAATTGTCTGGCGGTGAATGTCAGTGCACTTGGCGCATGTAGATATTTCGGCCATTCCGCTGACGATGATGATGAAATTATTTTTAGATACTTCGCGCTGTCCGAGTGCAGCACAAATGTGTCAGTCGGCGGCAATTGCCGAATGAATTGATCAACCGAATTGAAAAGATGCAGCGCCTTTTTGCTGCTTTCGCAGTTTTATTTTCAAAAATCGTTTGCTAATTTTATTTGTTCGTTACTTTTATTTAAATACAGAATTATACATATTTAATCGTGCCCAGAACACACACATACTTAGGACAGACAAGTTTGGCAATAAACAATTCCGATTTGTCGATAATGTGGATCAGGATCAGGATCAGGAGTCTCCCATTTCCCCACTTGATGAGGAATTGTTTCGATTCGATGCGATCTACAAATGGGTGCTAAATAGTTTTGTGGATTGATTTGTACAGCGTGCACGGTATTTTTGGGTTTATTTGGCATTTAGCTTTGGGCTTATGAACATGTCTATAAGAAACAGATAAAGAGTTTAATCAAATGTAACTGAATCGTGTAATCGTATAATAAATCGTATCGCATAATATAGAAATATAGTGAAGCATGCAATTTCGTTAGCAACAGGCTAGAAAAGCGGATAGAAATTGGCGTCCTTCAGTATGTCAAACGTGTCCACAACAGAGCGAGCTGGCGTCAACTGGCTGCCAGCAATCTCCTGATTATTATTCAGCTCTGCACTCGTCGAGGGCTCCTCAATCGACGAGGCCGGAGTCAGACAGAGACTGTGTCCCACGCTGATGCTGGAGAGCAGATTCTGCTGCGTTGAAGCTGGCGTCAGATTCGTCGAGGCGGACACTGTGATGGGCGCAATCTCGGCGAGCGCAGCAGCCAAAGCCTGATCGATATCCGGCTCCTCTGGCTGCTCCATGCTGCTCTCTTCTTTGGGTTCCTTCGTTAGCTTCTTGCGTTTCTTAGTCTTCTTCTTTGAAGCACTTTCATCTGGCGCTTCGTACTCGGCAATGCCCTCGAGTGGCTCTGCAACAAATCCTACGCTATTTCTAGGCGAGAAGAGTCCTCCATTGAGCTCCTCGTTGTTGGCACTGCTCTTGGAGCTGCGTCTCGAGCGCACCTTGCGCTTGGGTACGTCTGTGTTGGATTCCTGATCTTCCTGCGTTGCAGAGCTGCGTCGAGGATACTGCTGAGTGTCCGAGTCGTTGTCGTCGCGCAGCTCCTCCTCGGTCTTGGAGCCCTTGCGTGACTTTTTCTTGCTCTTCTTCTTTTTGGGTTTTTCGTTCAAGGGCTCCTCAATTGGTGGCAGCTCGGCTTCCAACTGTTGCCCGTTGTGTTCACCGTTCTCCAGCTCTGGCTGCCCTTCCTCTGGCACGTCGGATAACTTCTCCCGCTCCGGGCTGCGACTGAACAGCGTTATGCTCTCGCCACCAAAGCTGAAGCGACGCATGTCTAGGGAGTCTTCACCGTCGTACGGCAGCTGCGCCTCCACCTCAAGCGCACCATCACCCTCATCACCAAGCTGTTCTTCAGCAATTTTCAGCTCCACATCATGTTCCTGATCGTTATCTGTCTTTGCCTCCGCTTCCGTGGACTCATTGTCGTCCAGCTTAAAGTTCTTGCGCCAGTTGTACTCGCGCTTTGGTTTGTAATTCAGATCCACCTCAATGTCGTCCTCCACCACGCCCACCTGCAGCTTCGGGCTGTAACCAT
The DNA here is from genome assembly GCA_035046165.1 of Drosophila rubida. Taxonomy (NCBI): domain Eukaryota; kingdom Metazoa; phylum Arthropoda; class Insecta; order Diptera; family Drosophilidae; genus Drosophila; species Drosophila rubida. The sequence continues at coordinate 7,389,500 of JAWNOF010000021.1, read as the reverse complement.
AGCGTGTGCGCAGTCGTGTCGATTGCCTTGCTGCCACCTGAGCATCTCCCAGGTAGCGCATGTCCGCATCGCGACGCTCGCTTTCCAGCAGACCAATAGAGATGTCAATATCCCGGTGTCTGTGCTGCTCCTCGGATCTATCCAGCTCTCTGGTCTTGGCCCAGAGTGCGTAACGTTCACTGTCCGAACTGGATTTGTCCTTCTCGGACTCACTTTGATCCGTATTCTCAGCATTCAGTTGCTCCTCTATCATTGTCTCGTATTCGCGCAGTATTCCCGACTGCTTGCGATTTTTCACGGCATCGTTGTAAATCTGTTCGATGTAGGCATCGGGATCGGAGTAGATGCCACCCACAGCGCCATCGTCTATATTATAATCAGCCAAGTCAGCCACATTCTCGACTTCCTCCCAATCGTCGGCAACTCGGTTCGCATAACGATCTGCATTCCTCTCGGCCTCCTCGCACTCGGAGGTGTCGTGATGCGATTCATCTGTGGGCTGAGTGCGCTCATTATTGTCCGAGATGCCCTCGTCCAACTCGAACTCGTACTCATCATCGTCGTCGTCAATCTCCACAACAGTCTGACGTTCATCGTCGCTATCATTGCTGCTGGCCTCGCCAACAATATCGTAGTTGTAGATGGCACTAGTCTCGTCAAACTCGGCTGCCTCTGCTTCGGCAGCCAGCACAGCGCGTGCCCAGGAACCCTCCGAAAGATACGCGGACTTTTGCTCGCTTTCCTCTGTCTCGTTCAGCTCCAACTCAGCCAGGTTCTGCGTATAGAAATCTTCGGACTTTTGCTCACTTTCCTCGGTCTCGTTTAGCTCCAAGTCAGCCAGGTCCTGCGTAAAGAAATTCTCCGTCTTTTGCTCGCTTTCCTCGGCCTCGTTCAGCTCCAAGTCAGCTAAGTCCCGCGTATAGAAATCCTCTTTCAACCATGTTCTTTTGCCCGTCAGTGAACGCACTTCGATTTGCGATATATAGACGCACTCATCACTGGGATACTCCTCCACGGGCTGCTCCTGTGCTAGAGAGTAGCGCCGAAAGTGATGATATTCCTCCGGCTCCAGGTCCGCATACGGATCTAGCTGGATTAGGGCCGAGTCCGAGGCACGTCGCTCGCTCTCTAGGAAATCCGCATTGAGATACCGCGAGAAGTCCTGAAAGTTGACGCTGGAAGCAGCCAACTGATCGAGTAGCTGATCTTGTAGCTCCCGTTTGGCTGCCTCGGCCTCAATGTTCTTCAGAGCATTTGCATCCATCTCATCCCTAACTGGCGAGCGACTCTGACTGCGCGAACGTTGAAACTCCGCGGTCCGATGGCGCAGATCATCCAGCTGCGATGTGATGCCCATGTCTACAGACTCTCCAACATACGTGGATCGCTTGAAGCCGCTAGAAAGTGACTCCTCCTTCATGCGCTGCGTGTCCTTGACCTCCTCCGAGAAACTTCTTTCGTACTCGCTCGTCTTCGGCTTGGCGCCGAGGCGTTTCTCCACATCCTGACCACTTGCAGTGACCAGCGAGTTGAGAATGGCTTCTTGAAGCTCACGCTGTGCAGCTGCCTGCTCTCTGGCCATATCCAGGTCCAATGATGGCGTGGGACTACGTGAACGTTGGAACCGAGCAGCCTCCTCGCGCAGCTGCTCGAATTCACTGCCCAAGTCGAGGGATTCTCCCACATAAGTGGATCGCTTAAAGCCGCTCACTTGCAGCTCATCCTTAAGATCGCGTGCTGCTTCGGAGTAGCTGCGTTCGTAGTCGCTAGACTGCTCTGACTTCGGGGGCGTCATCAAACGCAGCTCCATCTCCTCGCTGGCTGTGCTAAACTTCTGCAGCGCCTCCAAGTCGACCTCGTGCTGCTTCGCATTGCTCGCCAGCAGTCGCTCCAATTCCTCGTTGTCGAGCAATCGCTGCAACTCTTTCTCCTTCGCATCCTCCAGGTTCAGCAGACGCTCCAACTCTTGGCTATGCTGTCGCAGCGTTCTAGCGTCGGAGCCCTCCAGATTGAGCATCAAGTGAAACTGTTGTGAATTATCCTCCTCTGAACCTGAAGCATTTCCTGGCGAAACGGAGCGCGAGCGTGACGGCGATAGGGAGCGCATATCCCGACTCTCGATTTGCAGCTCGACCTCAGTTGACTCAACGTACTCATAGCGGTGCTCTACAATGAGACGCCTCTCGGGCTCTGGGGTTTTGGCGCGCTCTTCCAGCTGCTCGAAGAAGGCATCGTTTTGCGCTATCAACTTCTCGCGTCGCATCTGCAGACTGTGCTCCAAATTGGCAGCGCTGGGCAGCGGTGATCTGGAGCGGGAGCGGGAGTGCGAGCGACAGCGATTCAGACGCAGCTGCTCAAAGAGTCGTGCCATAGATTCAGGCGTATCCTCGGGCTCTTTCTCAAGCTCTGGCTCCTCAACCACGTCTATGGAGATAGTGGGCACTGCAGGTGGAGAGACAGGCGGAACTACTGCCTCAGTTGAAGTGGAAGTAGCTGCTTTTTGGGGTTCCTCCATCGGCAGCGGGGAAGTCGACTGACTTCGCTGCAGTTCCTCCTGTTGCAGCTTCTCGAAGAGCTCATCGTTTTGGCGTATGCGCTTCTGTCGACGCGTCTCCAAGCTGCGTGCAATGTTGTCTGACGTGGGCAATGGCGATCTGGAGCGGGAACGGGAGCGAGACGCGGAACCGCAGCGGGAATTGCGCTCAGCTCGCAGCGTCTCGACAAACAGACGCATTTCCTCGCGCGTTGGCACCGGTTCAGAGCCCTCCATTTGCTCGTCTAGCAACGCATTAATCTCGATGACGGGTTGCGGCAGAACCACATCCGCTTGAGGCTGTGACTGCGGCTCCGAGTGTTCCTCGAGCTCCATCAGCTGTTGCTTCTGCTCAAGACTCTGCTCCAGCTCGGCGACAGTGCGTGGCTGCGACAGACGCTCCTCCTCATAGACCATGGTCACCATTTGCTGGCAGCCATTCTGCACATCATCAGCGACATTCTGCAGCTGCAGCTGCTCCACTTGCATCTCAGTGCCATTGATTGTGGTCTCCAGCATTTGCAGCACCAGCTCGCAACTCAATTCCCCCGCCATCGGGCCGCTCTCCGTGTCATCGTAGACTTCGAGCGTGTGCTGCTCATCGACATCCATGCGATTGGCCACGTTCTTGGGCTGCGGCGAGGGATTGCGCGATGTGGAGCGAGAACGCGAGGGATTCACCGAGGCGGTAAAGTCATAAAAGTCGCTAAGACCCTCCATGAGCAGGCCGTACTGATCGCGCCAGGGAGCCGTGTCCGGTTGCTGCACGGAGATGCTCGGCGTTTGCGGCTGGCTGGGCGGATGCGTGGCCTGCTCCGATTGGCGCCAACGCTCCTCGTAGTGATCCATTTCGTCGATGCGTGGACTGCGTCGCAGGCCAGGCGAGCCGCGACGCGGCTGCTCCTCGGCCGCACTGGAGGTTTGCAGCTGCGGGACGCGGGAAGCGAAAGCGGAAAGCAGGAAGTGCAGAGCAGAAAGCGGAAGGTGGCAAGCAGTTCAGGCAGCGATAGCAGTTAGATAGAGAGGCATATGAAAGGCAGAGGGAAGCCGGGGATTAAAGCAAGGAAGCAAGAAGCCAGCCAAGCTGCAACTGCAACTGCAACTTACATTGGATTTGATGTCGCTGTTGCTGCTCGATGGCTCCGTCGCCTTGGAGCTCTCCGTGCTCTCCTTCTCATTGTCCTTATCCTTATCCTGGCATGGCAACACATTAGTCAAGTCTCGCACTCTAAGCTGCTTGCTCAGTCACTCACCAGCTGGTCCTTGGAACGCTGCTGCCGCAACGTGTTGGCCGCCAGTTCATTCTGTTCGTCAGTCGCCTCCTCGAACGAGGATGCATTCGGTTTGTTCTTGGGCAAATCGAGCACCTCTTCGCCCGAGGCGCGCTTCTCCAGATCCAACTCCTCCTCGTCGATGGACAGCGCCTTCTCACGCTTCCAGAACTCGGTGTCCTTGTAGTGCTCCGGCAGCACCTCGCCCCAGGGATTTGTGCTCTCCTCGCCGAGCATTTCCAGCGAGCCCGTCACATCCGGCGGCGGCGGCTTGGCGTCCTTCGCAGGACTGCGCTTGTGGCGCCTGTGATGCGACTTGACGCGCAGCGTCGGCTCTGTCGTATACTTGATGGGATTGTAGTCGGCCTTCTCGCCGTGTCGCAGCTCCTCCTCCTCGAGCGACGTGAACATCTTCAGCTCCTCGTCGCGCGAGGCGCGCGAGTCACGCGAGGAATTCGAGCTGCCGCTCGAACGTCGCTTCTTAAAGGCACGTCGTCGGCCCGAGCCATCCTCGCGCACCAGCGGACGACTCTTGATGCCGTCGAGGGAGCGCAAATAGTCCTCGGTGTACTGCACATCGGGCACATTGTCCTCGCCCTCCGGCTCCTGGCGCTCCTCCTCCGTCTGCTGGCGCGAACGCTCCTCGGAGGGCTGTGTGCTGAACGAGGACTGCTGGCTGGAAATGGGCTCCACCGAGGAGCCCTCATCCGAGACGCCCGGAAACATCAGAGTCTTCGATTTGACCATGTAGGGCTGCTCGCTGCCGCTGCCCTGACCCAGCTGTGTCTTCACGCGCTGCACCACGAGCGGCTCCTCGATTTCCGGTTCGGGCTCCTCGAAGCGCGGCGGCACGAACTTCCTGATGCAGGGCTCCTCCACGACGGGCGTGGCGCCCGCATAGAGCGTCTGCTCCTCCTCCTGGGCCGCCTGCAGCATGCGCTGGTGCAGCATCACCATCTCCTCCTCGGCCTCCATGAAGAGACGTGCATTCTCCTCAATCGACTTCTGCTTGCGCTCGAGATCCGTTTTGCTGGCGGCCAAGCGACGCGACTGTTCCAGCACAATGGCCTCCTCCTCGAGCTCGCTTTCTGTGGCGCTCAACTTGCGTTCGCGCTCCGCGGCCAGCAGTCGCTCCACAATCTCTGCATCGCGCCTGGCCTGCTCATCCTCCGCGTCCAGCTGCAACAGCTGACGCGCTGCCTCCGCTTCCGCCGCCTGCTGCAGCTGCCGCTGCTGTTCGGCTGCCTGCTCGAGCTCCCTTTGATGTTGTGCCTCCGCTTCTTGCAGTTCCCGCTGACGTTCTTCCTCAAGTCGTTGCTGCTCGGCTGCGCGCAGTTTTCGCTCATTTTCCTCTAGTTCGCGCTGCTCCTCTGCCGCTCTGCTTAGTCGGGCTGTTTCCTCTGCTTCGCGTTGTCGTTGTGCCTCCTCTTCCGCCTGTATTCTGCGCTCGTTCTCCTCACGCTGCCGCTCCGCTTCCAACAGTCTGCGTTCATTCTCTTGCCTCTCCCGCTCAGCTCGTTCATTCTCCTCGCGCTCTCGCTGCTCGGCCGCGCGTTGTTTTTCCGCCTCGAGCAGCTTGCGTTCGTTCTCGGCCGCCTCAGCTGCCAATTGCTGTCGCTGTCGCTCCTTGGCCAATTTGGCCTCGGCCTCTGCCAGCTGTTTGCGTGTCTGCTCCTCAATGTGTCGCTGTCGCTCCAATTCGGCAGCCAGCGCCTTGCGTTTATCCTCCGGCGACTCCACACGAAAGCCGTTGCTGTAGGCAACGCCGTCCTGCATCACATTGCTGCCCGCTGCCGCCTCCCGAGCGGCTGCCTCGGCCAACTCTTTGTCCAGGCGGTCGCGCAAACGTGGCAGCTCCTCGGCATCGGCGGCGGCATCCACGGCCTGCTGCGTGTTCGGATGCCGGCAGGTCCAGTGGTAGAGATGCTGGGCCACAAACGCAAACTCCAGGGCGCCCAAGTAGCCGATGAGCAGGGAGAAGAGCAGCTCCCCGACGCCGGTCAGCGCGTCGTCGGCTGCCATGCTGCTACTGCTTGCGTAATCCTCGCCAGCCACAAATGCACTGGCCCCTCTACTGGGCTCGTGTCGTGTCGTGTGTGTTGTAGGTATTATATAAAATTCACCACGCACTCACTTCGGGCACTCACTCTCGCGGCACTCAGGGCGAAAACTGATTAGGTAATTCAATTAACGAAATTTTTCGCATGCGAATTTCAGCGAAAACAACTGGGGAAATTCGGAAAATGATTTTTGAATTTTGCTCGTGCACAAAAATATTTCTTTTCAACACTTTATCACTTGGGTGTTCGTGTAGAAAGGTGCGAGGGGAACAGCGCCACCGGAGAGTCAGTTGCACGCGGCGGAGGCAACACAGTTGTTGCCAGTTAATCGATCGTCTTGCAACTGATTAATGCGACTCGCTAAGGGCCCGACACTCAAGTGATTCACGCCGCGCACAGCGCCGCTAATTGGCGACAACAAGCGCTGCGAATGCGAGACGCAAAGAGAGAGAGAGAGAGGAAGCGAGCGAAACAAAAGCAGCGAGAGAGGTTCGCACGGGGGCAACTATTTTGGCAACAGGCAGCCGCTGGCAAATCGCAATTGGCGAACAACTTTGACAACGATTCTAATCAGCGCGCCATGTAAATTGCGAGTGATTCGCAGCAGCCAACGCTGCGTATGAGTATGAATAAATTTGAGTCTTATTCGCATATTCATGGCGCTCGCAATTGTTTAGCCAATTCGCTTTTCTCGCCTGCTCTTCTGCTATTTGTGTTTTGCTTTCCAATCGTTCTTGTGGTGCGTCGACGACCTTCGCGATTTGTTGCATTGCCAATGTCGCGTCGTTGTGGCCGACTTGCAGCAGTTGCTGCTGCCATAAATTGTGGCAGCACCACACTCTTGCAAGCTCTTTTAATTACGAATTACGTATACGCACTGTGGCTGCCACATACGAGTAATAAACAACACACAGTTCGCTGCTTCGAGCAATTGAACAATATATAAAAATACAAATTACAACAAGAAAGAACTGAGTTTTCTATTTCTGTTTCGTGTCTTTTTTAGTGTGTTTGCTTTGCTCATAAATATCTGAGAAATGTGCCAAAAATAAATGGGTCGCCGCCGCCTGGCAGTTTGTTTGTTTTTCGTATTTTGTGCTTCGCATTTCGCATTTGTTTGTGCTGAAAGCGAAAGTGTGCGGCAACAACAAGAGGAATAGGTCGAAATGCTTGACGGCATACACGAAGGGGGCGTGACCGATTGACCATCGCCTCTTAGCACAACTGTGTTCAATGCCAACAGCAAGAGAGCTCCTACAATTCGAATCTCTGAGAATTTCTTGCTTCTCACACATATAGTTTGACAAATTTATGTTTGAGCACTGAGAATTCTTCGCGAAATTAAGTTTTCCAATAAACAACTTTTGGTTTCCAAAAATCTATATGCGTTTTCTTGCAAACCATCAATAAAAGCAACTATTTCAAAATTGTTTTCACAATGTCAACTCACTCAAAAATAGAAACTACTTAAGAGATATAAATAAGTAACATCAATTGATAATATAATGTTGATCACAACACTTTAATAATCACAAGAGCAAATGTCGAAACAGTTCTTGCTGTCAATAATTAAAATCAAGTTTTATGAATGCAAAAAATGTAGATAATCACGCTACTAAATATTATGCAAGACTCATTAATTCAATCAGAAAACAATTCTTCGTCTAGAAGAAAGAAACTTTGCCTTGATTTGCAGCCACATATTTTTAGAGCACTCACAACACATCTCAAAATCAGAACCAGAACTTGATGGCATTTCTTGAACGTTTCTTCTCACTTTTTGTTGGTCTGGCTTTTCTTTGTGTGGCTGGCTACTCACTTAGCGGGAAAATCTCGCGCCGTACGCACGGTGTCAACACGTCAAGAAGCAATGTCTCGAATGAACTGTCAGTTGGCATTGTCGCATTCTAGCCCTGGTAATTGGCCAATGTGCAATGTGGCCAAGGGAAAAGCGCGCACATTTCTATTCTGCTAATGGCACAACATATGAAGTTCAATGAAAATGCCAGCAGTCAAAGGAAAGCGAGGGCGGAACAAACTGGAGGCGTTGCAGACACACCTCGGTCATTAAAGGTGACCGCGTGCGACAGACAATAAAAAAAAAGCAGAGCACCGAGAGTGGAGCTTAGCCTGAGTTCTGTTGAGTGTTGAGTGCGGCCCAATTAAAAATCCGCCTGAAAGTGTGCTAAGCTTTTTTACTTAGCAACGGGTCATTAGACACACAGCATGTGCATGTGAGTGGGGCAGTTCAATTTGCTGATGGACAGCGGGAGAGCGGGAATGGGGACTCACCTCATCACAGCCCGAGCAGCGGGGTTTCAGCATTTCCGCGTAGTGGCGCTCGCAGTAGACCTTGTCGTCGTGCACGCAGTAGGTGAGGTCGACGAGCAGTTCGTTGCAGGTGCTGCACGTGAAGCACTTCGGATGCCACATGACGCTCTCCACGAACTTGGGCGCGGCCACCACCAGTTCGCCGGCCGCAATCTCGTTATCACAGTGCGCACAGTGCTCATCGTAGGGCGCATCCTTGATGTAGGCTGCCACAAATCATTTTCATAGGGTCACATTCCTTTTTACTTTCTATTTGCTTGCTCTGCACTCACCTATGTCTAAAGCGATTTCATTGCGCGCCGTCACAAAGTCCTCGAAGGAGGCCTCGTGCTGCACCTCCAGATGCTTGCAGTGCTCCAGCGACAGATCCTGCTTGGGCAGTTGATATGAGATCTGCTTCTCGCGCACCCTCGCCCCCTCGCTGCCCAGACGCGGCACCTTCTCCTCGGGCAGCTCCTCGAAGTAGCGATTCACGCGCGCCGACACACGCACGCCTGGCGGCACCCACGTGTAGCCCAAGTCGCGCGGCTCCACGCCGGAGTCCGCCGGCGAGACCACCTTGAAGCCCAGTCGCTCGTGCACATTGGTCGTCTGTTGCTGGTAAATGGCGTGCGCCTCGCGCGGACACTTGCACGACTGGCAGGTCTTCCTGCAAGAGCCAAAAGTGAAGAAGTTTTTGTTTAAAATCACATCTACATCTAATTCAATATATCCCCCACTCGGCAGTGTGATTTGCTTTGCGGTGTCGCCGCTGCTGTTGAGCAGCGCCAGCGCAAGCTTTGCTGATTGACCGGCTGGCGCCATCTAGTGGCAGCTTTTTGCGGCGCGTTGCGTTCGCTTACCTTACAATGAGATCGTAAATTTCTTTTCTATCGAATACTTTGCAGTAAATGTTGAGGACATTGAGGCAGGCGTAGTGCATGCCCGTCCATGGCACATCGGAGGCTAATGCCGCCCACAGGGGGCACTCAGCGTGACGGTCCAGGTCGAGCATTTTCACCATTTTATGCTGGCTTGCCTTCACTTTACGATATTTGACGGCAACTCTCCGTTAACTGCACCGCACGCCGCGAACTTTATTTCGTGCTTTAAAATGTGTTTCTTATTTTCAGTGCGATTATTATTGCTTATTATTTTTTTTTATATTTTTCTTGCTTTTATTTCACTTTTAAATGAACTTTGCTTTCTTTTGGTCTCCCTCGCATTCAGCTTAAAGTTTCAGTCGTTCTGCTTTTTCTGTTTGACTCATCAAAAAATATATTTTGGGGTTTGTTTTGGTCTTGTTGCGGTCTTCGAAGCGGCCTCTCAACCAGCTGGGCGCCTGCCTCGATTTGAATTACGAACCAGAAAAAGAAGAAGTTGAAGAAACTGAGCATACGTTGAACAGTTCTCATTTAGCACGTCTGTGTTGTGGATTATTTGCTCATTGACATTTTGATTAAAGTGTTAACTTCACCTTTATGCATCTGCTCAGCAAATTTACGATACCACTTAAATGGCTGCCTGTATGTGTGTGTGTGTTTACTATCGAATACAATATTTATTTTTCTTGCGCCGCACAAATAAAAATAAATGCTTAGGTGGCTGAGAAGAACAATGCAATTAATTGACTGTTTACTTATTTTTCAATTAGATAAAAATAATCAGCGTCATAAATACCCCCACACCTCACGGCGGAAAAATGCGTAAACGTAAACGTAAGCGCTGAGCTCATATGGCCAAATGCCATGCCAGCTGCCGAACCGGGCCAAATGACCAGCAGCACTTTAATATAAAAGGTATTCACTCGCCGAAGAGAACCCAAAAAATGTGCTCGTAAAATGAAGGTAAAGGCGAAGGTAAAAGCAAAGGCATCAGTGCATGCCAAGAGGCAACTTTCTGATAAGATTAATAAAAAGGCCGAACTCTGTCACAAAATGTGGATTTGAGTGTGATGTCATCAGGGAGCGAGGGAGGGAAATGAACAAACCCAGAACCAAAAGATTGTCAACAGCCACGAAATGAAATGGAATTAAATGAAATGAATGAAGTAACTCAGAAGTACGTAATAATGGTAGAAAATAGCCCATGAGTAAATGTCTACGGACAGATAAGTCGACTTCTTGAAAATGTCGACTTCTTATCAGGGGCGGGGGGGAGACAGCGACTACTGCAAAAATATTAGATGACCTTTTATAGCAGCGATAAGCTAACGGAGCGCCAATTGAGGAACTGTTGCTAATTGCTCACGACTTCAATGCGGAAAATGCAACAGGTTTTCTACATGAAACGACGGGGGAAACTGTGCTGGGCTTAAGCAATGCAAACATGGCACAAACAAATGCATGACTCAGCCTCGTAATGTCTTTGTGCACTGCCATATCAAGATCGAGATCAACTCAACTTATGTTACTTTTGCATATGAATTTCAATTTGCAAAACACAAAAAAACCAAATCATCATGCAGCGAATTCTTTTTTTGGGGTCAAACACATCATTTAGATTACCAATCTTTTCGTATTTGCGTTGATTTTTCTCAGCGCGACGGGGCATGATGAGTAAGCGCAACTTTTTCTTCGATTCCCATATCAAATGTAATGAAATTGAGCACCGAAAATAGGCTAATTATTCAAGGTTTTGAAAGCATAAGAAATGCAAAAATATGTTATAGTATTTTTGAAGACCCAAAACAAAAAAAGATAAAGTTCTATGTTTATTTTTCTAGAATTTACCATAGTTTTCTTTCGAAACAAAATTACTAAGTATCCCCCTGGATGCACTGACAATGTTCTATATTTATTTTTCTAGAATTTCTCGTAATTTTCTTTCGATTACTGAGTATACCGCTCTCCAGCAGACTCATTGACTCTATTCTAACTGGATTTCTAATGAAAGCGTCCGAGTTTATAAAGTCCAATAGTTAGTAAGCTCCTCTGGCGCATCGTTAGTTATGCAAATATCTGATACCGAAACTGATCTGAGGTAAAAGTCTTGTAGATTTCTGCGAAAAAGATACGTTAAGACGAAAATTTCGGTCCCCTCTCGACAGATTGTGGCGTGTATTTGCTGCTCTACTCGTATCAGCAGATAACATTGGTAAATGCAGCCTGCCCAGCTGTGTTTTACCAGATGGGCCGTGCTATGTAAATAATCGCGGTTTCTGTTTGTTCCACAATGTACTCGTACGACGACTAGTCTTTGCTTGCGGGATGCGCAGCCTTATCACAGAATACACAATTATTATGCCATTAAAACGTGTTCGGTGCAGATTAAGCCACTACAATATGTGCGTTTCAACTGAGCATCGACTGTGCGTTTATCAACGAAAATTGCCACAGCTTTTGTTTAATTGAATTGCGGACAAAATCACAAAAAACAAAAACAATAACTGATAGTCCCATCGACAGAATGCGCATTAAGAGAGCGTTATTTCTCTCTCTATATACACCATAAACGATTGGGTACTTGAGAAACGTGCTCGAGGCAAGCAATTATTCAATAGATTATCGAAAAGTTTAAGCTTAACATTCTGCGTTCTCTGATCTCAGGTGGAGACAACTTAATGCAGAACGACTGAGGCTGTAGTGTGCGCGACTGCGACATACTTTCACCAGAGCAAACAATTAAAAAGCAATTAACAAGTTGCCACAAACTGCGAATTTCTTAAATTATATTTTGCAATTTAACTAAAAAGCTTTTAGCTGCCGGAAAACGGACGATTCTACATTCTGGCGCCTATCCACATATTAAGTCCATAATTCAAATCCGACTGAACTACTTTTCGCCCCATTGCAAGCCAGACAAAAATTTATTACACGACCAAATTGCAATTCGCGGTAAAACATTACAGGATATGCACATTAAAGAGGACTAGCAGAAATGTAGCAGATAAAAGAGCATTAGTTTCGTAGCGTATATTATTAGTGTGCCATAAAATAGACTTCGTACAGACAGATATACAGGGTATAGAAACATAACGCACACGGCAGAAACTGAAACAAAAAGCGAAGAAGTCGCTGCCAAAGTTTTGCTGCCAGATAAATGTAATTAAAAGCCAGCAAGTGTTCGACACACACACACATACATAGACACTAGTAGAGCAAGGGAGACAGACATAGACAGGCGACAGCTTTTGTTGTTGCCCGCAGCATTTGGCACTTTTTCGGTAAGGTGCGGATGGCGATGCGCAGAGGGGGGTGACGAGGCGAGTCGGCAGCCACAGTCAACAATTACAATTGATAAGCCCCAAAGTCACTTTCATTTATACGAGTGTACGCAAAGGGTCGGGCAATTGGAAAACTTTTGGCGACAAAACTGACGTTTCCCTAAACGCGGCCCCGATTCCAATTTCCCATAGCAGACTAGACCTGCGCTGAGCTCAGCAGCCACAGCACAATATGCTTGCCGTCAGTCTGCTGTCTGTTGTCTGCTCTGCCTATTTGCTGGCTTCACATGCTGCACACACACACAGAGACAATTTGCACTGACCTTCCTTTTCCCGCAGGGAGAGCAAAATCCAATTTTCCACTATAATTGAACATGTTGCGCCATAAACAATAAACAATAAAAGCGCGCATAAAAGTCAACGTTTGGAGTGCAACAAATCTCAATTATGAGCTTGCAGTGTCGAGAGCTCAGCGCAAGGTGTGCGTATGCGTGTGCGAGGGACAGAGACAGCACGCCCACGCCGGTGCATGCGAGCGCTTCTCTCTTTTCGCTTTCGATTAAATGACTTTTAATGCGATTACGGGCACAGCAATAGCAGCAGCAACAACAACAACAGCAACAGGGACAACAATGGGTGCTAGAATAATGCATTTGGTTGCGGCCACTCACACTGGCCTACATCTGCAATCTAAGTAAATACTACTGCGTTTATAAGTAAGTGACGCGTATGGATGGCAACCACTAATTGAATCAGTGAGCAGCGCATCGCGGCTCAGCAGCGATAACATCGCTTCACTAAGGTAGATAATTAACATATGCAACAGAAAGGGAGCGCATGAAGGAGGAGGTCTCACTGCATGCGCGACTAAGTGTGCGTGAAGAGTGCAAATAGTACTCCTCCCATCCTCTAGATTGATGTTCAGCTGTTGCTGCTCTAGCTGGCTCGTTGTTGTTTGTTCTAGCGATGACATTGCAGAAGAAGCTGCTTTGCTTATGGTTTACGACTTGCAGATGCACAAATACAAATGCAAAAATAATGTGATTGTGAATGTGACTGCGTATGTAAAAAATTACTTTCCTTTGCATCTGTTACTTTGTTTATGCACTCGTATATGTGTGTTTCTCTGTATGTGTGTGTGTGTGTGCTTGCAAATGCCAAATTGCATTGCGCTTTGTGAATTATTATGGCCTTGCATGCACATTATTCTTACTTTGGATTTACTTCCCCTGCCCACGCCCTTTGCCTGAGCGCGCGCGAGAGAGAGAGAGAGAGAAAGGGAGGACATTAACGGCGAAATCTGCTTACAATGTGTTGTAAATTTAAAAAAATATATATTTTTAGGCGCAATAAATATAAGAGCAGAAAAACGACGGCTCTGCCTTAAAGTGCATAATATTTCAAGCAGTAAATTCGTGTTTTCGCCTATAGTATTATTATCTTATCTCCAGTTACATTGTTATTTAGTAGGTGGAATTAAGATATTTTCATTTAACTGGAGAATAGGTTCGTCTATATCTTAATATGAAAAACAAACACTGTGTGTATTTTTCCATTGTCCATAATTTTGCATAAACAGATGTGGCAATAATAAAACATTTATTTCTCAAATAGCGAAAAGGGAGGCAGATCAAACAGCTGCTAAGCAATCCCTCAGCGATCTCGTCAGGCAAATAATAAAGCTAAACACCTCTGGAAATTTTCTGCTGTAAAATTGTAAACATTAGCAGTTGACCGACACTTGCGAATTTAACTTTAAATGCCGTGCTTTGCTTGTCACCACATCACAAGCAAAACAATAATAAATACAACTGAAATTGGCACAAAATATTTGGGCACATTGAAGGCAAACATGATTATGCCTGCTCATGCTTGTACAATTTAGTAGAGATTTCCGCATGTTTATACCACAAATGGCTAAATGTAAACAAATATGGCTGGCAACAATTGGCATTCTGTTTGTAGATACCACACGGCGCAAAATATGAGATGATGCTACGAATTTGCGAGCACTTGAACTTGAGATAGAGCTGCACAATAAACCAAAACACAGACGTCACAGACGGCGAACGGTGAATTAAGGAATTCAAAAGAAACGTTAGTCTGTCATCTCAAATATTATATGCTATAATTAAATTGAGATTTGTGTTGTTTTTTCTTCATTTTTGTAAATTATTATGAGTCTTTGCACCTCTTTTGCGCGCCGCACATCAAAAAAGGTAAACAACAACAGCAACAGAAAACGCGACGAAAAGTCGCGCGGAAAACGCGCGCGCGTCGGCGAAGCGAATGAACGAAAAGGGCGTGGAGACCGCGACAAGCGACCGCACCGTTATACAATTCAATTCTAACTGAAACTCTGCGTCGGCGTCGTCGGTCTGGTCTGGCAGCCTCGTTGTTTGCGGCTGTTGTTGTTGTTGTCGTTGTCGGCACCGAACGACGCCGCCGCAGCCGAAGCGTGTAGCTGCGTTAACGAAGCTCCCTGAAAGAAAGCAGGCAAGAACAAACGTCGTCGTGGGAGAGCGACAGCGCGTCAAATGTTTGAAGAGAGCGCGAGTGGGAGACAGAGAGCGTAAATGGGAATGAGCAGCGATAATGACACAGCACTTGCTGCGACAGCGACCGCGACTGCGACTGCGACTGCGAACTGTGACTCTGGCAGCAGCTGCATCTCTCGTGTCAGCCGCAACCGCTTATTAGCAAAAGCTTTTCTGTCTTTTTCCCACACCGTTTTCATTAACACAACGCACGTTGCGCGCACGTGTGTGTTAGTGCGGGGCAGACACTAATGAGTCAACAGGTACTGCGCTTGGCTGCCCCGCGCTGCCGGTGGAGTGAAGTCAGTGGAGTTGCAGCTGAATTTGGTGGCAAGTGCATAATTAATGGCCCGCAGACATTGCATTTATTAGACGCCATTACCCGAACGCTTCCCCCATGCGTTGCAGCATTGTGGGGCGAAAGGCGGTCAAGGTCGCCGTCAAGTGGCCAAGCGACCAACTGAGCAACTGGGCAACTAGCAGACCCCCATTTATCAAGTGGCTGCGACAAGTTGCTTGTTGTGATTACCACATGCAACAAATTACACGTATTTATAAACAACTAAGTAGCCAAAAAGACCAATTGAAATGTTCTCAGTGTGTGTATGTGGACGAGCGGGAGGAGGAGGGGGAGCAGGAGGAGGACGCTCATTGTCAGCGACCATAGAAAATCCATAAAGACAACGCAAATGGCCCGTAAAAATATTATGATGCCATTGAATATATTGCGCCCAGTCGCTGACCAATCGCATTGCCCCTACTCTAATCCATTGGGGTACATGCAGCACACGTAGTGATTGTGCCACACTATTAACTGGTGAGGTATGGAATGGATTTGCTTCAATATCTTATCTTGCGAGCAACAAAAAGTGTAAGAACTAAGAAATTTTGTGATAAGTTGTCCAAGTTGTTTATTTTTAAGACTTAAGCAAAAGCGCATAAAGATGTTTGTTAAATGTTTCAGTAGGGAAAGTCTCAATATAATTGTTTATTTAAATTGTTAATTTTATAGTTTAAGAGGATAAGAAAATGTCCGGAAGTTTCGTATTTTCAACATTATTCAATATTCCGATTTTGATAATATGTGCTCGACAGTTTGATCTTTAATATACTAAATTGTCTTGGCAAAATGTTTATAGAAATGTTTTCAGAAGACATTTAAATTGAATATCAGCAATTAAGCATCAGAAAATGTAACTCCATTTAAATACAACTTTTGACTACTTGAATTTTACTAAACAATAATTAAATACTGTGGACCAAAAATCGCATGCGAGTATTGCGATAGCCTCGTGTTGTATTTTGGCCCTCGTATCGACTAGCAAATAAATAAAGCACTTGCAATGCGCATCATTTATTATTCATCGCCCAAGCTGACAAAAAATGCAGAAAATATTTTATTTGCACATCAAAAAGAGGCAAATACAGCTAGGACTGTCAAGTGTATGCAAATGTCGGCTTTTCAAAATGTTTGCCAACTCTTGTTATTATTTTTTTTAGCTGCCGCTGCTGCTGTTCACTTTGGCCAGCACTTTGCTAAATTTGTATATTTGCACTAAAAATATACAAACGTGAGAAGCGAGTGAACAGTAGGGAGGGAGAGAATGGTTCCAAAGGGGGACTCTGGAGGTGTCGAAGTGTGGCAGTGGCTGGGGGATGATTGGCCAAGTGTTTTCATTCATTGAAGAAGTCAACAGACAGACCCTCAGAAGGCGAAGACGATGAAGGAGAAGCATCCATCTCACTTCGCAGAAATTTCTGCTGTGACGCCAGCAGCAGCCCCTCCTCTACCGCCTCCCTCGTCCAGCGATGGCGATCAGAGCGAAAAAGATAAAGATTCATTGCGTGCTATGCGGCTGAGGAACGGGACGTAATTTATGAGATTTCGTTTTTAATGCACAAATCGCGCACGCCGTAAACATAAATGATTAATTGCTTTCAATTGCACAGCGCAAGTGAGGGCCCGGTCGAGGGGAGACGGGGGGCTGGCCATATTCATCTACTTCCACAATATGAGCCATGTCAGCGAGCCTGGTTACGTACTCCCTACAGTTTCACGTAGGTGTACTGAAGATTGATGACCCCCCTGCCTCCCCTACTACACTGGCAAAGAGAGGCACGCTCTTAATTAGAGGCGCACGCTTGGTCAAGCCAAGCCTTACAAATTGCACACATTACTATCCCGACTCGGAGAGGTGCCACAGCCCTGCAACTCGACTGTCTATCAACTTGATAAGCAGCACCATTAAGCAAAAGAAATGAGAGAAAACGCAAGGTAATATGACTATACGTTGTATATCTCCATCTCCATATTCGATTACGAAACGCAAAACGTGACTTTGGCGACGCCACTGATTAAGTAATTGATGGGGATATGCCGGAAAAAGATGGCATTGCATGCCAACAAAAAAAAACACACACAAATCTCATGCGGAGATACCGTAGAAATCGCATCGTTTGCATATCGAGCGTATTGACTATGCAAAAAACTGGCAATAAATATTGGATTGCGGAAGTTGAGTTGTAGTATAAGTTATGCCTTAAAAAAGTGCATTGAAAGGGAACCCGAAAAGACATAAATCAGCCGTGTTCCGAATTCCCATTTCACACAATTTTGTGCAGCATAGTTTTAGGCGAGCTTAGCAATTAAGTTGACCCACAAAAGTGGCTCTTAAGTTAAAGGTGCTTCGAATGTTTTTAATGCATTATATAGTTTTGCTAGTTAATCATGCGTGTAAAAATACAGTGAATTAACAGCAAAGCTGGTCGATTCTTCGAACAAAACAAACTAATTATGATTTCAGCATTATTTATGAGAGATTTACGAGATACACTTCGAACTAATCGTCCATATTGATGGTAAACACACTTAGCTAAGCACTCATTCATCGATATTGGCAGATCACAGATACAGCTGCCAGATGAATTGAATTCGTTTCGATTTAAAAATAGTCATATTTGCAATTTTTTAATATTATTTATGACTGTCTAATTAGTAATGCGCCCCCAAATTGTAAATACCATGGCGAATTCAATTTATCTGCTTGAACATTTCGAACGAACCTTGGACTTGGCCTGTCTTTAGCACGCCCACAAAAGGTTGCCATTTATACAAATTGTGGATGATTTTTGAGCAGCGCACCGCTGAAAATGTTTATTACAAAATCCATCTATCAATAGATCGGATGGGCGGTAAATATTGATACAAAGCAATTCAGAATCGCGTGTGTGCGAACCTTACAAAATCCCATGTGAGCTCTCCGCTCCTCTCCGTTTGTTTATTTATTTACCTGCCCCCATCTATGATACATGTGGCTGTCATTTGCCGTTTTTAATTACAGCTGCCTTGAGGGAGCACACAACAATCACAACATCATCCGCATCGCATATACGAGTACGACTCTGCTATGTTATGTTTCTGGCTTGTCGCTGTACCAAAAACTGACTCTGTTGTCTGCCGCCATTAAGGCCATTATTTTACATTAGATAATGTGCCTGCCGCCTGTACAGGTAGCACAGCTAAACGACCGAACAGCAGGCACAAATCTACAAATGTTTTCATTTTCATTTATATACGTATAATATGTACTTGTACTTGTATTTTGTGCACGCTTTAAAAACGCTTGCAGAGCATGATTACTTGCTGGCATTGCATGCTAATAGCTTCGCCTATAATAAGTTGATATTCATATTATTTTCCATTGTTGCGTGAATGTATTTTATTTCGAAAATAAATACTATTCATACTAATTTTAATGCTAGATTTTAGATGGCTAAAGTCGGAATTTTTAAAAATCTATTAATTAAGTTGCAGCTCTTAACGCTTGGACGCCACGTTGATAGTGTGATTAGTTAGCCAGGAAAAACAATAAATTAATTTGCGATAGAACCACTTTAAGCGATAAACTCGTTGTCAGTTAAACAATCATGTGAAAACATCGATTAAAATGACAACCTCTCTGGACTTACGAGTATCTCGCAGTCGAGCAGACTCGTTTGCAGCAGCCGTACTCGCTTCGATTCGACAAGCGACTTGATTTGTGCAGAACATCACATGAGCACAGCACACACAAATGTTGATGTGTTTATTCTTGTTCCCAGTAAAATATCATTTTGCCATCTTCAACTAAATCTCGCCAAGTTTTTCTGCATTTCATCGATAAATGTATTTTGTGCTTTTGTTTTGTTGGCTCGCCTCTTGGGGGCTTCAACTCACGCCTGACCATCCATTTGTTTGTCTAGATATACGAGAGCAGACCGGGACTAATTGGGTTTAATGGGGGGCACAAACGCGCACTTTTTCGAGTGCGAATACATTTTGGAATTGAGCCATACGATTTATTTGACACTCATATTGCGTCAGTCAGTCGGTGAATTTACTATCAATACAGCCATCGCTTTTCCAGTTATTCTCTGCCCGTCTATTTGCAATTTTTGCTCACACGAAATGAAAAATAACAGCAATAAACATTACAAAATATGCCAAAATGAGTGCTAAAATATGCAAAACAGCAGCTAAATATCGACAGAAATCAAAGCGAGTTCCGAACATTTTGGCAACCTTTCCAACGATTGATGATCAATTAAAATACTTTTCAACTTGCAGCTTGGTGAAATTCATTCCGTCATAATTATCGGCACAATAAATAACTCATAAATTCCGCCCGTGGCCAGATTGAAAGATTTCATAATTTTTCACGATCTCCTGAATATTCCATAATTTGCAGAAAAACAAGCAATTCCAGTAGTGAAACAGCCTCATTCAGTCGATTTACGAGATTTTCAAAAAACGATAATTATCGATTAACTGTTCGATGCACTCACCCCTCGCCGCCGCCAGATGGCGTCGTGTTGTTGAACCCAAGCGCCGCGATTGATTTCTTGCGTCTGATGGCCATGTGACGTTCGCGCGTTGGAAACTTCGGCTGCTTCTTCACCAACACTGGCTGCACTTGAAAGACGTCACATGACGTCGACTGCAACACTAGCTGCATGCTAAGCAATCACCGTAGCAACTTTTAAATGTAAACAATGAGAGCAGTTGACAGGCGACTAAGCTATCTATAGCGGTCATATATAACGCGTGTGTCTGTAACCGATAAGCAAACGCGGCAAACACACTCTCACTGGCATTTGGAAACGAGAGCAAGAGAGAATGAGAGAACAAGAGCTGCTCTCAGTGGCGCGCGACGCGACAGAGTTTGGCTCATTTTATGCACCTGCACTTAAGCTGGCAACTCATCGACTAACTAGCGAAGCGTATTCGACAGCGACGATCGTGTGGGCAACGCGCAAACGATGAAAAACAACTGTTAAATTCGCCCGCAGCGACAAAGTCGCGAATTGAGCGTGAGTCAAAATACTTGTGTGTGTGCAAACGAAGTAGAAGAAGCATTAGCAGCAGCAGCAGCAGAAGCAGAAGCAGCTGTTTGCACGAGCACGAAGCGCCGTTAGACAACGTCGGCTGCATAATAAATCTTAATAGGCAGAGTATGAATAAACACGAGGCTCACCACCAACACCAGCGCAAGCACAAACACAAACACGTTCGGCTGTCTGTCAGTTGTACTCAATGCCAGCTGCGAAGCAAAATAACACTGCACGCGCTGTCTTCACGGCGTGAACTTGAGCTCAACCCGAAAGCTGAGCGCCAATTGCAGCATTTCAAGGGAAGCTCTCAACGGTATTGCCGCAATCGGCATCAATTTAGTGCCAAAGCTGGCAAAGCCATCAAGAACTGCGCGCGCGAGAGAGAGAGAGAGACAACCAAAGTACAAAAAGGCACACTCAACCAAAAGCAAGTCAAGGCCTTTAATTACAGTTTAATTGCCAATGCAGCAAGCGAAGCGAGCAGCACACGAGTGAAAAGACGAGCGCAAAGCCGAACGAAGAGCCGATTGACGAGCCGATTGACGAGCCGATTGACGATCGAAGTGGAGCTAGCACAATTGCGCTCAGCGGGCTGTCGTGTTACGCCCCCCGCGAACAGTGCAAAAAGATCGGCAGTCATGCTGAGTTTTTTATGGGATAGATAATGTAGTTATTGTTTTCTATCTATTGTAGGTTAATACATATTTCGCAATTAACAAGTCTAATTATTATTTGGCATATTTTTATTCAATTGATGAACATGTCACATTTTTTGCTTTAAATGTATAATTAAATAATTCGCTTTTGTTTTCACTAATAAATCGTGTTGACAAATTTGATGTATGCTTTCATCAATTTAATTAACTTGCGCCGTATCATTAAAAATCGCTGCTCTTTGTTGGTTTATTTATAAAATGCGTTTATTTATTAATTTTAATTTCTTATTTACGCCCCGCATTCTTTGCCATTAAAGTCAACCGCAGGCCCATAAAAACAATACACGGTGAAAGCAAAAAACAAGAGCGAAACAAATGAATTATGGCAAAATGGCAAATGCGATGAGCGAAGACAGAAGGGACGGCAGCGGGTCCAAATCGAATAAGCCAAAAACACGAGCAGTAAAATTGAAACGCGCATACGCCCCGTTTATCTCGAGAAGTTGCGATTACGTATCCGCCCCGTTTGGCGCGGCTCAATGGGAATTGGCGTGCGGCCAGCATCCGACAAAATGAAAATGCAAACAGAAACCGCAGTTAGACAAAGGAGAGCGAAACAGTCAGACAAACTAATTTCACAAATTAATAGCGTAATTTGAATTTGTGGCCAGCAGCACAGTAAGAGTGAGAGACAGAGAGAGAGAGAGAAGTCGAGGGGCGAACAGACCACATTAAGTGTTTTTGTGAATTGGCAGCAGCGATGCACATTCTAATTTGCAATGGCATAATTATTTGCATGCCAGCATTAAACGTGCATCAATTGCCTCATTAGCACTTTGCATAAAAACGGCTACCAATTAAATAAATCGCATCTATTACTTGTTGTTATTGTGCAATGGCATAAATTTATTACTGCATGCCGTTGCACTTTGTCATCAGCGCCCATTGTGGGGGCGACGCCTTCAGATTAGCTTCCCACTATTTTTCTCTCCTCTTTTTTTGCTGTCTTTCATGTTTAACGATCGAAATATTTTTGGCGAAGCTGCTATTTGGCAAGCGTGACGCATTATTTATTTATCCACTGGCCAACTGCAAAAGGCTGTCGTTTAGCTTGGCGAAATTGCCAACAACAAAACAAAAAATTGATTGAATTTCAAATAATCTAAATATTCGTATAAACAAAGCGCAGCAAATGTCAGCTGAGCGCCACCTGGCGGCAGCATTTGGAAGCTCTGCAGCCACACGAGCTTGCCGAAAGCTTTTACAGTGGTGGCCGAATATTGCGCCACGAGCGATTTTCAAACAGACGACCGTCTGTGCACATTGCGTATACGCACTGCTGTTCATTACTCTGGGGACAGTCTGGGGACTTTCACTCACCTCCAGTCGTGGGCCGCAAAACCGGGACACTCTGATTTGCATTGCTCGCAGCGCACGCCGACGTCCACTTCGTGTATAATGACACCCTGTAATTAGTCATTTTTAATTGCATTATTAAATATTGCACGGGCAGACTGCGAACTGTAACTTAATAATAATAAAGGGGATTTTCCGACACCGCTAAATGAGCTGATGTGCTAGCCGTGTATCCTGTAGTAACAAAAAAGCTGCCATGAAGGTTTTGTAGCTACTAAGTTAAATAAGGAATTTACTAATTAATATTTTAAGCGTTTCAATGTAGTAGCAGCGGATATGTTTCAGTTAAGCTAAAAATTATGCAGCAATTATCTAAAAGTATTTAGTCTGGCGTCAAAGAGAGTTAACGAATTCAATAGTCTCCACTTAGATTTACACAGGAACCAAATGAAGCGGATTAATACTTTTGCTTTTTAATGCAAAACTTCTGCTTACAAATAATTTATCTAGTTTCAACTCTTATCGCGCAAGCACACGAATTTTGCGCATCAAATTATATGCTCCGCCCAAAAATGTCTGGCAGGGCATTTGAGCTGCAAAAGCGATTTACGATTATACAACTTAATTTGTGCTTTGCTCATTTACGCGCCATTGCGCCAAGTGCTTATTGTGTGTCTCCCTTTCGAGCTGGTTCGAGATACAGATACAGATACAAATACAGAAACAGATACGGATACAGATACACTTAGCAGCTGCAATTGGATGACTGGAGCCCGAAATCCGCATGCCAGGGAGGTCAACAGTCAGAGCGGCTTAGCATAGCAAAACAACTGCAGCGACGCCTATAGCGCAGTGGCAGGGAGAGGGGGAGGGGGAGGTGCAGGGGCAAGCAGCGACACTTGTTCCAAAATTACAGCAAAATATATGTATGACAACAACAAACAACAACTTGGCACGTTTCCATTCCGATTCTGGCCATGTTTCTTTGTCTTTCTGTGTGTTGAGTGTGTGTTTGTGTGCAAGTGTGTGTTGACTGCACCCCTAGTGTGTGTGTGTGTGTGTGTGTGTGTGCTTTGCGGCTGACAAACTGCAGCGAAATTTGCTGCCATTTTATTTTGTAATATTCTTTGCACAATTTTTTCGGTGCTATTTACAGAGCGCCAAAAGTTGAGTTCGGCAGCCCACATTAATAT
Organism: Drosophila rubida; assembly: GCA_035046165.1. Classification (NCBI taxonomy): domain Eukaryota; kingdom Metazoa; phylum Arthropoda; class Insecta; order Diptera; family Drosophilidae; genus Drosophila; species Drosophila rubida. The sequence goes on along the minus strand of JAWNOF010000021.1, from coordinate 7,366,049 downwards.
GCAGGATGCGGCGCTGCAGGAGCCGCCATGTCCTTTGAGTGCATTCGAAAATCGAGCCCAGCTTTTGGGCGACACACGAGAAGACAGACAGACAGACAGCCTTTGACCCAGGCGACGGCATTCGTCGAACGATCCACACGATAATTGTGACACGTCGCGCGCTGAAAATCGATGCTGACCCAGTTCGTGGCTAGAGCCAACTTGGCTAGTTGGCCGCCCGACTGGCTGACTGCCTGACTGCGAATGGGTGACAACAATGCCTCGTAGTAAAACATGCGACTGACTGACTGAGTGACTGCCTGGCGGATGCGGCATTAAGTTGCAAGTTGACTACTCAAGTGCGCAAATGTTTGACTTCCACTTAACTCCGACTTGTGCCCTGTCTCTGGGCTTAGCCTTTTGTGTGTTTGCAATCCACATGGATTAATGATGTGCCAATTAAGCACATGACAACGACAATAAATCTATAATGCACGCCAGCAAACTACTACAGCGAAAGTTTTCCACTCACACACACACACACACATTTACATACTCCAAACAAATTAACACAGATGACATTAGCAACATTTTTTTTCTTTTTGGGGAGCCGAGATCAGCTGAGACCGTATAAGGGGAACTTCATCGCCAAAAACATTATTAATAGCCAAGCAATTAGAATTTCATATGAGATTCCTTTTGGCTAATGACAGCACAAAAACCAAACAATCAAATTCTAAGCAAACTGTGGAGAGATTTCGCAGAAATATTGCGGGTATTGCCGCAGCTCAACAAAATTGCAATATATATAATATCCAAATTTAATTAAAGACATTAGCATACTTAATTATTTGTAGAACTTCTTGGAAATTTACTCCAATTCCATTCAAATTTCTATATGAGAAAAATTGAAATAATTTTGTTAATAGAAATTCTCTCATTTCTAACTTTCGTCGCGTAAAATAATTTCAAACGGCTTATATAAGTGGAAAATTGCATTATAATAAAAACAACCAAGCAAATTATTACAATGCATGCAATTATAATTTATTATATATTTACGAACAGTAAAACAAGTAACACAACAAGCTAAAGTGGATTATTGTAATGCTCGTGTAATCGACACATCTTGTTCCACATGATGTCATACGAGTACGAGCTGCGTCTAATCGGCCACAAAACCATTTTCAAATGTAAAACATGCGCTGGGAAACTAAACTCTTTCAAGCGGGCAACAGTGGCCGTCTTAGCTGCATACAAAATATAATATGAAATGCGAAAAATATATCTGAATGCGAATGGGAACTAGTTCTACCCACAGTCGGCCAGCGATACAGATAGTTATAGAGACGGTGACAGTTAACGCCCACGCACTCGATCCAAAGTTCTGGGCAAACAAATTTCTGAATTTGTAGCTGAATTTGTATCTGCAAATGTATTTGTGGCTGTGGCTGAGTGCGCTGCTCAGTCAGCTTTCAGATACATTTTCAAACTATGACGCTATGTCGCGACTCTGTTGACTGTTTGTCTACGCTTTTAAATATATACAAAATACGAAATGGAAAAAAATAACGAAAAAAACAACAACATAGAAAGAGTCCGTAGGTCGTCGTAGGCAACAACAAGTCGAAAACCGGCTTCGAATTACTTGGAAAACAATCTACGTTTGAGCCACATATCGTTAAAACAAAAAAGCAGCAGAACAAGAGAACCCGTAAGTGTTTGTTTATTGCAAAATACACACAGACACCAAGAGAAAATTAACCGAAACAACAATATGCCAAAACGCGACAACAACAAACGACGAAAAAGAGAGCCAGACTTTAAGCAGGGATTTAACAATGTACAGAAGTCGAAATTGTCGGTTCTCGAGAAGTGAAGTAAAGCGCCTCAGATTTCGCTTGGCTTGTCAAACAAAACTTTTGCATTAATTAACACGATTTTGGGATGCAAAATAACCGTGCTGATGTAGCTAATCTTCAACCTGTTTAGCAGCGACCCACGCAATAGTCAGTCATTCCCCCCCACCGCCTTCGACCTCGCACCTCGCGGCGAGGTTGCGACTCCAAAGCTTACATTACACTACTATTTTTCACAGTCTAGTTAAGATGCCGCACAAAGAAAATGGCTACAGCGCCCCATTCCGAGTGCGTTGCAGCAACACCAACTCTATCTATTTATGTAGTTCAAGATCATGCGTAGATCAGCCTCTAACACTTGCCGTTGCCGTCGTTGGCCAAGTTTAGCTGATGACTTCTCTGGCCGCAGCTCAATGCGCAAATTGCCTCTATTTTGGTTGTATTTTCGTATATTTGGCTGGCTGGCTGGCCCCGTTGTGGCCACATTAGAAAGTGATATATGCGGCCGATGCTTAAACTGATATTAGAGCAGTGATTTGCTAATTAGCAATTAACTCCACAGGCCCCGCAGTGCACGGAGAAAGAGAGAAAGGCCGCAGATCAGTTCTTGAACTTTGCGACTATAAAACTCTCTTTGCTGCTGCTCTCTCCACAGGTTGCCGCGATTTCTCGGAAATCGATTTAATGATGTGGGTTCAACTCGAAAAGAACACATTAATTATACTTCTTGAAAAGGCGTTGGGTCAATTACCCAACGATTCTCGCTGCTCATTACAGCAACGCAAAGAAGCAATTATAAAGTGAAGAAAACAAAGGTATTTATAGACACGTTGTCAATTGATCAAAGAGTGTGCTTTCAAGTTAATGATTGGCAGATATCATGCGCAATTAAAGCGACAGAAATTAGTAAACATTATTTGCAGTGTTTTTCCATTATTGCCAATATGCCACATTAAAAGTAAATAGCAAATATGGCAAGTTCTTTTGTGGCGAGCACAATTCGCAATCGATTTAAAAAGCGGCAAACATTGTGTACACATTTATGTTAAATATTGCAAAGAAATGGAAACCAAATACGGCAGAAATGTTAAATTTGTTAAGCAAATCAATGTGCGCATATTAAGCGAAGTATGAATCACGTTCGGCTTTAGCTCACACTCATATTTGGCGCGATTCATTTGTTCCCGAGTCGACTCGACACAGCGGTATACGAGTAGTGTTTGTTTACTTAACTTCCAGATCTGAAAAGGTGCACTTTGAAACCCAATCAAATGTCGCGTCGCGTTGACGTCATTTGCCACTTATAATTTGTGCGAGACAATTTCTGCCGTTAAGCGTTAAGAAATGTTTGTAACCAAATACGGCCATAATAAGCGCATCTCCTTCGGCTTTCTAGCGTGCCACAAAGCGGCACATGGCATATGGTCATATGGAAATGAATTCTCATCACGTAGCGCTCGCCCATTTTCATGCACAGTCAGACAGAGCGGGACTTGGGATGGATACTCGTTGACTCGACGAGAACAAAAGCAGCACAACTGCAAATTGAATTTAATACGAGTACAATATTTCCAGATTTCGGTGGTCGGTGGTCGGTCGAACGATAATTAACACCTCAATAAAATATTGTACAATATTGTTGTATTCGATTTTCAATGGGGATAAGCGAATACACGAGCGAGATTGGATGAATGAATGAGTGTGGATATATTTTAGCATGTGCGTTCCACTTTTTCTCTCCGTTGTAGCTGTGTGTTTTCTGTTGTTAATGGCCCTGCAACAACTCTACCGAGCCTCGCTTGTTACCAAATGATTTCGGCCACGGGCAATGCCAACAAATGATAATTATCAATTTACACAACTCGCCGTCTTCTCCCCCTCTCTCTGTTTATTCGCATTTATTGGACTTACTTTATTTACCTAAGTATAATTATTTTCATATACTCGGTAGATCGTCGCACACAGCAATCGAATTGTTAGCGCAATTTATAAGGCAAACAAATAATAACATTCAATGCATCCCACGATTCTGAATGACGCAAGAGATTGTCGCCTAACTCATATGATCTCCAGTTCAGAGATGACAATGATTGCTTATCGAAACAGCCAAAATATTAAATTTGATCAACAACTATTTATTGCAATCAGTTTCGTTTGCTATCTTAACGTACTCTGTTTTAAGTTAAGTAAACAACATCTGCGCCTTTAAACTGATCGTCAACATCTATTTTGGCTGTGTTTGCAAATACTTTTTCCAATCTATTTTCTTCAGCCAAATCTGCTTAAGATAAGCAATGTTTATCTCTGCAGATGATTTGCAGAAATTACTTTCGTAGAATACTATTTTTATCTGCACATTTTCGAGCTAAAAATGTTCAACACTGTCGAACTGCTGTTGGATTAAAATATTTCTGCCCACCATTTTTCACTTTAACTATTCGCTGATCTAAAGTTTCTCGTCTACTCTCAGCCAGTGTGCTTGAAAGGTTGCAGTTTTATAAATAAATTCATTTATTTCAATTCGACTATCGCATATGCTCGTAATGCTATCGTGTGTCGTGCTGTCGTGTCACGCGCTCCTCTCCAAAGTGCTATCGCAGTCAGTACGCATTTATGATCTACGATCTATCGCCACGGAATCTTGATCGGCGAGCGATTACGTCGCTGCGCGGGGGCGGCTCTCGGCGACGGCTGCTCGACTGCGCGACGCCCCCAATTGGCGCTACTGTGGCCCACGCTCCCGCGCGAACCGGCCAGCGGCTTGCTGGCCGTGTTGATCGCCGTGCTCGCCGCAGGTGCATTGTAGTGGCCGCCAAAGTACGTCGCCGCCGGCTGCTGCAGTTGCTGGCGCGGCTTGCTGCCGTACAGCTGCACACGGGTCGGCGCTCGGCCGCGCGCTGGCAGCGCTGCAGCTGGCGACGGCAACTTGCTGGACTCGCTGCCAATGTGCACCGTGGTCTGGTAGCGGCCGCTGGCGCGTTGTGCGGGATGTGAGGTGGTGGTGGTGGAGCGCGTGGGCGAGCGGTGCCATTTGCCACTTGGAGCTGGCGGCGTCTGGCGGGCCAGGCTGTTGGCCAGCAGGCGCTGGGCGTAGTACTCTGTGGTGGGCATGGGCTTGGCCACGCCCACGGGCACTAGGCGGCCAGGCGAGTGCGGCAGTATGGAGTTCTTGATCTCGATGCGTATGGAGGCGGAGGAGGCAGCTGGCGGCGACGGCGATGGCGACCGATGACGCAGCGTGGGCTGGGCCACGCGAAACGTCTCGTTGCGCTTGACGGGCGAGCGGGTGGCGGAGCGCGAGGGGCGGTCGCGCAGCGGCGAGCGCGACTGCGGCCGGTAGTTGTCGTTCTCGAAGACCAGGAAGTCGGGTCGATTCTCCTTGCAGTCGTGCGTCTCCAGCCGAGACGTCGTCGTCGTCGTCGTTGTCGCTGGCTGCGGCACCTCGACGAACCAGGCGGGATTGTGGGGCGCCTCCTTCTGCTGCTGCAGCAGGCGGTCGCGAAAGGACTTGCGAAAGCTGCTCAGCGTCACCGTTTTGTACTTGTCGCGCTCGTCCTCCTCGAGCAGATCGTCACTGGACTGCGTCTTCAGCTGCTCCAGCTGCTCGCGCAAATGCGTCGGCGTCTTGCTCTTGCGGTACGTGCTCGAGTCGAAGCTGCCGCTCGAATTGGAGCCCAGACTCGCCGGCCGCTGCAGCGGCTCGCGGTGGCTCTTGTTGCCGCCGCTCTGCTGCTCGTAGAGGAAGTTGAAGGGATCCGAGTGCGCGTCGTAGTCGAGCATGCGGTCGCCGTCGCTGCGCCACTTGTAGTAGGTGTTGGTGGCCGTGTCGCTGGGATGGTGCTCGTAGCTGGCCACCTCCTCGGGGGAGGGCGTCTTCTTGCGCTTCGTGAAGGTGCTGAACTTGCTGAAGACCTTTGACTTCTTCGACTTCTTCTCCAGCGTGCTGCTGTTGGATTCTGTGGGCCGCTGCTGCTCCTCGTCGGAGGCGTTCAGTATGAAGGTGTCGCCGCGCTGCAGCGTCGAGCTCGTGGTCGAGTCCCGGCGCGAGCTAATCACGCTGGCTGGCCGCGAGCTGCAGCTGCGCACGGGCGTTGTGTCGCGGGACGAGCTCTTGCGCGACGACGTGGCCGATGCCAGCGACGAGCGAATGTTGCGAAAAAACGACATCTCGCATTAACCTTGCGCTGAGCTCAAGTCGCGTTCAGTTGAAAGCGCCCGGCGGCGTCAACGAAACCGTCAAACCAAATAATCGACGACAAATCTGCTCAGTCTCTGTTGCTGTCGCTATAGTTGTTGCTGTCTCTGTCGCTCGGCCTAGCTCTCTCTGTCGCACGGTGTAAAGAAGCGTTGTCTCGGTGCGCGATTCGCGTGTCTGGCGCTGGCAACTGCCACAAAGCAACTGCCAAGCGAATCGACGTGCGAGCGGGGCATTAACTTCACTTATTACGCGGATCACTAGAATTTCTTTGGCTTCGGCTTGCGATTCGCGCGCTCGTGTTCGAGTTCGGCTCGGCTCTGCTCTGCTCGTTTTTTCTCTATTTTGTTTTGACCAATTTGGCGTATACTTAACGTCATCATCGCGTTTATGATTGTGGCCATAATGCGACGCTGCGTTTGAGCTGCGATCGACAGCGCTCTCAGTGCGTAGGTGTTTTGTGTAACTTGCCGCTGATTTCGTAATTTATGCACCAGAAAGCGCTCTAATTAGTTATCTGGCGTGGCGCGGCGCATCAACAGCTCATTTAACGCATTAGCGTTAGCCAGACAATGCAACAACTAACACACTCCACAACAACAGCAACACCTCACAGCTATCCGCTTTGTGTTTGTTGTTTGTTTGTCGCTTTCAAGTGCCAACTTAGCAGCTGCCGCGTTCTCTACGCCCAACAAACACTGCGCACAGTGGTTCAACTTAAACAGCAAGTAGCATGTAAATTGCGCGACTAAACTTCAAGTCAATCTTGCTGCACGAAGAGCGCAGTTCAAGTAAGTTTTGTTGTGCCAATTATAGTTTCGACTAAAAAATTAAATTCGCATAAATTACTAACTGGAGCACGCTATAATTACACGGCCCATTAAAAATAAAAATGTAAGCACTGCAAACCTTGCTATTACAATACAATCGATTTTACTTTACAAAGTATTGAACAATTGACTTTTTAATGCAGTCAGTTTTCAACTCTAATTAAACGAAATATTCATACAAAACAACATTTAATAATTTGAATAAGAAATAGCGAAAGTAGTTGGCAATTTGTATTAATTAAAAGCACCATCAATTAGATAGATAGAATTGACGTCAAATAGTTAATAAAGTAATATAAAGATGAATATTTTAAGTTGATAAGAAATTTCAATATATATAACAATATATATATACCAATATATATACCAATTTATAATATTTAAATATATTATAAATATATAAATATTTAAATATATTATAAATATATAAATATTTAAATATATTTTAAATTTGTAAACAAAAGAAATATTTGAATCACATTATCATTTAATGCGCGCATTTAGTTATTTCGCCTATAATTTAACATAAATTATTTTTATCATATTGGGTCTCATCAGCTTTGTGCCACTGTGCAGCGGTGCGCTTGTAGTCTAGTCTGATTTATCGATGGCTTTTGATGGCGTTGTCGAGATGCTAGACGCCTCATTGTTCGTCTTAATGAGTGATTGAGTTTCGTGTGCGCGCACTTTTGTATCATTTGATTTGTTTCGCTTCCGATTCCGCCAAAAACTTATGAGAGTCATTAGATTGTATCACCAGCTATTTGCTTCTGCTGTTGTTGTTGTTGTTGTTGTGTAAACACAAGTGCGAATAGCCTTTTGATTGCCTCAGCAACAGCAACACCAGCAATAGCAGCAGCTGCTCGCATTCAATTATTTATGATGACTAAACGGATAAAGTGCGCAAATGATTCCATGTGTTTAATTCCCACACGAATATTAATGAGAGTGCACACAACCAAAAACATAATTTCGACAGCCATTTGCCGATTCTAAATCAACGCCGCAAGCAAATAAATGTTCCAAATTTTATTCCGCAAAATAGGCAAACCGTTAATAGAATTTATGGTGCATACTTTTAGGCATGTGGTTGACCATTATCGATGACAGCCTGAAAGTATGCAATGAAAAAGCGGCTGCAACTTGTTCGCAGGCGCTTGGTCGCCTCGCATTTGAATCAATTTGAAAATTCACTAAATAAATGTTTAGAAGCAGCAGCTATTATAAAGCTCAAGTCATGTACACACTTTTCCGACAATCTAAAATCACAGCGGGCGATGGAAAAAGTTCACGCCATTTGCAGAATCATAAAAACATGAATATCCATACTTTCTGCATGGGTCGGCACCAAAAGCCGCTGTCGCTGCTGCTTTGAATGTGTTTTAAGTGAAACTTTTGGAGCAGCCCTCGTTGGCACTTGCATGACTTTGTTGGCCTGCCACATGCCTCTGGCGGCAGCCGCAGCCGTTGCCGCAGCCTCACGCAGCAGTGGGTCAAAAAATACCACACAACACCAGAAGAATTATTATTACGGCAAAATGTTTATTATGTCGAATAAGTGAGTGTTGGAATGGGAATATGCAATAAATTTGTTTATGCGAATTGTTTGGATTTTTGTTTAATCTTTAACAAAATAATAATAATTCAGATCCGAACGAAAAAAGCAAATAGCTATGTTATTTGCCAGCTAATTATGACGAAGTGTGAAAAATGGCCCAAAGAACATCCGATGAGTGTGCTAGAAAAATGATATTTGATCAAAAAAGGTGCCCGCTTGGGCATAAATCAAATAGAAGGAATCACTTGTAAAAGTGGAAAGTTTTAATTCGTGATTGCGATCACAGATACATTTATGGACATGATCAATATAAACGAACTCTCAACTTTAGAACAACACACATATACAAGTATTAACGGCATAAAGAATACTATTTATTTCCATTGAAATCCATTGATTTTCCAGATTAAAAGAAGCTACCGAATATTGATTAATTTATAGTGGCATTTATTTATATTTGGCATATATATAAATAACTTTATGGGCAGGAATGAGCACGCACCAACACGTTCCATTCATAACTACAAATGTAAGTGTCCAAATAATAACGGCAATTTGTTGAATAGCCCATCCGGGTACGACGACAACAAGAACAAGACCAAGAAGTCTATGCCCGCAAGTGGGCCTCGAGGACCCCCAAGCAAAGTTGTGCTCACTCTGGTTATTTATGTATGAAAATGGAAATGGCAGAGGAAAAACGAAGAGCGAAAAAGGAAAGTGAGTGAGCGAGGCGCAGTGTGGCAGGCGGCGGTACAATAAAAATGTACGAGTACGAGTGTCTGTGTCCCATGAGATACAATTGTATCTTCGTCTCGATAATGGGCAATGAGAGAGCATTTGACACATTTTGTATGCATTTTGTTCGCCGCACATGTGACGACCATTTACGAATGCGAGTAACATTATTTATCAGCTATTAAGTCATAGCCCACAAGCAAACAAGCGCACACCAACAACTGAGTCGCAATGACAGCTGTTGGTGCCAATGTCGGGCAACAAAAGCCAAGCAGAGGCAGCAGCAGCAGCAGCGGCAGCGACGGCGGCAAGCGCTCGATCCATTCATGCCCCGCAACAAACAAAAAGCTTCAAATAAGCCAAAAACATGGGTGGGTGTTGAAATTGAAAATTGTGAATAAATTGTTGTAGTTGTTATTGTTGCCGTTGTTGCTGTTGTTGCACTGTTGTGTATCGTGCGTTTGTGTTTATCTCTCTTGATATTTATGTGCACATTTAGCACAATTAAAAATTAACACACACACACATTCAGTTAGATAGACAGACTGCCAATGACAAGCACACACACATTCTCGCACACTCGCTCGCACAACAATGCCAGCAATGAAGCAATAAATGAAACCAAAAATCAAACACACACCACATGGACAATGTGTCCGACCGACCGTCCGGTTATCCGTCTATCCGTCTGTCCGTCTGTCTCTGCTGTCTGTGCAATGCTCCAAGGAAGTGGGCGAGCGTGTTTTTACAGTTATGAGCAGCGGTCTGCACAGCTGGCCACTCAGCCATCCAGTCGGTGGGTCTCCACGGGCCACCACTGGGGCCACAGCCACCGCCACACAACCACAGCCATAACCTAGAGCCACAGCGACTGCCTACGAACAGCGCGGCTGACTCTCTAGCTCTTTAGCTCTCCACCAGCAGCTTCAGCTTCAGTCCAACAACAGCAACAACAACAACGAAACGTGACCGGTTGCCGGCGGTGCACGTAGCGACCGGCGCACAAAATAGACCATTGTACACAGCGATATTAACAAGCGAGGGCAGCTCGAGAACTAACTACTGATAAACATTATCTATGCAATATTAGAAAACAATACTACAAGGAAATTTCATTTAAAACGACCTAAAATAAGTCTATTTTATATACTTTCTATTTTATATACTATTACCTTATTTAACTATAATCTAGTCTATTTTATATACTTTCTATTTTATTTACTATTACTTTATTTAAGCTAAAGTCCAATTATTATTTACTTTCATAAGGTCTTCCTGTCAAATACTCAACATTATTTATAGCGACCACTAGCGCATTTATTTAAAGTCATTGTCAGTATTCTCTTTTGCATTTATGGCTATCAATTCCACAATCAATATTTATAAGTAGCCTTAAGATAAATAGAAAGGTCTAAACAAGCGCACTTCACTTAACCTTGAAATGTTTTTATATATATTCATTTTTACTATTATGATTAGTTTTTATGGTGGTCAATTCTTCTAGCAATGTTACTTTATAGTTTTAAGTGAATTTTTCTTAAAATTTTTTAATTGTATACCTACTAAAGTCGGAGAGTTAAGCATGATTCATATTTTACTTTTAAAATAATTCATATATGCATCTTAATTTATTTATTTGGTAAATTAAAAATATTACTACTATGTCAAAGAGGTCAACATGATTTACAGAAGATCCAAATTTATATTCTATTCTTTAAATAATTCATGTGTGCAGTATGCATTATATTAAACATTGTAAAATCCTCTTAATTTATTTATTATGTAAATATAAAATATTACTTCCAAAGTCAGAGAGTTTAATATGCTTCACAAAAGGTCTTAATTCATATGCCATTCTTTAAATAATTCATATATAAAATTTGGAACTTTGTAATATCCTCTTAATTTATTTATTTCTGAAACTCAAAATATTAATTGGTCTTCAACTACTATTCAATGTCTGCTCACTAAATCTTCAATGTTTTGTCTTTGTTTCGTGTATTGTCTGTTCTGCAAGCGAATAGCAAGGAGGAATTCGTGTTACCTGCCTCGCATAGACCTTACGAACACTTCTTATCTACATAGGTGCCAAGTGGCACGCATGACGCGAGCTTTGCAACTCTCTGGAGCCGGGGCAAGCGTTGCTTGCCTGCGCCTCATGACGTGTCTCATGACTGTTTTATTTGAATTTTGGAGAAAGGCCATATGGCGTTTTAATGGCCAAGAGACGGGGGCGGATGCGGCAAGCAGGCAGGCAGCTGCAACAGCCACAGCCACAGCAAAAGCAACAGCAACAGCAACAGCAACATCAACTGCAGACACTTGAGTTGCCGAGTTGTTGAGTTGGTTGCTAGCTTCGAGTGCTGTACGAGTAGTTGGACCGTTAACGGGGCACCAACAACTTGTGCGCGCCTCGTCGTTGCCCAGTTGGCGATAGTCCATGACGTCGAATTTCATTTTGAACAACAAAAAACAGCGAATTTGTTTAATTTACTTATTGGCAAACATAACTCGTTTGCTTTTCCTTATCTACAAAACTTTTGCCAATTACCAAAGAAACGAAAACCGAATCAAAGAACCTCAAAGAAACCATTTTACGCACAGTTATTAATAGACATGAAAGAAATTGTCAAAATTGTTTCGCTGCGAGTTGAGTTGAAATGTTCTAGACTCAGCCCGAGAGCGAGAGCGAGAGCGAGGGAAGAAGCTGCGATGCTAAGAGAGCGGCATTCCTCACTTCCTCTTGAGATGTGTAGAGTTTATAAGGCAAGTTGGGCTTTATCATAAACCATCTATAATTAGTTGCCATTAATTTGTTGCGGCTCTGACTTTTATGGCGCGGCACGAGATGAGCTTGCAGATAGCCGCAGTTAATTAGGAATTAATTAATAAAATGCTCTTTAATTAATTAAGATTTAATCGAAAGCAAGAGCCATCAAGTCGCAAACGTGTCAAAACAAGCATCAGCACCTGTGCCATACATATTGTATCTATATACATTTAAACCAGTTGCCAGTCGAAACCAGATTTGTATCTGCCAGATACAAATGTATCTATGCATGGCTTGTTAGCGTATTGCGCGTTCGACTTGCTCGCAATTCGCAGCCAGTGCTTCGCAGGTGATTAGCCATAATTAAAACGAATTTTAAGCCAAACAAATCGAACCAACTGCTGCTGCTGTTGTTGTCGAAGATACTATTAACACATACATGACTTTCGGGGTTACATGAGTTCGCCGCGCAGTCCAGCTAATGACCAGCCGGACAGCTGGGCAACTGGGTAGCTGGGCAGCTGGGCAGCGGACGTAATTCGAATTCGATTTGGATTTAACATAAATTTCGCTATTTTTAATGTTCGCTCGCAAATATCGGCTAAAAATAACGAATGGCCGCAGTAAACTTGCCGTTATTTTGGCCAGCTGCTGCTGAATCAACGCATTAGGCCAGAAATCAATTAAACTAATAATATTCGAATATTGATAATCAAAAGAAGCAAAATCGTGGGCGGCACGCACGCCAAAAACTGCCACGCCCAGCGCACAGTTTTTGGGCGCAACTAGAGATGGTCAAGAGTGTGTTTATAATTGCCAAAGATATGAATAGTATAGTGCAGTAATGATCATGTGGGATTTATGACAAGTTGAACTATTAAGTCAAACCGGATAATAATTATATGGATGAATATTATTTTTATGGCTCGCCCGTTAAACCCGTGGCCATCACTAGCAACGTCCGAGTGAGTGAGTGTGTGGCGGGGGAGGGAGGTTGGGTTGGAGGGCGGCAACCCTGTCGCCGCCCAAGCGATGTTCGTGCAAACGTCTCGTTGCGCAAACAGTGCCATATGATATGACAAGCCTCCTGGCCACCTGGCCACCTGGCCACCTGGCCAACTCGGCCAGTAAAGGTGAAGCCGAAGCAGCAGCAGAAGTTGAAAGCCCACTCGCAAAACCACCCAAGTGCGTAGCTATCTATGTAGTTTAACTAACACGCCCATGGGAAATATAACAGCGACACGCAACAATTACCAAAGGCCTAAAGATGATTATGCTGATGGGCAGGGAGGGGGATGGGGAGCGTAGCGACGTCACTTTCTAGATTTAGATTGGGGTGTTAAATTTGTATTCTTTACGAGCGTGCCACCGAAGGCATAAAGACAACAAAACAACAAAACACCATCTCCAAATTGCCTGGCTGAATCAATGAAGTGAGCGAGTGCACACAGCTGCAAAATGTTTTTAGCGACGCTTTAGCCTCTAGGCACTATTAGCACACAAAGTGTCGGGCTATGAAAACTAATAATGCAATTAAACGCTTGACAAAGTTGTCAATTGTCAAGCGTAACTCAACAAGTGCAAGGCAAGGTTTTTAAAACGCAAATAATATGACATCTATATGGCACAGAGATGCATATACATACGAGTATATAGTGCGCTAAAGTAACCTACACTTAACTATAAATTCACTCAAGACTCGTAAATGTCAACGGTATTGCATTGTATTAGCAACGAACCCGAATTTCAATTGTTTAGATATTAGAATGCTATAAATTTGTGTTTTGTGCGCGAATTCTGAGAACCGTTTCATGTTGCTCCATATGTTGCCCCAACAGCACCAGAAAAAAAAGAGGAAACAGGAACACACAAATTGTGAATTTCCAGGAAAATGCTCGAGACATATCGGTCACTGTCAAGCGCATAGCTCATGTGCGAAACCTAGAAATTTCATAATCAAATTTGCCAGTGCATATTCACAAACAAACTAAATGAATCTGCTCATGTTTGCCAAATAAAAATTCAATTTCAAAATTAAGCAAAGTGCTTAGAATTTCAGTCTGAAAGTTGTAGCCAAACTTGAAGCATGAAAACATGTTTACAATTTCATGCCTGAAGCTCAAAGCTAAAGTCCTTTGAAACACGATTGCCACTTAAGTAATTGTAACTACACGCAACTCACAACTTGAATGTAACTCGGCTTTATTTCTATTTTGAAATGTATTTAAAACACTGCGAATTCAAAGAACACCATAGTTTATTTTCGTTGCCAGACGGAAGTTGAAGGTCTTCAGTGCAAGCAAAATATGATAGTTGCAGAAACAAAGGGAAAACAAGACAAATATTGATTCAGCGCCACCCTTGCACGAGTTGTTATTGTTTTCCATAACCGAAATCAGCGGCTAGTTGCAGTAGTTGCCAACGTTGAACGCAACCCGGTAGCTTAGTGTATGAGTATTGATGGCAAAGCCACAAAACGCGCAATAGTCATCACTTAAGTAAAATACATTATAGACTTCGCTTCGGTTTTTCGTGTCAAATACGAGATCTGTCTGCTGTTTCGGCATCGACTGCTCCACTGAGCTCTGGACGATGAGTCAGTGTATGTAGATGGCATGGTTTTCAACAGAACTGCAGCCGCCAAAGTAGCGGGACGTGGAGATTGCAGGGGCGCCGCCAAGTTGCATGCAGCGGCAGAAATTGAAAGTTGCAGGAATTGATGCATCACTGAGGAGCGAGATCTGAGGACCCCAAAACGACGCTGAACACGACGACACGATGATGCACACACAGCCAACGGAAAGACCAACCAGCAGAGTGAACGACAGACGGACGGACGGACGGATGGACGGCCGGATGGATGGAGACTGCGATGCGATGAGTGCTTGACTGTGAAATACCCCAACGATTCGGATTGTTATGCAAATCGATATGCGGCAGCAAACTAAACTCGAAATTTAAATTTCTTATCAATGAGTGATGGAGTTCAATGCACCCGGCACTAGAAATGCTCCAGTTGCTCAACTCTAAGTGAATATGTTTAATAGTCTCTCAAGTGGTTTTTGATTTATACTCAAGCTAGGTTTGATTCGACTGATTTGTTGAGTCTGTTTTATAGTTTCTAGATGCTAATCAGTTGGTATTACGTATACATTTTACACAATTGACGCACGCTCCTTGTGCCCACTTGTTACCGCGTAAAAAGAGCGAGAGCGCAAGAGCGTAGAAAGAGTGAGAAAGAGGAGCTGATCTGACGAGCTGAGTGAGTCAAGTTCTTGCGGCAGTTCGGGAATTGTGAGTGAGGAAATTGCAATCCTCAGTTTGACGCCTCTACAAATTAGACAATTGGGGTTTTTCATTATTATGCATTAAGTACGTATGATTATTTTATTTCTCTTCGTTTTTTTATTACTCCCGGCTCATTACGCTCGTGTGCCGAGTCAAATGGCATTTCAAGTTCGGGTTCGCTTAACATTTTTACTGTTGTTGTTGTTGGTCTCGTGTCTTGCTGTAGGTTCAGCGATGATCTCATCGATTGCATCAGATTTCGCACGGCATGTCGTTATGTGGCGCACAATTTAAACTGAAATTCTTGCTGATGTTTTTTTGTTGTGTTTTCAGTTCCTTTTGTAAAACACATATGCAGAATATTCAAAATTAGCTGTTAGCACGACACAACGCACACCTCCCCAAGTCTCGCTCGACTGTCGCTGTGCTGATGGTGATGATGATACCGTCTTTCTGTCTGTCTGTCTGTCTGTCTGCCGGGTTATAACTCAATGCGATTCGCATTTAAAGGCGAGCCCAGCTAACAAATTGGCCAATGCCATCGCTCAGAAACCATCGTAACATGCGATACACATATAAGAAATACAAAAACTACAGACACTCCGACCGACCATCGAAACAGAAAAAACAAGCAGAACAAGAAGAAGAAGAAGAATGTTTTCAACGTGTGCAGCAAATTGATTGATCTGCAGCAAAGTTTGAAATGAAATTAACATTGGCCGCTGTGTGTTGTGCCCGGCACAAAAGTGGAATTGTTGCAAATCAATCAATGAATCAAGCGCACACACAAAAAATTTCGCTGATTGGGCTTATTTTCTCAAGAGTGAACTCTGGGGACTTGCGGCCGCCGATGGTGTTGAAGAGCCACAACTACAGATAGCGTTACAGCTACAGATAGAGCGACAGATACGCTTACAGATACATTTGTATCTCAAGTCGCTGTCGCCGTCGCTGTCGCTCATGTTGTGTGTCGTTGACAAAAGTCGAGTTGTGAAAGCAGCGAACCAGAACAATACCAGCCGTAAATTATGAGATTTACATACGAGGGCCTCTCTATCTCTCGATTTGTGACATAGTCGCATATTGAACAAAAATAAGCATCGAATAATAATCGCATTATAATAACGAACATTTCCACTTAGAGTGCCGCGCAACGTGTTGGAATTTAGCCACAAGTCTTTTTAGTCTCATTCTGTCATCGTTTGTTTTTATTATTTCATTTGCTTTCAGCGTTTTCGTTATTTGCGCCTTTTTTTTATATTGTTGCAACTCATTGACCTCCCGTTTAACTTAAGCTGCGATGTCGAATTTGGTTTTTATTGTTGTTGCTACTTTTTGCATTTCAAATGGATTTTTGACGTCAGTGCGAAACTGCAAACTGCAAACGGCAAACTGCAAAACGGGAACAAAGCCAGGCAAACAAACAAATCGCATGGAATGTGTCCCTGACAGAAAATACTTTACAGATGCTATTGTGTCTACAAAAATACGAATGCAAATGCAAATAATTATTGCCTAATTGTGAAACAATTCTAAAAAATGTGACAATTGCATAAAGAGGGGGCAAGCATTAGATATTCAAGTCTCATCTTAGAGTGAGTATAACATTAAGCATTAGATATTCAAGTAATACTTGCATTCCTATCACTTTCCTCCTCTTTTACAACAAAAACCATTTCTACATATTTGTATTAAAATCAATAAACGAATTGCAATCAATAACATCTACCATTTACCTAATTCAATTGAATTCAATACAAAATTCCAGCGTCTCATATTTCAAAGGAAATAACAGCGTATACTTAATTTACCTCATGTCAGATTAAGTATACGCATTCGCCTTATTTTTGAACGTCAAACGGGTTTGAGACTTTCTTAATTCATAAAACAAATTAAGTTTATACATAAGTGACCTAATTCTAATAACATATGTACAACTTGCACAAATATTTAAACAAATGAAATACATAAAATTGCGTTTCTCCACGAGTATCAAAATAAGTGTGTTGTTTCAAGAAATTTATATTTTCTTAGGCGAATTGTTGAAATTAATTAAAGCATAAATTGCATTGCTTGCTCAACTCTTCTTTGGTGTAAACATTTTAATTAACAATCGCTTTTCTGCAGTGCAGCATTAATTACTGAAGAATTCAAGTAAATACCTGATATTCCCCAAACAACACACTTTGGCCTATAAACAAAACTGTGCAGCCGGCATTCTTCTTTCGAGGCACACTCAGGTGCATGCTGTGAGGCTTCAAGGGAGTGAAGTATTATCAGTTGACGTCGATTGTCGATATCTTATCAATCACATTGGGCCGGGAGCGACGGTAAATGCCATTTCAATGATTAGTCAGAGCCAAATCTTGTGTGTGGCATGTGATTAAAAAGTGTACTTGAAACAAGTCAAGTTTAACTGCCAACTGGCAACTGAATTCAGTTTGAATTGCGACAGCAGCCAGACAATAATGCAAGATAGAGCGACACCTACGTACTGTAGTAGTGCTCTATATGTACATAGTAACTACTCGTACTTATTCGACTCGACCTGTTACTACATATGTTTACTACCAGGGGCTCCATGTGTGCAATAAGTTATATACAATGTATGCATGTATGTGTGTGTGTGTACTATGTACATTGGACAAACAAACAAAATCCAACAAAAGCCGCGCAAATGTTTATATTTTTTAGCCATGCCAAGAATACAAAGCGCAATCATTTCTATTTCTATTTTTTTCTCACTTTTTTTGGTCGATTAATAAAAGCTGAGGAAGTCCATAGTTTATAAATAGCCAGAAGGTGATATTGATGTACCGCGTAATATTTATGGACGAGTTGCAAAGGACATTTCAGGAGACTGTGGTGTGGGGGAGGGGGGATATTTACTCACCTTCTCGGCGAACTCTTCGCGCGGTCGGCGTGAAATTGTTTGCGCACTCATGAGCTCCTTTGTGGGCGATGGTGTCATGTTTTATGCAAAATGCCAGTTGCAGTTACCGTTAAACGTGTAATTACTTAATTAATTAAAATTGTTATTTAACTTGTTGTATTGCTTTTCGTTACACACTCGTTGCGATTTGCGCGCTGGGGGAAAAATTGCAAATGAAAGTGAAGCAAATTCAATTTATTATCAATTTTATCAGTTCGCCTGCAAATTCAGTTAGACAAATTATTGCGTAGGCGTTTAAAAATATGTCGCTAACGCAAATAGTTCACTTCATTCTGCACTCTCTCACTCCCTAATTCACTTGACTTTTTTATGTGCTGTTATTATTTATTAATGGCGGTTTGATTATTGCTTCTGTTGCTGTGGCTCTTGCTGCCAGGTGTGACGTGGTCCGTTAGGCGAGTTCACAATTATTTTTAGCGGCCCAAAACATTTGAGCCTCGGCCGAAACTAAAGCCGGCCGGTCGCAAGCTCATTGTGTCCACAACTCGCTGTCGTTGTGGTCGTTATTGTTGTCTGCAAAGTCGTGGCTCGACCTTCACTGTTTTGCAATTCTAATTGAAATTCAATTGGTCAAGCGTCGTTTTTGTATTTTTATTTTTAATTATGACCTGCAGCAAACGAGGCAAAAAGGGCCAACGACGACGACGACGTCATCAGCGACCAAGCGCAACAGTTTGTTGAAGGAGGCACAAAACACTCACACACACTCCAACACTAACACACACACACTTACACACACACACACAGGGAGAGCAGTCACACACTATTACACACGCGGCACACACGCACACCGGTTAAACTTGTTATCGCGGCATGCAAAAGAACCTAAAACTCTAGGCCACAAACGAGTTCTGGAGCGGCACAGGGAACAGCAACAACACAGCCAGAGCACCCAGCAACAAACACTACTGAAACACACACACAACTCAAGTGCTTTATTTTGATATGTTGTTATTTTTATTTAGTTTTTATTTTAGTTGTATATATTGTTTTTTTTTTTTTTTGGTTTTGTTGTTTTTTGTTTTTAGATGAAAGAGAAACCCTTAAGCACTAGACACTAAGCACTTAGGGGGCCCATTGCTAAAGTGGACTCGGTTGCTTGGAAATTTACTTTTAAATTAAAAACAAACGAAAGTAAATCAACAAAAATGAAACGAAAACACGACACGAGACGGCCGCCAACGCGCTGCAGCTTCAAAACACTTCAAAAGGCGAGCAACAACTAACCGCCGGGACCGGGGCCGGCAGTTATAACCGCCGCTTCAGATTCAAAAACCAGAGGGAGTCCAACAAGAGAGAAAGCTATGCGGCAGCAACGCGCACACCGAATACCCTTTCAAAAATTCATTGCAAACATTATAAAGTTCATTGTAGACGTATTTATTAACTAACTATGTATAGATTGACTCTTTATTTTCAATTTAGCGAAGCTATTCGATTATTATAAAATGAGTTATTATAGTACTTTATTATTGGTACTGGTTCAACTACTTATGTAAATAAATGTCTTTAAAAATATACGATTATTAATTTTTAGGTGTTGGGAATTACATACAATAAGGCTTATACTTGAAAGAAACAGAATTAATAAAAAATAATTAGTGCCAAACATGATATAAAATAAAGACATATCTGATCTGATATTAAATATAATTATTCATATAATACAAAATAAATTTAATTTCTATTTCTGAAACGTACATACTCGAAAAGAGATAGAAAATATAAAACAGTATGTTATTAATCTAAACATACTAATTATTGCGACAAGCTAATAAAATTGCAATATTCAACTTATGCGTACAAATTATTTTCCTAACTTGAATTAATATTTAAATAATTGAATTAGCATTTGCATCCTCAGAAATCCATCTAGCTTTACCCACCAAATAGCAATTATAAATATTTATAGCATTGACTTATAAGCCTAGCTCGTATTAGTTGACTAATCCGTGCTACTCTCTGAAAGAGTATGCAGAGAGCGCATGCTCGCAAAGAGAGAACTAAAGAGAGAGCAGTGCCGGCTAATAGCCCGTTTGCACTAACAAGCGTTTTGCGTTCGAAGTGAATGGAATGCGTTGAGCGTGTGTTTCCACTGTTCGCGTCGCCGTTGTCGTTATTGCGATCAAAACACAAGACCTACAAAATTAAAAAAAAAACTTTTAGCAAACGAATTTCATTTTGAAATTGCTCAGGTCCGTTTATTGAAATGTTTCAAATGCATAGAATAATAAATTGGCTACAAGAAACTACTACGCTATGCGTGAGTGATCTGTTTTCTTTATAATTGGCACTAATACAAATGTATAATAATAGTTCTAATATCGTACTGCTATTAGCGATCTCTCTAGGCCGCAGTAATTGCATTCTCCACTGTGCGTATCTGAGACTGCAGCTCTTGAATATGCTGCTCGAACTTGTTAATGTCGCCGGTGATCTGTTGCAAGCTAGTCAGGACGTTCTTCATCTTTTCACCATCAATTTGCACCTCCAGCTCGCGAATCTCTTTGCTGACATTCCCGGTGTTGGTGACGCACTCGACCAGCTCGCTGCAATGCGCATGCAACTGGGCCAACAGTTTGTAGGCCTTCTTCGCATGCAGATCGTGCTTGGCGCTCTGGAAAAGCAGATCATCCGTGTAGTTAAACTGCCGCTCCAGCTGTGCGGCCACCACGTTGAGTTGCTTCTGCAGCTGACGCGTAT
This sequence comes from Drosophila rubida, assembly GCA_035046165.1. NCBI lineage: Eukaryota > Metazoa > Arthropoda > Insecta > Diptera > Drosophilidae > Drosophila > Drosophila rubida. The sequence goes on along the minus strand of JAWNOF010000021.1, from coordinate 7,345,179 downwards.
CCTCGAGCACCTTGTAGATGTCGTCGCGCTGCTTGCGTATGTTGCCAATAAATTCGTGTATACGACGCGTGTATTCCTTGCGTGGCGCCTGCTGTGTTTGCTGTGCGCTGCGCACGCTCAGCTCGTTGTGCTGCTGCGTCTTGGCCAGCAGCTCCTGCTCCAGCTGCTCAATGGCCGAATGCATGGTCAGCACCTGCTGCGTCTCCTTTGCTGACTTAAGGCGCTGCAGTGTTTCCAACAGCGGACTGCGATAGTCCTGCCACTGCTGCGTTAATGTCTGGCGTTTTGCTTGCGTTGCACTCAACAATCCCTCTAGCTTGGCCACGTTCTCTTCGGGGTCGGCCAGCACTAAACAACTGCGTTCATGCAGCTTCAGCACGCCCTGTATGCTCTCCAGCTCCCCGGCAACCGTCGCTTCCGTGGACTTGAGTCGCTTCAAGCTGGCGTTCAGGGTCTTGCGCTGGGCCAATAACTTTTCCGATTGTGCGCGCAACTGTTGCACTTGCTCTCCCATTTGCTGCACTGGCGTTGCCGCCTCTGGCTGATCCGGCAGCTTGTCCGGCACCTGCAGCAGTGGTGTGACTGGCACTTCCTCTTCCCGTGCACTCAACACATTTACGGCAGTCGGCACCAATTCGCCCCAACGCTCCAGATCGTTTTTATGCAGCACCGAGGCAATGAGATCATACGAGCTGGCATCGACCTGCTGAAACAAATTGGGTGCCAGTTGCTCAAAATACTGTTGAACCTCTTTGCTGCGTTCGGCGAGTTTGGCGCCTGGAATATTCAGATTCAGATGTGGCTTAAATTCGATGCTCTGACAACTGCAGCCCTGTTTCTGTCGGTTGGCCACCGCACGACAGAATTGCGGCACCCAGGGCGCCTTCAGTTGCTCCGACAGCTTCTTGCGCACCTCCCGCTGCAGTTGTTCACGTGCATTGAACGCGTTCGTCTTGCCCGCACTGTCCGCATGCTGTCGCTCCCGTGGCAGGCGCTCAATGAGAAACATCAGCAGTCTACGCAGCTCCACGGCGTTGGGGTAGAGGAATATCTGGTAGCCAATGTCGCCACGATAACCACTCTCCTTGCAGCGTTCGGCCAACACGGTTGCCACGCTGAAGCGTTGCGCCATTGCGCCACCCGGGAGAGTTCGGGGCAGCTCCGTCAGCGTTGGATTGATTTCCAACAAGCAACTGGACACGGCGCGCACCACTTGCTCGGGGCTAAAGCTGGCCAATTGATCCGTGGGCTCAATGCTGGCATCGATTTGCTGCAGCTGGTGCATGATGATTTTGTCCACTTCGTCCATTATTTAAATATTTATCTACTTTTATTTTGGCATTTTAATTACAAAAAAAAATTGGTCTCTCGCCCAGCGTGACCGCAAGCGAAATATCAGAATATGCCACAGATGCACTAAGCAGTATATTTTATTAAACACCAGCTATGGTTACACTACGATGACTCGATTACTTTCATAAATTTATCGATGCAGCGCGAAAGCACCTACATATAACTATTATAAATCCCAATTTTTGAATACATCTAATTGTGTAATGCGCTTTTCAACCGTACAATGAAAAGAATAAACAAATCTGGCAAATTTTTTACCACGTAATATTGGCAAAGAGTACTTTTGTAAGAGCACATAGAGAGTATATACACTATTGAGAGACTGGACTGGACCATGGACACAATGGTTAGTTGTTCTTGTTATTCGCTCAATCCTGTACCCCATTGTCGGCCTTTTTGATAATGATATTCAACGCCAAATTGCCATCTTCTGAAAACAACTCCACTGTTGACTTGTTCAACACCAGAAAATCAGCATTGGTGTACGTAACGAAACTTTCACGTATGGAGCGTGGCTTGGACTTCCATTTAAGCGTGCGATTGTTGGCCTCCAACGAAATGAGATAGTCAAAATCGGCTGCATCGCGCATAGTTCCGATCATGCGACAGGCGGCAAAATACTGCTGACAACCCTCGCCCAACTGTACCTTCTCCAACGAGAGCAGAAAATGACGGCCATGACACGACTGTATCATGGTCCAGTCCAGTGCTCCCACCTGATTTACATTGGTGGCCAAAAAAATGATGTCTGTGCCCTCCATGGTGATCACATTCTGATGCGTGCTTACAAAATGCTTATATACATCCTTCAGAGCGCCCTGCCACACGCACTTCTCATCCGGATACGGACAGAAATATGGCCGAAACTCGCAGTCCTCCTCGTGCGACTTCTTGTCAGCATACGATAGACGCACACGACACCCATAGCAGGCGTGCTTGCAGGGAAATATCAATTTGGAGCCAACCTTCTCCATGGCCAGATTGCGTATATTGCTCATGGGCACCCGACAAACGGGACATACGTTCAGCTTGTTGCGGCACTGCGAGCAGATCAGATGTCCGCGCGAACACTGCATAATTGGCGGCATCATGTAGCCAAAGCAGACGGGACACTCGAGCAGCGAGACCAGGAACTCGCGGGTCGCCGTCTCGGCGGGTTTATCGCAATCGCTGGTGCAGCTGCTGCTGCTACTACTGCAGCTTCCCTCAATCTGGTGGTCGAGCGCCGTGGCTTCCGATTCTGGGGCGGTGCCGCCGCCATTGTTGTTGTTGCTGTTATCCTTGGGCAGCGCCAGCGCAGGGGCCGGCGGTGGGGCATCCGTTGTGGGGCGTTGTCGACGTGGTTGCATTTGCGCTAGCGTTTGGATATAGGTTTGATTTGGGTTATCTATGAACTGGCAGCAATTGAAAATTTTGTCACGGTGCGTTTGGAGCTAACCGAGAAGTGGAGTCTATAAAATGAGAAGTAAAATCGAAAGTTGTGTGTGTGTGTGTGTGTTAATTTTTCGTACGCTTGGCAATTTAGTTCTGTTAAAAAAAAAAAGAAAAAGACAATTGTGTTAGGCTTTCAAGAAAACTAAAATTTTTGTTCGTCTGGGTTGCTGCAACAATTCGATGGGAATGGCCTGGCCTGCTCTCCACGTCTACTGTCAACTAGATTTCTAAAGATTAAACAGAAACAAAAAATATACATAAATCTTTTAAACAATTGCTGCCAGCGAATTTCATATTTCGGTGCAAATACTCGCACATTGACAAGACTTTTAGCCACATTTTTTACTAATCACGTTTATTTTTCATTTTCTGTAGTAGTTTTCATTGTTTGTGTTTGTTGTTGTTGTTTGTGTGTGTATGTGTATGTGTGTGTGTTTGTTGTTAAAACTAAACATATTGCAGTTAGTGTAAAACAACTGCTCAATTTACAATTTCCAATTGCAATGTTGGTTGACAATGTTGAAAAACTTAGGAAGAAAACAAATAAAATCAACTGTTCGAGAGATCGGACTAAACTATTTAAATTTAAACATTAAATTGCTTCTTGTTTTGGTGTTCTTATTGTTGTCGTTTAGCGGATACAAATCTTAGTATAAAGTCTGTGTGTTTCTAGTGTTTCTTGGTGTCTTTTCGGGAAGGATGTTTCATCGTATTATTGTTATTGTTATTGTTATAATTTCGAGTTGCGTTTTTACAAAATAAAAAATGTGTTACGTTTCGTTTGGCATGAACAAAAATTGTCGCAATTTGTAGCTTACAACTCTCGAGTTATTATATAATTATCATTATATATCAATTATTTGCATTATTCTGTTGATTTAATTACGTTTTTGTTGTTTTCTCTTTTCTCGTTCAAAGTGATGTTTACTTTTATAGCATTTACAATTTATTCGTATAAAATAATTTACATTAACTAAACTAGCTGCTCTCAGTGTATAGATGTAAAGATGTTGTATGTATATATGGTCGTGTATGTGAAGTGTATTGTGTATGGTGTGTATAGTGTGTGTGATTCGAGTGTGGTGTTGGTTTGGATGGTGGGCAGCTCCGCTCCAAGTTTTATGCCCCCACGTCGACCGGCTTACGAACTAAATTAAACTAAAACCCACAAATTACAAAAAAAAAACACGTTGTAGAATAATGTTTTTTTTCATCTGTTTTGTTTCGCTTTTCTCACTTATTTAAATGAAATATTCCTAGAACTACTAATAATAATTACTGACAGTCCCAAGGCAAAGGACTGGCAATCGAGACAGATAATCTACCGATCTGCGCACACACACATAAATAATCCAGATGTCTGTGTGTGTATGTAAGGATCATGTATAGAAAATCGTTTTAGAAACGATGCACTATAATTCCTCTCAATCAATTTAACATTGTTTATGTATATGTGTGTTTGTTTGTGTGTTAATGGGTGACATTGATGGTGTTGGGGTGTGTGGTGTGGTGAATGGTTGGCGTTTTAGACCAGAGATATGGTTACGTTGATGCCCAGATTCCCATTGTCGGCAAACAGTTGCGCAATCGATGTGTCAAACACCAGACAATCCGAATTGAGTATGGCCGAGGCAACGCCCTCGTGTATGGAACGCGGCATTGCCTCCCAGGTGAGGCGACGTCGATTGCCATTCAATTCCAAGCGATACACGAAGTTCTCGGCCTCTTTGCGCGACCCGATCAGCTGAACGATGGCGAAGAACTGCTGATGGCCATCGTATTTCTCCTGTTTCTCCAGCACAAGCATGAAATGATGGCCAAAGCAGGACTGCATCATCACCCAATCGACGGCGCCGGGCAGATTGATGTCGGTGGCCAAAAATACGATATCCTCGCCCTGCAACGTTGTGATGCTCTTGTGTGACATCATCAGGTGCTGCATGACTAGATCCAGCGGGCCCTGCCACTTGCACGAGGCACCCGGACACGGGCATAGGTACGGCCGGCACTCGCAGGTCTCCTCGTGCTCGGTCTTCTCGGTGTAGACCAGTGAGGCAGTGCAGCCGTACCCCGAATGCTTGCACGGGAACTTCACATTCGAGGCGACCTTCTCCATGGCCAGGTTGCGTATGTTGGCGAGCGGGCCGCGGCACGTGGGGCAGCATGTGAGCTTGGAACGGCATGAGACGCACACCAGATGCCCGCTGGAGCATTGCAGTATCGGTGGCAGCACATAGTCGAAGCAAACGGGGCATTCGAAGAGCGATGTCAAATCGGCCGACATGCCCGCATCCCCGCCACCGGCGGACGACAGTGATGAGCTGGACGAGGACGATGTGTTCGCCGACGATGTGTTGCCCGCACTGGAGCCCGTCGAGCTGCTCGTATTGGTCGCCACAACGCCGGTGGCGGCGGCCACTGCTGTAGCCGGTTCCCGGCGCTTGGGATTGATTTTATTGGACATTGGACTTCTAGTTCTCTACCGCTACTGATCGCCTTCTTATGTTATGGTTGCTGTTACTGTACCGTTGTTGTTTTGCCTGCTCCCCACCAGCGATTGTGCCAAGTCGAAGTTATTGTGTGTCACTGCAATAGAAAATTTGACATCAAAAAAATTCGTCATGGCCAAGTTAATGAAATTTTTGTAAATAGCCTTAGTCACTTAAGGTTTATCAACATTGCACTTGATTCATGCAATTATTACCAGGAGTTCTATGTGACGTATATACCATGCAGTTGATGTGTAATTTAAAAGATTCTACTTTATCGATCAGAGTTTACTTGATTGTCACTCAATCGATACACGAGCCAGCGCATAATAATCATAGCAAACTGAAAGACGTTCAATTAATCTTAACCGTCCTTCAATTTGCTCGACAATTGTCGTCAACTGTCACAAATATCCAATTGCGTTCAATCACAATTATTAACATTAGCACGTCGTAGCGAATAGATTTTTAGTTTCTTTGTTAAAGTTAATGTTAATGTTAATATTAATGTTAATGTTGTTGCTGTCGCTGCTGCTATTGTTATTGTGTTTGTTGTTGCTGCTCACTGCTGACTCATTATGAAGGCCCGCCGCACTTCTTCGGCTCGACTCGGTTTGGTTCAGCTTTGCATTGTGTGTTTGTGTGTGGTTTGCGAGTGATACGCGACGAGTTTGAGGCGCGTTCACCTTACACGCGTGTAAAACCACGCAAATACTTGAATGTCACTCTTATCAGAGCGATGAAAAATACGACCATTAGGCTCCACTCCACCCCCGCTATTCAACTGCGACGCATGAGTGTGATCTACGCACAGTGATTCAAGTGCATGCGAAAAACTATTCAAATTATTACCGTAACCTATTACAGCTCATCTTGGACCGTTAATATTCGCTAAGAGGGGTATCCGCATGTTTGTGAAAATTATCAAATGTCCTTACAACTCTGTAGTCATCTACATTAATAATAATAATAATTAAGTTTTTGCATCTTTAATGCATTAATATAATTAGATTTTTTATTAAAAATTTGTAAATGGATCAGCCTTGACTTACAAACATGATTTTTGGAGAGAGAGTCAGGTATCTGTTATATAAATAGTTTTTCTTCTAAGATAAAAATATTCATAAACTACACAGAACCATATACGTCAAAACTACTCGCTTCTGTTATTTATATATCTTTATAAATTCAATAGCGTAATTCAAGATGAGTAAAACATTAATTAGTTAACGTATTGAGCAGTCGATAATGATAGTCCTGGTTAGCTATCTATTATTTACTTTTGTCTCAAGAATTTAGAAAAACTGCGAGCATTTTCAAAAAAAAAGAAATGTGTTGAAACAAACCCGAATTAAATAATTTGCACATAAATTTCAACTGCATTTATTAAATTAGCAGCGTCTCAGAATCACAGTGCAACGCTCCGAAATTGTGGAAGTGTGAGTGTATGGAGTATAAACAAATGCTACGCGAACTGCGTCAACAACAATATGGGCTTCGCTGGTGGCAGCAATGAGCACTGAGCATGAGGGTGGCTCAGGGAGGGCGAGGGATTGTCAGTTGGTAGTTTGGTTGCGGCACATAATTAACATTTGGCTCTGGGGCTGCCTGCGTACCGTAAGAAATTTCCATGCCGCAGAGAGTCAGTGGGACTCGTTGTCGGCGGGGTAATTACAGTTGCACTAAAGCCATGAATGTAATTAAGTTTTTTTTTATTCAATGAGTTTGCAAAATCAAATAGAAAACGTACGGCGACGGAAAGCAGAGCGATATGTTAGAGCAATAACAACAACACCCAACAAACGGCAACAATAATGCGAAATTGTATGCGTATGTGAGTGTGTCAGTGTGTGTAAAAATAAACAGCTACAAAATAATCATAAACGTAAACTTACAAAGCTCGCTGAATGCGTCTTGATGTGTGTGCGTCTCTCGTTGCCTGTATGTGTGTGTGTGTGTTTGTTTGAATGTGTGTATGTGTGTGTGTCTGAGTTTGAGGCTTTTATCAGCCAGCCATCATGTTTATGTATGCACACACATGCACATGCACTGTATCTGTCTGTGTGTATGTTATGTATATCCTCTGCGAATTGAACTCTTACTATGTACGTTTATGTATGGTTAAATCAATGCAATTGCTATTGCAATTGCAGGTGGCAACACTTCAGGTTCGCACACGCACAAAACACACACAAAGAGAAAATTGAAAATTGTTTTTCGTCGCACTCTTTATATTTTTTTTTTAATATATGTTTGTATGTGTGTACAACATTCAGTTTCGGTTCGGTTCGGTTCACCTTGCACCAAACTCGAAATTCAGGCGTGCGCTAATTTCATTTTATATATTTTGTATTTCGTTTTTATCTAATTTTCTTTTATACGCTCGCGCACACACTCATTGAATAATATGATGATGGCTATATGTACAATGTTTGCTGCTGCTGCTGCTGCTGGCTACGATTTGCTTTTGTTTTTGTTGTTCGAGGTTTTTCTTGTTGTCGTTGCTGTTGTTGTAGCGTGAATATCATCTGTTTGGTTCGCCTTCGTCGTCCATCGGTTACATTTACATACGGGACGCAACTTAAAGTAGACAAACGACGACTGCGACGAAGCGATGAAGGGGCAGCGGGGGCAGTGGCTTGCTTCTGCTGCCGAAGCTTGAAAATTATTTCTAATATTGTTGTGCGCTTTGCGTACGCTGCCCTGTTTGGAGTATTGCACAAACACTTTACTTGGATTTTTCAGTCTATTTAGGCATTATTACAATATGCAGGCACAACTATTTAACTATTTAGCACGTCACACACGCGTATTTCTGGCTATTTTTAATTTTATCTTTTAATTTGCCTAGTGCACAGCGTGACCACAACTCGAATTTCAAAATATACTATTTTCTTAAAAAAATACGATGTATGAAGTGTAGTGTTTTGATGCCAAATACAATATTTGGTCACACTGCCGGTACTCGAGCAGCATTGCAGTGTTAGACAGCGGTCACCGCGAGTTTTTTATTCGGTATTTTTGTATATTTTAAGAACAAAACAACATTAAATGCAATACCTTTTATTTAGTAATAAATTGATATATAAAACATATACTGAAGAAATGGATGTTTATCTACAGAATATTGAAAATTGCAACAGCACAACTAAGGAGCAGCATACCGGTTGCACTTGTTTATTGTTCTTGCGGTATAGCGACAACTCTATAGTTTTACACGACGCGACAACCCTGTCGGGGGTGTAGCGAATAATTTGTAACTAGCTTAGAAAAAGAACTCAAATCGAAATTTGTTCTGTTTAAGGAACAAAACAAATTTTTTGGAGCGCCATGTGCGTTTCCAGAAGCGTTTAATCCCGTGCAATAAACTGCTGTTTAAATTAAGCAAATAAATATAAAAAAAATCAATAACTGTCCTCATCAATCATACGCCTCGTATCTGGAGCACACGACGGACCAACAACCCCCCAGAAAAAACGGGATAATCTATAGATTTAATTTGGCAAAAACCAATCACACAATGTTTGCAAATTATTGGAAACTAATGTTGCTAGCACTATGTGCTACCCTTTCCCAGTGTGCCAACAATAATCCGTACGAGGAACTCGGCATATCGAGGACGGCATCGGTGCAGGAAGTGCGGCGAGCCTATAAACAATTGGCCAAAGAATGGCATCCCGACAAGAACAATCATCCGGATGCGGAGCGGCGATTTGTGCAAATCAAGAAAGCCTACGAGCTGCTAAACGATCAGGATCGTCGCAAGATCTATGATCAACATGGCATCACAAGCGAGGATTCGCATTACATACGTCAAAAGCACGATTACAGCGGCTACAATCGCTTCGCATTCGATCCCGTTGAGGAATTCTTCGGCAAACAGTTTGGCTTCGATCAAGACATTAGTTTGTATCACAAATTGTCGGTGACCTCGAATTATTTCGAGCAAACCATCATACCAAAGAGCAAGAACAAATTGCATGTGATCATGTTCTATAACGATTGGTGCTTTGGCTGTATGAAAATTGTGTCGGCCTTTAAGAAACTAGTAGATACTTTCGAGCCACTTGGCGTGCAATTCGCCACCATAAATGCGGCACACGAACCCGGCATTCTCAGGAAGACGGGTGCCGATGGGATTCCCCGAATGGTCTTGGTCCTGAGTGGTCACAGTTATGTTTATCGTGAGAATATCTACACACAGCAGAAGCTGGCCGAGTTTATACGCAAGAAGATGCCCTTTAAGATCGGCCAGCGCATCAATGATGATAACATCGATGAGTTCATGAAGGGCTGGACCGATAATCGCGTGCGCGCCTTGGTTCTGGAGCCGAGAAGCTCTACGAGATTACGTTATTTGATCGCTGCCTTTGGTTTTCACGATCGTGTGGCCTTTGGTTTCGCTGATCTTACAAATAAGAACACCAAACTGCTGGCAGATCGCTTCAAAGTGAACCCCAAGCTGGACACACTGTTCCTCTTCAACGAGGACTCGTTGCGTGCCGTGGCCAGCATCTCCATGGCGGATATACCAACTCAAACTCTCGAAAACATTATCTCATCGAACCAATACTTGTCACTGCCGCGTCTCTCCTCACAAGAGGTGCTCGAGGGCGTCTGTCCCGCCGAGTGGAATCGTCCCCGCAAGCGTCTGTGCGTGGTGCTCATCACCGAGAACTCTCCCGACTATGATATAGCTCGCGGCGCATTGCGGCACATTGCGTTGGAGAGTGGCTATAGCGTAGAGCGTGTGCGATTCGCCTACATGTATAAGGAGAAGCAGGCGGACTTCCTCAACGCCATTTCCAAGGGCTCCTTCGAGGACAATCTACTGCGTCTTGTGGTCATCTGGCGGCGGGATAGCACCCAGATCAAATACGAGTGGGTTGATGGTGCCAAGCTGGACATCAAGACGACAGACTATCTCAATAATTCAGCCATAAATACGACGAAACACGAGATTAATTTAACCATTCAGCGTCTGTTGAAGACCAACGAGGCGCTGACCTATGAAGCATACGTGCAAAATCTATTGGATGAGCATGCGCAGGGCATGCTGAGTAAATGGATAACACGCCTGCTATATCTAGTCGATTATCTGTCCGACAACATTGAGGATGAGCATTTGTTTGCCGCGCTCTCGCTGCTGGGTACCATCGCGTTCATGTTCGCCATTGGCTATGTAATGATGTATTTTGTGCGCGCCGAGGAGGAGACCCTCAAGGCACAGGGCCAACTCAACAACGATGGGCAGTGCAACAAGCCCAGCAAGCATGTGCCCGAGTTGAAGCTGTACGAGCTGCGTGCCGAGAAGTACAATGGATTGGTGCGACTACTGAAGCCGGGTTGTCGGACAATTCTATTGATTACGGATCTGCAGAGTCGCACGAAGCTAATACCGCCATACCATCGAGCGGTTTGGCCATATAGGCGTACTAAGACACTGCTCTTTGGCCACATGCTCATCGAGAAGGGCTTGTCGTGGTACTCGGAACTGTTACGCTTATCACTATGCACAAATCAGAATCTACAGATTAATCCACGCAATTGTGTGGGCACCGTAATAGCATTAAATGGACACCGCAAGTATTTCTGCGTTTACCACGCCAAGCATCCCGAATGCGCACGGGGAACGAAGCGCATGATTAAGATGACCAAGCAGCTGCTGGATCGCAATGACGATCCAGAGATTGGCAACTTTCTGGGCGTGAATTATTCGGAGGAATCCGATGCCGAGTCCAACGTGCTCTTCGAGGACAATCTGTTGGATGGTCTCAGCAATTGGCTGGATCGATTGTTCGAGGGCACCACACACAGATACTATATTAACTACTGGCCCGACTTTCCCACTAAGTAGACAGCGCTCGCAACGTAGAGACGAACAAATAAGTAACAACAACCACAACAAATAATTGAAAATGTAAATTATTTTGTCGTCCCTTCCCCTCTTAAACAATTCTTGTAAATCGTATCTAGTCAAATAAATTATTATCTATTCAAGTTTTCACTAAACGCTTAGTTCATATTCCTTTCTCGTTTCTTGTGCTTGCAGAACGAAGAGTTAATCGCATATTTCTTCTGCTCTTTAACTTGGCACCCAATTTCTTCAAATTTCAACGTAGTCGTCGCTTGTCTTCTTCCTCTTGCCTCCTTCCCTCTACAACTCCCAAAACTTGATGTGGACCAAAGTCAAGGATACTGCCAACATTCGCATCGCATCGTATTGCATCGCCAAATCAAATCAATGATCAGCCATTATCACAGATTGCTCAACGCAGTCTCAGTTATCAGTATTTTGTTGATCAAACATCACAAGCTAAATCGAGTTCATTAATTTGTATTTGTTACCAAAGAATAAATCTAAGTTTAGTGCATTGCACAATTAAATTAAAAAGTCCAGATTTCTTTTATTCATTTTGCTTCCTGGGTACTATGTTCGACATACCCATTGTGTTAATAATAGTAATTAGTATTCCATTTATAAGCTCATGTCTAACCTTAAGCTGATATATAACTACATTTAGTGTAACCCCCCACTTAAGATGACTCGCACAACTTTCAGTTGGGCCCCATCAGCGAGTGCAGTCGTATCACGGCACGATAGTCATTGTGCGACAACTGACCACGTCGCGAACGATCCAGCACTCGATGCAGTCGCTCCAACGTCTCCCGATTGACCGTGGTGCGAAACAATTCGTCCAGGTACCTGAGCGATTCGCGTGACCAGAACATCGATGGCTTCGATGCGTCCGTATTGATGCTGTTGCGCGACGACGAATTGCCTTCCATGCCAGCCAAAAGACGCACACACTCGGACTGCAGCGGCTGATGCTGGCGTTGCAAGTGCAATCCCCCTGTGCCAGCTGCACGTTGTTGCATGTTGTTGCAGGGCAGTTGAAGTTGTGTTGCTGGTTGTTGCTGAGCAGCTGGCCTGGCATACGGCGGCTGAGCCCGTTGCTTGGCTGCGCGCATCTTGCTGCTGTTGCTGTTGTTGTTGTTGTGTTGCTGTTCCTCGTGCTGCCAAATGGGCGGAGGCGGCAGCTGTCGTTGCTGCTGCTGCTGTTGCTGCTGCTGGCGTGGCTTGGCTGCGCGATTATGCTGCTGTTGCTGTGGCTGCTGCTGCTGCTGATGGGCAGGTGCAGTCGCTGCAGAATCCGCTTCCGGCCACTTCGGCGGCGCAGGTACGACCGCCTGCTCTTGATCCGACGACTTGTTATTGAACAGCGCACGCGGTTTGGCCACACGATTCTGCTTGTTAACAGCCTGCTGCTGTTGCTGCGGCGGCAGCGTAGGCGCTTCATCCTGTGGCCAAACTGGCGGTGGAGGTGGCGGCGAGGACAAACGTCGAGCTGGTGTGGCACTCGCCTTGCGTGGCGATAGACCCAACACAGCGGGCTCAATGTTCAATGATCGCAGGCGATTCTTGTTCTCCAGCTTGGCATAGGACTGCAGCAACGCCTCATAGTTGTCGTTCGGCTGCGCACTGAAGATGACGCTATAGTGCTCTTCGATTTCATTGCGCATGGCCGGCGTAGCATTCTCCTCGGGCGAACGTTCCAGCAGTCGCTTGAGTATCGCCAGCAGCTGATCCAGGTGCATGCTGCCGTTGCCCAGGCCCGCCTGACCAAACAATATCATGTTGAGTAGCCGTCGCTTGCGTTCGGCCAGCTTAAATCCATTCTTCGTGTTCATATCCTCCAGCTCCTTGATGCGTATGTAGTGCGACTTAGCGTTGCCCAGGTCACCGGACAAACTATTTATGCCGTCGCGCAGAAAGCGAATCAACACATCGATGCGCTTCGGCGGCTTCTGACGCTGGAAATCGGCGCTGCGACGTTTGACCTCCTGGTTGCGATGCAGCAGCATCAGCTGCAGATTCTCCTGATCCTTTTTGAGGCCATAAATGACCAGCACATAGCCGTACTCCTTGAAATCCATGCGCACACTCACATTGCACTTCTTGGCCGACGACGTCAAGAACTGACAACCCTCCGGACTGAACAGATACTGCGTCTGATCCTGAGCCATCAGTATCTTTGCCTCCGATGGCACATCGGGTAAACTTTCTGGCTCCGCAGCAGTCGAGGTGCATGTGGATGTTGCCTTGCTGGTCACACACATAGATATGCCCTGCGTAATGGGATTGGATTTGCTATTCAGCTGCTCGTTATCCTCGTTGTTATCAGTTGCGCTGCTCAGCGGTATTATTTCGGGCAGATTATCCATTGGTCCTGCAGGTGTCCTCGTCGCAGCAGGCGACTCAACAGTTTCAGCCTCATTTGTTGCAGTTGTTGAGCTGGGCACTTCAAAGTGCTCGGAGAAACTGTAATTGGAATCCGAGTCCAAGTCATGCGGCGTCACGCTGGGCTTACTAATTGCAGGCTTGCTGGGCGTTGTTGTGGCCTTAGCTGCGGCTTGCTCGCTCTGAGTATCAATGATGCACACCGGCTCCTGCGACTCCTGCACAGGCGATGCAATAGCTTCTACTGGCACATTCTTCGGCGCAGCCACCTCGTTGCTTATCACAGTTGCAGTCGACGGCGGTGCCTTGTTAAGTGCTGCTCGTACCAAAGGATTGGGCACATAGTCATTTGCATGAGGTTGGACTTGCTGCAACGCTGCTGTTGGTATTTTCTTCTGCGGACGTGCCAAGTTCGCGACTTTCAGGAAGCGTGCGTAGCAACTGTTCTTGGAAAATTCAGTGCTCCAATTGAAGTGGAACGGAGTGTCGAGTGCAAAAAATGTAGATGCATCGCTTAGATAGCTCAACGGTTCAGTGCGATCCTTGTAGACCTTCTGATGCGACATTATCATGCTGGTATTGTTGTTGTTGCGATACTCGCCGATGCGCTGACGACATTCCTCAAAGAGATGTCCACGCGCCGCACAATTGCTGCAATGCTTTGTGCGATACTGCACCTTCGACTCCAGCGCGACGTTGGAACGTGTCTGCAACAGCGAATACAAATGAATAGAAGCTAAAGTAAAGAGCTTGATTGCACTTACCGTGGAGTGATATCGCCGCCACTTGTCCGGGCACGAGTCTGTGGTGTGGCCACGCATCTTGCATAGCTGGCAGAGCATGCGACTGAGGAACGAGCACTTGTTGCACTTTTGCACGTACAACGCCTGCTTGGCACCACACTTAAAGAAACACATGCATTCGTTAAACAACAATTTTGCAATCAATGACTTCAACTTACGCCCAGACAAATGGCATTAGGACAACGTGGTTCGGCGTGCCCGGTCATGCCGCAGGTGTAGCAAACGATGGGTTTCCGCGGACGCGGACACTTAGCTCGCATGTGCCCCATTTCAAAGCAATTCGTGCACTTGAGATTGGAGCGTTTGCGCATCACAGGAAACCGATCTGCATTCGAAATTCTCCACTCGTAGCGTTGTCCTGCAATTGACAATTGAAAGCAATTAATTGAAGTGAAGTCAACTGGAAGGCGATAGATGGACAGGACTTACCAGACATGGCTTTAAGCAGTTTGTTCATGTTGAATTGTTCGCCATTCCAGCTGTCATTGTAAAAGCGACACATTTCATCATTCCAGCCCACGAGATCGCTGCCACTTAACTCCTCCGTGAGCTCCGACATATTATGTTCTAATGGCACCTCGGGCTCCTTCATCTCCGCCTCTTCATCATCCTCGGACACCGCCTCCAATTCCAGTGTGTCCATTTCATCGACAGCTACATCCTGCTCTTCCTCCTCCGCTTGCTCCTTCGACTGTGCCTCTGTGGTGCTTACCGCCTCCTGATGGCTGCTTTCCATTTGCTGCTGGTTATGCTGCGACAATTCCGCAGTCGTATCGATACTCTCGAAAACTGTGCTCATGTCTGCAGTTAAAGCATCATTCATTTCAGCCTCCTGCTCAGTGTTGGCATCCGAGCCTTCGCTCTCCATTGCCACATTTTCCAAAGCGCCCATAGCTGGCGTTTGCTTGCGCTGCTCCTGCTTCAGCAAACGCTCCGCAATCTCGCGCGCCGTTGGCAACGCCTCCTCATCGGCACCGCTCTCCGAACTGCCGTCAACGGCCACCAGTTGCCTGGTCTCGCCGCTGACCGCGCTCTCCGAGCAGGGTCTTGAACTAATGCGCCTAATCTTGCGCTTGCAGCGCTCCACAGCCATGCCACGAGCTATACCCGGCACACCTGTAGCCTCCACATCATTTTCGCTGTCTGTCTCGTCGTGCAGCGCATCGAGCTCATTGTTGGGATCGGATTGCGTGTCTTTGGTGCTCGAGGCGCGGCGTTTGCGCAGCCGCTTTGTCTTTACCACATTGTCATCGACCACGGCCTCAACATCTGTAGTGTCCGAGTCGGAGTCCACGCTGCGTATAATGGTTGGGGTGGACTTCTGTTTGGCCTTGCAATAAATGCCGCTTTCCGTAAGATCGGATTCACTTTCATAGACATCGAGGGCACGAAATTGTTGCTCATCCACACGAAAGTTTTGCTTAATCTCCTCCAGCTTCGATGGCGGCACAAATTCGTACTCTGAGGAGTTGTCTAGCACCTGTTCCCTATCCTCAGTTTGACTGTCCGGTTCGGCAGCATTGCGCATGGCATTCTCGGTCAGCACTAACAAATCCTCATCAGTGGCACGTGCATGATCAGCCAGCAAGCGGCTCGTGTCCTTTTGCACAATGAAGTCATCGCTTGATAGGACTGAATTACAGGGTGAAGTTAGCGCCGATGATAAAGCTCCCGGTTCCACAGTGCAATTGATGCCCAACTTCACATCAGCTGCATCCATAGCATTCTCCTCTAGATACGGCTGCGCAGAGTCCTCTTTGGCCTCCTGCTCTTCCTCATCGCTGGCATCCACATCGATAATGGGTACTGGCGGCAGCGGCACAATGACAACGTCATCTGCATTCGACGATGTCTCGCTCTCCACCAGATCAATCATCTCTACGGGCCGCTCCTTGCTTTGCTTCAGCTTCTTATTGTTGCGCGCCTGTTTCGATTTCTGTCGCTTTTGTTCCAATTTCTGCAGCTGCTCCAACTTGCGATTTGCCTTGCCAAATGGTCCCAGTGCATGCTGGGGCGTCTCACATTTCGATTTTGGCCAATTTGGTGGTATGGCCACCAAAAGTCGTTGGTCAAAACGCTCTGGCTCATCGTCATTGTTTGGCTTTGAGGTTGTTTGTGGTCTCGGTGGTTTCTGTGGCTGTTGTTGAAGTTTGACTTGCTGCTGATGTTGTTTTATTTTTTGCTGATTTTGTTGCTGCAGTTGTTGTTGAATCTGTTGCCGTTGTTGTCTTTTTGAGGACGCCTGCTGCAACTGTTTTTTCTTCAATTGCTGCTGATTCTGCAGTAGCTGCTGCACCGAACTAAGTGACTTTGTATGGTGCTTCTTGGAATTGTTGGCCTTGCTGACCTTTTGCGAGGTATTTACTGTGATTGCTGCAGGCGGAGGCATGCGCTTTGGCTGCTCTGTCTTTGGTTCATCTGTAAGTAAAGCAAAAAACAATCAACATAACTTAAAAAAGACAACTTTATTGATGTGCTTGGAAGCAACCCGCTAAACTAATAACCAGCTGGATTGAGCAACTGCTTAAGGTGGTCATTGCGTATGTCGACACTCTCTGGTTTATTCAAACTGTAGCCTTGCGTTGTTAGTTCCTCGAGTTGTGCATCATCTACGTAATACAGCTCAAAGGCATCCAATTGCAGATCTGCGCGATTGGGCCAAAATAAAACGGCCACAGCATTGCGAAACTCGTTGACAGCTTCGTACATCTGCTGATGGAATACATGCAAATCTTCTAGCATTGCTAAATCTTGTGGCATGGCGTCCTGCTTCGTGTAGCGTTGCTGCAGCTGCAACAACGTCTCCAGTTGTTGCACCAGTCGCATTAAGACAAAACGTCTATAGCGCTCCTCACACTGTTTTCGTGGTCGAATAATATTGCGATTCGAGTTTCGATTTAAAAACGCTTTGACGTGACCCTCGACACTGGACATTATCACATGCAGCGTGGTGCCCAGCACTATGAAGGATAATAAATACGCGAGCAAGTGCTGCGATATTTCATCCAGCCAATAGAGCAAGTCATGGCGATGATAGACATAATAATAGTCCAATAATAGCACGAAGACCAGCACTTTCAGTGTCAACACTATAATAAGGCCATGGTTAATTCTGCTGAGTAGTTGGTGAATGGCGCGCAACACCCAATGCTGTGTCATGGTGCAAAAACCAGACAGAATTGTATTCAAAATTTGGAATGTCAACAATAATTTGATAGATTTCTGGGGCAGAGTCGATGTGTGAAAACTAGTGAATAGTTTAAAGACACAAACCATAGCAAGTATTCGAACCAGTGCTTATCGAAGACACAAACCAGTTTTAGCATTCAAGCACATTTCAAATCATATCCTACTGACCTTCAACTGCTGTCATTTCATTTGACTTAGGTTCTTTGCCAGAGATGTTTGCAGTGTCCCCTCTGTTGTCTGTCCAATAACGTGATTTTGTTGTTACATTGTTGATAACACGATTTCCACTAACAAAGCGATTAACTTGTTGTTGTTGTTGCTGCGATGACGGTGGTGGCATCGACTGCGTGTCCATATCCAGAGCCTTGACATGATGTTGTTGATACTGCGGCTCCTCACTTGTTGCATCACTATAGTGTATTGTAGCGTATAGTATTGATTCCAACTCATTCAGTCTGTCGTTGTCCATTTCTTCAAGCTAAAATATGTAAACCTTTAGCGTATGGCTGCGAAAAGGAAAAATGCTACATGGCTGCTATGACTTTGGCGCTTACATCGCTCATCGTGCCAGCTCTTGTTGTATTTCCTTATCGCTGTTATTCTTTTGGACATTAAAAAGCGCAGTCTATTATTTTCTTCCTTTTTATAATTTTTACACAAAACCACGTTTTGACTGGAGACGGAACTATTGAATGTTCTCATGCTATTACATATCGATAGTCGCAAAACGATATTTTTAAGTATACACAGTATGACCGTTTCGCTTGTGGGTGGGCACAACTAACGATAATCGATAGGTTTTTTCACTAGCAACTCTAAAACGCTGCAAAGGCCGGGCCACGTACCAGAAAGAAAATAATATAAAAGTTAATAATCAGCTTAATAAAAGTGAATGTGAGTAAAAGAAAACTTAAATTGGCATAGGCATTAACCTATACATTCGGACTTGTTGTTGCAGCATGGAGGCTATGCAACGTTACGTTTCGCCGGTCAATCCAGCCGTCTTTCCCCATCTAGCAACCGTGCTGCTCATCATTGGAACGTTCTTTACCGCTTGGTTCTTTGTTTTCGTGGTCTCACGAAAGAGCACGAAAGAGAGCACCCTCATCAAGGAGCTATTAATCAGTTTGTGCGCAGCCATCTTCCTTGGCTTTGGCATTGTGTTTCTCCTGCTCACTGTGGGCATTTATGTGTAAGCTTGATGACATTCCGCCTTCTAAGAGATATAAATGTATTCGGCAATAAAAATAATAGATTTGTATGTGTAAGCGTGGTGTGAACGTACGTTGGGTTTTATTTGTTCATTATATAGTTCCAATTTCAAAGATTCAATTTTTAGCTTATAAACAATCGAATATTTTATGTTAACATATCATTATGTGCGATTTGATTATTACTTGCACTTTAAAACTGCATTACATTGTGAAAATCATAACTAGCAACAGATGGGACACTCTTCAGATGACGGACAGTCCAAACTTGAAAGTTATTCGTTTCTTTTACTAGCCAGCTAAACCAGCTTTTTGCCTACACTTTTGCATTGTAGCACGCAAGATGAACTGCTTCCTGGACAGCGTACGCACATGCTTCAAGAACGTCTCCAGGTCAATGACACTGCCACGCAGTCCCTCGCCCAAATAGTAGATGGCATCCTCCGTGGCTGCCTCGTCAGCATAGGCATTCAATAATCTACAAGAAGAATGCATAACTAGCAAATTTTAATCACATGAATTATGTATAACCTACTGTTTGTATAGCGGCGCAGTTGTGGTGACCGCTTCGTCCGGATCGATAGCCTCGGCGTTCTCGAGCGTCTCGAGACTCTTCTTCAGTTCCTCCTCCTTGTCGCGCAGCACGCTAATGTTTTTCTGCAGCTCTCCTTGCTCGCGTTCCAGGCGTATTACGATACTATCGATCTTGGCGCTACCCTCCACCAATTCTTGCTTGGTGCGATTCAACGTTTCGATTTCAGCCTGGTATTGATTTACTTTCTCTTGAATGCGGCGCCGCAGTTTGTCCTCCACAGCGCTAATAAGTGATGCTTTAATATGCTCCTCCGTTATGGTACCCGTTGAGTTGGCGTTGGCATTCGCCGAGGGATTCTAAACAACATACTGTATTATTAATAATTCTATATTAAACAATTACTGTTAGCTTACATAGCCAGCATTGCCTGGGTAACCGCCCGGTTGTGGGTAATTCATGTAAGGCGGAAAGCCAGTAGAGCCGCTGCCTCCTGTTGCTGCACCAGTCGAATGAAATGGTGTAAAGGTGCCGCCAGTGGGATATGGCGGAAAGTTGCCACCGCCACCGCCAGCAGCATTTGGATAAGGTAGATACGAATTGCTTGCACCTTGGCCTCCAGGCTGCGGCATATACGCTGAATATGTAAAAAGATTGAAGACATAAATATTGAGGGGATTCCCAATTACGTGCGAACAAACGCTAAAAGCTATAACACAGCTGCACTGTTTAGTAATGTTGTTCAGTCACGACAGCAGAAAGAATGTTGCATATAGATGTCGGTGAAACAAATTGTAATACTCACAGTTCGTTGGATACGGCGCAGCCACTTGCTCCTTCGGCTTTGAGTAGACAGGTGGATGATCACCGAATGTCACAATCATCACCTGAATGAGTGAGAGCAAATCGGATCTATGCGGTTGCCAGTCATGCAGATAAGGCAGATAAACTTTGCCATTGTGATCCACATACATCGACACTTTAATCTGCATTGTGGGCGTTGGTTTCACAAAGCACATCGGCGCATTTTGGGGATGCGTATCCATCAGCCATATGCATATGGGAATGAAGTAGGTGTTATCTTCAAAAGTAAATAATCGAGTTAATTGCTTGAATAATTATTTGCGGTGTACTAACTTTTATAGACCACGGGTATGGTGCCCTGTAGTGTAAACAAATCCTTGGAGCTTCCATCGTTGAAAACTGTATGAAGTTTATTATTTATTACAAGTACATAAACACATAAATTTTTATGAACACTTGAAGCACTTGAACCTCTCCCTCCACCCGTACTACTTACCAAACCTTTGGAGATCGTATGTCAGACTGCGATACGTAGTAACAACATCCACAACATCTTTTCTTGTAGCAGCCACATTTTTATACTGCAAAAACAACAATGAGTTAATGATTAATTAATAATTTGCGTTTTGCGCATACAAAAAAAACACTTCGCAAATTATGACTCATCCTACCTTTGAAAGATATTTATTGATTTCTGCCTCTTCTACTGCAGGCATATTCTACTTTATTAATATATTTAATTGAATTTGGACACGATAACTGCGACTAAATTGCAATTATTTGAAACTAAAATTTCTTTATATTCACAAAAGGAAAACAAAGTCGTCAAAGTGTCAGCGTGACCACAAGCTGTATATCTAAACATACCGGTTTGCTTAGAAAATATACTAAAGTATTTTATTTTTCTGTTTACCAAAGAGAATGAAAGAGTGCATTTTAAAATGCATAACACATATTAAACAATTTACTTTCAAATAAAATTTGAAATTACTACCCGGATTAAACATATTAGAATTGATAAGTAATTTTTTGTTACCCATTGATTAAGACTGAAACGTTGCGCAAGTATCGAGTACAACACGAAATCGCGATAATTTTTAATATATCGATAATCATTCTTAATGTAGTGACACCGTTAAAAAACTGTTTTAAAGGCGGGAATTCAAATTAAGGAAAAAGTCACGTTTAGTATGTGTGGGATAAGCAAAGGAATCCTTTGGAAAATTATTATTTATTTTGTAATTAGTTACTACATATGTTTTGGGAAATGATATGTTTATTGTGTTACTGTTCGGTTTGGTGCAAGGGGCGGGATTTGATGGTTCTGTGTTTTATTTAGTCTTGGGCACAACGCGGTGTTTTGATCGTCTGCAAACAAATAAGAAAAACACAAAAATCATTTTTTTTTTGTTTTTGAAAAAAGAAAAATCTCACCACGATATGGCTTCATTTTTGTATCTTAAATGTAACTTTATTTGAATACTTTCGTTTTTGTCTCGTTACTCATTAGGCATATATGTATGTATTACGTGTTGTTGTGTGGTTTGCATTTTAGGTCAGTGTACTTAGCCAATGTTCAGTTAACTAGGCATTACTATAGGTATTGTTCATTTGTTACTTGTATTAAATATATATGCATTTATATAAATATGTGTTATATATATATACTCATATATATGTATGTATTTTATAAAAATCATCGTCTTCGTCGTCATCGTTTTAAGCGCACTCGCTTTCTCATTGTGGGTCGTGATTAGTTATAGTTATTTAGTTGTTAAAGTTGTGGATTACACATATAAAAATAATTTTCTGTTTCAAGTCTGCATTGAAGTATGTATGTGTGTGTGTGTGTTTATTTATATATGTAGTTGTTATGGATGTTATGTGGTTGAGGGAGTCGCAGATATCTAGGGTATACACTTACTACTAAAAACCATTAAATAGTTCCTTTAACTCATTCGTTATTTGTGTTTCATTTTATCATCTTATCTGCTTTAAGATTACATACAATAATTCCGGTATTGTTTAGAATACAAAATGGATTCGCTCGTATCATATTTGCTCATTATCATAATCGTTATTTATCTTTATCATTATTATAATGTTTGTGCTATATATTTGCGTTTTTATTGCTTTAATGGGCGCCTGTATTTCCAGTTCCATTTTTCTTCAATTCGTTGAAATCATTCTTATTCTTTTCATTTCGTTTTTTTTTGCATTTTTTGGTAAAGTAAAGTTACAGATAGCGGGCAAAGTAAATGTTTGATTAATTGTTTCAACTGTTCATTCGTTTCTCTTTCTCTTTCATTTGATTCAATTATTTTGTTTTGGCACATTACCGCAATTGTTGCCATCAATTAAACATGTCGTTTTGAATTTGCTAAACAAGTGTTCGTTCCATCATCAAATCTTCATAACACATAACAACAAATAGTCACAAGTAAAAAGTCATTGCGAAACTGAAGTGTGTTCAAAAACAAGTGAAGCGTGAATATGGACATATTGTGAATGCGAGCGTCTGGTGTTGTGTAGTCTTGGTCAGAATTCTGCACAACCAACATACATACATACGTTTTTTACCATATGTATACATTATATAAGTTAGCAACGTTTTTATTTCATACTAGATAAATGAAAAATTGTACATTGTTAGCGAGCGCAAATAAAAAATGCATTTGCTTTGGATATTACACATCGATATTTTTAAGGTTTCATCTCTTCACATTCTGTTCTGGGTAGTTTTATACTTTTTTGTTGTTTATGTTTCGTTTTTAAAGTGTATCAAGAAAAATTTGTTCTAAAATGTCAGTCTATTGCGCAAGAATCATCTACTTGTTGGTGCCCGGGGATGTTTCCACACCGAGTTCCTAAATGTTAAATTTGTTTGCTGTATTTACTTGTTTTTCGTATTTTTATTTTCCATTATTTTTCGCTGTTTTTGTCTTGTTTTATATAAAAAAAATTCCCTAATATGCATTGTCATTATCATTGCAACAAATGCGACATTTTCGCACTGATCTCATTCTCGTTCGCTGTCCGTTTTCGTTTTCGTGATCTCTGCATGTGTGGGTGTGTGTTTGTGTGTGTGTGTGTGTGCAAGTGTTTGTGTCGCGCTGACATTTGATGTTAGCTCGAAAAGACCTACATACAATACATACACATACATCATCATACATGTGTGTGTGTGCCCGAGAATCGGGATCATTGTCACGCTGGTGCCACATACTACATACTGCTAATTGCTACATCTACCTCCTGGACTACTTCCCGGCTCGATGATAACTACTAGGGGTTACTTGGGGGGGTGGGGCGTGATCGGTTGGTCGAGGACTTAACCTAGCTTCGTGTACGCGTAGGCGGCGATAACACCAACCACAACACCTGCCGCAATATATGTGAGTAATGACCTTCGTTTTTTCGCCGCCTGCTGATTGTCCTCGTTCTCTCGCTGCTTCCGCTTGATTTCGTTGACTTTCTGCTCCAGATTCGCCTGATATTCGGTGCGTTTTCGTCGCTTCAGCTCATCCCCGGAACTATAATTTGTTTCAATATAAATGTGTGACTCACAGTATGATTACCTAATCATCACATACCTCGTTGTCAAATCAATGCCATTGACCTTGTGCGGCTCCACAGTCGTTGGCTTCTCGCTGTTGGCATTCACATCGTCTTCATGTGGCTGCAGCAAGGTCACATCACCATTGGCTGTCTCCAATTTGTGTTCATCAATTGTCTCGTACTCCTCCTCCTCATCGTCGTCATCATCATCGTTATCGTCATAGTCCTCGTCATCATCATCGCTATCCGATTCCTGTTCGCTGTGCTGTGGTAACGTGGGCAACGGCGGCAATGGACGATTATTGAGCAGACTGTCTGCGACCTCGGCATTTACGATCTCGTGCTGATTGATAATAATATTGTTGAGCGCATCCTTGCTGCTCAGCTGCGTTGGCTTATCGCACAAGATAACATCGCCTTCGCTAATACTATCGCCATTGGCATGGGCGGCCCGCATGTCCAGCGAGAGGACACCGCCAGTGATGGGCGCCAATGGCAAGTTTAGGGAATGCGAACGCGGTGGCAATGGCGGCGGTTGCTCGTCTTGCGTGTGTGGCTCCGTATCATTGCTAAGTATTGGCTCCTCCGCCTCGAGGAAGCTCTGTAAAGTGAAGCGTATGAATGTGAGATTAGCAAAAATTGTAAATGTCGTATGAGTATGAAATTGCGCAAAATTTAGTCGAATACAAAATCAACTAGAAGAAAAACTACAATGATTACTTTGCAATAATCAACAATAAATTTTACTACAAAATATTCAACAACAATTTGGACAATTTGTAGGTTCAACATTGCGCGCAGTTTCTGCGTGAACTTCTGTTTGATATACGTACGGGGTCGTTCAACTTCTTGATGCCCTCAATGATTGCCTGATATGAAAAGTCCAATTGATCGGGTGTCTGTATAAGCCCCAGACGATAGCTGCGCAGCTTGCACAGCACCTTCGCCACATTGCACTCTCCGTATTTATCCACCAGCACCAAGCAGCAGTCGACCAGACAGAAAGTGCCGGAGCGGCCAATGCCAGCGCTGCAGTGCACGACAGCGGGACCGACATCTTTGTTGAGGGCACCCGAGTCGCGCACCTGTTGCAAGAACTTCAGGAAAGCATCCGGCGAACTGGGTATGCCGAAGTCCGGCCAGGTCGTGTAATGAAACTGCATAACCTCACGGCTCGTTTTCGTTTCGAGATCAGTTAATCTGCAATATCAAAGTAGTTGAGGTTAATTAGGGTACAATTCGAAGAAGAAATATCAATCAGATGTGCTAATAAGAACTGATCAAGCTACCTCATCTACTAATCATAAAAGCAACAATTTTTCAAATTTTCCTCCACAAATTGAGCTACAATCCGCATACATTTTATTTAATAAAAGTTGAATCTAAAATACCTTCAAATCAAAAAGAAAGCTTTTTGGCATACATTTTTTTTTTTTATAAAAGTTGAATCTATAATACTTTCAAATCAAAAAGAAAGCTTTAAATTTTTTGATCATTTCCACGCCGTCTATGAGACTTTCATCAAATATTCAATAAGGTGTTTAAATTGTTCGAATAATAATCATCAATAGGAAATGTATGAAAAAGGATGTAGATATTTAAGACTAAATTAAGGGCTCATATACTTCTTAAAGGTCAATTAGTAAAAGGCAAAACATTGAAAAATTGTTAATTTTACCATGCGAGTTAATATTTTTGAATTCGTCATACTTTAGAATAACAATTCCGAATTAAACTCCTGAATTATAGCAGAACGTAGCGCACAAAATAAGATATTCTATTCTATTAACAATTACCTAATTGACAAGCGATTATAAGATTGCTCTTGTTGATTGGCAAAAATATGTAACGATTGGATTCAACGTGAATGTTTATTATCAAGCAAGCTAATCTATCTGGGCGACACTATTAATAGAGTTGCACCAACTATTGAATGATTGTAGATGCAAACGTGCTACAGGGTCATCAGTGAAAATGTCCCATTTTCTAGTAACAATAAAATCCAGTTTAAACTCACTTGAACCATCTGCGCACAAAGTTCTGATAGTTCTCGCAGCAGATGAGCTCAACGGATAAGTTGACATCTCGCAGCTTCAGGGCATGCTCGGGTCCCAGTTGATCGGGCCAATACAGATGGCATTTGACTTGCTTCTTCTCCATCAGCTTGTTCAGCATAAGAATGGCCCGCGTGTTCTGCTCCCATACCATTAGCCAGAGATGACCCACCGTATCCAGCAGCGGACCCTGTGTCAGTATATATTGACGATCGGCACGTTCCAGCTATAAACAAAACATTTACAATGTCAATAATTTGCATTTGGAATTTTTGGTTTAAATTGCAGCTTACTTTCACCAGGTTGGCATTGATATAGTCGACATTGCCGCGCCTGAGCACAATTCGCGAATGATCGTAGGGATTCACATCCCTGTATCGATTCAGTCCTCGGTTCTGTGAACGCTCCGATTCCAATGTGGTGAACTGTTGCTCTTTAGCCTCACGATCGCATACTTCGCATATTTCCTGAAATCACACAACACAAATCAAAGAATCAATTATGAGTTACACGTTTTTTTTAATTTTCTAGTGATTCACATGCAATTCCCAATTTATTTTCGGGATAGCCCTCCCACACACAACTCACTACAAAAACAAGTACAGCGACTGTCATTGGCAATATGTCGCTTATCATGGCCTAGCGACTGCTCGACCTGGATGACTAATTGGTCAAAATGTGCGCCACTCCACATGGGTAACGTGATTATCTTCGGCATTCGATGGGTTGGTCGGTTGCTTGCACGCTTATCAGCAGCATGGCATGAAGTATCGTACAGTTATGAGCACAGCATTATCAACAAGTTCAATGTCGTCTGCGTGTTTCTGAAGTGATCCGCAAATTGAGTCTAGTACCTTAGTGCCAACCAATTGCCAGGCCGGCCACTTTGGCTAAATTTAAACAATTCAATTTGCATTCAGCATATCTGTTTCGACGACGCATGACTAACAACTTCTCACTTTTGATGAGGCACAATATACATTTAATTTGCTGTTATTGCTGTCTGTCATTGTGAGTTGTAACGACGTAGCGACGACGCAGTTTATTTCGATATTCTGCAGCAGCGTCAAAAATCAGCTGTTAATTGTCAGCTTGTCATTAACTAGGTGAATCAGATCGTCGCGAAGTCGACGTCAAGCCTCGCCACTCCTCGATAAGCAGCGTAAATTGAGGCTGACGACTTTCTGAATGTTATGAAATTGCAGTTGCAAAGAACATTGCCCGATAACACGACAATCACAGTCGCAGTCAAGCGAGAACAAGACTGTGGACGAGCAAGAAGCGCAAACAGCCGAGAGCATCGCTCACAAATATAAATATACTAGTAGTCGCCAATTAAAAGCACAAAAGCTATAGTTGAGCGCGATCATCTGTCGTTTTTTGGGGAATTCAGTTTCAAAAGACGAAACAATTATAATTGACGTTTTTATCTGATCGGAATGCAATTTTTATAAAACTTTTTCGGGATAAGATTACTATTCTTTACAATTGGAATTAACAAAAGTATTTTAACAGCGCTCAAACAAATTCAATTGAAAATATCTTATGGAAGCTGATATATCATATTTATGTTGGCTGTTAATTGTAATAGCTTTCAGATAATTATAGTTATTAAACCTATTCACTTTATGCACTGCAACTTGAAGTGCACATTAAAAGTAATTACATTAATTAGCCGCAAATAATAGCTGCTTACTTTACTGTGCACTCTTTATGCTTTTTGATTATTCAGGTGACCTCCTCCCGCTTTCCATGCTCGTCCACCTGCATTGTTGACATGCAACAGTTGTGAAATCTGTGCTGCAACAAGAAAATTCATACAGAATTTCCAGAGCATGGCCAAAGCAATGCAACGCAACTATAAGATACCTAGTCATGAAAATTACTCGAGTATTTTATTAGTCACCTATTTCTGCGAATTTACCTCATCATTCATGGCGAATGTTACAGGGTATGCAAATTGCATGTGGAATAAATTGCAAATGGCGCACAACAAGCACCGTTACTTTACTTGTTACTCTTGTTGTCATAGACAGAGTGGCTATAGAGAGAGAAAGAGAGCTTCACTTAAAATGCTCCCTCGCCTAAATTGTATTGAAGTGCGCATAAAGCATAACAATTTAAACAGTTTTTGCTCTCGTTATTATTATGGTTATTATTTCTTCGCTGTCGTAATTCATTGGAAACATTCAATTGTACAAAAGAAAATGCTTTCAAGTGAAAACAATTAGGATATAACATCAAGCTTGGCTTCTCGTTCGCCATCAGTCTATCGAATTTTAGGTTGTATTGTTTGCTGATTTAGTTGGAAAATTAGATTATCCTCGGAGCGCACAAAAAAGGACCCAAAGGAAGCAAGAAGGGGCGAACAACAAATTGCGTTCATTACACAAAAACTCAAGCAAGCAGAGGAGGGCCAGACAGCGGGGCAGAGAGAACGAGATACACGCAGGCAATGTCATCCTAACTGCGAAGTTAAATTCCGTGAAATCCAAATTCAAGTGAGTGGCAAAGACAACGACGATGAAGCAGCGGGCACAAAACAGCAACAGCAACATCAACAGCTGAAGACACATTTCGCCGGAACTGGTCATAAAGCAGAAACTCCAGCTCAGCTCGGAAGGCAGAAAAAAGAAACCCAGGCCAGGCCCAGACGCTGCCCTTTGTACCAGCAAGAATTACTCATGTGTGTGTGCGTGCGTGTGTTTGTTTGTGTGCTTATGCGTGTGAAAGACTTTGACTACTTGCACCGGTAACTGCAAAAAACTTTTTGAGCGAAAGCTCATCGAACCCTTCACACACATTGATAGCAAAGAATTCACACGAACTACATCTGCCCCCTTGTCGATAAACTTTTTCGTCTGATTGGCGGCATGCAAAATAAGTTTGTTACTTGCAGTCCAATTATCAACAGACAGCAATCAAAACAAATGAAATCCATAACATATACATACTAACAAATACTTTCGCATGTGTGTGTTTCCTAGAACTGTATACGAATCGAATGCCGACAAGAAATTCGCGGAACTCCAAACGCTTACGAGCAAACGACGCGTACGGCCTTTTATCAATAATAATAATAATAACGTCGAAACGAAAAAGCATTTTTTTTTGGCAATCTTAATCGTAAACTCTCCCTGTTGAGTGCGAATTTATCATTATTCCAGGTAAGCAGAGCGGCGCAAAGTCTAGAAGAAAATGGCCACTGTAATCAACAACAACAACACATACATAAGCATTTGAGCGAATTGCAAGGAAAGAGTAAAAACAGAAAACAGAAACGGCAGCATCCCAGCCAAGAGCAACAAGCGAGAGAGCGCATGCAAAGTGCAGCAGGTGAGCATTAGCATCTGCATGTGTGTGCGTGAATGAGTGTGGTCGCTGTATATGTGTGTGTGTGTCTGTTTGAGAGAATGTGCCTGTAAAATTTCGGGCAAACGTTGCGCGAGCGCCACAAACTCAAGCCAAAGACCGAAGTTGGGCTGCTGCTGACTGCTCTGCTTGTTGACCAGCGCTGCCGACACCAAAAGCTACAAATACAAACGCACGCTCACATGACAGCAACAAAAACAACAACCACAACAATAGTGGCGCAGTGGGGCTGACCGTGAGCGGCGTGTCTACACAGACGCAAACTCACTGACACAAACACATGCAAACATAGGTATGCTTACATATATTATGTGGTTGTTGCTGTGTGTGTTGGTATTGGAGGCATCGGCATCTGCAGAAGCCTTTTGCGCACTCATCACATTTTCGTGGAAATCGAATCAAAAAGGAATAAAAATTGTATGTGCGTCTGACTGAGAGTGTTATACAGCCACACACATATCCAAATATGTATGTGGATGTGGGTATGAATGTGTGTTGTGTACTTGCCTGCTGCTTCTTCTTGACAGTAGCTGTGCCTCTTTTTGGGTGTACAAAATAATACAAAATATTTTGTGTGTTGCACTCACCTTGTAGAACCGAGGCCAACCCGATCCAGTTTTTTTGTCATTATATTCCTGTTCAATTTTAAGCCTAGCGGGCGTAGTATCCTTTTTCGGCGCTGTTACAGTTGTCGCGTTCTCACTCATTGCGCACTCGATTTGATTGTGTTTTACTTTGGAATTTGGATTAATTTAGTAACGTTTGCTTGGTTTTTGTTAAGTTGCGTTTTTTTCCTTTTTTTGTTTTCCACACACCGACAACACACGAGTGAGCCGAGTAAATAGTGCGTAAGAAAAATTTGACTACTACGACGACGGCGACGATGGTTCTTTCCGTGTTGTCTGTTGCTGCTATATCGCTGACTGTGGCTGGCTGCCTAGTTTAGTTGGCGATTTGTAGGCTGGTGGCAATTGTGTTTATTAAATATATATATAGCTAAGTACAATCGATTGCGATTTGCCACATTATTCACAATATTCAACGCGTTTAGAACAGCAAGTGCGTGCGTTTTGTTTGTTTAGTTTTGATTAGTAATGTTTTTTTCTCTCACTTTTTTCTTTCCGCAAATTAGCAGCAGGGAGAGACCGCAATTGCGATTTTTAAATGCGCTATTTTAAGTAGGATAATATACCAAACATACTACTTTCATAATCACAAGCTTGCTTACACATTTTAGGTGTGGAAGAATATTTGCAAAAATGGATGTAAACAACTAAAGAACTTGAAATTGTATTGAACATTTATTTATGAACGCCGGTCTTAATAACGACCAGAAAGGCTATGTTTAACAATATACGAAAATGACAAAGATAGACATATGTTGAGTTGTGGTATTTTTTAAGTATTTTACTACCAACAAGTATTTCAAGTTCCTTCCTAAAAAACAGTTTGAATCAAACTCGTTTGCCGATTGGTTATACCTAGTATTTTAATAATTGTATGTGTCGTAAAGGTAAAGTTAGTGAACATTTATTTAATTTGTTCTTGTCTTTGAAACCATAATTTAAAAAAGTATGATACCTTGTTATTATAATAAATTTAAACTGCATTGGTATGAGCATATTTTCAGCCCTGGTTGTGCACCGTTGACAGTATGCTTCAAACTGTACAATGCAATATGAAGAAATTTTGTTTGTTGAATTTCTTTTAAAATACATACAATTGACGCATGCGGTTATATTGATTGAAGTTTTATTCAATTTTTATTTCGCGTCTTTTTTTAATAATTACATATTATACTAAATAGTTTAGTATATTTCAATGCTATTTGGAATTATTTTGTACATTTTCTACATATTCGTATTATTTAAAATACTTTTTACAGTCAGCTGGTTGCACAATAAATAAATAAATTATGTTGAGAACTCGCGTTTTTCGTCTTATACGCGACCAACGTTTAAGCGTGCCAATTTTGCGCGGCTTTCATCATGAATTCACGAAACCAGAGCCGCAGCAGCCAGTAAAGCCAAAAGTTAAAAAAGAACTTGGTGAAAATCAACAAGAGATCGGCTCATCTCTTGTAGCTGGCGGCGTGCAAGATAAATACAAAGTGTTCCGCGACGAAGAGGCTACCGAGATCTTTGATGTGGAAGAGGCACGCTACCAGGAGCGAGAGCTGTCTGAGGAGACCACAGAGGATCAGTACTTGGGACTCAATTTAAAACGTATGCTGCTGTTAGTTACTGTTATTGTTTAATTTTTAAATATTTTTTATTACAAATAATTGTATTCTAAATTTTGTTAATTGAAAAATCAACTAATCAATTAATTAAATCAACTTATACTCCAGGCGGAGTTCACGGTGTTTTCGATGTGGAGGATCTGGTAGAGTTGCTACGCAAGGAGAACGTCGATGACATATTTGTATGCTATGTGCCCGAGGAGCTGAAGTATGTGGATCATCTCGTCGTCTGCAGTGCTCGCAGCTATCGGCACATGTTGGCCACGGCGGGATTCGTGCGCCGCATGTTTAAAATAAAGCGCTCCAAGGGCGACTTGTTACCGCGCATCGAGGGCGAAAAGAGTCATGATTGGATGGCCATGGATTTGGGTGCGTGTGTGCATCACATTTAACAACGAACTGTTAAACATTTACTATTTTTTCAGGCAACATTGCGCTGCACATCTTCTCGCCGAAGGCACGCGAGGAATACGATCTAGAGTCGTTGTGGGCCATTGGCTCCCAGTACGATGCGGCAAGTCAAACGCCTCAGCAGCCGCTGGGCAACATATTCATGGCACAGCTGCCCAAGTCCGATACGTAAGGCAAATAAAACCAAAAATCTGGCAAAGCAAACCGAATTTATTTGTTGTTGTGGTCTACCAAACAACAGCATCGTCGCTCAATTTCTTGTGGAAATCATAGAGACTGGGAAACACATGATTGCGATTGATGTCCACACCGTATTTCTTTGCCAAATACGCATAGCTCTTCTCATGCACCAGCGCCGCGTGCCAACCCGCCTCCCGGGCCCCCAAATAGTCTGTGGTCGGACCATCGCCAATGTGCAGACACTCCGATGGTTTTAGTTGCGGCAAACCCGACTCCGCCATGGCACGCTCGAAGATGGCAGCTTGCGGTTTCTCTGCCTGGGCGGCGTACGAGTTGAGGGCAAAGTCCAGGTATGGCTCCAGCTTTGTGTTGCGCAGCAGCACATCGAGACGCGGATCAAAGTTGGCCACGACGCCCACGCGACACGGCTTGCTCGACTGCGAATGCTGGCGCAGTTGCTTGAGCAGATCAATGCTGCCGTTGCACGGCTGCCAGCAGATGGAGGTCTTGTAGAGTTCGAGCAAATGATTGGCAAAGTTGTCCAGCTTGTCGTCAGGTATTGGCGCGCCGCTCTCAGCAAATGTGCCTACAATGTTATTTATATTTGCACTTTGAACATTGAATTGGCAGAGGAGCTGCAGTTTATCGCTTACCTGCTATCAGCTGCCGCCACCAGTGCTGCCATTCAAGGCGCGGCGACGTCTCTCTGCCAAAATTCGGATAGTCTCGGTTCATCTTATACCTATAAAAGCAAATAGTGAGTGTTGCACATTTGCACTTGAAATTGCAATGTGAATGCATACCAATTGGCCTTGTAGTTCTTGGCCAGCTCATTGTTATCACAGCGTGCGCCGAAGAGTGCTCCAATCTCGCCATATTGCTTGCCAGGACTGGTGCGAAATTGCAATAGTGTATTAGTTACATCAAAGGTTATCAAGCGAAAACGGTTCAAGCTGCGCATCTTTGCTAGGGGTCTCTCTATATATAAGCTTATAAATTTATTTTAATGGCCTGACACCGATTAACTTGTTTTGCGTTTGACGGCGACTCTCGTACTACGTGTGTCGAGTCCCCCAATAATTGTTTTCTATGTCCGCTGCGCTGTCGCTGCTTCTGCTTCTGCTGCTGTTGCTGCTTTCTTATCAGCTGCGGATTTATACATAAATCTTTTTCGCTGTGTGTGTTTTGTTCGTTCGGTTTATATCTGTAGCTCATTAATGACAACATCTCATAACTGGCTAAGCTTATCAGCGGTAGCCTATGGTAATAAGCTTAGTATTGATTTGGATTGCCGTTGTCTCCCACAATATACACAGTTTCATTAGATAAACACAAACAATGGTTTCTTATCAGTGCTGCTGTTTCGACTTAAAGAGCGCGCGATAATACCCTGTTAGTGCCAACTTATTGCAAATACAGTATACGCAGTGTGGTCACACTGCAGCATTTATTTCGCGTAGAGTGGCAACGCTATACGCTAGCCTATTGTAGTTTAGCCAAGATACGAACCTGCGCGCGTAATTCAAATTTGAATTGTGAGGCCGCAACGTTCGTTACGCGCAGTTCGAGGCCAAGGCAACAGTCGGCGACATTTTGCCAAAAAAAAAAACAAAAAAATGAACAAAAATGTGTAAAAGAAACTTCGCAGACGTGTCAGTTTTATTAATGCTCGTGGGAAGCAACAACAATTGGCAATTGGCAAAAAGCAGCAACAACAACAACGTTGGCACGTATCTGCCGTTTTGACCTACCAAGCAAGCACCGTCGTCTACCTGCCGCAAGTTGCGCACTTGGCGTGGCCACAATTATGATTAACAATCTGCTGATCAGCTGAGCAAAAAAAAAGCAATAAAACACAATAATAATTCACAATTTGTTAATGGAAATCTTGCAACTGACGTCGACTTTGTGTTTACTCTGCAAATTGTTTTGGAAAGAGCATCCACTATTCGGTGTGTCGAATGTGGTACTTGGTGGCATTTTTTGCTGAATTTTGTCGCTTGATTGGATCCGGTTGACTTCGTTTGGTGTGTGCATTCGTCGAGGACCAATTACAAATGAAATTGGGCGATGAAAGTAGCGGACAGCCAAATTTGTATCCTTTTATTGGCCCAACGAGCGGCATAAAATATAAAGCACACACACACACACGCACGTATATATAAATACACGCTCACAGACACACATGCTTACGTGCCGTATAAGGCACTCAACGAAATTCCAGTGAAAACACACATAAAAATAACAAAAGCATAAATTCATTCATACCCAAAGCGGCGTCGGCGACGGCGGCGATTGCAGCGACACCGACCGACAGCTCCCAACAATAGTTTCGAACCCAATGGACCAAAAGTGCTTACACACACACACACACGCAGAGAGAGAGAGAGAGACACACACTCGGCTATAACTTCTTTGTTGTGTGCACTTCCAGCTTTATGCGGGGATCGAGCGTGGATCGCATCGTTTCGGACTCTTGTTGTTGTGGTCGGCAATTCTGTTGATTTCTGTTGACTCGCGGAGAGCGCGCGCCTCCACAAAAAAGCCAGCAATAAGCAAAAAAGTATCTAGTCGAGTGTGCTCAACTGTGAAATACCCTGCGTCACAAATGGGCAACAAAAACGAAACAAAGCAAAAATAGCGTTGAGATACAAAAGGCACAGTTATCCATCTATCTATGCAAATAGGTTGTACGGCCAGACTGACTAAGATTTGGAACAGAATTCTACAGAATTCCAACTAGAACTATCTTAAATTGTGCATTGAAATTAGTCGCCTCATGATCATTTGCCAAACATGTAATTCTTAATTTTGTCATGACCATTTTAGCCTTCCAAAGGTTACAGGGTATTGAATTGTCTTATTTCATCTTTTGACTGCACCCAGTTCGCAGCACTTTTGGTATTTGCCAATTTTGTTCGTTTTCGCTATAAATAAAGTATCAATTTGCCTCAGCAAGGTTCTTAGGTTCGGGTTTCTATGGAAAGGGCGACAACGTCCAAAGACACCAACAAGACACAAATAAAGTTAAGGAACACACAAAAAAAAAAACACTGCAAATTCCACGCATACCGCGATATGCGAGCTAACGTTCTTGGGATGCTGTTTGTTGGTAGATCGCAATGAATGCAGCAATATTTTGTTTTGGCCCCAAATCAGCGAGATACCAAGAAAAGGCGAGGTATTGATGGAATTTATTAAAAACTTCATTTTGCGCATTGGGCATGTCAAGTGTGGCATTCGCATTTAATCAACTTACAGAATGTATTTAAATCTAATTACTTATTTACTCGACCAACTAATGGGATAGAATGGGAGAGGAAATTTTAATCAAATGGCATTTAAAATTATTGGCATCGTTTTGATAATATTTCAATGTTCTTGGCAAAATAATCAATTATATCCCTGCAAAACTCATCGACAATCAGTCAATGCTGTTTTAGAATATATGACATATTACTTTAATAGCGAAATCCTTAACCCAAAATGTTTCTCAGCTTAACTATTTTCTATGTAATACCCGAGTATTTAAAGGCTAAATTCAAAAAATGTTCTATATGGATTTTGTTTTATAGGATTTCGGATAAAAAGTTTAATGAATTGATTGCACTGCTATTTAATCCTTTTTTTTTATTGTCCTAATTGTTTTATACTTCCAAAACGTGTTATAAAATATTCAAATTATATAATAATATTTAATCTTTTTGAAGTTGACTGAAATTGCAATGTAAAAGCATGCGTCTTGATTGAAAATTGAAAGTTAATAGAACTTATTGAAGAGGTCTGAAATTCTTCGAGTGATCCAAAATGTTGACTTACATTGAGCGGCACAATTTGCAGTTGGATAACGCAACGATTTACTGACATATGTCCTACCCAATGATTAGTATTTACCTTCGTTTTAACGCCAACTACTTCAGTTGCAAAAAAAAGAGAAGAGAAGAGAAGAGAAGAAAGACTGAGCACAAAATACGAAAAAAAAGAAGAAAAAATGAAAAAAGGCCGCCCAACTTTCAACAAAAACTTTCCCAAGAAAATTAACCAAGCAGCCAACTCAAGCAAGTCAAGTCAAGCCGAGCCAAACCAAAGCAAAGCAAAGCAAAGTAAAGTAAACCTAACCGAGGCAAGCCAAGCCAAGTCAGCCAGCCAGCCACAGTCAGTGAGCCAAGCAGCCAACCAACCAATAATAATAAAGTCAATGACTCCCATGGAATTTCATGTTGGCCCTTTTCGAAATGTGTCTGCCAGTCTGTTGGTCGCTCGGCCCAACTTCAACTTCAACTCCGACTCCAACTCCGACTCCGACTCCGACTGCGACTGCGACTGCGACTCCAGCTCTGCTCGGCTGTCTGGCCGACTGGCTGCCTGACTGCCTTTTAATATTATCTGCACTTTGGGTCTTTGGCTGCCGCCGCCGCCGCCGCCGCTTTTTGTTGTTGTTGCTGCTGCCGTTGCAGTTGTTGTTGTTTTGATTGGTCGCTTTAACCTGTTTGCGAATTTCTACCATGTTAATAAATAATTTTTAGAGGATTCGCTCGTACGCTTAGGAGTCGCCTGCGTCTGCGCGTTGCCACTCGCTGCCTTGCTGCCTCGCTGTGGCAGCAACAGCAAAAGTACCGCACCAGCGCCAGCGCCATCAGTAGCCGCAGCTTGCCAGCAGTGCCTCACCTTGGACTTGCTCTTGGACTTGGACTCGCACTTGGACTCTGCCCAGTGGCAGTCCGCAAACGGATTAGGTCTGGCTTCTTGTGGCTGCAACTTTTGTGGCCAACAACGTCTGCGCCTCCGCCTTCGCTGCCACGCTGCATGCAACACGCTCTAGTCTCGCCCACCAACCACTTTATGTTAGTTGCCTCGAGTTCATTTGCTGCCGCACAAATAGCTCAAGAGTCGAGCGTACACTGCAACCTTCCTCAACTTGCTGCAAATAGCATTTGAAACGATTCTAGGAGCTGCGAAAAAACTATTACCCAACCATTTTCTTAAAGACTAATTTACTTATTTCGTTTAGAACATTAATTTATTGAGTGATATTACAATTTTGTGCACATTCAATTTAATAGTATTCATTAAATTGCTTCTCTATCATTTATTTCCCTTGTAGATTCCGTTGCTTTCAAAACTTGCTGCTATAACTTAAATTAAGGATGCTATTTGGTTTTGACAAATTGTTTTGAAATATTTCATGATCATTATTGTCCTTTAATAAGGCATGTTATGCAATAGCTATGATAACTAAGTGTACGCAAAGCAAGCAACTATATCTCCTTGGCTCCAGAAAGTATGCTATGCAAAAGTTTGGCTTATAAAATGAGAAATGTGGTGGCCAGCAACAAATCTGCATCTATCTTTTTTATACATTTATTTGTATTAAGTAGTTGAAGCAGTACCAGTAATATAATACCATAACAACACATTTCAGGAACTTCGCATACCGGACAAATCTCAAACAAATATGTCATAGGGAATTATCTATTTTCGTTCACGGATCGTGTGTCTGTTTATCTATTCCTCTGCATACAGCAGATTTAGATCACGATGAAATGCGGATCCTCTTACTTACCCCGTGCAACCCGTTATTCGCCTTGTAATTAGATCTGGCAGCAATCCCCCAAATCTTCACACCATATAGACATATTGGTATTATGCAAGCTGTAAGCTCTCTTAGCTCCAAGAGACATTTCGCTTCTTTAATTAAGCAGCGCAATTTCTGCAGCCTTTGGCCACAGTTCTTGGGGACAGCTTTTAAATGGCATATAAACTGAAAAATATGATGGCCAATTAATTCGCAGGAATAAAAATATACATCTATCCATAATAAAGTTAATAATGTTCAATTATTCAATGTTTATGTTATGTGAATTTTCAGTCAGTTTTTTATATACATCTTTTTACATCAGGAGTTGAAGCAGTACCAACAATAAATCACTATAACAACACATTTAGAAATATATCATATCAACCAAACCTCAGCGTGTATGCTAAAAGGACTTATCTGTTTTCATTCACGTTCACGTTTGAGTCAGTAAAACAAAGTAAAACTTTTTATATATATTTCTTTACCACAATAAAGCAGCATATCAACACATTTTAGGAATATCTCATAGCAACCAATCCTCAATATATATGTCATAAGGACTTATCAATTTTCGTTCACGTTTGAGTAAACGTTTTTGCGGAATCTAGACGCTTTAAACGCCTCACTGATCTATCAGGTAGGAGTCAGTAAAACTAAAACTAAAGAAAAGTAAAACTGCGGAACATCAATTGCTCAAAATAATATATTAAATGTCCTACTCAATCTATGATGGAACTTTCAACAAGTTGTAACAGAGAACGATATGCAGAACGTAATGGTTCAACATTTGTGCAGTCAACTGCTTGACAATCGTCGAGGACAAGCACAATTGACTGTCCAAGCAGCCCTGAAGTATGCAACGAATTGGGACTAAAATTACTCAAATTGTTGAAAGCGTTTTTAAGCGACAGTTGACTTTCAGATAAATGCTGTTGATTAAGTGTTTTGTGATATGTGTCTCTGTAACAATTATTATTATAATTTATGGTTTCCCAAAGCGAGATATCTTTATTTAGCAAATTTGTGAAGTTGCTTAAAAGCGCATTTCTAGACACTGGACTCGTTCATTGTGTTCTTCGCTTGGCTGCGCCACTTCACAGTGGCATCTGCATCTTGAACTGCAACTGCAACTGCAACGCCGTTGCTCGCTCTCTATGGTGTTCTTGTTTGGAATTCCTTGTCCGCCTTTTAGGTTTATTTTGTGCTGCCAGCGACGCTGGCTCGTCTCGTCTGCAGCTTCATCTGCGTCCGCGTTCGCGTCTTGCGTCTTGCGTCTTGTGGCTGCGTCGTGGCCTTTGTCTGCTGCCGCAGTCGTTGGAGTTTGGCTGGCTCTGGTTCGTTTGTTAAATGTTTGGGTTTTGTTTGAGTTTATTGAGTGAATTCCTGGAAAAACGCAAGAATTTGTCTTTGGCCGCAGTGTTTTTTTGTTCGACTCTGAGAGCGCAACGATGTCGTTGCCACTGGTGCATGAACAGACAACGCTGATATATTCTCAAGGTGTCTGCTGGTCAGGTGATTATGACTGTTAGCAGGACAGCTAATAACCACCACCGTCTCGCCCTCGGTCAGCGGCAAGATCAACCGAAGTGCGATATGGCCATGCGACTTCCACATTCCGATCTCCTCGGCCACAAATTCGAGTGCGGCCCCCAACGCGGTCCAAAAATAAAACGGAAATGCTTTCGCTTCGACATTTTTCTCGGCTATTTTCGAGCGCGATGATTAAGGGAGCATGCTGCGGCCAGCTTCCATACGGAAGTATGGAATGCATGTGTGTCTTACGCCACCATCCGAGCAACCGAGCAGCCATCACTCCCCGCCAACACTCCCCTCTAACACACATCTAGTAGATGGATAGATGGGCCACCAAAGGGCCTCGCAGGCAGACGCCACATTCCGACACTGGGCATTCCCAGACAATGCTCAATGAAAGAGACGGTCGGACAGACAGAGCCACAGAGCGACAGAGCGAGAGGTGGATGTGTTCTAGCTATAGCTACGAGTATAGCCGATATAACTTTAAATAAAACTTTTGCTCTCGCACAGAACACAATTTTGTTTGCTTAGGATTTTCCCCCTTGCTTGCTTGCTTCATCATTTCGCTGCTTTCTTTTCAATTTTTTTTTCTTCTCTTCTCGTTGTACTTTTCTGATCTCCGATGTTCCTTTTTGTGGTTGTCGTTGTTCTTGTTGTTGTTGTTTCGCTTTTCGCTACTTTATTTAGACGCTGAAAAATGTTGCTATTTTGTTGTTGCTGTTGCTGCTGCTGCTGCCGTTGTTTTAAATTTCTAATTTTGTGGGCAAGTGAATCTGAATTTGAATTTACGCTGCCATCCGTAGGAATGATCTAGCGTGTACCAAGGCAGCACACAGACATACCACGTGTTTATATGTACTCTATATGTCTGGCCACAGACAAAACTGCCTATGCCACCACAATCACAACTTTGCTGAACTCAGCTCTATTAATTACTATTCATTTGGAAAGGTATAATTCCAATAAATTATTACGGGAGTGCTTAAATTACTCCCTCATTATATTCAAATTATTATATTCACTCGTTTATATTAAATGAAAAAACTAATAATAACTAATTTGTCGAATATGACATTATATACATCATTTCAAAGAGTTTTCAAAGTATTCAAATACTTGTTAAGTTTGGACATTTTGAATTTAATTTTGATCACTGAATAAAATAGGTGCGAATGCATATTCTTCGTTTAAATAGAACGAATGAATTGGTGAATTGTAAGAATGCATAAATTTTATTGCCAAAGCAAGTATATAATTAATTGACTTTTTTTCTTAAAATGCTCATATGATCACTACGAGTATTAATAAAAAATGGTACAACTAAGTAATTACTTATAATCATTATTTTTCATGCTACACTTAAAATTATCAAACAGAAAGGATCACAGAAAACTTTTCTATATTTTTACTGAAATTTCTACTGCAAAATCTCAACTAAGTTTCCAAAATTCAAAAATCGAAAATGTAGAACAATTTTTTAATATAAAAACGGTAAAATATTCTAAAGCTAAGTTACTGCAGGATCTCCACATGAAAATCATATTTTGATGAAGTACTATTTTTACTATTACTATTTTTATTGTGTAATTTAATGAGTTAGTCTATTAATTGTTATAAATAATTTTTGTTAAATGTGTTTCTCTCTAATGTCAACATTTGTCATATGTTAGTCTTCACTGTGGCTCTCTATTAAAGCCAAGTGTGCTGCATAGTGTATGCAAATTACGAATATTTGTATGAAGCACGATCTGTGTGGCGAGACGCAAACTGACAACGTTTAATTTGTGGACACACGCGCAGGGCTGCAGCAGAGCGTTGCAACGCTTGCAGTTGCTCCGGGCAGCAAAGGATGCTGGCGGCATGCCTGAAAGTAGGCAACGCAAATGTCGCTGCAAGGATTGCCAGCAAGTTGGCAGCCCTGGGCAGATGAGTCATCACTGTTAGCGCCAGCCCTGGCAATTCGCACAACGTTCGGACGGAGCGCCACCGTTTGCGACATTATTGCCCAGCCGGGCAGCCGACGGCGACGGCGACAGCGACAGCGACTGCGACGCTGACGTTGCAGTGGCGACGACTGCGCGTCGACAGCGGCGTTGTCGTCGACGTCGGCGTCGGCGTCGTCTGCTGCTTTCGTTTATTTTTGGCCTGTCGCTAGGCTATTTTTTGACTGTTTGGTCCACGGGCCGCAGTCGCGACGCGTCGCGTCTGCTCCGTTGGGAGAGGTGCAAAAGTGTGGCGGGTGGCAGCCT
Source organism: Drosophila rubida (assembly GCA_035046165.1). Lineage (NCBI taxonomy): Eukaryota > Metazoa > Arthropoda > Insecta > Diptera > Drosophilidae > Drosophila > Drosophila rubida. The sequence continues at coordinate 7,303,942 of JAWNOF010000021.1, read as the reverse complement.
AAGAAGGAGACGGAGAGGGGGGACGAAGACGGGGTGTTTTTGGGGTGCAGATCGTTCGCTGTGCCGTTGCCTTTGCTTTGCATGTTATTTTTGGTATAAACATCTTTATGTGCTTTTAAATATGCTGCGAAGTGACATTAGCTTTTTGTTTTTGTTTTTTGGTGTCTCTCGAGCGCTTTTTCGGCCAAGCGGCGAGGGGCGGCGAGGGGCGGCTGAACGAGACAGACGTCGCCGATCCGCTACAGAAATAAAATTTGTCACAGACAGTTAGATCACAAATGTCTCTCTTTACGCCCGTGTGTGTGTCTGAGTGTCTGACTATATGGCAAACATGGCTAAACATAGAAATCAGCGACAGGAGATGGAGATGGAGACGAGGCAGCGTTGTGGCGGCTGCTGTTGCTTTTGTTGTTGTGCTGTGGCTGCTGTTGATGATGTTTTGATTGATTGTTGCTCTGACACCGCAGCTGTCCAAGGTGGCAACTGCTCCAGGCAGCCAAAAACCAAAAGCCGAAAACCAAAAACCACCGCTAGCTCAGCTTCAATTTGCCTGCGCCTCCAGCTGCAGCTTAGAGATGAGCACAAGGCCCCCAAAAAAGCGAGCGAGAGCTTTCAAGAGCTTTAGGTTGAAGCTTGCGGTAGGAAAAGTTTATATACCAGACAGACACATTAAATATTTGTTTTTTTCGTATTTTGTGAAATTGGCTTTTTGTTGTCAATTTAATCTAGGCAGAGCAATAAAAATGTGGGGCGGGGTGAACATATATCGTATACACAATTGTTTGCAAAAGCATTTATTATAGGCCATGTGCTAATGCAACAATGCGAACTTACTTTCTCCCCTTTGTTGCTTTGCTTTAGACTTTGTCGAATCTGCTGAAGACTAAGTCGAAGTATCACCAACTTATAGATTATGTTTACTAGACTTAAGGCACTTTTAAGTGGCTATAAACTGTCGCAATCAAAACATTAATATACTTTATATTTGAATTGCTGCAAAATGAACTGCAAACTTGCTGTGAAAGCTTATGCTTAATTCAAGCAAAAGCTCTATGCAAATACTTATTATTAAGTTTTTATAAGTTTGACTATTACCAGCTCATAGATTATGATATCAAAGCATTAACATACTTTATGTTATACATGCAAAAGCTCTATGCAAATTCTAGCTGCAAGTCTCAAATGTACTCGATAAATATTATTTAGTTTTTATTAGGTGAAATCTGCTGAAGACTGAGCCTGAGTCTTACCAGCTCATAGATTATGTTTACAAGATTCAAAACGCTTTTAAGTGGTTATAAACTGTTGTAATCAAAGCATAAATATTCTTTACATTGCAATAGCTGAAAAATGAACTGCAAACTTGCTATAAAAACTTATGCTTAATTCAAGCAAAAGCTCTGTGCAAATTCTAGCTGCAAATTTCATATGTACTCGATACATATGATTTAGTTTTTATTAAGTCGAATCTGCTGAAGACTGAGCCTGAGTCTTACCAGCTCATAGATTATGTTTACAAGATTTAAAACGCTTTTAAGTGGTTATAAACTGTTGTAATCAAAATGAACTGCAAACTTGCAGCTTATGCTTAATTTCAGCAAAAGCTCTATGCAAATTGTAGCTGCAAAGTTCAAACGTACTCAATACTTAAAATGAATTAATTTATATATTGATCATAGTAAAAAGTCAGCTTGTGGTCAAATCGAGAGATCAGCTGCTGCTTGAGAAGTCGAAGTTGTTGCGCTTGCAAAGTAAAACAAATATTTCCATCACACATAATTAGACCGAAATAATGATAAATTGGCTTTGAATTATAATATCGTGTGTAGTAGCTGCATTACTCGAAACTTCAAGACAAAGCTCCGTTAGCATTCCTGCGCTTGCTGTTTGCCGTTTGCCGTTCGCCGTATGCCGTTGATTTTTGTGTTCGCTCGCTGTTGCCATGGCCAAGTCTACAGAGCAGGCCCCAGATTGCTCTGGCAGTCATAGCTCTTGGCGCAGTCAAACACAGGCAGACACAAGCAGACGCAAACAACACACATCCGTCTGTCTATGGGTCTACGAGTCTCCATAAGATGTTGGCAATTGCATGAGCAGATACAGATACAGATGCAGATACAACTGCAGATGCAGATGCAGAGGCAGATACAGATACAGATACAGATGCTGATGGAAATGCAGATGCAGATGGAGATGGAGATGGAGATGGCGAGATGGAAACGCTAAGCGCTTTTTCTTTCCTGTGCATTTATTTTCGAATTATTGCACACACACTGTTCTTGAGTCATTCTTCCGCATTCTTGGCTGCTGCAAAATGACCGTTGGACTCGTTGGACTTGCCGCAGCAGCGGCAGCAGTTTGCAGCAGCTACTGCTTGATGATGCCAGCCTTATTTGGCAAAAATTAGCAATGCCTTTGTCTGCCTCGCATTGTATGCAGATGCAGCAACCAAACCAAACCAAACCAAACCGAACCTAAGCGAACCTAAGCGAACCAAAGCGAACCGAACTCCAACTGGAACCCGGAGTGCTCAGTTAACTACTCGCATGTGGCACTCCTCAAGCTAGTTGCGCGACTATTGGAGTTTGCTCAAGGCGTAACTGATAACAATGGGCCGAGCAAAGCGGAGCGGACGAACTGCATTCCACGCATTCCATAGACCACATACCTCATACCTCATGGCACCACAGTTTAAACACACACACCGACCGAGAGAGAGGGAGAAAAACGGCGACGCTTTTCATATTCAAATGCGACGTGGCCCAGACCCAACGAGCCACGCACTTAACATACCAACAACAGCGACAGCGACAGCGACGGAGACAACAACAACAACAACAATACCAACAAGAAGCCGCTGCAGTGGACAAATGGAGACGAGAAGCGGGTGATGCTGGCGATGGCGATGATGGTGATGATGTTGTCGCTGCAACTTCAAAAGCTACGCAAACACACAAGCATTGAATGTGAGAAAGAGCCGCAGTTGCTGTTGCCGTTGCCGTTGCAAGTGCAGCTTAAGCTAAGCCCCAACGATGTGGCGTCTCTAGTCTTGGCTTTTTTGTGGCTGCCACACTGCAGTCCGCAGAAATGCGGGTCAGCCCTTTGAATGAATATGTCTATAAAAAGGCGCATCATAAAGTATGCACAGAGATTCAAATGCCATTAGGCTTTTCAAAGTCCACTGAAATTAGGATTTCTTAGAATTATGCTTAGATAGCCCGTAATGAATTACAAAAGCCATCTAAAGGCCTAATAATATTTATAATGTCGAATATTTTTTAGAATATTCGAGTTTTATTGGCTTTCTCAAAGACAGCTGGCAAATCTGCGGGTACTTATTCATAACTTTAACTATATAAACACTACATGAAATGCATGCTAGATATATGAGTAATAAGAGAATTCTACCAATACTTACAGAAACTGAAAACTTCTTCTCATTTATATCTATTTGTTATACCAAGTACCTATAGGTAAAAAAGTATATTAAGTTCGCTAGAATGTATATAACAGGTTGAAGGAGACGTCGCCCATATGTTGTTACAGCCAAAATGGCCGTCTGTCTCTCTGTCCGTCTGTCCGCCTGTCCGTCTGTCCATATGAACACCTAGATTTCAGAGATGGTAAGAGCTAGAGTAACCAAACTTTAGATTTAGGTGTAATATGCAACTACGCAGATCAAGTTTATGTTTTTTCCTCTCCCGCACTTTCCCTTGCCTACAAACTGCATCTCTGGCATCCTTAGAGCTAGAAAGCTAATTTAAAGTGCAATATGTAGATATTTATCATATTAACCGAAAGATGGTTTAAATCGAAGTGAAAGAACTTAGTCATACGCAAAGCAACAACAAGAGCATGCATTAGTCTTATAGCGAATTCCAACAACAAATCTGAACTGCTGCTTTTTCAATGAAATGATATGAATGGCGTTTTTCTCTTTTTAATTGGCTGTATTTTAGTATTCGCTGGGTTTCATGTATTATTATTTGAATTGAAATTAAATTAGAGCGACAACAATTTTACATTTGTTTGTTTTAATTTGTATTTTGTCAATTGGTACAAGGTATATCACAGTCGGGCTAGCTCGACTGTAGCCGTTCTCACTTGTTTTAAATAAATATTAGTAATGTGTGATAAATTAAAAGCAGAAATTTTGTATATAGGAAATGTGTAAGTACTTTTACTTTATTTAAATCTATTGTAAAAGTTTTCTTAGAAAAGTCACTTTTCATTCGTGGTGCTTATTAGAAGAAATAAACAAATCTAATCAGTCTTGCGTCTGTTAATTAAATAATTGTATTCAGCAAACAAACTGACAATTAAAGATGTTGTTTTCCTTGGAATCTTTAGCTATTCCCAGCCAACTTGTCAGTGCTATGGAATCCTTATTAATTGGTTAGTTCCCACAATTCAGTCATCGTTCGCCAAATTTCCGCTGAATTGCCGTGTGTGCGCTTGTGTGCGTGTGATGCCTTCAGGTTTCGTCCTTAACGAGTCTTCCCGGTTCGCTCGCTATTCTACTACTTCTTGAGGGGTGATAAATCCTTTTGTGTCGGCACAACACATCAAACTGCACAAATTAGTTCCAACATCACGTTGCTCTTGTTGTTGTTGTAGTTGCCGTGTGTTTTCATGAATGGTCTGCAGTTGCAATTGTTGTGCTCGGTGAGAATGGAAAGTATCTCACGCTGCCACGAAATGTGTCGTCTGTCTGCAGTCGTCGCTCGATAAGAATTGATTGCATATTTACAGTAATCCAAGCTGAGCGAGCACCTCCTTCGCTTCCCAGAAAACGAACGGCCTGCCCTTTTTGATGTCCTGAAATCGGTCAGAGGTCAGGTCAGCGGCCCAAACCATCCATATCCATATGTGGCCCTCGGCTTGTTTGTAATCAACACATCACTTCCCACACTTGAGCGCAGCAGAGCAGCGGGTAGCGGGTAGCGGGTGGGGGAGTTGCTGCAGCAGAATTCCTCGATAATATTGCGGCACTGTCACTTTGATATTGGCACACCCACGAACGCGCTGGCCACAGGAGCTGACAACGGGACTGCAGATCGATTCCGAGAGCACAGCTCTCTAATCACTGCACAGTCTCGCTACCCTGTAATCGTTTGGCAATGAGTGTACTAGTGTTACAATATTCTATATTCAGTATAAGTCATTATCAGTAGAAGGAACCATCTGTTAGTCCTTTTAAAGTAGTGCCACGATCTCTGTTTCTATTTGAGATCAACATTTAAAACTTACTATATAGATTTATACTGATTGAATCTGTTTTTATTTGTAGTTATTATAATCTTAAGACTGTCAAGTAATCCTTCTTTGTCATCGTCTAGTAATATTGTAAATATAATGAGCTTGGCTACAATTGGCGCATCGTCTGCTTCTGTTTTCGCTGGGTATTTGCTCGTTCAGCTGCTTGAAGTGGCGCGTCCTTGCTTGTGTGTTTTTATTGTTGCTGTGGTAATCTGTGGCACAGGAAGTTGTTGTCAGCAAAAATGATTACACGCCGACTAAATTGTATGGCCCGTGGTGGTGGTCCCACAGAGATGTCAGTGCCGTCGAGTTTCCAGGAAAACCCAATGCCCGAGTGACGACTGCCGATTGCCGACTGTCGACTGCCGACTGCCGACTGCCGATCTGCAGTTGAATGCTGTTCGAGTACTCGAATGCATTGAATGCAGTGCAATAAATGCAAGTGAGCGACGCCTTCGCCTGGGTTCTGAAGAAAACCCAGTTGGCCAGCGGTCGCCTGAGGCCCCAGCTCCTATTTCAAACGCCTGCTCAATGAGTTCTACGAATTTTGCAATGCATCGCAGGCAATGCCGCGGTGCGATACTCGCCGCTAATGCCAAATGAGTCTGCTGACCAAGTGACTTAGGCCGACGACACACGCAGCGAAATCGCAGCGGTCAATTCAACCGTACTCAGCGACACAGACATTGCGACAGACCCGGGGCAGTGTCTGTGCAGAGATTCCGAAATCGTAACAGAAACAGAATCAGAAACAGAACCCACACCACTTGGCAGACCGAGAAATATGCCCAATTTGTTTGTTATGCATAATGCTGTCGTTGATATTTTCTGTTTTTCAAAAGGCAAAGAAGAAAAAACACCGCCTACAATGCAAGCCCATTATTAACCCAGACACTTGAGTTCTGTATAGTCTGGTGCTGTTGGTGTTGCTTTATGCACTTCATGGTCTTCTGGTCTATAGCTCGTCTAGGTCGTTCATTCTCAAACCGAGCCGTTGTGTAGGAGTCTGTATGTGTGTGAGTTTGTGTGTGTGGGAATGCCTGAGCTGGGAGTTCCCACTAGAGTGGGATGCATCTCTAAATCATTATCGATTTATAATGTAAATTGACTTTGATCTCAAAATCGATCACAGCATAATGGATGCGATTTATCTAATGGCACAGCCTCCTCCAACAAGCAAGTGAAGTATGGCATATCGTTTCGGGTGCGAGCAGCGTAAGAATAATAGGATTAAGATTCTAGTTAAATGGGAAATAGAAAAGGGAGAAACATCCGATTAAAAGGCCCATCAATTCCTGAAGACTAACTTTAGAAGCTAAACTGAAACGATGGAAGAGTGAAAGTGTGCCACATAATTGGAATATTAATATCGTGTTGATGTAAGATCTAAACAAATTAATTTAGTTTTAATTTGCGCTAAATATTTAACTCTGCAATTTTACAAGTTGATAATGGTGCTCTTTAATTGCTTTAATCCGAGGGTACCACATATCTTTAGTGTTTGAGAAGTATGTGCAAAATAAATATTATAAATTTACACATCTAGTCCACTTACATTTTTATTGGATTAACTTGTGCTTACTGTACCATAAAATTATACACATTTGACTTACGACGGCAATAAAAGTAGATTCCCAGTGAATTTAATCTCTAAGACATGTAAGCTTTAATAGGCTCCATAAGTTGAACCCACGCAAGGTTTTCCTGGCGCGCTCTTCTTGCTGTTGTGTTCTGTGGAATGTGCTATTGTTAACTTGCAAGTATATCGGCCCAATTATGACGATTTCCTAATCAAATTCCTCATTCAACGTGCATATCATTTGACTCCAACTCTACATATCTGAAAGTTACCGAGTGATATGAGTCGCGTTGGTTCCATCATCCAGATTTGTCTATCTATTGGGAGCTGTTTGTCTCACTTCGACTTTAAACTGTCGGTCTGTCTGTCTCTCACTCTGTCTGCTTGTCTATTTGACTAACTGTCTGTCTGTCTGTCCGTCCGTCTGTCCGTCCGTCCGTCTGTCTGTCAGCCTGGTCTCTAGCTGTGGCTGCCTGTTTTTGTTATGCTTGGGCCCCATTACTGCTGCATTCCACATGCGCAGTGTTTGCCTTGATGTTTTTAGGGTGTTGATGTTGCTCTTGCTCTTGTTGTTGTTGTTGTTGTTGTTTGTTACAAAATCATTCATCGCACACACACACACACACTCATATATGCACATACGAGCATATGTAGATAGAAACATATAAAAATTCTTTGCATTCCAATGAATCATGCTGTTGCTGTTATTATTATTGTTGCTGTTGTTGCCGCTGCTGCTGCTGCTGCTGTTGATGTTGCTTTAACTGCGACAGCGACAGCGACAGCGTCTTGTAAACTTTAATTAGGTAACATTGAAGTATGTCTGTAGGTATGTATGTATGTATGTATGTCTGTCTGTACACACGTCTGGCCGGAGTTGAAAAAGTTGTATGCAAGTTTCTGTTGCTGCTGCTGCTCTTGTTGTTGTTGCTGCTGCTGTTATTATTAATGTACGGGCTACGCATCGCACATAGCGACGGCAGACGAAATATTCAAAGAGAATACACTGCGCAAAAAGAGCACAGTGCACAATGTGAGCGGAAATAGAGCAGCCGACGCGTAGTTAGCAGTTTTGTCAAGTGGCAACGCTGCCAACTCCAACTGTAAACACTCTTTACCCTCTCTTCATTTTCTGCCTTTTCTTGCTGTGTATCAGCAATGTGCTTGCAATGTGTATGTGTGTGTGTGTAATTGTAAATAATGATGATAACACGATTACACGACTAGTTAAGGAATTTATTGTAATTCGCTTTGCCATTTGAGTAAGAAATTAAGACAACAGGTTATGCTGAGCAGAAGCAGCAAATGAATCATACTGCGCATGGATCACATTCTGCCGTCGTGGCAGCATTTCATCAACATTGAGTTCAAAGTACACGCCAAGGCTTCACAATGAACGAGCGTGTGAGCGAGCGAGAGCGTGCACGAAAAAAGAGCGAGTTGAAGGCAAAGTTTTTGTTAAAAACATAGTCAAAAGAGCTTTTTTGGGGCCTGGCGCCCCCCTCGTTCAAAGTCAAAACAATGTCCGTGTCGCATGCCAAGCGTAAAGAGTCAATCGTAAAGCAGCGGAGTGCAAGCTACAAACACCAAGAGCAACCACAACTCCAGAAATGTGCAGTCTGCTGCTGCTGCTGCGCTTGCGCTCCCCGCCCCCCGCACACGCTGCTGCATCGCTGAAAATTGTGAATGAAATGACGGCGGCGGAGTCCTAACCTCTTTGGTTTGGAATGCGGTACCGCAACTGGTTTGCAATGCCCACAGCGTTCCCCTATCGTCTCCATGTGCCACAGTCGCAGTCGCCGTTGCCGTTGCTGTTGCCGTCGCCGTCGTCGTCGCCGTCGCAGTTACAGTCGAGTCTTTCGTTCATTATCGCTTTGTTGGCAAGACAGGGTGGCGTTAGTGGCCCCATGCTCTTTGTTTGAATGTCTGTAGTGTACATACAAACTTACACACACACGCACATACTCGTACATTGTGTACTGTGTACTGTGTACTCTGTGTGTGTGTGTGTGTTCATGCTCTCACGCTTTTCGCGCGACGTCTACGTCGACGCCGACGTCAATTAATGTGTGTTTGTGCCCACCTATCTTCCAGAGACAGCACTCACAGTCTCACTACGTGATCTTCGTCTCGTTCCCCTCCGCCCTGCTGCTTCGTTTGTACTGCGATTAGTATGAGCATGAGAGCGTCTACATTAGTATGTGTATGTGAGTGTATGAAAGAGAGCATGTGTGTAGGTGAGAAATTCGCGCACATGTGCGCGTATGAGCGATCAATTGGCGCTTGCCTAACTCTGTGTGCGTGTGTGACTGTATGCTAGTGTGTGTGTGTGTGTGTGGACGTTCGTATACGTTTGCTGGCGTTCGTGTTCGTGTGTCGTGTGTGCGCGGGAGCATGTGTAAGTGTGAGAGATACTAGCTTTTGTTAGTTTTTGACATATTTTTGTTGTTGTCGTTTTTATTTGGAGAGCCGCAACAGCTTTCGTTAACATGCTCTGCGGGGGCTTTGGGGTGTGCGAGAAGTGGGAGGGCTTCGCTATTGCTCTTTGCTGCCGCTGCCGTAGCTCTTGTTGTTGTTGTTGTTGTTATTATTATTGTTGTTGCTGTTCTTTTTGAGAGCGTCGAAAAACATAATGGCGGCGATTTTTTGATAGAAAACTTAAAAATTGCGTTGTAGCAAATTGTTTAAACATTTGCCTGTATGCATTTCATTTTTCTTTATTTATTTTTTTTTTTGTTTTTGTGTCAGCAGGGTAATTAAAAATATTTAATTACCGAATATTCTGTAGCTATTGAATTACATAAAAAGTCCATAAAAATGTTATAATTAATTGCTGTGTATTGTATTACATAATTAAATATTGAAATGCATGCGCATAATCACATTAAAAATGTGACATTCATCATTGTTTTCGTTTTTTGAAGTTTTAGCTTTTTTTAGGACAAAACGCGCATTTTTCCAATCGTGCACTTATATAATCTGATTGTCATCGAAATAGGGTGCTATGAAATAGAGCACTTTAACTTCCTTGTATAGTATTACACTATTACTTTAGATATTTACGTTTTAACTACTACAATTTAATTACTACGGTCTTCAATGCACTTGTATTCTATAAAAATTAATTAATCTCCAGATTAGTAGCAAACAAAATTAAATAATTGCTGATATTTTACATTATAATTCATATAACTTTTAGATAGTTTGTCGAGTTCTCAATCATAATTATAATAATAATAAATAGGAAGAAGTTTTAAAGGCGAAATATTCTAGATTATTCAAATTGAAAGGAATGACTGCATTTTAGTATTATTATTAAATATATTATTATGTATATCCCTAAGATAATATGTTTAAGTTAATAAAGATAATTTATTTAAATAGCTTTAAAGTATTTCAACAGATAAATAATCCTAGTTAGGGACTGCAAACAAATAGTAAATTGAGGTGTAAAGGCGCTTTAATCTCTTTTCCATTGTCAACGAATTTCTCGGCAATGAAATATCAGATCTATCCTTGAGAATACCTTTTTCATAGAGCTGCGTTGCTCTTTAAGGGGGCTGAGACAGATGAAAGTCGTTGAACAACACAAGCTGCGCTTGTCCCTCTACAGTTTTTTCCTTTCTTTTTTTTTGGTGCCGCAAAAATAAACAAGAGGCATTCGGAAAAAAAGCGCATAGCATGCAAATTTATTTAGCGCATTAACAAAACGACGAGACGACGCAGAGGGAATGCAAACAGGCATAAACAGGATATGGACGTGGAAAAAATGCGAGTAATTATGTATGAATATGTGTTATGTGTGTATTATAATTAACATTTCTGGGAAAATTCGAATGTGAAGCGCACAGGACAAAAGAAGAGGCGAAAAAAAAACAACAGCAAAATACCCAAAAGCAAAAGCTGATGATGTCGATGGAGGCTGTGACTGCGGCTGAGATTCAGACACATTCAGACAAGACGCACCGCAACAACAATAACAATAATAACAACGGCGACCCCGACGACCGCGACAACAACAAGAACAACAACAGCCGCCGACAGGAAAGGTAAGGCAAAGGTACGAAAAGGGATTTGCGCCTGCGCCTCTCTCACACATTTCCCATTATAAATGAGCAGCGCAGCATCCACAGCCGCAGCAGCAGCAGCAGCCACCGCCACGGCCACAGCCACATCCATGTCCATGTCCATGTCCATATCCACGTCCTAAGTGCCGAGTGGCGGCGACTTCTTGTTGTTGTTCTACTGGTTTTGCGAGATTATGTGCGGATTTTTGCACAGGCTCAACATCAAGCTCTGCCGCAGCCGCTGTCGCAGTCGCTGTGTGGACGCCGCAGTCAACGGCCCAAAATGCCTGCCAGAAATAATCATAATGAACAATATGCAGCTCAGCGCGGGCCTCGGGAATATGGCAGCAGACTGCGAGTCCAACTCCAACTCCAACTCCGACCATCGTCCAAAGCCGAATTCAAAAGAAAAACAGCAACGCCTTCCTTCTGCTTCTGCTGCTGCTGCCGCGGCTGCTGCTGCTGCTGCTCCTGCCACAACTCCTTACGGCTGAGCGCGTCCACTTATTCACACTGACTCGACACGCTGCTCGCTCTACCTAACAAATGATCAGCGCGCAAACCTGATGATGGCCATAATAGTCGCTATATACACTATTATTTACGCTATCAATGCGATAATTGCATATTTTAAGCGCAACCCGTTAATCGAGCCTTTTCCCTAATTAAATTCAATAACTTTAACTGAAATAACTACATTTTCCAAGGATATCAGCTCATTCCAGTAGTTAGTCAGTATGATCTATAACTTAGAAGCCATGTTTAAGGCAATTCCAATAAGGAATACAAGATTGAAACATATTTCGTATAGGATTCATTCTTATGATTATACATTATACAAATAAATCAGACTACTCCATGACAATTCAATTTGTAACAGAAAAATTAAATAGGCTCCTATCTTACGAATGTCTATTATAAAACAGAAATTAAACTACTCGATGACAATTCAATTTGTAACAGAAAAATTATATAGGATCCTATCTTACGAATGTATATTATAAAAAGAAATCGTATAGAATTCATTCTTATGAATATACATTATACAAATAAATCAGACTACTCCATGACAATTCAATTTGTAGCAGTAATAAGATATGGGATCGTTTTATATGAATATCTACTATAAAAATAAATCAGTCTACTCCATGACAATTCAATTTGTAATATAAAAATTGTAGAGGATCCTATCTTACGAATGTCTATTATAAAACAGAAATCAAACTACTCGATGACAATTCAATTTGTAACAGAAAAATTATATAGGATCCTATCTTACGAATGTCTATTATAAGAAAGAAATCGTATAGAATTCATCCTTATGAATATACATTATACAAATAAATAAGACTACTATTATATTACTAATATTTACTCCATGACAATTTAATTTGTAACAGAAAAATTAGAGAGGTTCCTATCTTACGAATGTCTTTTATAATACAGAAATCAAACTACTACTAGGATAATAATTCAAAAAAATTAAAATGTAAAATATATTTTATTTATATTAATTCAAATCAATTTAAAATAATCATTTCCTATGATAATTTATAGCAAGTACAAATGTGCATCATTTGCAACAAATGGAAAATAATTATTATCATACTCAATTTGCTACCTTAAATAGACCTAGGTGCAATCACCTCAGTAATACTAATAGTAACGACTATAGTAATATTAATATTAGTTAACCCTTTCAAAATTTTGCCAAAAAACCAATTCAGACTAAAGGATTCTAATTTTTGAAAATTGTTTAACAAAATGTAAAGCATTTAGTGTAGACCTCCCATTGAAAACATTAAAATATTTGTTATCACCTTAAAAATATTGCCAAAATCAATTTAGGGTAAAGGATTCTAATTTTTGTAAATTGTTAAACAAAATGTAAATCATTTAGCTTGGTGTAGACCTACCATTGAAAACATTGAACATTGAACATTAGTTGTCACCTTCAAAATATTGCCAAAAACTAATTTAGTCTATTGGGATTCCAACTTTTCAGATAGACGAAAAATTGTTTAACAAAACGTGAAGCATTTAGCTTAATGTAGACTTCCCATTGGAAAATCTAATTAGTTAAAATTTGATTTTAGTTAAGCAACTCTCTAAATTAAGTGTCCTGTAAATGCGTAAAGAATTTAATGAATTTACTTAGTTTGATAGATATTTGCTTTTAGGAAATGCGATTAAGAATCTTATTGACATTCCAGGCAATTTCTGAAAAATGTTTATAACTTAATTAATTTAAAGCGATTAAGGCAGCTTAGCAAATGCATGCGAGTTATCGAGAATCTCCAGCTTGCATTGGCGTTGCACAAAGAATGCAACAAGCTGGCATAATCGAGAAACATTACGAGCGATAGATACTTATCGAATTCCCAGCGAGTGCATTTGTAGTTAGTTTCGAGTATTGAGAATAAATCGCCTTAGCCGCCGTCAACGTCGTTGTTGTTGTTGTTAGTCCTGTTGTTGTTGTTGAGGCGCAATCCGGATCTACATTGGGCCAACGAAATGATGATGCTGCCTGTTGAGGTGAGAAGATTTTCTCTACCCGTAAGGCAGCATTCCAAGCAAAAAGCAGCAGCAACAGCAGCAGCAGCAACGACTGCGCGTCCAGACTGGGGCCAAAAACTTGAGGTGAGAGGACAATCAACTCGCTCGTCGCTCGTCGGCACTGCAGACAGAAAGAGACAGGGAGACAGGGACAGAGCGAGAGAGAGGAACGGGCTGAAACTCGTGGCTAACTCAAGCGCTTGCGCCTATTTAATTTGGCTGCCAAGCTTCGAAGCTCCCACAGATTCCAGATTCCTGCTTGCCACACCACACCACACCACAGCACAGCACAGCACAGCAGAGCACATCATGCCACGCCACGCCGCACCGTTGTCTTGGCATCTTGTTAACGATCATGGCAACAGGATTCTGCTATTTTGTCGCTGCCCTGCGCCACAACAACAACGAAAACAACAACAACAACGGCAAGAATAACAAAAAACAAAATGAGAAAAAAATGATACAGCTTCGACGATGGCGGCGCGCACATTCCACAAGCGGTGGCAAGCAACGTCAGCAGCATCCCAAAAAGAAATGGACTGCTTGCAACAAAAATCGCTGCAAATGCAAAAACAAATCAAAACAAAACAAAGCAAAACAAAGCAAAACAGAGCCAGGCAAAGCAAAAGCCAAAACCAAAGTCAAAGCCAAAAGAAAACAGAGAATGTGGCGAGCAAACAGAATAACTAAATGCGGCACAGCGTCTTCCCCTGAGCAACCCCCCGGCCACCCCTGCCCGCTGCTGGGGCCGCCCCCACTGCGGCTTTCTGTCTCGGAATTTTGGCTTTCTCTTGTCGCCGGCTTTATTAGCCAAGTCTCTCTCTCGCTCTCTCTCTCTCGCTCTCGGTCTGTCGCTCTGCTGCCTGCACCTTTAAAATGCGCCGTTTTTGGCTGCTGCAATACGAAAATTCCACAAAGAACTTTAAGTGTATACAGTATGAATGTCTGGGGCATGCGGCAACTGCAACTGCAGCACAGACGTCGACGCAGACGTAGGCGCAGACGGAGGCAACTGCAATCAAACATTGGCCATGGCCCAAGCCCAATGTAGGAGCTGCAAGAGTAATAGCCGCCACCGCCGCCAAAGTCTTTTGGCTCGCCGCGCTCCCCGCTCTCCTCTAGGTAGCAGGGATTGCGAGACGCAGACAGCGAGCGAGAGAGAGCGAGATGGAGCTGTGAACGAAGCCGAAGCCTTTGGTTCGTATCTCGAAATGAAATGCAAAGAAAAGAAAATAACAAAAACAAAGTTTCTCACGTTCCTCTTCCTAAATTCTTGGAATTGCAATACATTAAAAAGAGGTCTTTGCTTCGTCTGCCGTCTGTGTGTTCCTCTCTCTCCCTTCCTCTGCATGCGTGAGTGCCAATGTGTGTGTGTCCGTGTGTGTGTGTGTGTGTGTGCATGGGCGCACAAACGGACCTCGGACAGCAGTTTTGAGCCGTGCTGCAGACCGTACGCCCGCCCGTTCAACATATTCCTTTTCTCATCGATTTTAAAGTCTACTATAAGTGAATGTGTCGATTGTCTGCACTGCCACAAAAATCACAGCCTCAGGGCTATTTTACAGTTGCACTCCACGATCGACAGTCCTCAATTTAGAATTGATCACTTGCACTTAACTACTGAGCTACTTACAAGATTTTATTTCTGCAATTTCAACCTAACTAATTAATAATAAATAAGAAATCATTAAAGTCTGAAAATTCCTCAATTGATTCGCTTTTAAATGCAAATTTAAAACTCATTAAAGTCTGACAATTCTTCAAAGCAAACTACTGGATTATATGGAGGACTACTTTATAGTTTTATAATGCTATTAACTATAATATAGACTCCAATGTCTGACAACATTTATCACTTAAAATGCGAAATTTCTTTATTCTTTATTAATTAATTTTTGCAAATAAATAAACATTTCACAAAGGACACACAAGTTCTACATAGAAAAAACTAAAAATAAATTGAATAGAATCGGCGGCATTATTGTCCATTACTACATAATATTATATAGTGCAGAATTTAATACTGTTAATTTAAAGTGCTTTAAGAATTACTTTCATGAATAATTATTAACCATATAGTTAAGATATAGTTAGCTAAATCGCTTTAATTTAATTGAATTTAGTTTAATGAAACTGCTTAAACGTAAAAGAAAACATTATTAAATTTTAGCGGGAAACATTAAGTTTTTTGAAGTCTTTAACAATATTAAGTATACGCCACCTAAAGTTTGATATTGCACAAAATCAACGCTACGCTCAGTGTGAACGCATTAAATGAGAAAAAAGGGAAAACTGTAAAAATATCCTAAATAGCTGCATGGAAAATGAAGCACTTACCTTGATTTCTTGCAGTGTAATGATGTGAAGCGCAGTTGTTATTGTTGTTGTTCTTGTTGGATGTTGATTTTGTTGCTGCTGCCGCTGCTGCTGCTGCTGCTGCTGCTGTTGTCGTTGCTGCTGCTACTTTGGCAATATGATTTTTGTTGTTGCTGCTGCGCTGTGCTTCAATTTGATTTTGGACTGCATTCGGGCGGTCGAGCGATCGCCTGCCCAATGGTTAAACAGCAAATGCAGTCGCTGTCTTGCAGTCGCAGTCGCTGTCGCTGTTGCTGCGCTGCGCCGTCGACTGCGCTGCTGGCGTCGCTTTGTTGTCCATCGTGGTCGTGGCAGGAGTTGGAGAAGGTTGAGGAGGTGGTCGTTGTGGTGGTGGTGGTGGCACGGCCGTTGGGGCATAATGAAAGTCGTCGCTGCTTCGTGGTTGTTGTTGACGTCTTCGGCGGTTTGATCAAATGAATGAATATTATCATCGATGCCCCTTCCCCACTTCACTCCACTCTACACTCTCCACTCCAGGCGGCTCCTGGGCCGCTGCCTGCTGCCTGCTGCTGGCCTCTTGCCTCTTGAATGTAGACCGTAGACCGAGAACGAGCTACGTAAAGAATGTCTGATATCTGACGGAGTGTGTGTGTGTGTGGTGTGTATATTTACATTGGCGGGTTTTGTAGCTTGAGCGTTGACTCTGTTGCTGTTGCTGTTTGCTGCAGGCCATGGCATGCGAGTGGGGGGCAGTTGGGGCAGGCAACAGCTCGGTGTGCTGCAGTGCTGCATAAGTTGTTGCCACTCAGCAGGAGTAAACGTTTGATCTAATTGGTTCGCTCATCGGCATCTCGATGATCTGCTCTCGAGGTGTCTGCAAAAAGCGCACAAGATGTTTGTCTTGCTCAACTATTATTCCACTGCCGATTACATCTATCAGCAGACCACTGGCCAAAGTTATCCAAGCCAAAGTGGCAGCCAAAGGTCAAAGCAGTGCCGCTGAACTTCCAGGAATGTTTTTGAGCTACCACATAGAAATAGCTTTATTAAGCTCGACCGTCTTGGCAAGAGTTGCAAATAGAACTGCTCTAAATGGCTGTAATGCTCTTAAAACGAATTACGCACATTCCTTTTTCAGCTGCGTGGAAGCTGCGAAGTCAGTGGTCTTAAAGTGCTGCAAAAGAAGCGAGAAAAATTCATGAAAAGTGCAAGTACAAAAAGTTGTGTGCCGAGTTGTTACTGAAAAAGGATTAATTAGTTGAAATCGCAGGAAGAATTAGTAGACTATTTCTAGAACAATTTTCTCAGATGAGATCAAGCCAAAATTCTTATTTTATTTCTCTTCCTTCACTTCCAGCGCAGCTTCTCTAAGTTTATTATCTAAATCAAACTTTCGACAACAAAAGAAAATTGTCCTTTTATCAGCATGTGCCTAACGAGTTTTCTATTTGAAATGTTATAAAATATTATATAAATGATTGAAGTAAAATGTTTAATCAAGTATTCAACCGTCGTGCAAAATAAACATGCTTTAAACTGAATGTAAATTGTTATTGCAAAAGGTAAAATAGTAGTGGAAAAGTAAAAATATTCGGCAAAAAAATTGTCATCTTAGCAGCATTTGCATAAATATTTTGAGTTTGAAATGTTGTTCTAAAATGTTATATAAATGATTGCACTAAATTGTTTAATATGAAAGTTGAAAGTTGAGGCAAAAAGAATATGCTTTAAACTGAATTAATGCAGAAGTTAAAATAGTATTGGGGAAGTAATAATATTTGTATTTTTAAAGTAAAAGTGTTTTTGAATTTAATACGAAATATGGAAGAAATGATAAGAAAGAAATGAAGTGGAAGTGAAAAGTGTTCAATAAGAAAATGTTTACTAAATATGGACAAAAATGATAAGAAATGAAGTTGAAGTGAAAAGTGGTCAATAAGAAAGCAAGCAAAAAATTATAAACTGAATTTAATACTACAAATGATAAGAAATAAAGTTGAAGTGCAAAGTGATTAATAAGAAAGATTTTAGCAAGCGAGGATCTCAAAATTGATTGGAAATTATTTGCATAGTTTCTAATTGTCAAAATATTCTAATAAAGAACTTGAATGTTTTCAAAATTTATAGTTACTTTATAACTGAATGTTGTTAATATATTCGAATAAACAGTTTGAATGTTTTCCTAGTTTAATACTGATACCCTTATGATTACTGATTGGAATGATCTGTTGAGTGCGCCCATTGCTTCAGTGGATCATTGTACCAAAATGATAAGACATAAAGTTTGCTGCTAGAAGGCGAAGAATGTAGTTTTGTGCGGTGCGTCTTTCAGGTTCTGTCGGCAGGGAGAGAATGCATAAAACACCACACACACACTCACACTGCCGTGAGGCAGACAGTCGGTCGGACGGAAAGTGCAGCAAGCGGGGGAGCGGAGAAGTGACTGAGAAGAGACAGTCGGACGGTCGCAGGGATGGAGGGAGAGAGAGAGAGACAGAGTCGAAGAGCCGGCGTGTACAAATACAGCAGTTGATATTTAACAAGAGTCAAAATTCCAGGAATTTAGGATTGATTTTCGGCTTGAGAGTGGCCCAGGCCCGGGTCCAACTCGAGGGCCCAGAACGCAGACTCTGCGATTGCGACTGCGACTGCGACTGCGAGGCGATGCTGAAGAAACCTGGTCAGTTGAGAGTGGAGTTCGAGCTGAGGCTTTGAGTTTAGTTCTCAGTGCAGCGGGGCATAATTAAGTGGCCTTAAATGCCGCTAAAGGAATTTCCCGCAGGCGACATTATTATCAGTTTTTAGGGGACACTCGGACACTGGGACGGACACATTAGTTTTATACTGATAGCCAGACGAATCTCGAATGTCGAAAGTCGTTCTCGTTGTCCCCTCGTTGCCATCGGCATCGTTTTATGCTCATTATTGACTGGCATTGATCTCGAGCAGTTAGGCATTTCTAGGTATTTCTCGGGGCTCTGTTTATCTTAATGCCTATGTCGACAAACGAGACAATGGACCATCAAATTAATATTGTTGCTCTCCGTGTAAATTAGTCAAATTCAGCGACGTGACTGCAGCAGCATCTCGAATGCAGCATGCAAATTCCAATTCCAATTTGAATTTAAGATTTTCATTTTAATTGCAAAATGCCAACAGGTTGCAGCGGCCGCAGCGTTGCAATTCTCTCTTGCGGCTTGCACAACATTGTCTTCGTCATCATCATCATCATCGAGACACACATTCCGATATCGTGACTTCATATCACTGCAGTCACTTCAATCAGGTGCGTAGCCAGCGTGGGGAGCGATATGGTGGGTGGGACTCCACTCAGCTTGTCAATCTGTATCATCCACAAAGCGAAACACTTTTCAGTCTATACTTGAAATCAATAGCATGTTTTAATACATAAGGATATTTCTGCTCAAAGCAACACAAGTTGAAAGAAACAAAACTTTAGATATAGTAGCCTGATTTCAAAGTAATTCTGTCTTCTTTGTGAAAGCGCAATTTAAATAGTGTAAAGTTATATTATCTAAAATGGTTAATATTCAAAAACTAAGAGTAGTTAATAAGTGCATCAACTGAAGTCTACAGCAAGAATGTGCATAGAATTTTATAGACTGTTGCATTTGAATCCTAAAACAAATTTAAACCACAGAAAAAGTTGATACAGAATTTACCTTTTATAAGTCAGCAGTGTAAATAAATATCTAAAGGAATTCAGTGGAGATCTTAAGAGCTATAACTTATCTGCAATTTCTGAAACTTTGCGTTAGTGTTATATTGGAACAATTTGAATTGAATAACTGAGAACAAAACAGCGCAATTGAAGGTAGTAAAAATCAGCTCTCTGCACTGCAGTCAAATTAGATATAATACAATTAGAGTGGGTTTCCCACTGCCAGGATTGTAATGAAAAAGTGCCAGTGAAGCAAGTCAAATCAGTCGCACAGCTAATGCGCCCCTTTTATGGGGCTTTGTGACGACTTCTCTGGTTGCAACTACTTACTGGCAATGTAACTGCAACTAGAGGTACGTTTGTACTTGTTCGCAGTCAAGTCAAACCAGTTGCCCCCATGACTCAGGCACGGGCATGGACAGACAGACAGACACACGGAGACACGGAGACACGGTCGCAGACTGCGAGCCAATCGCTCAGATTCAGATGCAGATGCAGATACAGATACAGCTATGTATATAGCTTGAGAATTGAAGTGCAGCAGCAACCACGACGACGGCGACGGTGACGGCGACGGCGAGTCAACTAATTGCATATGCATTTTGCATAATTTTATAGTAATTACAATAGTTCGATCTATGCACGGCCGGCGCCATCGCAATTCATTCATTCATGCAACCGAACAGTTCACAGCTGTAGCAACGTCAACGGCAATGGCAACGGCAACGGCAGTTGGAGCTTACAGCTGCAGTTGGAGTTGCTGCCAGTTACTCCCAGAACCCCATTCATGAAACTGAAACTGGCTGCCGACCGCGACCGCGACGCTGGCTCCGTGACTGAAGGAGGTGCGAAGACGGAGCTGCGGGGTTTTGGTTCATTCTCATGTTCATAAGTAAATACACAGACTGTCTGTCTGTCTGTCTGCGTGTGTGTGAGTGTGTGCCAGTGCATTTCATCACTTTACCACTCGACACACAATTTAAGAGCCAGAAAGAGACAGCCCTCGCAGAGTGCAAAAGAGACAGAGCTAGCGGGAGTGGGAGAGAGGGAGAGGTACGTGTGGCGGGGCCGTAGTTGGCCTGCATTCTTCATGTAAGTAGTTTTTTGACACCAATGCACTTTGGTCTTATCGCGCATATTTCGTATCTGGTTTCTCGCCCCGTTGATGGTAACTCCGTGTTAATCTCTTTTGTCGTCCCATCGTTTCTCCCGCTGATAAACTCTGTCTGCCCCTCCACAAAGGGGGGGGGGAGTGGCGACGCATTAAAATTAAATGCCTGCTGCACTTGTTGAAGCTTTGGTGTCTAATATGCATTGTGTACATATATTTCAATTTATTAATTTCGTATGCATAAATCTTGCGCTTTATTTATTCAATTTGAAGTCTTTGTTGTCTCGTGGCGTCTGCGGCCCTGGCCCCACATATGCACAATGTTCTCTGTTCGCCGTTGTCTGCAACTGCGACTGCGACTCAGACTGAGACTGAGACTGAGGCTGAGGCTGTGACTGGGAAACTGGCCACTATCGTTTTGGAGCAGCACATTCGATCTTTGACTTATGAATTCTTGGAATGCAGTTAGTGGAGCACTTTTAATGCAGTCTGTCGCCTGTCGCCTGTCGCTTTCTGTCGCGCCGCCCCGGTCAAATGGCCGCCCCAAAAGAGTCCAAGTCCAACTATGACTGCGAGTGCAACATGTGCTGCAACTTCATGTGCGACTTTGACTACCGAGCCGAGACTAGTTGCACAGTTGCATGCCACAGCAGTCGCAGCAGTCGCAGCAGCCGCAAATTGAGGCCAAATCTAATTGAATATTTGAATATTCGATCAGCATTTTAATTGTGCTGCAACCCCAATTCTACACAACGTTGCAGTTGTCTCACACAACACGTAATAATTGTTATTTTGTGCTCAACTCGAGAAAGTCCTGCAAACTGCATTTAATTGTATTACATTAAACTGCCAAATATTTAACCAGCAAAATCTATTTTTCTAGCTTTGTCTTAATGTTATAAAGATTTCTTTTTTAAACATAAATTGCAGTTCAGTTGACTTTCATTAGGTTTTAGGATCAGTGCTGAAGAACTTCAAAATATGCTAATTTTAGTTAATTATTTGTTAATGGAAACAATATCTGTATCTTTTTGGTTTTATCATGCTTATTAAATCTATTCTTCATAATATTATAGTACACTGAATCAATTCCATACACTAAAATTGGGGTCATTTTTGATGAAGGTATAACGTATTGCGATTCGCATAAGGATTATTACATCAACTAAAAACTAGTTAAAAGAATTGTTAACAATATTATTGTTAATTTATAAAAGTTATTTAGTTCTTTTAAATAATTTCTGTAACATTTTGACAATGCTGAAATCTATATTTGAGGCATTTTAAGATTTTAATTAGAAAGAACAGAAAAACACAAATATTTGTCAATGAAATTATTCGATTTTGTACAATGAAAATTATTTTGGAAAAGTCTAAATCATTTTAAGTTTAACAAACCTCTTTTAGAATAGATTTGAAATTAAACTTAGTTACATATTTTTCATGTTTTTACTTGTCCTAATCTGTATGTATTACATTTTAAAATACTTTATCTTTGTCGTTGTTAGTGGTTTGTTTTTTAGTTGATATCTGTATTACAACCAAATCATTTCTTCTATAATTTGTATCCTTTCGAGGTCCTTTCAGCTGAGACTTCTGGAATTTAATGGCTTACTATGGGTTAGTTTTTGCCAACATATTAGTGTTCTTAAATAAATTAGTCAACAAATCTTTAAGCATTTGAATGTTGCCATAGCATCTCAGACGCCATTTTGTGTATTTGTGTGTTGCTTCATAGCAGAAATGTAAATTTTCTTCAAAATTACTAATTGAAGTGAAATCTATGCATGATCAATTAAACTTTAGATATTTGAAATTATTGTAATTAATATTTTCAGCTGTCGTTGGCAGTTGAAATTAGCGAATTTGCAACGTTGGTAAAAATAAAACCACGTCAACAAAATTCACCTGACGGCCATTTTGTTTTTCGGGTTTTATTCGCAACGCGTGCGTTTCTCTCAGTGCGAGTGTCGAGCTTTTTTTTTGTTTTTTTTTTTCTGTTTCTTGTTGTTGTTGCTAATTTCGGGTACGCTCTCTCCTCTGCGTTGCCATGCATAGTATATACAAAATTCATGCGATTGCTCGATTCATGGAAGAACACATGATTTTTTTTTTTTGGCAATGTCTACACGGAGTTGTGCGAGGAAAATGCGAACATAGTGTAGGAATTTTCCGAACTGGCAAAGGACGTGGAGCGAGTGATAGAAATTTTGGAGAATTTTCTGGATGTCTCGACGACATTTTGAGTATTATTCGTATTCGATATTGCGTACGTTACATTTGGAGCTTTGGCACTCTCTTGACTTTATACGTGCATGCGTGTGTGTGTGTGTGTGTGTGTGTGTGGCGATCATTATAGAAAGAAATTTGCTTTTTTTGCGCTTTTGCGTGAGTGTGTGTGCGAGACGAACGGCGCCTTGGTGTGCGTGAGAAATGCCGAGTGCGTGTGTGTGTGTGTGAGCGAGATGCGTTGATATTGTGCACGCCCCTCTCCATACATATGACAACGACTGTCGTCGACCCTTACGTCAGCATTAGCACGTGGACTATTATTAAAGCGTTTAATTAAGTTGAAGACGCATTTAGGATCAAATTAATACATAATTGTTCAGTTGATGGGGGCAAAATGGAAACGTTTAAACACACCAGTTAAGGGCATCTGTTTTCATCATTTTATTGGCTGATGATTTTTGATATGTGTGTGCTGTGTGCTCGCCGTTGCTCTTCTCTACTTCTTGGTCTTGTTGTTGTTGTTGGTCTCGTTGATTTTTTGTAGCTTGCGGACTGGACACAATGACAACTCGTAAACTGATATCAGTTGTGTGCGGTTAAAGGTTGGGCCCAGTCTTTCATAATAGCCTGTGTCTCTGTACTTAGTTCCGTTTCAGTATCAGGCGAACAGTGTTAAATAATTGTAAGCATTTAATTGCATATTTTCCTCATTTCGGTGGGCATTTGTTGTTGTCTTTTTTTTTTTTGGAATTGTAAGTACATTTTATTTGACATCAAATTCATTTCAATTTCATGCTTGCCATTAGAAAATGCCTTCATGGCACACATACACACACACACACACACAGTCATATCAAGCAGCTCTCACACGCACACATTGAAGAAATACAGGCCCCACGAAATCGAAATGTTTTCTAGTATCAGTGTATCGGTGAGTCGTCGCTTGTTATTTGCCTGTGTTGCTTTGTGACGTTACACATTTCATACGGCACACGCTACGCGAGTGTGCGTACGTGTTTGTGCGTGTGTGTTAGTTTAAACCTCTTGCTCTGCTCTATACATCTCTACTTACATACATACATACATACATATACGTATGTACGTCTGTATGTAGGTACGTGTGTGTGTACGCGTTTCTGGCAAAGGAATTTTTTTCTACAGATTTCGTTGCGGCTTTGGCTGCTTTTTTCGTTGATTTCGATCGTGTGTGTGCGTGTGTGTGTGTTTGAATAAGTGTATTTGAGCACTCTACACTGAGCACAAAACGCATACAGTTCACTTCAATGCAAAGTCTGGCTTAAAGCAAGCACCTATTTGAAGTAATTTCATGAAATATCCGTATAGATTCTGTAAGTTTGTAAATAACAGCAATTTAATTGACTTTTAACCATAAGAGCACAACTTAATTACGTAATTATCTTCACTAAACTGCTGTAAAGACTACACTAAATTGTTATAACACAAAAATAACAACTATATTCACTTGCTTAACTCTAAATTTAAGACATTTTCATATACCCAACTTCAATCAAATTCGATTTAGCTCTTAGTAATAGCACACATTTAATAGAAATATCGAACTATTTGAAATTTTAATATAGCGTATAGTTGCCAAATAACTGTCTAAATATTTCTAAACACTTTTTATAATTTTCATTACCTTAGAAATCCATTGAAAATGCGTTTATTCTATGCAAATCCTTACAATGCTACACATTATTTTTAACATTGCGCACTCTGCTTAAAAAGTTGATTAATTTATTGATTCACGTAATTAAATGAGCAACTACAGCAATGACTGCAACTCATAATTCATAACTAATTGATCGTCTAATGGGATAAAATTGCAATTGATACGCTAAAAATTGCATTTGGATGGGCCGCCATTTTCTTTTTGCTTCGTTCATAAAAATTTTTTACCGTGCCTAAGCACTCACATTTACTCACGCACACATCGACTTAAGCGAACGACCGCAAGCTTTTGCCATACGCCGCTGCTGCGACCAAGTGAGCGACAAAGCGAGAGAGCGCGCGCTGCTCTCTTACGATACGACTGTGTGAGTGTGTGTTGATGTGGATGTGTGCCTTTGTGTGAGGTGTCGGTGTGTTTGTTTTGCTATTGTTTTCCGCACCAAAGCAGCAGCACAGGCATGCAAAATGTATAAATATTTTTTTTCCATGGTGGCGTTAACCATTACATGCAAAGTCACACTCACAGTATCGACGATAGCAGCGACAGTAGCCAGCGAGAGCAGCGCAGCTGCTGCGGCGAGCAACATTCATTGAGATATCCGTGCAAGTACGAACTTGTTGCTTTTTGGTGCAGTGGGCTCAACTTAACATTCATTGACATCAGGCGTGGCACCCTAGAGTAGTCACTGGCTGACTACTCTGGCTCGTCTCTGGTCGGCTCTCTCGCTGCGCTGCCGCTGCTGTTGCTGCTGCTGCTGCTGCGCGCTGGTCGTGTATGTGTGTGTGAGTGTGTGCCTGTATTTTCGTCGCGTAACTATTCGCTGCAAACGAAGCTTTGGTGAGACATTTGATTCAGTACGTCACCGACAGCGCCAACGTCAAGAAGGAGGAGGCGGTGAACACTGCTCTGCCTGGGCGCGGCTTACTCTACGGGCTAGCTAAGTGCTTCTTCTTCGTCTTCTTGCTGGGCTCTTCTCCTGCTTGGTCTCTGGGTTGCGGCAACGACGGCAACGAGCAGCGGCAACGGCAACGGCGGCGGCATCAAAGTGAATTTCAATTAAAACTGTGCAAAGGTGTTGGTGTTTGGCCTGTGTCTGTTTCCCTCTGTGTGTGTGTGTGTGCTTGTGTGAGTGTGTGGTGTGTGCGTGTGTCTGCAGCTGTCTAGGTATGTGTGTGTGAGTGTATGCGTTGCTATGTGTCGCCATTTAACTAATTATTAATTATATTGCTAAACAAACATAAAAAGCGAAAAAAAAAACTTGAACCCAATTTCAACTCGATCGAGCTAAACACAAGAAACACGAAAAAAACGAAATGCGAACAAAATTATTGCAAATTTGCGACGCAGTTTTAAAAGCCATAACGTAACGTAACATAACGTAACGTAACTGCTTAAACGACGTTTTAAAAGACAACAGAAACAACAACAGTAATAACGAGGAGAAGAAGAACAAGTAAAAACAAAACCAGCGCGCGACTTTTGAGCTTCGCAACTGTATAATTAAAATTAGAAACGAAAAGTAAATACAAAGAATAAAATAAAACTGAAGCCAAAAGCAAAAAAAAAGAAATAAATACTTAAATAAAGAAATGAAATGTATACACAAAAAACAAAAATGGCGCACAAAGCAACTGTAAACTTATACAATCGCAAAGAAAATGTTTGCATGTATTGCATATGTATAAAACACGAAAAAAACGAAAGAAAAAAACAAGAAGAACAAGTGAACTTTGTACATGGGCCAAGTGACAGCGCTGTGATGAAGCTGATGATGATCAAAACACATCAAGTTAACAATCGATAATCGAACTCAAATGCTTATACAAATACACTAAGAGAACCGCCCACAACTCGACTTAAGTCGAGCTTTTTACGCTATCATCGTCAGCTGTGATAAGCTTTGGCTTTGGCGGCGACGGCGGCGTGCATTGAACCAATTTTTTGCCTGCTGCCTGCCTCTACGATATAGTTGCCTCATTTTTTATAATACCTCTGTATATTTATTTAAAGCGCAAATGCTTAGATACGACACAAATGTCGCCGCCGCCGCCGCCAACCCAGCAACAACAACAACAAAGTCAACTACATGAGCAACAACAGCTACAAAAACAACGACAAACAGAGGCCAACAACAAAAGCAAACTTGCCTATCTGCCTGTTGCTGCTGCCGCTGCCGACGTCGCCGCCGCCGCCGCCGCCGACAACGACGCCGACGTTTCATTCGGTTGAGTTAGTGCGTATGCTGAGCATTTAGTAAACTGGCACACACCAATACTAAAGCACACACACACACGCACACAGCACTCCACTCAGGCACATAGAAACACACACTCACACTTGTGTAGAATAGCCCTGAGTGTGTGCGTCGCTGCTTATATAATCAACATCGACATCGACATCGCTGCCTAATGGCTTTGTTTGTAAGTATCAAGTAATTTGTTTAAACTTTTACTAGTTCGTACACACAAACACACGCGCGCACATGCAGCTCTTTGCATGTGTGTTTGTTATTGTTATTGTCAGCGCTGAATGCAGCTGAAACAGCTGTTTTTGCGCTGCGCTTCTCCGGCCGTGCATGACGAACTGACAACAGAAAACAGCTGTTTTGTGCAGCCTGCATCAACGCTGCGCAGCGCAGCGCTGAGCAGCTCTTAAGCCAGCCCCCCCGTCCCCCCTTCGAGCAGCAACAGGCAGCGAGTCCTCCAAACACAAAAACAGACACATGTGCACTCTCTTTATGTCTCGCTCTCTGGCCATGTGTCTCGTCCTTAAGTGTGCGCTGGGCTTTTTGCGCACCAAAGAAATCATACAGACGAACAACGGCACAACGGACAGACAGAGAGACAGCCCAGACAACAGCAAGGCCAGCAAGGCCTAAAAGCTCTCTCGCATACATTTGTACTCTTTCTCACACACACACACGTACGGTCACACGCCTGCTTGCTCACCCACACAGTCACAAGCGCAACAAGTTGTCGCTCTTGTGGTTGTTGTTGTTGTTGTAGCTTTGTGCTCTTAAGCTCTCTCACGCTCTTCATGCTGGCCTGTGCGCACAGCGTTGCCAGACAACCGTGAATGCTGTTATTTGAAAATGCGTACAAAATGAATGATCGTAAATTGTCTAATTAGAACAGATAAATTAATTTTATTATGTCTAGATATAAAAACTATTTTTGAATAATTAGCTACACGTGCCGCGGACGAGACGTTCGCTGGCGTTGCCACCTGACAACGTCGTGAGAATATTGCGCAAAAACGTTTTTGCAGTGCGGTTTGCTTTGCTTCGCTTCTGTTTTGTTTGCAGGCCCATAAACTATAGTACATAATAAATAGCCAAGGCGCAATATGCGCAGCTTCAAATGTCGGGAACGACAGACACATGGTCGGCTAGCGAGCGATCAGGGCTACGTTTTGTCGGGAGGGGGGCAATAGGGGTGTAGTAGGGGTAGCACTCGGGGTCGAAAGAGAGGGAGACAGACAACGAGGGAGAGTGAACGAGGCGGCACACGTTTTTGGGGGAAGAAGGCGCCTTTTCCTCAAGCCTCAAAGTTCACAATGGGCTGTAAATTTGCTGGCTGCCAGTGAATACTATTCCGTATGTTGTGTGAGTGTATTGTTGTAGTTGTAGTTGTAGGTTTTTTTTTTTCATTCTATACAGACATACATACATATTTAAATGCGCAATTAAGATTGGTACAGTCGAGGCGCGATCAACAACAACAACCAAAACGACGACGACGACATGAAAAACTATCAGCAGAATTGAACCAGTTTGATATGTTACGCATTTATCAGAAAACAAAAAGAGCAACAAAAATGTATCAGATGCGAGCAATCGACAATTGACAGCGAAAAGCTTTGCGCGAATCACCCTGTGTGCGTTCGCTGCGATCGCTTTACGACACCCCCGTCGATTAATTATCGATTGGCTATTTTCGTTTAATGCACACAACGTAAATCCATTGGCAACTCTCTGCCACAGTGTCTGGCATAATTACACGCACACACACGCTTAATGGGACGGCGACGACGACGGCGACGGCTAACATTTATAATATCGGTCTCTGGACTCCTTCAATCGCCCGCCCCGAGAACGTCATCGCACAGCCTCTGCTCTAATATAAATAATCGTAATCTAAATACGGGGAAAACAAAAAAGAATTGAAGAAACAGCAGCAACAACAACAACAAGTCGCAGGGAAATTGTTTATGTTGCTGACGTAAAAGCCTCCAGTGTTGCAGCGAGTAGTTGTTGTGCTGTGTTTGCTGTGCGCCAATTTTCATTTCGTTTTCATTCAGTTTCAATGACGTACACAAGTCGACGCCACTACCCCCCAATCCCCCCGCCAGTTGATATTACATTGGCCGCAGACGAGGCAGACAACCTTGTAAAGTTTGTGCGTCATTTGGTGGGTAAATGTTGTTGGACGTTGTTATTATTTTTTATTTTCATTTTTGTTATTTGTTATTGTTTCTCCACATCTCGAACAATTTTCGCGGCACTTTCGCTTGGGGCCGCTTGTAATTTAACCGCTTCGATAAATATTAAGTCGTAAAAGTCAAGCCAGCGAAGGTACCATATTAATATCGTATTTATATTTGCCTTTAACTCGACCGAGTGTGTGTTTTACCTGCAATGTGCGTCATTGTTGGCGAACACGATCACGAAAAAAACACACAACAATCTTGAAACATTTTCTATTTTTATTTACACACATCTATCTATCTATATTTTCTTTGTAATTTTTACAAAACTTTGCTTGCCGTCTTTGTTTTTGTTGCTCTTTGCGTTTTTGTGAATTTTATGACTTTTGTGCGGTGGGTCCAAGTGGCATTTGCATTTGCATTACCAATTCCAATTTCAATTCCATTTCTATTCGAATTTCCATTTCCATTCTCTGGTGGCGCTGGTGTCAGTGTCGAAGGCACTTGTGATACAATCAATCGAATTTCGCCAGAAATCGATCAATCATAGCCCGTTTGCCAGTCGACAACAAGCGCGTTTCCCTGACTCACACATGTAACGAACACGCCAAATGCAAATTTCTTAATGTGATCTTTTTCCTAGAAAATCGCAGCTTATCGAAAAATCCCAAAATAAAACTAATGAAATCAGCGACAACAACAACAAGAACAAAAAATAAATATGTCAGCGTAATTTATCGGACAGCCGAGAGCAGGCAGTTAATTCATTAATTTCTGAAAACTGTTTTGCCATATCTGAATTCCATTAATCTGGCAGCCCTTTATCGTCAGCGTATTTAAATTTAGCGCTACAGTTTTGGGTTTCAGTTTCATTGTGAAGTTTGCAATCAGCTTCTTGATCTGCCTCAGTTACTATGCCAAACAATTTACAGATTTGTTTCTTTACTTATCAAACGGAATGTCCTTGACAGTCAACTAAAAGTTTAAAAAATAGCATTCCTCATTCAAACACGAAAAGTTGAGAAAAACAAGACTTTGAATACAAGTAAACTGAAACTAAAAGCAGCCTCCCAAAATTACAATATTGATTTGATGATTCTTAAAGTTTCAAATGTGTAGACTTTGGATTTGTTCAAAAAGTTGCTATCAATTTAGCTGAATTCATTTGCTATGCTAAGCTGAACTTGTCTGTAGACGGACAATAGATCATTGCTATGTCAAAGTGCAAGGCGGACAAATGATCACAGCTACGAGCGCCAAGCAAAGCACAATCTAATCTTAAGCCTAAGTTCGCCCTTGTGTCGCGTGTGTACATAAGTATTACGCGTACACTTATATAGTCAGCTTCAATGTGTGTGTGTGTGTGTGTGTATTATGTGCTCGCCATGTGAGTGGATACTTGAAGACATCAAATATGCCACAAGTATCTTATCCGTAGTTGAAAATCAGGCGGGCATTCATTCATTGCAATGCAGCATATTTCTTCACATTGTCGTTGTTGTTCTCATTTACTTCCGTTTTTACTGCATTTGCTGTGGTTTCACCATGTGTGCTTGAGTCCGTATGTGTGTGTGTGTGTTTGTGTGTGTGGCTTGGGATTTTCATTCATTAAATGCGAGCGCAGTGCTCAACACAGACACACACACACACACACACGCACACGCGCAGCGAGCCAAACATAATCACATACACTTTCATTCATAAATTCATGCAGCAGCGACTGCCGCCGACGCCGCCAACGCTGACGTTCAACGGCGACGTCGGCGTCGACGCCTCCGCTGCGGTCTCTCATGTCATCGCTCCAAATGCGTTTCGTTTGCCGTCGCTGCTGGCTGCCGTAGTTGTTGCTGTTGCTGTTAGTTTATCGCTGCCATCGCCAACGCCATTGAGACCACCAAACCATGTGTGTGCGCCTGCCTGTGTGTGTGTGTGTATGTGTGTGTGTGCTTAGTGTGCTTGCTTCGTTGCATTTTATAGATTTGCTCTAAATTTCAATGAGTTTTCATTGAGCACACGCACAGCAGCAAGCAGAAACACACACATACACTTAACACACACACACACAGTGCTCTGTAGACAGACATAAACTGATAACTGCGGAACGCATCCGTATTTCCTCCGCTTTTTTTTTTCCATTTTGGGGTCAGCACCCAATACACTCGCACATTTCGTTGTTGTTTTATTTTGTTCCGTTTTTTTGTGTACTCCATATTGTCGCAATCACAGCAATAACAACAGCAATGCTGCCATTGCCCCATTCCCAGTGCCATTCCCCCCCCCCCCTCTCCACACTCTTCTATACCCAATTCCATTCACATACAGTTATGAATGAATTGTGTGCAAAATATGAATGAAAACGAAGGAGACGGCGACTGAGCAGCGAGTGCGATAGAGATAGCAATACTGCCACTCGTATCGGTTGCCGTCGCAGAGTTTCGTCCATATAGTCACAATATTTCCGGCCTTTCGGGGCGAATGCTTATTTATAGAGCGCGCACCTCTTCGTCGCCCCCCTCCCCCCTCCCCACACCCTTCGCTCAAGCGACTTTGTGACCACAACTCGGCTCTTAATGGCCTCCAATACCCTAACTTCCTTGGAGTCATGAGGCAGACTTGAAGTTCAAGTTGAAAGCACATTGAATAATAGTGATTGATGCTGCTTACTTAAGAACTTGACTAGAATTTGAAATAGAAAACAAAACTTTGAGAATCTGCTGAAAAGTTAGAATGCATTTTGATATTCTGTCAGATCTAAATTGTTAAAGAAATGTGACAATTTTTTGTACAAAAAAGTAAAAATGAAAGCTTGAAGTTTTGGCATATGCTTTATAATTGTCAGAAAATAGAATTTTCTAATATAATTGTTTACTTTTTGTTAAGTCTATCTATATTTTAAGCTTTCTATGGTTTCATACACTATCTTAATCTATTCTCATTTTCTGCATTGATTTTTGTGTAGAGCATTTACATGTTGCCTTCTCTCCTCGGTTTCTTTTCAATTTTGTTGTTGTTTTGACTTTATTTTTGGTGCGTCTTCAAAATGCGGCTGCATTTGGCACCTTCCACTTGGAGTTCCAGTTTGTCTGCTGCTTTCCCACTTCCAATTCCACTTCCATTTGCATTCGCTGCGCCATTCCCGCTTCCACTTCCATTTCCATTTCCATGGCTGCTTCCATTTCCACTTCCTCATTAGGCCACACGCACAGGAAGTGAGCGGGAGGAAGCCGCTCACACTTGAGGCATTAGTCACTTTTGTTTTCGTTTTGTCGACTCGCTCGCCTCTCTCCCCCTCCCCCCACCTCTCTCTCTCTCTGTCGCTCTGCACTCTCTTTCTTATTTGCTTCTTTTGCTTTTCGCCACTTCCTACCGCCTCTCGCCGCGCGCGTCCCCTCGCTTCCGTTGATAAAACACTGCAGCGGGGCAGCCGTCACTTTTGCTATTTATGGCGAAAGTGTTGTGCCTCCGAGTTCAATAGTGCTTTGAACTTTTGGCTCCCTTTGCGCCTGGGAATGAGATTCGGCTTCGGATTGGGAACGGGAACGCAGCCAAAATAGAGCGGCACATTGTCTGCGCCAGCCAGCAGCTAAGCGAGAAGGGGCGCATCTGTTTGGGGCACGGGGCAACACGCGGCATGGGAGGACGGCTACAACTTCCGCTGCTCGCTGTTCGCAGCTCTACGCAAAAAGACGTTAAATTTATGAATATGAATGAGGCAGTCAGCGGCGAGGCGAGCGGGGGGCGACGCCAACGTGGTGGCACAGCTGCTGCAAGTTACGTGTCGTCGTCGCCCCCACGTCGCGCTGCGTTGCGTTGTTGTTGTCGGGGGAAGTGAAAACTGGGCCAAATGTCATTAATACATCTCTGATCGAAGGCGGAGCTGCAAATCATGCGCTTGTTGCAACGCCGCCACACCAGGGGCCAGCGGGGCTGGGTCGCCCACATTTGGCGTGGAGCGAGCGAGCGAGCGACAGACTCCTACTTGGCAGCCAAATCCACAGTCGCAGCCACATCCGATTGCAGCTACTTTGTGCCATGGAATGTGCTATAATTATGCCAGTCTCTAGCGCGCTCTCTCTCTCTCTCTCTCTCTGTCTCGCTCTGTCTCGCTCTCGTTGTGTGGGCTCAGGAAGCGGCTGCAATTGCCAGCCTGACGACAGCGACTTTCCCTCGTGGCCCATCCCAGAGCGATAGATGCACGTGTGTGCGCTGGCGGCGGGGGCTGCCATTCGCTTAGAGGGGACTGCCATCTTGTGCTTGAAGGGGGCTGCTAGCAAGCAAGCCAGCGCCCACTGCAGCTGAGTCGCTTCAATGCATTTGCTGCTTGAGACGCTTGAGACTCTGTTCGTTAGTGGCCAACACTTGTATGCTAATGCATGCCACATGCAACATGCAACCGCCGAAAGTCCTATGCAAACACACGCTGCACAGTGGCACCGTTACCATTTGTCTGCTACCCAATTAGCGCAGCCATTGACATAAATATATATGGGTATTATTATAGAAAAAACCTCCAGCGATTCGTATCAGACCATGAACTGAAACCAGTTTGACTGACGATGCGTTACAATTGATTTGATTTCAGTTCTTCAATGCGAGCCACTCTTCTCTTCACGAAACCACAAGGGGTTGGCTTTTTATCTGCGAACTGCTCGAAGAATCGAAATTCATCAAAAGCAATGCAACTAGTAAAATATGAGGGTATAGCTGGAGACTTGGCTTGATGTAACTTGATTTGCATTTAATTAAACAATCAAAGTTTTAGATATTAGGAGACTTCAAGATTTCTTAGATTGTTAAATAGCTTAAAAAGCAGAGCGTTCTTCAAAAAGAACTAAAGTATTTCTATGTAATGAATGCTTAACTGTTTTTATTGCCCATTTGAATGTTTCACGTGTTCGTGCAACCTTTTGGTGCAACTTGGCGCCACTGTGCCCCATTAGCAAACTCATCGAGGTGTCGCACATTTCGGGCGAGTTCTCAGTTTGCTCTGCCACAAAGCCAACTCGAGTTGCTGTTGCTGCTTCGTCTGCTTGTGCCGTATGACGA
The DNA here is from genome assembly GCA_035046165.1 of Drosophila rubida. Lineage (NCBI taxonomy): Eukaryota > Metazoa > Arthropoda > Insecta > Diptera > Drosophilidae > Drosophila > Drosophila rubida. Next base: position 7,269,976 of record JAWNOF010000021.1, on the reverse strand, counting down.
CGATTTTGGCCTTATCATCTAAGCCAGTTGCGAGTTGCAGACGCCTTGCAGCCGCCGTTTGTTGTGTTGTTGGGCCGGCAACTGAATCTCTCATGCATAAAATTGCACACGACATAATTTCCATGAAATGGCCACGGCAACGGGAACTGGGCATGAGACTGCGCCTGAGACTGAGACCGGCGACGAGTCGTCAACTGAGTGAGACTAACTAACTAACTAGCTAGTTGCCCCAGGCAGCTGCAGCTTATCCAGCTCGGTTTTTATGTGTTGCCCCCTCTAGCGATTCACATGCCGCACACTCGCTTCGCTGGCAGTCTGTTCTAACTGTGTCTGCCGCAATTTGGGGCAGGTTCGCTGCACTTTTCGCTGTCACTCGTCTAGAAATTATGTGCAATTTGTCTAGCAGGCGGTCTGGGCAAACTCTCGGCTCTGCAGTCGGCTGGCCCATTGTTGGCCGTATGCACATCACGTGCTCGCTATTAGACGAGCGTTATTGCTAGTAAAGCCCATAGAAACTTTCGACGAGGAACGAGGCACCCATTGACGATTACGTGCGACGTGGTATCAACAGCGACAGCAACAAGAACGAACCACAACAAAAAGAAACAGACCCGTGACACTGCATTCCAATCTTTTCACGTCACACTCTTTACAACACACACACACACAGAGTAGTTCTCTGATAAGATTTATTAATTATTTTTATGTGGTCTTGACGTTGTTGATGTTGTAAATAGTTCAAACAGTCGAAAGTCCACATTGAGAAATGCCATTTCCCAATCTCAACCAACACACTCAAATACGACGCGTATTTATTACAATTTCCGTTTCGTTCTCTTTTTTTTTCTTCTTTCTTTTCACTTGTTTTACAGGCAACTGACAAGCGTTAACTACCCCGCGTCTCCCCCTGTTTGCCGACCATCTGCTTACCAGGTAAGTGTTAAGCATGTGACTCAAAAAAAAAAAAGTTGCAGCAATTCCATCATAAGTCTTTTATAGTCGCTTTTGGACTTTTGATAAGCGCGTGCTTCTTGTTTGTATGCCTCCGTCTGTCCGTCCGTCCGTCCGTCCGTCCGTCCGTTCGTTCGTCTGGCCGCCTGTGCGTGACTGCGGCAGGTGTGTGTGCACACTTTCGAAATTCCAGAAATTCTTGGATCAAGTAGCCGCCGCGTCGTGGCTTATCGATCGATCGTCCATCGTCGACTTGATGAAGCGTTTAAAAACTTGTCAATGGACTCGCATTCATTGCGTTTGTGCTTCAAGCGAGTTTACATTTACAAGCTTACACCTGGCGCCCTAGTTACACCGAAATGCGATGATGCATTTGCGCCCTTATCGGCTGTGAAGTACAGAAAAGCAAAGTGACAAATTAAATTTCTCACATGATACGTAAATGTCGAGTTATGCCTACAAAATGTGCTTTTTCTCGCGATATCGAGGTTTCCCAGAAATAATGCAGAATCAGCACTAAAATGATATCACGTGTGTTGCTTGAGAAACTTCATTTTTAAGAAGTATTCAGTTAATAACTTTTATAACTATTTTATCTAATACTGCATCAGTTTAATTTAGCCTGCAATGTTGTTGTGTCATTGTCATCATCAGTCACTCGACTGCATTGCTCAGCTAGTGGATTAATTGAAAAAAGTTATAGCTGGGTACTGCCCCTATATGATTTCATTTAGCGCTGTAATTAAAAAATTGATTGGCATTCGCCACATGGAAAAATTGGATTAGCATGCAACAGATACAGTTTGTGTGTGCTTCAAGATACTTTACTTAGTCAATAATAAATAGGAACTGCCCCTATCCCTGGAAATTGTTAAGCGTTGCTCTTGCCGCCGCAGCTGAGATACATTTGTATCTGAGAAATAGAATTCTAGTTATATCTGTATCTTAATCCGCAGCGCTTATACTTTGCTGCATTTGTTGCTTGGGCATTGTCACCCACATTTCGTCGATCGCTTGATGTCTCGTCCCCCCCGCGTCTGCCCCTTCACCTGAGGCATTTCCCCTCTGCTGGCATTTAGTATTCATGACATACCGCTGCCCCGGCAACTATAAATAACGCCTATTTTAAATTTAAAGAGTAATGCCGATGGAATTTCCTATAAATACCTTCATGACGAACACAACCAGCAACAACAACAAGATCAGCTTTTTAATACCCTTGCCTTGCCCCCTCCGCACCTTCCCCTCATCCCACCAATCGCATTTCGATCGTTGTGTTGTGCTTTGCTTTGCTTTTATTTTGTTGTTGTTGTTTTTTTCGTTGTAAATGACCTCGTTCACAAAAAGTTCAAAAATTCCATTTACAAACATGTAATTGAAAAAGTCCACACACACACACACACATAGAGAGAGACAGAGACAGACACACACACGTAACAAAGTCAAACACGTTGGAATTTGTTTTTTACCGTTCAATGGCGAATTCGGTTGGAGTCTCTGTGTGTTGTTTACGCAAAAGAACGCCACCAGCTACAGCAAACATAAAAAACACACACACACACACACATACACATGAATAAAACGTATGTATGTATGTATGTATGTGCATACATACATACAAACATTCCAGAAGACAATTACGAAAACCACAGCAGAAGAAGCAGTAGTAGTAATAGCGACTAGGGGGGGGGGGGGGGTATCGCAGGGAGGGATAGTGTCAGTTTGTTTGTGGAATGCTGTTCTGTAAGTTTCGTATGCTACCCAAACATTTTCATGGCGTAGTTCAGTTTAGTATTGAAACTTTCTAGCACATACAGTCACACACGGGCACAAGCACAGACAGACTCGCATGCACACACACATACACACACACACACACACACACAGACACGCGAGCACAATCAACTACTTTCGAAATGTCCAACAACAACATTTTCAAAGTGCTGCCGCAGTCGCCGTCCCAGTCGCTGTTGCTGCTGGCGTCTCTTCGCTGTCGCTGTCGTTTGCCGTTTGCAGTTGTCGTTCTCTCTGTCGTTGCGAGCGCATGCGCGACGTCGACCGCGACTGCGGTGCCGACGACGATGCCGACGACGACAAAGATGCGAACAGTTTCGAACGAATGATCGGCGCAAAAGGAAAGATAAATTTTCATTCAGTAAATTTTTGTAGGTGCAACCGCATGGTCGTTGTTCAGCTGCGCGCGGACCGTTTTTTGTTCCTCACACATTTTCGCCGTTTTTTTGTGAGAACGGATGTAACAGCAACAACAACTACGACGACCACGATAAATATGAGTACAACGAACAACAACAAATAATAAATACATACAAATATGTATGCAGTGTGAAAAGTAAATATTAAAACGCAAACATGACACTGAGAAACGTTGCGAGATTTGTATGAACAAGAAAATCAAAAAATAAGTTATTTAAAATGATAAAAAAAATTAAGCAAAAAAAAATATACTAAAGGCTCAGTCAGGAGCAACGCAAAACGGAGCAGACACAATTGCCCATACACACACACACACACACACAGGCTAGCAGAGCACACACACAACACACGCAGACATTCATGTGAAACTTGTGCGACCGCATTCCAGAAAGTTCAAATAACGAATGGATGGAAGAGAGCTGTGGGAAGTCAGCATAAGCAGCGTGGAAAAATTAATGTTAAAGAACTCTCTCACTGGATCTTGTGTATGTGTGTGTGTGTGCTGATGTAGCATGGAATGCGGTTCCGTTCAACAACTATGCGAAGAAGAACTAAGCCAAATAGAACTTGCGCTTCAAAAGTGAGTAAAAAAATGAGCATAAGAAATGTGTCCAGCAAACTGGTTTCTCTTGCTGGCCAAGACTTTATGTCTGCGCTGCATCGACATCCATTGACATCTAAGGAGTTTTTTAATTCTAACCTCCAAGCCATAAGAACCAGACAACCACATGGGTAAAAAAGAGCGCAAGGCTTGTGGTATTTGACAGCAGCAGTCAATGCGCTCTCACGCACACACGCACACACACACATAGACACTGTGAGTTACAAGAGGCGAAGACAAAAGCTCGGCTTCGGGTTCGGCTTCGTCTTTGGAGACGAAGTAAAATATGTATTTATTGGCTGAAATTGGATGCTGCGCGTCGTCGTCTCTTTGATTGTATGTGTAAGTGTGTGTATGTGTGTGTAGCGTCTATTTAGAAATTCAAATTGAAATATTTGAAGCATGAGTCATGCCCGCCCGACGACGACGACGGCGACAAAGAGCGTGTCTTAAGCGTTATTCATAGTGCAACTTTAGCTGTGTGCGGTGCACATTTCTCAAGCAGCTAAAATTGAGAAATATTTCAAAATCATTTAAAGTTGAATACCAAAGTTCAATGCGCGATTATTTGGCACTGAAGTATACTCGATCTCTTCAGTGGAAAAATGGGTAAGTGCGCTGGAAGAAGGAAGTGGGGGGTTACCTCGTGTGTGCCTATCATAATTGCAATCGCTGGACTTAACTCTCTGGCAAAAAGAAGTTGCATCAACAGCAGAAAACGGCGAAACGAAGAAAAGTCAACCACCAGCATAGAATGCGGGCTGGCAGCAAAAAGAAGGCAACAGTGCCGAAACAACAACAACAAGAACAGTAACCATCAAGTGAGAAACAGGTCGGGAGTGTGATCGACTGTAAAATACCCGTTTCGCAAAGCTTTAATGGCAGAATTTAAATGGGAGTAAAATACAATTAAAAGGTAATTTGATTTTGCAGCCTCTAAATTGTTTCTTAAAAATTAACTTAGTTTATTCCGATCGTTACTTATATTTATAAAAATTCCAAGATATGCTTCCCTTTCTAACTAACTGGATAACGGGTATAGAAATGAAGAACACAACTACAAGAACAACACAGGGCAGCGGCAGGCAAGCATAACCAGAATTTTACAAGAACAACAACACACCACGACGGAAAGACGAACGCTAAAAGGCATGCGAAGCAAAAGCAAGCAGCCAGCGACGTCGTCAACGGTAGGCAGACAGGGACAGAGCGACAGGCAGACAGGCACGCCAAAGTCCAAGTGGACAGAAAACATAAAGGGTACAAAAGGGAGCGCAAATATGCTCGCCTTCTTTCTCTACACACACAACACACACACACACACATGCAGCGGCCTAACGGACAGCGGCAAAATGATCCCTTGTTGATGTTGTTCTCGTTCTTGTTGTTGGTTTTTTTGTGTTTCTTTTTGCAAAAAGCGAAAAAAGGCCAAAGCACGCCAAAGCGACAAAGAAACGATGGCGGTGGTCGAGTGCAGTAGCAGAAGAACCAAGAACGAGTTGAGGAATGCTGTCGCCGTTGTTATCGATGGAATAGCCTATCGGAATGGACAACTCTATCGATAGTCAAAGCTCTGCGCATAGTCAGACAGTTTTAGTTCGCTGGCAGAGCAGAGTTGAGTGAGTTTGTTGGTCGTAATTTTATGTTTTATGCAGAACAGAACAAAAAATAAATGTCAATTAAAAATGATATTTGTATATTGCTGCTGACCGCCATAAAAATGTGCTATAAAAAAGTAACGGTGAATGCTACGGTCTGCTGAAGTTCGTGTGTGGCTCGAAAACTATTTCTGTGTATGTATGTAAGTTTATGTGTGTGTGTATGTGTGTGTGCGTGTGCGCTGTCCGCTCAGTAGAAAGTTTGTGTTAATAAAAAATGGCAGGCACACAAAAAAAAAGAAGCAGCAGATAGATAGACCGACAGACAGACAGAGAAAAAAACACTAAAAACTAAACACACACAAAATATGTCGAAATATTACAACGAAAAAGAGTGAATGAAAAAATGTTGACCTAATTTGATGTGGCGGCCGCTGCTGCCGCCACCGTCGTCGCTGCCGCTGCGCCACATACTTTCCCACAGCTTCCCAGAGCAGCGTGTGATCATCTCGCGGGAGCAGCGACGGCAGCAGCGGGCGCTCCCTTAGCACAGCACAAAGGCAAACAGCTGGAACGACGTCTAAATTAATGACTGTTAAATGAAGATTATTGCTTCCAGCATTCCAACACGATGTTGTTGTTGTTGTTGGCGCTTGTTCACGCTCTCCCTCGCGCTCTCTCTCTCTCTTTCTGACTAACAGGGCGCGCCTGCGCAACGCAAACTTGGATTTTTTTTCTTTCTTTTTGTCTATTACGTGCACCTTTGATGATTTCTTCGCTATATTTAGCGACCCCCCTTGCTTCGATTTCGTGTCTTTTTTTCAGTAAACTCTCCTCGATAGTTGCAGCTGTGATCAGTTTATTTTCTCTTCACTAATTGTGTGTGCTATATTTATATTGGAAACCAAAACCTTAAGATGCTGCCCGAAATTAGTCGCTGTCTTCTTTTTATTTTCTTGTTTGCTTTTGCTTTGCGCGTGTGAAAATATTTAGGCTACGCTCTTTGAAAGCTTTTGTTTTTTCTCGTGTTATTATTAGAGTTGAGTTTTTTTTTTTGTTTTTTGCTGGTACGATGTGTTAACTGGCTGCCTATAATTGCGACTTGACACACATAGAGTAATCATGGTTATTATTATTAAATGTGGCTCAGGGCCCCAGTTTCAGTTGCAGGCACGTGCGGTGAAAATTGTCTGGCGTGGTGTATTACTTGATGGTGGTGAGTATGCAGTTATGTGTACATTCAAGGAAAACGAACTAAACTAAAATTTAAAAGTGCTACTTCTCTCTGATTTGACTACGAAACCGGTTTTCGATTTGGTTTGACTGTTTTTCATACAAGTGAGATCATTTTGAAAGCTGATTTTGTCAATGAATACCACATTCAACATTCCAATGCTTATTTTTTTTCCAAACGTGTGTGCCCTGCACACACACACATTCACACACACATAGAGACACGCAATCGTGTGGTGTTACAAAGCTTTGAACTTATGCCGACAGCGCGCAGCCTCCAAACTGTTGTTGTTGTTGTTGCTTTGAAGGTGAGTACAAAACATTCATTTAACTCGTGAGTGCATGTGTGTGTGTGTCGATGTGCGTGTGTGTGGGTAGGTATGCAATGTGACTGAGCTTGCAGCGGAGCGAGTGAGCGAGCGAGCTTTTTCACTGGGTCAAAGCAGCAAACACCGACGTTGACGCCGACGCCGACGCTAACGCCAACGCCAATACCTAAACTGCGCGCAAGCGCCGAACTTAATTTTTGTTCTCTTTTTCGGACTGCGACTGTCAGCTCAAGGTGAGTTGCGGCAAGCTGGGCGCCTGATCGTTCGTCAGACAACATTCCAAGCATGCCAGCGGCAACAACGAAATCTAAACAACACGACGACTTTTGTGTGCTGGCATTTATATGCTTTGTTTGCGCATTACAAAAGGCCTCGGACGATAAGAGAAGCCACAGCCGGGTGGGCAGAGGGCGGTGGTGGGGGCGGTGACGGCAGCCAGATAAGCAATCGACAATCAAATATGTCGTCTATCTACCTACACAGCAATACAACACACACGCACACTGTTTTTGTATTTGCTGCAATGATTTTCATTCATAAAAAGCCAATGCCTCTTCCTCCTCTGCCTCCCACCACTTCACTTGCACCTCCTGCTACCTCCCCCTTGCTGCACACGGCTGGCGAGTCGCACTCGAAACTGACCAAAGTGGAGCATGGAAACGAAAGCTAAGCACGTTGGCCCAAAGTCGTGATAAACATATTTACCAATTGATTATTTTCTAACACACACACACGCAGAAGCAACTACAACAACACATGCTTTGGGCTGAGCTAACCCAAAAGGTGCTAATCAGCATAAATATGCCGTGTGTGGCTGTGAATTTCCGGGTGACTTTCTAAATGCCCATGATGAACCAGCGAACTGAACATCGTGGCTGTCCAAAAGGAACTAGTTCCGTGCTCCATGCACAGCTGAACTGCAATTGCAAGCAGTAAGGGTCAATGGAATAGCTTAGAAGACGAAGCTTAGAAAATTCGAAAGCTGAAGAATATACCAACGAAGTTAGCACATTTCATTTGTAATGTAGAAGAAATTCAACAAATATATAGATTGTTATTAAAACAAAAAAGTTGTAAATTGCTAAAGAAATACTAGAGTGTTATTTGTTAAACTTAAAAAATGCTAAAGAAATACTAAACATATAAGCTTAAATTCAAAATTGTAAAATAGAGAGATAAACTGACAACTAAGTCTTAAGTTTAAGTTGATTTTGAAATAAAATTGTTTCGTAAGACCTGTGTATATTAACTAATAATCAAAATTGATATGATATAATATAAGCAGTATTTTTAAGAACGACTTGTTATTATAGTTTTACTACATATTTAAGATCACTTTGATAAACAATCATTAAAGTAAAAGAGCTTCTTTACAAATGCATAAATTTTGTGTCTTATTTTGAACTATGAAAAGTGTTTTGAAATGCAGATCACTTTCAATCTCTCAACAATAGGCATATAATCTGAATTTTTGGCAAAAAGGAAAAGTGGGATTTGTATTGATATTAATTGTTATTGGTTAAATGTTTAAAAATAGCTTAAACAAAATTTTAGAAACGCTTTGAATTGATTGTTATGCATATGCCTGTAATAAAATATCTGAAAATAGATCCCGAAAGCAAAAGCAAAAAAAAAGTAAATAAAAATACATATGCGAGATTGTAAATAGTTTTCGTTTTGGGTAGAAAGAAATGTTGCGTCGGCACGACGCATTCGCCCATCTTTTTCTCGATATTATTTAAAATGCGACACGTATCGGTCGCTAGGTGAGTGGCCCAGAGAGACAGAGAGAGAGAGAGAGAGGCAGAGACAGCAACGACGACAGAGATAGAGAAAGAGAAAGAGGCAACGAGGCACAGACAGCGTGCAGACGCAGAGTGGTAAATGTGTCTCGAAATGAAAACATTTCACAAATCCCGGATACGCATCGGAATGCGTCTGCTGGCGACGGCGGCCCATAAAGCTTTGCAAATGCGGCCAGCGCCAGCAGTGCTTAGGCCAAAAGATACAGCAGCGAGTGCGAGAGCGAGCAGACTGCAGACGCAGTTACAGACGCAGATAGAGATACAGATACAACTGCAGCTAGAGATACAGATGCATTTGCAGTTGCACACGCACAGTTGCAGCTTCAGCAAACATGCAGCATTTGCGCTGCACTTTCTTCTAAGTTGCAGAAGCTTAAGCATTTGCTTTTGCACTTCAAGTTGGCTCGCATATACCAGCAGTTATCGCTTTGAAAGGGTTTAATCGTGACTACAAAGTTGCCATGAATAATTTCAATAATTAGAGAAGTAGTGTAGATCTTTTAGTCGCAGCATTAAGGAAAGCATCACTTTAAATAGCTTTAGCTTTCCCATATTGAACCATTGCAATGACTGATTAAATACTCTACTCACAATTCAAATTTGAAGATGTTGTTAGCTTAAAATCCGCTAAGAACCTAAGCAGCATTAAGGCAAGCTGCACTTGAAGAGAGCTATTAAATATGCGATCAATTCTTTAAAAAGTTGCACCAACTTAGCTTTCCCATGTTGAACCAATAACTGATGAAACACTCTATACACAAATTAAATTTCAAAATGTTGTGAGCTTAAAATCCGCTAAGAATCTAAGCAGCTTTAAGGCAAGTAGCACTTGAAAAGAGCTATTAAATATGTGATCAAGTTGCATCAACTTAGCTTTCGCATGTTGAACCATTGCAATGACTAATTAAACATTCTATTAACAATGTAAATTTCAAAACGTTGTTGGCTTAAACTCCGCTAAGAATCTAAGCAGCTTTAAGGCAAGCAGCACTTGAAAAGAGCTATTCAATATGCGATCAAGTTGCATTAACTTAGCTTTCCAATATTGAACCACTGCAATGACTAATTAAACATTCTATTCACAATTTAAATTTCAAGATGTTAGCCTAAAATCCGCTTAGAACCTAAGCATGTGCAGCGACCAATTTCAAAGAAACTACTTCAACAATTATTTGCCATTTTGCTGAAGTCTTTAGTCCAATCTTTCTAAATACCATTTACCAAAATAAGTTTGCAATACAATAAGCAAACATTATAGCAATTAAAAAGGAAAACTCTAAGCTTTTGGACTGGCGAGGACTAATAATTATGTGTGGTAAAGTTTAGGTTCATTTATAAAATGTGCAATTTTCTTGGTAATGAAATTTAAGTACTTAGAAGGCTAGAATCGATTTTGGTTACCAAACATTATGCTTATTTATTGGTTTATCTCTATTGCTTTTCATGCTAATTTCTGATCACTTCTGGCTGCATTTGTTCAGCTCTGTGTCGAGAGTGTCTCAAGCAGCAGCTGATGCAACTCGTGGTTTTGCAGCTCGTTAGAGTTATTGTTAGCGCGGCAGTTGGCCTTCAGTTGGCCACGTTTCGAGTGCAGATGTATCTACGGGTTTTGCAAGTTAAATCCTGTCGTGTTGTGTCGCGTCAACCCCAGAAGACGCCTTGGCAACAACAATGGACAACAACTAATTACATTTTGTATGGCAAGAATGCGCTTTTGTCGGGCGCAGGCGAGTTACCCCTCGACTTGGACTTATTAAGTTGCCGTTGTCGTTGCCGTTGCCGTTTCTATCTGCGGCTTTGGGCCCAAGAGGGTCTCAGGTAGCGGCAGCGCAGCTATTCATATTCATAAGCACATTTTCACAGCCATCAATAGCTCGTAAAATGTGTGTGAAAATGGGGTGCGCGCCAGGAAACTCGTGGATCGTTCAGGGTGGCTGCCTCGGCGCAGATCGTTGTCTCCCTCTCTCTCTCTCTGTGTCTCCGTCTCTTTCGCCGCCCTGCTGCCTGCAAGGGAAGAAGCGCACGTGTGCGGCATTGAAGTGGCATTGGCAATTGGGAAGCATTTGAGAGGGGCAACAAACGCTGTGCTCGCTGTTCTCTGGTGTCTGTTGCCAGGCCAAGTTTATTGAGCTTTCTGTGAAATGAGATCATGGCGCTCACCCGCCGCCCCTTCTCCTGCCCCTGCTACCAACTTGATGCGTCATTGCGTAAGCTAGCGGCGGCTCCTTTTTGTTTTCTTTTCAGTTGTTTTTTTTTATTAGAAACTGAAACTGGAACTTCAGCTGCAAAAAAGTATCTGCGAGTACGCGAGTGTATCGTCCATAAGCAGACTACTCGCTGCTGGTAGAAGTGCTCGCCGCTCCTCCCGCCACTCCCGCCACTCTCCCCTCAGGCTTAATTTATGTAGGCAGTTTTGGGCGCCGCTTAGATACTCGAACTCAAACTCGTCGCACTCGTAATTGGCTAATTATATGCGCACATGTGTGTGTGAGTGCGTTATGAATTTCATTTAACCATATCTTTAATTTAGAAATTGAAAACTTTTGTTCACCAAATTGAACTGACTGACAGCCAACTCCATTTGCGACCCGGCACAAAGATATGCGGGTTGCCAGCGTTTTTCATATTTCCACTCACACACACACACACACAACATTCTCGACGATACGCATATATTTTGCTTGCACGAAATGTAAATTGCTTGATTTGTAGTTGGTTCCGCTCCCAAACTCCCCCCGAGCCACACGCCCTCCCTCCTCCCAGGCGGCGGGAGATTGCGTAGCCCGTTGCACATTCGATAAACATTATGGCGGTGGCCCAGCGCCCTGTGAAAAGTGCAGCACTTTCACCATCATCCTCATCGTCGCCATCGTCGTCATCGTGACTGCATTTGCAGTTCAGCGCGTATCGAAATCAATGACTGTAACACGCCCCTGACTAGGGGTGAAAGGCTGTCCATTGTTGCTCTTTGTAGTCGACGAGCATAAATTAAACAAATATTATCAGCAGCCGTAGTACACACAAATCGCAACTATAGTACTATGAATGCAAGTGTTTTATCAACACTGCATCTGTAAGATACAAAAGTATCTTCACATTCGCCAGATTCTTATTTAGCTTAAGCTTGAGCTCTTACTTTCTTAGCTGTGACTTGCTCACGACTATTGGCAGACGAAGATAAATGAAAGATGTGGATTTTTGGGAAATTTTCAGTTTCTAGCATATTTTTAAAAACTCATTACTATAAAATTAGAAGTGGACTACTAAACACAAATTTAGTAAATAAAGCGACATGATTGTAAGTATACTTTTATAGTGGATTTCTAAGCACAATTTAGTAAATAATACGGCATGAATGTAAGCATACTTTTAGTTAACAATAAAAACATGACTTTATTGCATTTAATTTTAATCTTTGTCTCAATACATGATACTCTATTTAGCTTTTGTTTTTTTAGTTTGAAGATTAAGTTTCTGTAATTCGGCAAGAAGTCAATTAACAGTTTAGATGTTTATCTTCTTGAATGCACTTTACATTTTGCAATCTTGGCAAAAGTATTATTAAACTATGCTCTAAAGAGATTTTTGAAAATGAATTTTGGGTTTTTCTTTGCCTTATGAATGGATAAATTATGTGAGCTTTTAGGTAATTTTCTATCTTTCATTTTAGGATAATATACAGATCTTAAGGAAATATGTGAGCTTTTAGGTAATTTTCTATCTTTCATTTTAGGATAATATTCATAGATCTTAAGTATACCCTAAAATATGTATAGTGGCATATCTTTCTAGCTTCAGTTTTAAGTTGAGCAATTGCTTGGCTTCTGCTGTGTGCCTAAGAAATCAATGGCATCGCATTGTTTGATCGTCGTCGTTGCTTCCTCAGTCTTGCGACCCTTTTGCAATACTTCAATTGCCCGAATGCGAATACAATGATGAGTCTGAGTGCGAGTGTGAGTGCGAGTGCGAGTACTCGTATTTTCTCTACAAATAATTCAGGTAGATGGCTTAAGGTCATCTTCATTTATGAAGGCAAACAGATGTGTAGTAGTAGTGCCCAAATACGATATTATGTGTGCTCCGTGATTGTATTGTCTCCATGCTTATGCGAAACTTATGCTCATATGCATAACTGTATGCACTGGGCAAGCAGCCATTTCCAGTCGCTTCCACGCTTTTCGTCGGACGTCCGTCACCAACGATCAACGTCCGTCGTCCGTCGTCGGTCGTCGGTCGTCGGTCGCTCGTCGTCTGCGTTGCGGCTGCCGTCTGTTGTCGTGTGACTGTGCAAATTATTGTCGCGCATAAAAAAATATTGCAGGCAGCGCCAGATTCAAATTCAGAGTCGCTCCAAGACGGAAGTTCAACTAACTCATTTCCGGTTATGTGGCGTGTATATTTGGCCTGGCCTGGCCTGGCCTGGCCTGGCCTGGCCCGGCCCGGCCTGATCCGGCGTATACAGCAAGCACATATAAATCCACTATCCCCTGCCCCCGTCCCCGTCCCCGTCCCCACCACCACTTGCCACTTGCCGCCGCACACACATTCACTCATTCATTCATTCCTTCATTCATACACATTTCATATTTCATGGCAGCGGGTCGCCGTCTCACTCTCTCTCTCTCTCGGTCTCTCTCTAGCAGCATATATCAGTATATAGCATATTCTCATAGCTCTGGCCATTTGATTCGATTCATTCATGGAGCATTCAGTCAGTCAGTTAGTCACTCAGTCGGCGCATTCATTGATAGTCGCTGCTGCTGCTGCTGCTACAACTGCTACTGCGCAAATACATTCTTAATTAAGTTGTAAATGAAACATAAAAAGCTCTAATTACGTCGTAGCGCGCACATAGTTTTTCCTTATTTCCACACACTTGCACAGCGGCAGACACACTTCTAATTTTTCGTATTTAGTACATGCACTTCCGCTTATCACTAAAGATTACTTAAAAGGAATTTGGGTCACCGGCAAACGACACAACATACATAAAAAAACACAGCCGCAGTCACAACAACAACTACAACTACAACAACGACAACGAGTAGTACTATAAGCACACACTCAGACACTACACTCATACACTTGCATCTCAAAGCAGACCTCTGGACTTAGTTGATGTGCGCACAGATTCACGTCATTTATTTTGTTTTGCGCTTATTGCAAGTGTCGCAACGTCCTAGAGCTCCAAAGATTACCGGAAATACTTAAAACTAATGCTTGCTTCATTCACAGTTCGCTTTCGAAATTTTAAATTGTAACTGTTGCGTGCATTTATCGATTACATTTTCGAATTCAATTTTTAAGTTTTCAAACTTCGAATTTATCTTATTTAACTAACAAACTTATGAAACCTAGATGGACAGTAAGCAAATCAGAAGAGCAGTCAACGGCTTCAAAACACTTTCCACATAGATGACGCCTGTGACGTAGTTTTGTGGCGCCATCTACACACTGTGTGTATGAAGTGAAATGTGAATGGCAAGACGGTTTGAAACCAGGATAAAGCCTAGTACTTGTCAGTAGATGGCGCCTCTACCTGATTGGCGTTGCCACATGATTCGAAAAAGAAATAAGCGTTATACGCGTTGCAGTTATATCGTATAACAAATTTGATGTAACGGAGTTTTGAATTTGAAATTTGAAACTGATAAGGAATTATATTGATACATATCTAAAAAAAAGTTTAGTTTACAAAATATTTTGTGTTATCCTTCTTTGAAGCCAATTAGTTGAACAAAAGATTTTGTGTGTCCTGACAACTGAATCGTGACCATGGAGTTTTTTTTTAGACCGTAGAGATGATATCACTATCGTTATGTCTCATCAATTAAATATATTAATAGTAATAAAAATGATAATTAAATTTCGTTATAAATGTGTGTTTCAAAATAAGATATTAAAATCTTAAAACTATTTTTAAGCAAGATTTTTAATTTTGCCAGAGTGAATACCTCTACATTATAACCTAAGAACTATATATAGAATAATTATTGGATCCTTGTCCGTTATCGCAATGGCATTGTTATAGTAAAATCAATTAAAATAAAAATATTAGTTAGTAAATGATGAATTTGCTTTGTTGAATCCTCCCTAATTTAAGTCCCAGTAGAGTGTTCAATTAATCGGGTTGATTTTCGGCAATTAGAGCCAACGAACCATTTGATAAATTCAGCTAAGCCCAGATCATTAATTTACTACTTTTTGCGCGTATTTGCCCTTAATTTCGTATAAAATCTCATTTATTGAAATGGTGTCGGCGACAACAACAACACCGATAGCAAGGCGCCTGTATCAGCAGTGCAAACAAGGAACTTCCCTACAGACCACTTTTCCACGTCCACTTTTCCTTTGTTGCAGTTTTGCGACAGTTCTCGCAGTTAAGAGGATTATTGCTAGCCAAAAATTTACAGATTTTCCCCGTCTATTGTTGTGCTTATTTTTCTTTTTTTTTTTGTGCTATTTTTCTCGCCGTCTGCGCAAATTTTATTGAAAAATTCCAATTCCAATTCCAATTTTTTGCAGTTTCTAGTTTTGGGTGCATTCTTTGTATTTTTTGCACCCATTTTTTGTGTCGCCTGTCAGACGCATTAGCAGGCGACCTCGTCCTACGGCTTCGTGTGCAATTCCGGATCTACTGCTTCAGCTGATCCTGGTGCCTGGGTTGACACTGACCCACGCGTGTCAGGCGATGCGCTCGAGGTCGCGAACGGGGTTGGCAGCGCTTATTAATGGGTTCAGTTAATGTGTCACAACCCCTTCATCGCTCTTGCCCCCATCCTTTTTACACTAGATTAGCTGCAGTTTCCCAAAAAAGCAAAAATCCCAAAAATAAATTCCATTTTCCTCAAAAATTGGCAACAAAATTTTGTGAAAAAAATGTGTAATTTATTAATTTCGCATGGCCGTGTGACAGTTGCGATCCTGTCGTTTCTTTATTTACACAATGCGCGGCGGCATTTGGGTGACCCTTTTTACCCCCTGCCCTCAACCCTCAACCTTTTGATTTGTCTCTCTTTTGTCTTTGTTGTTTTCAGGCAAAATGTCAAGAAATTTTTTTCAACAGTTTTGCCTGGAAAATTCGCATTATCCGCACCAAAATTGCAACATTTGAAAGCGAGAGTGAAGGCTAAAGGGTTGCAACCCTTTCCCACAGATCGCTGCGTATCCCTTGCTTAAAAGTAATTTGGACTGACCCCTTTTCAAAAATTTTTGGGCTAAAATTTTACACATTTTGAACGAAAAATGTGGCACGATTGATTTAGAATCGAACATCAACCCTTTTGCCCATCTAATTCCAAACTAAACTTCCCCATTCCACTTCCACTTCCACTTCTATTTCCACTTCCACTTTGGAGCATGTGACAGTCTTGCGCTTCGCACGCGTGTTGATTTCAAATTCAATTTCCAATTGCTGTATCGAAAAGCAGCTGCCGAATTCGGACAATAAAGATAGATAGGGGAGGCATGTAGGCAACAGCGTTTTTAAAGTACAAACGACCCGTAACACAGTTACACATTTGCAGATACATTTGTATCTGTATCTTATATTTTACGTGTTTATGTTTACTTACTCGATTTCGATATTATTGGCGCGCGCGCGACTGTTTGCCTGGGGCTTAGGGTCTCGTTTAGGGGTCGACACTGTAATTTCCCATAAAAAGATAAGAAAAAAACGAACTATTGTGTGTTTTTTATTATTTTTTTCGTTGGTGTTAAAGTTGGTTCTTTGCACGTTTGTCTGCCGGGGTTGCTGCGAACAGGAATTATGACTTTTAAATCAAGACACGTGCCAACAGAAATGCTCACACGTCAACAAAACAAAGATACGCCACTCACATGCTGGCTTATAAGCTGCTGCCTCTTAAATGTTGCTGATGATACTTCGTTAAAAAGTAATAGTTCAAAATATATGGGCAACGATGGTCAACGAAATAAGGTTGCTAATGAGTTCTTGTTTACAAGCATTATTTCATCTCATTGATTTGATACTAAAGACAGCATTAATTAATAATATAAACGAATATGAAAAGTAGTTAAGCAAATATTGCATTATTGGGAGTATATTTAATGAAAAAAAACAAAAATAATAATACGACTATATCTTATTTTTTAGATACTAGTTGTACCTCTTACTTTAAATGCTGCGTTTAAAATTTGTTTCCAACATAAATGTCATAATCTGCAGTCATGTAAAATTAATTTCTTAGTGGATGGTTCTAAAGTTAAGTAAACAAATAACTGCATATAGACTCAATTATTTCTATAAATTAAAAATTTGATTCGTTTTAAGCCGCAGTTTCACTTCAGAATAATTTTCAAAATATTTTCAATTTCATGGCGAACAGTTTTGCTCAACAATTTCTAGGCATTCATTCTGCAGCTGTCGAAAAGTAAGTTTCAGATTGGAAAGCCAATAGATAGCAGTGAATAGCTATATAATATATAGTCTTACTCTGTGTGAGTGCGTGATTGTCTGTGTGTGTGTGCTAAGTAGAAGTGTATTGGCAAATATATTTCTTAGTTTTAGTTTTGCTGCTGCCTTCAGTTATTGATGTGCTGCTGCTGTTTGTCATCCACAGCCAACAAGATAAAAATAAAAGTCTGGAGCGTATGCGTTGGCATGGGCAGATGAGGGGGGAAGCAGGAGTTGGGACGGGTTGGAGAGTTGGCCAGTTGGTCATCGTCAGATTGTTTGTTTCGCCCCTTTTCTTTACTTTTTTTTTTACTTATTTAATATAAACTCAACACAAAGGCTGACCGCACACACACCGACAAACTGACACACACACACACAATCGCAATCGCAATCACACACAAGCACTAACACATACACACGGGCAGACACCGACACACGCACTTTCGTAAGCGGCTTACTTACGCACTTCAATATCTGTAGCTGTATCTGTGTCTGTGGCTGTGTGTGTCCGTGTGATAGTGCATGAAATTTATTGGCGCATTGGGGGCGCCTCAGTTTGAGTTTTGTTGCACGGCCGGGGGGACAGCGCGACGGCAGGGTAAAGAAGGACTCCGGCTGTTGCTGTTGCTGTTGCTGTTTGTGTCAAGTTGCGTTCGCTTATTTTGTTTTGGGCGAAGCGACGCGACGCGACGCGAAGGCTTTTATAATTTTATGCCATTTCTTTCAATATTTATTTTGTTATTATGTTTTTGTAATGAGTCCTTGTTGCTGTTGTTGTCAACAGCAGCGGCGACAACAACAACAATAGCTACAGCGACTACAACAAGAATGCCAGCAACTTTGACAAAATTAGGACGAAAATGTTGGATGATGACGTTCAAATTGGAAAAATTGTATCCATAGATTGTAACTTATATGTGTGTGTGTTTGTGTGTGAGTGAATGTGTGTGTGTGTGTGGATTGCCATGGAAAATTCCGACTGGCACTGGGCACATAAATTAATTAATTTTGTTTTTGCCGTTGCTTTTTTTTGGGGTTTTTTTTTGGGGGGGAACGATTTTTCTATCGAAATTTTATTGATGTCATTGAAATTGAACTACTTACAACAGCTCGAGCTGCCATGACAAGAGAGGGAGAAGGAATGAACGAGCGAGCGAGCGAGAGAGAGCGACAGCTTGTTGTCACGGTCTAAACTTGCGTTTACTTTCTATTGATTTTCGCATAATGAGTTGAGTTGCAAAATGACGTGAAGAACGGCAAAAAATGTAGCATACATTTCAGCGCAAACTGGGGCGGAGCTCTTGGGCTGCTTGTCACAGTCCAACTTGATTGCCAACAACACACGGAGACACACACACACACTCACACATTTTTATACAGATGTGTATGTATGTAGAGGCCATTTATTTTTTCGTCACTTTTGCTTGACTTCACACAAGCTTCGGCTAATCTGGCTTTGGACAGTGGGCCATCATTGGGTTGGTATTCTGATTTCTGGCTCGTCGGCTTTGTTGTAGTTTTCAATTTATTACCAGCATCGATTGGTGGGTCTTTGTGCACATTTTAATTAATCGCAGCTCATATTTATTGCTATAAATAATTTGCCAGCAAGCCAACGCTCAACTTTAATTTCAAAAGCGATAAATAAGGAGCGCTCCCCGTTCGGGCAGAAACTACAATAAGTACACACACACACACAAACACACTTCGAACTCGCACTCATACTCATACACAGAGACTTACGCATGCCGTAAAATAAAACACAAATGAAAGTGAAAAGAAAGTAAAGAAAGCGGCAGCAGCTACAACAACTGCAAAAAGTGCTGAACGCAGGAAAGTACAAATTGCCCACAAAATATAAAAACGAAAGCACAGAAGAGGAGAAGAGAGCCCGAAGGAAACCCAAACCCATATAGTTGCCTCCTCCTCCTTCTCCTGCCCCTTCTCACACTCCTTCATCCCACGCGTTGTCCAGGCGAAAGCCAAAAAAGAAAAAAAAAGTTCAATTTACTACTTTTCACTTTAGCATCCGCCGCGTCGCCCTCCGCCTAATACGAAACACACGCACCCAAATGGCAGCAACAACATCGGCAAGGCGCTCAACAAACCAGGACTATGTATGACCATCCCCCCGGCCGAAAAGGGCGACGGCGGCGTCATGAGTCTCTGAAATTGGAGAAGTCGCCTTACAGCAGCATTCGGCCAGCGCTTGTGGCACTGGCTGTGCCGGGGGCAGGGGCAGAGGCAGGGGCAGAGGCAGGGGCAGGGGCAGCAGCATCCTTGGCAACATATTCCCCCTCAACAGCAAAGTTTTGCCTTTTGCCTTTGCGTTAAATTTTTCTTTTTATTTTGGAATTTTTCGATAGCCTCACCGTATCACCACACACATCCACACACACACACACATGTGTGCACGGTTGTGGCATGCATACACACAAGCACACACCAGCACACACATTCGCTTATGCAGAAGTGTAGCAGGCGGACACGAGCTACTCATTATGCGCCCTAGCTAACAATGCAAAGGGTATGTCAGACTAGTATTACTAATTTATGGTTATAAATTTAGGAATACACTTTAATTTATATTCTTTTGAATTTCGTTTATGAATATTTAGAAAGATTCCCAAATGAATATAACTACGTATTTCTTCTTATTTAGTTATTTTCAATTAATATGAATTGCTAAAATAAATACCTGTTGCAGTTTGAAAGACTCCCATTCAAAAGAACTTATCCTAAGGTATCCTTTAGTCATACCAGTCGTTCAACACGCCCGCTTGTCTTCCTTTAAGGTCAAGCAAGAATAAAATAAAAAGAAATTTTTTTTTTTTTTTTGATGAAAATTACAATTTTTCTCTTATTTTTCTCTCAACTTTCATACAAAATGTGCTGCCATCTTGTTGCTTGTTTCCTGTAGCTTTCTCTGTCTACTTTTTGTGTTCGCCAGTTGCCCCTCCAGTCCCCTCCTTGTTGGAGCTGCTGCTATGTAACCATACATGTAGATAGCTTAGTGTATGCGTGTGTGTCTTGTACACCTCGGGGCAGTTTTGTGCCTGCGCTGCCTCCCCGCCCACGCCCAGGACTCATCAACGCCCAATGACCATGTGTGTGTGTATGCGATTGTATGTGCGCGTGTGTGTGTGTGTGTGTGTGTGTGTAGCCAATTGAAAGGGAAAGGCGCAAGCGAAATCTCAAAACGCAACAAACTGAGCTAAATCCCAGTTTAGTTTGATGGCTTTGGTTCGGTTTGCCATTCGCATGGGGCGAGAGCGAGAGCTGCCAAACAGATTGGAAAGTGAAAGTGAAAGTGAAAGTTGTGCGTCCGTACTTAATAAAAATGCTGACGTTTCTGCCTCTCCCTCTAGCTCACTCTTCTGCCCTCGGAGTGAATTGTAATAGTCGCTTGTATGCAGCACTTCAATTTTAGCAAGTCAAAGGAGTTGCGATAGCGTAATATGATGAAACTTTATAAAAGCGCAAAGTAAGAGATGTAGCTTTAATTAACATGATAAGGCATATCTCTATGTATTTATGTTGATGAGGAAGTCCCTTAATATATTTTATTTATATACAATTCTATATCAAAGATATTGTATATCAAAGTATGTTGCTTAGAAAAAAGTTTTAGAGACTTACAAACCTAAAGCTATTAATTTATTTTCTCAGAGGCAGACGGACAGACAGACTGACAGCCATGAATATTTCTCCTCCTCTTTTTACTAATTCAAAATAGAACATTCCGATAACTGTCAAATCTCAAATGACTTTTATCCAACTTGAATGACTTTTACAATTATTTGACGATAAATTGAGCAAAAATTTATAATACAAACTTTTTAGAAATTTTTATAGACTACGTTCAGTCCAACATGAACATCTTGGGCTACCTGAAGCAATACGTAGAGCGCCGTCACCGTAAGTTGGGCTTACTCTTTGCCTTCTTCGCGCTGTTCACCCTGCTGCTGGAGCAGAGCTATGTGCGGGATCAGCAGGACCTGCTCTATTGGTTGGAACAGCTGACGGTGGTGCGACGCCATCCATACAAGGTTATAGCGGTTATCTTGCTAGCGATCATGTTTCAGTTTGTATTGATGGTGGTGCAACGACGGATTGAATGGCTGACATGTGGCATCTTCGCCGAAACTATACGCAAGTATCGATCACGCAAATTCGCCGACTTTATAATGCGACGTCTCTTGTGGCATCTCGAATTGGCCATGCTACGAATGCCAGTGGACCTCAAACAAAATATCCTGGTTGACCCGGATGTGCAAAAGCGCTTTCAACTTGCCAAGGATAAGGCCTATCTGGCTGTGGATGTGTTTAGACGAGATGCAGCTGCTCTGCTGCTCAATCGAATGCCGCTGACCAGCGAGGACTCGCCGTTCTTTATACTCAAGGAGGAGGAGCAGGCCCTGCTAAACGGTGGCTACTCTCGAATCAAACTGCGCGTAAGCAGCGATGTGCTCAAGCAATTGCTCTATCCGCAGAGCAAGAGCCTGGACTGAGTCACAAGCACTGCTAATCACAAAAATTTATGGTTGTCCTATTTTCGTCTGGCTTGTAGTAAAAGAAATATATAAATGGTTTAAAACTCACACACACTTTTGCGTTCTCGAAACTCATTAGGCCGCACTTCCTCCCCCTAGCACCTCGTCTACCACTTCTGTTTGGTTTTTTGGTTGTTTTTTGCTTCGCTTAGTGCGTGTCATTTATTTAAATTGCCGCGTTTCGGCTCTAATGTGCATATGCCACCGAAAATAACAGCAGCAACACCAACAACATCATCGCAAGGTATAGGCGAATAAAAGTGGAAAATAAAACTAAAATTTCCACCCTCACCGCACAGCTGGAAAATGTTTGGAAAACGAGGCAAAAAAACAACCAAAATATTTTCCGAACAAAAATCCATAATAAGTTAAATTATT
The DNA here is from genome assembly GCA_035046165.1 of Drosophila rubida. Taxonomy (NCBI): domain Eukaryota; kingdom Metazoa; phylum Arthropoda; class Insecta; order Diptera; family Drosophilidae; genus Drosophila; species Drosophila rubida. The sequence goes on along the minus strand of JAWNOF010000021.1, from coordinate 7,247,895 downwards.
AAAGTTTCTCCATGTTGTTCTTGCTACTGTAGTTTTTGTTGTTGGCTGCCTGTCGTGCTCAGTGTAGGTTTTTGACACGACGACGACCCAAGGACTTGTGACCATTTGCGACGCGACGAGGATAATAGCAATAATGCCTATATTTCATATGCTCAGACTACGGAATACCCTCCATGAGTTATTGTACTTACTGTAGTTTATACTTCTTAGTGGATATATTTATTCGTTTCAGAAAGTATTCTAATTTTCAAGCAAAGCCAAGCTGTATTCAAATGAAGATGAGAATCATTTGAATTTTATAATCAACACAATTAACAGAATAGTAATGATCTTAAATAGCTCTATAAGGCAAATAAATCTATTTGTATATAATAATTTTGTCAAAACATATAAACTAAAGGAATAATATAATACATAAATAAACTTTAATTTATAATATAATTTCTGCTGCTCTGCTCTCCTCTTTTTCTTACCTTTTGTGTAGTCCATTTAGGCAAAACTTACACAGACTACTACTTCTTTCGTTCTCACTTGTTGTAGGGTATCAAGTAGCGGCGACATTTGAAAATGGTGCCAAAGCATATGGTGACAAAATTGTTGTTGTTGCTCGTGTTTGTGTTTGGCGCCGTTGTCGTTTGTCGTTGCCTCCGCCTGCACAATTTAATTGAGAATCCAAATTATATACACACAGCAACACACACATGCACTCACACATATATTGCGTAGTGTCGTGCTGTCCCGGGGTCGTGGAACTTACGTATTTCGGGTGTTTAATGCCCATACCTGTGTAAGTGTGTGGTGTATAATTTGTTGTGTTGGCTGCGTGTGTGATTGTAAAATCGATTAAAAACTAATTTTCAACTTGTACATTTTGAGTTAATGACCAGTCCACCAGCAACAATAATAACAAGCGAGGCGTAGAAGGACAGTCTCCTCGTCGAGAATTTATTGAATTGTGGCAAAGGCTGCGGCGATGGTGTTGGTGTTGGTGATGGTGATGGCGATGGCGGCACTTAGCCTCGACAGCTCATTATGACGTATCCCTGGAGTAAAGATAGCCGAGTGTTGATGGGGACAGCAATAAGCAAAGCAAACAAACAAACAGCTTGAGTGACGCCCCCACTGCAAGAACCTTACACTCAATTCTCCACATAGAAAAATGCCGAAGGAGACAGTGAGTGAGTGAGCGAGGCGAGTACTCGTCGATTCGGCAACAATGTCAGCTCGTATTTTGCGGAATTATCAAACAGGCTTTTATATGAAAAGTTTTTGGTCAACAGGAAGGAACATCAAACTATGGAACTGTCACAAACACGCGCCGGACACACCCCAAGAGAGCGAATTCCTTTCCGCTTTTCGCTTTTCGCATTTCCCATTTCGCATTTCACTTTCAGCCTCAAGCATCTCGCATCTCGCATTTTCGCCCGGCATCTGCAGGCGCATTCTTTACAAAAATTATTGATAAGACAGCCTCGCATGTAATACAAATATTGACATACTCTGATTTCCAAACTACCAACATCTCAGGGTGGTTGCTATGCCTAACAAAAAAAAAATATATATGTATATATATATGTTAAGAAAAAACACTGAAAGCAAATGTCAAAACTGAAGTCAGGAAGGGGCCGACAACTTTGTCTCAAGGGCCACAAAATCAGCTTAGAACTTTCCACAGTAAAGTGAGTCGGAAAATCAAAGAAAAATTATACCCAACGAGATTGCGGGATTGCTTTGGCTGTAATAAGAAGAGATGATGACACGTCCGGCGATATTTTGCTTGCTTTTCTTTACATGAATACAATTTGTGATTTTTGTTATATTTAATGGTTTAAATTCATACAATATATATATGTATATGGTTGTATATATATTTAATATAATCATTAAAACACATACAATTTTTGATAAATGCTCGCTTACAATCGAATGACAAAATGTGTATGGAAGAAAGAGGAGGAGGAGGAGAAGGAGATGCGGATCATGGGTTGAGGTTAGGAAGGTTAGTTCAAGGATCTGGGTTATGGTTGGAGTTGGGGTGCTTTTGATTCTGCTCTTGTTCATAAATGTTTTTGTTCTCATTTCGTTACATATTACACATAATATATATTATAAATATAAATAATTATTTTTAAGTTTATGGTTTCGTTTTGTTTTTTTTTGTTTCAATTTGTTTTCACACAGAGTTTTACATAATAACAAAGTTGTTTTTTTTTTTGAAGAGTAAAATGTTAAATATAATATATATTTAGATATATATATATATATGTATATTTGCCAATTGCAAAATAAATTTTTATTTTGACATTTTGAATATAATTCTTTTTGATTTTTGCTCATCGTCTTTCGGTTCCATCGTTTTTTGATTTCATGCTCGTCTCTTCCCTTAACTCAACATCATTTTAATAATAATAAATTTGCAATGTAATTTTGAATTTCGACTTACAAACTAAACGCTAATAAGAATTTTGATGTTTTCATTTTTAGTTTTTTTGTTTTTAATTTTCTCGGGAGTTTTCTTACATCTAATAAAATGTTTTTGATTCTTCTCCAGCTCAACAGACGATACTTTTTGTTTGTGTGTGTCTGCGGCCAAAATTTTGATTTATGCTCATTTTAAAGGTACGTTGCAAGTTCATTGTAAAATTGTTTACTTATCATGTATGTATATACTTAACCATATATTTCTTTATTTTGTTTTGCTTTTATTTTATTAATATTTTTCATTTTGTCAATTTTGATTTTTTGTGCTTTATTTGTGCTCCACAACAGAAGATGCGAAATGTGAGGGAAAAGTAATTGAATTGAATAACAGAAAATCAATAAAAACCCAAGCCAACATTTAACAACATCCAAATTCAGCGTTCATGTGTGCCATGTTGATATTGAAATATTGCAAGATGGTAGGATGGCAATAATGTGATTTCGTTTAATGTCTGCAACGCTTAAATTTGCATACACAATTTGGCAAATGGTGCAAATAATGGGGGGAGGTTACAAAACACCCTCGGAAAACGTCACGATGTCAAGTAAATTGCATTTTTCATTTTTCACATATATACTCCTAGTACTTGTGTTTGCAATTCGTATTTCGCCTTTGCCTTGCATTTATATTGCATTTTCCCGACGCCGTTCGCTTTTAAACATGCAAATTGTGTGGCACACATGCATTCGCTGCTTGCCACCCCCCGTTGCCGTTGAGGCGGGTCGCGATATACGGCGTTTTTGGCAATTGCTGGCCCAGGATTACGACGAGCACAATACCAGTCCATTATAAATTGCCATAAAAATTCAATAGAAAATACAGAAAAAAAATATATAGCAGGCATTTGCATGAATGTGAATGCGATGTTCGAAGAGGGTGCATTCGCATGGAATTGCCAATTGGCAACCTTTTCTTGAGGGTTGCTGCTGGGCTGCGGATTTGTTGTTGTTTTGCCTGGACAACGGATATCAATTGGCAGGACTTTCGCATGCTGCATAGTTAGATGTGTAATTGCAGTGAGCGCCAGAGTATCGAATATCTAATCAATGAAACTGAATTTGCATGGCCACGTGACAAATAATTAACGTCGATGCCCGCAAGGGGCTGAGGGGTGGCTATCTCGACAGCATTCGTCGAAATGTGAGTGCGATTTATGAAAACTGCTATTTTTAATGAACATTTTTCGTGGCTTCATTTCCCTCAGTGCATTTTTAGTCAATTGTAGATTTTCATGCTTTGTGCATATTTTTATATTTCATTGACCAGCAGTGCCAGCTGCCCAATTTGAATTTTCCACGGAAAATGCTCAGCTTGACCCTCACAACGGCTGCATTTGACCGTGTTGGTTTTTTCTTACATTCATTCCCTCTCTGTCTATTTTATACTCGCATTATTGTGTTTTTTTATCGCTGTTTTCACTAATCATTTGGAGGGTATTTTTTAAGCAAATAGACTAATCAGCGTCTGTGCGTGGGGGGTTGAGCCGGAAGTCGGAATCTCACGTTTTTTTTTTATGAGGGTTGCCTGTGCAAGGCAGGCATATGTGGCATTTGATAACCGACTGTAAATTCCTGACATAGATCCGAAATCGAAGCCCAACAGAACAGCAGCTGCTCGCGTTAGTTTGAAAGTATGAAGGCATTAACATGTTCTGCTTTGTTGACAAATTTCATTTGAAAATCCAATCAAATAACGATTTAATAACTTCCAGCTCGAAGGCGTTCAACCGGCATGAAGTATGAAGTGGCCCCTATACCACAAACCGAACCCAAGTCACACAAAGCAGTTCTTTAAAGAAAATTAAGAAATTGGTCTGCAATTGCTTGCGAGTGTCAATTGTCGGCAATCAGTGACACTTTTTTTTAAGGGCTGCTATAAGACTGAAGTGCAACTCGAGTCTGGCACACTTCGGCGTTGGAAATGTTGGGATGAGGGAAAATGGAAAATCAAAATCGAGTGCGTAATAAATTAAGTGAATAAATTAAGGGAAAACTCAACTCAAGTTTAACAAATACACATGTTTTTTTTTTATTAATATATACATTACAAAATAAGATGAAATTGTGCAAATAATTATATGTAATGGGTAAATCAAAATTAAATACTATTTTCGTTTTGCTTTATATTCTATGTTTGCATTTAGGTTTATTTATATATTTGTTATTATTGTTTAGCTGTTGTTTGGTTTAGTGTTGGGCGGCGGCGCAATTGCTAAAAGGCACGCAGCATTTTAAAAAACACACGTTTTTAAAAAATAAAATTAAAAATAGCGAAATTGACGTCGCTGCCCAATATATCTATTATTTTATGCTATTTTTCCGAGCCACCAAACTGTCATCAGCACTGCGACACATTTTTATAAAGAACGAACGCCTTAAACACTACAAAATAATATATAAAACTGTGTCCAGCCCTGTGACCAGTCGATGAGTCCGATTTTGGATGCTGTTAGTTCTGGTTCTGGTATATGTTATATCATCTATTAGCTGCTGGAAGAGAGCATTGCTTTCAGCTGAGCTCGCTCCCAGCTTTGACTAGAATGAGCTTTGTTGTTATATGTTATATGGTTATAGATTGGCGACTAGCATCGTAATTTGGTCGGTTTTGGGTGCGTTTTGCAGTGGAATGTCTATACTTACAATTAAAACTAAACTTGTATAGCAAATGATAAGCATAATTATGTAATACTTTAAACTAAACGCTAATCAATAATTATAAATTGTGGTGCTTTCGCTTTCGTTATAATTAGTATTCTTTTTTATCGGTTTTTTTTTTTTGTATGGCTCATTGTGTTTGGTTTCTTGAGGTAAATTCACTAAAAAATTCAATTACTTCTGCTCTATAAGTTGCATTATTTGTTTTAAGCATAAATGTTCATATTGTTATATAAATTCATTTATTTAAATTATTGTTTTCAAGTCCGTCTGAGGTAGCATTTCAAAATGTTTTTACTTCTTTAATTATTATTCGTGTTCGTTATTATAATTGTTTGTTTTATGCAATATTTTCGTTTATTATTTAGTCAATTTGATTATTTAGTAGATATATTTAAGAAAGTACTAATGGTCATTGTACTTTTTGCCCTGAGTTGTTCGTGTTTTGCCTGCTGCTAATAAAAAACCTTTACTGGCGCCTTTTTCTCTAACGTTCCATTCATAATCGGTTCTATTACAATTACTACTAGGTATAGCTCCCCTCCCCTTCACTTCGCTTCGCTTCTCTCGTCTTTATATGTACAGTGTGAACTTGTGTGTTTGGCAATGTGTAGCGAATGTGACTTTTGTGCAGGTGGAAAGATAAATTCCTGACACAAAATCTTGTAATAATTGAATTGTTTAGCTAACACTTTTCTTTTAGGATAGTTTCTAAATGAACATTACTCTCGTAGTCGGTGTGTTTGTGTGTTTGTGTTTATTGTGTAGAGCAGAAACGAATAATTTATCTACAGTGTGTGATTAGTTAAAAATCGTTTACTATGGAACTCAGCTTAGAACTACACCTTGTTGTCTCTACGTTTTTGCGACTGAAATGTCGCCTATTTTGATTTTGATTTAGATCTCGATTTCGATTTTGAGCAAATTTGTGCATAGAATTTCCCTTATATGCTGAAGCTTGAATCGTGTACCTCTAGTTTGTACATATAATTAGTTAGCACTACTAAGTATATTTGGTTTTCTTTGTTATCCCAAATCCTTTAACCTAAACGCACCGAACCCAGCCATACATATCGATTATTATTTGTAATGCGGCTATGGCTACTACGATATATTTTTTGGTTATATGTATGTATATATCCCCTACAATCCTGCAACCCTGCACACGCCTTCTCCGTCTCTCTCGATCTCTGATTTGCTGCCACACACTCTCTCTCTTTCTACCTTTCTCTTGTCTCTCTGTCTTATGAATTATGTACGTATTTAAATTTCCTTTGACTAAGTTCTTGCTCTTCCTCCGCTTACTTCCCGTTTACGATACGTTAATGGCTTTTAAAAATTACTATTACGCATAGGAACTTTGATATTAATCACTAGAGATATCGATATATGTATGTATGTATTATGTTTCGTATGTATTGTATGCTATGGTATGTTATTTTATGCATTCTCCACTTTCTCGCGTTCGTTATGATCTCTTTTGTGTTATCGGTTATCGGTTATGGATTTATAAAAAATAGTGTGATGTGTTGCCAGCTGAAACGGACTTGTTATTGTTGTGGTTATAAATATGAATTACGTTCATAATGTTCTCGGGTTCCATGTTATACACAAAACTCTCTCTCTTTTGTTTTTGTTTTTGTTTTTCTTTTGATTTATGCCAACAATTCGCAGATCCCGTATACGAGTCTGCAGTTGTTGTCGTCCTTAGTTTTGTCTTTTTTCTTGTATTGTATATTAACGTTAATAATGAGCTCAACTAATATGCGCACTCAGTCTTTTGTAGTTCCACTATTTTGTCTTGTCTTCTTGTCGGTTAACGGGCTGGGGGGACGGCGACGATTACTGTTGTAACAATCGCAGTAGCTCAATGACAGTGGCGCCAAATGTGACTTAAGATTGGGATTAATCTTAGCGAGTTACAGTTGCAGCAATTCTTGTGGTCAATCAATCAATCGACAAATTAATTAGCTTAATCATTCCATCAATCGGTTGATGGAACACTCAACACTGCGCCATGAATGTAATCACTAAAGTGCGTTACAGTTTCAATATGAGCAGTTATTGCGGCCAATCAATCCATAAATTAATCATGCAGTTAATCGATAAACAAATCAGTGCTGAATCATCACTCAGTCACGAATTTAAGCAATAAACTTTTATTGCCAATCGCTCTATCTCTGATTCTGCCAAGCAAGTTGCAACTTTTGCCAAGATTAATCCTTGCTTTCGGGCCACACTTGAGGCACGTGTCATGACGCTACAGTTGTGGCAAATGGTTCTTAACGAAACGGAAAGGGATCTTTAACTTTAACTTACATACGCTGGCAAACACCTTCAGTGTTCTGTTGTGTGTGCTGTGTTTTGATGAATGCTGTGCTATTTACCGGGCTCTTGCCACTGCAACACGCCGGCTTAGGCTGGAGTCAGCCTGAAGCTCAGCGTGGTCGACTCGGAGGCGCGCATGCGCACCGGCAAATAGACGAGAGCGGGCGCAAAGAGACCCTCGGCATCGCCGTCGGCCGGCGCCAAGTGGAAGGCCTGCATCTGATACGCCTCCTCCGACTTGATGGGCTGGGCGTAGCTGGCGGGCTTGCCGCTGCCGTTGGCCAGCTCGCTGCACACCTCGAAGGGCGAGGTGGCCGCCGAACGTTGGGCGCCAATGCCGTTGGGCGTGCCCGGCTTGGAGTTGTTGTTCGTCGAGCAGCGGCGCCGTGGCGTCGGAGTCACAGTCGCCGAGCGGGCCTTTGGAGAGGCGGCCACAGTCGAGGGATGCGCCTGGCCGAGTCCGGGCGAGGCGTGTGGCGTTGTGGGCGTGACCGTGGGCGTGGGCGGTGTGCGGGCAGCCTTGATGCTGCCGCTGCCGCTGTTGCTGTTGTTGTTGCTGGTCGACAGGTTGGTGGGCTCGACGTGCGACTCCGCATCGCTTCTGTCGCGACTCGACTTGGTCCTGGCCTTGCCCTGCACCAAGGCAAACGATCGATCGCGATCGCTGCGCGGCGGCTCCGCCTCGGCGGCCAGATTGGCGTCGCCGTCGCCGCCGTTGTTCAGCAGCGCATGCGAACGCTCGTGGATGAAGAGGAATGCGTAGTAGGGCGTGGTGAACGGACACAGCGAGCACTGGTACTCCTTGAAGCGTGGCGTCTGCTCGAACATGCCCGGCAACGGCAGCGGCAGCGGCATGCCCTTGGGCAGGCCCTGCATCTGACCGAACAACTGCTGCTGTGCGTTCTGCAGCGCCTGCGCCAGGTTGTTGGCCGGCAGATTGTTGGCCACGGCGACGGCGGCGGCAGCGGCGGCGGCGGTGGCTGCGTTGGCGGCAGTGGCATTGCCATTGGGTATCTTGAGCGTGGGACTGTTCGGTTTGCTTCGGCTGCTGCTGCTGCTGCTGTTGCCGCCGGCAGCGCTCGCTCCAGCTGTTGCCTGCTCCAGCTCGCGCAGCCGCTCGACGCCGGCAGCGCCGTGCTCGTTCAGCAGGTGCGTGCGCAGCCACTTGAAGCTGCGGAACTGGCGAGCGCACAGCGGGCACAGCTCGTTGGCGGCACTGGACTCAGCAGCGAGTGGCAGCTCAGCTTCCAAGTGTTGTTGCTGCTGCTGCTGTTGTTGCTGCTGCTGCTGTTGCTGTTGCTGCTGCTGCGACTCGAGCTTGACGCCGTTCTGACCGCGTGGCTGCGGCAACGGAGCGCCGTCCTCGATAATGCCGTGTGTGTTGTGCTTGTGCACGCGCAGAAAGTACTTGCTGCAGAGCTCCTTGTTGCAGATGTTGCAGACGACGCCGCCAATCTGTGCGCCGTTCTCGATCTCGATGCCGTGCATGCGCTGCATGTGCGTCTTCATGAAGTACTTGTTGCACAGCTCCTTGTTGCAGATCTCGCAGTAGCTGGACGTGGGCGTGATCGTGTACGCAGCCCGCGGCGGACCTGTTGCAGCTGCTGCAGCTGCGGCGGCGGCCACAGTGGCGCGCTCGGGCGTGTAGAAGCCGTCGCGCAACGGGCTGTTGCCGGGCATGCGACCCAGATGCACTTCGGCGATATGTTGCTTGAATTCCTGAGCGCTGCCGAAGTCGCGTTCGCACTGCAGGCAGCGCAGCTCGTTCGGCGTGGGCGTGGCCGCCGCACTCGGCGACCCTGCGCCGCCCAATGGCGACAGCTTTAGCGGCAACTGTGGCTGGTGCTGCTGCGGCTGCTGTTGCTGCTGCTGCTGCTGCTGCTGTTGCTGGTAGAGCATGGGATGTCCTTCGGGCAGCAGTTGGCCAGCATGCTCGGTCATCAGATGGGCACGCAGCGCATACTGATGCTCCAGCTCGCGACCGCACAGGTGACAGGGCAGCGGCCGCTTGCCGTTGAAGTCGTTGAGCTGCTGCAGCATCGACTGCAGCTTCTGCAGATTCTGCAGGCCCATCACGGAGTTGTTGTCGGCCTTCGACTCCGGCATTGGTTCGTCGTAGGGCTCGAGCTTGATGCGTTTGCTCGGCTGCTGCTCGTCCGCCTGCTGCTCCTCGTCCAGTTGCTGCTGCTGCTGCTCGGACTCGGCTTCCGCCAATTGCTGCTCCTGCTGCTGTTGCTGCTCCTGGTCGGCGGCTGCCTTGGCCAGCATTAGGTTGAGCGGCATGAAGGGCCAGCCAGCGGACATGAGCGGCTGCTGCTCCTCCTTGCCACTCGACTGCTGCGGCAGCTCCTCGGGCGGCACAAACATGCCGTGGCGCTTCCACTTGTGCGTGCGCAGAAAGTAGCGATTGGCGTACTCCTTGCCGCACAGCTCGCAGAACGCCTCGGGCAGCAGCACGCCCAGCCGACGCAGCTTCTCCGGCGCACAGTTGGCGTCGCGCGCCTGCTGCTGCAACTGCTGCGGCAACTTGCGCGGCTGCGGCGCGAACGGCACCTCCTCCTGCTCGAGCGTAAAGTCCTCGCGAAAGCCGTCGGGCAGCTGATAGGACTTCGCGTCCCCGGGCAGCGGCGAGTCGAGCAGCGGCTCCAGCTTCACCGGCGACTGCGACTCATTCGGGCTGCCGCGTCGCTGTTGCAGCGTGGGCGAATGTGCCGCTGTTGCAGCTGCTGCTGCTGCTGCTGTTGTTGCTGGCGGGGCAGACTCGTGCTGCTTGGCGCGATGGCGTCGCATAGCGAAGACGTTGGTGAAGCGCTTCGAGCAGATGTCACAGTGCACGGTGGGCGGTGCGGGGGGCGTCAGCTGCGGCTCGGGCTTTTGCGGTGGCGGCTCGCGCGGCATCTGCAGCTGCTGGAACATGGAAGTGGCGCCGTTGCTGCTGCTGTTGTGGTGGCTGTTGCCGCCGCCGCTGCTGCTGCTGCTGCTGTTGTTGTTGTTGTTGTTGTGGTTGCTCAGGCTGCTGTTGTTGTTGAGAATGCTGTTGCTGCCGCTGCTGCTGTTGTTGCTGGGCGCGCTCAGCTCGCCGGCCGGATCAAAGATGCCGTGCTTGTTGGCCTTGTGCGTCTTCAGAAAGTATTTGTTGCAGAACTCCTTGTTGCACAGCTCGCAGTACGCCTCCGGATTGAAGATGCGCAGCGGCGGCCGATTGAGTCCCTCGACGCCAGCAAAGCCGGGCATGCCCAGCAGCGGCCAGCCCAGCGCGGCAGCCTCCGGCGGAAAGCCAAAGCCCGGTGGCATGCCGGGCAGCGCAGACTGTTGCTGCTGTTGATGCTGCTGCTGTTGTTGCTGCTGCTGCTGTGCCATGGCCTGCAGCCAGAGCTCGTGCTCCTTGTTGCTGCTCGCATGTCCGTTGGCCAGCTCGAGTTGCTGCTGCTGCTGCTGTTGCTGCTGCAGTTGCAGTTGCTCCTGCTGTTGCTGCAGCTCCAGCTGCGTGGGGCTGTCGACACGCTCCTGCTTCACTTTGAAGGAGTTGAGCAGCTCCAAAGGCTGCTCGCCGTGCAACTGTTGCCGCTGCTGTGACTGTTGCGGCTGCGGCTGCTGCTGATGGTCCTGCAGCATGTGCAGACTGAGCTTGAACTCGGTCTCAAAGTTCTCGCCGCATTGCTTGCAGTAGGTCTGATAGGGATTCATCATGTTGTTGGCATGCTGTTGCTGCTCGTGCTCCTCGTCCTCTTGCTGCTGTTGCTTGTCCTCCTCGCCGTCTGCTTCTGATATGTCTGCGGGCTGCAGCTTCTGCTGCTGCAGCAACTCGAATGTCTGCTTCAGCTTCACGATCGACTTCGGCAGCAGCATCTTCGACAGCTTCTCCTCGTAGTCGATGACCGCATTGGATGCTGCCCCCTCGCTTGCCTCGCCAGCTGCTGCTGCCTCTGTGTCTGTCTCTGTTTCTGCGTCCGCATCCGCGTCGCCGCCACTCAAATTGAGTGCCTCGAGGCGACTGGGATTGTGTTGCTTGCGTCGCTTCTTGGCCGCATCGTTCAGAGCTTCGAGTAGCTGCAGCTGCATGGCTGCTGCGTTTGCTGCTGCCGCTGCCATCGCGGCCATGGCCGTCTGCTCCGCCAGCTCGCCGCCCTCGCCGACTCCCTCGGCGCACTCGTCGGCGTCTGGCGAGTCGTCGTCCACTGTCTGCAACTGCTGTGACACAGTTGTGTTGCTTCCCGTTGCCTGTTGCAGCAGCGTTGGCGACTTCGACTTCGATTCCGCGTCCAAATGTGGCGACATGGCTGCTGTGGTGGCCGCCGTTGTTGTTGTTGTGGTGCTCGCTGCAGCATTTGTTGTGACTGTGGCTTCATTCGTGCTGTTATTGTTGCTGCTGTGGTTATTGTTGTTGTTGTTGTTGGTGGTCGTGTTGCTGCTGCTGTTGTTGCTGCCGCCGCCGCGATTTGTGTTGAGTGTGGATGAGTTGGAGACATCGGAGAGCGCTGTGTCCTCGCTGCTCAGATCCGGCGGTGGGGTGGCATATATGGATGCTGCCATTTTGGATGATATTACTACATTGAATGGAATAGAAAATGGATGGCAATCAGTTAGACTGGATGGACTCTGGGTGGAGAGCGCGGTTGCTGCGCTTTAATTAAAGGAAGCCCCTAAAACTAATTGGGTGTCTAAAGTTGCGGGAAGCTTAAGCATGCCAGCTGAATACGAGGGATTTGATTGGGTTTAAGTACGAGCACGACTATAACTGTATCTGCGTGTATTTGTGTGTGTGCGGTGTGTAAGAGAGAGAGAGGGAAGGACAATCTACGGTATGAATAGCCTGAAGCTTAAATCGTGTTATGCTTCGCCTCCTACATCGCCCCATCGTATGTACTCAGCTCGCCCCACGCAAGCATGTTGCCAAAAATGCGCCACACACACACACACACACACACACACTCGCACACTCGCACACAGCTGCCTTAGAACATTTTGTGTCTCATTTCCTTATGCGCTTAATTTCATTTTTCTTTTGCCGCTGCCGTTGCCGTTGCTTTTGCTTTGCTTCGGCTGCTCTGTAATTTTTTTCCTCCTCTTGGCACTTTTTCATTTTTGTGCAAATTCTATGAAAAATTTTTCCATTATGTACACAAATACATGCGCACAGCTAAACGCACACACTCGCACACATGCACAAGAAAGTTTTTGTGTGTTTGTTATGCGCCCAGCTGCCAGCAAAGCCCACCCAACCCGCCATCCTCCCAACCACCCACCCACACACACACACACACACACACTATGGCACACATACACTTGCAACCCCATTTGCCGCACACGAAAATTTATACAAAGTCATCCGATTTAAGGAATACAAATTTTGCTTATTTTGTGCGAAGCACACACAAACTTTTCTGCTCTGCCGCCCCCTGTCCCTCCCTCTTCTCACCACATTCATCTACCCACCCACACACCCGCACACACACACACACACACACACGCTTAGTCAGTGTAATATTTGCCAACCCGGCTGAGCGCCCCGCAGCTCCCCTGGCCGAGACCATCACTTGAACTGCGCATAAAACTTATAAAAATTTTCTTCAACATGACTTGGTAAAATAAATTTGATTCTCAAGAAAGCAAAAGGAAGCCGACAACGACACGAAGACGGCCCACAAAAACAAGTGGATGAGGGAGGTGGAGGGTGGAGGGCGGACTGGGTGGCAGGCCAAGGCGAAGAAGTAGATGTAGAAGAAGCGGACAGGCGGCTGCCTGGCAACGTGTGGCAAGAAGGGGCCAAGGCAAAGGCAAAAATGTCGAAATAAACCGAAAAAAAATACATATATATATATAATTTTTTTCCCTATTTCTCGACTCGACTCGCAGGCAGAAGAAAAATATTCTCAACTATGCTGCAGACATAAATTAAGTTTCCATGGTTGGAAATTGGTTCTCTCGTAGATTTTGTTGCCTTGTTGTTGTTGACTTTGCTTTTATACAATTTCAGCAGCAAATTCAGCTCTCCGCCCGCCTTTGGTACTTTGAGGAGTTAAGCAAAAATGCCTGCCAGGATGTGCGCCATTTCAATGTATGAGTGTGCACGTGTATACGTGTAAGTGGAACTGTGTGTGTGTGGGCGAGTGGTTGAGTGTGGTTGGGATTTTTATAAAGCCTAAGGTAGTTTGATGTTATTTTATTTGATTTCTTCTTTTTTTTGCGCCTGCTCTTCGTCTGCTTAAATGAAAATGGCAAATGCCGCAGTGTAAACAGCGCAGTAACTCAACCTCATATAGTATATGTGCTATATATAGTGGTCATATTAGACTAAGGCCCGACGCCAAAGACAAACAGCGTCTAATTGGCAAATATTTGCATATTAAAGCACTTGGGCAGAGAGAGAGAGAGAGAGAGTTGCACTTTTGATCACGTACTCATTAATGTCGTTTGGCCACACTTAAATTCTGCGCCTGCTTGCAAATATAAGCTCACTGCTATGGAACTCAGTGGCGCTTTAAGTTTACGTTTGCTTCACTTCACTCGTTAATTGCGATTGCGATTGCGATCAGTTATTTTTTGCTCGCGCGGTTTGCTGAGTCGTTGGCGCATGCGCAGTTCGCTGCTGCTGCGCGTGTCCTGCCAAGTGGCTTGTTCGTTTTCAACTGTCGCATGACGCAGCACAAAAAAATTATTGTCGTCAACCGTCATAAGCGCAAAATCAAAACAGCAATAACATTGATACTAAAATCACACACATACATAGGCAGGCACAAATGTATCAATACACACCCCGCAGCACTTTTAATAGTTTTCCCAACACACACACACACAGGCACACACACACACACAAACAAAGACAGAGCAGGCAGATAGAGCGACCCACAGCATTTTTTCCAATGCTTTGCACCCAAAAAACCTCAATAAAACACCCCAAAATATCAAAAATCAAATAATTTCCCTTAAAAAAAAAAATAGATGTGCGCTCGCCAACAATGGAACGCGACAAGCGAGCAGCGCTGCTCGGAAAACCATTATTGCTCCGCCCCTTTTTTCAACTTTTCACTAACCACCACACACACACACACTCGTAGACTCGCACTCGCTCACACGCACACATGTTAAGGCTGTCGCTGTCTAACTCACACCAGCTAACCAGCAATGTTGACTTTTTTCGTGCTCGTGCCAATTTATCAATGTTCGATAGTTTTTCAATTTGTTTTTCCAGCTACCGTGCTTGTAGTTGTCGTTGTCGCTGTTGCTGTTGCTATCGATGTTGTTGTTGTTCTGCTTGTCATTGTTGTTGTTGTTGTTGCGCGCAGTTACATACATTTTTGTTATTCTAATGTATTCAACATTTTGTGACTTTGTTGCGACTTCTCGAAGGGTGCGGCCCCTGAAGACTGAATCAGATTTCGGTTATTATTCTTTCTTATTCGGTCTTCGACTATTGTGCTCATATCTGGGCAGTGAGTGCATTTGACAACTCACATTCATGTATGCCAGTTCTCTCAAGATGCTTTATGTGCACGCTCTTCTGCGTGCCCATAACTGATTAAAGCAATTGTGCCCGCCCCTCCCAGCAGCATCTTCTCCCTGCCTCACATCACTATTCACAACCGAAATAATTGCCTTCTTGGGCCGCAAAGATGAAAGGCGCACTCGGAAGTGCTGCAGCCCTTTTTTTTTTTTTTGGCTGGGACAGGGGTAGAAATTACAGCAATCATAAACGCCGAGAAGGTTGTAACAGTTAAATAATTGGTTATTTAATCTGCGGTCTCTTGGAGATGACAGCTAATTAGAAAGATCAAAAAGTCAACAATTTCTTCTATTTTGAAAGAAGGAAATGACTAAACTGACATTAAGGACTAAGAAATATAGAGCATATAATGATAAATATGACAAATAAAATATTCTTATGTATAACCAGAGATTTCAGTCTTGATTCAAATCAATAATGATATTGTCATTTTATTTTCATTTTTGACAACAGTTGAGCGCTGCGTAAGTTTGCTCCACTGTCTTGATTAGATTCTCATTTCCTTCTTCTTAATTTATTTATACCAAGAGAAATATTATAGCCATATATTGCGGGTCGATGTAAGTGTGCTACTATTTACAGCAAAGCTCCCCTGACATTTGCTATGCAATGTTTGTGTTTTTGCTTTGGGATTGATAGATTGATTTTGACTTTACAAGATGCTCGCATGTGTTGGTTAGTGTGTGTTCGTGTGCCACCCCTTTTGCGCCACAAAATAAACCCCACAAAGCGAGCGCCACACACATATACACTTTCCCCCCATTTTCCACATGACAGCACGAAAAGCGAAAGTGACTTGCCAGGTCTTGTCCGTCCGTCCGTCCGTCCGTCCGTCTGTCTATTTGTCTGTGTGCATGTGTGTGCTTGTTGTCTCTCTATCTGTTGTCCTGCTACGCAACGAGTTCGCGAGTCGCGTTGCGTTTGTGCCAAGTCCGATTCTCGCAACGTATTCGGTTTCAAGACATGCGCAGACCACACGCATCCGCTTGGCTCTCTTGCTACCTTTCTCTTTCGCTCTCTCTCTCGCGCTCTCTCTGTCACCGTCTGGCATGTTCGTTCATATGTTGGCATGTGTGTGCGTGAAATTCGAAATTGCCGGTTGAACGAACCAGGCGTACAAAATAGCCCAACAGCCGCAACAGCAGGAGCAACAGCATTTGAAATTCATTGGCCAGCGTCGGGAGGGATCATAGAGTGTTGGCGCTGCGAGCGTCGTAGCGTCGTCGTCCCAGTTGTCTGGCCACGTCTAGTGGTCAAGGTTTGCTATTGACTTTCACTTTCCCACATGGTCGGCAAAATGTCCACTGCAGTGACGTTGTGGTCGACGTCGCACATCGCACTTCGCACAGCGCATTCGGCCGCAGCCGAATAGCCGGCACTTTCGCTTTCGAAATTACTCATACGCACGCAGCGACAAGTGTGTGTGTGTGTGGGTGAGTTGGGGGGATTGGGATTGGGTCAGAGCAGGCGGGGAGCATAGGCGCATGTCTGTTGCTGGACAACAACTACACGTGTGCACGCGAAACGTAAACAAAGCCCAATGCCACACAACTTGAAAACTTTCCAGCTTACAATTACTACACCATGTGTCCTTTGGGTGTCAACTGGTAACTGGCCAACTGTCGCCTCGGCCTCCACAATTATTGTTATTACTCCAGAAATTTAAAACCAAGCAAGCGCGTTGAACCCCCGTTAACACTACTGACACCCGCCCACACCTCACTTGCATGCCATGCCATGCAAATGGACGCGTTGTCCCCGGGTAATTACGAGTTGAACGGGTCGGCGGGGTGCGTGCTCCTTTTTGACGGACACCCGTCGCAGGATATGATTGATATTCTTTTGTATTATGTGTGCTTGTCGCCCCATATGCCACACTCTACTCCGCATTGACACCCCCGCCCAGCTGTGGCATGCAATTAATATTTTTGGTGAAAATCAAATTGAAATTATTGCTGGCATCGACATCAACCCCGCATTGCGTCCCCTGTTTTCTAAAGTGTTGCGTTCGCTTTGGAGGCGGGACACTTTTGGTTGGCCGCTTAATGGACTGATGGATTTTGGGCTGTGCGACCCTGAAGTAGATGCGACAAATTGATTTTAGAGTGAAGCGCATTGTGGTCAGCTCTGGGTTGTTTATGTTATTTCAGTTCTTGTTGAGTCACTGACGACTGTCATTGCAATCTTACAGTGTGAATATTTCTTATGAGAATGGTAGGGTAACAACTTAAAAACTTAGAACACTATTCGTCTTTTATCTTTAATCTTTAAGCTAAATTCAAAACTTTATAACATGAATAACGTTTTCAAAATGTTTGAGTAAATTTCTCTGAATCAAAGTAAATTCAAGTTTGTTGTAACATTTAATTATTATGTTTATGCAGAATTTACAATAAAATTGTATTGTTAAATAAGTTGTTTATCACATGAAGTGATGCTTCTAAGTCAATTGTAGGCGATTCAAATATATACCTAGATATTAAGTGCATATTAAAGTTGGTAACAAACTTTTGCTTAATAATCAATCTATCTTCATACTTTCGCATTTATCAAATGATTATTTATTGCACATTTTAAGTGCAAATCAGCTTGCCTTTATCTCCTTGAGTTCAGCCTCGATTTACCCGTCTTGGGCGAAGTGTTATCTTAAAAATGGAATGCTATTATTACTTGTTGTCCCTGGGGACACGTGTGGGTGAATTGCGAGTAACCAAGTGGATGGACTGCTCATTAAACTATCGCATATATACCTAAATACATATGTAGTGTGTGCGTCAGAGAAAGAGCACCCTTCGAAATGGAATGTTCCCTGTTCTTTACAGTTGACTTGCTGCCAGAATTTGCAACATTTCTGCGTAACGTGCTCATTAGTAAAGAAATCTCATTAGAAACTAATGAACGCACGTTGGCAACATAACTGCAATAATAACACACAGACACACAGGCGCACACACTCTCGCATCTAATAATACTCGCAATTATTTGGTAGTCGCCTCTGCCTTTGGGCTGGCTCGCTCAGTTAAATTTTTATACATATTTTTTCCTCATTTTCACTTTCACATCTTCCGTGGCATCGAATGGGAGAATGGCGGACGAAGTGAAAAATTAATTTCCCCAGAATTATTTGCTGCGCCGTTCGAACCGAAACGCGACGACTAAAGCGAATCCAACAGCGAACAAAAAAAAAAAAAACAGAAAAAGGGAAAGCCAATGAGCGAGCAACGAGTGCGAGTACGAGTCAGAGTTATGCTTCCATCCTGCTCGTGCACTAAATATTTTTCTATCAAATATTATTTGTACAATAAACTATATGAAAATGTATGTGTACCATCCCCTGAGTGGTATGTGTGCCGCTCAGCTAGAGCGTGAGTGTGTTTGTGTGTGTATGATTATGTGTGTGTGTGAGTGTGAGTGAGGCATGATAAAATAAAAATACGAAAAATGTGGAAAAAATACAAGAAAAATTAATAATGAAACACACACAAACACCAACACAGAGACAAGGACAAGCACTATGTGTGTGTGTGTGTGTGTGTGTGTATAAGCTAAGCCATTTGCTTGTGGGTGTGCGTGTGTGGGTGTTATGAGAGAGGGAGCCAGAAATAATAATCATTTTTATAATAATGCAAGTGTATTTGACCGGACGCCAAGTTTTCGTAATGTGGAGGAGGCAATGGACAGTGGCAGGGGCGACCAGTGATCGTCATTATCGTCATCGCCATCGTTATCTCGCACACACGCATCTAAACGCATCCCCTAAAAGTATGCAACAAAAACTCGCACTCGTACTTTTACTTTGAAGCTCGCAAGAAAAATCTATCGCAGAAATTTTCACAACTATACGAAAAATAAGCAACAACAACAACAACAGCAAACATTGACAGCAGCGACAACAACAACAAAATTCCATAAATTTTTGCTGCTACGCTTTCGTCCTCGTTTCCACACAAACACACACTCATCTATATATATAGAGTGAGGGGAAGTTTGCAATTTTATCACACACAAACATACACACACACCCAAACATACATCGACAACGACAACGAAACTCACACACAACGCCCCCTCGTCCGCTTGCCCGCTTCCACACCCGCCCCCTGCACCCAGCCGGCATGCAGCAGCGACTTTATGAAACCATCAAATTATTTTCTTTTCCATTTCTGACACTCAAAAGAAACGAACGCAAAGAAAGCGGCAAACGGCGAGCGGCGAGCGGCAGGCAGAAGATGGAGAAGGAGAACAAAAAAGGAATTACATACTATGGACACAAAAGTTTGTGGAAAGAGGCAAAAATATTATTTTCCAGTTACACTCGGCTTCGTCTCGCTATGGTCGCCATGGCACATCCTTTACATTATTTTTCTGGCCATGCTGCTGCCTCAAAGTTTTGCGACCGATTCCCTCTTCCTCACCTCCCTCCCCCTCCCCCTCCCACACACACACACACACACAGTCAAACAGAACCCATCCAAATGCCTGCGGGTTACTTTTTGCTTCTATGTCTCTCTGTAGAAGTGTGTGTATAAGATTGTGTGAGTGTGTGTAGCTACTTCGTCTTATTCGAGTACGAAATTTTTATGAGAAAATGCCTGGCAGCTCTGCTCTGCTGCTGCTACTGCTGCTGCTTGAGTAGCTGAGTATTTGTGCGCCTGAGCACCCAGTGGGAACTGGCTGCATGAGAAACTACTTCCTTTGCTACTTGCTGTCTTGCAAGTACTTTGTTGACAGAACTTGAACGAAATTATTTTATGAGAAATATATGAGAAGAAATAACAATATATTCTATGCGAGAAAAAGGCTGGAACGAGTATTGTATAAGCAACATAATAAAAAATAGTATTTTATAAATCTTCTAATTAAATTTAAATGTAATTTTATGCAACACGAATGGTACTTTTTCTTAAACTCTACATAGTTTCCTCGCAAAAGTTCCTACTGGGCACTTGCTGCGTGAGGGTTTGAGCCAAGTTATAAGCCTCCACTGTGCTGTATATCAAAATATTTAAAAGCAAATATAATATTGGTGGGGTAAAAAGCACTGGGGAAATGGGCAGACCATAATAGAAAAACACTTAAGCAGCCGCCTAGTGGTCGATTGGGGTGGGATTGGTGCTCCAAGGCAAGGCAGGGCAACACAAGGCAAGGCGATAGCTGTCAGGGCTAAGGAACTTGCGGACTGGCGCCTTGCCCTATGCTATGCGAAATATCAAAAGGCATACAAAATGTAAAAATATTAATAATGAGCCGAGGGCTGACGCAGAGCGAGAGTAAATGAGAATGCGGCGAAAAAAAAACGGAATTGTGGAAAATTTATTGATTTTGACTTTGAGAAGAAAAAGAGAACACAAACAAAAATGAAAAAAAGATGAAAATAAAACAATAAGTAAATGCTTCAACAACACATGCTATAAATGATTGGTTGCCTGTTTATCAGGCACAAATACATATATAACAACATACATAGGCTGAGTATACATATGTAAGTGTGTAGTCGTATGCATTATACTGAAATTGATTTCGATCTTATCAGGCTTATCGTTGAAATTTTTATATTTTTATTGGCATTCGCATTAAAAATACTTAATCTCGCAGGCGGAGTTATTACAGAACCCACCCCAGCGCAATGAAGGGACCGAGCGCAATTTGCGAGGGAGACGAGCAGCGGGTGGCTCTTTAATAATGTCCATATCGAAATTTTACTTTATCGCGATTTTTTTCTCTGGAGCTGGCCTTTTTTTTAGTGCCCCGCATCCCGCTTGGGCGCACATACAAACAAACGTACATACGCACATATTATTATTATTATTATTTTTACGTTATTAGCACCCGTAGGGTCCTCATGGCGTATGCGTAATGCGCGATAAAACTCGTGTCAAAGTGGTTCAGCATGGCTGTGTGCTGTTTGTGTGAGTGACTGACTGTCAGCTAATGAGACTTTTTAATAAATTGCCCCACCATTTTTAGTACAATTTTCATTATTAATAAAAGTTTATGACATATATATCAGCTATATGCGTTTCTGTGTTGTGTGTGCTTGTGTGTCGCTGTTGTTTAATAAAACAACAGGGCTGAGTAACGGCAGAAATGGCAACTGGGGGATATCCTGTAAGTCATTCTAAAATAAAATGAACTTGTTAGCAAAGGAAGGAGAGAAAAGCTTTCCCTATGCTACATTTTTCTTTTATGCAATTTATATCTATCTAGAAAAAATATTAAGGCCCGTTTTCTCTAACAATGTTATTAAACATTTTAGCAACCCAAAATTGACATCTCCCCTAACACTTCAACAACTTTCAATTGAGCACTTGATGTCAATATGAAAACTAAAGAAAATGCGTAAAATGTATGCATTACTACCAACGACTACTCATCGTATAGATAATAATCATTATCGTATTAACTCTAATCGTAATCATAGAAAATATATCAGTCGCCATTTGTAATATTTACAGCACTTTGGGCTGCCCGCCTTGCCCCTTTCTTTTATGGTTACAGGGTATAAAAAGCAAGCACACAGAATTTATTAGTTCAATTAAATTTCATAAGTTCCCATATTCATTTGAGTGCGAGTGGTTGAGTGTGTGCGTCATGGCGACGTCAAAGTGCGATGTGCATTAGAGCGCCTAAAAGTAGATAGTCACAAAATGTAGATACTCGTCATAATTATCATTTTGCATTTTATGAGCCGAATCCTTTTCGAGCGACTAATGCTAAGGGCAACGAATTGTATTGGGGTTAAACAATTTGAATAAATGCATTGCATTTCAAAAATTCATAAATTTTAGACGAAATTTTTAAAAGCCGCCAAGATTCAGTGAAGCGATAAATGAAAACTCCCTTAATCAACAGATTAACCCTTTTCGGCCAGCAGATGTTTTGCCCACATTTGTGAATTCAAATTTCTCCATTTCTACCCCAATTTACATGCATAATAAGTTGGTTATACTTAGGATACAGATTAACTACACTATGATATTGAATATGTAATATAAGTGTGTCAATTTCCATAAAGTTCTTCAGGCCAATTTCGAGTAACATTTTCTTCTTTTTGTCAATTGGAAATTAACAGCACACGGGATAAGCATTAAGCAATGTATTGTTTTAAACTGTAAGCCAATTCGATAAGCCAATTTTAAGTTTATTTATATATGTTTCGATTTGAATTGAAGCAGGCAAATTTGACTAAGGTTCTATAGTATTTGGGTTGCAGTTGCAATACTCGTAGTTGGATTGATTAACTGTTGTTGTGGCATATAGATCGTGGGACTCACAGTGTCTCTAGTCAGAGAGCGCACCTTAATCCTACGTGTAAACTTATATGAAAATAAACGCGCAACGTTACGGGTTGTATTACGATACTTAGCATGATTTGCAACGGCATTATGGTAAACAAAAAGACGAGTACGATTGACCACAACTCATAGCAAGAATGCAACATTTTTTGGGTTTTTAACTGCCAAACGTTTCAGATGTTTGTCGTTTAAGTTGTTACAGTTGTTGTTTACATTTGTGGGCACTTTCTTTCATTTTTTAATAGACACTTTGTTTTGGCCGAGCACTTGGCTCCAGTTACATGGCTTAAATCGAATCTTATTTGTATTCTTCGCATTTAACACAAGACACACTCAGAGAGATTGGCATTTATTATTATCATTCGAACTCTTGTTGTTGTTGTTGTTGTAGCTGCTGTCGATTGGTTTGTTTGTTTGTTGTTGTTGTGGTTGATTGAAACTTACAGAACTTGTACAGGGCGTTTCACTTATTTATCATACCGACAAGTCTAGCACGCCGTTGTGGTGGCCACGCGCGGCTACTTCTGCACCACGTACGCGTTTTCTGTAGACTGATTTGGGTTTTTCGGTTTTTCCGTTTACCAGCCTGTCGCCGCCAAAGCAATTTCTCCCGCCCCGCTCGCTGCCCCGCAAGGATGCACAAACTCCCACACACAAACACACTTGAGAGAGACAGAGAGCCAGTGAGAGCGCAGCCAGTGCACAAGAGAGCAATGGCCTAAACCAACAACCACCACCAACCATCATCATCATCATCGCCACCACCATCAACTCTACTCCCTACTTCACAACTTCGGATAGCAGCGCTCTGTTGCTATTTTGTTTACTTTCCCTGCGTGGGCGTCGAGAGCAGTAGGCATGAGCGCATCTAATTCAAAAATATGTCGCAAATTTTAGTTGGCTGCGCTTAAAAATTATTTAAACTATTTTGTTGCCTACTTTTGGGCGCCCATTTAATTTATTTCCTTATTTTTTGCATTGCTTCAGCATACCTGCCAGTACATGTTCATCTGTACGCTAGTATACAGCGCGCCCACTTGATGGATTCGCCAACACACACATAGGCACACACATAGGCACTGGTGAGACACCCTCAGTGGGCAGGACATGCGCTGTGGCAGGCTAAGTGCCGCTCAGGGTAACATTTCCTTTTTCTCCCTGCTTTTTTTGCCGCTCCACGCGTTTTTTAATATAGTTTATCAACATGTCGTAGTCTCTGATAAAACAATCATCGTTTATGGTGCAACACGCTCGAAGCAACTCACACACACACACATGTCGGCTGTCGCAATTGAGATACTATTTTGCCCCTCGCACCCAACAGGCTGCAGTCTAAATGCCAAGGGTGGCAGTCGCTGAATTGAGTCAAGTTCTTAGACAAATGTCAAACTGGGTTAAATTCAAATGCAAAAAAAAAAAAAACAATAACAGAAAACAAAAAACCAACCATAAAATTGGGTAATGATTTTTCAACAACTGCCAAGGCATCGCCACCAATACTAAGGTGAATGCGAATGCGTAACGTAGCGTGCGCCTCGTTAACGGCAACTCCTTGAGCTCACAACTCCAAAAGAACCCCCCCACAAAGGAACTATACGCCGGAAATGACAAGGCATAGCTTTCGCATTTCTTTTAAACTACAAAACAAAACTAAAAACGCGAAAGCAAAAGTATAAATGAGCCAAACTAGAGACTGTTCGACGAGCTGACACACTGCATACAAATAATAACCACATCCTTCAAATAAATTACTGCGGTCTTTATTACAAATGTAAAAATCATGTTGTAAATATCTCAGTTGTATTTTATATAGTTTGTCGAACTAATTTGCGGTTAAATCTTCAACCTAAATCTAAACTCCCTATACTACTCAGCAACCTATTGGTCCTAAAATTGTTTTTAATATTGTGCCAGTTACATTTTTAGACACTCAGCAGTTTAGCCTTGCTTTGAGAGAGTATGCAGGAATAATGAAAAATAAAAGAAAATACAGCGAAATCAAATATGCGCTTAACACGAAATATTCAAATTTTCTGTACGTTTGCTAGGGACCTGAATTTTTATTTGAGTTTTTATATGCTATATAATTCTGCGTCTGCAATATTGCTCGCAGCGACTTTTCAATAAACAGCCACTGCCTTTCGGAATCGTTTACTTGTCGCCCTTGCTGCTGTTGGAACTTTTGCGTTGTCGGTGCTGTAAAAGTTCTTGGTATTGCTCCATGGAGCCATCCTCGTGCTTGGAGGTAAACTGCTGCTGGTGCTGCTGTGACTGCTTCGACGACTTCTCATCGCCGGCCCCTTTGCCCTCGCTGTGCTTTTTTTTGGCACGTTTCGACTCCTTGATTTTATCACGCACACGTTTTCCCAATCGCGATGCGGCGAGCACCTGATTAACCTTGGAGCTCTTCAGGTAGCGTGTACGCCACGACTGCACAAAAGAAAGAGCACATTAAATTGTTAACAGTTTAAACTATTTGCGCGAATACGAGTATTGTTTGCAAATTACCTCGGAATTCGTTTCCTGCAGCTTTTCGTGCTCATCCTCGCTGGTGTTCAGCGATATCACGTCGTTGTCCTCTTCTTCGGGCTCCGGCAGTTTCTCGGGCTTGACTTTAACAGGCGACTCTTCTGTCACTTGGGACAGCTCTTCAATCATTTCGTTCTCTAGATCACCACCAATAGAAATGACATCATCATTCTGATCCTCGTCGTCCACAATAGAATTGTTTAGCTGCGGCTGCTCAGGCTCCACGATTGATGTTTGTTTGCTGCCAGAGGGCTGCTCAACAGCTTCTGCAGCTGCATCAATTGCTTCAGCTGGCTTCTCCACAACCTTCTCCACAGCTGTCGCCTCAGATGGCGTCTCTACTTGTACAGTTTGGACCGCTGGCTGAGCTTCAATTTCCTGTTCGCTTTCCTCTCTCACCTCTCCCTCTTCGGGTTCGCTTAGTTCAGCAGGCTCCGGTTGTGGTTCTGGTTCTGGCGCTGGAACAGCTGAAGCTTGCTCTACTGGCTCTTTTTGCTTTACCGTTGCCTCGTCGTCAGTGCTATCGCTAATCAACAGCGTTTCCGGTTCTGCTGGTATGGGTATGACATCCGGTGAAGCCGAGCGCGACTTATTCGACTCTTGATTTATTTCTGGCGGACTCTTTGACTTGACCGCTGGTCTTAACTCCTTCTCTGGTGTTTTAGTCGAGATGCGATAATTGCGCTTCAGTTTGATCTTTTTTTGTGCTGGAGCCGGAGCTGGAGCTGGAGCTGGCGCAGTTGTTTCCTTGGCCTTGCTGCCATTCGATATTTGTGCTTGTTCCCGGGCTAATCTCGTTGACTGTTCGCTGGACTTGCGTTTGCTGCTAGCTTGCTCAGAGTTTCTGTGACTGCGCTTCTCTCTGGGCTTATCTTTTTGCGAAGGTCGTTTTGCCGTCTCCTCGTCATCGTCTGACTTCACCTCAATCTTGGTAATGGGCTCCATGGCCAGCTGAGAGCGTATGGCACGAGCACGGGCCTGCAGTTCCAACAACTCCAGCACACTGATTTGTCCATCCGCTGGCAATCAGAGTGAGGGATGAGAGTTTATTAGAAATCGAACATAAATTATAGTAGGCAATTGCTTTGAAACTTGCTCGGAATTTATATCTACTTACGTTCCTTATTTTCATTGGTTTTATTGGCTCTTTTAGCGTTAGATTTTCGCAATTTCTTAGCTGCAAAAATAAAAAGTAAAATTTCAAAAACAGGCAAAAAGACGTGTTTTCAAATTAAGAACACAAAATTAACTGCAAGTCATGGCTACCGAGGCGAAGTCAACAGAAGATGTGAGCAAAAACACCGATCTAGAGGATCCAGTTCCTCAAGATGAATCCGAAAACGACCATGAAAAGTTCATAGTACGTTTGAACGGTCAAAAGGATTTGGAGCAGCGACTGCGCGAATTTAAAGCTGCCTGCGATGCGCACGAGAAGCATGCGCGTAAACGACGCCGTCGTCGCTACTATCACATGGGCCTGGTGGCCAAAGTCGTGATGGAGACGACGCATGACGAGCTGCGTCGTATGCTCGAGCACGGCACCTTCACCTTCCATGTCGACATGGTCGCCTTCAGGCCCGAGGAGCTGGCCACCATCTTGGAGACCTTGAGCATTGCTATCTCTGCGCACGCCGACGAACGTGAGCTGCGCACTGCCACAGGCTTGGCTGTCGAGATCAACGGCGACTGCTGTCGTATCGGGCGGCTGCGCAACAATTGCACCACCATGTTGGCACGCGGTGCGGTCCTGACATTGACCACGGATATAGCTTATCGCTATGCTGGCTTTAGGGAGATTGTCTATGTCATCAATTTGCATGCCTATCTCGCCTCGATACGCCTGAATGACGTTCTGCTCATTGGCCGCGAGGTACGTTGTCGTGTGGTCAAAACACTGAACGAGGCGCTGGCTGTCTTGATTATCGATGCGGGCTTGTTGTCTTCGTATGACTTTATTGAGCTGCCACGACAGTGTCATGCTCTGTCGCCCGATATGTATTGCGAGCTGTTCACCAGCGATCTGGAACGTGCGGCGAGCCTGAAGGCGAACTATGTGGTGATGCCAAAGATACGTTGCAAATCCTTTTTGCGTGCCTTGTCGATGGCCATCAAGACCAGTTACGAGTTCAAGTTGATTGGCTGCATTGACTTTGAGTATGTGCGCACCAATATGCTCGATTTGCTGGGCATTATTAAACTGTTGGATTACATTTGGATACCGGATATGTTCACCGTTAATTGCTGCGTGTACAATTACATCATGGAGGACGCTCTGCCTATTGCCCACTGCCAAAAGAAGCCGGTGATTGGCACGGTGCCGCTGGAGCGTTGCAACGACTTCAAACGCTTCGAGTTGCACGAGTTCCTCTGGAAGATCGATGCCATCCACATGCAGAAGAGTCCATGGTGCAACAAATATCCGCTGATTGTCAAGAAACTGATGCCCATTCGTGACTATCGCATTGGTGTCGTGCAAAACCAACAGCAGGTCAAGAGCATTCTCACATCCTATCAGACGATCATCAACTTTATCATACGCACCATCTCGACGATCGAGTGTCAGGCGATCTTTGTGTTTGCCAAGTGCGAGAATGCCAGCGTCGCTCTCGCTCGCTCTGAGATCTATTGTCCCGTATATATGATGATGCCGCTGCTCGAAGACGACGATGAGCCGACAGTGCGATGCAAGTTTGATTTGGCGCGCACTCTGCATCTGCGTCGCAATATGCATCCGGTGCTATATACCCCTGATCTGAACGAATGCGGCTACAGTCCGATTGAGTTCGGTGTGGATTATATGCGCCGCAAGGGCTGCTTGGAGGTGGGCGACTTTGTGGTCACCTTGGAAGTGGGCAAGGAGGAGGATGACAATGTTGTGCTGGGTATTGGTGAAGATGTTTGCGTTCTGCGAGCTTTCTACGTGGCGCCCGTTTTCAACTGCGAGAAGTTCAAGTATGGTACATGAATTCTCCAAACAATCCATGACGTGCAGTTGTACAGACAATACACATAACCAAAAAAAGCCAAATTAAATGTATGTAAGCTAAGCCACCAACAAGTATTTTTGGGAAATAGCTGCTCGACCAACTCCTTGACACGGTAATGATATTAGTTATATTTTCCACTTACCGCGCCGCGATTCGCTGCCTCCAATGTCGCTATCCGACGAGATCTCCTCCAGCGAGATGTGTTCTATAAATAGAGAAACGTTTAGCGTATTCTCTGCAACTGCAAACGTGGTGGTCACGTACCCTCCTTGTGTTCTACGTCTGAGTCCTCCGAACTCTCTGTGTCTGTGGGGCAGCGAGTATCTGCTATGATGGACTTCAAGCGTTTAGTGGAAATGCAGAGCAGTTCATTCAAACACAGTTCCTCAATTTCATCCAAACTGGTCTTCTGCAAGTTAGAAATTTAATTTTAAATGGAATTAACTGTTATTTCCACTCCATTTACCTTAAGAAACTCTGGTGCCAGATTCATAATGGTCTTTGGTTTCAGGGTGCCAAAGATTTGTTTGACCAGCTCCAGGCGGTCGTCGATGTAGTGAGAAATGGGCTGCAGTGTTCGATCTTCCTCGGATTTCTCCTTCTTGATGCTAATTGGCTTTGGTATTTGTTCATCTTTGCTACGTTTCTTAGAGCTGCTCATAATGTGGCTTCCTCGAAGGGAAATAAACAAAAAACTCAACTATTTGTTTATTTGTGGTTTGTGCGAAAACTCCGAAAACCGAAATCAGCTGCTCTGGCCAGTGTTGCCACACTGTGTTTGGGGCCATAACCAGTGTTCAGGCCAAATTCTTAGGCAACAGCTGTGTAAATTATTCAGACAATTGTATTATTTAGTCTCATTTAAATTGAATTGTGTTGTGTTTGCGTTCATCTAAAATAATTGGAGTAAGTACAATGTACATCGAAAACATACTTGTTAAACAATCAATCGTCGGCAAAAGCAGCAGGTACTCTTTTGTTAACATTACGATCATTACTATTTGCATATGGCTCGATAGATATGGGTTTCGCCGCTGAAAAGTTTCCATGCAGTATAGTTTGCACAAATGCTTTCACTATTTATTTTGAAAGACAAACTTATGTGCAAATAAAAATGAATTGAAGTCTTCTTTTTATGTGTGGTATTTTTGGTTTTTGCCTTTATTGTTGCAGTTTATTTTGTTCGATATAGTTTGGTCACATTGCCACCCATATGTTCATATGCGATAGAGCGAGCGAGACGCGCGTTGTTAGTTTTCTTTCGCAAAAGAAATATAAAACAAGTAATTGCTTTAGAACGTCTTACAACAATATGTGTGTGCGGAGGTGATGTTTGAACAAAAACGTAACTAACACGAAATTGAATATGGAACGTTTGTAAAGTGATAAGTTGAAACTAATGTGAGTGTGCAAAGTAATAGAAGCACACAAACACATGTAACTCATAACGAACGACGAGCAGAAAGGCGAATCGAAAAAAGGCGACTACAAAGCAATTAGAATATGAGTATTTCGCGTGGTAGCACTGCGCTAGATTTAGCGCCGCTGCTCGATGCGAGCAACAACAGCGATAACAGCGACAGCGAGACAAAATCAAATGGAGCTCTGTCGAGTAGGGACAAGGAGCGCGAGCGAGAGAGAGAGCGAGAGGATGCCGACTCAGCGCTGTTCGTGAAGAAGGTTGGCAGCGCCGTCTTCTATGGCATCTCATCGTTCATGATTACAGTGGTCAACAAGACCGTGCTGACCTCATACGCCTTCCCATCGTTCCTGTTTCTCAGCCTCGGCCAGCTAACCGCGAGCATTGTGGTGCTCGGCGCCGGCAAACGTCTCAAGCTGGTCAACTATCCGCCGCTGCAGCGCAACACGTTCGCCAAGATCTTTCCGCTGCCCCTGATCTTTGGTTTTAACATGATCTTTGGCCTGGGCGGCACCAAAGCACTAAGTCTGCCTATGTTTGCGGCGTTGCGTCGTTTCTCCATTTTGATGACAATGCTGCTGGAGCTGAAGATACTTGGCGTTCGACCGACGACCGCTGTGCAGATCAGTGTGTATGCCATGATCGGGGGCGCTTTGATAGCAGCCTCCGATGATCTGTCTTTCAACATGCAGGGCTATACGTATGTGATGATCACCAATGCGCTGACCGCCTCCAATGGTGTCTACGTCAAAAAGAAGCTGGACACCTCCGAGATTGGCAAATACGGTCTGATGTTCTACAATTCGCTGTTTATGTTTCTGCCTGCGTTGCTGCTCAACTATCTGACTGGGGACCTGCAGAAGGCGCTGGACTTTCCCAGCTGGAATGATCCGGCATTTGTGCTGCAGTTCCTGCTCAGTTGCGTGATGGGTTTCATCCTCTCATACAGCACCATACTGTGCACGCAATTCAACTCGGCGCTGACCACGACGATTGTGGGCTGCCTGAAGAACATTTGCGTCACGTATCTGGGGATGTTTATTGGCGGCGACTACGTGTTCTCGTGGCTCAACTGCATTGGCATCAACATCAGCGTCTTGGCCAGTCTGCTGTACACGTACGTCACATTCCGGAGGAAACAGGCGCCCGACAAGCAGTCATCCCATCTGCCCAGTTCCCGTGGCGAGAGTGTCTAGTATAGATGGAGAGATGCTATAGAGATGCTATATGCCAAAGCCATAAATGTTTGTTTGTACCAATAGAAGATGGAGTTGAGAATTGAGCAGAGATCGGAGATCGTATCTGTAACTATAACTAGATTTGCTACTGTACATATGTAGTTATGTATTTAAATATTTCATTAGCTCTTACGTAATTTAAATGTCTTGTAAATTTACTACTTCATATGCAAATGCTGAGCCACAAAAACTATTTGATTAATAATTGTAATCTAAAAGTGTCATAAGTTCAAGAAACGCCGACGTCAACACCTCCAACATAACAACCGATAAACGATAATTTAATACAAATATATGTGTAGAATTGATCATACAATTTGTTTATATAGCGCTGCACAACTTGATAAGATTGCTATGCGACAGAGAGAGTATGAGAGAGAGAGAGCACAATGATAAGATATGAGAACTACTCAAAAATCTTTCACAATTCGCCTTATTTTCTATTTAAGTACAGAATCTGTAAAAGCAATAGTAAATTATATCAGACCCAGTTTGATTTTTTCAGTTTTCGACCGCGATAATTAAACGATAATTATAAATAATAGAGCAATAGCTGAATGTGTTAATTGGAGTTAAAGCTTCTTGTTGTCTTTATATTATTTTATCAAACTGAACGGAAGTCTGTTTCTCCATAATTGCTTTAACAAACCTAATCTTAACTCGTCTCAACATGAAGTTAAAATTAAAGAAAGAAACTAATCATTGTATCAGTCCGAACACAAGCTTGTTTCTAGTAATTGTTTGTTTGTAATCGTAAACCTTAACATGATTTTTAATTGAGTTAAAATTAAATTGTTGTTAATTTCTTAATTAAAGTCGAAGTTGTTAGTTCCTATATGTGATTAGCTTGTTCTTAGATTTGTGTTGCTAACCCCAAGTGAAAAGTTCAATAATTTGAGTTATTAAGCTCTAATTCAGCTAGAGTCAAAGTTTTGAGATTATTTCTTGAAGCAGAACGGAAGTCTGCTTCCATCTAATTACGCTGATAAACCGAATGTAAGATAATATGTTTTCAGCTTCAACTATTCCGCAGTTATCACAGTGCACCGCAACGCTTATCTTGTCCAAATATAATTAAACTTTCTATATTTGTGTATATATACGTTAATTATGTAATGTAATACATATATACTCTATGTATATTCATGTGTCAACTGTGCAAATTACTCATCAGTAAAAAAAAAAACAACGAAAATAATAAAAAATTGAAATAACTAAACAGAGGAACAGAAGATAGATTGGTTGCCGGTCGGATGGATTGCCGTCTGCTTGGTTATTTCGCTCTATGTTTTGTTTTTGTTTTTTGTGTTCTGAAGGTTCAATTGTGATTATAAACAAAGAGTGGAAGTCACAAAAAATAAAACCGGTTATTGGATTTCTTTCGGTGTTTAACATTAACCGTTGTGGGGCGGCAATGTTTACTTCTGAATCTCTTTCTACTGACAAATTGTTCACTTGAAGCTGCGGCTAAATACGCACATATTATTGAAGCCACGTACAAAGCGCCGCTTAAACTATGGACAGGTATTCAGGGTCGCATTGAAGAGTCGAGTCATACATACATAATCATTATAGCTGCTGCTGTTTGCCGATGAGGTCAACTACATAGGTGCTGAGATGTGTTTGCATAGCAATGGAGGGACGCTGTTCACAGTTTTAGTCTGACAATGTGTCGATTGTCGACTGTCCCACGTCTCTCATGTATACCCTGCAATCCAGCGACACAGCTGCAGATCAAGTACAATTTGTTCATTATTCACCTGTCTCCACAGAAATGATGCGACAGTGCTGGCGTAACCCATTGCCGCTGGTGCAACGCGGCTGGCAAAGCACCATGCCACGGGCACACTTCCGCAACATGGTCACAGATGTACCCACTGAGCAATTGGATGCCTACGAGCGTGAACACCTCAAGCATCGCATACAGACATCGGCATTCCAAAAACTGCTGCTGGGGGCGGGTTCGTCCATTGCCGCTCTGGTGGACCCACGACGGTAAACTTATTTTTAGTAATTCCAGTTAATGAATCACAGTCTCAGTTAATCACTGCTGCTCGTTGTTAGCCATGACATGATCGCCTGCTTGGGCGAGACGACGGGCGAGAATGCGCTTTGGAATATTTTGGACAGCATGGAGAGCTGCGAGGAAGGACGACGCATCCTCGCTGAGAAGCCGCGCATCAACACACAGACCATTGATTTCAAGTGCTTAGAGGCGTTGCCGCCGGACACCTTTGGTGCCACCTATGCCAAGTTCCTCAAGGATAACGTAAGCCGCCAACAAGACGTCACCTTGTAGAAAGCATAAAATTTCACTTCTTACTTGCAGAAAGTGACACCTGATTCACGCATGGAGGTGCGCTTCCTTCACGATCCGAAGTTGGCCTATTTGATGACCCGCTATCGCGAATGTCACGATCTCGTCCACACTGTGCTAAACATGCCAACCAACATGCTGGGCGAGGTGGCAGTCAAGTGGGTGGAGGCCTTAAACACTGGACTGCCTATGTGTTATGGCGGCGCCGTCTTTGGCGCAGTGCGTTTGCGACCCAAGTGAGTTGGCAATTCTTGTGGTTCTATTGGGTTAATTGCGAAATAATAATGCGACATGCGTGTGCCACTTTTAGGCAACGTCGAGAGTACTTGAAGCGCTACTTGCCGTGGGCCATCGAGAATGGCAAGCAGATGAAGCCACTGATGCCCGTTTATTGGGAGCAGCGATGGGAGCAAAACGTGCATGAATTGCGCGCCGAATTAGGCATTAAAGTCTTGCAATAAAACGCCATTACCATTATTTTGTTTAAATAATCGATTAGTGTTTGTACAATGCGCGGGTATAATATGGGTTAATCGAACATCGCAGTGGAAAAATAATTTATCGGTGATCTAGTATATTTAGATGCTTATGTTATTTTATCGGATTTCTATTTTTTCGAGTCATTGTGGTCAGCTCAACTAGAATGTAAAAATAATGAAAACAAGAATTCACTTGCAGGATTTAAGTTTGGCTGATTAATAAATTGATTTAATAGAATTAAATCTCGCGGGAATAAGGCGAGATTTGCAGCACTGAGTGTGATCATCATGCGGTGACGATCTGGCAACCCCAATTGTGATGTTTTGCTGATGTGTTGTGAGAAGCTAATGGATAATTATTTATTAAAAAGTCACTATGGCTGACAAATTTAATGGATTTAGCCACGACGAAATACTCAAAATTGCAGGACACAAGCAAGGCGCCATAGCCAACAGCAAAGAAAGAGGTAAATAACAAATGCTTAACTTGTTTTTTTGGTGAATTTGCGCGTGTGCGTGTGCTAAACAAAACAAATGTTAACATACGTGTGTGTGTGTGCTCGTTTTAACTTACAGCAAGGCAAATGCTTATAAGCCAGCCGGGTATAAGGCGGATGCCGGATAAGCTGGATAAGCCAGATAAGCTCTTCCGCCAGGCGGATCAATTGCGAAAGCAACAACAACAGCAAAAACAGCAGCAGAAGCCTCAACAAGCTAAAACGAAATCAAGATCAACCACGCCCACAGAGCCACCAAAAGAAGTATCAACTCCCACGCCCAATGAAGCATCGTTAAATCTCGAAGGTGGCCTTTCAGAGTCTCTAGTTCAGGCGCTTTACTGCGGACCTATCACTATCAACAAAGCGATTGCCACGTCTGAAGCTAGCGATGACAATTCAAGTTGTAAGCCAAGCAGCATAGACAATGATAATGATGATCATGATGATGATGCTGCTGCTAGCACCAAAGATTCCACTGGCGATAAGCTGAGCATCGATTCGCCCTTTAAGGGAATTTCACTCAAGGATTTTGAGCAGCATCGCAAGATGATCGAGGAGCAGAATAAGCAAAAGAAACAGATGCTTTACAAAGCCATCGAGCAGCACACTCAAAAAACCGCCGCTGAATCTCGAAAAATCGAAGAGATTCGCCATGAACTGTCGAAACTGGAGAGCGATCTTGCAGTGGATGTCGCGCTACTTCGTAAGCAGATTGATACTGCCTGCATACATTTCGCTAATGTGGAGTAAGATCTAGAATAACTATAATGGATTCAGTTCTAATTGAAAGTTTCATAACAGGAAACAGTACATTAAAATTGAGGCACAGTTTCTGAAGGCGAAAATCGATTTGCACAATGCATCCGAGAAGAAGGAGCTGCTAACGGAACATCTCTGCACGGTAATTGCCCACAACGAGGATCGCAAGGCTCAAAAGTTGACGGAGTTAATGCAAAAAGTGGGCTTATCGCCAACTGAAGACGATCACCCTGAAACAATAGAAATTAATTGAAACTATCTGTATGTCGAATAGCTGAAAATCATTGCCCAACATTAATATGATATTAATATGTTGTAACTTACGTGTTTTAGCTGTAAGCTTAAAGTGCAAATTGCAATAATTAAATGTATGTACGTTAATTATTTAAAAGCCTTGTTTTGTTTACTTCTGCAACTGGCTGGCAACTCTGCGCGTTATTTGCTTCGCCAGCCCTGGTTTCACAGCTGACGGCAATGAACGCGTGCACAGTTTGAAACATAAACAAACATTTTCAGTTATTGTTAAGTTAAAACATTAGCAATTAAGATGGCAGGACGAGGGCGCGGTGGTAAAACAGGCACACTGACGGCGGAGCAGATGCAGGCGCTGGGCTGTGTAGGTAAAGACATGCCACAAGTGCAATCAGCGCCGCCTCCAACTTTTCCCCCTGTGCTAAGCAAACCCATAACACTGGAGGTGAGTACAATATGCTCATTAACTTAGGAAATTATAAATATAACCCACGTTTCAAGTTTGATTGGCTTCCATCCTTTAAGAGTAGCTAGACAAGTCGTGATAACTAAATTGGCAGCACTGATTCTTCCAGACAACCACAGCGCAAAGCTATCAACTGCTGTGGAAGGAAGACTTTCTGAATCGCATGAGGGACTCGCCATACTATATTATCTCAGCCAGCCAGGAAAAGAAAAAAACAGACGTTAAGGATTGGCGAGAGGTGAGCAGAAACCAATATGAAATACCAACTCCCAAACAACTTTTCGATCTTTTTTAGAAAGCGGTAGATCGCTTGAAATATCGCGCTCAAGCCGAGTTTAATTACAAAGCGATGCCGAAAGAGCTGAATGCCACAAGCAGGAAGCGCACAGCAGCCGAGTTGCGACCCAAACAGGTCGAGAAGAAAAATAAGAACATTGAAGATAGACTGAAACAGCTGGAGCAGAAGGAGCTCAAAAGTGGGGGCGGCGGCGACAATGACAACGACGAAGCCAAGCAGGATTCGGACTCGGAGCGTGAGGATGAGCAAGAGGATCCTGATGCTGCGTTGGACGACGAAATGGACGAGGAGAACGACTACGCCAACGATTACTTTGACAATGGTGAAGCCTACAACGAAGAAGACGACAACATGGACGACGGACCCGTTTACTGAACAACAATTAAATGCAGTTATCAAAAGTATTTTTGTTGGGTTTTGTGATTTACTAATGCGCCACTTTAAGCTTATTTAACACGAAGTTTTTTTTAACTTAATCCAAGTTGCTGGGGGGGCTGTAGTTCAAGTGGATCAAGCCCGAGGACTTCACCTGCAAGTAGAGTGGATTAGCAAGGCATTAATTGACTTGGTCGAGGACAACTTACGAAGCCAATGGTGCCAGCCAAGACCAAGATGCCGGTCAAGAGGGCGGCGTTGTACTTGGTCTGGTTCTGGCTGTACTGCTCCTTCCAGTCACCAGCGGGAACGGGCAAATCGTTCATGGTGGAGTGCTGGTGGTGGCCGCCACCGTGGTAGGCAGCACGCGACATGGCGCCAGCTGAAATACATGCAAATGTTAAATCAATAAATTTCAATTGATGATGCACTAGCCAAGTTGGTCACATTATGTAATTTTTAAGGTTAACAAAACCAGTGGGAAATATGCATTAAATACGCTTGCACTTACCATTTCTGAACAACAGTCCTTGTTTGACGATGTGCTTGACCAACATGTTTGCTAAAAGTATATGAAGAGATAATATGAATTATATTTTTATTAGAACTTGTATTTTCTGGTTAATTTCATTCACTCACCAGTGTTACTTATGTATCAGCGACCAGTGTGACCAGCTGTCAGAGTTGGATAAATACTGCACTCAATACTGTGTTAAGTTGGCTGCGCGCAATTTTGCACTCACATGAAGTTGGCGTCGTTCGCAACGGTGATGATGCTGGTGGTGGTGGCTCATCGATCAGCTGTTTTTGGCGGAGGCGTTCTTCAGTTTTGGGAAACAATTGCAATTACACGGTTACGATTAAGCAGATACAGAGAGTGATCAGACTGCCACATAACATTCCTTCGCCATGCTGACCATTGGCACCTTGGCTAACATCAAGCACATATTGCAAAAGGAGCTCTTTAATGCCAACGGCAGCAACAGCGAACGTTTGCTTTCTGTGGTGACGGTGACGAAGACTTTCAAGAAGAAAGACAAGCGGGCCTGCTACCTTTGTGTGGTGACGACGGCGCCCCCTGTACCTGTGGTCACTCTGTGCCTGGTCAAACAGTCCGAGCAGCGGGAAAGCGAGTACAAGCGCAAGCGTAGCTGGCAGCTGGATGAGATCAAGTGGATCGATGGACGCAACGAACAGTTTGAGACGCACGAGTTTGACATACAGTTGGAAAAGCTCTACAAGTGGTATGCGCTCAATCTACATGAGCGACAAAACTTTCTGGCCGTACTCAACAGGCAAATACAGAAATATGTGCGTGGCCAGCAACGGGCAGAGTTTCGCAATGTGCCGCTCGCTTGGCTGTCTGAGAAGTCGCCGGAGAAGCTGGCGGCGGGACGTGCAGGTGCCGGTGGAAATGCTGTGCAGAAGCCACACAATTCGGATGACGAGGATGATGAGGAGGAGGCTCAGGAGTTTACAGCGCTGACGGACAAAGAGGCCAATGAGCTGGGCAAACTGTTCTCGGAGTGCGATTTTGCCATCAAGGATGCCGAACAGTTCATTGAACAGTTGTCCCGCGAGCTGCACGATTTGGATGGCGTAAGTAGAGCTTCAATTCTTTTCAAACCGTTTGTTAATCCTTTTGATTTGTCAGGCGAATATGCAAAGTGTGCTGGCGTCAGAGCAGAAGGTACTCAAGATGATGGAGCACATCGACAATGCTATCACCGAGGCAGACAAGTTTGAGACGCGTCTGGATAGCTACGAGGATATTTTGGGACATGTAAAGGAGACTATGGAGAAGATTGGCGGCAAGAATGCCATGATCGAGATTGCCAACAATAACAACATCAAACTGATGAGGGAACTCAATAAAGTTATCGTAAGTAAACTATGTGCTTACTAAAGCAAGACGGCTTTTGACATTATCTTAAAATGTTATGCTTACATCTGTTACTGCTTCTTTGTAGAGCCAACTGGACTTGCCGCACAGCCAGCAACAAGCGTTAGACGATCCGGATCTGAAGACGGCAGCGGGACGCAAAGCGGCCATAACGGCGGCTCAATGTCTGCAGCAGGCGATGAACAGTGACATTGATCCAACGCTGCTGAGACTGGAAGCTGTGCAGGATCAACGGAAACGGTTCGAGAAATGGAAACAAAAGTTCTCGGCAACGGTCAGTCGCTTCCTTAACAATCTGTTCATTCATTTGGGCAACGAGATTGGCGACATGCCATTGACGAGCACCGAGTTGACGCTGCCCAATCACTCGAATGTGCATCGCGAGCTGACACCGTACACGGAGCTGATGCACTGGTCCAAGGCCATGGATCGCAAGACCTACGATGGCCTGATGCGTGTGTATACAGCATCGTTAAGCAAGATCTACGATCGCGACGTTAGAAACTTCTTCAATCTGGTATGAAATCACTGAATTATTTAATAGTATTTGTTTAGTAACTAATTTTTGGTTTTAGGCCAAGCTGCAGGTGTCTGATAAGCTGCGCAGTTCGCGCGAGGATCTGGACATGTCCAGCTCGTCGCGTAAGTCAGCAGTATCCACCATACCCTACGGCACACTGGGCATCAATCGAGAGCAATGGGGTCCTGGCGTGGACAGCGCCGATCGCGTGCGCTTTGATGCGTTGCTCGAGAAAGTGCTGGCGGAGCTGGAGCCGATTGCCTTGCAGGAACAGTTGTTCTGCATCAACTTCTTTCAAATGGATGTGATAAGTCCGACAACGAAGAACACGCAAACTACGCTTGAGATGGATAAGGAGAAGGAGAAGGACAAAGCCAATGAGATGTCGCAGTCCTTCAATGCTGCAACTGTGTCGCCCACAGCAAGTGTTGCGGGCACAGATGGAACTGCGGTGCCGCAGAAGCGCATCGATCGCCAGATCAACGAAGATGTGCGGAAGCTGATGATGGGTCTCTTTGGCTGCTTGGAGCCCGAGCTGGTCAGCTTCATCCAAAGCTTTGAGCGTGTGGACAGCTTGTAAGATAACTCACTATTCCTTGTGTTACAGAACTACATTGAACTAATTCCCGTTCTTTCAACTGTTAGCTACTCGCTGTATGTGCTAGTGCGTCTAACGCAGCACGTCATGTCCGCTCAGGACACACATTCCTTTCTCAGCATGACCTTCGCCTCGGCCTTGGTGCAGGTCAAGCGCAACTTTGATCGCTTCATGCAGCAGCAGCTGCAGTCTATTAAAGAGGCCAAGCTGCCGAAGCGTTCGAAAGCCATTCTGCCTTACGTGGAGAACTTTGAGAATTTTGCCCAGACGGCCGAGGGCATCTTTCGCAAATCGGATCGCCGCACCGACATGGAGAAGTGGTATCTGCAGCTGGTCAATGCCATCTTCGAGGGCATCAGCATGCACTCTCAGGAGCATCCAAAGACGCCGTCGCAGGTGGTGCGCATGGAGAACTACCATCATATGTACGCATTGCTGGCACAGCTCAAGGTGCCCGGCTTGGACGCACTCAAGAAGGAGGCCAAGCTGCGCTACAATGATGCACTCAAGGCGTATGTGACGCAATACTTTGGTCGACCGCTGGAAAAGCTGAACGTAAGTCTTGCCTTTTTATATAGTTATGTATGCAGTGGTCTCTAACAATTTATCTCTTCTCTAGCAATTCTTTGAGGGTGTGCAGCAGAAGGTGGCGCAGGGCGTTAAGGAAACGGAGATCAGCTATCAAATGGCCTTCTCCAAGCAGGAGCTGCGTAAGGTAATCAGCCAGTATCCAGCGCGCGAGGTGAAAAAGGGCTTGGAGAACCTCTACAAGAAGGTGGACAAGCACTTGTGCGAGGAGGAGAATCTGCTGCAGGTCGTCTGGCATGCCATGCAGGAGGAGTTCATAGCCCAGTATAATTATCTCGAGGAGCGCATACAGAAATGCTATGCGGGCGCCATGATCAATCTGGAATTTAACATACAGGACATACTCGCCTTCTTCTCCGACATTGCACGCTCCCACTGAAACGGAGAGAGTCCTCTTATTCCGTTGGGGGCGTGGGGCAGTTTACTTTTAAGTGCAATAGTATTTAGAGCGAATGTTTTTTTTCGTAAGACAAAAATATACGCGCACATATTTAAACAGCTGACTGAGCGCGATTTGAGAAAGCACACAAGAGAGAAAAGGCGAGAGCGCAAACGGCAGAGTCCAATAAGGTTTTCCAACTACTGCTTGTTCTGAAGTTTTAAGAGAGCAGCTTTCATTCAGTTAACCTGCCAGAGTGAGATAGCAAGCGGCAGTGAGAGTACAACGAGATCGTTGTCTGCTCGCCGTACGTTTGCTTGTTCTGGGCATGAGTTGTTGAGTCGAGACCAGCTTTCAGTCAATTGGCGCGCTTCATACCGTGCGGTTGTTGTCGTGCTCCGTTTTATCGCATCGCTTCGTTTTTTTACTGTGTGCACATTTTGTATATTTGAAAGCTGCGACGGCTGCTTTTGCGCGCTGTGTACGTTTGTTATATGTGATATGCAAATGGAAATTGAAAACGCCGCAGCGAACGCAAATAAATTGGCAACAAAAGTACGCGGTGCATCTACTTAAAGTGAACTCCGCGCACCGTGACCAATAGGTCCTCCAACCATCCGCGCTCGCGGACCCTTTTACGTTGGCGGCGCAGGCGTTGCCATTGGCTTCGTCCCCGTCTCCGTCTCCGTCTCGGTATCTGCTACAGCAGCACTAAAGTTAAAGTAAGCGACCAGTTCGACAAGTTTTTTGTGTTGCCTTTGCATTTTTTATGCACACGCTTTTTGTGTGTGCTCCCTGTTCGTGTTCTTTATATTTCGTTTGCATACAAATGCAGTGCACACTCACACACACACTTTATAGTATTTCCTTTCCTTTCTTTCTACACGCTTATATGTATGTATGTATGTGTGTGTCTACTGCTGCTCTTCAACTTCGTTTTGTTCTGGCGGTCAGCAGTTGGCTGCAGCTTTTGCTGTTCTTGTTGTTATTGCCATCGCTTTTGCTGTATTTTAAGTTGCACAAACACACAAACACAGGCATTCGAATTTAGGCTTTGCTCAAAGCTGGCCACCTTGATAAGCCGAAGTCGCAGTCTCAGTCGCGGTCGCCGTCGAAGTTAGCGATTGGCAGAGCCGAGCAACCTCATCAAGTTCAATGCTGTTGTGTTGCAATGCATTCTCAACTTCCGCTATGTGCCCGCGGGTCAATATACAATAATTTTGTAGTTGTTGTTGTAGCTACTTAGCACGAAAAGTAATAGCGTTAATAAGACTTGGATTAAATGTGTGTTACGAAATAAAACGAATCGAATTAAGAGCTTTAAAGGTTATGTCAAATTTGAATGCAAAAGCTTTTGTAGAACTTTAGCTACTTGTGGGGGAATATTCCAAGTGTTAATGATAATGAAATAAAACTGCCAAGCATGAAAAACAAAAATACTAAGTAGTCTCGATTTCAAGTTTATCTAAATTTACGCAGCCCCGTTCCAAGCTGACACTAAAACAATAAACAATTGCAATATTTTTCACAGTTGTTGATAACAGAGAAGAAAATAAAAAGCAAATAAATAAATAGAAGTAATGTGTGTAATTTCATCCGTTCTACTAAGCGTGACAAATTGACGTGCACTAGCGAAAAGTATTCATAATTTATTTATTTATTTATAGCATGTTTTAGCATTTGACTTTTGTTTTCCTTTCTTATCGCGTCTGGGGATTATTTACTTATGCACGATCATTAAGGAAATGCTATAAGGCTGTGCAATATCCGCTGTGACTTCTTATTTCAGTGTCGTTCGTAATATTTACATTTGCATTTCTGCAGTTCTTGCAATTCTTTTTCATCATATTTTCTCTGCGACTAGCAACAGATAACTTAGAGGGAGGTAGAGTAAGCGACGTGGTGAAGTGTCTAGGGGGCCATTAGTGGGGCTTGTGGGCTTGAACTGAGTCAGACGCTTTTCTATCGCCCTCTGTTGTAGTTCTCGTTGTGCTCTATGGCCAAAGAACTCAGCTGAACTGAGCGGAGTCAGTTGCCCCCCGGTGACCAAGTGAAATACACTCTCGACGAGGGTGATTCAACTTTTGGCAAACATTTGAATTCCACGAAATGATTGTCTGTATCATAATTGTTATTTTTCCTTATTTTAATATCAAAGTATAAATATTTTTTCGAGTAAATATTTGTTTGATGCGACAAGTGTATTATTTATCTTAAGGTTTTGTCGTGTTATAAATATTCTTTTTATGGCACACGCAATCTCGGTTGCCAATCCCCTCGGTCATTAGGCAATTGCAGTGGGTTGCACGAAAGCGAGTGACACCTTTTCGTTAAAAACTCTTTTTTTCGAGTCAAGAGCGTAGACTATTAAAAAGAATTGTGGCGGTTCTGTCTGTCCGTGTGTCTTGTGGCTCTTGTGGAGTCAGCTGCTTTGCGTTGCTGTGCTGTCGGCTCTAATCGCTGACCAAGTCCAAATTTTCAGCTATGCCGAAAGTCAACTGCATATATATATGTATGTTATATGTATGCATGCATAGAGTAAAGTACGTGACGCTTAAACTTTTTACATAGTTTTCGGATTTGGTAATCAAAAACCACAAACAGTCCCCCGCCGCGGGGATGGCCAAAGTGTGCCATATATGGGCAGAGTGCGACACTACGTAAAGTATAAAATACGAGTATTATATGGTTTGTTTGTTTGTTTGTTTGCTGGCTTCTCTGGCTGAAGCTTAGTTTATTATGCAGTGGAAATGTGCAGTTCACATTGTTTTAAACAATGGCGTTATACGATAATAGAAATTAAGCGGGTTGCATGTCAGCCGAGCTCAGCACACAGCTCGACTCCACTCAACACAACTCAACTGCTGAGAAAATGAAGTCACTCTGAAGACCCACTGACAAAAGCAAATACGAACACAAATGCAAACACAAACACAAATACAAATAAAAATAAAAAGCAAGCGAGAAAAGTTACGGCAAGTGCTAACTAACTAAAAATATATGCAGCATGCGAGTACTACATAATAACTCAGGCGTCTGGGCCAGTGAATCTTACTCGTTCTCAAAATGCCAGCCAGCCATGTGAACAACAACAACAACAACTGCGACTGCGACAACAGCGACTGCATTAATCAAAGCCCATAAAGAGGCAACTAGCGCTGAAAGGGCCAACGTCTCTTCAAGTTCCATATAGTCAACCTCTCTGGGTGTTAATGCTTTAGCTGCGTCAGCCTTTTTTTTTAGCCGAAACTCGCTTGAAAGTAACTCGGCACAAAGTTGCTGCGACCATTTATGGTGTCAGTAAGGTACACTGCAGCAAATAATGGTCTTGATAATGATAATGATGCCTCGCTCACCAGAACGAAGCAGCAGCGAGCACAAAGAACGCCCTGAAAGTGGTGCAATTTGCTTGCTGCCGGTTCTGGGCCTTTGGCTGCCTGCTATAACATAGCACATAGCATAGATGGTGACTGAAGTTCGTTCTTTGCCATGGCCAAGAGCGCAGACTGTTTTTTCTGCTAGAAAGTGGCCAAAAAGGCAATTGAAGAGCAACGAAACGAAGTACAGAAAAACAAAGTAAAGCATGTTGAGGAAAATGGCTATGCACTCAATTTGGTAACTGACAGGCGGAGGCCAGAGGAACAGACACGACCCGATGACGACGGCGACGGCGACGGCGACGACGACGACGACGGCGACGACGATAATCGTCCCCTTTTTGTCTGCAATTGTAGCTGCCCCTGGCTCGGTTTCAACTTCAACTTCAGCTTATGGTTTGGGGTTTCTTTGCATCATGCAAACGTGCAGCTGATCGAGCGTCGTGTGGAACGAGTCTATATACATATGCCAGCAGTAGACCAGTTCTTTCATTCTCTGGTCTTTTCCATACACTAGCTTCTAACGTGCTTCCGAACTGTGCCGCGTGTCTTCGTGAGTGTGTGTGGCAATTTCATGTCTTTGTTGCACGCACAATTGCCCCGCAAAACGAGCGCCATATGCACAGTGAGACAAGGCTTTAATGGCAGCCAATCGAGGATTCTGCCGGTAGACTGCCTGTCTGTTGAACGCGGAAGCCAGTGCGGGAGTCTTGACCCTAAGTTCGTGCCAGATAAATTGCAAAACGCAAAAAATGAGATATGGTAAAGTGGCGCGAGAACAGCTTAGCACTCGCATGTTTCTTTTGATTGGGCTGAAGTGCGGGGAGTAGCATCATCAATTATGGCAAAAAAGTGTTCTGGCGCACGAGAGGTTCGCGTTGAATTTATTATTATTAAGAATAATAATTGTTGTTGAGCCCCACACACGGTAGGTATGCTGTTTAAAATTAGAAATGAGCCGGAAACCGGTAACTCGAAGCAGCATCCCTGTAGCTGCTGTAATTATTAATAGGCGAAGCGTCTTGAACATCATCGCAAGATCATCAACTTTTTATGATGGCAACTAGGAACTCATTAGTATTTACCTGCAGCTCGCTCACCTGCCAATTTGCATTGTTATTGTTCTTGTGTGAAAAATCGAAAAGTCAAAATCAACAGCATTCAATTACAAGCAACCTGAACCGACGAATGACGCGTCGAGTAAACGAACGAATGCCTAATGAAGTTGTAAACGATTCAACG
Organism: Drosophila rubida; assembly: GCA_035046165.1. Lineage (NCBI taxonomy): Eukaryota > Metazoa > Arthropoda > Insecta > Diptera > Drosophilidae > Drosophila > Drosophila rubida. The sequence continues at coordinate 7,203,405 of JAWNOF010000021.1, read as the reverse complement.
CGACCTTGAAAATTTTGCGACAGCTCTGGGTAAATTTACCTTTTCGGCCCAAAACCTTAATGAAGTTTCTACGGTCTCAGCTTACGACGTTTACTTGCAGTTCACAGCTCGCCGGGTTATTTCCTCTTTTGTATTGTTGTTTGCTTCCCTGTCGGCCTCGGGGGCTTCAGTCTGCCTGCCTGCTTAGGCTAAGGGCTCAGGTAATACCCAGCGAAGAAGACGGCTAAGGAGGAGCGGGAGGTGAGGGCATGTGAAAAGGTATTGGCGGTACACACACTTGAATGATTAATTTCCTGTTTATGCGCACATTGTTCTGGGTTCTGTTCAGGTTTGTGTGGCTTCGTTAGGGACGCAGGCGGAGTGAAGAGATGTGGATTTCTGCTACAACTTTTGAAGGTTTCCTCCTACTGAATGAAGTGCGAATATTCCGACGACAGCAACTAGTAAGTTGGCTAGCGTGCTGTGCCGATATTAACGCAATTACATGCCTAGCCAACTGATCAGATACTTGCACACACATGTGTATCTGTCAGATACACGATTGTGTATGTTACACGTGTTGCTGTTGCTTTTGCTGTTGCTGTTGCTATTTGTTGTTTGTTGTTTGCTGCGTACCATCCTCCGCGTAAAACTACTCGCTCTCTCTGTCGCGCCCTCTGCGTCTGTCTCTTTCGGCTCAGTCAGTGTCCAAGCTGACTACCTGACAGGTAGCTCAACTCAGTTTAGTTTAGCTCAGCTCTCCGCTTGGCTCAGTCTTACCGAACCTGTCGTCGTCGTCGCGTCTCATGCCTCCACATCATCCAGCATTGTTCAGTCGATTGTTGTGTTTCTCGTGTACAATGCGCGGTGGGAATGCATTGAATTCGAATTGCTGAGAATAAAACACCCGAAAATAATATATATCGCCATACATAAAACGTTAACGGTTGCGACGTAATTTCCTGGAATTTTGCAATTGAATCGAAATTGATTTTCGGTCCGCATTAAGTGCGAGTGCGAGTACGACGACGAGTATTCGTTTCGTGAGTGTCATGAATGAACGAGAACCTGTATTTAAATGACGCGACTCATTTTCATACTCCTCAGACGAGTGCTCCCCATCAACACAAGTCAAATGAGTTATATGGAGCAGCACGACTCCCCTTTCCAGTTTGTGCCGTGTTACAGTTAAAAGCTACAAAAAAAAACACAAAAAGAAAAACAGTTAGTAAACGAATTATTATTGAGACCAGAATATTGTGTCATATTGTGTGTGTGAGAATTTCGACTGCAGTAAAAACAATTCTATTTAAATGGTAAATTGCATTTCTTGGCGAATATCAATATTTATGCTGTTATATCAGAGCCCCATAATTGCCTGCTGCTGTGCCTTGTTTTTTGTTTTTGGCCTCGTTGAGCTCACGATTCTATTGACTTTGAATAGATTTGTTTGCTCAATTTCGAATGTGGCATGGGGTCATTTTGTGGCTAATGATTCCGATAATTGCCATTGTGCGAATGCCTTTTTGTTTAATGGCCAAAGTCTGAGCTGAAGTCGCAGCTATGACGTCGACGATTTGCGTCTCACATTGTTTGCTTTCATGATTATGACTGTCAGGTGTAGTACAGACCTTCCAAGCCTCCCTGCTTCAAGCTGCCTGCTGAGTTATGCCTGCAATTAGACGTAATATTTATGCAAATCATTGCTCGGGTACTTGACGAGTCATAGACGAACTTCAAACCACAACAGAGATTTCTGCAACATCGCGGCCTGGCTGCCACTCGAGAGGGTTGTGCGAAATGATTGAAACATAATTATTGAATTGCCAAGTGCTAGCTGAATACCGCTGGCTTTAATGCTCTTGACCCACTGACAGGTGACAAAAGGACAGACGGACTGGCGGACGGACGGATCTTTTACGCTCGAATGGGGCACTTTATTAACGCAATTTGTTGCATATTATGAACAGCGAAAACAGAAATCCGCTGCAATAAAAGCGAAACAGAATGGATGCGCATGTTGTTTGTGGCTATTCGCCACGGCTGCGCTCTTTATAATCCGCCTTGATCTTTATAATTGCCAAAAGAGCTTAATGCCGAGTGCCATTTGCATTGCTTTAATTACACCAGCTGTCAACCGAAATTGGAAGTGCGAAAAGCGTGTGTGGACAGACGTGTTGGCCCACTAAATGCCGGTCGGTGTGGTGAAGTGGAGCAGCTCTTGAATTGAATGGCCGGAGATGATATCAAAATTGAAATGGAGCCACGGGCCAATTGTCAGATTGTTGCTAAATGCGATACATATGTATATCAAACATTCGTTTGTGTTGAATTTGTGAATTGATGGAAATGAAATCGATGAAGCGTCAACGCTAACCGCGTCGTTGCGGGGCGTGTCGGGCTGAGATTTGCACCACTGGCCAACGTTTAATTACATTCGATTGAACAATCAATAAAAAGCAATCAGCGCGATACATACACACATAGATGCAGACACACGCTCAAGTATTTCAGTTACACTCTTACCCGTGTCTTGTATTTTGCATCTTGTTATTAACAAGTGCATAGCGTTTCGATACCAACGCAGTCGACATCGACAGCGACATCGACTTGGACAACGACATCGTTAGTCTTGGACTAAGCGCAGCACTTTACATAATCTGTGCTGGCAGTGGCGAGCTTAGATATACACACACCTCACATGCGAAACTGTGTCAAGCCGACTGTGAAATGTCTATTCACTTGCATCTGTATCTGATGGATTGACAAGCGCCTGCTTGGTGCTCGCTGGTGCCGGCTGTTGGCTGTCGACTGTTGGCTGCCGGTTGGCAGTCCACGCATAGTCATAGCTCGCATTATGCACTATTATGTTGAACTTGTTTCAGCTTTGTTGTTTTTACTTTCGTTCATGTTGCCGCTTGGCAGCAAAATCAACAATAAACAAGAGTAACAAACGTACAGCAACAAATAAACAATCTCATCTTGTTTTACTTTCCTTTCTTTCCAACTCAGCGACATTGCCAGCGCCAGCGCCATCACCGTCGACTTTCAATTATAAACGCTAAATACAGATACTAAGATAAACATAAAAAAAAAATGTATATAAAGAGCGTTACTTTAACTCTGCTTTTCGGAAGTATTTTGAACTTGCCTAGACCTGCAATTTGTTCTGCTTTCGGTTGGCGCTTTAAATTAAAAAAATCATCTATAATTACAAATGTATCTGGCTGGGATTTTTTGGGGAGACTCAAAACGTATCTGTCATTGTGACCTTTGCGAATAGTTCAGCGCTTTTATGTGGACTTTCGCTCCAAAAAGGTTAAGATAAATTCATGGAGCCGCTTCCCGGATACACACAACGCAGCTGGGCATAGATCATAGTTTTAAATGGCGGCGACTTGCCAGCTTTGTTATATATTTCACGATGCCCAAGCATTCTTTAAAAGGCAGTTGTCTGAACGCGAGGCTTGGATTTCTAGTTACGCGACAAGCGGGCTAATTAAATAGCTGAATTATACATTTGTATCTGTGATAAACTATCAACACCCTTGTGCTCGAATCAAAGCAAAACATACACGAGTCGCCACAATAAAGTTTATAATTAAATGGCAAATGCTGGCCTCTGGTGCTTTTCCTAGAACTGGGTGCTGTTTTTCCCAGAACAATTTCAGCTTAAACCCAAAGTTCGGCTTCGGTTTATAGCCGAACAACTTGAATTTTTGCGAGCAAAAAATCCAGTGCACCTTGGGCTAAATGCCGTGTTAATGTCCAGACGGCTGAGTTCCAGAGTTTGCCTCGAAGTTGAAGTTCGGTTTTGGGCTGTGGTTACGCGCGGCTGCCTTTGCGACTCTGCTGGCGTTGGCGGTGCTGTGTTAATAATGATGGCGGTGGTGTGTCAGAACCTTTATCATGCGAGCAGTCGAGTCAGCAAGTACAACTGCGAGTGCCACAACGACGCGTCGTTGTCATACTTCGGTTTGCTGTTCTTTTCTCTTGTCGCCGTTCAATGCGAGTGCACATTCAAAAGCAGGCCCGGAATGAGGCGAGTCGTGGCGAGTCGTCATAATGACGTACGAGCTGCAGCAGTTACCTGTTAATAACCTGTAACTTGATGCAGATGCCGCCAACGGACTGTCGCCTAATTCGACATCGGTTCCAGACACTGACTTACGCCCAAGCCCAAGCCCAAGCCCAAGACAACAAACAAACCTCAAGCCAACAACGGTCCAGCGAGCCAAATCGAGACGGGGCCCTGCCACACAAGTGTAGCTACAGCAGCGGCATTTCTCTTTGCCTATCGCCATCCATATCTCTTTCTGTATCTGTATCTGCATCTGTATCTGTATCTGTAAGCTTTGCTGTATCTGAATCTGCATTGCTGTATCGCTTGCAAATCTTCACCGTGGCTGGCGCCAGTTGAGTCGCGTTCGCTTGCAAAATTTTCAATAATAAACAACAGCCGTATCGTCGTCCACTTGCGTTTTGCCTTAATTTGCGTTGAGAGAGCGTCGACGTCGTCGGCTCGTAAAGAGTTTTGCTTTTTGTTGCAATTGACGTGAGGTTTCTTTGCGAACCAGGCAGGCAGGCGGGCGGGGTGGCGCATTTGCCTGCAGTCTTGAAATTTGTTTCAGATTCAGATACAAATACGCCCCGAAGAGTGAGAGGGTGTTGGCTACTGATGTTGGCCCGTTTCGCGGCCAGCGAAGGCAACGAACTCATGATAAAAAGCTGTTGACCGTTTTCGTTGTCGAAGTTATCGATATGGCTGCTGCTGTTGTTGCCATGGTTACAGACATTTCGAGCTCAGCTCATTTATTTGTGCAAGCGTGCATAATTATTTTGTAAAATGTGCATTCCAAGTGATTGTGATAAGAGCTGTTATTTTTAGTGTGTGTGTTTGTGTCGTGTTTGCGTTTGCGTTCGTTGTTTTCGAGGCACAGATAAAATATATGCCATCGTCACGATAAGATGTTTTGGCTTTTGTTTGACAAGAAAACGAGAGCAGAGACGAGGAGAGGCACAAAGGCAACTGCAAAGAAAAATAGTCATTAACAAAATGACACAACTCTTGGCTCGTTTAACCTTTCAGTCAGGCGATATCATTTGACTCACTCATCGGAATTGCTTTTTATTTGAATGTAAAACACATCGTTCACTGGCGCTCTTGACTTAATTAATATTATTTAAAAGCTGTTCAAACATGCGTATAAATCGCATTTAGTATCATAATGAACAGGTGATCTTAACCCATATAAATTCACAGCATATAAAGATACTGTCACATGATAGCACTTCGTCGGCTGGACGAGGCATCTGAATGATGTAATGTTGTTCTGCCGGAATAATTGATTGTTACTGCGAAACGCTAAGTAAGAAATAAATGTCAGTCTTGCGTTCTCACAGAACACAAAAGACGGGGAAAAGCAAAACTCTTGGATACGTGACTAGTTAGTAAAGTAGAAAGCTTGACTAGATTAAGTCGTTGGGATAAACTGTTCGAAGAAGTGTTGCAATTCTTGGTCTACTGCTCTCTACTCCTCTCTGCAGTTTACGCAGAAGCAGACCAAGTTTATGGAATAAGCGCTTAGTTACAAAATAACACTAATATTTAAAAAGTACATCAAAGCTCGATAAGTTGATTCTATATGGGAGTAGATAAGACCTTCGTTCTTTATCAGCCAGCGATCACAAAAGCATTAATCTTAAATATTTCACTTTAATAAGAAGCTCACTTGATGGAGATCGCTCAATGAATGAATTTAATAATTTGACCCTCCTTCTAAGCCATCTCATAATAATTAAGGCAATAATAATACGCTGTTCTACTAGACAGATCAAATGTTTATGTGCCACCATTATGCGGAATGGCCAAGACTTGACTAAATCAACAGCTCCTAATGGTTTCCTACTGCAATTTAAAGAGCTAATGGGTTAAATGAAATGAGCTGGAGCTGGAGCTGAGGCGACATGCTCAGGCTGCTTTTATTAAGCATACAGACTTTGCCATGATATGCTTAAGTAAGTCAAGCGGAGTTCTTTGTTTGAGTTTTGTATTGAAACAGTTGCTGTTTACGACTTGCTTGTTTACGCGTGTCTGTTTCATATATACTTATACATTCTCTCCGACTTTCTGGCGGAGATATTAAACGTAAACGCAGTGAACTGAGTCGAGTGAAATTCGCAACAGAAGTTATTGCCACAATTTGTATTGTATAATAAACTGGAAGAGAGAAAAACAGAACTTAATGAAAGTCGGCGGGAGTGTCATAATCGGTGGATATTATGGCGAATATATGCATTGTTGTAATGGCTTTAGAATTGCAGCTTTCACTTTCCCATAGCGAATGCTGAAATTTTACTTTCGATAAACGGTTTTGTCCACAGATTTGTCGCATTGTTCTGCGCTAGTCCAAAACGCAACGCGATCGCGGATTCCATTCGCATGCTAATCGTTGTTGGCGCTGCTCAACAATCCCCTCAAATCCATATGTGAATCATTTCGTTTGAAAAATGTTGAAGCGGATACTTTTTTTTTTTTTGTGTTTTTATGATGTTTTGGGCTTTCGTGTGAATTGAAGCCGGTTCGGCTCTGAACCCATCAATAAGTTGCCACCGAATCTGCGTCACCGCTAACCTTCTCCCCTCTCTCTTTCTCTCCCTCGCTCTCCGTCCGCACAGATCTAATCGATGAGCAGCAACTTTACGAGCCGCAGCAGCAACGAGGCTCTCGCCGAGCAGCTGAGTCTGCCCAGAAGTGTCAAACCCTCGGCCACGCCCACCTACAAACACATTTCCGGCGGCATGGCGACACTGCCACGCCCCGACGCCACCGAGCAGCGACTGCGCAGCGACTCGTCGAACGCACGCACGTGCGTCTACATTGGCGGCGCCAACGGCGGCCCACAAAGCAATGCGGCAACGCTCGACAGACGGCAGCCACAGCGCATGTCCTGGCTGAACATGCGGCGCGCCAAGGCGGACGCCGAGCTGCCCGCGGTGACGCCGTCGCCACAGACAACGCGCAGCTGCATCTCGACGGTGTCGAGTGTGGTGGACAGCGGCGGCGGACGCACAACGGCGACCTCGGGACGCATCAGCTCCAGTGGCATCATTACGCTGAGTGGCAGCAACAACACGCTGACGGACATCCAGGGCGGCTACCATGAGCACCATGACATGCACGATGGCGTCTCCAAGAACTATTCCTCCGTCTCCGCATCTGCGTCAGCGTCAGCGTCTGCGCATTCCGCGCACAATATCACGACGGCGAGCAATGCGAAGCTGCTGCCCGCTGCGGAGGATGAGTCAAATCAGCAGGTGAGTCGATGAGCAACGGTAAAGATATATTTTTAGATGTGTGAAACGCTGGCAATTGCTGTTGCCTGTAATTTGCATTCGTCTGGCGTGGAATTTGCATTGGAACGTGATAGCTGAATATAGTTATTATGCGCTCAAGCTTCCTTGAGAATATTCAAATTGAAAAAAAACGCTATTTCCGGGTGTTTTTCACGATAGCTGGCTGGCGCTTCTTGGACTCGGTTTATCTCAAACGCTATCATTAGATTTCAGCAAGTGACTGGCTTTATCTAATCTGCTCTCAACATGTGTGCCAAAGTGAAGCTGCACCTCAATTCATCTTTTGAGGAAACAAAAGCAAGCCAAAGTATCTATGGCGCATCAAAATCTCGTTTATATTATTCAAATTCAACTTTTTGGTTCCGCAAACTCTAGTTTATCGAGTGCCACATGCGGAAAAACCGAAGAGTCGTCAGCTTATCACTTTACACACTGTGCGTTTGGCTAGAGTCGTGAATGAATCAATTACTCACTCGAGTACGTGACCCGAGAATGTTTCCCATCGATCGAATTGTGGCGCCTAACTAGTCTATGATCATCGCAATCGCTTTGATGGCCACTACGTGAGATTGCTGGTGCCCACTGTGCGACTCACTCAAGTGCGATCCGTCCGCTGAGCATTGATTTATTGCAGTCACTGTGCGCAACTTTTCCCATGCGTTAATTTTCGCGCTTTTTATTTGTTTCTAGCGCTGTTTGTTTGTCATAATTTGCGGCGATGCCGCAAGGAGACAAACCAGTTTGTGCCGCCTGCATTCAAGCATGTGCTGAATAGTTTTGATCCATGGTTGATCCATTGCAAGCACAGGCAACAAGCAGACGACACAGGCCTTGACAAACGTGAAAATAGCACAACGCTTTGATGACATCTTTATATAAATTTGTTTGGAGTCGCTAGTCGTTAGTCAAAAATCTGGGGACTGACTCTTTGTTTTGTCAACTGCTCAAAATAGTAGTTGATTGTTGTTTAAGCCGTTTGTTCGTTTTAATGCGCCTGGTTTATAGGGTTGTCCATTCAACATCATAAAACAAGTTTCGGCATTAGTCTGACATTTATTTGGGTTAGTGAGGCACGGGCTTCGTTAGCTTTATGTACGCCGACAGCGAGCGAGTGACCATCATCATTGCTGCTTTGCCACTCTTCGCCCGACGGGCCCGAGGGGCGCGTTGCTTCCACAAGTCGGCGGCGTCTAGCGGCGATTCTACAATTTGCGCTAATTGCATTTGTTATTCATGTTCTGTAATAAGTGCAGAGTGCACATCGAAAATATGCCAAACTGCTGCTAATTGTTTTTAATTGGGTTTACCAGTTTAACATACGAATAGTAGAGTGTCCTTAATTTGAAATTAGAAACGGTTAATTGAAATGATCATTGTGGTTGTAAACCTCCAAATGCACAGTTCTATTCTGAATACGGTTGTCTAGAATTGGCTGTAAGAGAATGTTTATAGTTTGTTTTTAATTAGTTGGGTGTGAAACAAACTGAAGAATTGAAGCTTGTGAGATAATCACCATGTTTTTGGCTTTTGCATGCGATTTTTGAATTTATACAACTTCAAAATATGTTATTTGGCTCTCATCATGTTTTTATAATTGGTATTCGTTGTTATTTTTTGTTGTTTGTCTTGCAACTCGAATCTATTTAATTCAACGTCCAAATTGCGACTGTATAACAGCTTCATAGCAAAGTTCCTTTTTAGCAAATATAAGAACCTCAGTATAAGCAGCAGCCTGAAAGTATGCAATGTTATTTTGCAGTCAAATTTCGGTGGAAGAAATATTAAGGTTGAAATTTAATTGGAATACTGATTGAAATACATGTGTTTACTGGCCAAAGTAATTACGACATTATTTTGATTTCGTAATTGGGTTATAATGTGGCAGTGGAAAATTTAAAAAATTTAAAAGAGGCAATTTAAAAAAGCAGCCGCCTAAAAGAATGCAACACTTTTTGACAGCGAAAGTTCTTTAAAGGGCAAAGTGAAGTATAAGCTTCAGGTTATGTTTGCTCTTGAGCTCGCGTTTGTTCCTTAAGTCTTTTGTTTGCACATACGAAAGTGGATTATTAGAAATAAACATTGTCATTATATAGCATTATGTTCTTGGCATGATTGAGAAATCATGCTAATGAAACTGAGTGCATTTGAAAAAAAAACCTTTAGCTGAATACTCGCAATCGCACAATAATTATTCACATGCGCAAATGAATTCGAGCATTCATAGGCCGGCTGATTTGCAATTGCTTGCCACAATAACAACAGGCAGCAAGCCGCCCCGCCACTTACTCAGCATGTTTTCAGTAAGTTGAAGACTGTGTGTGTGTGTGTGTGTGTGTGAAGCGGGTGTATGTACACACACTGTACATACACTTGTATCAGTTACTTCATCTCTTATGCCTTTTCGTTTCCAATTCGCTGATTAACAAGTTCAACAAAACGAAAAAATGTGCAGTGGCAGTAGCAGCTAGTCGACTCGGTACTTTCGGTGCAAATTCTGCTTCGGCTTCGGCTTCGGCAGCGCGCTGCGTCGTCAGTTGCACGTTTTGTGCGTTTACGGAGGCACAGCCCAAAAGCCAAAAAAAAAAAAAACGAAGTAATATTGGACGACTGACTGACTCAACTGACTGATTTGATATGTAAGATTGTGCGGGGTGCGTTGGCAGCTGAATGATGACGTCATTTGGCGCGCTGCTGTCGTTTGCTGCATTGATACAGCAAATCAAATGATCATAGAAACCGGCTCGGCACGTCTCGACTTGCGCTTTGGATATAACGTATCAGACTCGCATCGACGCTGCGGTTGTTGTGGGAAGCAATATGATAATTGGCGGTTATTAGAATTGCATGGACGGACATGGGCTTTTGAAAGCTGCCTCCGCAGTGAAAGTGGCCAAGTAGCTTGCTCAGTGGCCAGTGGCCAGTGGCCAGTGGCCATTGGATAGCGGATAGTGGCCAGTGGCAGAATTTCGATATCTGCGTATCTGCGTATCTGATGCGAGTGTGTGTGCGCAGAAAGAGAATTGAATTGAAATGGAATGGAGAGACGACAATTGGGCAACGCACCGCTGCGCTACACTGCGCTACCGGGTTGGGTGTAACGGAGCACTTGGTTAGTTAGCGATATGGCAAACAGCTGTATGGCTTCATGATGATTCCAACTCCTTTCACTTGCCGCGCTGATTAGACGAGACAGACGCACCGAAAATCGTAAAACAATAGCCATGTCACAAAGGCGACCGCAATGCTCGAGTGCCCACAGATGCATCACTTACACTGCTCTCTGTACACTTTACAACACATCCAGCTAAGTAGCCAATGACAGCGATAGTGACAAGCGACAAGCGACGAGACACAAAAGGGATTGTCCATGGGCGCTTTGAGTGCGCGTTCGTCTCTTATTCAATCTGCTGACAAAAGATTGCCAGGCACCTTTTGTGATCAGTTTCAGCCTCAATTGTGGGCGCATTTTCACACTCCAATTTCATGTCGACTTGCGCTGCGCACAATTGACGGACGCATTAATAAAAACTCTATAAAATTGTGCTCGTAATTGTGGTAAACAAAATTCGTGCTTCGATTCTTTTGGATTCTATATATATACAGAAGTAATGTCATTCGAAATCAATTTAATATACTCTAGCTAGCACTTAGAAAATTAATGAAAGCCTTATTTATAGGCCACTCGACGCCGATTTCAATTGGCGAGGCAGGCAGTAAGGCAGCTTTTACTTTTGCCGCCTCGCTGGGCCTCATATTATTACTGTTTATTTTATTATTACTATTATTTTCGAATCGGGCAGAATTTCAACGGCCACTTTGTCCATTTGAAATGCCAAACACAGCGACCAACCTGACAAAAGCGGCCAAAAACGTATGAAAATAAAGCAATTATGAATGCTAAACGTAAAGCCAAAAGTAAAAATTCTATACCACAAAGTGCAGACACTGCCAGCGAGACTGAAGTAGATCGACGCACCAATACCCTGTGCGATTAAAAACTTTAAATTTTTTCTGAATTTGTAACTTTTGTAGCTAAACTTGAGAATTTAAATAATATTTGACTGTATGTTTTGAGCAGGGCTGTCGAGCATACCCCACTGTGTGCTGCGAAGTAGAGTATCGGGGTTTATAGTGCGACGTAGCGCGCTCAATTAAAGCTTATCAAACGCACATTCAGCACTCGGGAAAGTCACGCTCTCAGCAGCGCTTGGCCAATCCATCAATACTCGGACGTTTCCGTTGCAAGATTCGATTATGGCCACGGCCGATTGAGAGCCAATAAAGCAGCGATTTAACGATTTTATATTTAAATTTGTTTCGCGCTCGGCGCGCTGTGTAATGCCAAATATCAATCAATGCTGTTATACTTGAGAACCGTGTGTGTGCGTGCGTCAATAAAATAATATTTTTATTTTCTATTAACGCGCAGTCTGAGCCGAGCTAAGTCGTGTCGAGTTTGGCCTGTTCGTATTTTTTTTTTTTTGTTGTAGTTTGTGCTTTTATTGCGGCTCACACTGAGCGTCGTTAATTATGCGCCCAGACGCGAGCTTGTGTTCTCGTTCTTGTTCTCGCCTCGTTCAAGTCGTAGTTCGGGTTCGAGTTCGAGTTCGGTTTGTTTCTGAGCCCAGATGAGAAGCGCCAGTTGCGCTCGCATGCTTACATAATAATTATAAAAATTATGAGATTGTGTGTCTGTTGCCGTACTGCTTGTTTGTGTTGTTGTTCTTGTGCTTAGAACGTGTTAAAATGAAATTTAATTTAACTGTGAGAAGAGGCACAAAGAACAACAGCCACAAAGCAGACGCGCGACGACGAGTCTAAGACTAATAGACTAGTTTCTCTTTGCCTTAGCCCACTTCCTGCTTGGCCCGCTTGGGTTAATTATGCCCACGACATGGGAACAGCGCGACACTCGCCATTCGACAACGTCTTCAGCCTCTTTGGCACTTTCGTGGGTGTTTTACGAGTGCAGCGCAGCGAGATTAGCTCGTTGATGGAACCATCAAAAATGCAGCGCACGCAGAATTCTGTTTTTGTGGCGAGGAAGCAGTGAGGCGTGCCTTATGGCGCCGATACACGCGGCTCCCACGACGAGCGCGCTTGCTGATCGCGAGCACTGTCCGCTGCGCGCACGACACGAAGTGTGGCCGCTCTGCTTCGGCTGTGCTTCGGCAGCCGCTGAATGACTGGCTGGGCGCAGACTTTGCGCAGCGACTGTGCAGCGATAGAAAGCCACGCTTTAGAGGCTCGCGGCCGCCCAGTCAGCGTCAGTTCTGCATTAATGAGAGAGCAGTTCGGTTCGGTTCGGTTGATGCTCGCTCGCACCACGCTACGTGTGGTCGCCTCCCCAGTGTGTCGTCTCCTCCAGTCTCCCGAGTTACTTCCCCCCCCACCCCAAAACCTGCAGTTTCCCCAGCTGAAGTGAGTGAGACGTCGCAATGAAAAGCCGCGACTGTTGTGTGTGTTGTGATGGCTGCTGAAGAAAAGCCCATAAATCGTCGACGGCAGCAGCAGCAGCGGCACTCATTAATGGAAAACTCGTTTCGGTTTCTCATTCGATTTTCCAATCATAATTCGGTCTGCGCTTTGCAATTTTCAGTTGTCGACGCAGTCGCAGTTGCAGTCGCCTCTCGACGCTGCTCAGGTGATGAGTGGCGATCGTTGCTTCGCCTCGCGCGTAACCAATGCAATTTCCGAGTGCGAATCATAGAGCGGATGTGCAAATGTGTGAATGCGAAACGAATTCAGTCAGCGTCAATTGCATTACGCATACGCCGCGTGTGTCGTGCTCGCGGTCTTCTAGTTTTCCGCGAATATCTCGCAACGACGCGTCGTTGCCTGCAATGCAGATCTAATGACAGTTTGCCGCTTCGACGACTTCGACTTCGACTTCGATTTCGTCTTCGCTTCTTCGTTTACGGAACCAGCACGCGTCGATGTCTCTCACTCACGTTGCTCGCTCTGAGCGTTGTTGATATGCGATGCGATTGTCGTTGGCAATTCGGTTTCGGCAACAGATATTCAATAAGCGGTTCAGGGCTAAGCAATGAAGGTGTTGCCAATTAATATTTAAAGCGACGTCGTCGTAACGCGATAACTTGTTCCATATGCATACTTATAATAGCTATGTGTATTTATTGTCTGTGTGCTCTTTATACGCTCATCTTTGCCCATTGCCTTTTCTGCTTCTTAGTTCGTTTTTTTTTATTATTCTGCTGTTTTTGTTTACCTGACACCGAAATGATATCCCCGAAATAAATATATGTGCGCTTAAATTGAAATGCTAAATGTCGACGCTGAAAATTTGCATGATTTTGTCGGCCTGCAAAAGTGTAAAGCGAAAAAAAAACTGATAAACTCGTTATAAACTTAATGTAATCAATTGCAACGGAACGAGCTATGTAAATCGCGCGTAGCAAATTGCAGTTCAGTGCGCACAATTAAAAATTTTCAAGTTTACTTTGCATACGAAAATTAACGGCAAATTGTTTTTCTAGTTTGGCGAAAATCTGAAATTAAATTCAATTTTAATTGCAAAAAAGAAATCCACGTGAATTTGTATGCAACAAACAACAAATGCAAGAAAATGACAAGTTCTGCTGCACCTACAAACAATATAAAATCTGTCCAAAGATGGAAATACCAACCACAAAATATCTAGCCGACTATCTATATGTTGTGCATGAGGATGTGCCCTTCCGATATTATCGAAAAGTAAGTCTTGCATTCCCGATCGAAATGCATTTAGTGTGAATCGTGTTAATAATTGCCATTGCTTTATGCTTCGCCTGACATGCATGATATGCCACATGATATGGCTATAATCGAGCACGAGTGTGAGTGTTCGAGTACTTCGAGTACTCGTAATAGGCTGAGGTTTCGACTGTTTGGTGTTTAGCTCTTTTTTGTTTACATTTTCACTGTGCGGTTTTGCGCTTTATTAACTGCGTTTACTTCGGCGTCACGTTGACTGTCAGTCCCTCCGTCCGTCTGTCCGTCCGTCCGTCCGTCTGTCTGGATAACTGCGCGTCACTGAATGAATTTCACTTAAAAGCGCTCCACTGCCAAGCGATTTTATGCTCAAGTAGTATTTTGCTGTTGTTGTGATTTTTGCTTCGAGCTGTTAAGTTTTGTATTTTCTTTTATTTTTGCCTTTTCGTTTTTGAAAGTATTTACAGCTGTTTGTTGTTCGCTGCTTGCTGTTGTTGCTGTTGTTGCTATTGCTGTTTTTGCCCCGCATCTAATGGGCTTATGCGGTACATTTCGCAGGCGTCGTCGGCATTTTGGCCTCTTCACAGACCTTCATAATGGGGCGCTACTTTCTTTTGCCGCTCATTACGCGATAGATAAATACAGTAACATACAGAACTCCAATGGGAATCTCTACCTGTGTTTGTGTCGATGTTTGTCTGTGTGTGTGTGTGTGGGTAAAACAAATAAACTAAAAAGCAAATTGTTAAGTTAAAATAAATACAAGAAAATGATTACACAAGTCGAAAGCGGAAATGACGGAAACGATAATGACTTTGTGCTCGAATTGTGGGTGGCTTTGCCGGCGGATGCGTCAGCCACCTTCTCCCCCCTCTTTATGTGCTCTCTTATGTATTTAGCTAATGTCATGTACCTTTTTTGTTGTGTTTTTGATTTGCAGACAAAATGCTCGGTGTTCCGCGGCCTTGTGCTCTGCATTTGCCTGAACGTCAGCTACGCGAACGTGGTACGATTCCCACGTGAACTGGACAGGTATGGATCGGCGTACCTGCTGCCGTATATGGTACTGCTGTTTCTAGTCGGCCTGCCCATGCTGCTGCTCGAGATATCTGTGGGCCAGTTTCTGGGCCAGGGGGCGGCGCACACCTGGCGCGCTTCGCCCATATTCAAAGGTAAGCAACAAGTCTCTCTCTCTCTCTCTCTTTGTGTGTTGCACATGGCAACAGTTGGTTTCATTTGGGGGGGCTGTTGCAGCTGAGAGCAATGAAATCAACCCTTAGCACAGGAAAAGCTGTGCAGGACCCAAAGCTCCAAGCGAAAGCTGCATTTCCTGCTGCACTTTGCGTTATAATTCTCAAGTTGCAATTGCGGCAAGTGCTGAATAAATACAGGATACTGGCGTCGTTGCCATTGGGGGCGGTCGTGCATTTCGCAGCAACGACGGTTGGACACATCCCGTCTACCCAAATCTGAAATTGTGTCCGTTGGATGGCAGTGCAAGAAGTTACACCACAACTTTGGGCCAAACTCTGAAATCGCAGATGCAAGCGCAAATGCAAAACTCAAAACTCAAAATGCAAAATGCAGGAAGCAGAAAAGAAATTAAGCACAAGAGCAAAACAACTATATATATATATACTACATAAAAGATAACAAGAGAAATCGAAAGCAAAACAATGGCAACAAAAGTCTAAAACAAGAATTCACGAAACGCAAAAGATAACAAAACGACAAAATGACGAGCAAAAAATAACGAGGAAAATCTATCAGACCAAAAATATATCAATGCAACAAAAAAACATATAAAAGACATAAAAAATACACAAAAAACGACTAATTTAAATGTGACTTAGTAGGTAATGATCATCATCGTGTAAAATCAGGACAGATGCGAAAACTCTGAACAAAAAAATCTCCAAAAAAAATATTAAAAACTTCAAAATGCATTGGTGTGTGTGTCCCGTTCGTGAACTCACTGGCGCGCCCCTCTGGCCAACTCGCTGGGCCTGGGGGGCTCCCAAAGGCGGCTGGAAAGAGAGCTCGGGCTCTTGGGCTCTCTCTATGGCAAACGGACCGACCAATCGCTCGACCGACCGACCGACCGACCAACCACATGCGCGAGTGGCTGGCTGCTTGGATGGACTGGATGATGCATCAAGGGATTGGATGGTATACCACATGTCCAGCTCGCCTTCTGGAGGGATTTCTGGCTGAGCTGGCTGGAGAGGCGCGTCCACAAAAAAAACCCATAGAGACGTTTAATGGCAAATTCTAAATGAACAAAAAGTATAAACCAACAAAATCAAATTGTAACGAGAAAACAAAGCAATTCAAAATGAAAAAAATGAGCAATATGAGAGCAAACATACTTAATAATGGCAAAAAGCAAAAATGAAAAACTGCAAATTACGACACAACACCTTCGAAAAGACCTCAGTATAATACACATAAAGCTGGGTGCTGCAAAGGAATGCCCTGGCTGTATCGCCCCTTTTTTGTGTTTCTGCATAAATAATTCTGCAATACTCGAATATTTCCATGCTCATGCCGTACTATTGCAATCGCATTTCAATCGTTATACTTAACATTCGGTATGAAGCAATACAAATTTCAATTTCAGCCAGCGCAGTCAAATGCAATAAGAGTTTCTTAATTCTCCCAAACTTGAACTCAATTTGCGAAATTAGTTAGCCCACTATTCGTTTAGTTTTTGTTTGTTCGATTAATTTGCTTTCATCTTTTCTGCTTTAAAGTTATATCCAAGAAAATTAGCATTTGAAAGCAGTTTTGCTTTTATTCTTTACAATTCTTATTCATATTTTCATTTCATCCTGCTATTGACATTCAAATTTTTTATGTAGTTAAAATAGTAGTTAAAAGCTCATAACATTAATGCCTTGACAGCTCTACTGCTTCTGTCAGCTATCTAATTAAATTTCGATTAAATACACATAAACATTGAACTTGAATTAATAAGGAAATAAAATAACAATCATTTCTTTGAGCGATCATTAAATTCGAGTTTTCGCTTTTGCAAACTATTCGCATTGTGTGTCAAATCTTTTCACACAGTTCGTGGAGAGCTGAGAACTTATTCTCACACCATGTGAAGTGAGATTAAAATAAACAAGATTTTATTGAGGCAGCTGATTTGATTAATTTGATTTATCGAACTGCATCTTGACTCTTGATATTTGTATTTATTGTAGTCCAGCAAAAGATTGCCAAATTTGTTGAAACTACTATTCCATATTTTAAGTACATCTCATAATTTATTAACCTATTTCTTTTATAATTGCTCGGCATGTAGGCGCCTGTATAATCAGCCGCTTTGCGTCGTGGGTGTCGGCCATCTGGGTGTCGCTGCAGGCAGTTCTGGCCCTGGCCTATATTGGGATGTTCGCCTCGAACACAATACCGTTTCGCGAGTGTGTGGGCAACCTGCGTCTGCAAATGGTAAGTGGAAGTGGTTGCTGGAATACTCGTGAGAGATACAACAATGTTTATTGCAATTGCAGACGGGCTACTCGCTGACCAACAACAGCGGACAGCAGTGCTTGGAGCAGACCTTTCTGACGCCCTTCTGGCAGAATCCGCTGTACTTTGGCCTGCTCGCAGCTGGCCTCATTGGCCTCTGGATAGTCGTCATGTTGTGGTATGGGCATGGCCAGCATCTCTATGTGGCTTCAACTTAACTCCTCTCTCATTGCAGCACACACAATGGCAAGATACTGCGGCGCAGTCTGTTCGTCTATGGATTGGTGGGCTTGGCGCTGCTCTGCATCCTCACTGGGTGGGAGGTGCGCAATTCGTTCTCGCGTCACTACTTTCCGCAGCTGTGGAAGTACGACAGCAGCCTGCTGGCCGAGAGCAACATCTGGTTCAACGCCCTGACCCAGGTGCTGTTCTCGGTGAACTGCGGCTTCGGCGCCATGCCAATGCTGACGGGCAAGTTCCTCTACAAGGGCGACGCAGCGCGCACCTCGGTGGTGTACCTGTGCTTCAATCTGCTGGTCAACGCCATTGCCGTCACGCTGTTCATGGTGCAGTTTGATTTCTCGGCCAACGGCTACTCGATTATGGACGAGCTGAAGCCGCTCACGGCCATCTACGATCGCGTCCTCAATGGCTCGCAGTCGGAGGGAGAACTGCTGCGTCATCTGGTACCCACGCTCATCTATGCGCTCATCATACTCTCCGCCCTCGTCTCCATCACCGTGGCCGTCTACACGTCCACGCGCCTGGTGCCGCGTCGCCCCAACTACGTCATCTGCCTGATTGCCCTGGTCGTGGCCGTCATGTCGTTTGCGGCGCCCCGGTTCCAGATTGCGCGTGTGCTGGACTCGCGTCTGGTGGGCACGTTGGCCATCACAGCGCTGGTGTTCGAGCTGATTGCCATCACGTGGATCTACGGCGCCAAGAACATCTACACGGACCTCGAGTTCTCCATTGGGCGGCCCATTTTCCGTGGCTGGATGTGGCTGTGGTGCAGCTGCCCGGCCATACTCACGGGCATACTCGTCTGGTGGTGTGCCGACGACGATGCGGACGATCTGCTGGCCGACTACTTGCCCCGCTGGGCGCCCATACTGTTCGCCTTGGCTGTTATTCTGATCATCGCCTGTGTGCAGATCTTCCGGCAGGTGGAGTACAATTTCTTTGGCATGATTTGCGAGGCCTCCAAGCCGGCCAAGGAGTGGGGCCCCGCCGACCCGCTGGCCCGTCACTCCTGGAAGCAGTGGCGTTCCGTCTGCCAGGACACAGGACGGCGCGACTTTACGCTGCGTCGCCGCGGCACTCGCGACTACACGCACTCCATCAAGAAGGGCCAGTACTCGAGTGCCCAGAAGTTCGGCGCCAATGGCCAGGTGACGCATGCGCATCAGACACACTGGAAGTCGTCCACGCCGGGCAACAGTTCGCCCAACTACAGCGGCTCGATGTTCGGCGACTCGGCCATTGAGGAGGACATTAGCGTGGACAAGTTTCCGGGCATCACGCAGCAGTACGTGCCATTCCAGGCCAGCGATGGCAACAAGCCGCTGAGATACTCGCAGCGTGCCCGCCAAACAGCGCAGCCCCAGACCTTGAGTCGCCCGCCGCCGGGCCCAACGACTGTGGAGAAACATCGCGAGGTGGTCTACATCAGACGCCTCTCGGATGGCGGCAGCGGCACACACGCCACACGCATCGAGATCTCGCCCTCCAACGAGTCAATCACCTACGGCAATGGCCATGGCCATGGCAATGGCAAGGCGAACGGCAATGCGGTCATGTCGCGCAATCCATTGGGTCGTTCCACGGGCTGCTTGGCGCCAGCGCCGGCGCTGCATTCGACCGGCAATCACATCAAGCGTTCGGCCAGCTCCGTGGTCAATGTGAATACGCATAAGCTACCTCCGCCCACGTCTGCGGCTGCGGGCGATCACATCTGCTGGCGCAAGTTCAACGTCAATCCCGAGGAGTATTCGACGGAGTTGTGAAGAGGAGAAATACTGTGGCCAGGCCTCAATCGCAAACGAAGCATTCACATTCAAAAAGACTTGTTGCATCCAAAATAAATATGTATCTGAATCTGTTATGAAACTGCAAGCAGATTTATCATTAAGTTACGATTTACGAACTATGCCCATACGCAAAGTGTATCTTCTAGTTTTTGATCTGTACATACGAATATAGAGCATGATGTTTAGCAGTACTTTAACACGTAGTCCACCTAGTAAACTAAGCAAATTTTTGATACACATACATGTAATTCTGTTGTCATCGTCATCGTCTTGTAACTGGCGCCTTTTCCCCCCTTTTGGGCAGCCACAACTACAATACAAATTAAGTAGTTAGGTCCTATGTTTAGTGTGTCTGTATGCATGTAGATGTCTGTATGTTGACTATGTATCCGTGTGCCTGTGTAACCATAAACTAACCATTTAAATATATGTATGTAATATTGTATGTTTTAGTTTGACTTTATCCTAAAATTCTGTGTAGTTAGTCGACGGACGCACCGACGTCGAAGTTGTTAAGCCAACTGCACAACGATTACGAAAACGATCTTATGTAATAAAAGATATAATTAGTAAATTATAAATATGGCTGCGTTTTCTTGATAGCTCAATTCAAAATGCAGCCAGCATTGTCTCTGAGCTCACCATCTCTAATGGTTTCAATGGAAAAATTTAGTTGAGTGCATTTCATTTCATAGCGTGAACACGCAAAAGTGCTTCGCCAATCCATTATTATTATTTTGTTGTTGCTATAACGAAATTTAGAATTGCTATTAGAAATCAAACGTGCCACGTACGTAGCGTAATTCCATCGCATAAACAAAAAACCAATCACTTTGAATGCGTTTTCATATGTTTTTTTTTAAAGCTAGATTTTTTATTTATTGAATCTACTCTTAATGAGCCTAACAATAAGGTTGCAAATCTTAAAATAATACTTTATCTAACAGTTTATTTACAACTGAATAGAGACTACATGGTCCTAATAATTAGCGCTGGATAGGAAGGTCGTTACGGCGAAGGCGAGAACTGCTGCAAACTCGCGTGAGGGCTCTCGCGAGATGATTTGGATGTGCTGATAGCCTGTTGTAGTACTTTATTCTGTTTTGTGCTATCTCTTCTTTGACGAGTGATATGTGAAGGTCCCTATGAATGTTTTCATTCCGAACTTACCACGGGAAATATGTAACGACAATAAAAAGTATTAATTGAATAGATCGCTTATTACATATGCATGGCATTAAGTTGCGTTTATTTTCTTGACCTTTAAAATTTATAAAGTTTACATATAGCTTAAGGATATTACTCTAAAATTTCTCTTGCTAAGAGAATCATTTAACGTCTATAAATTATGAAGTAATCCCACGGTGCCACAAGCAGACGTTGTAAATGCGCCAGCCTAAAAGTATGCTGCGAATTTCAGCTGGCAAAATGCCAAAACGTATGCAAAACTCGAACACAAATATGATTTTAAATTATTCAGTTATTACTTGGTCAATTAACAATTTTAAAGCTATAAATACATATAACTGAATTTAGTTCAAAATCAAAATTAGGCAAATCTGCATTTTAAATGCATATTAATTAGGGGATTGTCGCACTAAATACATAAATGTGTATCTATATGTATTTGCATCGTTTGGGTATTAGCTGGAGAAGCAACTTGACCAAATTAGGAACTTTGCTTTTAAAAAGACACCTTGTTGATAAGTCTTTATGCTCGCCCACTGCAGAACGGTAAATAAACATAACAAAAAAATGATTCTGCCCACAAGTTGAGCAGCAGTTAAATCTTTTAAGTAGCCTTAAAACTTGATACACAGTCGTGATATCAACAAGATGGCTGAGAACGTTTTAACGGTTTGCAATTTGAAAACTATAATTATTAATAAGCGAAAAAGCGTATGTGTTGCTTTGTAGTAGGAACAGTGGAGATTCATTAAACATATTGTCTACAAGCATAAAAGACATAATAAATAATGTGTGTGCAGATGTTAATTCAGATGGTTCCATACAAAATTCGAAGAAGACGAATACGAAGAAGCCCCCAAACAGCAAATAGCTGGAGCCATATCTAATGGATAAACAAGTGACTGATTTATGTCTTGAAATATTAGTGAAAATCATTAATGCTCATACTAAAAATGCTAATGCTAATCGATGCTCAACAGGTACACTTTGCGACCGATCATCGAGATGGAAATACGCATCGCGTACGTGCAAAGTATCTTTTGTGTCTACTACGAAGTTGCTGTATCTTTGAAGTTGGCTTTGACTGTGTCTGTGGCTTTGCTTTGGCACTGCGACCGCAGTGCTTCCTCTGTTTTGCATAACACAAGAGTGCGGTGTTGTGGCTGTTGAGCTATGTATGCTTGTATGTTTGTAGTCATGGATGTACATCTGAGTATTTCCAGCTGACGTATTTGCCAGCTGATGAATTTTATACAAATTTGATACACTCGAGGTGAACTTGATTTTTTTTGTTTTATTTATTTGCTGTGGCGTTAGTCTTGTTGTTGTTACTGCTTTTTAGTTGGTTTTACTGTTGTTGTTGTTTCTATTTGTGAAATATGTAGAAGCATCTTTGCAGAAGCGGCTCAACGAGTTTTGTTCGCAGCATTATACGAAACGAAATTCAAATTAAAGCTAATAAATAGTTGGGCGCCCATCTTTGTTGCTGTGACTGTTGCTGTTGGGGCTACTCGAAAAAAAAAACACTAAGCGACCACAGCCTTTGCCTTAAACCAAAATTATATTTTATTTACTTATTTTATCTCGATTTGATTTTAATTCGATGATACACACTTATAGAAAATCTGAAAACTTGTCCATTCAACCTTCAGCTGACAAACCAGACTTATCGGAGTCTGGGGAGCGGCATCATCATCCAAATCGATAGGCCATCAAGTGTGATTATTATGATTATGCATGTACATCTAATTGATCTATTAAGGATTCGCTGCTCGCCAATTTACTGTAGCATACTTTTGGCAGTTAATTGCTTTGATCACAGCAGCGAAGCATGCGGAAACCAGCGAATGGACCTCACGAAAGTTGGGTTCAAATTCGAATCTAATTAACAGATAATTCATTCTGAGATGTTTGTTGCCAGAGGCGTCGAACTTGAACTCCAAAATGAATTCAAACGCAAACAGTAGACATTAATAAAATCGAATCGAATCGACTTGTATCGAAACGTATCAAATCACAGCGATTGGAATATGTAAGCTCTTAAAAAGGGTAAAACAGAAACACAAAGCAACACAGCCAAACTTGAAAAATTTGCATGCGAAACTTGTAAATCGTTTGGGCGTAGAACTTCCAAGTCGCAGCAGCCACTGTCGTCACAGAGCCTTAATGTCTCACAATGTAAGGCTATTGAGATACATATGTATCTGTGAGATACATATTGCATACACACATATTTACATACACACACACTTTTATTGGTACAAACAAGCGAACCAGTTCGCTTTAAAATTAAATAACCCGTTCAGTTCGCTCAGTCGTTTATTTAAAATTAATTTTCGATTTTCGATTTTTATTTGTCGCACAAATTTGGCCAAGACGCGTAGAATGTGTTAAGCAGCCAGTTGAACCCGCCATTACACACATACATACAAATGTGCATAAATGTGAAGATGTGCTTGTGTGTTTATTAGGCAGATAGGTAGAGTTTATGTATATTTCTAATTTGCCTTTGTTTTGACTTGGAGCACACAGTTCACTTAACAGCCTTGTGTCTGTCGGCGCGTGTGAACGAAGCTGCTCCAATTTCTGGCTTGATTTGCACTTCAAACTTGGCTGCTTCTTTTTTTTTATTATATGTATACAACTAGGCTAATTTACCAACCAGCCCAGTAATCGAGCTCTTTGGTCTCCAATATGCAGCACTCTCGCATGGCCATAAATCAAATCTGATTCAGTTTCAGTTTCAGCTTCTGCTTTCGGTTTTGGTTTTGACTTGGTTTGGACATCCACTTCAAGTTGAGCACCTTCCGTTGCTTCTCGAGTTGCTCTTGAAATATCTTGAGAGCCAATTGAATAATTGGCTCAATCACTTTTGCGATGACCCCTCGACAGCTGTCATGTTTTGGCCAAGTCTTTTAGCGCTAATTATAAGACTGGCTCGCTTGATTTATTTATGCTTGTATGTTTATACTCCTGAAATCTTCTTCTTGCATACTTTCGCTTGAGCTGGGAGCGTGTAAATTATTACATAATATCCACAATGATTCTGAGAGCAACAGGTTTTTCGCGGAATCCGATAATATCTGCCGACACCGACAGCGACTCCGTCACCGACACCGTCAAGTGACCCTCGGAGCCAGGCCACAAAGCGAGTTGGCCAGGCACAAGGATTTCAATGCCAATGGCCGGGAATTGGCACAATAAATTGCCCATTCCAAAACTGGTTGCGGCTGGCCTGCAAATGTCCTTGATGCAACTTATTAATGGTTGTGCTGGATCAAACACGTTTACTGGGCCACCTTTTTTTTGTGGTAGTGTTTTGCGAAAAAAAACCCCAACAAAAAAAACAAACGGAAAAAGTCGCGTACGAGTTTCGCAGTTTAATGCAATTTCACAGCTACTTAATAAACTTTATAATGGCATAAATTATAACGACAATTTATAATATTCATAAAAACACCGTTACTAAGCTGTGAATGTAATTAAAAGATACAATTCGAGACATCCGTTACTCGCGACAGGCGACAATATCCCAGCCGACTATATATAACAATAAACGGCTAGAATTAGAATAATGATGAAACTTTTGTTTAAATAATTTACATATTCCTCGAAATGTCAATTAATTTACGTTTAGTGCTCGATTTATTTTCTTGCTAATTACATAAGCCACAGCAACAACAATAAGATCAAAGTCGCAATACTTTTGCTTTTTGGGGATTGTTTCCATAAAACAAACGCAAACGCAATATTTTTTGAATAATTATCATAAAATAACTGTCAAACAAAAATGCTAAAAGCTAACAAAAAAAGAAAATAAAAGGCAATTAAAAAAATTGCAATAAATAATTATTGAACTGGCAAATAATGTTAGGAATCAGGTTAAATAAATTATTTGAGTCGAGCAAAAAATGAGAATGAAACGACTGCAAAAGTCAAAGACTGCTTGCTGCTCATTTCTAAATCGGGGATTTCAATTGCTCAGCTCTGTTTCAGTGAGACATATAAAAATAATATTTAATTTTGAAAATTTACATAATTATATTCATTCTTGGTTTGGCTTGCTGAAGTCCTTGAACAAAATGTTTTGTTTTGAAAAGAACAGAACAGAACTAGAGAAGAATAAGCAGCTATTGTTTTCGAATTAATCCAGTTCCCCACGATCGACTCTTCTACTCTATATTAAAAGACAATGATGGGTAGCTGGCTAACACATATAGTTGTAGTTTTTGGACTTCCTTAAACCACTGAAATTAAATAAAATAAAATACAAAACTAACGCAGATTGGAAATGTGATGCCGAACTAGTTGGTCTGGTTGTTGTCTGGTT
The DNA here is from genome assembly GCA_035046165.1 of Drosophila rubida. Classification (NCBI taxonomy): domain Eukaryota; kingdom Metazoa; phylum Arthropoda; class Insecta; order Diptera; family Drosophilidae; genus Drosophila; species Drosophila rubida. The sequence goes on along the minus strand of JAWNOF010000021.1, from coordinate 7,178,334 downwards.
GATTCGCTTATTTACATAAATATAAATCTAAAGCAGCTTGACAAGTAATAAAATTTGTTCTGCCTTGACTGGTATGTAGATTCAGTCTGAGCTTGTTTATATAAAGGATACATTTGCATAAATCATAAGCTCAATTAAAGATGTCCAAAAAGTTGTATTCCTCAGTTCTTCTGCTGACGCAACCGTCTGTCCACCTGACCGATTATCTGTCCGACACGACATTTGACTGGAAATTCATATACATTAGTATACCATATATATGAATGTATTTCTTTGCGGTTTCTATAAAGATCCGCCAAATTAAAATACATCTTTGTATCTGAGGCTTGTTGGTCCGTAATAAATATTCAGTAAGCCTATTCTTGGCAGCTCATTCAGCATTTATTTTGTCGGCCACAGAAATCATGCACACCTCTTGATTTCAATTTTAATTGCCGCGGCGTGCAGGCATTTAATTACTAGGATTAGATATATTATGCGATACATTTGTATGAGTAGGCAGTCGAGGATCATTCATTACTTCGGTGTGCAGTCGCCGACACACGAATGGAAAGATTTATGGCTGTCGGGAGCGATATATATATAGCATATGCCACTAATTAAATGAGATATTCGCTCCGATAAAAGTTACAAATTATTTCCGCACCGACAACAAAAGACAAACAATAACTAGTATGGAATGATTTTGCTTTTAATGTCGCTAATTTTCAGTTGTTGAATGGATCACATTGGGGTGTTAAATATATATGTCTAGAATCTGGTTATGCGAGGCTTTGTGAGGCATCCACGCATCCACCGTGGCACTGGCCCATGTCATGGACATCGTGTGCGTTAATTTGACAAGCCAGTTTTGTAATTAATTTTAATCAATTTTATGCACATGGTTTGACCAATGATTGATCCACAATTTGAGCGCAAAAGAAACAACTGACAACTGATATGAAAGACACGTCCTTCGACTAACTTCGCGGATTGAATAATAGTGTATCTGTCATCGTTGCGTTGGCAATGTTGCATGTTGCAAACGCTGCGGATGCGCAATGATGTGCAAGAAAATTTCTTTCCTCTATCGACAACATCTTGAGTATTTGCAATAAAATATGAAATGGTTTTTTCCACATGGTTTTTCTCGCCGCACATTGTCACAATGACGAATCTGAAATGTCAGCAAGTCGCCAAGTGTCATTGCCTCTGAGAGCAGACGTGTAAAGCAAGTTATGACCCGAATTGTTAAAGCCGGCATCAACAACAGCATCACATCGCATTGCGGCTGTCTGTCTGGCATTCTGTCTGTCCGTCTGTCCGCCCGTCCGTCTGTCTGTCACCTGTATCTCTGGCTGGGTGGAGGTTTTTGCCATAAAAAGGAACAATTAATAGGCGGATGGATAGCTATCTTAGCTCAACTGACGGTCATCTCAACAATTAACAGCTTCTTAAGGGTGACTTCCTAATGCCAAAGTCGAAACGTGTATGTTTTTCGTTTAAGTGCATCTGCATAGCGCAGCACTTAATATCTAACACTTTATAGTTTATGATGACTACTAACACACTTTGTTGATATTTAATAGCCTCTAATAAACGCAATTTAATAATGTCATAAAGCAGTACACTTGCCAAAAATTCTAGACAGCCAAAGTGAATTGAATACAAACTCGTTTGCGCTCAAACAAGTAGCTGTCGTAAAGAAATCGCACTTCTTCTTTATTAGCGGCTGCAAAGTTGCAGCAAGTATACAATATTTAAATAAGTGAAAGTCTCTGATTCTACAGACACATTTTCAAAGGTTAGGAATTCATTAAAATCTTGAAATTTTAAGACTACAAGTTTCTGCAATTCTAAGTTTAGCCAAATTAAAAATATACTGCAATCGAAATGTCTATTTTCTGTCCAACCTTTTGAAATACAGAATAAATTTAAAAATTCCTGACTCACATACTAAGTTGATTTTAATTAATTCTCATAATTATTTAGTACTACGTCGCTTGATAATTGAATTTGCAGTTGTTTCATTTTCATTTCGAGTCTTTCGCCAAGTGTAGAGCACTTGTCGAAGCGGTCTAAAGTCGTCCGATTGAAATCTGCGAAGTGATGAGCCAGTTTAGCACCTCATTGAGGATTGAGCTAGATTATAGAGCAAACATTGAAGAGTCAAACATGCTGGCTGCTAAGCTGCATATGTCTACTTTTCTGCTATCTGTTTATCTCAGAGCTAATCGTATTGCCGCATTTGTCGCGTGGGCAAATCGACGCCCAATTGTTCGAGTTTCGAGCGGCAGCGTCATCGACGCTTTGGCGTGACTGCTGATCATGTTTTTGGACAGCAGTCAGAAATAAATAAATAAATGCAGCTTATTAACTACTTATGTTTATTTATTTGTTGGTTTCTATATTTTCTGTACATTTCGTTGCTGTCGTCGTTTCTTTTTTCAAATACGATGCAGAAACGGAAACCCGTTTGGCTCGCAAAAATGATGCGCAGCGGCCTCAACTTGCACCAGCTCGGCGTCTCCTCTGCATTGCCATATCTACAACTTAACTTGACTGCTGCATCTTTTTGTTTTTAATAAAAACAAAATGTGTTCGGGCGATTGCCGAGCGCATGTGCGAGCATGTGTGTGTGTGTGTGTGTGTTGTTGTTTTTATTTTATTGACAGCGCATTTTGCGTTTAAAGGTCATTTGGTTATTGGGGCTGCAGCGCGTCTCTCTGTGCGCTCGCTGCCTGCGCCTACCTTAACATTCAGAGCTCAATTCCAAAGTTGGACACCACGACTGACCCAAGATGCGGCTGCGGCTGCGGCGGCGGCGGCACGTCACGGCACGCACCAGCGGCGACAGCTCCACACACACAACCGGTTCATCTTCATTGGAGTCGCTTGTCGTTGCGCTGCATGTAGGCCTAATCTCAGCTCTAATCCCCGCCAGATAGAGTTGGACAAGTGCATGGAATTTGACTGATTTATACAGTCAATAATTTTACCTCTAGCCATGGCGCTGACTACAACTAAATAAGCGAGATAACCATCAAACTTGTGGTAGTTGTAGTACATTAAATATTTGCCTTTGCCGTGGCTCGATTGGAGCCTTGAAAGCGATTGCCAAAATTACAACATAACTCGCATTGCTTCGGATGTTAATCTCGTTTACAAATTAGACTCTGCATGACAATGTGTTTAACACTCCAGCAGTTAATTCCATCACACAGAAAATACTCGTTTGCCAGACTAGAAAACAAAAACTAAAAAAAAAAAAACGAAAAAGATGAAAAAAGGTGCGAGCGTCTCAGGTTAGTCGTCTGCCCAGCTGGCCAACTGTCTAAATAGACAAGTGTTTGCGTAAATTTAATTTATATATTAAATATATTTGCTCAAATTAAATCGGGTAAACATAAATACCAATAGCAGGTGCAAGAACAATTGTAAATTCAACACGCAGCAGAAAACAAATGGCAATTAGGATTATTTTTTTCTATAGGCGGGGATTTTTTTTCAGTTATTAATTATTTATACATATTTATTTATATTTATACACGTTTATGTATGTTATGCGACTGTTAAGACGCCGCAGCAGCGTTGACATTAACATCAAGAGCAACAGACAACAACAACAACGTCCAACAGAGCTGCGATGAGTTCGGCTGCGAAGCTGCTAAACGACTGGGCCTGGCTCTGGGCCTGAGATTGGGATTGAGATTGAAACCGAAACTGAAACCGAAACTGGCACCGGTTGGTCAGCGTTGTTGTCTTTGTTGCTGGCAGCAACAGCAGAAGCAGCAGCAGCGGTAACAGCAACAACAGCAGCATCTTCACTCTGTCCGAGTGTTAACAGCTGTCGCCCAAGTCGCCGCTGCGGCAGAGGCCGCGGCAGAGGCAGCAGCGCGCCCCGAGTATATATAAGTAGAGAATCTACAAGTTTTGATGCTTTAGTTGCTAGCCCAGAGTCGACCCAGAAGTTGAAGCAACTTTTTTTGCTTGGCATCGATCAACAATTCAATTGACCATTGAATTTTGATACGATCGGATTCACACAAGGATTATACACACTCAACACCGCGTCACTTTCGGGATAATTACCAAAAAACTTAAACATAAGCGAATACCAGCTGCCGTCTGTTGCAGTTTCAAAGTGCTCACCATGGTAATAAACATTATTTTTGCTTGCGAACATTCACAACGAAAATCAGTCTAAAGACAATTGTGCTAAATACAAGAAAAGTGCCAAATAACGATCGAGAGAAGTGACCGCAAAAAGAAAGAGAGACCGCAAACGGACAAATACTCGTAATCGTAATCAAATTAAAATATTTGCGAGCGATTGCTTATCTAACGAGCATCGAGCACCGAGCACCTCATCTTGCTGCCCAAGTGACATTTAAAGAGTGCCAATTGTTGTTGTTCAATTGTGCAAGGTGCAAGTGTGTTTGAATGACCAATGAAACGACCGAGAGTTAGACTTCGTGGCTTGCAAATTGCCAATTGGCGACTGCCAATATTACGCATACGCTCGGTACACCCACGTGGACCGGCTGCTGGCCATGTAGCCTGTCTGTCTGTCTGTCAGTCTGTCTGCAATTGTGTTTCAAATCATTAACATATCTCAAATCGCAGCAGATTCTATGGCTAATTGAAAGCTAACTTGTTTGCATCTTTATGCAAAAAATTTTCCATAAATTTCATGGATTGACATTTGAATTGGCATATTTAGGCAAATGACCATTAAACCTTGCCTTAAGTTACCATGTGCATTTGTATTATTCTAATAATCTTGGCGTTTGCCATTGAGCGACTCGGCGGCTCAACGTCAGCCGTCGTTTGGCTTCATCAGTTAATGATCTGCTGCAAGTTTGTTGCCTAAGTCTTTCGATTGCAACACAGAGATTAACGGCGAACGTTCAAAGAATCGAATACAAGAAGCATTTAAGCGCACAGGGTTAATTATAAATTTCGAGGGTCAAATTGTCATAAGCGAATGAACTCGGCAACAGCTGTTTAATTGAAAGTATTTACGTTGCAGATTGCATTATCCTTTCCAAACATTGGATTATCATTTTTAACGAGCTCCAACAAATATAATATTAAGCTTGTCGTTATTTTGCATTTTTAACAGTTGATTTTATAAATTTTATAGCCATCATTGTATTTAGTACATCTACATTTTCTCTGCATTCAAATTTAACAACATGTTCATCGTTTTATCGCTGATATCAGGCCTCAAACAATCGAGTCTAATAACGTGAAAACGCCTCTAGTAAAAGAAAATGCGTAACATTCAATCATTTCCGAAGACGCTTTGACCCAAATGTGCGTCATTGACGGTTTTCGATATGAAGGCAAGGTCATTGCTATGTGTAAAATTAATTAATTATCTATAAATTAGCATAATAGATTTCGGGGAAGGGAAGCGCCATGCTGAAAGCATATGGTTTGAGACAGACAAAAAAACACTGACTGCGATTCGGTCGAACCCAGAATGTTGCTAGAAGCTTCGACAGAAGAGACAAAGCCAGACGTTTACATTACAGCTCTCGCTTGTGACTAATTTTAGGCAGTGATTAAATCGATTGAAATAGCATTCGTCTTGTAGTACTTAATAATAATCTTAATGAATAAGACTCTAGTCCTTTCACTTTCGCATCGCACCGCATCGCGTTGCAAAGTGCTAACCAAACGTTGGCCCCCCAATTTTTACTTTTTATATTTTATTTTTTGTCGATTTCCAAGCACTTTAATACCTTAATCACTGAATAGCAAACAAGTTGGCAGAACACCAAAATTCAAGTTCATTAACAACAAAAAAATTTCAAAAGTCATTTACATTTAAATGCGATATGTTCTTTTGTCGTCCCTCTGCATTGTGATTTAGCGATATGTCAAAATTTGGCAAATATCTTCAACTTATCGCATAGAATTGAGTAGGTATAGATGACTGGGCGAGCCAAAGAAATGTGTGGTTTGAAGCGGGGGGAGAATCGAAAGGCGCTTTTTTTATGGCGGCCACTGTCAATGATCAGTGCGTATGCTAATTTTGGTGAGCGTTGACTTTTGAGTTTTTCTCACTTTATTAATGGCCGATGGCGATTATTATATAATATCGCGGCATTCGATGGCTAAAAGTAGTCAAACAGAACTTTTCGGCCATCCGGTTTCTTGCATAATTAGCTTTTTTTATAGCATGCCCAGTGGACTTCACATAAATCTCAGAGTTATCAACGAATTCTTTAGCTAAAACATTTGGAAATCCGCGTGTGAGTCCGCGAATTAATTGCAGTTCTAGTGGGCACATTTACCACTTTCGTTAACGTGAACGTTAAATGTTGACAGCATTTTAAGGCTGACCTTGCCGAAATTTTTAAATATTTTTTAAATAGCAATCGCATAAAATGCTAATTATAAAACATTAGATTCGTTGACAGCCCTAGCGGAAGACAGCGGAAGATATGACTTAATCTGTGACTCGCTTCTCTGCATTCGCTTTGATGACGATCGGACGATCTCTCTTGTCTCCAAAGCAATTAATTATTTCACCTGCATTTATGTTTTGATTAGCCCCACGACCAAAATGCTGAGAAATGTGAACACACAACAACAAAGCAACAAATCAACCTACAAAGTTGACTCGCACCAACTACGGATTTGCCTCTGCCTGGCTGACTTGGCTGGCTTGGCTGGCCGATGGCTACCGTGACCTAGAGATGCTGTCAAAGTTGAATGTCTTCAACTTTACACGTTAACATTTGAGAGTAATTTTCAAGCATTGTTGTTGCCTGATTTGAATACTTCGTCTAAATGCCTGACATCAGCTGAACTTTAAACGAGTTTTCTGTGTGCCGTTGCCTTGCATTTAGGCCTAGAGCGTTAAAAGCCGTTTAGCATTAGCTAACAATTCGATATGGCAATTACTAAGAACTTCAATCAGTTGTTTAGGGTCACCACATCTTTTGCAATTCCTGCCAACTATTCCATTTACTATTTGCACGAATATTTTACACTATTTCCTAATATTTCCATTCCGCCTCGTCTCTCTTTCAGAGAAGTGCACTTTTTGTCTTAGCGCTTTGCGTTGCGGCAGTTGCCACCGCCTCCGCTGATGCTACCCATGAGGTAAGAACTCGATACCCCACTCACAATTCCATAGGAATACCAACTGAAAGTATCACTCCTTACAGCGTAAGGTGCGTGCGGCCGAGGGTTACTTCTACCCCCCTCCCGATGTACCATTCGAGTTGCCCAAGCGCACCACCCAGCCGCCGGCGACTAGGCCACCAACCCGTGTGCCGCCCACTTACTTGCCGCCCACCAACAAGCCACAGCCACCTGTGACGACCCGCCGGACGACTCTGCCACCAACGACTCGTCGCCCGACGCCACCACCAACGAGGGCGACTCTTCCACCCACGCCACCACCGACGTACCTGCCCCCTACCACGCAGAAGGCCACCACTCGTGCCACCACTCGTGCCACTACCAGGGCTACACCACGCACAACTCCGCGTACCGTGCCCACAACCAGGGCTACTCCTCGTACCACCCCGGCTCCAACTTACTTGCCACCTACGAACAAGCCACAGCCCCCAGTGATCATCACGACTCGTCGTCCCCCACCACCACCACCAACGACTAGGGCTACCACCAGGGCTACGCCACGCACCACTCGTGCTACTCCTCGCCCAACCACCCCTGCTCCAACTTATCTGCCACCCACCAACAAGCCTCAGCCTCCAGTGATCATCACCACTCGTCGCCCAACTCCACCACCAACCAGGGCTACCCCACCACCAACCAGGGCTACTCAACCACCAACTCGTCCACCAACTCGCCCACCAACTCCACCACCAACATACTTGCCTCCTACCAACAAGCCTCAGCCACCAGTGGTCATCACGACTCATCGTCCCCCACCACCACCACCAACGACTAGGGCTACTACCAGGGCTACACCACGTACTACTCGCGCGACTCCACGCCCAACAAGCACCCCGGCGCCTACCTACTTGCCACCCACCAACAAGCCTCAACCTCCAGTTATCATCACGACTCGTCGCCCAACTCCACCACCAACCAGGGCCACCCCACCACCAACCAGGGCTACTCAACCACCAACTCGTCCACCAACTCGTCCACCAACTCCACCACCAACTTACTTGCCTCCTACCAACAAGCCACAGCCTCCAGTGATCATCACGACTCGTCGTCCTCCTCCACCACCGACGACCAGGGCTACAACTAGGGCTACACCACGCACCACTCGTGCTACTCCTCGCCCAACCACCCCTGCTCCAACTTATCTGCCACCCACCAACAAGCCTCAGCCTCCAGTGATCATCACCACTCGTCGCCCAACTCCACCACCAACCAGGGCCACCCCACCACCAACCAGGGCTACTCAACCACCAACTCGTCCACCAACTCGCCCACCAACTCCACCACCAACTTACTTGCCTCCTACCAACAAGCCTCAGCCACCAGTGGTCATCACGACTCGTCGTCCCCCTCCACCACCTACCACCAGGGCTACAACCAGGGCTCCACCTCGTACTACACCCGCCCCTCCACGTCCGACTAGCACCCCCGCCCCCACGTATCTGCCCCCCACCAACAAGCCACAGCCTCCAGTGATCATAACGACTCGTCGCCCAACTCCACCACCAACCAGGGCTACTCAACCACCAACTCGCCCACCAACTCGCCCACCAACTCGTCCACCAACTCGTCCACCAACTCCACCACCAACTTACTTGCCTCCTACCAACAAGCCTCAGCCACCAGTGGTCATCACGACTCGTCGTCCCCCTCCACCACCAACGACTAGGGCTACTACCAGGGCTACACCACGCACCACTCGTGCTACTCCTCGCCCAACCACCCCTGCTCCAACTTATCTGCCACCCACCAACAAGCCTCAGCCACCAGTGATTATCACGACTCGTCGCCCGACTCCACCACCAACCAGGGCTACTCAACCACCAACTCGTCCACCAACTCGTCCACCAACTCGCCCACCAACTCGTCCACCAACTCCACCACCAACATACTTGCCTCCTACTAACAAGCCCCAGCCTCCAGTAACCACAACTCGTAAGCCAGTGCCACCACCAACATACACGACGGCTCGCCCTACTGTTCGCACCACCCCGGCTCCTACTTACTTGCCACCAACAAACAAGCCCCAGCCACCAGTGGTCATTACGACTCGTCGTCCCCCACCACCACCAACGACTCGTCGTCCCCCACCACCACCAACAACGACCCGTCGTCCCCCACCACCACCACCAACGACTCAGCGTCCAGTCCCCACTTACTTGCCCCCTACAAACAAGCCACAGCCCCCAGTCACTCGTGCCACGACCACGACTCGTCGTCCAGCACCACCCACCACTCGTGCCACGGTGCCCACCACTCGTAGGACCACCCCATACGTGCCAACAACCAGGGCTACTGTGCCACCACAAACGACCAAACATCAGGGCTACCAGTACCCCAGGCCCAGCATTCCCTTTGACTTCTAAGCACCCGGAAACCGGTTAACCGGTTATCTAGCCAGTTATCAGTTATCGAAGTCGAACATCGATCATCGGTCGGGTGACATTTCATTTCATTTTATTTGAAATATTATTGTCTAATGAGGGGATGCAATAACTGATGCTCTTTTTATGAAATAACGAAAGTATATCTAGCAATGCAATGCCAACCATATTTCTAGGGCTAGATACATCTAGTCAATACAGTCAAAAGAAAAGAAAAACAAGAGAAAAGAAAAGAAAGATTTAGACAGCGTTTGATGAGGGTGCTCAATACAAAGATCCAAGAACCAACCATCGGAGCGAAACCACTGAAGCGTCAGCAAGAATCAAAACTCGTTTTGTTTATTTTGTATTAATTAATAAATCGCATACTCATACAATTAGGGATATATGTATCAACTTTTGTAAATCTTAAAGTCTATACTTTTACGTCCCTTATCTAAAAAGCCCCCTGGCCCTGGCCCTGCCACTGCCCCTCACAATCTTGCTATGTTCTATTGTACGTTTCCATGACGAAAAACGCCTCAAGACTATTTAGCTCTATATATTGAAATAAAATGAATATCTTTTATACAAATTTCCAAAACCCCGAACAATAAATTAAGTTTACCGAATGTGCAATTTCGCATTTTTATTTGCATTTTTCAGAATTCTATCTACAAGTTACTTAAATTGCGCATTAAACTTGGTATGAAAAGAATAGCAAAATATTCAACAATAAGTTCATCGCTGCCTCAGACTTTATTAATGAAGATGATTGATTTATGGTATTAAATGAGTTCAACTATTATTTATATGCTTAATGAAAATACTTCTCATTGGATGATCTTGCAGCCTAGATTCTAGTGATTACTTATAATAAATGGATAGTCTTTCAATTATGAATCTTTTACTCCCTCGCTCCATGCATTGTAACAAATGTATAAATTATTGCAGCCAACATAGATCTACAGTAAATAGACTCATCTTTGAAGCTTTTTCTGTTCTGCTTGAATAATAAGCTATTATGCTAATGGAACAATTAAAACTGCATAAAGTTTACTACATCCAAGTAATTAATCTATCGAAGCCAAGTCAACATTTCTTAGCAAGTATTCTTGCAATCAACACGTATCTTGTATCTTGACTGGGAGTACGAGTATCTTGAGCTGTTCATGGTCGGTGCATTTCAAACTCTCTTTCTGTTGCACACACATCGGCAACACGAAATCATTTAATTAATTAATATACTTATATTTTATTTGTATGCTTTGCTTTCGTATCCACAGACTAAGCTCATGTATGACTGCTTTGCTGGCTTGCTGTCTTGCTGGCTGGCTTGCTTACATGCTAAACTTTCTAATTAGTTAGTTTGCAAGTTTTTAGGGGCTGCTTGGTCGAAACTGCAGGCAGTCGTCATTGCGATTCGCGATGAGGAAGTCGCGTCCGGTGCTCCAGCTGCAGCAGATTGTACCATCAACACCACAAAATCTCAGTGTGGAAAAATGTTTATAAGGCCAGTGAAAAGGCGAGAGCTCGAGTTAGTCGAAAATACTGCTTTACTGCTGGCTCCGAATCCTGCGACAGGCGGTGGCGGTGGCGGCGTCATTAAGAAGGCGAAGAGCAGCCGCTGGCATCGGATTATGGGCCTGCTATTTGTGTACACAATTGTGAGCGACTAGTGTCCAGATTTCTTAGCTCAGTTACTCAGCGCAGTGCTGTGTAGTGCAATCTTAATGCGACTTTCAATTTTTCGCAGATGTCTCTTATGGTAGTCAAGGTCGTCTCCACAACAGCCCAACAGCAGCAGCACCAGCAGCAATTACTTAACCACATTGAGACGACAGCAGGACAGCAGACGGCAACAGAATCAACGACAACGACGACGACGACGACGACAACTGCGACAGCTCTTGGCGCTGAAAGTGACGAGTTTAGCGACAGTTCGGCGCAAGCGGCGGAACGCCAAAACATCGAGAAGATGCGTGCCAAGTTACAGCAATTGCAGCACGAGCAGCAGCAACAGTATCGCCAGCAGCAGCTGCAGATGCAGCTCCATCTGCAGCAAATGCACCAGCAGATGCAGCTGCAGTTGCATGCCAACGGTGTGGACACGCCAACCGCTGAAGGAGCTGGTGTGGCAGAAGGTGAGGGCGTCGGTGCGGCAGCTGGCGAAACTGCCTACTTATTGGAGCGTGCCGACGACGTTGCGCCCATTTACGGAACATGGCGCACGAAAGCGAGACGACCCCAGCCACCGGCATCGACAACAACGGCGCTGCATCACGCAACACAAATGGCTGCACTGCAGCTCAACACGCTCAGCGATAGCGAGGCCAACACCAGCAACTTGGACGATAATAATCATCTGTACGAGCGACTGCCGAAGCGATCCGTCACCATGACGCCTCTGCGCGATCAGCTGCCCCGCCCACCGCGCCTCTCTACGCAACGCCCGCCGTCCACGGCGCTGTTGCGTCGCCAGTTCTCCGAGACGCCCGGGAGCTTGGCTATGCGCGACGACTACAAACCGAAGCCGTTTCACTTTCCCTTCGAGGGCCCGCTGCCCGAGCACTTCAAGAAGGGCGAGGCGGAGCGTCCGCATGTGGCGCTGAACAACATCCAGGACATTCTGCACAACCTGCACATCAACGGCGCAATAATGCCCAGCAAGCTGCCGCCCTCGCTCGTCATGATGCCCACGGGTCTGCACATTGCGGGCAGCTACAAGAACCTCAAGTCGAGTGGCATTGCGAACTTTTTGCGCGGCAAGCGCAACAAGAAGCAGATGCAGTTCAGCATTCCGCTGCCCATGCTGCCCATCGGCATGCCCATGTCGCTGTATGGCCCGGCGCCGCATCAGCGTGTGGCCATTGAGCAGCTGTATCCGTTCAAGCCTCGCTCGCCGCAGGACATCAATCTGTTGGCCATGCAGCCGTCGAGCAAGCCCCACTCCAAGAAGCACAAGAAGCAACAACAGCAGCAGCAGCAACAGTTGGCGCAGAGCAACTACAACATGCTGCTGGAGCACGGCAGCCAGCAGCACTTTGTGGCCGATCCGTTTCTGCAGAGCTTTCCGCCCATCATCACGCTGAATGCCACGCGACAGCCGCAGCACAAGCGCGTGCCCTTCAAAGTCAATCTGGACATCTATCCGGTGCTGCCACCCTCGCGCCCTACCTCGGTGCTGCGCAATCCCTTCCAGTCTGAGTATACGAATCCCTCTGTGGGTCCCTTGCAAGGCTCCTCGGCAGCCTCGATTTATGGCCAGGCGCACATGCAGCACGGCATCTATCAGGCGCCCTTCAAGTTTCCCACCCAACCTCCGCCGCCCGCCACACACATGTCCATGACCTTTCCCGACCAGGCCACACGCTACAGCCAGCAGCAGGCGCTCTATCAGTCCCAAAAGTATGCCCAACAGCAGCCGTCGAGTGGCCTGTCGGCCGAGGATTGCATGCAGTCCAATTACAATGGCAATGGAGGTGCATTGGACACGCATTCCAATCAGATAATGCTGCATCTGAATGTGTTTCCCAAGCAGAAGCCCACAGCGCAGCCGCAGCCGCGCGCCTCCACGAATCCCTTTTACAATCACAACTACAACTCGATTGGCACTGGCAGCGGCAACGGCAACGGCTTGCAGCGCATTGCAATGGGCGGGGAGCGGGAACAGTCGTTGCCAAAGCCACCAAGTCCCATTGAGCCACGTCAGGTGGCCAACAGCTCCTTCTCGTCGGCCGCAAGTGTGGTGCAGTCGCAGCAGAACCAAACGCAGCAGCAGCAGCAGCAGCAGCAACAGCAGCAGCAAGCACAGCCGGTAAATCGTTCAATTTCACGCAGCGATAATCTCTCGCTTCTCGACTTTGAGCATCCGATTGTGGCTGCCGATGTGCCGCAACTGCCGCAGCCCGCTGCGCTCACCGGCAATCCGCCGGCGCGTTACGGCCTTCAGAGCGATCACTTTCGCTATGCGAAGAATGCGCACATTGATCAACTGGCTGCTGAGGCGCAGACGGCGTCGCTATTTCGCTTTCCCGTCGAGGATCTGATACAGTTTCAGGTGGACGATGCGCTCTAAATCACAGATATAGCTTGTAAATTTTTCTATACCACAAAATACATAATGTCTAGCGTTTAAGTTTGAAGCAAACACACAAATCATTAATAAATGCAAAACAATTTAGTTGTAGCCAAGGCAGCGCTCATGATAATTTAAATTTGAGTCGAATAAAAAGTGAAGCATACTTTACGGCTGTATCGGAAAATAACTGCGCTTGCGAACGCAGTGTGTACACACTGTGCGCAGTTTTCATTGCCACTCGTTTCGCGCATGCGCGAAATGTGTATCAAAACAAAACCGGCAACAACACGAAACCAGTATTTAACTGCGATCAGAAATCACGCACGCAGTTCGCCGTTGCCGTTGTCGTTGTCGCTGCCATTGCGGCTAGCCAAGAACTGGCAACAGGTAAAACGGCCATAAGACAGAAGGTGAGCGAGCGTCGCGCCGTCAAGACGTTGCCACGGTTGAATTCGTCGGTTACTTGTTGTATTGAGCTGTGTGTGCGACAGTGGGCAAAAATAAAACACAAGAAATTCAAATAAAATTCGGAGCACTGAGCGAGAATCAAGTTTCGTACCTGGCGTCATCGTTTGGCGTTGTTGTTTTTTGCGTGTTCGTATTTCGGCTACTTTTCGGTGCGTTTGCAAATGTGAAATAATCTCCACCAAAGTGTTTAATAACTGTGTATCTAACTAACGTGTAAGCAAGTGCTAAACAAACCCATCCAGAACTTGGGCGCTGCTCGTGTGTGTTACCATGTTTGCTTCCTTCATTTTGCCCGTTTTTGCCTAAAAAAAAAATGTGAAGCAAAACAGCAACATAGCAACAACTAACAGTGCTGACCATAAACCTATGTATATGTATCTTGTAGATACTTATGTATCTACGGGCGCATTGGCTTTGCCTGCACGCCAGCAACCAGTTCTGTATTTATTTTAGCTGCCTTTTTGCACATTTCGGTCTTTAGTGTGTGCTCGCTGGCTGTCAGTTGGTCTGGTTGGCTTTCTTCCCCTTTCCCCATTCTCCAGCTGTTCCATGCTCGTTTCAGTCTGTCTGCGTCTGTGTGTTTGTTTTTGCGAGAAAGCCATTGCCAGCGTTTGCCAATCGCTTGGCTCGAGAAGCACCTCCAGCCCAATGATCGGAACTTATCGTCATCGCCAGCTGCCGCCTCATCATCATGTGCCACTTTTCACATGCGCATAAAGTGAAATTGCCCGTCTCGAAAATTTCTTTTCTAAGATTTTTGTGGTCTGCACACAGCGCATTAGGCAAATGTGTTTTTAATTGCACCAGCAGCCCGACTTCAGCTGCAATGCGTGCCTTTTCAATTAGGCAAAGACTGGCTCGAATTGAAATGTAAACAAAACGTTTGAATCGCTCATTAATACTTAGCATTTTCCGCTGACTGCGCTTAAATCTGCGGCAGTAGCAACAGCAGCAGATACCAAATAGCAAATAACAATTGCATTGCCAACTGAGCTCATTGCTCAGAGCCAAGGTCAACTGGGCGTTGGGGGCTAACATTGAAAGAACTGTTTTGTGATTGTTTTCATTTTTTTTTTGTTCGCTGTTGTTGTTAACGAAAAATCTTGTTTTGCATTTTCTGGCAGCAGCTGAAGTTGAAGTGTAAGTCGTGCCGTGATTTGTGCTACATGTGCTAAATACTTGAGAAAACAACACAACATCATCGAATTCTTCGAGCTAGCTGCTAACGGATACAGATACAGATAACGGGCCCCAGAAATTAGCAACGGCAACATGTTGCTGCCGTCGCTGCTGCTGCTGCCGTTGCTGTTGGAAGCAACTGCGGCACAGCTGCTGAATCATCCGCCACATTTCGTGGCCGGCACGGGAGACATGTCTCGCTTCAGCCTGTCCGAGCATACGCCAGTCGGTAGTCCAGTCTATCAGCTCAAAGGTAAGTGCAAGCCAAGCAGAGACCTTGTCTCAACTCTGAACAATAAGCCCCAATTCTCACAGCCTTTCACTAAAACACCGAGTCGTATTATTTAAGCCTTGCTTTTTGGCTCAAAAGTCGCCGCTAGTTCATGCAAATCTATGACGTCGTAATTACATGCCATAGACATGTATTAGATTGTTTTTTTGTTGCTGTGCATTTTTGCTGGTCATTTGATAGTTTAATTATTTTGTAATTTGTGTCTTAAATCTCAAATTGCCGCCGCTGACTTTCATTTCATTTGTGGCCAGCTTCGGGCCAACAAAAAAACCAAAAGCGACATACGAGTCGAGTTCGACTTCGAGATTTGAGTTTGAGTATAATTGAAAAATTAAGCGCTTGCCCCGCCGCAACGCCACCTACTTTTGTGGGTAACCTTGCAAAGAGTACAGTATTCAGTTGTTGTTTTCTTCACGTTTGTCTGCTGTTTCTTCAGCACGTTTTGCGCATGCCTCTTTGGCCGATACCCGTACATATGTAGCACAGATATGTACACGTTTCGTACAGACATCGCTCTTACATCGCTTACTCAACCCATGTTTTCGCGATATTCGGTGTTGGCTCGCAGATTGACACATGTGCAGAAGAATGCACTCGCAGTTTGCTAATCAATTGCCAGCAAACACAAACAGTTTACATTGTATCTGGCAGTATGCGAGTGTGCTTGTATCTGACAGATGCGGAAATGCATTTGAACACGTTTGTGCGTAGCTATCGATAGCAAAACAAACGCACCGATAATGGCTGTCCATAGTTGTAATCATTAGCACGAGCTTGGCGTGCTGCCAATTTCTATATGTATACATTGTAGTAGACTGTAGATGCAAATAGTGGCGGCTCTGGCTGCCACTTGTGGCAGCGCTCGCTTTTATCGTAGATTCTCGATTGGCACTTTTACTCGGAGACACGCCAACAATCAATTGAAAGCGGCTGCAAATTGCAGGTGTGCTTTTCACACCCGTTGACGTAATGGCTTCCTTTCGCAAGTTGCCACCTGCCGGTTGCCAGTTGCCAGTTGCCAGTTGCCACTTGCCACAAAGGCGAGTGCTACTAACAACGTCTACTACTACTCTATTACCTTAGTGTTACCTTTCGTCGCATGATTACCCAACGAGCAGCAGCAAAAACAAACTGCATGCTGCACGAGACCGCATCGAGAGAGTGAACGCGTTGCACCTGCATCTGTGGCATGAATGGCATGACGGCCGCCCTGTTGACACCCTAACACAGCGGCCCAGTTGTGGATGCGCTGTGTAATTTAATGCCGCCTTCGAGCCAGAGCCGACGTTCCAGTTTCCTTTTGCCAAACTCAATTGAGATTTATAATATTCACATCATATCACTTTGCCGCGTCCTCAGCGGACAGTTGCAAGTGGCAGTGGCAGCAAGTGGTTGAATGTATGTACATTTTGCAGTCGATGTCTTGCTTTGCTTGTTTGTTGGCCAGTTTTTTTTTTGTTTTTGTTTTTGGGTTTTGCAAGCTGCAAACAAAACACGTTTAAGCTTACAACTGCGTTTGAAATCAAGAGAGCCATAAAACACACACAACGGATTTGAAAAAAAAAACGTCGAAATTGCTTTGGCTAAACTGTTAGTCAGGAAGCCGCTCTATTAACTGCATAATTTGTGATTGCAATTTTGACTGGCAACCATCAAAAGTGATTGCATCACTGCATTTGTCAGCGCTGTTACAGTGGGGGGCGGGTCATTCACTTGCCTCTTTCAATATTGAAATCTGTTACAGGTTATTAGCCATTAGTTATCCAAAGTGGCCATTTGATAACTCGATACTACAAGCGAAGCAATCAATGACTGCGTCTCAAAACAAAAGCGCGTTCAGGGCTGTTTACACTTGCATATCTAATATGATTAAAAAAATTGGTTTAACTGGTAGAGTGACAGCTCTTTGACCTTATAAAAAATGTGTGCTAACAGTCGATGATTGAGTCAGTTTGAACACTCGGTATGTCCATTGTCTTAGACTCGCAACCAGATTCTTTTAGAGATTTATGACATCATGCTGAAAACAGCTTCAATAATAAACAGAAGCGTTAGCACTGCTTAAAGATCAGACAGCAGCGGGATGAGTATTGTATATATACTTTTTATGGAGTTAGTCAGTATTTAGCATCTTGATTATTTGCAGTTATATATACATAAAGAAACTGAAATTGTTTATTATATACCAAGCAATCAGCAACAGGAAGCTCTATTTTATTGCTCAAATATTAATTGCAAATTATTAACAGGGTATTTTCTATATTTTTATTTATTTAGGCAATTTGACAATCTGTAGAATATCTGTAGAAATGTGTCTGACTCTATTTACATAGGATTCCTTATCTACTGAGTTTACTTCGTTATACAATCTGCATTTTCCTTTTCCATCATTACCTTGGAACAGAGGCTCATTTGAAGAATGAAAGAATGAATATTTAGGAATATTTACTTAGGTTTCCACTGGTTACTCTTATCTATAAATACTTCAAAAAAGGAAGCGGATGTTTAGAGACTCTAGGTACCATGTGTACACCTGATTTCAACATTTTTTAAAACAATGTATTCAGGTATTCGTGTGTGTTAATATATAGGTATACTCCCAAATATTCATACCCGCATTTAATTACTATTTATTAAATACCGTAACATAGAGAGAAACGTCATATTCGAAAGTAAATATGTGCATCTTGATCAATATTTTTAAAAATATCATATTTTACTTCCCATGCAATGAGTTTCTTCCAAACTCTTAAACTATTCCACTGCACTTCCTTGACATGATTTTCGCATAACTATGCGAATATTTCTAAAAAACTTAAAACCACTCAGAGAGCACACAGTTTGTTTGGATTACAATCTTCACTTTCTATGTGCATTTGTTTTTTGCGCGATCTAAGATATTGAATTACATTGAATTGTGGATGATTTTGCAAAAAAGAAATAACATAATTAGACAGCGTGGAGTATTCGTACTCCTATTCGCAATTATTTACACTCATAAACGAAACGAAACGAAAAGTGCGGCAAAACAAAACCAAATAATTGGGCAAACGTTGCCACAATGCGGGTGTGTTTCCATTGTGTTGCCTCGACTGTGTTTGCTGTGTGTGCCGGAGTAATAAATAGCAAAATATTAACAAATACGCTTCGTGGAGCATGAAATCACAACTTATTTATCCCCCTGCGATCTGTTTTTTTCTATACGCCCAAAACAAAGTGGAAAGTAGAGAAGTTTTCGACACATAGAAAAGTCTCACATAATTGTTATTGCTCTTACACATTTTTTCGGTTGTTCGGTTCCCAAAACAAGATTCCATATGGGGCACCAAATAAATCAAGCAAGTACACACAAACACACATGCAGCTATGAGAAAAAAAGCTGAAAAGAAAAACTACAAGAAATGATTATGTACATTAAAAAGTGGAAACGGCCACTCACGCGTCAATGCGAAGTATGAAGAGAGGGGGAGGACGGGAGAGTGGAACGGGTCTTGGCCAAGTTGCGGCGAGTTGCCGGGTTGGCCAGGTTTGGCCGGGTTGGCGACCGCAATTGGTAAGTTTTGGGTGTAGTAAGCTGGAGAACGTGTTGTTTGCTTCCCGCTTCGAGTACAAGTCGTGTAGCTGCAATTGACGGTCTCCAACTCCAACTCCAACTCCAACTCCATCACCATCTCCGACTCGCCTCTTGTTCAGCGTGCCGTGCCGTTGTCAAACTTGAAAACAAAAATCTGTCTACCTCGATGTCTGGGGCCTGTGCCAAAAGTCGTTTTCCCGGCCACGCTGCTGGCTTCGTGGTTCGCTTTTGACTTTACTATTATTATTATTATTGTTAGCTTTTGTGCATGCGCCGCTGGGATCTGGGCATTTGTTTTCTTTCTCTCGTCTGCTAGAATTTCTAATGTTTTTCGACTCTTCAGTCTTTCTTCGCGTTGCCCTCAAGCTGCGCCACGGAATTTTGATGCATGGCATACTAGTTGTAAGTAGTTTCCTGTGATTAACAAGACTCCAAAAAGAGAAAGAGAAACTGCCGCAGCGCTGGAATGGCTGGCAAAGACACAACCCATATTTTCAGCTCACTTGACCCAACTCCCAGCGCCAGTTCGAGTCACAGTTCGAGTTATAGTTATAGTTACATAGTTAGCTCCATTTCCACGCCCAACTAAACTGTCGACGCATTAGACTAGAAACACACAGTAGAAGGAGGTTGTGGGAACTTGATTTGCATTTTTCACACGCTTCCACAACAAGCCCACAAGCACTCGCAGACAGTCATTCAGTCATTTAGTCAGTCAGTCATTCAGTCAAATGGCGCTACTACGACTAGTCGTAGTCGTAATTAAAGCAGTGAGCGTGTCGGGGCGGGAGACAACAAACAGCTTTTACTACAATATGCGAGTACTACTCTACTCTAGAGTCACAAACGCCTCAACTAATTTGATACACCCTCTCTCTCTCTCTCTCTGTCTCAATCTTTGTCTCTAATTCACAAACACACGCGACTCTAACAGGCATCGACCCAGAGGGCGGCCGTCTCAAATACAGCATATCTGGGCCAGTTTTTTCCGTGGATCGCGACACGGGCGTAGTGCGATTGCGACAGGAATTGGATCGGGAGACACAAGACACCGTCGAGGTGATTATCAGCATCACCGATGACGGCATCTACGGCACCGAACCCAATACAGTCTCCCAGCGTCGGGAGATCCCCGTGCGCGACTACAACGACAATCAGCCCACATTCATTGGCAGACCCTACACGGCCAGTGTTAGCGAGTCCTTGCCCGTGGGCGCCGAGCTGACAATTGAGCCCCCGGTGCTGGTCGTGGATCGGGATGAGGGCGTCAATGCGGAAGTGCAGCTCAAGTGTGTGCAGGTAAGTTAAACACAGTCCTATAATGTCGATTATTCCACACTCATAGCTCGTTTGTACCACAAAGTCTAAGGATCTATTTTGTATTCAACTAAAATATGCAAAGCAAAAAACAATTGTTTCATTAACAACAAATGTTATCTGGAAATTTAAAGAATCCAATGTGCAATGGTTGACATTGTAGTGTAATCCCTTATTGAAGTCAGCCAAACTCACCTTATTTCAATTGCAGGAGAATGATATTTGCGACATTTTCGAGGTGCGCTCTGTGAAGTTATCTGATGGCAATTACACCGCCAGAGTTGCATTGAAGCAGCCACTCGACTTTGAGAGTCGTCCGTCCTACATCATGACCATTGCCGCCTCCGACAGCGCCTTGGAGAATCGTCTGACTTCGTTTGCCACCATTTCCATCAACGTCATCGATGTGCAGGATCAGGCGCCTGTTTTCACGAATGCTCCTTATTCGGCGACTGTGGCGGAGAACACACCAGCTGGCGTCAGCATACTGACAGTCAAGGCAATCGACGGCGATGTGGGCATACCCAGAGAGATCTTCTTGTCGCTGGAGGATGAACCCTTCGGTCACTTTGAACTCGTGCCTTTTGGCGATGCCAAGGACGGCACAGCCACGTTGCGTACCACAAATGAGCCGTTGGATCGCGAGAATCCTGAGATACTACAGAACGGTGGAGTATATGTCTTCTCCATCAGAGCCACAGAGTTGATTGATGGCGCCATTCCGGCCGATCATTCTATAACGCGAGTAACCATCGTGGTCACCGACGTCGACGACCACAAGCCGGAGTTTACCGCCTCCCATTTCAATGTTTCCATTGCCGAGAACTTGGCCAATGGCATGCCGTTGCCAGGTCTCTCCATCTTCGTGGATGATCGCGACATGGGCGAGAACAGTCGCTACCAGCTGAAGCTAAAGGATGTCGCCAACGCCGCCGGCGTCTTTGCGGTCTCGCCCACTGAGGGACAGGGACGCACGCCAGTTGTGGTCAAAGTACTCGATGCCAGCCGACTGGATTACGACAATCCTGCACAGCGCAAGTTCGAGTTCGACTTGGTGGCCAGCGCCAAGGGTGTGGAACAGACAAAGGCGCGTGTGGAAGTTCATCTGCTGGATGCCAATGATAATGCGCCCATTTTCGCACAGCAGACATATCGATTTACGGCTCCAGAGAATCTGACAGTGGACTCTTTGATTGGTTATGTGAATGCCACCGATGCGGACTCAGCTGAGTTTGGACACGTGCAGTATGTGCTCAAAGGCTTTGGCGCCGACAATTTCTACGTGCATCCCGAGACCGGCGGCCTCTACTTGCAGAAGTCGCTGGACTATGAGAAACAGAGCTCCTACAGCCTGACTGTCGTGGCTGTCGATGGCGGCGGTCGCGAGTCTAATGCCAATCTATTTGTGGACGTGCTCGATGTCAACGACAATTATCCCAGCTTCGAGAGCGACGAATACAGTCGCACCATTCGCGAGGGCGCTGCCATCTTTGAGCCCCAGTTCTTTGTGCGTGCCCACGATGCAGATGGTCCCAGTCAGGGCAATGGCAGGGTGCAGTACGCGCTGGTTTCCGAGAACAGCATTGCTGGCAACGTGTTCCGCATCGAGCCGGAAACGGGTGAAATCACACTGCAAAAGGCAGCCAGGTCTATGGACACGGAGCGTGGGGAATACGAGCTAGTCATCTCGGCAACGGACTTTGGTGAGTTGGAGAAAAGTTGTATCTATTTCAATCTATTTGAAATGGCTTAAATTTGTAAAGGAAATTAACCTACTTTAAGCATGTTAAAGATTCCCGAACCAAGTGGGTGATGCGGACTTTAAGCTATAATTTAACACATTAGAATACTACAAGTGTTATATAAAGATTCGATAATGTTTGATAGTGTTTGATCGTTAGCCATTCAGTATAAAGAATTAATAAACATCCTTCCCTATTCATTTTCAGGCATTCCTCCGCTGACGAACACAACTCGAGTGCTCGTGCGCGTTGGCATCTCCGGAAATCAACGTCCCATCTTCAAGGGCCACTTCCAGAATGTGGAGAATCTGCCAGTTGTTGGGCCGCCCAGTTACCGTGTGTCCATACCAGAGAATGCCGCGCCAGGCTACAACGTGACCACTGTGTCCGCACATGATCCCGACGGCTTGGACAGTCTGCTGCGCTATCGCATTGTGGGTGCCAACGACAACTTCCAGATTAACGAGCTGTGAGTTAATTACAATTTGCTCCAAGTTCATTAACTTACTTAATTTCCTACAGCTCCGGCTTAATTACCGTGTCGCCTCAAGCGCGCATTGACCGCGACTTGAACATGAACAGCTTTGAGATTATTGTTAACGCCGTGGACTCGGGCACGCCCATTCCAGAGACTGCCACGACCACCGTCTATGTGAATGTCAAGGACATTAATGATGAGAAG
This sequence comes from Drosophila rubida, assembly GCA_035046165.1. Classification (NCBI taxonomy): domain Eukaryota; kingdom Metazoa; phylum Arthropoda; class Insecta; order Diptera; family Drosophilidae; genus Drosophila; species Drosophila rubida. The sequence goes on along the minus strand of JAWNOF010000021.1, from coordinate 7,155,499 downwards.
CCAAAGTTCGAGCAGGCCAGCTATGCGGCCTACGTCTCCGAGCGCACTGAGATCGGAGAGAGCGTCTTGAGAGTCAAGGCCATCGACAAGGATCTCAACTCGCGCTTGGAGTACAGCCTGCAGGGTCCTGTGCAGGCCACCACCAAGGCTGGCGTTAGCATCGCCAATCGTAGCAGTTACCCCGTGCAGGAAGCCTTCCGCATCGACAGTCAGACTGGCGAGATCTTTGTGAACAGTTCTCTGAGACACGACGTCGCTGCAATCATCATATTTACGGTGGCTGTGCGGGATCTGAATGCCGAAGTGGACCCTGAAGGACAGGTGGACACCACCGAGGTCACAGTGTACGTGCAGTCCTTCAAGGACAGGGATCCCGTGTTCAAGAATCCCGGCTGGAGCAGCTCACGACCCGTCGTCAACATCAAGATCAAGGAGGAAATGCCCATCGACAGCGCGCTCTTCATACTCCAGGCCGAGGATCCTGTGACGCAGCAGCCAATAACCAGTTTCGAGCTTGTGGAACCCAAGGAACTGGAGTACTTCCACATAGCGGAGCGCACTGGCGAGGTTATCCTGAAGAAACGCCTCGACTACGAAGCGCTGGCGGAGACTGGAAGCGCTGAGTTTGAGCTGCAGGTGCGTGCGAATAGCGCCGATCGCCAGCGCAGCACGATCAGTCGAGTCAACATCACTGTGGAGAATGTGAACGACAACAGCCCCATCTTCGAGCAGAACTCATACCACGCCACCATCATTGAGAACAAGGGCTACCCGGAGCGTGTGATTCAAGTGAAGGCCCACGACAAGGACGCTGCGCTCAACAGCCGCGACGAGCGTCTGGGCTACCACAAGGTCATCTACTCGCTGCAGGGCGAATTCGCCATGCTCTTCGAGATCAACAATCTGACTGGCCAAATTGTTGTGGCCCGCAATCAGAGCATTGATCGCGAGCGCACTCCACACATTCGCCTCCAGGTGAAGGCCGAGGACTCGCCTGGCAAACCCACGGATGCCAAGCAGAGTGTGGTCGAGCTGCTCATCGATGTGCTCGATGTGAACGACAATGCGCCCGAGTTCTCCAAGAAGATCTACAGCACTGTGATCCCGGAGAATGCGCTGCAAATGGAGAATGTGCTGCAGCTGGAGGCCACCGATGCGGACGAGGGACCAGGCGGCGAGGTACGCTACGAGCTGGTCAACGAGGGCGAGGCCAACGGCCTGTTTAGCATCAATGCCCAGAACGGTCTGCTGTCCACGCGTCGCAATCTCACTGGCAAGGGACGCGCCGAGGCATATGTGCTGATCGTGAGAGCTCAAGACAATGGCAACCAGGTGCCGAAGCAGCCAACACTCTCCTCGGACGTCGAGGTGCGCATCTTCATCGGGGACGTTAGCGCCAACGATGGCGTGCCCTACTTTGTGGCGCCTCGAGTGGGACAGCGAGCCAACATAACAGAGGTGAGTCCACACGGGAATAGCCTTTTAATTACATCACACAATTCATACTCGGTGATCTGTTGAAAGCTATGACGATCATCCCGAATTTGTTCATTCTAGTTCAAGAAAAATAATAATCTTGTTAACCAGAGTCATTTTATTAAGCTGCAAAGAAGTTTAAACATTATCACACACATTTTTGTAAATGAGAGTCAACTATAATTATTATAAATTTACAAGTTAAGTAATATCCAAATCAATTTATTTCCTACAGAATGCTGCAGCTGGCGCACCTGTTTTCCAAGTGATTGCCAACGATCCGGACGATGAGAACACGCCCTCTGGCACAATCACCTATCGCATCCTGCCCGACACACCTGACGCCGAGTCCTTCAGCATCGATGCTCACACAGGACTGATAACCACCAAGCAGCCGTTGGATCGCGAGGAGAAGAGCATGTACAAGGTCCTGCTCGAGGTCAGCGACAATGGACAGCCCAAGCAATCCGTGACGCGCATACTCAAGATTGAAGTCCTCGACGTGGACGACCACGTGCCGCGTTTTGCCAGAGAAATGGTGAGCGAAGAACAAGACTACAAGTTTTCGAGTTTAATTGAATTAATTAAACTAACAGCCCCTTATTGATGCCCGCAAATTATATTAGTTTCCCTTATTATGAATTTGAACACTTTTCCTCTTTGGCAGGATGAGGGTCCTTTGATCATGTCCGTGCGCGAGGAGGAACCAGCTGGCACCATTGTGGGTAACTTCACAGCCATCGATGAGGATCTGGGCGAGAACGCAGCCATCGACTACGCCATCATCGAGGGCAACAACGAGCAGCTCTTCGCAATCGAGCGCACCAACAAGAGCGTGGCCATCCTGAAAACCACACAACCCATCGATCGCGAACTGGTCGAGTCCTTCACGCTGACCGTGAAGTGCATGAAGCTGGGCGAGCCGGCTTACAAGTACATTGGCGACGCCTACGACCGCCGCGATCCATCACATCGGCGCATCACGGTCAAGATAGTCGACATCGACGACAACGTGCCGCAGTTCGAGAATCCCGACTCCACGGTGGGCATTCGCATCAATGTGCCCATCGACACAGTGATCACCACGCTGCGCGCCACCGACGCAGATGCCGAGGCGGCGCCCATTGCGCTCTCCATCGAGAACGTGACGTTTGTGCCGCAGTTCTACAAGCGCAGTCGCAAACTGGCCACGGGCAACTTGGAGACGCTCTTCACGCTCAACAATCGCACCGGCGAACTGCGCACTGGCGGCTCGTTTGCCGACTACGTGGATGGCTACTTCCTGATGCGGGTCTGCGCCAACAACTCGCTGCTGAGCAAGCGGCAGACGAAGAGCAACATCAAGGTGTTTGTCATACGCGACAAGTCGCTGCTGAAGTTCGTGTTCGCCCGGCCGCCCAACGAGATTCAGCACAACATCAAGCCCTTCCAGCAGCAGCTGCAGAAGAAACTGAAGCCCATGGGCCTGGAGCTGCACGTGCTGGACACTCAGGTGTTCACGCGGGCCGACATGAGTCTGGACTTCACCTCGACCAGCTCGTGCTTCCAGATGTTCCGCAACGGCGCCGCCCTCTCGCTCAGCGAGATGCAGAAGCTGATGAACTCGAAGGAGCTGCGACACGAACTCATCGACATCTATGCGGCGTACGGAGTGAGTGACCTGGAATCCTGCTCGGTGCGACGCACGCACACAGCGGCGCTCTTTGGCAATCTACTGATGTCCGCGGGGTCTTGGCTGGTCATCCTGGCGGCGCTGATAGGCGTGGCCGCGATGGTGTCCCTCTGCACAGCCTGCTGCCTGAAGAAGAAGTGAGTAGCAAGTGCCATGTGGACTAAGTACACAGATTTAATTAATGAATTATCTGCAGGTTCAAGCGGCACAGCAAGCGCAGTCTGCAGGCGAGTCTGCGAACGCCGACGGAGCACACGCCCACCTCGTACAGCTACTCCATGCCCGCCGTGCTCTACTCGGAGCCCATCTATGGACCATTGTAGCCTCAGCTCATATTCTGCACAGCCAGGTCCAGTCAATGGCAATGGCGCTGAGTGCAACAAGCCTACCATACTATACAATCTAGTTATCTAGTGCACAAGACTCGAGCCCTCAGGGGCTTCTCACTCACGTAGTTGGCCGAGAGAGTTGTGGCCGAGAAAGGAGAACGAAATGAAAACAGTCCATACAAGCATAAGCATACTATGCACGTGATCTAGTATGTACATTTAATTTACATCTAACTAGCATTAGTCTCTACTATACTCTAATTTAAAACTGTACAAAAGTCGTCGCATCAGAAAGCCTTTAAATGTAAGTTTCAATTTAACGATTAGTTTAGCCAGCGATTCGCAAGTCATTTTTTATTGTGTCATCGAATAGATAGAACAGATTTTGCAGCGCACGCATAGAAATTTGTATTTTGTTGTATTTTATTTTTAGTAACAAAATAAATGGCAATTTACCTATGAATTTATCTTATCGTCTATTTGCTCACTAAATGCTAAACAAGTGCAAAATAAATAGCACTTAAATAATATATTGTATAAACAGGAACTCTGCAACTCAATTCACTCACTCTGTCCTGGGGCTCCACAAATGGCCAGTCGAGCGTATAAAAAACATGAATTTGGCCAAACAAATGCATATGTTTCTGCCATTAACACAACTATATTTGTTAAGTTGTTCTTTCACGAATGTGAACATGTGTGCAAATAAATTCTATCAACGAGTATTACTAAAAAAAGAGAGAAATATCACGCATATTTGGACGCATTCTGTGGACATGCAAAGCGATAGTGAAGGTATCAGGAAACCAAGTCAACAAATTACAACGAATACAAAAAGAAGGCTGAAGCTTTGTAAATAAGCTATAATTTTCGAAGAGCGTTGAAGTTAAATTCAAAAGTATGAGTTAGAAGTAATTTTGGAAAAGATTCAGCGCTGATAAGCGAAAAATAATTAACTCAACTTGGAATGTTGGCCAACCTCTTTAATGCTATTACAATTTGGTGTTGCATATGTAAAGTTCTAAAACTCTGATGGTGAAAATACATTCAAGTTAATTCCTGCGTCATTCTATATCAAGAGCGCTCATAAAGTATGCTCAGTTTAATTGCAATTTTGATTTGAGTTTTGAATTACAGACCTCAGCAGTTCAACACCAGCTTCAGAGCAAGTAAGAAAGTGCGAGCAAAATAATGAAAACCCATAAATAATAAATGTTGTTAAAACTAATGTGCGGCGCTCATTAGCCCCAGGCAACTGCGCGCAGAGCGAAAACCTTCGTAGAGTCTTCGACAAGGGATGTTGATGCTGGTAAATGAACTTCGCCTCTGCCACACACCAAAGGGTGCAACGAAGCGTGTGCAAGTGTGTGTGCGTGTGTTTGAATGTTGCAAGCAAGCACACACAGATGAACTGATCAGGGGTTGCTGGCTGACTGGCTGACTGGTCGGCTGACGGGTACGGGTCTAAGTAGTTAGCCGAGGCTGCGGCAGTGGCTGGCAACGAGTTATTTTTATAACTTTTTAAAACTCAACAGCAACAACAACAGCATCGAATCAAGTGCTGTTTCGGGTCAAAGCAAATCAACGAGCACTGGATCATTTTATGGGGGTTGCCTCAGCTTGTACTATGTGTAATTACAGCCTTCTTTTTTGCTCGTCCTTTTCAAATTGCGTGCTTTGTAATTAGCATAAAACCAAACTAACTGCAAGTGCAGTCAACGTGGGCAACGTGGACAACGAATATCTATCGCTTATTCGAATTCTGCCAAATCACTTTCCACTTGAACATTGATTGATGATGACGATCGTAAATCACACTCGAAACTCGAGTCTCGAGTGACGTCGCCTCCCTTTGTTTGCTGGCAAAACAGACTGGCTTTCTCTCTCACTCTCTCATTCTCTCACTCTGTCTCTCGCTGACAGTGTCACGAGGCGCCACAGTGCCACACTGACACATTTGCCTAAGCTGCGGTAATCACCAATTAATGCACATGACAATACCAGAGGCGCCAACCAACTGCAACTCCAACTCCACTCCAATGCCCAAGTCCAGCCACAAGTGCTGTCAATTGCCGAAGAGGTGAAACTGCCATTGTACGCTGCGCACTGCAGGTGTCCTGTGTCAACAGTCTGCACAAAAAGTCTGTGAGCATACCAACTTTTTACCCTAGATTCATTGGCCGACTGTTAGTCAGTCAGTCAGGCAGCCACAGAGCTAAGCAGGCAGCTGGCCAGATGTCCAACTTCAACGGACAAACAATGCTAACAATTAATGAGTGAGCCCGGGCGACGCGTTGCTCTCGTAAGGGAAGTCCTGCATTTCCTTTGCTTTGGCGGCACCAAAGTGTAACAGTTACACGAGAGAACATGCAGTATGATCAACTGAAAGGTATTGTTATTTCTATCAAAATGTTTCCCTGAGTATCGAACTGATGAAAAGATCTGCTTATTTTCATTAAAATTTCTCACAATTCGCGTACTTTTGCTTATACAAATCATATATATTTCTTAAGTATTTCCATATTTTTCTAATTTAAAAAATATGCAAAAGTTAATTTAATAAAAATTGTATAGAATTCATTTAAATATACTAATCTTAGGTTCATATGTAAATATGTTTAATAAAATTGTATCGACTTACGAATTTAAATTATTTTAAAATCATTCTGCCTAAGATCACAATTCAGAATCGGGACAGACTATATATATACGTAGACAACAGAAGTGAACGTGTCACGTGCTTATACCCCACATGGTGTTCTATTTACAGGGTAGTAAAGCCTCGCGTGCTATTGCCATATATTCACAAATATCTACCTAAATCATAACGGTTGCTTTCTGCCGCGTCGCAGTCGCTTTAACTGTCACTGTCCGCGTCATAGGTGCCATAAAAAAGACTTAGGGCCCCACCCCGCACTGCGCACAGTAATTCACGCGATTGTAATTGCAGTTAACTACTTGCTAAGGTTTTTCTTTTCACATATTTTTCGGGGTAAAAAGTGTAATTTTTGCAATACATTTTTTATGCCAAGCCACACAATGGACTGGCCTAAGCACGGGATTTTCGCGGGTTTTCGCTAAACCGGAAGTAGCATTAGTGCGAACGGAAGCGAGCGTAAACACGGCTTAGGCTTCAGAATGCCAATCAATCGAACTATTGGCAGTTTCTTTAGCCGTCTCTAACCATTATCCAAATCCTGCTACCCGCTGTCGCGTTCGCATTGAAAGCAAACGTTGTTTACATTTACAATGACTGGGCATGAAACCGTTGTTGTGTCGACATTTTAGCAACTACCTTCATTTGAATGTATGCAAAAAGAAAAAGGAAAAAAGAATTAACAAATATCAACCATAAATTACGAATGTCACATTCATTATGCACATGGCGCTGCATAGTAATTAGGCCTAGTGCTGGAACTGCCGCTCCTTGCATCCTTTTGCGTCCTTTCGCCCAAATATATTTATGACCACTTGATGAACTGCACCCAACAGTTGCCGCTGGGGTTGCGCGTTCGCTTTCGTCCTGGTTGTGCTCATTTGCATAACAATCAACTCGTCGTTTGTGGCACAGCCTCAAGCTGCAGTTGTTGCTGCCACATTCAGTGCCACTAACACTAACGATTCGGCACTGCGATGGGTACGCTGTATGGGATTGGGGTAGCACCGGCCAAGTCTAATGGTTTCCGAAAACAGGCAGCGGGTGTGAAGTTGTAAAGTTTAATGTATTGTTTGTCTAACAGTTTATTCATTTGGAAAAAGAATTTCACGTTGTGTGATTGGAATATGAAATATGACTGTTTGTTCTGGGGTAGAAAAGGGACGCGAAAGGTCCATCATATTTATTCATCATTGCATCCAGTTGCCAACTCGAAGTCGGCATCGTATTCATTACTCAAATTAGAACTGCTCTTCTGATGGATCATGTTGACAATTTCTTAAATTATTCTATTGTCGGATACATTAATTATATTATAGACATTAAAAAAAAGTAAAAATAAATTTAAAATTAGCTGAAAATGCAAATTTGGTTTTCGGAGTACCCGAAAGTATTTTAATTTCTTTAAATCACTTCCTATTTTCATACACTTAAGTATTAATCCTCTGATTTTATTGAAGTATATTTAGATATTTAACTATTCGAGATTGAAAGCAGTTACAATAAATGTAATTATATTTAAATGAATCAAACATTAATATTGTGCCATGTTCTCAATAATACTTAAACCCCAACTGAATTTCGCAAAAATCTCTAGCTCTTTGAGATACATATCTCAATACGATGCATGTGTATCTAAAACGATTTGAGATTTACATGTGTTTACATTTTCTGCGTACCACTTTTGGCTGCAACAATGTGACATAAATCTGCTTAAATTTGACTAAAACCGATCACATCGGATTAAAATTCCATCCGAAAGAACTTGCACTACATTTTACAGTTTCATCGCACACACACACACAACTGCGTACACAGACACACTGTTATCCTTGGGATGAACATGCACACGAATACGACAGATTGGCCTGCTCTGCAACGGCAACAAATGTAACAAAATACTCGAACGGCTGTTTGTTTATCCAATGTTTTTCGGTTAGATGAGCACACAACTCGAAAGCAGGGCAAGGTAGGGAGCAAGGATCTGCGGTACAGTATTCACTGGCATAGAAGGCAAGGCAAACACAAACAACACAACGTCACAGATTTCACAGATAAACCAATTCGAGCAGGGTAATGAATTGCTAAAAAGGTCGAGCAACTTGCTCGGCTTTACACTCATCGCAGCACCCGTTGAAAGAGCAACAACAGCAACACTGCCGTGTAGCTGCAACACCAAAGCGAATGCTGTTTTGCCATTGCGAAAAGGGGTAAGCAGCTAGACGGGGCATAGGGCACGTTGCACGTGCACCGCAAAAGGGTTACTTCAATATGGCTTTTTATAGACTTTTTGCCAAATGTGTGTCAACTCAACGGCATCGAATGCTAAAAAGGCGTTAAATAATCAAATCGGCAAATAAAATTCGATTTGTGATTGCGCAGAACGACAAATTGGCGCAGTTATGCCTGACTACGGATTATAATCAGCGTAATATATATGACTGCAATAAGTTATGCCTGCAACTGTCACAAAAACTAACAGTTCAACGCTGAACTCTGCGGAAATAGAATAGAACGAAAGTGCATAAAAAACGGAGAAAATAAAATAAATCTAGATTAAAAATCAATTGGGCCGAGTTCACTTAAACAATAAAAGACAGCATATTCGTAATACAATTTAAGGTATTTTTTTGTATATTCCCCAATTCGAAGTTGAATCTGTGCTCTGTGCTCAGTGGGTCGCATACAAATCGTACCCAAAGGACTTGCACTTGACGCATTCTGTGTATTGTGTTTGCTTCTTGCACCGAGAAGGCAATTTGTTTCCATTTTGGTTTCCTTATCGTCTTCCGCCAATCGGCAAATTGTTTGGCATTAGCATAGTCAGCTGAAGCGGGGGGAGGAACGAGAATAGCAGCAGCAGGCGGAGGAGATGTACTAGTAATGCCGTCATTGATCCGTAGATAGACATCTACAGCTACCCCGTGACAACAAATACGACCAAGGAGGCAGCAGGCAGAACGATAATGATGCCCGGCTGTGCTCTGCTGTGTTCCCCTCCCCACTCCGCTCTCCCTGTCGCTCTGACTGTAGTGCCGCCCTTATGCATCCCTCAGCGCCATTTCTGCAGAATTGAATGCAGCTTAGCAGCTCGCCCGCTGCGTATTTGCGCCTTTGTAACGCACCAGCGCGACGAGACAACACAACGGCACTGTGACATTGTCCTGGCTATAATAATGATTATTGTTAAGATAAATCCCGACACCTTCAACAAAGCTGCACAAATGACAAACGCGTCGCTGGGCAAGCGGCTTAACTCGAATCGGCAGAGATGCCTTCGAGAATCTGCCCGAGATGTTGCATTCCATAGTTCTTGCAACTTCTCAGCTGCAAGTTCACCCTTTTGCAGAGTAGCAAATCAGACTCAATTTCCTTGCGGCCTTTGTAACGGAAAATGTCAGTCAGTCAGGCAGTCATTCTCCCAGTCAGTCAGTCAGTCAGCCCGACAGAAGCAATGGCTTTTTATTTCGACTCTTGCCGGTTCATTCAACTAAATAATTTGAGTGGCATTCATGCAGGTCCACTTCCACTTGGCTCATGTTTCACTCCGATTGTCGGCTGCTGCCGCTGCTGCTGCTGCCTCTTCTGGTTGTTGTTGTAACTCTTGTTGTTGTTGTTGCTGGTTTTCAGGCATTGGTACATTCGTTTTGTAGTCGTAATTCTGTGGCAGGTGACGGGCAATCTTCCATTGTTCAACTCACCCCATGTCGAATTCTAAGGGCGCAAAAATGCCCCCTACAATAAACAAGCAGCACACACACGCATACGCACACACACACACACACATGCAGTCTGACACACGTAGAGCCATTCATTTTATGTGCACTGCAATATACAATATTTATTTGAATTTAAGTCTTTTGTTTGAAATCTGAAATCCGCACAGGGTTGTTTGCTTTTGGCTACCAACACAAGACTGTCAGTCTTAACTACCGACAGTTATGTTTGCCTTGACTTTTCCAATAATATTTTCACGGCCATTCTCTCGGTTTTTCTCGTTCAACTTTATTGGCAAAAATAAATGGTAAATAGTTTACAATAATTTCACTTATCACGTAAGCCTGACTATAAAATGACTAGCCCTCTTTTCTTGATGTATCGCATTGCAATGATAAAACCCACAGCTATCCTAAACTCGTATACTACTTATATACCCGTAGCTTAAACGATTGTACAGTTTTGTTCCAATTGCAGCTAATGCCTAAAACTCCTTAAGAATACAAGTAATAGTTGGTAGTAATAGCTTGGTGTAAAGTTGTGTATATGGCTTACTAGTTAGGTACATGGATGCTCTTACTTAATTTGCACGGACAACCGATGTTAATATAAAGCAAATATAGGCGACTATGAGAACTTCAACTGCAAATTATTGTTCAATAAAATGCACTTTGAGTTGCCGCAGTCAACTCAATGAGTTGCACAAAAGAGAAACCAATACAGCGAATTTTGTCGCGATTAGTTTATCGTTTGTGCAACTAGCTAAATGAATCGTAGCAAATTGATTGCTAAGTCCAGCGCTTAGCAGGGCTTAAGCAATCAATTTGCTCGTGGTGCTCACTTATTTCAAAATATCAACTGATTGTGCGCTGCGACGCCACTGAAACCTGGCGCAATCCTCGCAGCTGCACTAAGCAAACGTTTTTTTTTTTGCACAAAGCCAGAAAAAAAACAGTTGCTAGAGCAGCCAAGTGTAGGAGTTGTTGGCCAGGTTTAAGTGCCGTGACTAGCTGCACAATGTCGAGCATATCACCCAGAGAAGACTGACACCAAAGATGCCCCCAAAACTATGCTATACCTGGTGCGCAAACTGTTTGTAGCTAAACTGCTGATGTTGCTGCTGCTGATGTTGCTGTTGCAATGGCTGCTGTTGCAGCTGGGGCGGCTCCTCGTGGAACTCCTTCCAGGGTGGCGTTTGGGTGTAGAAGCTGCTCTGCTGATGCAGTCCCGGCGTCTCGGCAACGGGCAAAGCTGTGCCGTTTGCAGCTGCCTCAAAGTTGCTGCGAAACAGATCGTATTTCTCCTGGGAAAAGTGACCTGAAGCTGCCGGCTCTGCATGCAGCGCACTTTGCTCCTGGGCCTGCTGCTGTTGCTGTTGGTAGAAGCGCATGCTGCTGCCAAAGTCGAAGCCAGCTGGCTGCGCAGCTGCTGGATAGTCCGCAGGCTGATTGGGCTGCTGATGATAGAGCATAGGCGGCGCCTGTTGATGTGCTCCATAAGGAAAGATTCTGCCGCCGGCGAACATGGGAAATGGCTGCGGATTCACGAAGAGCGCATCGAACAGTTCTTTGGTGATGCGCTCCCCGCTCAACGTGAAGTTCTGCAGCTTCTCCAGGTCCAGGTTGATGGTGCCGCCGCTCTCGAGCACCTGCTCCAGCGCAAAGATGTAGTTGTGCGCGAAGCGCAGTATCTCGATCTTCGTCAGCTTCGTCTCCTCGGGCAGCGAGGGCAACGTGATGCGCAGTCGCTCCAGCGCATCGTTCAGCGTGTGCATGCGGTTGCGCTCGCGATCGTTGGCCTTCATGCGCCGGAACTTCTTGATGCGCACCACTTGCAGCGGACTCCGCGAACGCGTCACGCGATTCTTGCCGACGGCATATTTGCGCTTGGGCCGCGGCGCATTCGGGTCCTCGGGCGATTTGACGGGCGTGCTCGTCAGCTGCGGCTCAAAGCTGTTACCGCTTGCTGCGCGACTGTTGAGGTGTTCCACCAGAGTGCGGCCACTGCGTGAGCTGTGATTGCTGCTGTTGTCCAGCAGTCCCACGAAGCCAGCTGGTGGCGAGTTGGCCGACACATCCCAGCCGCCGTTGTAGCTCAAGGCAGGCGCATGAGCTGGAACGGGCGGCGTGCCGCTGGCACTGGCATTGGCCGCGCTGTTGTAGTGCTCGTCAAAGTCCAGGCGACGACGTGAGCTGGCGTTCAGTTCGGTCTCGAAGCTCTTCTCGTAGCCACTGTCGAAGGACGCATCGTCGTCGTCATCGTCGTCGAACTCAAAGGACTGCGATGGATTGTAGGCGTTGTAGCAAGCAGACATGGCAGAGAACTATGCGTAGTAACTGTAACTGCAAGTTGTGGTCGTCTATGCGCGCATTTTACGTTTCCGTTTTCCGCTCAGAGATTTGTGATTGCAATTGTGATGGTGTTGCCGTTAACCGCTTCGCGTGCCCGCACCAACTAAAAGCTGAAGCGAAGTGCGCGCCGGTTTTATGTCCATTGCCCGCTGGCCTCAGCCATTAGTGCGCAAGCTGCAGAGTTGCCCAGTAAGCCCGCTGATTTAGCCGGCAACAACCCTCGGCGCATTGTCGTCGGTCGCGACGATGGCGGCGCCATGACACAAATCCCAAAAGATATGCGCGCCGTGATTGCCGAGCTACAGCTACAGCTACGGCCCGGGGGTTGCTTTGCCCGCACTCACACACAGACAGACACTGGCACTCTCACTCTCTCGCACTCGCTGTTGCAAGGGCGCGCTGCCAGTTAAAACACGAGCATTTTGTACGCTTTGCACCTAAGCCAATCGGAAGGATGTACCCATCTGTCCGTCCGTTTGTCTCTCTGTCTGTCTGCTTATCTCTCGCGATCACTGTGTTGCCATTGCCGCAATAAGTTCAAAGCGGTGGCATGCCACTCCGTTCGTTATCAATGGCTTTTGTCACAACATTGAACTTGTGCCACTTCATGTGCAACTCTTTCTTCCTGCTCCCAATCCACTCGCAACTAAACCGCAATAATCAAAACGGACTTACGCCCGTCGCTTAAACGAATTACCGCCACGTGGCCACAAACAATGCCACAACACTGCCGCAAGCGCAACTGGTGAAGATTCCGCACACTCTATCCCATGACACGTGCCTGCGGATTGGGCTTGAGCTGGTCTACTTTTGCCTTCCTTTGGCAGCTGCTCAAGTGGCTTTTTGGCAAGACACACGCCAACTTCCTCCCACCATCGCGTGGTGGCTTTAAGTGACTGGCGTGTGTCTCTTACCACTTGCCACGTGCGGATTTGTTGTGATATCCACGCCAAATTGTCGACACGAGTTCGCACTTCACAAATTACGCCTTCAATGGTTACCAATTTGAGTGGATAAGTATGCTAATTGCTGCATAATATATATTACTAAATTCATGTAATCAAATTAAGGGATTTAAGCAAGAACATTGTGTTAGTTTCCGGAAGAAATAATGATCTAGTAAATCTTTATAAGCCGTGTGTGATGCTGCATCCATGATAATAAAGATTAATCCATTGAAGTTTGTCAAATATATCACTACGCAGAATATCCTTTCGTTCCGTGGAGATTTCTGGTCTATGAATTTAATATCATAATGTATTAAATTTTGAAGGAGATGTAGTAATAAATTCGAAGTTCAGACTCTCAAGGAAACACAATCTATTTGTATTGATTTTGAAGGTTGAAATTAAAAATTAATATATATATATATATATATCGCCAGGAAATCTGATAGAGCTTCATAGAATCGTCCCAACTTACTCTGGATGTTATCGCAGCTGCGCCTATTTGAGAAATACGTTATTGTTTCATGTTAGAGTAAAAATCAGGTCAGTTGTTTTTATATATAAACTTATTTATGTAAACTTTGCACTGCTAACAATACTTTTGTAATACGACTAAATATTTGATTGGCTTTGAAATTACTGATTTCATCACTACTAATGTGGACTTTTGCTTAATGCTACTACATACATACGCACACAATTTAGATATAAATGATTTTTACAATTTTGGATTCATAACTTATAATATTTACATGATTGTTTAACTTGTACAAGAAATTGTCATTATGAGTGAAATTTATTTGCTTACATTAAGCGATAAGATATTTAATGGCAATCTCTAAATCTAATACGTTCCTGATTCGTGTGGCATTAAAACTCAAGCATTGCCGCCGAAATTCACACCAGTCGTACACGTGCGTGGTGTCGAGTGTCAATTTGTTGTTCAAGTGGCCGCTGGTCGCGTGTGGCTAATTGAGATTTTGGTGTATTCATAATGCGTATCACTTATGCAATTAATTGAACTGTGAGTTTGTCACACGCGTCCTGTTGAAATAAATATAAAGTGTGTAAAAAATTAAAGGAAGCTGCGTTTTAATAAATATTTGTCGTCCAAAAAATGAATAGCCACGGGGTTCAGCAACATCACAGTTGCGTAAACCAAATAAAGGCTATTATTTGACGCGCCCAAGAAACCCCGAATATGGACTACACTCGTATCCTGTGCCTGTGCACACATATAATGTCCTGGCGCAGTCCGAGACAAAGTAAATACATACGCACCAAATATGCCTCAGGCTAATTGCATTCTAACAAGCGACGCAAATTCAATTTTCCAAGCTGCTTGTGTACCCAATTCCCGCTCCCTTATACTCATGTGTGTGTGTGTGTGTGTCTATGCGTATTTGTGGCGTGCAACCCTGACTGCATTCGTTCCGTACACGTAGCCCTAGGCTATGACCAGCGTTGGTCTGCTCAGAAGGGCACAATTTCTTCCTCATAGAGCGGATCTAATTCTCTAGGCATGGCCACGTCTGGAAAACGATTTGTGTTTCCTGACGTTGACATTGGCACTGGCGACGACGAAGACGATAGCGACTCCGACGAGAGTTCAATGACATCCGAATCCGCAGTTACATGCTTCTCTTTGTGTGGTTTCAAGTGCTTGATCTTGATTGCCGTTTGGTAAGACTTTGGACCTCGACGCCGCCTTGTTGATGGCAGATGCACTGCCTCCTCCTGATCCGTTGACGTTGAAGAATCAGAGGTAATATGTTTAAAGCGCTTGAAGTGCTTAAAACGTGGTTTGGTAGACATTGTGCTTATCGTAACTGGCGCCGGTGTATCCGAAGTGATATGCACAAATCGCTTAGCTTTTCGTCTCTTGGTCTCCGATGTGGTCGTTGAGGTGTTGCTATCCTCAGTATGCGTTTGACTTCGTCTGCCACCTGATGCAGGTCGTTCCCGTTCCTGTTGCACGCGATAATAGTCTCTGAAATTGGTGCGTTTAACAAGCACGCGAACTCCACGTAGTTTCTCAATGTCCTGTATGCACAGTCTATCTAATCGCACTTCTGCTTGTCGTGTGAGACACTCCTCAATTAGGAGTGCAGTCAAATCCTTTGAATGGTTCCCACAATTTTTAGAAGTTTCCTGCTGCTCCAATTTTATGGTCTTGCTTTGTTCGTTGGGGTCTTCTGAAATTGAATCCAGTTCTAATTTGATGGTTTTGCAAGGCAGTTCCTTATTAGGACATCCAGCATTTGATTCCTGCTGCGACTTGACGCAAGACAATTCCTTCAGTGGCTTAATGTGGCTTTCACAACTGGATTCCTTCTCTAATTTGATTCGCTTTCGTTGCAAATCCTTCAATGGTTGAACAAGATGCTCGTGCAAATGATTCCCCCGTAATTCCCTCGTTGGTGATTTACTCACGTGTTCAGTTATCGTCTCCGTTTCCAATTCCGTCACCGTGTTCGCCTCCGACGCTGAGACCGGCGTGGCAACTGCCTTTGCGCTGAGCGCAGTCTCTTTAGTGGCACATACTTTTTGGATGTTGAGCTGGAACACTTGTGTCTCCCTTGTAAAATCATATGTACGCGGTGGAGGCGTTAACTCTTTACTTACGCCAGATTGTCCATCGTCGCACTCACTCGCATCGCGCATGGCCATCGTCGAGGTGCCCGAATGCAAACTGTCCGCCTCACTGTTGCTGCTGAAACGTCTCAATCCATCATCAACTACTGCTGCTTCTACTACTGCTGAACACTCGCTTTGCACGGTTGTCGTCCGCTTCTTCAGACCCTGTAAGTTTCTAAACTTGCTGAGAAGTGTGTTGCTTTCCATGAGCTTATTATCATTGTCTGCACTTATCGGCTCGTTCTTCTCAAAGTTCCAAATGTCCGCAAATACCTTAAAGCCATTCGTTTCATTGCTGTACTTGGCCTGTGCCTGCAAAACCTCATTGAACGAACGCTGCTGTAGATTGGGCGCTTCGATAGTTGGTTTCACATGCAGCTCTGAATTTAGCTGTGGCTCTACTCTTTCTACTTCTTTCGCTTCAGTATCCGCAATGACACCAGCTGAATTTAATCCTGGCGATCGTCGCCCGCTTCGCATAGTTCTGTCCATATCGGTGATCATCGCATTGGCCACCACTGCGGCTGCTCGCACACGTGTTCGTCGTCCAGAGCCTGTGTAATATGCTTCGGAATCGTCTGATTCATGGTCTTCCTCCTCCTCTTCATCTTCCGTAACTACTGCGAAAAAGCAAGACTTAATTTACTTTTTCTTATTAGTTTATCAAAATTACCTTCATCCCAGAACTTGCGAGAATTTCTCTTACGTTTCCTTTCCCTCTCAGCCTTTTCGCGGGCAGCATTCTGCAGCGCGTCCTCATCCTCATCGGCACTCACCTCCACCTCCGCCTCTGCAGCGCCAACCGCGTTCTCGTAGCCCTCTTCAATGGTGCCGTAGTCCAGCTGTGGGCGATTTTTGTATTTCGCATAATCGATCTTTAAAAACTTCAACCTGTCATTAGCTTCGGCCATATTGAGAGCCACAAATTTATTTTTAAGATGCGTGCTCTTTAGCAAAGCGCTGCAACGTTCATGTAATGCGCTCCACTCTAGCGCCCAGGAGTATCGTTTGTTGCGCGGTTGAAAAGCTACGGTCAACAGATCTTTGATGATGCTGCGTGGTAATCTTAATGCTTGTAGCGCTTTGCAGATGGGATCATAGTCGGTTACGGGTGCATTGTGATTCGTGATGGCAACGATTTCATCCACGTCAATTGTTGAGCTCAATAGCTCATATTTGGTGTGATCGATTTTCTCTTTTCGTGGCGTTTGTTCATCGTCCTCCTTCCGCTTCTTTTTATAGCGCGAACAGCGTTTAACCTCATTGTAGTTGGCGCGTGTAGGATTCAGGTAGAAAGCGGTTAACCAAAACTCCGATTCCATGAAGCCCTGCTCAGCGAATACTTTGGCCAAGTCCGCATAGTTAACAGACAGATTGTGCTCGAGATTGAGCATAAATTGCGTTGTCAAGCCAGGATGATAGCGCCAGACTTCAATCGTATTAAGCTTCTGTCCAATGATCTTTAGCAACAGCGCTATTTTGGCGAATTGCCAGCCTCTAAAACTCTGCAAAAATAAAATGAATTTAAAATGATATAATGATGGGGTAATTTTATGGAACTTACACGCTCAGCTAGCAATTGATAGACAAAGTCCAAAACCTCTTCATTGTTTGGCACTTTCTGAAAGACTGGATCTATTTGTCTATCCAATTCCTCGTCCACATCCTGCAACGGTTTCTCATCATCGTCGCAATTCTTGTAATTCCCAATGTTGCCGGCACGATTGCCCTTGCAAATCTGCTGCTGATAATTCAATTTCATATTCATAGTATGTGGCAATGCGTGACTATGTCGCTGCGACTCTAATTTCTGAAGTTCATTAACCAAGAACTCCTCACTGTCCTCGCGTTCTTTTATATAGCGATGCATGTGCCACTTAAATGTATCCAGTTGCGCCATAAAGTCATGCTCATTAAGCGCCATTAGCTCCATTAACTGATTACCCAGCACATAACTAGTATAGGCTTTGAGCATGACAGCAAACGGTGTGGTCATGCTCAGGTTAAACTTCTTAAGTATAATGCGTTCGAAGAATCCATCTTTTCCAAGGTCCAGTCGCACACAGATCTGGGCAATTAATCTGGCAGGAGTGTAGTCCTCCTCATGCGGCGCTTCATGCATGATTTGCGCGTAGAAGCGAATATTGTACATCTGATTAAAAAGTATATTCAATTAGAATTGTGTAAAATTTAACAATGGCTTGTATTAATCGCTAATTGCTTGATGAGTTTCATATATTAGCTTTCAGGTAATTAAGTAACAATAGTATCTTATACCTAAATAAAATATTCAGTCTATTTAATGGATCTCGAAACTTATTTGATATGACTGCTTGATTGCTATAATCGTCTATTGGTAGTATTACGATGTATATAACCGATAACGGTATTTCGAATTACTTACCATATTGTCAATAACATAGCCCCGATTGTCATCCATGGTAAATACAGTGAGTAAATAAAGATGTGCTACTACAGTGATGGATTCCTGTTCCTGCTTCAAGTTCTGAAACTTGTCGACGGCATTGCACTTTAGCCAGGCAGCTAGGATGCGCAATGAGAGTTGCTTTACTGCCTCAAAGCTACCGGCATCAAAGAGCTTTAGCAAGCGCAGTATAATAAGATGCATGTGTTCCTGTCTGAAATATGTAACATCTGCAAATATATGAATTAGTTTACAGTCTATGTGCATGTATTCAAATCCATACTCACCCTCGACTGTGGCTGGTGGCACAGAATGCTCAATGACATGATGCTTATTCTTTGCCAAGTTGGCAAAAAGTCGCTGCAAGTAGGGAACATGCCAGGGATTCGTTTGGAAATTAAGTATATATTGCCAGTCGATATCACAGAGACCGTCAAGCTGGGCAAACACGTTGGTGGCCTTGCCTAGAAAGTACAGTAGCATGCGCCGGAGACTCTCTGCACAGCTGATCCATTCCTGGCCAAACCACAACTGCAGCGAATGATGAACCAACACCTTGGCAATGTAAATGAGCTCTTCGGAGATGCATTCGCGACTGTGTAGCCGGCATGCATCCCATGCAAGTATCAACTGCACCAGCCGATCATCTGCCATCAGCTGGTAGACATCCACATCACTACTGAACGTGTAGAAGGCAAACAATTTCTGGAAAACGCAAATGATTTCCTTAATGGGTCACAAGGATTTGGGACTTGCGAGCGAATTTTCTTACTGCGTTGAACTCGTCATATTCTATGCGCGAGGCGTAGTCAAGGAACTTTTGTTCGTCTTGCAGGTCGGATAGTATTACGTCCATCGGTAGCACTTTATAAGAATCGTCTAGTGGCCGAAATAATCGAATTATTTAACATTATGAAAAAATAACAATGTATATTCTTTGCAGCCGGCCAATACAATTGTTTGTTAGGGATGTGATGTTGAAAATATACCGAAATATACCGCAACTGGCCACACTGCACTGAGTAGAAGTGCGCGTGCCATAGCGGTCAGCTTATGTCAAGATGTAGCGAGCGAAATTTAAAAAAAGGCCCAGCAACCAACCAGAGAAGTATGCTACTGTTGCTTCAATTGAATTTATAAATAATTGCAGGGTCAACAAACATATTTTGTAAATCAATTTATTGAAAAATTAATTATTTTTCTTGATTTAAATACATGTGTATTAAATTCATTAAATATATATAAAGTCATTTTTATATGGAAATACTCCAGTGGCCACACAATGAAATGGCTTTTGTTGCCAGCTGGCATATGCAAAGTGCAAACAAATTATTATTAGCTGCCAACTGCGTCTGCTACTTCATCTTACAATGAAAGCGCCAAGGGTATTCCTATAGAAATCTTGCTATTATAAAGAGCAGCTGGATGTGTGTGTGTGTTTATGGGGGGCCAGTTGGTCAACAAGCGGGGCTTCAACGCGTGCAACAGTGCGTGGCATGGCTGCAGTCCAGCTGCATTAAAGGCCAATCCCAAGCATTGTTCAGATTTTTAGTGAACAGCTTAATTTGATAGGAGTAATAGAATTGGGGGCGGGAGACAGGCAATTAGACACAAACCCCCCAAAAATAATACACATTTTCCATGTAAATGGCGAATGATTTACAATCTGGTTGAGGCGAGCGAAAACACATGTAGTCGCTGTCCAGCTGTCTGCAGTAGGAGATAACATTATTTCGAAGCAATTTATCAGTAGCAAAATCAATTAGTAACTACGTAAGAGCTTCTCACTTGGGCCTTATCGATTGAGCGATGTTCAGTGTGTTCAGTGTTTTGTTGCTTTGGCATTCTGCATAACCCATTCATTATACGCACAGGTAGAGGGCACTGTCAGTGTCATAAATATTCCCATCATCGTTTATTTGGCGTCACCCCAACCGGAGTGGCTATCAAATGGCACAAATGAAAACCTGTTGATATCCAAAGAGACGCACACACGTTCCGACAGTCATGTATCAAAGGTTGCGCTTCTGTCGTAATTGAAGAAACGTTTTTGAAGGGAATTGAAGTGTTGCAAAGAGAAAGAATGAAAGAAACGGCTGTGCAACAGCAACGCAGCTCTCCCATAAATATTCATGAAGCTCTAAAAGGGTTTTTACTTGTATCGATGTGTTTAGGTTGTCCATGCTGCGGTGTCGATACCTCTGTCTCCCTACGAGTGTGTGTCCCGCCGATGGATACGACTAAAACGCAAATTGACACTAAATGGAAAAATTGTATTGAGGACCCCCAATTGTGAACTCCCCCCTGCGACGCGAGCGAGCGAGAGAAAGAAATGCAATTGCATGGCACAGTGCTGATGAGTGCTTTTACTTTTGGGGCAACAACACGTTCAATTTTAAATACCCACCATGGGCGTTGGCTAAGCTTACATGGCTGCTTAGCGGTTATGGCATAGAGAAAGATAGAGAGAGAGAGAGAGAGAGAAAGAGAAGCGAATGCGAATGAGCCTGCACATGAATTTGAATGAGCCGAGGCCAAGGCTCAAGCCCACGCATATGGTGAGTCCAAAGTCCAGTGTCCGCTGTCCGCCGTTCACAATCCAGCGTCCAAAGTCCACCAACCGCTGTCCCAAGTCTGCCGATGCTCCCAGGGGATGGCAAATAAACATTTGCAAGGGCGCGCATGTGTGCCATCAACTTCAACTCGAAACGCGCGCTGCGCTAGCTGAGGAGGAGAGGTAGGAGGTGGGAGTGGAGGCGGGTAGTACAATGGTGACGACGTCGACGCTTTGTTGACTGCCCCACTAAGTAGGCAACACTTTTCGGCCACTTCCGACGCTGCAATCGCGAAGCTGCCTTGACAGCAATTCCATTGTATCTAACAGTGTGTGTGTGTGTGTGTGCGCGCGCTTCGTGTGTCACACTCGTGTTTTCCGTACGCAACAATCGTGCCTCGGTTTCGCTTCCGTTTTGATTTATAAACGGCCGTCGCGGCCGAGTTGCGTATCATTAACAGTTGATCAACAGGTTTGCGCACACATCCCGAGACCGAAACTCGACCGAAGCTCGTTGCAGTTGCCGGTGAGAGAAGAGCAGCGTCATCCACACGCCATATTTGTGCAGTAATTGAATTGCAGCATCGCCACAATCTAGTTATAAAAGTAATTTCACGTGCAAACTAAAAAAAGTAATAAAACGAATAGATACAAGTGCAAACACAGATTGGTGACACGAACTTACTGCGCGACAAACAGCGACCACAACAACGGAACCCGTTGGCTGTTTCCGGTTTTAAAACCATCAAACAAAATAACGACAAAAAGGTGAGTTGATTATGAACAGCTTTTGTTCGGCTTAATCGAATATACAACATCGCAATGCAAAGCACAAGAAACAGAAGAAAGCATAAGAATATTAATTCAATTCCGTCGAATTAAACATAAATTCGTATTTAAGGTAAGGTTTTCAACATGCCTTGCTGACTTTCCGCCCTAAATAATGCTCTAAGACGTCATTAGGCGGGTGCCGTAAATATGTTTACCATACTCACTTAATAATAGACAACTTTGTTGGCTAAACAAAGCGCAGGTCGCATTAAAAATTGAATGATTAGCCCCGTCGCCGCCAGAGTTCTCTGGATTCGTAACACATGCAGGACCCATAATACAGCTAGCAGTAAATACGAATATCTGGAGCAGGGTCTGGGGTTGAGAATAACCCAAAAAGCAGCAGCTCCAGCTGGAGACACCGAAATTTATTTGCACTTCTGTGGATATTCTGTTTATTTACGAATTTTCGTTGAAGCCTCGATGATTTTATTCAAATGCGTGGGAAGGCGTCAGGCAGGAAACCTATTTAAACAAAATACTTATAGGCAAATGCCATCCTTTGGCAAATATTGGCGCTGCTCCAAGCTGCCAAATAATAAGAAGAAGACGACGACGACGACGTTCTCTCGGCGAAAAGAAAGAAATGCAAACCGAGACGCGCCTGCTTGAAACGCCCCAGAGAAACTGTTTTAATTTCGGCACGCGAATTTCTCTCTGTCTATATACATTTCGGCGTACTTACATATGAATGAGTGTATTTGAAGAACATCCTTTGGCGCAGGAGCAAGTACAAGCACCTGTCTTTGTCATTGCAAGACACGGCCATGAATAATGTCTGGCCAGGAGACTACTGAATAATACAGTAACTCCGCTTGCCATTCGTCCTAGTCGCAGTCGCAGTCGCAGTCTTGAAATTCGCTGGAATGTCAGCCACTAACAAAAGCCATAAATATTTTCGGTTAATTTCAATTACAAGCTGCCCAGCACGTGCTCCGCGTGGCTTGGCCTTAGCACTCGTATCTATTCTATTCCTGGTTGTGGTTTCTCGTCCTGGTTAATGTAACCAAGGGCAGCGCCCTAATTTTCGATGCCGTTGCCAGGTCGAGTGTGTGGTCATAAAATTTGATGCGTGCCCTATCATCGCGTTGGAGCTATCTATTATAATTTAGCGCAAAGCCGCTAAAACTTTCATCTGGGCGTCAATCAATCAACGACAAGCACACAAATTAAATGCAAAGTAAGACAGCATAAAACCAGCGTCAATCCCAGCGCCAGTTTCATTCACACAATCCGTCAACAGTCAACAGTTAACAGTTAACGGTTAACGGCTCGTAGCAAAACATTGAAGCAGCCAATGATTGGCCAGCAACTGCACGACAACAATCTGCGACTAACTTGGCCCGCTTCAATTAACTGTCCAATCCCACATTGATGCCATAAAGTAACCAGCTGAGTGAAGCATCATTTAATCAGGCCCGAGCACACTCAGATTAGATAGCAACGGCTCCACATGCTGCCGCTCAGTTAAAGTCAACGAACTCCACAAGAGTGAGCATTAAAGACTTATAACACACATTTGAAAAGCCATTATTCCGCTTATGTTTATAATTATCAAAAATTCGTGTGAAGTACTTTGATCTCTAATATGCATGTATCGGCTTTATTGGTGCAGTGAACAATATACTTTTCTATATGTTATATTTTTACCATAAGTTTAAAACAATCATTCCAAAAGTGGCCAGAACAAATTCGCTTAATGGTATTACAGAGAATTCGGGGGAAACAAACTACATTTTAAAATATTAGGTCGAAATATTTCTACAAGTTTTCATTAATATTACGTATACGTAATATTATCGTATGATTGGCAGATATTTATTGAAGCATGCATATATTGTTTAAGCATTAAATAACAGTCGTTCTTAAAATTTATTATATTATTTTAAACATCAATTAGTAAAAAACAATCTGAGATAGATTCCAATCCATTGTAATGAAAAGTTCGACATATCATCAGTTCATAGTAAAATGCTTATTATTCAAATTATTTAATATATTTTCAAATTAACAAAATTTAATTTTCTTAATATTGGATCTTTTTATGAAATATTAATAAACTATTTTTGTTTAAGTAAGTTGAGGTATTCAAAATATTAGTATTTATTACAGGCTAGCTTCTTAATTATGTGTAAAGGTATAGATATTATGCACTTTACCGATTGCAGTCATTGATGAGATATTTAAATTGCTTTAGACCTCGCTAGGAAGTATCTTTGTGTACTCGCTTTTGAGTAATCTCTACGCCCCACAATGTGGCAGATAGTTGCTTTCTTTGTATTAAGCTGATGAATAATTCGGTGCATGGCAAAGCATGTGAATAACTTCTTTAGGTTGAAGTTCAAACAGGCGGCAGCGAGGCCGCTTAGTGCCAAGGATGGTAGTTGTAGTTGTGACTGTTGTTGTTGGTGTTTGTCAAGTGTAGGCGACGAGCGTCTTCGAAGGCAGCAAGCAGAGCTCGTAAGTGCAATTCTCAGGCACTTAAGTTGTTGAGCAAACATGGCCATAATCTTAGCTATCATTATCCAGTATCGTTTTAAAGCATAAGCAGTGGTTGGACCACTTGGAGCACACGCATGCCGAGCCGAGAACGAATTGGGGGTGAAGAATCCACGGGACTGTCTCTATGGCGTATACGTATTATCATTTTCATTACAATACAGTTGGAAAAAGCTACCGCCTACGGTTAACTGCGAGCACTTCCACTCTCACCTCAGGCTGTAGCAGAAGCTGACGCTGATGCTGAAGCTGAAGCTCACGCTGCAACAAGACATTAATAGGCCATAAATTGTAACTGTTATGCGTTGTTGGCTTTTAACGCAGCGGTTGGCATTTGGCATCAAGTGAACTTAGGGCGCAAATTCAACGTCACCGTCGGGAGTTGAGTGCCGACCAATAGGCGGGGGGAGTTGAGAGGTGACGCAGCTCGGATGGACAGCTATGCCGCCCCACCGCTTTCAATTAGAGTGGTTATTTAGCTAAATCGTTACGCTTGTTGCCGTAATTTGAGGCGTAGGCGGAAATGATTGCGCCAACACCAAAAACACAGCAACAACGAACAGGACTCCCCGCCAAGGACTCCAGGGAAAACGCACACGCTGTGGGGAGGCGACGTCTGGCATCGGAGCTCTGACTTAATTGGCGCAAGCATTCCTTTGCTCTATTTACACAATTCCATATTTCAATATTTCACATTTTCACATTCCAACATTGCTCACTTTGCTTTCCGCTTTCGGCGCTTTGCAGGAACATGGCCCAGTTGAAGACTTCCGACGGCTGCGGGACACACAGCAGCGGCATTGTCCTGTTGCTGCTACTCTTCCTTTGCAGCAGCAGCATTCAGGCGGCATCGATAGCCAACAACAATGAGTTGGCCGCCACAGGACTCAGCGACCAGGTGGTGGAACAACTTGGCGACAATGATCTCTACAGCAGCAGCAGCAGCAACAACAAACGCGCTTGGCAATCGCTGCAGAGTTCGTGGGGCAAGCGTTCAAGTGATCCGGCTGCCCTCGAAATGGACGATTCTATTTATATGACTGGCCATTTTGTGCCCTTGGTCATCACCGACGGCACCAACACCATCGATTGGAACACCTTTGAGCGCATGGCCAGCGGCAGCAATCCAGAGCAGCAGCAGCAGCAACAACTGCAACAGCATCAACAGTTGTCGCAGGAGGAGACGGATGACTACAACACGGACAACGCGTTGGAGAAGCGCGCCTGGAAGAACATGAACGTGGCCTGGGGCAAGCGGCGACAGGCTCAAGGTTGGAACAAGTTCCGCGGTGCCTGGGGCAAGCGTGAGCCAACCTGGAACAATCTGAAGGGCATGTGGGGCAAGCGTGATCAGTGGCAGAAGTTGCACGCGGGCTGGGGCAAGCGCTCGATGGCCAACTAAGCGACAAGCGACAGTGACAGCAACAACGTCTAACACGCTCTCGATCGATCGATTTAGCAAAACAGTCTAGGCATGGATTTACATACATATGATACGATTTATAAACTAGTCAACTAAACTGTGTATAACAATATATATACCAAGTAAACTAACTAACTATTAACTACTAACTATTACTACAATATTTTCCATAGAATTCTTCGTTCTTGTTGCCGTTCTCGATGTCTAGTTTCGATCCAATTCGAAAGTTGAGGTCAATTCCGAAAATGTATGAAAGCGCTCGCCACCAAAACCTAAAGAACAAATCCAAAAAAAACGAAACAAAAAAAAAAACAAACAAATTCGAAAATTCGCAATTTGAAAATATTTGTAATTTGCATATGTATTTGTATTTATGTGTATGTGTTAGAGCCAGTATTAAAACATCTTACCAACATAACATATTGTACTATCACTAAACGCGTATAGCACTAGTTCCCCCAACAAAGTATACAAATTCCGTATACCATAAAATACAAATACTTAGAAAACGAAGGCATTGAAAAAAGCTAGTTACAAACCTTAACTTAGTTAATGGAACTGTGCATATTTTTTAAATACGTATACATACAAAACTTAACTAAATGGCAATTATATAAAATGCAATTATCAAAATAAATCAACAAAACTTAGCCTTAATTTCATTTCTGGGTGTCCACAATAAGTGTATCTGATGACCAAGTTTACAAACACAATCGTCTCCCTAGCCTCAACCAAGTGAATAATTAACTCGGCTCTCCCACACTTGCTCTTCGCTTTCAATTCCCAATTAATGGTAAATAATTCAACAATTAATTTTATTTATTGTTTTTCTTGTCCTTCTTTAAACGGTTTCATTAATAATTTATTTAATTTGCTGCACAAATCGTAGAAGAGTATTACAATTTGGCGGCAAAATAAAATATATTTATTGATTCGGTTGTACATTATTTTAACATTAATAAACCACTAATTAATATTCATAACTTTATATTATCCTGTTTTGGTTTATAATGTGAAATATATTGATTCAAGTTAAAATACAAGTTACCAATTTTCTAGTACCGCGTATCTCACTGTCGAGCTGACCAAGCAGCATTGTTTTGTTTATAATTTTAATTATTTTCCTGGCATTTAAATAATTATTTGTGCGGTATATAAATATGTTGTGCTTCTTCCAATGACCACAGTGTTTATTTCACTATCAGCGATGCGTTATCAACCTCGACTTCGAGATGGTCAAGTCGCTCCTTTGCCTTGGCCCGTGGCCATGTATCGTAAACTGAATCACACTGTGTGGCCACTTGAGGATGGAACAAGTCAGCGAGTTGTGATACTTGAGAAATTCCTATTATTTGTGGCATTTCTGATTTTTTCGCTGCACAACGAGGTGGATTTTCATTATGTGGTTGCCAATCGCAAGGACATCGATAAAATGCTAACTGGAGCGCCAACTTATCTGGTGCTGGTTGAAATACAAATTCGTGCCTTCGAGATGGCTGTGCGGAAGGATGATTTTAAGCGATTGCTGCAGAAGTTCTATGCAGACATCTATGTGTCAGAGCAATCGCAGCCATTGCTTTTCTCTCGCATCCAGAAAATGATGCTGGCCACGCGTCTCAACTCGGTGGCTTATCTCTTGGCTTTGCTCAATTTCTCGCTGGTGCCAGTCCAGAATATCATCTATCATAGGCGTGATATGCTCTACCAGCAAGTGTACTTGTTTGACAATACCAAGCTGTACTTTTTCCTACCTCTGATCTGCATGAATTACTGGGTGGGCATCATTATAACCACGATGCTCTTTGGCGAACTAAATGTTATGGGCGAATTGATGACTCACCTTAACACTCGTTATGTTTTGCTACGCTCCGATTTGAATAAGATTTGTGACTGCTTGCTCAAAGAGGCGAACCACACTGAAATCTCGGCCCTATATCGACGAGCTTTAATTAATATTATTCGCAGGAATGTGGCCCTCAATCAATTTGGAGAGGAAATGGAAAAGGAGTTCAGCTTTCGCATCTTTATCATGTTTAGCTTTAGTGCTGTGCTTCTGTGCGTTATGGGCTTCAAAGCTTATACGGTATACATATCTACATAGAGCTTATGAAATGTTTTTAATTATCATTGTCTTTTCTCTACTAGAATCCAGCTGCAAACATTGTGTATATTATTTGGTTTATGGCAAAATTTTGTGAGCTGCTAGCCTTTGGAATGTTGGGCTCTATTCTCTATGCGACAGTGCGTCTCTTAAAAAAAAATATTTTCATTTCTTTTAAATGAGCAAACTATATGTATTTCAGACGGACGAATTAAGCACTATGTACTACAGTTGCAATTGGGAGCAGATTGTATATCGTTCAAGCAATACAAATGAAAATGTTTTGCTCATGAAACTGGTGTATCAAGCTATTCAAATAAATTCAAGACCCTTTTTTCTTACTGGATTAAAATATTTCCGGGTGACTCTAGTCGCTGTATTGAAGGTAATTTACGACAATTGTATTATAATCCTTATTTCAATGGAAAACTTTTTAGATTATACAAGGAGCATTTTCTTACTTTACTTTCCTAACATCGATGCGATAGACCTTATAAAATGCAATCGTAAAAAATATTTGTGTTGATATTATTTAGATGAAAAATAATAAATGAATATATATGAGTTTTAAATAAAATATATTCCCGCGCATTTGAGTTTTATAGCAAGCAGCTTTGCTTGGTACCTTGATTTCTTTGCAGAGTTGCCTAAATTGCGCACAACTAACAATTTGCTGCAAAGCTGGTAATTAAATATGTCAAAATGCTAAATTAAGCAAAAATTATTTAATAACATAAAATGTACTCGTTAATAAGTAACTAATAGCACAAACATTTATATACTGTTATCGATGTTTGCCAATAAAAATCGTCAAAATATCGATACAACGATAATGATTTGGATGTTTTCCCACCTTTAGTCAATGCCAGTCGGTCACACATTGCAAATTCCGCCAAAATTTGCGGCATTTTTTACATTTCTTTAGATATCACAATTGGAGACAGACATGAATTTCTCAGGAAATAACTGGTAACTATATTAACTAAAATGCATTCACATATTTGGCTATACAACTTATAATCACTTACAGCTCACCCCCTTATCGCAGTCCCGTTTCACAAAACAAACCAATGACACCCATGTCGCGTGTGGACGTTCATGAGAATCTCGATCTTCGAAGACGCCGTGCAGAAGCGCGAAGATATTTGAAATGGGGCTTCATACATATCGTCCTGTTCGCTTTGCTGGCCTTTGATATAAGTCAAGTCTGCGTTGCCGATGGCACAACAATCTGGTATGAACTGGAGTACACATTTGGCGGGTTTCTCTTGCTCAGCGCTGTTGCCTGCATTGGCAAATACATTTGGTGGCTGATGGTGGACAACGTAGCGATGTCGATTACCGATGTGCAAAGCTGTTTGCTGAACGAAACCAATGGTATGTTACATTGCGTCCCACAATTATTGCAGTCAATATTTAGTAACTTGTTGTTTAGACAATGTCCTTCTGGACAGCTCCTTGGGCATTCACAGTAAAACTCCAAAACCACGCTATTCTGAGTTAGAGGACGACTTCAATAACAGCGAACCCATCATTAATTGGCACTCCTCTTTCGAGGACAGTCGCTGGGGCACACAGTCGCCACGTCGTAGTCCCAGTCCAACACGTAGCTCGCAGCAGCAGCTGAGTAATCAATCCTACAACTGCTCTATCGGCGGCAACAAATCTCTGAATGCCAGCAATCTCAGCACTGAGTCTGCCTATATGTCGCCCTATGCTGAAGTCAGTCGTGATGACTTTCCTACCGATGTGCGAAAGTTGCCAGCTCTTATGAGGCGTGCAGAGCGTGAAAGGGAACGTAGCTATGCGGAGATGGTTGAATCCTCAAACGTGCAGAACATGGATTCGAGCAACTCGTTCTGGAATTACTGCAACAATGCTGCTTTCCTGCTGAAGCGTTCCATTTATCAGCTTGCACCAGCTCCGGTTGCGTCCACAGAGAATGCGCCTACTTCTATTGAGGACTTCGGCTTTGTGCAGTTTAAGGACAGCAACTCGGAGGTCATCAAACGCATCTCCACGGTCAAGTTATCGCAGTATTTAAGCAATCTCAGATATGTGAGTAATCTACATTTTGAATACTGAATCTTTATCTAAACTGTTTGCTTTTAGTGGATATCCACAACTATTTTGCAGCGTTTGGTCAAGCAGATTAATAATATGGACGAAGTGTTTCGCCAGCGAGGCCTCATCGAACTGAAGATCGGCGCTGTGGGCCTGGAACGTTTACGCAAAATGGCAGAGAATCAACAGTTTGTGCACAGCTGTGCACCTATGTTGCCCTTGCTGCTGCCCTTCCTTGACTCCTTCAACAATCAAGAGTATGTGGTGCAGCGCATTCGAGAACTCTCGCAGGGCTCTTGCATCGGTGACTATCGCTGGAACTCGGGCAAAGCGCACAACGGTCAGGAGTGGGGTGAACACTTGCCAACAGACGCTGCTGTAAGTGCTGCATAAAAGCTTGAGCGTTCCTTCTTTTAAAAATAAACTTTTTGGCCATTTCGTTGCAGATACTTTTCCATTTGTTTTGCGTTTACTTGGACAGTCAATTAATGCCACTGCCGCAGGGAGGTGGACGTCCTTTCCACTCGCGCTATGTGCTGATGCGCGAGGAGAAGCGCTCCACAAAGGATATTATTAATGCTGTTAATAACAGGGCACACTGCGCCTTCCTCATTACTAACAATCAGATGAAGCCGAAGTTTAATTTCATCAGCGAAAAGGAGCTGCACAATTGCGCCTACGATCGCAATAATTTGTTTTACGTTATCATACAGTTTCTGATTTATATGCGCTCGCACCAGGAATCGGCGCTCGAGGGTGTCAACTTGGGCAAGAGCGGCATTAACATAATGTGCGTAATTGAAGACTGAGAATGAAAAGGCTGTGTGCTGACTGTGGTAAGCAGCTTTTTGCACTTTTGACTTGGCCAACCAAGGTTTTGGCTATGTTATTTCTTAAACATTTATTGTAATACTTATTGTTATGCTACCGCATGAGACGTTTTGGCATCTCATATTGAACTATTAAATTATGCATTGTAATTATTAAGTCAATGGCAAAGACAACACATCATACTGTAAACATGTCCGCGGTTTTTGTGGTCGCATCATCCGTTGAAGTCACTGCTGGCCACAATGCATCAGGGAAGTGTCATGTGAACTTTACAGCGCACACCATTCGTTTACTTCCTGCACGTTGTTGTTGTTGTTGTTGCTGCTGCTGTCGTTGCGGTCACTGTGGTCTGCGCTTTGCCAACAATTAACTTATGCCTTGAATGTCATCGAAGTCAGCTGGACAAGCCCTCTCTCTGCACTTGCAATAAAGTGTGGCAAGTGCACAGGTGCAAGACTTTAATTGCTTTTTCATGATTTTCAATATTGCGCTGGTCAATGTCCCCCGCACTCTCTTAGCCAGGTCCAACGTCGGCTCATGTGCACCACGACTCCACGCTTGGGAGAGTGACAAAATTAATGGTTTCCGGCAAACGGAGTGTCGTCATTTTGTTGAGCTCGAGAGAAGCGTTAAGAAAATGCTGCTTCCTGGCTTTGGCTGTGACTCTGCCTTTGGCTCTGACTCTGGCTCTGGCATCATGTGCAAGCGCAAGTCCTTGCAAGGAGTGTGAATGAAAGCAGCTCACAAACACGCATACACACACACACTCACACTTGCAATTGCCGTCGTCAATGTGAACTCTCTTGACTGCCTTCTGGTTGCATACACTTAAGACTATAGCGATGGCTATGGCGATGGCAATGGCTCTCGCTTCGCTGTTCCGGGCTTCGCAAGGACCGCATTACCATTTTTCTTGGCCATGCTCATTTTAGCTACTGCCCCGGTTGCTGTTTCTGTTTCAGCTCTTTGTTCATTTGACGTTGAATCGCTTGGTCGGTTATTTTAATGCCATCGTCGTCGACGTCGACGTCGTTGTACTCGCCGTCTCTATTGCCGTCGCCGTTGTTCTTCTACTCCTTGGCCTCGTCGTCGTCGTCGTCGTCGTTGTCGTTGCTGGCACCTCGAGTGAGTAATGTGCTTGGGTTGTCAACTTTACACTTTTATCCCTCGCATTATATTTGCTTTACCTACACACACACACACACAAACACTGACACACACACACGCCTTCTCACACCCCTTTGTCGTGGAGGGTGATATGTTTTCTTGATACTTTTTCTCAAGTTGTAAATTGGCTTAAAAATAATTTGTCAAAGCATTTCAGCGTACCGGGGATTGGGGATTGGGCTTGGGCTCTCAAGCGACAGCTTCGGCGACGCCTATGGAGCTGAAGCTGAAGCTGAAGCTACTGTTTGTCGCTCGCCATTTTCTTGCCAAATTGTTTGGACCTGGCTTCCATGGCGGAGTGAAATTCTTTTAAAGAAACGCATGTGCGCGTCTTCATATCCAATTAGAAAAGTTTTCCTTCGACTGCACCGTAATTGTGTTGATTAGTGCGGCTCGCTGGCTCCTTGGCTCCTTGACAGGAGTCTTGGCTCCCTTGACTCGGGTTATCCCCGGCGAAAAGTGTACTTTAAAAGGACTGGAGTCTTGCGCCTCAATAGGCCTTCCTTTCTTAGCGGACTTGCCAAAAAAGAAACTTCGATCTAATATTATTCCGCCAGTCACTTTGTGGAGCTCATCTTCCTCTGCATCTCCGTCTCCATTCCTTTGCCCTGTTCTCGGTGGATGCTTTAGTCCTGCAAATGTTTATACACAATAAACTGGCTAGTGGAAAAGCTTTTACTTTTCGGCTTTCCTTTTTCCTGCTTATTTATTTTCTACTTTTGTGTATGCCCTGTAACTCAAACTTTGCCAGCGCAAAGTATAAAAACTTTCTGCATTCGTATGTAGGATATAAAAGCCGCTCCACGAAATGCTATTCTTTCCATGCTCCCCAAATGTATGTACATACATATGTGAATTCTTAAAAGAGGTCTCCTCTCGGTTTTATAATTTTTAGCATATTTTTTTTGGGGCATTTTTTAACAATGCAAAGTTCCATCGACTTAAGATTTAAGAATATAATGCGTTTTAATAGGTTTTCAGTTATTTTTAAAATAGATATATCAAATACAAAATCTTTATTATATTGCTAATTCGTTTGAGTTGTCGCCAACTTTTATGCGCTTGCATTGCTGGGTATTTCGATAGTCAGCCACTGTAGTTTGCCTACAATTTTTACTTGTTTTCCATCTACTTCTCGTTTCGGGGCACACATTAATGAACAAAATATTTTCCCTATTATGCGCCAATATGGTCGCCCATATTTCGGTTTATTTAATTTTGCGCAAATAAAACGGAAGTGGCATTTTTATTTTTACCATCGTCGTCTGGGTGGTCGCTTCCCCTTCGCCTTCCTCTTGCTGCTCCCCAATCCATTTGCCACTCGAATCTGCTCCCTCGTATCCGCGCCTGTCTCAGTCTCCGTGTCCGTGTCCGTGTCGTACTTGTGCTCGATCCTGTCTCATATTTGTGCGCTCCATAAAATTCTGATGTGAAGCCAAACAAACTTGCGACAATGATGATAATGTCGATGCTTAAATGTTGAACAAATATTTGGCGCAGCTTTTTTAAACAAGCAATGGCAATTTGTGTAGTTGCCGTCGTCGAGCAGCAGAGCAGCAGAGCAGCTTTAAAGAGTCGTCGACTTGCTACCGCCCATTTGCCGTCGCGTTCCCCAATTCAACTGCTGCTTTCCCTCTTAGCCAGTTGTGAGTTTTCCCAGGCAGTTGCCAGTTGGCAGTTGGCAGGCAGTTGCCACAGCTGCGAGGAGCAGAGACTTGGGTAAAATGGCCATCATTTGGTTTTTTTAGGTTGAAGAGGACGTGGCAGCGACGGCGACGGCGACGGCGACGACGGCAATTCGACTCTTATGTTACAGTCGCCACGTTAATGGCCCAAAATGAGTTTTTATGGCAACTATTTGGCAGCGTTTTAAGCCATGCAGTTTATCTGTTGACCCCACAGTGCAGTTCTCGAAGCACTCGATGCTAATGCAAGTGCACAGCTTCAACGCTTCAATCTCTGCTATTGAAATAATAATTAGAAGCCGCCAATGCGAATTTGTTGCAGTCGCCAGCAGCACAAACGCTTACACGGCTGCAGCTGTTGCAGCCACCTGAGAGTTGCGTGTGTGCGTGCTCGACGTTGTACAAATTAGATGCTTGCGTGAGTGACGATTGCTGCAGTGCAACCGCTGTTGGCCACTTCAGACTTCAATCTGAATGCTGATAACTTACGCAACTAAGCTCTACCAGTTGCTGAAGCACTGCGGGCCACCGCTGGCCACTAGAGACGACTCCTCGCTTGCGAGTGGGGAGTTGGGCGTTGGGAGCATTTGCATTTAATCGGATTTGTTGTGCAGATTACAGGTACTAGGACATAGTTCTGATTTGAGCACAGAGTCAGAGAGGAGGAGCAGCACCAACAGCAGCAGCAGCAGCGGCAGCACAAAAAGAAAATCACTTGTTGTGTAATTTTCCATGTATGTGAACAGGTGTGTGTGGGTGTGAGTGCGCGTTGCTGACCACAACCACTGCCATGACAAATTAACGTGGCTGCCAATTCTAGTTGGGACTCTCCATATTGATCCTCTTGTTGGCGCTCTTCCTGCCATCTGTTTGGCAATTTAATACTCTCGGAGAGGTTGTAGTAGCTTGATGGCCACGTTGCTGTCAAGAAGCTGCAAGACACACTTGAGATATCCAGCAAGTATTGGTAGCTAATGTTTGAGGCATCAACTTATTATTGTATATTGCGTCGCAAGATCTTTAAATATTTATTTAAAATCACAAATTTCCCGTCTGCTTTTTTGATTTCCCAAGAATATTTTAGTGGCTTCCAAGATTTTCTTTTTTAGTTTTGATTCCTGCAAATTAAGCTCGAAGTCAAGTTTTGTTTGTTCGAGGAAGTCGCTTTATCTGCTTCTTCACATTGTAGTTGTAAGCTTGCCTTGCAAAAATGTATTTAGTAAAAGTTGATTCCTTAAGCTACGTTTCTTAGCCATTTCTTTAAGTTTATGTCGTTCTGAGAAAGAGTATTTGCTGTAGTGTCACCATAAACTTCTGTTCCTTTGGCCGTTTGCTGGAGAATTGTGCGTATAGGTAGTAAACCGGAAACATTGTAAGCATTTCCGCTTTATATCAAATATAAAAAATGACTGCTTTTAGACATGTTTGACAAAAAGTTGTTCAAGCACACACACATATATAGAGATGGAGAGGGAGTGAGATAGATTCGTTGAGGGGGGACGAAGATATAATTGCATAAATCAAACTCAAACATGTAGCATGAAAAATCGCATTAATTTATCTGCTCACTGCGCATGCAGCCACTGCCTATGGCACACATCTACACACACAGACACACTGACACTGAGATAGCTCCATCCATATAGAGAGCCAGGAGGAGGACTCATCCTATCAACCTCACAAAGGCGCTGTGTAACATATCCGCTTATGTCAATTTTTTTTACTACACACTCGACTTGGCGGGGGGCGCAAACTGGGGAAGGGGCGGCGAGGACGTCAACGTCGACGGCATCATCAACGAGACTCCTCCTGATCGTCCTGTTCTCATTCAGCCAGTTGTCACTGTCAGTTTTGGCTTCCAGTGTTTGTCACAGCGCAACTGCTGTCCGTCCGCTCGTCCATAAGTCTGTCTGTTTGTCAGTCGCTTGGTTGGTTGGTTGGTTTGTTTGTTTAAATGCAACATTTACTTTATGGATTGTTGCTATATTTTTTCTTCAACTTTCAACCCGAAAAACAGAGCGTATAAATTTCACGTCAATTTCTATACACAAAGCGCGCTGAGGGACGCGACGGGGAGGGGGAATTGGGGAGCAGAAGCTCAGCTGTGTGAGCCCTTGACTGATGTGGCCCTTCACAACTTTGCTCCTTTTTAATAACTTGCCCACACACACACACACACATACACATACACATACACATATATACTGGCTCACACTCACTCTGTCACCCACTCACACTCACTCACTCGTAGAAAGCGCCACATGGACACACACTAATGCGCTAATAACCTGGTTCTTGTGTGCGCTTTAAATGTCCTCTTCATGGTACATAGTTTAAAATTCTTTATAATTGGATTGCTCCATCTAAAGCTGGCCTCGACTCTGGCCACGCCCCCTGACTGACCCCTTTGGGGAGGCCATGCACATTTTTTATGGCCACTTCGGACCGTGGTGGAGACGTAGCCGATGTGGAAACCCAAAAGTCCGCCTCCCGGCCCTTTTTTTGCGCCACGGCACGTCAAAAAGGATTTTACAGTTGACGCGTACAAACCAAAGCTTCTACAAGTCTCCCTCCTGTCCTATCCTGCCCCTTCTCCTCCTTCTCTCCGTGCAGGCAAGCAAAGGTGCTGTTTGCGGGGTGGCCTTTTTTTCGGTTGCCCGACCAGACGTGCTCCTCTTCTGGCATAGGCTGGGCATCCGGTATCCGACATCCGGCATCCCGCACATGTGTGGGGTCTTCAAGTGATGATATGTTTCATTTCACACGGCAACCGTTGGCAATCCTTTCAACCGCATACAGACGGACCGAAAGGCGGAAAGATGGACGGACGGACGGGCCGAAAGACAGACAGTCATGCTCATACCGAAAAATGTATACGCCTCGCTTCTGCCTCCTGCTTTTCCTCGCCGAGATTTATGTTTTCTTGTAAACGAAATAACGGACATGCTTGAGGCTACGGCTTGAGAGCTGAGAAGTATGTTAGATGTGTAAAGGTGAACCGAGCGTGAGCTGACATCAGGATTAGGCGTGTTGTGCCGGCCTCCACCGTATTCGATTTATCCTTCAATGCGTGTTGATGTGACCTCGCGATTGGGCGTTTCCTTCTCCTCCTCCGTGCGGTTCTGCGAGACGAAGGCGAAGGCAAAGGAATTAATTATTCAATGGATTACAGCAGCTGAGATGTATCTTCTCCCTGTAAACTAGCCTTCGCTTTAAGCCTTTAAAACATTGCATGGATTTAAGGCATGTATATACTCGTATTTGTGCTGTCTATTAAAAAAGGGATAGGAAAAATCAAATGATTAAGTATATGCCTTAGCTGTACCAATTGTTTTTCACTTAGCTTCAATATTCAAAAATATATAAACTAGAGAGTCGAGATTTGAAAATATTGAAAATTATAAAAAGTAACTGGAATACAGGTTTCCATTCTTTTGCGAATGGAGTTGAAATTTAACTACACACATAGTTTAATTTATAGTTTTGAAATTAAACTGCCAATAATTACACCTTAAATTAGTCAATTTACAAAAGGAAGTTGTTGTTTATATATTTAAATATGTTTCTTTTGTGACTTAAAATGCAGATTGCAATATTGATAAGTACTTTGCGGTTAACCCGTTACGGTTACTCAACAGCACCTTCAACATCATAAAAACTTTGCATAATTTCGAATTATCATTATCTTTTACGGCGCCTTTTATTGGCTTTTATTACGCTCGCATTTTTTTAGCTCGAGAACACATCAAACAATAATTAGGTGTATTAAGTTTACATTTAGTTTAATCCCACTATAAATTGGCGTCAAATTATGTCTAGACAGCGACCCGAAAGACTTTAAACTGCTTTCCATATAAGCATATTTATTATGCTGCATACGTCGGCGCGCCAAGTGAGAATCAGCGAGTCAGAGAGAGGCCTCGGCTTGAGCCGGAGCCTGGAGCATGGGTCTGTCTCTTGTTATCCTGCCACATACAAATATTCTAATTTGCATATGTTTAGCAAGAAGACTCGAAAGTTGCTCGACACACACTTGGCTTGGGGGCCATTGGTGATTTTTTTTGTTGCTGTTATTGTTGTTGTTGTTGTCGGCATTAAAAACTCTGGCAACGCCAAGGGCAGAGAACAGGCCAGAGCAAATTATGCGGCCGTGGATGGATAGGAAACACTCATACGCACCGTGTGCGCCACAGGTGGAAGGCAACTTGAAAGAACGCATACAAAAAAAAAAAAAGGAAAAACATAAAAAAACGAAATTGCCCAGCGAACAGCATGTCAAGCGGAAATTGCGCACAAGAGAGCCCCAAACTCCAGAGGTCTAGAGCTCGAGCCTTGCCTTGCCGCCGCCGCCTTAACTTGGCTTACCTGCCAGTGGGCCATTTAACATTCTGGATCGCTGCCGGTTTCAGTTTCAGTGAAATGTTTGCCGTGCAGCCTTGGCTAATTGAGCAAATCGGTAAACGGCTCTGGCAGCGGCCCACTTCCGGCATGGCCGTAATTATAAATCAATTGCTCGCAGTACGAGTATTTGCTTTGAATTTAACGAATCCGAATACATTCGCATTCGCATTCGCATGCGAATCTGAAGCTCAATCGGAATCGCAATTCGAATCCGACTCCATCAGCGTCAGCAGCAGCGACAGCGACAAGTTCGAGTTGCGTGACGTTTGCCAAATCCTTGGGGCCATTTCTTTTTTTTTTCTGTGTATGTGTGTGTGTTTGTTTGTTGCCAGACGACACGACTCTGGCCACCTCACCTCCATGTTCGGTGATGTTGTGGAATCGTGCCGTTTCTACACATTTGCACGGGCTGTTTGTCAGAGTTTCTCCGCTGCTCCCTCCTCTCTCTCTCACACTCGTTCGCGGTGTGCCTTCTGCCTTCTCTTCGTTTGCTTTCAATCTGTGCGTTTGGTTTGCGTTGCGCTTTTCGTTTTTCAATTTCTTGTTGAAATTTATTTCATGCAGAAAAGCAAATTTCATAACTTCACCCCGACCCATTCACCCCGAACCGAACCGTGTGCCTTCCACGGCCACGCCTTCGTTTCAATGCCTGCAAATTTCGAGAATTTTTTTTTCTTTATGTGTTTATACTCGAATTTGATGCGTTGCCTGTGGGCTGGTTTACTTTGCAGCAAAGTTCTTGTAAATATTTTTGTATGTATTTTTGGTGTCCCGCCCGGCGGCTTGCCTCAGTCTCTGTCCCTGCTGCTGTCTCTGTCTCAGTTTGTGCCGCTGGCTGATCCTTATCCTTATCCGATTTATGTTGTATGTACACACACGTACATATACTATATTGATTTGAGGCGCCAAGTCTCCCAGAAGGCTCAAGGCATTGGAGCATTGTTGTTTGCCCGTGGCGGCTGTGGGAAATGGTCCCGTAAACGTTTAATAAAATATGATTTCAATTGATTCGCAAGTCGCATTCACATTTGAATCAAAATGTGTGATATACTCGTAATTCGCTGCTGTTGCCATTGCTGTTGCCGTCTGTCGCATCCTTCTCGTTTGCCAATCAATAAAGCAAAGTGCTCACAGGGCTCTCGACTCGATCTCCAGAGGCTGCGCTTGCCCATTCAAAGGCCTCGTCCGTCCTGTCGCCTCGCGTCGCGTCCCGTCGTGCTCCGGTTCCGTGTCTGGTGCCTTGTTTTGGGGCCACAGTTATCCGCTTAGATCGCTCAACTAAAAAACTCAATTTGCATATTAATATTATTTGGGTTTTGGACGCCGCTGTTTGAGGCCACTTCACTTCACTTTCCCATCCACTGCTGGGCTGCTCTGCCCTTTGCTTCACTTCGTTACACTTAGCCCGTTTGGTCCTTTTATCAAACAAAAACAAAAACAACAAACTGTCTAAGCAACAGTAGTAGTTGAATTGAATTTGCTGTGCGTCAACGCCTTGCTGCTCTTTGATATGTCCTGTCCCAATGCTTGACTGCTGCCCTCTCTCTCTCTTTGCACTCCCTGGAGTTTAGTTTCAGGCGCCAGTCGAGGGAGCAGTGCTCAATATTAAGTGGCGAGTCTAGAATACAAAAAATCTAAATGCGAACGCAATGTTCTTTTGGGCCCACCTGCGAGACTGAGGCACTGAGCCACTAAGCCACTCGACAGGTCGTCATCAAAAATATTAGTTAGGTGTGCTTGTTGCCAAGAGCTGTAGATTAACATGCATATGGCTGTGATTTATGAAACTGTCACTGCAGTCTGGCAAGTGGCATGTGGCAAGCACACATCTCACTCGACTGTTTGTCCACTGACAGCTGCAAATTCGGAGACGAGCTGCTTCGAAATCGTCGGTGCTTCGCCTGGGTTGATTCTTTTAAAAGGAATTACGCTTAATACTTTCTACTCCAATAGTTTTCTATGTGAATACATTTCATTGTGTATAGAAGAGCTCGAAGTGTGTAGACACTAAGAATTGCAAGGCACGGCAAGTAATTTAATCTAGCCCCTTCCTTTTGTTTCCACTCTAGCGTTAGGTCCAGTCTAATCTCTCGATTGGTTGTCTCTTATAAACGTATCTTCTCCAGCCAATACTTTGATTCTGCATTTCATAGAGTCCAGCCTTTTTCAGTTTATTCCAGTTTCCAGCTCATTTTTTGTCTTCAATGTACAGATTGGTTCATTCCAATGACGACATAATTAATTGTATATTTGTTGCACAATTCTGCCAGCCTTCTGTGGGTTGCCACTCCAATTGAGTAATCAGTCCAAGCCAACAGATAGGCCAGTTTCCAGTTGTGTATCTTAAGTCTGACTGTTCGGGGCCCCAGTTCAGTGCAGTCTATTCCGTTTCAGTGCGGCGCTGTCATATGTCATAGATACGTTTACCATAACTGCCTGGGAGATGACAGAGTGCCAGAGTATCAGTATCATAGCGACAACACCACGACGATACTTGCCATAACCATGAGCATGCGTATGCGTATGCGTATGCGTGTGCAAGTGTCTGTGTGTGTGTGAGTGGTATGAATGTGAGTGCGAGTACTCGCTGCACAATGGAACATATAAATCGGCATACATAAAATGTCGTTACAAATATTTTATAACAGGAAATCCGTTATTTATACGCACATTGTGCAAGCTGATGGAGATGGAGTGGAAACTGGAAATGGAGATGGAAACTGGTAGCTCTGCGCTGCAGGTTTAGTTGTAGCTGCGGCTGGGGACGGGGTATATCACAGTGAGAGTCGCTTGGTAAATATGAATGAATGTTGTTTGCATGTCGCCTGTCGCCTGTCGCCCGACGCCCGACGCCTGTCTTGTGGCCCAATCCCCTCCTCTTCCATCACCACCTCCGGCTCCTTCGAGCTGGCTGCCTCTGCTGACTGCTATTTGTAGCTGCAAAATCCTTATGAATTGACTACAATTTTATTTATTATTACTCGTTCTATTTGCTGCTCTGCGCCCCTCACCTCTGCGCTCAGCGCTCAGCTCTCAGCTCTCTGTGCGCTGTACTTTGTGTAGTGTATTCTGCTGCCGCATTTCTATGGCACTTGCGAGTTGTTTTGAGCCCCACAAAATGACGTTCCCAAGGCAATTCCATTATAGCTCACAATCCGCTAGCAAATTGCAAAAGCTCAATTGATATTGGCTCTCAGAGTTCTCTGCATTCGCCAAACAAAAGGCGGGGGCCAAACCAGGAGAACGACAATCGACGGCAATAACTTTTAAAGCGCTGCTCAACTAATAATTGGCGCAAACAAGCTGCAACTTGAACTTGCAAACAGATCACAATTGAGCCATAAATTAGTTAAGTTTTCAATTGATTTACTAAACAGCACCTTGCAAACATTAAACACTTTTGGGGCTGCGGCTTACAGGGTATTACAAAAGCAATGCGCAAAAGATTGTTTGGCCAAACCTAATTAAAAAGTTGAATGTGAATTTTGTGTCAAACAATGTTGTTCACTTCCTTCGTTCCCGTCCCCGCTCCGGCTCCAGCTCTGCTTTGCTCTGTGTGCGTGTGACTAAGGCAAGGACAAGGCCAACACCATTCGGTACATGTCCGCCTCACGGAGGTGTGGCAGGCATCGGTAGCCGCGCTTCAACAGCTCCGCCTCCTCGCGTTCCTCGCGGGGCAGCATCTGTTGCTCGGGCATGTTGCGCTCACAGATGCGCCGTGCGTCCGAGCGGAACTGTTCCACGGCTGCCACGAAGGCCGCATGGCGGCCCGGCGGATCGTTTTGGGACTCGCGCAGGAATTGATCATGGGCAGCCAGCAGGCGCATCAGAATGAAACGAGAGAAGCGACGCTTGACCTCCGACAGTGGCGGCTCCACGTCCGCCTTGACCTTCAGGTAGCTGAGCAGCGTCAGCATCAGAATGAGCATCAGCTTGATGGACGCCACGACGAGCATGAGCACCAACGGCTTGTCGCCGAACTTCTCCAGCTGCTCACGCCACCAGATCAAGTCGCAGCCATGTATGGTATGGCTATAGTCCGCGACGGCGAGCATCAGTACGGCGACGATGCCCATCGCTGCCAGGAAATCGTAGTGTAGACGCAGTCGGACCACAATGTGCCGCCAGATCCCAAACATTATGGATGTGCAAATGCTTAGGATTTGTTGGGCTGAGAACGAGAATTTCAATTTGACTAACAGGCCAGAGCAGTTGAGAGTGAGTGAGCTACAATCCGAATCGAGTATGAAAGCTAAGCTGACATTAGATTGATTGTGAGATACCTGCTTATTATTTCAATACAAATGTTCGATGACTGAAGCAATCAAAAGTTTCTCTTGCATTTTCTTTTCACTGCGTGAGCAGAGTTTTCGTAATGCTAACATATAATTTGGATTCGATTTACCGACATTATCCAATTCGTCGATAAGTAGTTGTTTCTCTAATTTCTATAAGGCGTGGCTGAGAACCAATAGTATTATTACTAAATTTTATGGTGTAGACTCTGAGATCTGGTGCATTCAAGCGATGGACAGACAGAGAGACTGGCAGCTGTTCGATAGACAAGTTTGCTCAGCTCTAATACTATTGGTATCAAAAAAAGATTTAGCTCGTAGAACTAGAATTTATTTATTTAGAGAAACCCAAAGGCTGCTCGATCTGCGGGCAGCAAAGGATTGTGTCGTCGTCCAGGTGGATGAGGAGCGGCTGTTTGTCGTCGCTCGTGCGGCTGTGCAGCAGCTGTTTTCCGTCGCTCCGGCGGATGGGGAGGCGTCTGTCGTCGCTCGACTGGATGCGGCGGCGACTGTCGCCGCCAGTCCGCGAGTGGGC
Organism: Drosophila rubida; assembly: GCA_035046165.1. Lineage (NCBI taxonomy): Eukaryota > Metazoa > Arthropoda > Insecta > Diptera > Drosophilidae > Drosophila > Drosophila rubida. Next base: position 7,112,903 of record JAWNOF010000021.1, on the reverse strand, counting down.
GGTAGCGTTGTGGGGGCGTCGAGTGCAGCGGCTTCTGCTGATAGTAGTGCTTGTGTATGGTTACGGGGCGCAGGTTCAGCCTGAGCTGCTGGGCGCGCTTGTTGGCCAGGTAGTGCTGCCTGTCAATGGCGTCCACGTTGTCCTTGACGCCGAAGACGAGGTGCAGAAACGGCTTGACCAGCACGCTCAAGGCGACGAAGCCCAGGAAGCCGAAGACGACGGGCGAGATGAGCGTGAAGAGAAAGACGCCCAGCGTGAATGGATTCAGTACGGTGAAGAAGGCCACAAACTTGATGAAGGGGTAGAGCACGTGGCCCACGTGATTGAACCACTCCTTCTTCTTCTTCTTGAAGAGACTGTTGTGGCGCAGCAGGTACTTGATCTTGCTGAACGGCGCCGGCGTCGTCGTGGGTCGCTTCGTGGTCACCAGCTGCACCAGCGTCGGCTGTTGCGATTGCGGTGGATAGGGATGGCCATGTGGATAGTGGTCGCCATGCGAGTGGTACGGCTGCTTGGTGGGATTCGCGTAGATCAGCTGCGCCTCCTGCCCGATGACGGGCGGATGCGTGTCGTAGGGTTTCTTGCGTTTGTTCTTCTTGCGCTTCTTCTTCTTCTTGTCGCCCTTGTGCTTCTTCTTCTTCTTCTTCTTGCGCTTCTTCTTGCGCTTCTTGCGTCGCCTGCGCCGCTGCCGCTTGCGTCTGCGACGTATGCGCTTGCGACGTCGCCGGATCCTTTTGCGCTTGCGCTTCTGACTGTCCTTGGCGCGCGTCGACTCCTCCGGCTCCACGGCCTTGTGCTGCTCCTGCGGCGCCGTCACAGTTTGTTCCACTTCGAAGAGCTCCTCTTGCTCCGACTGCGCTTCGGCAACAGCTACGTCAGCTGCAGCGTGTTTGTCCAGCTCCTGATTGAGCTGCGCGACCAAATCAAACGGCTTCCCTGTGGTCGTCTGCTGCTCCAGCTGCTGCTGCTCCAGTTGCAGTGCTGCAAGCAGACTGAAACTGCTGTTGGGCAGCTTGAGCTGAAGCTGCTCGGCCTGCTGCTGACTCAATTGCTGCAGTATGTTGAAAGGCTTCGCTGTGGTCGTGTGTTTCTCCTGCTCGGCCAACTGCTGGCTCAGCTGCTCGAACACATTCACTGGCTTCACGGTCGTCGTCTGCTGCTCCAACTGCTGCTGTTCCATTTGCAGCGCCTGCAGCAGATTGAAGCTCGCGTTGGGATATTTTTGACGCAGCAGCGCCGCCTGCTCCAAGCTGAGATGCTCGAGTAAGCTGAAGGGTTTCATGGTGGTCGTGTGCTTCCTGCCCGCTGCCAAATCGGGATGCAATGGCTCGACCACATGGTAGGGCTTCGGCGATGTTACAAGCACTACTTCCTCCGCGGGCGTATCCCACAGCAGCTGGGCCTGTGGACTACTCAGTCCGCGTCCTTGTTGTTCTCGTTGCTGTAGTCGGTGGCCAGCTGTGGGCTGCATGAAATGCGCATAGAAAGTTTCATAAATTTTTGCAAAATTAAAAACATTTAGCGCAGTCTGGTTGTGCTTCTGCTCCTGCTCGTTTTCCCGCTGCGTGCTGCTAAACTCTAACTTTGCTAATCCATCACGCCTCTCGATCTCTGGCTGAGTGCGTGCCTCGCCGCAGTTTTGTAAAATCAACAAAAATATAACAAAGTTCCTAACACTTTTGGCATTCCGTCGTTGCTCCATTTCATTTCATTTTGGACAAGTGGAGAAGGACGCCTGTCCGCCAGTCTGCCACTTGCTCGGTCGTCACTCCGCTCGAGGGTCAGGGTAATTTCTTCGACTCAGTTTTATGTTTGATTTAATTTCAACTTTTGTGCTCGACTTGCGAACTTCAACTGACGTTTCCTTCTGGCCATTGCCACTTCATCAGCTCGGTCGACGGACAGTCAGTCAGCCCAGAACTTTGCAACTTGTTGAGCTTGTTTGCTCCCTTCCCCTTTGGAACTGCTGAGACTGAGAACCCATTCGAGTTGAATTCGTACTTGATTTCTGGGTTGTTCTTTTCGCTTTTCGTTGTTCGCTTGCTGCGCTTATTTGCGTTTAGTTGCTCTTGTAAAAGTAAAATTTATTGCTGCTTAGTACATCATCAACATTCACTGTTATGACAAATTCTCCTTACTTACATTTAACAACTTGTAAAGCACTTAATTATGTTTTGAGCACAACAGCCAAAAACTGCTGCCGAACTTGCACGGCAACAAAACTTGGCCATAACCACCACAAACAACACCAGCGACGTCGACGGAATTTTTGGGGGGTCAGAGCAGAAGCGAAAAGCGAAAACGGGAACGGGAACGAGAACGAGACCGAGAACACGACTATCACAACACAAATTATGTGAAACTGGCTCCCAAATGCAAATGACTTTGGAAAGTGCTTAGTGGCCAATTGGTGTTGCAGTTCACTGGCTACAGCGATGGCTATAACCACGGCTATGGCTGCGGTTATGGTTCTGACTCCGCCTTTGATTTCGGAGGTCAGCATGTTTCACTTTTGGTTGAAACTACTCGAAAGTGCCCAAAGTAGCGGGAGAGCTGCATGCATGCTTTTCAATGTGACTCAACTCGAGGCATAAAAACTTTAAAATCCGCGACAAATGTGTTAACTCCCGAGCAAAATATTCATCCTTATATGATATGTTAATAATTCTCTTTACTCGACTTTCAAGGGAAATTGTCTATCCAATTTAGTTCTGGTTTATTATTTTGATTGTTAGTTACAACGTTGATTAATTTGCATAGACTACCAACTAGATTTGGGTTTGTGGTTTATTTAAGTCATGGCTGCATCAAACACACTTATTTATTTAGTATTCTGATCAAATTTGTTATCAATTGTTTATGAGCAGCTTTCAAATTTATGTTTGAATTTTACACGTGACATAAATTGTTATTTTTCATATTGCTGATGCATAATATTATTATGGTAATCTATAAATTTGTACATTTCTGTGGATCACATCAGTAGCATAGAAATATGCAAAGTTAATTATTTGCTATGCACATTTTCAATATTATTGAGAACTGTTTTATTATAATTGGGATAACATATATTAGGCAAAGTATTTTAAGCAACGCTTTCAGCAAGCATTCCACTTGAGCACCTAGGGAAATTGGATGCCAGTTTGTGAGGAGTTTTCAATTGTTTTAGCGTTTATTGTTGGCGCTGACTTTTATGTTTATTGTGCCCTTTTTGTTTGCCGTGTGGAATGTGCATATAATATTAATCCATGTGATCTGCAATCAATGGCAATTTTAACAGCCATTATCGATTAACACTTATGGCAGAATTTTATTAGACACTTTGCAGAATTACACAATAGGTCTCCTATGTACTACATGTATGTAATGCGTTTTACGAGATATTACTTTATGTGGGGTTGAGGTTGAGCTTGAGACTGTGGTGGGGTGCGAGAGCGGACACATTAATAGCTGTAAAAATTCAGGCAAGTGGCAAATGGCAAGTGGCAAGTGGCGAACAGCAAACGACGAGCGGCGAATGGGGAAGTAAAAGTAAGAGCCAGGACAGGTGTTGATAACAATGGCGTCCCATCAAAGTGATTGACTGCGACACGCGCCCCAATTGAGTGAGTGAGAGAGTGGCCCGTGGAGAGGCTGTGTGTGCCGCCGCTTCTCCGGCTGCCGCTCGGCTTTGCCTCTCTATATTGCCAATTAGGCGGGGCATGCAATTTGAACAATTTGAGCAATTTCCAGCACGTTGGGGACCCTAGAGTCGGAGGCAGCCAGCCAGCAGTCAGCAGCCAGCAGCCTGTAGCTTGGGCGTCCAATAAAAGCAGCAGTTGATCGGGTACTGATTGACATATTGTGCCAGTTAGTTATTGGCGCCAGACGCATCAAATGACGATTGTTGCCATGGCGAGCCACCCGCCTGCCGCTTCCCTCCTGCCACCTATGGCGTATCGCTAATTTGATTGCGCTTGCCACACAGCACTGGAGCAGGAGCCAGCAGCCTTGTAATGGGGAACAAAGCGCTGACAATTTCAATATCAAATTGAAATACTAAACTACAAACGAGGCGAAGCAGGCGGAAAAACTGCCAATGTTTTTCCACTCACTCCCTATCTGACACACACTCAATACACACCCTTCTATACGATATTATATAGTACATACATATACACAGGCTATACAAAGACACTATATTTGCGCGCTTGATTGATCCAAAGATGTACGGCATTGTTAAGGGGCTTCTCCAGTTGCCGGGCCGCGTGCTGTTGAAGCAGCCGGCTCGCTGGAAGCTCGACACCACCAACATGTACGACAAGCTGAAGTTCGAGTTCACCGAGCAGAATCTGTGCCGTGCCAAGGAAATGCTCACCAACTACGGCGAGAAGGAGCAGCGTGGCGCCTTGCTGCCACTGCTCGATCTAGCGCAGCGCCAATACGGCTGGCTGCCAATCACAGCCATCAAGGCGGTGGCCGATATGCTCAAGGTGGATCACTTCGAGGCCTTTGAGGTGGCCTCCTTCTACACCATGTTTCGGATGCGACCCGAGGGCAAGTTCCGGCTGATGGTGTGCACGTCGACGCCCTGCTTTCTGCGCGGCAGCGACGTCGTCCTCAACACCTGCAAGGAGGTTCTGAATCTGAACGAGAACGAGACTTCGAGCGACATGCAGTTTACGCTGAGGACAGTGTGCTGCTATGGCGCCTGTGCCAACGCGCCAGTCCTCGGCGTCAACGACGATATCTACGAGGATCTGACGGTACCCGCGGTGGAGGATATACTCTCCTGCTTGAAGAACGACGTCATTCCGCCAGCGGGGCCGCGCGCTGGACGCTTCTGCAGTGAGCCGGTCTCGGGACCAACAACTTTGTTGTGCCCGCCAACGCCACCTGGCTATTGCATGCAGGAGTTGTGCAAACCGAAGAAGAAGTGTTGAGCGTCTTTCAATAAATGTAGCGTCCTTATGGTTAGCAGTGAGCATTAAAGTGCGAGTGTCCATCTTATTACGCGCTCCTGCTGCCAGCAGCTGTTCAATTCTGTTGCATTCTGTTTAGCTAAGCGCGTTCTCGTTGTCGTTTCGTGCTCGCTGGCGTCCTTGCGCTCATTGCATTGTAGTGTCGAGTTTATCCCTTGCAAAGGACATGCTTTGCAATTTCGAAGCGCTGGCAAAATAAACAACAAACAGCAATGGCAGCCATGGCGAATCAAGCGCGAAACAACGCCCGAGTCGCAATCCCAGTCACAGTCGCAGTTGCATTCCCAACCCTGGCCCTGGCCTAGTGCCGCCTCCTGGCTGGCCTCCTGGCCGCCTGACGTCTGCTATGTCCTGTCAGCCAATGCAGCAAGTAATCAGCTTTTGTCTTGTCTCCCCCACTTTGGCTCGCTTCGCATTGCATGCTGTGGTTTGACCTCGGGTCCAACCCCTTTGGCGTTCTAATGAAATGTTGCCAGCCAACAACATGCAACAACAAGCACAACAATAACAACTGCTGCAACAACTGCGATAGCAACAGCGTCGATATTGTTTTGGCCAAAATAGTTTTAATTGTTGCACGCCCCCACCCCCCACACGCCCCACACCGACCGCTTCCTGCACGCTGCGAGGGCGCCTAACAAGTTTGCCTGGCTGTTTGTACCTCGTGCCCACGAGAGGCGACCAAAAGGTCAGCTTTGTTTTATTGCTGGCGCACGGCGTTATGGCCATGGATTCATTCACAAATGAATCCAATTAAACTGCAAATTAATAGATAAAACACAATAGCGTCGTCGTATCGAACGTGTGACTTCTGTTCCTGATTTATACACTTTTTATTGCCTTAAATGAAATCGATTTGCAATTACATTATTTTGATTACAGATTAATTGCAACACTTTGATATTGTGTTACGCTTAGAATAAAGTGTAATTTGTGATCTCTAAATATCTCATTATTTATTAATTAGAACTAGCATTTTACAAAAGCGTGATTTATAATAAATTAAAGGTGTACATTTTAATGAATAATACTTAATATTTTTATTGAAGAATCTTTGTATATAATGTTGATCTAGGACACAATATCTAAAGTATACACTGTATATAATGTTGATCTAGAACACAATATCTAAAGTATACACTACTAAACTTTAATTAAAGTAACTCCAGTTTTCATTTTGCATACATATTTTATTCATTGGGAGTACAAAAAGGTTTCGCTAAAAGTCGAACTCTCGTCAATAAAAACATTATTGTGTTGCACTTGTGAGTGCAACTATATATTCGCCGATAGCTCCACGTCCTTCAACGGGGTTTTCAATAACTTTTGAAATATTTTGCGTTGCATTTTGTTCGTCTGTTGTTAGACAAACACGCTCAAACTCCACTCAAACAACAATGCAGATTTCCAGTTTTAATAAATCTGTTTGTCACTTTTGTTTGCCGCTTCAATGGCCATCAGCAACAGGAACAGGAGCTGGCAACAGTAGCAGACACGCCCTCATCCACGGAGTGCTGCACAGTGCCACTCTCAGTCCCACTGTGCGACACCCTCGTACACAGTGGGCCCTATTGTCGCGGTCCCAGCGCATGGCGATGAATTTTTAAATGAAAATTGTTGCTATTGAAAGTTTTTAATTTGTGTTGTGCGTGTGTTTCAATGGTAGTTGTGTTGGTGTGTATGTGTGTGTGTGCGTGAGTTTTATTTATATTTCATGCTGTTGCTGTTGTTTTAAGCTGTCCCCGCGTCCGCCCCGCGTGCGCATTTTGCGTGATTTTCGCTGGCTGAAACGGCACCTTTGGGAAATTAATATCCTTTTTGGACGGCGACACGCGGCACGAGGCACACACATACACGCACACACTCGTCTACATACCAGGCCAGTTGGTGACCCCAAAGCCAAAGCCAAGCTGTGGACACTCTGCAATTGCGTCCAGTCGAGGCTCAACTGGCAGTTGAAGTCACGCGGCAGCAACGCGTGAGCTGAGCTTCAACTTTTTGCGGCCACGTTGCACGTACGCCCACACGACCCGCTGGCCACGCCCCCTCTGCTCTTTTGTTTTAAGTTTTGCCATTGCTGTTGCCTGGCGTTGACAACTTTTGTTGGCCACGCCTCCGCTTACCGCATCCATAATTGCTGCTGGCGGCAGCAGTATCCTCTTGTTATCCTTGGCCAGATTGCATGCTGCTTTTTTGCGTAACTCCGTTTGCTGCGTCGTCGTTGTCGTCCTTTATTACTTTTGCGCAATTACTCATTACGTTATTGCATTTCATACTTCTGATATACACGCATAGTTGACTTAGCAACAACGCCACGCCAGTGGAGTGGGAGGGCGAATGAAAGCGGGACGCTGCTCGGAAATAATTAGAAATATTTTTGCGCAATTCCATTGGAGAGTTGTCCAATTTGGTGTAGCATTAAAAGCAGCAGCAGCAGCAACTGCAGAGCATCGGTGGCAGCTTTGAGACCCGCCTGTCTTCACCTCCCTCCTCTTCACGTTGCACAACTCTTTCAGCTGTTTTGGCTGCTTTCATCCGGGCAATTGGCGCCTTTTATGCACGAACTTGTAGTTGCATCCCTTCGCTGCTGTTGCTGCGTTGCCCGGCGGCCTTGTCGCCAACAAAGTTTTCATTTGCATGTTTCTAGTTAATTGAATTATGCACAACTTTCCGCTCGGCGCTTTGGGCGCTCCAAACATTTATATAAGCGCTTTGAGGCTGCATTCGCGCCAACTGGTGCTGGATATTAAGCATACGACCCCCCCCCCCCCGCCTGATAGAGCTCATTATTTGCCATCCGCGTTGCGTGCGCTTTGCGCTGCAGACGTTTTGCCGACTCTTTGACTTCGCTGCCGCCATTTGGGACCAGCTACAGCTACAGCTTCTCAGATTTCCTTTTATGTACATGCCATAAAAGTCCGAGTTCGAGGCGCTTCAAGTTTATTACATTCCTAAGCTGTGTGCCAGTCCTTCTATGTGTATATCTCTCGGTCTGCTTCCTTCTATCTCTCGCAGTCGTGTCATCGGCTGGCAATAAAATCTGCCGCAGTTTGCCGCTTGTTGCTGTTGCTCTTGTTGTTGCTGTGGCTTCCGCTGCTTTTGCCCCATTGTTGAAACAACGTGCTACGACTCCACACATGACTTCGCTGGGGGGGGGCTGGGGGTTGCCTCGTGCGTAGTCAGCCGAATTTAAATTTGACTTTTATTAAGCGCAAAATCAAAGTGGAAAATTTATCTGACTCTCAACGCCGCTGCCCCGTTTTTGCTTTTTAGCCAATGAGCATGCCAAGAATATTTCACGACTGCGCCATCAACATCATCTTCAACAGCGTCCTCGCCGTCGTCGTCGTACCGGGAGCATAAAAGCAATTTTATTGCTCAAGTTGTGCTGCTCGATAGGATAAGCCCCTCATTTATGCTTGCGCCCGTTGCCCGGCAACATGTTGCCGTTGAAGGCCCCTGCAACGCCTGCCATAATTCCAATCCGAATCCCAAGTCCAATCTTTGTGGGCGGCTGCCACTTGCCACTTGCTACTTGCTACTTTCCACTTGCCACTTGCCACCGGCAATCGCACTGGCAATGCCGAATGGCAGAAACAAAGGCGGGGCCTGGGGGCGAGTTCGAGCTAACTATTAAAGTGCTGTTAACTTTATTATTTCGAGCACTTGTTGTATAATGTGGCAGCGCTGTCATGGCAACTTAGTGCTATAGTTTGCGAGAAAAACACACACACACACACACACACACGTACGCACACATTGAGACACAACTCTGTACAGCTGGGGGAGGGAAAGTTGCAAGTGAGGGGGAGAGACATGGAGTGGAGCGGAGTGGCAAGAAGTAGCAAAGTCATAATTTGACAAAAGTGGCTGGTGGAAGGCGAAATAAATATGCTTGGCAAATATTTGCTGCAAAATAGCTTTCCTATGCAAAAAGTTGCTGTTGCTTTTTCATTTGTTTTTGCTGTTGGTCTTTGCCAAGTCGTGTTGCTATGTGAAGCGAGAACGAGAGAGTGAGAGCTGGATTCTTGTTTTATATAATCAAAAAAATAATACATTCAACTTTTCCCATTCGCCTGGCTTCCGCAGCCCTCCTCCCATCTTCTGCTTCTTCCACGTGCCACCACAACAAATTGTTGCAAAACTACATGAGAAAAATCGTAAACATAATTTTTCCACTCCACTCATATAAGCAAAAAAAAAACCAGCAAAGAAAAGAAGGAAAAAACGAACTGAAACTTTGAACCTCAAGAGCTGAGTTCCGACTGCTCCTTTTGCGATAGTATCCAGGGGATGCCAAGGATTATGCTACTCCTGCCCAGCAGCAAAAGAAACCCAACATACCTTTTTGTGCCAAGAATAATGATTCCACTCATCGCCATTTAATTAGCAGCAGCTCTCACATTTCCCCATCTCATTTACTTCGCTGCTTAATAATGAGCAGAAAAACACAATTATTTTTAATACTCCATCTATGATAGAAACAAAGCGCGCATATGAAGCACATAAATTCACTAATTAGTCTTTAAACAAATCTTTACTAAATCCCCCTCAGTAACGTTGCTTTATGTTTAATTCTATTCGAACTGATGTATTTAGCATCCATCTCTTTTTGAGTTTTTGATTGTTATTAAGTGACCCACCATTTAAATTAATTGCGTGCGAACCAGCCAATTAATGTTTAATTATTTAAACTGTGTAATTGAATTAAACACTTTTCTTAATTGTCCTTCAAAATGCATGTTTATTTCTTCTCGTTTTACCTTACTGTCAAATCTGAAAATAAAACACATTAATTGCAAATCGCTTTCAAACAATTTTGCCAATTATTTTGGATTATTAAAAAGACTGAGACTTAATTTAATTCAATCAAAAGTTATTTAATTGTTTCTAGTTTGTTTGAATGTAATTCTGCAGGTCATTCTATTTAATCATAGTTTTGCGTTTGTGCGGGGGTAAAATACTTTGGCGTTCCTGCCCAAGAATTTATATTACAAATTTCCTCCTTGTTGCTGTTATTGCTAAATTCATAAAGAGCATTCCAAGCATGAGCATTCTATTTGCAATTTTTTAATGCAATTCTGAAGTATTTGCACAATAAATGCTAATCACGAAACTATGGGGAAATGTTTTAATTAGTTTTCATTTTCGTTTCACACTTTTTTGGCCATCGTTGGGTGTATTCTCATTTCGAGCCGCGATGCCCAGTCGCAACCCTTGAGTATTTGAAATCAACAAGAATTGCGTTTGGACAATCATAGCTAAAAATCGAATTAACCAAATATTTGTTTACTCTCGCCCAGACTCTTGACTCGCACTTTATGCTGAGCCATGGCAAGCGAAGCTTTCAGCCGCTGGGAAATTTCGCCAGCTGGTTTTTAGCTGCGTCGTGATGCGATATCGGATGGCCAGCCATGGCATTTGGCATTTGGCATCAACAGCGTCAGCTGCTTCATTTCTCCATCACTTTTCGGTTCAATTTGAAGGCAACCCCTTTCGCTCGACGGGGTCCGAGCACAATACAGCGACTAGGAAGGGGATGGGAATGGGGATGTGGAATGGGGTTGCTCGAAGGCCATTCGCTTGCTTGCTTAAAGTCTTTCACTCCATTATACTCAGTCGCATAAAAACACAACTTACCCGAGCATGTTGGCTGCTGGCTGCTGGCTGTTGGCTCTTGCTGGTGTCCGTGTCCATGTCCATGTCCGTGTCCATGTCGGTGTCGTGGCGCTGCAAAGGAAGAGAGAAGCAGAACGATGCTGGGGGCTGTCAGCTTGGCTGGCCATAAAGTGTCGGAAGAATCACAAAATCATTGTAAATGTTGAACGAATCTCGCATTACACGCAAGGGGCTGGCGCGTGTTGTTGGCCAAGACAAGTTTTGCCAGAGCGACAGCGGGAAGTGGACAGCAGGAAAGCGGTTTGTGGAGCTGGTTCGCTGCTCCGCTGACTGGGCTTGCCCTGCGTTGCACTTCTTGATTAAATTTTTGCACTGCAAGTGCAAAATGAACTTGGCTCGCATATGTCCTCGCCTCAAAGTCGTCAGCAAGCGGACAAACGACCAAGCGGACGGAGCAGGTTTAGTGTCCTCCGCTGTGGCGTTGGCGTTGGCGTGCTTGCGGTTTTTATTTTGCCTTCGTTCTCTATCTTGTCTTGCGTGTCTTTTTTTATTGTGGCTGCGTCCGATGTTGGCCATTGTTGCTAACTGTAAAACAGCATTCCTTTCTCGCGTTCTGCTGCAATTTTTATTTTTATTTCCAGCTGCATTCCCTGTATGTGTGTGTGTAAGTGTAAATGTAACTGTATGTGACCGTGGTTTGTGCCGATGTTGGTTGCGTGCCAGGCTACGGTTATTACAATATCCTTTTGCTGCTCATCGTTGCCTTGCACCCTTCCGAGTTGCGAATAGCGCGTTGCTCGTTGCTATTGCTGCTGCTGCTGCTTTGCGGTTGCCTTTGATAACAACATCAAACTGGTTGCCTTTTGCCCCGTTTTGCCATTAAATTTTAAATTAAATTGTCCTGCCATTCTTATGTGCACTTTGTGGATCTATTTTTGAGCTGCTTTTATGGACGTTGTTAATTGGAATTGATTGAAAGTTATTTGATGTTTGCCTTTCGGCCCGAATCCCAAACCAAACCAAACCGTGCCAAGCCAAGCCAAGCCAAGCCAAGCCAAAGCCAAAGTCGTTCGCTTCGCTTGCCGCCCCTTTTGCTCACCACTATCACAACAAAGTTATGGCATGGGCAGACTTCCTGCTGTACGTGCCTATCATTGTGTCGCTGTGTGCGTGTGCGTGTATGTGTGTGTGTGTGTGGGCTGCGTTGTTAATAGACTTGCTGAAGTAATTAACATAATTTAATTAGGTGCTCGGCATTAATTTTACGCACGGCATTAAGTGTTGAATTTTAAGTGTTTCCATTTTAATTGAGCGACATTTTTCAGTCACGGGCGCGCAGCCAATAAAACGTTCCCTATACACTAACACACCTACCTCTCCCTCCGCACTGTGCTGTGCACGGTAATAACAATGATAGCTGTGGGAGCCATCAGAGGCACTCAACACAAACGGAATCCCACCGCCGCCTGACTAATTAAATAAAACAAAAGGTAATCCTTACCTCCAATTGCGAGGCTTACATGGCGCATACTCGATGAGTGAAATAAGTATGCGTATACGCAATTTCGGATAGCTGATAAATTAAACTCAGGCTGTCAATAGACATGTTTACCCCGTTCTTCATTTGTTGTTGTGTGCTGAAAGCGTATTAAAAATGTAACTTCCACTGTTGCTTTTATGGCCAATGAAACAAAGTTTCCCCAGAACAACAGAAAAGTTGGTCTCCCTTTCAAGCTTCGTCATGACGACGCCTCTAACATTAAAAGGCTGCTGCTGTTGCCGATGTTGCTGTTGCTTTCGGCTGCGACTCGTAAAAAGTAGAGCCTAATAAAAATGCCGCAGCACGTACGTCAACCTGCAGGCATTAGACGTGGCTGTGTTTGTGTGAGTTGTGTTGTGTTTTGTGTCGAGGAAAGAACAAGGAAATACTGAACTCAACTCAACTGAACTGAACTCAGCTGCTGTTATTAATTTGCGCAGCGCAAACTTGTTCCTCATTTGCCCCGCAATATCCTGTGTGATATCGGGTAATCAGACAATGCCGGCCCCACGTTTCTCTCTCCGGCAAGTGGAGGGAGGCCCTTTTATTTAGCTATTTGCAAGCAATTTGATTTTGTTTCGGGCGCTTTCGCCTTTTGTGTTTGCCCAATGTGATGGAGTATTTTTGGGGCACTGAGTTGAGTTGCGTTGAGCTGAGCTGCTCTGAGCTGAGCTGAGAGCAAAAGGGAAATAGAGATCGGAGTCCATATCGAATTGCAGTTGTTGGTCCATTAGGCGAACCACTTGACCCCCCGGGGCGCGGGAATGGGGGATAGCTGGCTTTTAGCACCGGAAATGTGAAGAGCGTGAAGAGTGACGAGGGATGCGGGTGCAAAAACAAATGCCAAATATTGTATTGGCAATGCACACGCGTTGCGGCTCAAAAAGCTAGCCAGAGTGTCGACTTTGCTGTGTAAATTGAGCTGCTAATGGCTGCCCGACATAAACAACACTAACAACAGCCACAGCGACAGCAACAACAACAACAACAACAACAACAATCTTGGCACAAAGGCAAAGTAGAAGCATACTTAGTTGTTGACGTTATCGTCGATGTCGTGTCGTTGTCTGATGGCTAAGACAAAAGGCGTAACCAAAAAAGAAGAAAGAATAAAACAAGCAGGCAGCAGGCAGGCAGGCAGCAGGCAGGCAGGCAACACGCAGCCGTTGGCTTTCCCAGCAGAGATCACGCATACGCCGCGTCGCCTTTAGCTGCTGCTTTTTGTGGGAGTACTTGGCAAATTTAATCTCGGCACAACTTTATTAGGCCACGTTAACTGCTACTTTGCCCGCTACTTGAGTGCCAACTCCAATACACTTTAGGCGGCAGCTAAATGAAGTTGTTGCTGCTGTTGTCGCCGCAGCTGCTGTTGTACCTGGCGCGCTCTTGAGAGGTTGACAGTCGTCGGCTGCTTGTTGAAAACTGCCATTAACTTGTTACAACTTCCGTGCACCGCCTACCAACGCAGCCCGGCAGCGGCTACACTTCCTTTTTAGCCAGCAGACGGGAACAGGGCGCAGCGAACGTCGTGTTTCCTTGGCTTCAGCTACAGCTGCAGCTGCACTGCAATTTCCTAAGCCGCTGTCGAGGTTTCTTTACCCATTCTGCGCCGTGCTTTCTTTTCTCTGCAGCCACTTTCCGCATTTTATTTGCAATATTCGCGAGCGCGCCTCTAACTTTTGCTACGACTTCCGCGCCCGAGCACTTCATCTTCTTCACACACACACACAAAGGGACGACGCATAGTTGCTTGACGTGCGCTCGTAGGGGATCGTTGTGCTGTGAGGGCAGGGTGGGGCGTGGCAACAGCCGGCATTGTTTACCTGCTGCCTTGTCGGGTCTCAGACAAAGCCAAACAATTTGCGTCAGCTGTGCCACGCCCCTCCCATGCTGCCTCCCTCCTTTTGCCTACTTGATCGTCATCATCATCGTCGTCGTCATTATAATGAGAAAATTGTTTCAATTATGTTTGTGTTTAGTTGCTTCAATTTGCTAAGCAACATCATTAAGTGGCGTAACTTAATTCAACTCCCCCCGAGCACCAACCTTGTAGTGGGCCATAAAAATAGCATTTGAGTTTTGCAGCCCCGGCAACACAACCCTTGAAACGACGTCGAAGGGCTCGAACGTCTGGAAATAAAAGCAGCTCCCACATAGTGCAAATAGTCGGGCGCAAAAGTGTATGAATAAAACAACACACACACACACTCCCCCTCTCGCTCTTGCACACACGCTAAAAGTTTACTGCCTTCTGTTCACGTGGCCAGGGCGGCGACGCCTGCCGGAAGTTCGAGCTGCCGCTGTTGCTGCCACTTTTATTATTGTTGCTGCTGCTGTTGCTGCTAATACTTTGATTTTGTTGGCAACAACAGCAAACGTACGCTTGGATTATTTTCACATTACAAACAAAAGCGAAGGCCAAACTTCTGCTATGTCTCAGTGCTCTACAGGGTATCGCGTTCGTCGAGCTGCAGCGGTCACTGCGGCCTGCACACAGCTGGCCACTCCTGTGCAATTAGCAGTAATTTTTGCATAATTGTCAGGCGCATGCTTAATGCGACTTTGGCTGACTTTGTGGTTAAAGCTGCGGCTCAATGATGATTTCTTTTCCTCCTCTCGTTTTTTTTTTCGTGCGCTCTGCTGTTTGCTTTGTCGTAAATCATGGCCAGCACTGAAGGAATACAAGTGTAAACTATTGTGTCACACCCGAAGGGGGCGAAGGGTGGGGGGAGGGGGTTGGCGGCCAACAATGTATTGACTCAGTCGAACGGCGCGACGGGGAGGGGGCGCTGCCCTTCCGTTGGCAATTGCTGTAGCATATTGTGACGTTAGAGCAAGAAATCCCACAAAAAAGCTCCTGTATTGCATGCACAGCACGTTCGTCTGTTTGTCTGGAGCCGTGTCCCCTTCCGGCCGCATACCCCGGCCGGGCTCGGCAAGCAAAATGCCGTTCATTTGCAAGCCTGAGCGTCGGCTGGCAATGTGATCAAGCCTGCAATCTGCAATTTCGAGCCAGTGACGCCCTAAGGTATGCAACGAGATGTGGCAGGCAGCACAAAATAAAGTTTAATTTGAATGCTTCTTCTGTTGAACGTCACACGTTGCACAGTTGTGCAGTTTGCCTGTCTGTTTGCCTGTCCGCCCTCCCAGTGGGAAACTGCTGGAAAATCAAAGTTATTTGTATTTATTTGCAAAATCGTGCAGCGCGTGCAACAGCAATAATGCCCCTTTGCCCCAGACAAGCTGTAGTGGGAGTTCTGAGCTCGCTCTCTCGTGCTCTCTTCGATGTGTGAAATAACTCGCTTCATTGCTTACGATTGCCGTTACAATCTCCTTATTTGTCGTACCATTTTTGTGCCTCATGCATAAGGCGAAGTTGAAGTTGTTGCTCTGTTTGTATTTGCAAGAAATTTGAACGTCAATATCACATAGGAATCCAACTGCAAGACTACAAAACCTGCGACTACGAGACTGTGAGACGCACGTGCTACACGTTCACATGCCAGTTGCCAGTTGCTACGCAGGACATGGAAACACGGAAGGTCCTCTGGACGTGTGGCCATGTAGCCTGCGAGCTGGGAGGACTTCAATGAATTGGCTTTAGCCATAAGTTCGCCTCGACGCTTATTTACACTTCAAATGGATTCAGCAAGCTGTCAATTTCTCAATTTATCGAGCATATTCAGCTGCATAACTTTAATTTGGCATGTTATTGAGTGCCAATAAAAACTGGCATTCTCTGCTGTGCGCATAAACTAAATAAATGGATTCAACATTTCCTGGTTGCATTTGAAATATGCATTTGAATAAATTTCACGTGTAGAAATTTATTATTTAAGCTGTGTCGGCAGTTCAATTAAACGTGCTGCCCGAAAATATTTCAAATGAATCCGAAAATTGAGTCTGTCTGCTTATTGTGTGTCTTTCGGCTGAGTTGCAATAATGCAGAATTTATGTGGTAGTTTAAATTGATCTGTGATAGTGTGGCGGCAACGCGGTAATTTGTTTAGGCCTCTGGCCGAAATATTTCAAGAGTATTTCTCTCGCTCGCCCGATTTCATTAATTGTACAATGAGCAAATGCAATTTAATTGCCTTGCAATGGAAAATGCAAGCAGCAGGCTGTAAATATTTTTGCCGAATTTGCCGAATTGCAAATGCAAATGCAAATTCATTGAAAAAGTGCAAAGCACATTGACTGCTTATCAAACATTTATTTATGGCTTTAGTTCCCCAAAGGGTGGCAGGAGTTACAGCCGGAGCACTCGCAGTCGCCGTCGCAGTTCCTGACAGGCCGCCAGGGCAAAAGTGCTCGTCTCTGGGCTGCTCACCTCTCTGGCCTTTCGCCCCGTTCGAATGCAATGCATACTCGCCGTGCCCATAGCCCCAAATCCAAATGCAATGCATAAATTTATTGCATGCCAAAGCACAACACACAGCACAGAGTAGCAGAGAGCAGGGCAGACAATTAAGAGCCGTAGACTGTAGACTCTATGGCTGGTGCTGAGATATGGCTTTAGAGGAGAATGGGGGGTTGAAGGAGGAACAGGAGCAGGCAGCAGATTGGCTCGCTTGTCTCTGCCAAATGTGTGCACTGAATGCATAAAACGCAAATCTCAAGCTAGCCAACTTGGAGTTCGCCTCGTCTGCAAATGCTCTTTTAACAAAGTTAAAGTGGCCGACATTCTGCGCTGGAAATATCTTCAGTTTGCTAATGTCATTAAACGCAATAGTTAAAATATTGCTGAAATATATTTACAGCTTGAATTGCATTAAAAAAAAGGAGAACTGTGCTTTCAATTTATCAAGGAAATTGCTTTAAATGTTTTGCACAAAATATGCATAAATTTGTGTATTTCTGTGCGTGTTGCTTGTGGGAATTATGAAACCCTTTTTGCCATATAGGGTAAAATGGAAGGCGTTGTGGTGAGCCTGCCGTCTGGAGTAAATAGTTGTTGCCTATACTGTTGTTGTTGTTGTTGTTTGCTGCTTGCTGCTGCTGCCTTCATAAATAAAACAAGCGAACACAACCCAATGGCGCCCTAGAACGAGAGCTTGGCTGTGTTTGTATGTAATATGATTTAAATTCAATTTGCGGCATTTGTTATCGATATGAAGACACAGAGCGCACACTCCCACACTCTCGCACACATTCTCAATTACATGCTGTAAAATTTGTTTTCAATTATACATTTATACGATGTGTGAGTGTGCCTGTGTGTGACGGGGCGTCTACGCAATATTTTATAGAGGCTCTTTAAAG
Organism: Drosophila rubida; assembly: GCA_035046165.1. Classification (NCBI taxonomy): domain Eukaryota; kingdom Metazoa; phylum Arthropoda; class Insecta; order Diptera; family Drosophilidae; genus Drosophila; species Drosophila rubida. The sequence goes on along the minus strand of JAWNOF010000021.1, from coordinate 7,095,521 downwards.
CAATTGAAAGCGTTGTAGCTGACTGTTGTTGCTGGCGAGGGAATTGCCGTGCTGTTTTGAATTAAAAGTGAAAATGAATCGAACTGCTGCCTCCACTCGTCGTAGATGTTTGCTGTTTCTGCTCCTGTTGCTGTTTCTGTTTCTGTTTCTGTTTGTTCGCTGTGCAAAAGTCAATCAAATGTTAAAGCCACGTTTCCAGGCAGCCAACAGTGGCAGCAGCAATAACAAAACGTGCCCCTAAAAGTATGCAGCATGTGTTAAAAATTTTAACAACCAAAGTGGTTTTTGAGCAAATTGCAAAAAATGGCAAAGAGAAAACGCATTGGCAAGGCAACAAGAGCAGCGCGCGGCGCGGGCAGCTAAAGGGTGTCGCTTGTGGGTGTGGGAGGCGGGGGAGCGGGTGTGACTGGCCAACAGTTGCGAGAACTTGAAACCGCAATTTACTCATTTCGTTTCGTTGCGTGGTTTTATTTCGCTTACGAGCAAATCCATTTGGTTGCCGCTTTCAACTTTCAGCGCCGTTTTTGGCAGCTGTTTGATACCGAGTTTTAACTGTATTTTTTTCCCTCGCTTTGCAGTTTGCCAGTTTTTTGTTTTTAGTGTGTGTTTGACCAGCGAGAGGCAACGTACCATCCCGAAAACCAAGCAACTAACCAACCTCAAACCGAACTCGTGCCAACTTCAGCTTCAAGTGGCGGCAAAACTTGTTTAAAAGGCTGATTTGCAACACGCTCTGTGTGTGTGTGAAGCACAAATTGCATGGCGCTTGGCTCATTAAGAGCGCTATGCAATTATAAAAGCAATGGGCCAACCAACTGCCAGGACTGAGCTGAAACTCAAAACGAAACGAACGAAACGAACTGAACTGAACTTCAAAAGCAAACGGTTTATTTCGTGTGAATACGTTAGCACAAAAGCGCACCAAATGCGCGTCATTACACACACACATGCACACGCATACGCACACGACAACACACGCACGCTCTCACTCACGTGTTGGCCACTTGACTCATTAAAAAGCCTTACTCGTTTTGTGTGCGCTTCTCTCTGGTTTTTTGCGTCCAGGTTTTCTCTGTCTGCTGCTGCTGCTGAAAAGCGCTTCAATTGCAGTTTCAGTTTTCATCTGCTCTCAAAGTGTTGATGAAAGCGGCCCCTCCACCATACCCCCTATGCCTGTTACCTGCCACGCCCCCTGCTGCCGCTTTTACAGTGTTACACAGACATTGCCTTGTAGCAATTTGTAAGCACTTTTAAGCCGGCGCACGAGTGCTCGTTATGCCACTTTTCAATGAGCCACAGCCTGACGGCGAGGCGATGGGGCGTGGCTGGGGGGCAGTCGAGGCAGCAACAGGTTGCCAGTCAGCTTGGTTGCCAGAATGTGCATGTCGAGCCATATTAATTATACATTATGTCCGTGTACACAAGCGCATTAAGGTGCATTATTTCCCTCCACTTCGCTTCACTTCACTTCAGCCAACTCACCTGCTCACCACTCGAGTTCAGTTCAGTCCTTGGTGTTGGCTAATCCTAGCTGCGCTCTGCTCTGTTTGTGGTCCCCTGAGCTTCCAGACACTGCAAAGAACACAAAAAAAAGAAAAAAAAAAGCATATAGAAAAGGAAATCAGTGAGGGAAAAGCAAGCAGGAAGCATAAGAAAACTAAGTTAGTAACTCGTCGAGTGGCTTTCTCGGCGAAAATAAATAAAAGGCAGAGCATGGAGGACAGAGGACGACGACTGACTCTCCAGCTAATATTTATGTGTATCTTTAGTAATTAATAAAAGTTTGAGCAGCACACACAGTTAGCTAGCTGCTTGGGAGGGCAAAGTTTGTTCATTTTTCGTTTTGGCGTCGTCGCTTCGGCATTGCATAAATTGCGTCAAATTAGACAGAAATATTTAATTAATCTCCATGAAACTTAGTTTATTGAATTATTCACGCCGCCTCAGCTGAGCCACAGTCGCCGTCTTTGGCGCTGGCGTCGCTTAATGTGTTTGGGGCCAAATAAATTTTGAAATTACTTTCGCCAAGACTCATTAAACGCAGTCGAGGTGGCGCTATTTATATGGCCACCACTGTCATGGGTAATGGGTAGCAGCACACAATGCTAACAGAACATACATACCGTATATGTTACGCCTGTCAGGAGATGCCGATTGTCATTAGGCTGTCGTCGTCGGCATTGTTGTTATTCTTTTCGTGGGAAACAGCTGCCCTTGACAAATGACACGATTTACATTATGCTCGATGCAATTTTTCCATGTCAAAATGGACAGCAAATGTGTAGACGCAGATGGTAATGGGCAACAACAACAGCGAGTGTACAACAAGCAAACAAATGACGCGCGCTGCATGCTGATGTTGCCTGTTTGTGTGTGTGTGTGTGTGTGTGTGTGTGTGTGGCTGCATCTTAAGCGGAAACGGAAGTCATTTCGAGCAACGTCGACGTTCATGATGTTGATGTTGAGTTTTATGGCAAATGCAAATACATAAATAAAAATAAAACGTAATTTTTCATTTAGCCTCGCTTTGCTTTGGCCCTTTTTTCAATTTCTGTTCGCGCTACGCCTTTTACTGTTTTTCTTCCATTTAATTCGCAACGGAAACTCCTTCATAGTTAGCGTTACAGTCAAGCGGAAGTGTTGAATTTCTAGCAAAACTTTGCGCGTCGCAGTCGCTGTTGGAGTTGAAGCTGGAGCGGGAGCTGGAGTCGCGTAATTATTGCGGCTGCTTTAAACGCTTTAAGTCTGACCCTCTTTGTGGCCAACAGACAGCAATCACATTAACAACGAGACACTCACATGCCGAGCTACTATTTTGCATTGGACTTCGAGCCTGCGCCCAAAACCCAATGCCGATAAAGATGTCGCAAATGTCAACATGATGACAACAATTTGTAAAAAATACTTGATTTATTTGCTGAGCAAAGGAAAAAAGAAACAGGAAAACGAAGCACACAAGACACGACGGCGCAGGCAACAACAAAATTAAATGTGCTCTGCTCCAGCTGCGCTAATGGCAATGCTGGAGATTGCACGCCGAGGGGAGCATGTTGGAAGGGAGACTGTGTCGCCACGCAACTCACGCGTAATGAATGCGGAGACGGAACATGAAAAATAGCACATGATGGAGGCGTGGCAAGGCAGTGTGGGGATGTGGGGGATTGTACTGCGGTTGGCTAGCATATAATTTTCAATGTTGACAGGCAGCAAAAGTTAATAACGCTCCATATACGATAATGGTCATGCCATAGCCATGCACAAATACACTCAAGAGGCGGACTCCACCTCGTGGGGGGTGGGGGATGGGGGGAGCAGGAAGAGAGGCCTCTGGTGACCAGTCGCCGCACTAATAGCGTCACAAATGGCCGAGATTTAGCTGGCAGCAGGAGGGCGCAACTCGCAATTGCAGCTGGAAACGGGAGATGACTCCAACTGGAGTCGGAGAGCGACTTCAATTCGATTGATGAGCTTTGCTTGTGCTGGCAGCTCCCCTTGCTGAGCGGACTTCAGCTAAATTGTGGGCAATTAACTTGCTTGATGGCTGCTGCCAATCACGGCGACCTGTCGCCTCACACTTCTCGCTGCACGTTGTCCACGGTTGCTGCTTTAAAATCCAGGTCCCCTGCTTGCAACCGAGTTGTTTTTTCATTCCTTCATGCGGTCGTCGCGCCAAGGATTTTCATTTTAATTTGCTAAATACGCTGCTTTGCACTTGCAGCACTTGCAGCAAGGGCGCAGAGACCAGAGAGTGAAGCACCCTATGCATTAAGCGGATTAGGGGCGTTAAATGCTTTGATTTAGGATACGTGTGCCAGCTGTGATAGGCGATAATTAATTCAGCTACCTGCTGATGGTGATATGTGAGTTTGTGTGTGTGTGTGCGAGAGGGCACATCGCATCGCGCATACGCCACGTGGTACGCGCACATACAAAGTAATAAGCTGAAAGCACGGTTACAATGATGATCGTGATGAAGACATGCCAAGTCATTTGTAGCGAGAGAAATGTGCAGCATGTCACCGAAATAAGTCAGCCTTATAACACGCTGCGAGCTTCGAGCTGCGAGGTGCGAGGCATAAAACACAATGAACATAAAATGCCACTCACATGCCCCCGACTGCCACGCCCGAGTGGGCTGCGCTGGGCGGCTGCAACACTTGCTGGCGACACCGCATTCTTTGCTGTCGTGACAAATGCAACTCTTGGCGCAAAAACCATCTTCATTTGCATTTGCAATCGGGGCGTCGAGTGAGCGACGTGAGGGAGGCGCCTTTGACTTGCCTGATAACGGCGCAGAATTTAATGCCAGCGGCAAGTTCATTTAACTTGTGTGTGTTTTTTCGTCGTTGAACCCAACTCAAGCTGGAAATGTATCTCTCGGCTGTAAATCCATTTTACAAACACACACACACACACACACACACACACACAGCAGCAGATAGAAACGAATGTTGGCTGTTTTGTTGAGGTGACAAAAAGCGGGTGCAGAGCGAGGACAGCGAACAGGACTAAAGCGAGGACCCGCCAGCTGCCACACAATCTGCCATATCACTGACAGTTTTATCGACTTAACAAAACTAACTGCCATTAGTTTCACTTTGCTGCGAGTGTCGCTGAAAGGCCACCAAACTGCTGCACGGCGGCAGCATCCACTACACTACAACGACAAAAAGTTGTCCATTGGGGAAAGGATTCGGTGGGGTAGCGAAGGAGGCGGTGGAGGCGAATGCCAAGACAAAGCCAAAATAAACACGGCGCAAACGGGGAAAAAATGGCAGAGATAAGACTCGGCGTGGAACATGAAACGTGAGAGATGAGCTAGATGGGAGAGCTGGCAGTGGCCTGCTTCGGGCAGGACGTTGAAAAATCACTTTAGCATGACCCCAAAATGTCTATTTCATTAATACAAATAAACCCCGAAAAAGCGACAGCCCCGCACTCCGCCACTCGGCACTCGCCACACAAACAAAACCAATAGACGAAGCCAACCAAAACAAATCGTTTGTGCGTCCTGCAACGACATTCAGACAAATTAAAATGAACATGAAAGCGCCGCAGATACGAATGAAGAGCAAGAGCAAAAGCAAATGCCTGCTACCCCCTTCTTCTTTATACTCTTGTCTCCACCCCTCTACGCTCTGCCCTTATCGGCCACGCCCTGTCGCCTCCCCTGCAGCGCGCACGTCTCTGGCTATTGACATTAAAATTTGTCATTCATTTTGGACATTTTTTATTTTGCTGTCGATTTTGCTGCCCGTATTTATTATACTGCTTGCCAAGCAAGTTGAGTGGGTATGCTAGACTTGCAGCGTTACAAGAATTAACTGGTTTCTTTTGGTATCCTGCAGTCAATCATAGCCCTGCTTGCTACTTTATTTCACAGTAATTTATATTACTTTGCAGGCTGATAGCACTTGAGCTATGTGAACTCCTTGCAGGGTATTTAAGGTCACAAGGGTGACAAGAATAAGTTGCTATTTGTTAGTTCTTGAATAGATTTACTATATTTTTTACCCACAGTTATATTTATGTATTATCTATAGGGTAACTGCTCGTCGTTCAGCTTACTTGCACGCTGCTTCACTCATTTATTTTGCATTTTTCTTTGACAAGCATCCACATTGGGTGAGTGTGTGTGCTCGAACTACTTGAGATGCCATGCACGTGGCAGCACAAACGCGCCACAAAATGTCGTGGAAGATGGCGCAGCTAATCAGGCGAGTGCTGGAAATAATTTTGACCAGGCTGATTGTAAAAAGTTGTGATGTTTTTTTCCCGTTTTTTCGCCTTGCTCCTCCATGTTGTTGCTTGCTTTCTGGGCGATTGATGAGCTCCATTTGAGCCCATCCGATGAGCTGTCATTGTTTGGACGCCGCTTCATTTATATTTGTATTTCATTAAAATTATTGCCCGGAGTTGGACTCGCTCTGCGTGTCCTTTGTGTACAACTATGCGTATGTGTGGCAGCCATTGTATGTGGTATATGTGTGTGTGTGTGTGTTTGAAGGAAAACTAATTGATTGACACAGTTTTTGCCGGTCAGCGTGTGCCTGCTTGATCGATTGATTTAATTTATTGCAAAAAGCAGCTCCAAATTGATGGAGATGGAGATGGAGACGACGAAAACTCGACAAACCGAGACGGAACTAAAAGTGTAATGCTATTATGCAGGACACTGTGTAATACACAGCGGGCGAGTGGCGAGGATAAAGGAGCGACATGAAGATGGAGAACCGCCTGTGGGGGAGTGAGGCGGCGCTCCATAATGTCATCAAAGTGGCTACGAAATGCATAAAGCGGCCAAGAAGCGAACAAAAAATGGCTCAAAGCACGGCCAAAACGCAAAGGCAAAAAAGAAACGGGCTAAAAGCCATGGAAAAATCGATAAGACTGTAAAGTGACTGCAGGGACACAAGACGAGGCAAAAGGAGTCGCCGCGGGGCAACTGGCGAAGAGCTTGCCATCGGAGTCGTGCAGCTGGGCAACGATGAGTTCGACTTTAGGGTCGTCTTCGACTTGGATGTTGCCTCGAAGCGTTGCACATTTGCCTTTGAATTGGAGTGCAGGGTGCGGGGTGCAGGGTGCAGGGGCGTGGGTTGCACTTTTCATTAAACTGAAAATAATAGTAATACTCGTAACAAACAGGATGATGATGCTACTCGTCGTGGAGCGCGGATCAACGCGCCACTCGATGTGCCACTCCACACAGCCACTGACTGGCTGCAAGTCAGCGAGTTTGCAACGTCAGTGGCTCAATCAGACCGCCCCGCTCCTGCACCCTCTTCCACCCGCCTGTCCGCTGTCTCTGCTGAAGGCATTTTGAAGCGCTTTGGCCGCATTACTCGACTAGTTCCTGGCGCCTGTCATTCATCAATGGGCGCTCGCAGAGGCAACGAGGGCAGCTGGCAGCTGGCAGCTTGGAAATTAGTTGGTTGCATGCAACTGACATCAAAGTGTGTCAAAAGCTGAAGGCAAACGCAAGCTTGCACTGCAATGGCAAAATAATTTACACAACTTTTGTCAACTCACCGAGACGATGAAAAATCGAAAAGTACTCCCAGCAACTTTAGCAACAACAACCGCAGCAGCAGAAAGAAGAGAAGAGAATGAAGAGTAAAGGGGAAGTGTGGCTATGCTTTTCAATTTCCGTGACAAACGCGTAAAACGTTGGCCAAATTCAATTTGGCAGCAGCCGCCCACGCTCACGCAGCTGGCGTGAGCAGGGAACGGGAACGGGAAGGGGAAGTTTGAGCCACGTAGACGCACTAAACGCTGGCAAGCATTTAAATCTAACATTATTGCATTTGCCAATGAATATGTCAACAAAAATGCTGAGCACACGCCAGCAACAGCAACAGGAGCAAGAAGTCCTTTGACATATCCGTCGAAGGCAGAAACGTGGCTCCACCTCCGCCTCCGCCCGCTCTGCCGCCACTGCCAGGACAGACAATCAGCTAAATAGACGAGCGCATGCCAAATGTGCTGAGTGACATGCTAAGCAAATGATGAAGAATGAATGCGAATGCGAATGCGAAATGGTAATCGGAATGGAAATCGCAATGGAAATGGAATGAAAATGGAATGGCTGATGGCAGAGATGCGAAAGCAACTAGATGAACTTGAAGAAGAAGGCACAGCGAGAGGGCGAGGAGCGAGAGGGGCACATGGTAAATGCGGGACCCGCACGTTTGATTTCGTTGATTTGCGAGTCAACGTCAAATGGATCAACTCGTCGAGCTGCAAGTCAACTAAGCGCTCTTGCTTAGCCAAAAGTTAGCCCAGGTTCAGAACAGTTCAACAACTGCGAGTACGAGGACGAGGATGATGATGGTCAGTTGCCTCGTTTGCTGTTGCATTAATCAAAACGTATCGAACAGTGGCCATGTGTGAAATTGTGCAGGGCAACTGATTGCAGATAGCGACCTCACGAGCAGCAGCAGCAACTATTCAGAAAGTAGCTGCAATGCCAGGGAGCGAGAGAAAAGATTCCCTGTTGTACGTGGCGCCCTGAGTTATGCAGTGAGAAATTGTCGAGTGCATGATAAATGAAGAGACGCTGAGAACGTGGTCAGCGCGCAAATGGCAAAGCAATATTAATAAGAACTCGCCAGCAAGAAGAAATTGCCAGGGAAAAACTAAGCGAAAGAAAAAGCAGTGTAGCAACCGCAAGCCAAAAGGAAACTATGCGTTGACCAAACGCAAAAGGATGAAGAGATAGCAATAGAGATAGCCCAGTCGATGGCACAGTCTATGTGTGTGTGTGTGTGTATGTGTGGTAGAAACTAGGAATTATGTGTTTAAGGATGCGCTGATGGCGCTTGTTTGCCAAGCAAACAGCACGTCCGTCGTCCGTCGACGGTCGACTGTCGGTCTCTCTTGCCTTGTGTCTTGTGCGTCTTGTGCTGGCCACGCTTTGCACTTACTTTGTGCGCATTTTCAATTTGTCAAACGCATAACGAATGAGCGTGATTGAAGTGCCAGTCGCAGGACATAGACATGGACATGGACACGGACATGAACAGGAGCTGCTGATGCTGATGCTGCCATTTGCTGTTGTTTCAGCTACTTTAAGAGACTTTGGCCATAAGTTGTGCACACTCTGAATTGCCATGATTAATCATGTGCCCGCCTAGAGCCTACAGAGACTCCGCCTGCCTTGCCTGCCTGCCTGCCTGCTTCTGCTTGTGCTCCTGCTTCTTGTTGCCAGTTTGTTTTACAGCCAGCAATATAATTACAACAACAGCAGCGTGGCGAAGAGACAGAGAGAGCACAAAGTCGTGCTCATGCTGGCTGCATGCATAATTGTGTGACAACACGAGGCCTGCCCGGACGAGGCGGGGACGGGGGACAGGCTGTCAGGATGCAGCAGGATACACGCAGCAACAACTCACGCGTACGTTCAGCAGTCGCCTGCCTGCCAACAACTTTGCCATGAGCCTGTGCCCCAGCCTGTGCCTTTGGTTTTGATTTTGACACTTTTCAGCACTCGCACACAGACAACACACTGACTAACTCACACACACGCAGTATGCTTGTATCCTTATTGCCGGAGTGCAAACAAGGCTGTCATAAATGCATTTTATGATTTTAATGAGTTTTCTGTTTATGTTTTTTGGGGTCTTTCTTCAGCGTTGTCGCGACATGAAATGCCTTTAAAATGCTGACATTTTAAGCAGCTGCCAAAGCGATAATAAAAACTGAAGGACAACATTAATCAAACGCCAGCGGTGCTTGTAAAAATACCCTGTACTATATACTACGGGAGCACAACTGGGCAAACATCGTTGGCCATAAATATGAATTTACCTTACAGCTGTATCGCTCAGTATAAAGTGCGCCAGACGGGAGAGACGAAAGCAGGGTGGATTGGGGATTGGGGAAGTGGAAGCTGCTGGCATTGTTAAGCAAGTGTTATAAAACATTTTTGATAAATGCAAGCGCAACCGCAAAATATCATATGAATGATTGCGTTCATAAATAATGGTCAGCACCGCCGCGAACCACCGCCAACAGTAAACCGCACACACACACACACTGACGCCCTCCCTCATGTGATGTACGATATTTCAAGCTCGCACCTTGGTTTGAAATTTATGCGATTTTTGCTATTTGTTATTTGCATTTAATTAAATGCAAGTGCGAATAAAAAATGAACTCACATCTGTGTCGTGTGGCGCGTCGCCTGTTTGTTTGTCGCACAATGCTTTTTAATTAGAAATCAAATAAAATGCAGAGATTGGCAAATAAAATCAATGCTAACAAGTGTGACAAGCGGTCACACACATACTAGAGAAGTCCACTCCAAAAACAGCACAGCACACAAAACATCCGGCAAAACACAAGCATTAATTCGCATTTTTTTCCCATATATATACCATATATCGCCTGCATTTGGCTTTCAATTTTGATTGTAGTTTTTGCAGCCGAACAAACAAATCAACTGCCAAATCCTGCTTCTTTGTTTTTCGTTGTTGCTCTCGAGGTGGGGCAGGGGCAGGGGCAATTAGGAAAATAGTTCGTTGCACCTGCTGCCCATATAACTGCTGCCTAACTGGCCTATTCGGATTTTCCGCCTTTTTGCATACAAATCTGTATCATGTCCGCCGGCCATCACATGCAACAGGAAGCAGCGGGATCGGGGAGGGGGAGCGCAAGCGGAAAGTGTAGCGGCAGCTGCCAGCCATTTTTTATAGGAGGCCAACGTGACAGCTTTCGTTCTATTTTTTTCTATTCAAATTTATAGCTTTCATGCTGTGGGGCCATTGTAGATTAGTTTTTTATGGCAAAAATCGCAAACTGATTAAAAATTGTTTGAAGCACTTTGATTGGGCACAGAAAGTCAATGTTTATCCATGGAATTTCCATGTTCCAAAAGTTTTTGGTTTCAAACATGTTGCAAAGCACTTTCAATAAATTATATTTGCAAAAAAAAGTATATATATAACGCGTATCTAGACAGATCTGGTTATCTGGCACTCGTGGCGGAAATATTCCCATTTCCGCATCCGATTGAATTATTCGCAGTCGAAATTGCTAACCATGCCTATTTCCGCCAGCACATTGATTTATTTGCCATGCATTTTATTTAAGAGCTGTCAAGTATATTTTACTAAAATCAATTTATGACAAGACTTCAATTGTAACCATATTTGCAAGCAAACTCCTCAAAGATTCCAATTTAATGCGAAGAAATAATTGCGAAGCACATGTTATTTTTAAATGCAAAATTCATTGCCGAATTGAGAGCAGTAAATGATTCATAAAATAGCCAACAAAAAGCGTAGATAAATTCAAATATTTACAGTCCAGACTGCAGCAGTGCTTAAAAGTTATCTGGGCAGAGGAGTGTTTTATTTTCATTGCCCATGCTTACCATACATATGTCACCTCTGCGTTCATCGATACGACTTGTATTCCCTGGTCAGTAATAACAGAGTAGTGGCAGAAGCAGCAAATAATTGCCAATTTAATGCACATTCGTTCATGTGCATTCATATTGTGTGAATGTGCCTGTGGCTGTGAGTGTGATTTGGATTTGGACTGTGAGTTCACCATTCCTCAGTGGCTCCCTAGTTATAACTCTTTGTCTTTGGCAACTCTCTCTCTCTCTCTTTCCCTCTCTCTTGCACACAATCTCTCACTTGCAAGGTCCGTCTCTGGAGTTTGAACAGAGACAGACACTGATTCGTGTTGTGCTGCAGCTGTTGTAATTCAATTATCTTTGTCTTTGGAAAATCAGCAAAATAAATTCGCTTGTTGTGCAGCTTGCAGCTTGCAGCTTGTGAGATGGAGTTCGACTCGATTCAATTCGATTCGATTCGATTTGATTCGCATTCGCATTCCCATTCAGACACTGATTCGCATTTTGATTCGCATTCAGAATGTGCAATATCATAATTGCAGTTATTATTCTTGTGTGCGTCGTCTTCTATCTATCTCTGTATATGTGTGTGTGTGGTGCCAAATGACTTTTCATTATGTATGCGGCACGTGTGCCGAGTTTGTAATTACTTTGGCGAAACGAAGATGAGAAATGCTGCCAACAGTTGTAAGCTTATTTACAATACCTTCCATGACTCATAAACTTTGCTTTGCTCTTCGTCACTGCTGATTTCTTACCCACGCACAATCTGCGCTTCAATCAACTGCTTTTTATGTGCACTATCTAATTGTGCGTGCTGTTTTAATTGAAAATCCAAACAAATAAATATTGTTTATTGCGTAAAGTGGCATTGCCGTTGTAGCCGTTATAGTTGCGCATTACGTATACGCAATTTAATTGAATTGCGAAATAATTGAAATTTTGCAAAATCGAAATTTCGTTTGCAGATTAAACACAGGCAGCGACTGCTCGCATGCATATGTATGTATGACAGCTGCATAATAAGAAACTGTAATGCCATTTTCCATTTGGCAATCGGAAATGACGCAAGTGTGTTTCCCCGACGCTCCCCAACAGGACTCGTTACAGTAAATACCGGCTATAACGGCCAGTATGTACGCGTCTCCAATTACGTTGACATCGTTATTTACATATGCACATTATTGTTTTCTCGGTCCGCTTTGTACGAGTTTATTTATTTTACTGTGCCTGTGCAACGATTTCTTTATTTCGCTCGCCAGCTTCCCCCCGCCACGCTTTTATTTTAATTTCATTTTTTGTTTTTTAATTTACGCAAATAAATGGAAAATCAGTCACAAAAAGCATATAGTATACTCGTCGTGTATCGCCAGCGCCAAGCTGTGTGTTGCGAAATCTGTTTCTGTTTCTCTTTCGGCTGCTCTGTTGCCGATTCCCTTGGCTGATTGTGACAGTCGGTCGGCGATGCGATTCCAGCTGCATTGGCTTGTGATTCGCTGATGCGTTTTAATTGGAATTTCCGCTACTCGGCCTGTGTGCGAGTATGAAAAATTAAAATAATTTTCAGCCAACCAGACGGGCGGCTAGTTGAGAGTTTTGTCACGCAAACGCATCACGTTCTACCCGGACATTTTGATGTGGAACCTGAGCCAATGACGTTGCGATGCCCTAATGATATTAAGTATACAATGCATTCATTAATTACGCCATTTCACTGTTTTAAACGCCTGCTCGCCAGCAGTGAAAAGTTTCGACTATGACGAGTGGTAATAATGCAATTTAAGAAAAAATTAAAACGCAGAAAATAAAGAAAGAAATACCATTTAATTGAGCATTTGATGACGCCAGTGCAACCCCGAAGCACCACAACAGGACCCCGCCTTCTGCCGCTCCTGCTCCTACTCGTGCTTTACTTTATGTTGTCCCCTCGTTTTTGGTTGACTGTGTTTGATGTGGGCTTAGAGAGACCCATGAGGCGCCTCGCTGCGTCGCTGCCGCGCTTGACGCTTGTTAAATGAGTTTTTAAATAAATTTGAGGCACTTTGTTGGCCTGTTTACTCAACTCGGTGTCGGTGTCGGTGTCGCCGCTTTGGAGCTGCCCTTTTTTAACGGCCCATAAACGTGCCCGACAGCAAATACTTTTTTAAATGTTAAATAAACATTTTATGGCTGCAAAATGCTTAAAAACCGCTTAAAAACATTTTCTGACAGCCTCTAATTATAATCTTCGCAATTTATACTGACGGATTCGTCGCTTTGTAAATGCCTCGCTTTGATCACAGCCTTCTTTATGTTTTTTCCCTTATGGAAATAAATGATGAATACTGCCAATATATTACACTAACAAATATATAATTCATCTATGTCTACTGAGAGCGTCGAATTTTTGTGTTTAAGCAGCGAAAAGTTCTGGTTTACTTTCTATAATTTCTGTCAAAAGTTATTGGATGCGACGCCGTGACCTTAAAAAGGTCGCAAGTGGGGCTCTTTTCTAATCGAATTTATTATGATTAATTTCCATCGATTACGAGTTGTTCCCCCAAGCAGTGCACAACACAAAGTCAATATTTTACAATTACACAAAATTGATAATCATACGAATTCTGTTCCCCACTCTGGGCTCATTTCAAATTTAACACAACATTTCTTTATTGTCTCTTGACTCTTCACAGTCGCAAAACGTAATAAAATTGAAAATTATTTAATTAACTTATTTAAAGCGACAAAATATATGCGCCTCTTCATTTCTCCTGTCCGTCTCTCCCCTCTTTTCCAGCCCACGCTTGGCTTGAAATGAGCGTGCAAACTGCTAACGAGGCCGCTTAATTTTTGACGCATTTCTGGCATTATTATCGCCCTCAAGCAACAGCAAAAATCCAAAAATAAAATACAACAAAAAAATGGGAAAAAGACAGGAGGAAAGAAAAGAGCGGAAAACAAGGACAACAATGAAAGCAGCTGCTGCCGCTTAATGCGCTGAAATTTAATAAAATTTTCGCTGTAAGCAGCGAAATTCCATTTAAACTGTGGCCTGTCGGGCGATTAAGTTGCCAAATAAAGTGCGACAGGCGCCACATCTAGCGAGCAGAGAAGGGGGCGCGGCGGGATGGAGCCAACAATGGGTTAAGGGGTCGACTGTTCGGCCAACAGCAGCAGCGCGATGGCATTAAATATCAAAGGGTTTTGCGACTGTCTGTCTTGTTTGCAAAGTGATTTACCCAGCAATACCACCCCCCGTCTCCCCAGCTGGCTGATTTTTACTTTTAATGAATTCATTTTAAAATTTCTACAACATTTTTCATATATTTGTATTTGGTTTTGCATTTTTTTCCTTATTGTTTGCACTACGAATGCGGCCTGTTGTACTATGCGCCGTCGTTTTAACTGCTTTCATAAATTGAAATGCACGTCTCTCCTCCTCGCTTCGAACATAATTGAAATCCATTTAATGAAAATGCGGTGTCAAAAAGTGACCTCTCCTCGCTCGCTTCCACTTGCTCCCCTTTGTGTTGATTGTCGTCACTTTCGGGGCTGGTGTTTTTGGGGGGTTTTTGATAAGATTCGGACTCGTGGTCAGTGGGTGGCATGTTGGGCGCTGGGGGGTGGAGTTGGCGCCCAATATAATTAATGACATGCCATGCCTGATGCACAAAAAAGATTATCTATCAATAGATGAGCCTTGACAAGTTACACACACATGCGAGCATGTATTGTGCACATACATGGCATATGTATTTGTAGTGGTCGGAATGATTTAACGTTTACGGCTGTGCTTCGGCACAAAAGGCGGCATTAAATGTTACATAAATTATAATTACAGGCATATTAGGTTAGAGCTCGCCAACAAACGACAACAGCAGCTCGCCAGTTGGCGCAAATTGAATTAATTGTGGTTAGGTTTTTTGCCTGTGTTTCCCAACGAGCGGCGCCTGCGAGTAGGCAACACTTTTTTGCGGAACTCTACTGAGCACTTGGTGGTCGTCTCGCAGTATCGAGTATATTGATTTTCAAGTCAAATGGCAATTGAAAAGGCATTTGAGAGCAAGTTGAAAGCACTGTCCAAATACGAGAAGTAGCTGAAAACTTATTTATTATATTGACAGTGCGGCGAGTGAGCTCGGACAACTCGACAACAAACGGCTTCAGCTTGAATTCAACTCGAATTTATTCTTTTTTATTTGCAACATTTCCCCCTGGCCATGTCCCGTCTACTATCCCGGTCGTCTTGTTCTCTTGGGGCGTGGTCAGCGCACTTCCGCTACGCAGTCGGCCGTAGTTGTTGTGCCGCTTCCTTTTGGCCCGAGCTGCCATTTTGCGTTCAATTTGAAGCATCCGCTTGTTGTATGCCACTTGAGCACTTGCCACAAGTATGCTGCATGCTGCTGGCCAGCGGACAATGCCAGTTCGAGGGACGAGCATACCCAGCGCAAATGGAATATTATAATTTGCGCTCAAATGAAATCAATTTCAGTATCATTTAAATCACGCTCTGTGAGGCCGCCGCCAACTGGGACATGAAACAAACAGGTATTGGCAGAGCACTCAGCGATAGCGCCAGACGACAGAGAGCGGGCCAGAGGACAGAGGACAGACAGACAGATAGACAGACAGTTGCTTAGCAGCTATTATGTGCACATGCTGCTGCTGCCCTTCAGCTCCCATTTCCATTTCAACTTCCATTGAATTGGCGTCGATGTTGGGCGGCATTTTGGTGGCTCGCCTTCATTTATTCATTCGTTTCATTTCTGGCTGCTGCGCAGCCCGAGGCTGTCTCAGGCCATTGGGGGATTGCTTTTAGCCGTTGTTGCTGCTGCCTGCGTTGCGTTGCGTTGACGTCGATGCTTGGCATTTGTGTTTATGTAGTTGCCATGGCCATAACAAAATCAAACCACATCAATTGTGCAACTAAATGGCCAAGTGGGACCTCTTAGCTATTCATTTGGCTTTTGGCCCTCCGCCTACACACAGAGCGCACAGCGACACAAGAGAGATTCGAGCGAGAAGCGAGAGGATTGGTGAGGAACGGGATGCGGTGAAGTGGGAAAACTTTAAATGTTTGCCGCTTTGGTGCTGGCGTTTAATGAAATTCATGTTAAACGCTTCTGCATTTGGCAATTGTCACTTGCTTTTGTTGCACAGTAAAATGAAATTAATTTTGCGTTTGCAGCAAGCACAAAACACTCATACGACATGTTGTTCATGCCCTGCTCATCGCTCCGGCTGCTGCTTGTGCTTCTGCTTCTGCTTCTGTCTGTGACATTGTCATTTTTGTTGTTATCCTAGCTGCTGTGCATTTCCATTTCCATTTTCATTTCCATTTTAACTTTGGTCACACATGAGTTGGGTCCGTCTCGGTTACAGTTGCCTGAACGACTGCCTGACTGCCTGACTGCCTGACTCTCTGACTGGGCTGGCTACCTGTGGCAAAAACATTTGCAACTTGGCCAAAATTGTATGCATAGAGAGACAAAATATCAACAGCAGCAGCAGCAGTAGCAACAGCAGCAACAGCAACGACGAAAAATGCCACAAAATAATGAAAAAACTTTTATAATTGCATGAAACTTTCCAATTAACAGGCTGCCTCTGGTTTCTGGCATACTGGCCACAAATTGCCACAGCCGCAGCCAAAGCCAAAGCCATGGCCAAAAACCAAAGCATTCCCTTTACCATAACCAGTAACTATGGCCGGGCTAAGCTGGCAAAAGTGGCAATTAGATCTTTTCATTAGAGGTGCATTAAATCTGTTAAATACTTGTGCTCTTCTATCTCGCAAAGAGAAACCTGCACACACACACACGCACACACTCATCTATTTAATTGAAAGGCATTCTTTTAAGCAACTCAAGCGTAAATATAAAACAACATCCTTTGTGCAAACCGACATAACTTTTCGCTTGTCTCGAGCTGTGGCTAAATATGCACAGACCGACAACACGAACTCAAACTCGAACACGGAACAGGAACAGGGACACATGCAGAACATGTCCCAGCCTCAACTCCTGCTCCTGTCTATGCTGACATGCAAGCTGAGCCTCGACTGAGACTGCGACTGGAAGTGGAGTCAGAGTCCGAGTCTGAGACCGGGGCTCAGGGCTGGCTGGCAACATTTCATTAAGTTTTGCGCAAAACTTTTATTAAAACAAATACGTGCCACAGCCGCAAGACTGAAGTCGACTTGCTGCCTGCAGCGGGCGGGGGCAGCAGCTGCGAGTGGCGGGTGTAAGAGCCTAACGTCTCGTTACATTTTGGCCTCAATATTTTTTTTCTCTTACTTTCTTCTGTTTTTTCTTGCTGACGTCTTTTTGCCAGCTTTGCTTTTGTTTTGTTTTTTCTTGTGGCAAGCAAAAGTCAAGTCAAGTATATTTCTGCTGACTTTTGCACAACACACAAAGCCCAAATGCAACAATTTCCTGAATACCAGCCAACAGACTGTTGCCCTGTTTTTCCCCCGTCCCTTCTTCCTCTGCTCGTAGGCCTTGCTTCTTTCTATCCCATCACCATCGCATTGCCTAAGTAAGTCGTTTAACTCCGACAACGTCGTCGTCGCCGCCGTTGTCGTTGTCGACCGTTGGCAGTCACTTGGCGTTGTTGTCTTTGCAGGCGGCGCCAAATTTGCACAAAAAAATATATAATAACCAAAGGCGAGATGACAAAACCAAAAAATACCCATTACCTAAAATAATATCTTGCTCAGCATTATATCTATTTAGTTTGGTTGCAGCTTTGAAATGGGAAACGATTTGCGGAATTGTTATTTGGAAAACAAGCACAGCTTACTTAATAATTATATAATACAATTAAAAATAAATAGTAAGAACTTCAAGTGCAATAAAATCGAAGCACAAAGGTGTTCATACAAAAGAAGTATATAATATAATGCAACACTAAAACATTAAACATTATTTGAGCAAGTTGTTGCTCACATTAGAATTAAGTTGAGCTACACGAAGTCACAAAGCATTACAGGGTATTAATATTCACAGCCACACCCACACCCACACCCACAAGCACACCCCTAATGTGGTGCTGTTGCTGTTACTGTTGGTGATGGGCTGTGGCTGTGGTGCTGAGTACATTTGCTGAGCTCGGCCGTGTGCAAGTTGAGGGAAGTCAGGAAAATGGCATCTTGAAATGTGAACTTTTTCAGCTGCACTTCTTTTTGAATACTTTTGCGCCTGACTTTCGGATTTTGGCAGTTGTTGCTGCTGCTCTCCTTGATGGAGCTGGAAGCAGGAAGATGGCTTAAGCCCGAGACTCTTTACCACTTTGTGTGCTGCATTTAAAACAGTCAAAGTTTAAGCTGAGAGCCAAAGCGACAGACAGTGAGAGAGAGAGAGGGAGAGGGAGAGTAGGAGAGCATCTGCAATTCAATGGCAATTCTCGGAATTTGCGCATAAAGTTGCCGCATCAATTGTGCGCCTCAACGTCGATTTGATTGTCTGCCTTTGGGGATCAAGGATTGTGTTGTGGATGTGGATGTGGATGCATGTTAACGACATTTTGATTTTGTCTGCAGCTGCGAGCTGGGAGTACTGCGTTTAATTAGATTGCACACCTGCAACGCACTTACCACAAATATAAACTGTTGTTGTTGTTGTTCTCGCTGCTTCGTCCTTTGGGTGCGCTCGGATTTGCAATCTGCAAGAGAGTTGTAAACAATGTTGAGTTGAATGCCACGACGAAGCACTGAACATGGTGCGTGTGCTAATTTAACGACAGCCACTAAAACAAAAAATGCCAAAATGATAGCAGCAGCAGCAGGAAGCAAAAAAAAAAACAAAAAAAACAAGACGAAGCTAAAAATAAGTAAATAAATTTACAAACCGTAAATTGTGGCTGCAACTTTGTCGCAAACAACAGAGTTTCGCAACAACTTGATACATTTCAGTGCTTTATCTCATAATTAATGGCGGCTGCGCGCACTACTTGCTGCCAAGGGGCAGGAAGGAGGCGGGGCAACTGGCAACTGCTACAAGCAGACAAGAAATTAATTGCGCTTTACGCGGCACGATAAACACTCCACCATCCTGCCACACACACACACTCTGTGCTCAGTTGCAGCTATAGAGCTCCGTCTAGTGCCAGTTACAAATGAACTGAGTCTCGTAACTGTCGCTGGCAGAACAACAACAACAACAACAAGAACAGAAACATCGGCAACTCTGCTGGGGACACTGAGGACACTCGCCCCAACCAGCTTGCCGCAAAATTAATTAAAAGTAAATCCAGTAAAAACTATTAAAGTTAAATTTGGCATGAACTCGACCACAAATCAATCTGCCACACTGTAAGCGCCGGCGTAAGCGCTTTATGGTGGCGCCCAGGACGACGACAGTTGCGCCTGCAGGACGCGAACGAGTTGCCGGCGCTGCGAGCAACATTTTATTTTCGCTTCCTTCGTTTTATCATTTTTTGCCGCTGCCCTCTGACAGCGGCATGTTAAGCTGTTTATAAAGCGTTCAAGTCATTTCTTGTCATATGTTGCCAAGGCCACGCCCACACCCACAACCACGCCGCCCTCTGTGGCACTAAACAACCCATCAGCGTAGCCAGCTTTTGGGGCTTACAGGTTTTACGGATTTTCAATGAAACTTCTGCTCTCGCTCGGTCTCTGCCCACGTTTTGGGGGCACGTTAAGTGGCAAGTTTTGGGCTTTGCGTCATGACTTGCCCGCTTTTAAGATGATCTGCAAACTTTCGTATGATTTGCATTTTTCTCGTCTGTTTCCGTTCGGTTTTTTCTTTCGTTAAATCACAAGCAACAACAATGACAATTAATTAAAACAATTTCCCTGCGTTTTTTTTTCGAAAGCCTTGTCAATGCGTCTAATCTCAAGTTTCAGTGCTTGAAGCATGCCCATCAGTCAACTGAGAGGCGCGTGGCGGGGCAGGATAATAGAAAAGTTTGCATAAAATCAATTTGAGTACACACACAACAATGGGGCAATATCTTGGCCCTAATCGCAGCAATTTGAGTGCCTTTTTTTATTGACTTGCCGCCAAATGCTGCCAACTTTGTCCGGCAGTTGACAAGCACTCGCCTCAACCTCATTTCCCTAACATGCTCGCAACTGTCTCAGCTGGGTCCACGTATCTACCACTATGCTCTCGGCAAATGGCAACCAATCAATACACAATTTACTATTACCGACTTACTTTCTTTGCAAGCGTGCAAATCGTGCAGGCAGGGGGGCCAAAGTCTCAGGTTCCATTTGAAGTTGGCATTCGGTTTGTGTAATTCACTTGGGAAATGTTCATGCTACATGAGTAATGCGACAATACGACAAGTCATTCATTTGGCAATCATGTTGGCCATTTAATTGGCAACTCACAATCCGTCAGCCAACAAGAACAAGAACAACAACAGCGGCGGCAACTGTCGCACGAACTCGGACTCAACTCGCATTTTTTGTGAGCCCGCAACTCGCATAAAAAATCATTCATACGTCACCCACTGCGAATTGCGAATTGCGCGTTGCCCTTTTGGCCGCTTCCCTTTTATTTCTTTATGGCCAGTGCAACTGCAGTTGTTAACAACACGAAGCAAAAAAATAGTTTGGGGTGCCTGGAAACATTTGCTATTTTTGCCAGTTGATATTGGAAATGAACTCTTTGTGCAATCCGTGCAATTAAGTTGCACGATTTGCATTAATAATATGCAATATTTTATATAAACTTTGCAGATGACAGGGCATATTTTATATATACATTTTTTTACTTCACCCAAAATAAACAGCAAAAAGTCCTCTGATGGTGAAGTCCATAAAAAATAGCGAGCTATAACTGGATTGCGACAAAAAACAAATAGAATAATGGTAATAATTGCATTAAAACTCCACTCAAAAACGGCATATAAATGCCAATTTATTGTAAATCGAATTTAGTTCAAGTAAATTATGAATATTGAAGCCTTTCATAATCGATTCTTTTTAATTAAAGCCATATAATTTAATTGGAATTACTCCGCACAGATTTTGTCGCACTTTTTTGCTATTATGCTTTACAATAATAATAATTTTACACACACAAGTGAGGGAAAGAAGAGTATTGTTAGAAAAATAATGCTAAAAGAATAAAATTAACTGGGTTCTGGCTACACTAAGCGTGACAAATGTGTATCATCAAAATATTGCGCAAGTTTTTATTAGATCTACTAAACTTGCGAGTATTAAAGACAGAAATCATAGCTATAAAATGCAGTATATTAAAGAGACGCATATTAAGCGAATGTATTCATATTAATGCAATATTGTATTTTATCGAAAATATGGTATTGTTGAGCTAAGGCAAATACACTTGACCACTCCAACCACAATTCGATTTATGATTACGAGTATCTCTTATATGCTTCTCAGCATTTCATTTCATTTCGTTTCGCCTCGCATAATGTCAAGTATCTCATTAAACAATATTTTTGGGATGAAAAGACAGCAGCCAGAGCGAAAGTAGATTCCTATTTTCTATGGTTCCCATTGAAGTGGGAAGTGAAGTGCTAAACGTGAATGTGATAAGAGCGTAAAACGCTCGCAATGATATCAAACGGTTATTTAGTTAAGCTATGGCCAACATATGAGCATATCGACCACAGGCCAAATGCTCGAGGCTAAAACCACACCCCACACACACACACACAGAGACGCACACCACAAACGCACATAGTGAAGCAGGACAAGGACAAGGACAATATTACTTATGTATATTGCCGCATAAGCCGTCACTTGTAGCAAAGTACAACCAATTTGAAACGGTGGCCAGACAACACAGCGAGCGAGAGAGAGAGAGAGAGAGAGGGGGGGGGGGGGGTAACGGGAGTGTGAGAGGGATGGCAGCCGGATAAGAAACGCATTTGTATTAGTTTTACGCGCATTAGAGTCTCATTGCCTGGCTTAAGGGCCAGCAAGCGAGCGAGGCAGCTGAAGCAGCACGAGCATAAAATAAAGTAATAAAAATCTTAGCTCTCCAGCTGCTGGTCATATCAGTGGGAAGCAGACATGTATATTACGCACACACACGCATGTGTATATATAATCATCCGGCATGTGTGTGAGTGGGAATACGTGACATTTAAAAGGGATAAAGCTGCTAAAACCCAAATCGAATAATAAAATACGAGCCACAGACTGACACTTTTCTTTTGCCTTCTTACTCCGTATTTTCGACAGTCCTTTGGATAATTGCCGTTTAAAGCGAACATGCGATACTGTTCTTGTTGTTTTCTCGCTTTTTTGACTTATCGCACACACTAAGTTGCAAAGACACACAAAACAAAAACTTGTGTGTGTGGGTGTGTGTTTGCGTTGTCATTGAAACAAATGCAGGAGGAAAATGCATCCCAGAACCCCAATCAAAGCCAAATTACCTAACGAGCAGCGCCATCAAGTTGTACTTCAGCTGCAGCTACTTGAGCTGATCTCCGGGAAGGAGCTTAAACTTTTTTACGGTCGGCAGCATCATAAAATGGCGGTGTCCATGGTCGCGCAAATCAAGTCAACTTTCAACAACTTTGACTTGATTTAAACCCATTAAAAGTCACTTTTTCAAGCCAGCTAGCTAGCTGGCGAGCTAGCTAACTTGACGTGTATTTCGGGACGACACGACACCGACTCGCACTCACCTCTCCAAAAAAAAAGGACAATAAAGCGTCCTCCTGCACCTGCTTAAGCATGCCCCGGGGAGCAGAGGAAGCTCCAAGCTCGAAGCTGATGCTGCAGCCACGGGGAGCTGTAAAAGCTGAGCTACTGCTGCTGTGAGACAATGGCAATCGGATGAGTTGTGAATGATAATGCGCACTGCGAGTGGATGAGTGGATATATTGTCATTTGTTGTCATAGTAGTAGTTGTCGTTGTCATGGTTTAGCACTGCGAAAGAGACAGAGAGAGAGAGAGAGAGAGAGTTGGATGAATAAGCAGAAGTGCAAAAGCCTGCTAAAGGCTAATCAGCAGCAGACTACACGTATGTGGTACAGCTGTCATACTCCTTGAAGTCTTAATTAATTTGGCAGCTGCAAAATGATTTAAATACATTGAAGCGCGCCGGGTGGGAGCAGCGCGGGGAACGCAATTACGTGAGCAGTCGGAGCAAACGCAATGCGGCAATCATGTAAATGAATGTCATCAGCGAGACATCAGGCAACCATTCATTCACTCATTCATCCATTCGCCATGCGGCATGCCAAATAGAAATGCGAATGCGATTGTGATTGGGAGCAGGAGCTGAAGCTGGAGCTGGAGCTGGAGCGGGAGATTTGGCACGCACGAATGCTGCCAGACAAGGACAAGCCGCTCTGCTGATGCGGCGGAAATAATTGTCTTGACACAGATAATCTCGTTACCTTTTGGCCTGCAACGCAGCGCAACACAACGCGAACTGGGAGATTGGGTGTGCGGGGAATTGCGCCTGCGCTCCATGTTAGACCGCCACATAGATCCATTCGGTTTGTCCGCATTATTGTCAATTTATTTGCGTAATTTATGCTACGCCGCCAGAGGCGCTAGACAAACACATCGTGCGACCTCAGACCCTCGTTAGCCCCCTCCCCAACCTCCTCGCTGCTGTCAACTGTTGACTGCCTTGGCGTGTGGCCATAGTTAAGCTATTTCGTGCGTCTGTTTTAAATTCAAATCAAATCTTGTTACAAATTTCCCACAAAAATGCTCGCTGGCCAGCTTTAGCTGGTGTGTTGTTTTCGTTTCCTTTCTTCCTTATTAGACCCCCCCTTCATGTTCGTTATTTTAACGACAGTTCGGGCGAAAGCTAGCTCCAGCAGTTGTGTTTCTTTTTCTTTGCTACCTTTCTTGGCTGCTGCGGCAAGTTTTGATTTCTTGTCACAATTTGTTGACATTTCGTATTTTTTGTTGTTGTGTGTTATTTCCGTTTGCCACCACAGCCAATTAAGGCAACAAACACGAGTGCGCAAAGAGCAAAAGAGAAGCGAAGAGCCCGAAAAAAAGTGTATTTTCCCAATTCCATCGTCACGTCGTGGCCAACGGAGCGTATACCTTATATTGATTTTGTAGCATAACAAGCTGCGTCTGCATAACCAGCTGCTGCTCGTGCTCTTGCTGTTGCTGTTGCTGCACTTCCTGTGCAACGTCACTTCCGCCTCTGTTTCGGCAGGCGGCCTCAAGGATCGCCTTTCACTTAATTGCACAATAAAGCAGCAGCGCCCAAAACTCGCTGCGATGCAATGCGACTTTGCCGAGTGTCTTTGGCAATTTCCGCAGCTATTGTTAGGCGTCAGTCAGTCCGTCACTTAGGCAGCCACTGCCTTACTCAGTCAGTCAGTTAGTCAGTCCGTCATTCACTTAGTTGCCCGCTCAAGCGAAAACTTTAAATTGTTTCACAGCTTAAATTAATTTGTGTGTTTAAGCATGCAAGTATGTGTGTGAATACTCGTTCCATCTGCTTCCCTGGCTTTCAGGGCTGCACAGTAGAAGGGCTGTGCTAGTGTAATGATCCGAGCTCAACTAGTTGTTTGCTATTGCACTGCAGTTGAAATTGAGGTCACAGCTTTGATGGTATTCAGAATAGTGCAAAATGAGCTGACCGAGCGTTTATTCAAGTAAACATGAACTAGCTGCCTGGGAGACTGAAAAATATGTCTAATAATCTATTTATCTATTTCTAGTGCGAAAACTGTCATATGTAGATGAAATGAATCAAACTAAATAGATGCAGCTCAATTTTCGCTTAACTTAACACATTTTTGATACTAGTTTTAATTTTTCATTGATCTACATTAAGTTATCTCTCGCCTGTATTAGTTAAGTGCACAATAAGCTTTAAACAGCATAACTACAATTCAAATTAAATTGAATGCAGTAATAATTGCAACCAGTTAAGTGCACAATAAGCTTTAAACAGAATAACTACAGTTCAAAATGAATTGAATGCAGTGAAGATTACAAATTACTGAAAAAATGTAAAACTGCCTTTTAGTTTAATGAGCTTTTTAAGCTTCTTGCAAGTGCCGAAAGTAGTTGGTTGGTGTCGCAGCCCTGGTTTGTCGCCACTCCCTGCCACACTACTGACAGCTGGATGGGAGAGCAGCACTTGGTGTTTGGCTGTCTGTTTACTTTGCGTCAACGTCTAAAATTGCCAAGTGTCTCAAGTTTTTAGAGAGCAGAGCGCACTTAATAGGCAAAGGCAAACACTACCCCTCACAAACACACACACACCCACACACACACGCATATGTACGCATACATGTAGAGTGGCAAAAAGTACCCTCATCTGTTCCTGCTGCTCTGGCCCTGACTCTCATTATTTTTGAGCAAACAATAACATTCATAATGCGTTATGTATTTTTCAACTCAATTAGAACATTGTTTACACTGCGCATGAAAATTTGATGGCTGGATGCGAAAACTTTTGTGCTCTCCTCCGAAAAACTTTCGCAACACACAAAGAGTAAACGCAGCCCACCCCATAAACAAGTGGGCGTGGCAGAGACGCCGACACATACACATTTGTAAATTGCAAATGGCAAATTCAAATTCTAATGTGAGTGGCTGAGTTTATTAATGTCAGCGGCCATGTTTCATGCGCTTATTTAGAATTATGAGCGCATTTGCCTAAGCACCCGAAATGCTAGCAAATAAATGCGCCAGCAAATGATGCAAGCTGCATAAAATTGCTGCAGCAGCAGCAAAAGACCGTGGCAGAGACAGTGAAGAAGAGAGAGAGAAAGAGAGGGGGCAGGCAGGCAGGCTATACGTGAGGCTCAACCCGTTTTGGTGGCGTCGCCAACTCGGCCAAGTTTTTCGGACTGCGTCGTCTGCAGTTTTCCACATTTCTGTTGCTGCTGTTGCTGCTGTTGCTGTTGTTGTGCGCCATTTTTGTGGCGTCAGGTTGGCGTTGCGGCAGCTGCCACACTGAAGCCTTTCCCGTTCTTTTTTTTTTTTGTGGCGTTTCGTTTACGTTTTCCAAGCGGACGCACCTACACAGTCAGCAATCTTGCGCGCAACGTGGCGTATGCTTGTTTTTTTTTGCGTTCATTTCGTATATTTTTGGCAGACACAGCAATGGCTGCCACAGTCGCTCGACAATCAATGAAGATGCCATTATGTAGCCATGGTCACATGCATGTATATATATATATAGGCACTTGTTATATACCTGCACTGGCGACGCTGTCGTTGTCTGACTGGGCTTGTCATAAAGATAGCACAGCCATAACTTTAAAGTTCGGAAACTAATTATGCCTACGGCTGGGCCTCGAGTCTCTCGTTCGCTCGTGTCTCGACTAACTCTGCTGCAACGCATAAATTACGCCACACTTTTATGTGCAACCCGAACCCACTCCGTCGTCTGCTCTTCGCAGTAATTTGTTTTTGCATTTGGCTGCATTTTATGGCTAATGGCTTTTGAATAGCAATCGCCATACGGTTGACCATAGAGCTCACTTGATGTGGACGTTGTACAAGTTGGTATATGTATATATACCGTACTCGTACCGTATATGTATTTGCAATATATAAAGTTGAAGTGGGGTATTTGCTGGCTTAAGTGCCGCATTAAAAGAGACCAGGCCAAAAAGGAAACAGTCTAGAGACAAGACCTCTGCACCTCATGCTCTCGCTGCGTGCTTGTCGACATCACCATGACAATAAAGGCAAATGACGAGTGGCATGTCGAAAATAATGATTAACGAGCGCCAGCCGGAGATGCCACAGGGCGGGGGGGCAGGGGGGTGGCGTGGCAGCCAGCGAGGCATATAAAAAAAAATAAAATACGCACAAACTCACGAGAGATGTGTGTGTAATGGGGGGCAAATCAAATGGAAATGCAGATACACAACGAGCGGAAAGTGGGGATCACTGACAGCCGTGCGGGGCGTGGTTGGGGGGGGGTGGTGCTGGGTAGGCAACCGGATATGGGAGGCAGGAATACACAGATACAGACGAGAGCCAGGGCGAGAGCGAGCTGTAGCATCATCAATGATTTAAATTAATCGTCGTAACACACGCAAATCTCGCACATGACAACCAAACGACAAGCTGCAATTCAGAGTGGGAGCAGGCGAGGGGGAAGTCTACATTTAACTTGCTTTTTTTTTACTTTTACTTGCTGCTTTAACGGTTTTACTGGCTGCGGATATGAAGTCGAAATCAGCATATCAGCCAAATTACAAGAGCAAACATAAAATGGCTGAGCCAAATGACTAAACGAAGTGGCAGCCGGAGCTCTTGATAGCCAGCACACACTCACTGGAAGTGGGCGGCGCGAAGTGGGTGTGGCACTTACCGAAAATGAGCAGCAGGAGCAGGAGAAGCCAAGAAAGCGGCAGACAGACAAGAGCAAATTAAAGCGAAACGTAGCGACGAAAACGAGATGGAAATGGAAGCCGGGACTCGAGACTCGAGACGAGGATTCGACTGCGAGTGAGTGGCGTGTGTGTCGCTGACGGCAACGACGACTTTAGCATTGACGCTACTCGAAGTGATTGCTGCCACAAATATTGCACAACTCGCATGCGAGTTTGATGCTCTCTCTCTCTCTGTCCGCTGCTGTCTGTTGACTCTTTGACAGATTAACTCACGCGTACGGCTGGCCGCAGTTTGAGCCACGCCCACCCCAGCACTCGCCGTCGCCCTCGCCCACGCTTTGGTATGCCTGTTGTCCAGCGAGTGGCGGCGCCTGCAGTTGACGGGGGGAGTGGCGGCAATCGCGCAACAAAAATCAAACAAACAAATAGCAAAACACAAAAGGGGACGACAGTTTTGGCTTAGACGGAGGAAGGGAGTGAGGGAGGCTGGCAACTGCCATTTGCCGTCGCTGCATGTGTTAAATTTAAGTTTTGATTTACGACCTCAACTTTGTAGGCTGCTGCTATAGGCAATACACTCGCAACAACACACACACACACATGCGTAGTACAGTGATAAATTGCGCTGTCAGAAGTTGCTAGCTACAATCGCAGGATCTCCGCTTCGCTTTCTTTCTTTTTTTCCATTCACTCTGCTTTTTTTTTTGCAGCTGTGACTGCTGTCAGTAGAGCGTGGGGGGCAGAGGGCAGGGGGATGCCCATATCTGTGCCAGGGCATAGGTTGCGCTGCTGCTGCTGTTGGGCTCTAACTGGGTTAGCCAACCAAGCAGCCAGGCAGCCAACGAGGCAGACTGCTCTGAGCCTCGAGCGTTTAATGGCTGTTGACAGACGTGTCAAGTCACGGCGCTCGCTTTGTTTTGCAAGCCTTTTCTGGCTGCCAGACAGCCACGTTTTTGTTTCCCACTTTTGCGCCCTCTCTTTTTTTATGGGCAACTTCGTGTCGCGCGCACTTGCAGCCGAGTTATGTGCTCATTTCATTGCACAACAAGCAGACGGCGACTCGGGCTCAAGTGCGCTTATAAATTTGTAATAGCATTGCCATCACTCACTCACCGAACCAGACGCTCAGTCAGTTAGTCAGTCAGTCAGTCAGTTAGCCATTTAGCAGCCGCCCGGCGTGTGATTTGTGCAGTGCGTTGCAAGCGGCGTATGCGTCATATGCGGCGTATGCGTGATAAACAGCAAGTGCAGCTAATTGTGAGCATTAAATATTAAGAATTATTGGTTATCCGAGAACACGTCGATCGCTACGGTTTCAGGCAGTGAGCCTCCCCACGCAGTGGGCCATAAATTATGCAAAATGATTTATGGCAGCGGTCCGAGCCGCGCGAAAGCACAACGTAAAAACTAAACATTGAGCAACCGCATAAATTAATTGGATTATACAAGCGCCTGACTGCCGTGCCGCTATCCCAGCCACTTCTCATATCACAGCCATATATAACACTTATGTAAATTTCATTTTCCATGTGTGTGTTTGCATTTAATCATGAGCTTGAACTTTCACTCGATTAGCGCCAACCAACTTTGACTGATTTACGCGAGCGACTTCGACTTCTGCTGCAACCGAATGCAATGCACTTAATATTAAAATCAATTTGCTACAAGAACGACCAACTACACTCTTTTTGCTCGTGTGCTGGCTGCGTGTCTTGTTAAAGCCTATAAAGACAGCAAAGACTCGAGTCGAAATCAATAAACCACGCGCGCCTTTTACGAGCCTGATTTATATATAGGAGTGTGCGTGGGCTGAGAGTGTGTCTCTGTCTATGTGTGTGTGTGTGTGTGTGTGCGTTGTCAGGAGCATGACATGTGTCTGGACCCACACTCGGGGGCTGCAGAACGACGCCTTTAATTTCTTAGTAGCTGCATAAATAAACTATAAATTCAATTTTATTACGGGGCTGACTAAATAGAAGCCCGAGCTAGACATAAACACAGAGTGACTTTGTAAGACGGCGACTACAACAACAGAGAGAGAGAGAGAGAGAGCGTGACAAGGAGAGAGTAAAAGGCAGCCAGTTGTTGATGCCACACGAATCTCATGTTCGACTTGTATCAGCTTTCATATTTGCGCAGCTTGTAATGAACTCGCATTGGAATCGGGATCGGGGATTGGCAGTGAGTTGGTCAATGTCTGGAATTGTCAGATGGCAATGGTAAACGTTTAGTAGCCCGTAAAGCTGGGGCTCTGTTTTACGATTCCATGTGCTGGCTGGCTGACTTTGGTTGGCAGCAAACAAGCTGTGCTTAAATTTTAATGGCCATTCAAGACACTGCAGCCAGGCCAACTACTTCGATGGCGTCTTTTATGAGCTGTGTGATTGCCCGCCATGTGTGTGTGTGTTGCTGTGCTGCTCTGTTGCTGTGTTTGTGTGTGGGCCATAGCCAAGGACAACAAAGTCAATTCGAAAGATACACAGCCGCTGAGAGCGACACCCGCCGCGTAGGTAAATGCTGCAATGCAAATAGCGAAAGCGGGCAAAATGCAAAAATATGCAAACGAAACGCTGTCATCAAAACTTACAATCAACTGTAGAGGAGACACTGCAAACACATACACACACAGACAGTGGCTGACTGCAGATATGCTACACAGCTCGCATTGAATGTAAACATGAGAGGTTCGTCAGCCATCCAGGCAACCATTCTGGCATCGTGGCATCGTGGCTCCTGGCATCCTGGCAGCCAACTCCTGCGGCCTCGCCGTGTCAATGCAAATTCAAACAAAAGTGCGCAGCGCACAGACCGACAATCCAATCCCGTCTATAGCCTAGCCTAGCCAGATTAACAGCATCAGCAGTCGGCCAACATGAATGCACAAAATGCAAAATGTAAAATAAAAAAACACACACACACACAGAGAGAAAAACACCAACGCAAAAAGGAAGCAAGAAGTAGTAGTAGAAAAAGGGCAAAATGCTCATCCACACAACAGTTTACACACAAACATTGTTGTTGGTTTTGCATTTGATGCACCCTCGAAATGAGCAGCGCTTTGGGTATATACCCCTGTGCAGCTATTTTGTCGCCTGAATCAACTTAAATGTATAACAATTACGAGTGGCAACTTTGCAGCTCATCAAAGCATGCAAATTAATATTTAATTATAGAATTTATTTCTATAATAAATAACTGACATACGCACAACATTTTGATACATTAAACTTCATGCAGTTTAATAAATTTGTATATCATTGCCAATTCAAATCAGCAAAACGAATCTTGCTGATGAAAGCTTGATACAAACGCGATGACATATAATATGTTTGTCTTTATCTTTATAGATGTTCTACTTTTCTGTGGAAATAATAAATTACTTCAAAATTTATGGCGCACATTTGCGAGACAGCTCTGCACAATTTTCAGCACTCGATTATCAAGAACTGCTGGAGATTTCTATTTGATTCAATGGCGCACAGCAAAAAGTGTTATTGCCAAATGTCGCTACTAGACAGTTATTAGATTTATGTTCAGACCTTCATTGGCCCAGAGAATTCAGAAGGTAGACAACTGCTAAGGACTGACTTCTTATAATATAGGCTAGACTTTAATTCATTTTGGCTGTGCTTTCGAAGAGTATTTGCTCAGTCGGCTATAACTGATAGCAACATTTTCGCTTGCTTTTTCTGCCACTTGTTTTTTTTCGCCAGCCATTTTGCATATTGGCCGCGTGCGCTTTGATAAGTGAAAATTGGAAAAATCCGCACTTTGCATGCAAAATAATTACGAAAATATTTCCAGTGACGTCGGCAACGCAAAAAAAAACTCTCTATTGTTGCTGTTGTCCCTGATGGGGATGTTGCTATTGTAATTGTTGTTGTCACTGTTTGCGTAGGGGGAAAGCGCAGGCGATTGTTCAATTGAACGCTTAAATTGTGCAGCAGTAGATTTGACAGCTTTAAGCACCCACTTCAAGAATTTCGGCCATTTCGATGCTTGTGGTTAAGCGCGCTGCCGACTACGAATACTCGTATTTGATAGCAGTGCGAGAGGGCCGTGAAGTGGGCCGGGGAACTGCAGTTAAACCAGATAGTGTACCACAGAAGTACTCGCACTGCACACACAGAAACACACAATGGCGTTGGCTATTGTCAAACTATTTGGCAAAGTTGTTGAAGCTTTTTTTTCTGTCGCCCGCTTTACTTTTTATGATCTTGGAAGGTGTTTTTTTCCTTCGACTGTGGCTGTATTTTCGTTGAGTGTTTTGCAGTTTGCACTGCAAATGAAAAGGCCATCGAAAACAAAAGCCCACGTTAGCTATAAATAGCGTGGCGTGAGCGCAACTTGACTTTCCAGTTGCCAACTTTCTGGCTTTTGCCAGCGATGTCATCTGGCGCTGCTTCTTCTACGTTTGCCCCATTTTGTCCATTTACCCTTTTGTCTCTCTCACTCGCCCGGCATGTGTAAGTTCTGTTATCTGTTTATAGCGTTTGCGTTTCGCTCGTTGTAAGTTTTAGGGCGTCGCTTTTTATTTTCCTATTCTTTATTTGCTGTTTTGTTTTGTTTTTTCTCTCTCTCTCTCTCTCTCGTTGTTTTGCGATGTGCCAACAATGAAAAATCCCTGGCAAAATTAATGTGTTGTTGAACAGTTTGCAGCCGACGAATGCTTGGCTATGCAATGCATTTCCTACTCGTTATTCAAATTGCAATTATACAATTTGTTCCATAATGTGCAAATAAATTCGCTGATAATGTTTTATGTCTCGTATTAAGTATTAGCAGCATAGCAGAGACGGAGACGGAGAGGAGGCGAGGCGAGAGTCGGCTTATTGGCAAATAAACACAAATCGTTGTTACAAAAATATAATTTATGCACATTTGGCGCGTTCGCATGACAACGCGAAATGGCAAAAGTTAATACGCTTGAAATTATAATTTACATTTCGCAATTGTAATTGCACGCACAAACAACACAAATGGCGACACATTCGCCCACACGTGATATTTCTCAATTTATAGATTTAAAAATGGGAAATTAAACTATTATCATTGCAACAATTGGCGAAAAAGTTGATTAAATTATTGGCGAATAATCGAATAATGTGCATCGTTCACGGACCAACGCGTCCAAACGTTTTTCATTTCCGGTTCACGCCTAACTTGTTGACTCTCATAAGTATGCAACACTTTTAGCCCATTGGCAATTCAAAATTAAGCCTGGCGCTCATAAGTAGGCAACACTTTTTCGCCAACTCTCAATCAAACTATTGTAATTATTTAAAGAGAGTGGCTTGAATTTCCAGCTTGGTTATTGTTCAATTTGTATTTATAAATTATGCTAATGAAGGGGGTCTGCTGTTGATTATGACCAAAAGAGTTTGGCGAGCTAATAACTTCAGTAGCCGGGGTAGAGATGGCCCCAAAAAGCATCTTGACGGATGCTGTCCACAAATGCCCAGAGCTATTCCACTTCCCTGTACTACTTAGCCATGTACTTAGCAAAAATAACAGAATTAATGAAACATTTCACAGCGCTCTCTAGACACTCGCTGGACTCTCTGGCCACTGGCTGTGCAAATACAGTTATTTATACTACACTCAACTTAATTACAGGCAGCAGCAGTAGCAGCAGCAGCCAAGTCGCTTAATCCAGCTACGTAGCTACGCTTCATTAATCAGACGCGACTATAAGCCACAACAAAAGGCAGCCAGGCAGCCAGGCAGCTAGGCAGGCAGGAGGGCGGGCAAGACAAGAGCGACGAACGAACAACAGTGTGGCAAGGTAGCCAGCTGCCGAGTAGTGGTGGCTGCTGCTCTACTGCGGCTCTGTGGCATAGAAAAATTAACAAGCAACTTAACACTTTAACGCCTTTCACTCCACTTTACGATGCCTGCGAACAATGTAATTACTTCAAACAAGCTGAGTCTCGCTGCCTGCTGCCGTTTGTTGGACGCTTGGCTGAGTTTTCGGGCAACGCAAAGGATATTAGGCGCTGCCTCAGACTCAGTCTCCAACTCCGAGAGCAACTTCAACTTGGAGGCTGTGGGCTGGTTGACTGCATTACCATTTGATTATAGAAAACATTTATTTTAGTTGCCTCGGCTTGGACTCGCCTGACAGTGCACACAAAATGGCTGCCGCAACTCACACACACACACACACTCACACACACACTGGGCGCCTTAGACGCTGCACCGCCAGCTAACCACAATGCAAATCCGCAGTGCAAACAATGTCAGGTGATGTTGGTATTAGTGTGTTTGCTCTCGTCCTGCTGCTGCCACAGCTTTACCCAGTTTCCCTACCATCCTGCTAGCCCTTGCCTGCCACCGTCTATCCAGGCCGTGCGTGGGGTGCTCTGCAGCCCACTGACAAGCTGACAGACAGGCGGCGCACCTATGCAACTTTTCACATTTGAGTTGCCACAGAGCCCCTGCCACCTATTCTCTCTGCCTCTCTAGCTCTCTTGCTTGCTGCTAGCCACGTGGTTGCACGTAATTCAATCTGCAGTTTCAGTTGATTTTCAACAGCTGCAGCGGCAGTCGAGCATTGGGAGACGTAGACAGTTGACAGCGCCTGTTAACAACAACAGCAGCGGCAACAGCTTTTGCTCTTCGTTGGCCCCGCAATGTTTTGGCAATCTAGCAAATGCCGTCGCACTCAGCTGTAATTAATGCTATCACAATGCAGCTGGCAATTGCTGAGACTCTTTCCAGCGCTCTTCTCTCTTCGTTTTTTTTCCGCCAATGACCCACGCTGCGGCTACGCAATATTGCGAGTGTGTGTGTAGCTTGGGCGTAGGCAACATAATTAATTTAAATGCTTGCCCGCAAATGTTTGCGAAAAGTGTCAGGTGCTGGCGCCGCAACTATACATCACTGCATGAGGGTGTGTGTGTCAGTGTGTGTGTGTGTGTGTGAGTGTGTGTGTGCGAGTGTGTTTGTGTGTGTGAGCTGCATTTGCATAGCTGTCAGCAGCGCACTTATTGAGTTGATTTATTATAATTGCAATGCAGCTGACAGAGAGACGGGCAGAAAAAGAGACGGACAGTGAGACATACGGACAGCAGGAGAACAGGACAACAGGACAACGAGACAACGGGACAGCAGGACAGCTTAAGAGATAGACTCTTAACTGAACAGACAATGACAGCTGAGCTGCTCTTTAATTACACAAGATTTATGCACACATCAATTAAATAGCAAAGGCTGGCTTAATTAACGGCATTGCTCGTAAGCCACTTTCGTGTTCTACTTACCCAACAATACATTCTCTGCACATTAACGTATACACACACACACATACACACACAAAAGTTATGTGTGGCATGTGTACAACATATGTAAATTGTAGTTTCCAAAACTTATTTGCGGCCCACTTGATTTTCAATAATAAAACGGCAAAAGTTTCGGCAACAGCACATTTCATTTGCAGGCAAAGTGTTTGTAGCTTTTTAAAGAGCCAACGGCAAAGTTTTGACTGCCACACACACACACACACACACTGTGACACACTCGCACACACACAGGCAGACAGACAGGCTGATGAGTGTGGCAACATATGGCAGGCGTGGGAGGGCGACCACAATAATGTCGGACGCAAGGCGTTCAAAGCGAAAAGAAAATGGCGCAACAACAATAATAAAAATCAAGGAAAATCAAGAGCAAGTCAGTGGGGAGAATGCGGGCGGGGAAGACGGTGGACAAATGACAAAAAGAAGGCGCAGCAAACGAAGCGTAGCCGAAATATTAAAGAAGCATAAAAACAGTTTAAGAACAAAACAAGTCAATTGCAGGCCACACAACAAACAGCCTGAGTGTCCTGCGTGTCTATGTGTGTGGTGTGTGTGTGTGTGCGAGAGAGTGTGTGTAAGATGTATTTTGGGCACACACTCTACACTCTACAGTCGTCGCTTTGCCTGCTGGGCGTAGACAGTTATTTTCCATTTTCGTTCGCTTTGCCTTTAACGTTTCTTTCTTGGTATTGTTGTTTTTTATTTCTTGTGGTTTCTTTTTTTTTTTGTTTCTTGATTTCTTTGCACTGCACTCACTGAAAACACTGAACTGAACTGAACTGAACTCAACTGAACTGAACTGAACTGAACAGAAGTGAACTGAAGTGAGCTGTGTGTTGGTGTCAGGAAGTGAACTGTAGCACAAAACTGCAGCCAAGTGAAGCGCACACAACAACCGCTGTCGTCGCAGGACGGCAGCCAACTGCGCGCTGAGCGTGGCCCCAGCGAGCTCTGTGAGCAGCTCGAGCTGCCAACGTGTTCGATGTCCTTTCGAACACGGTACACGGTACTCAACACGACGCGGCCCGAGTACGAAGCGCGCTCGGCTGTGATGTCTTTTGTTCGCGCCACACTTGTTATCCTTAACTAACGTCTGCGGGTGTGTGTGTGTGTGTGTGCAAACACAGGGGAGCAACGTTTGCAGCTACAACGTGTGGCTGGTACAACGTGTCGTATGCGCACTTGAGCGGCCGCATTTTAGGCGATACTTTTATATCTTCCGGCAACAAAAGCGACATTCTCTATATGCAGCGTAGCGTGGTGTGTGTGTGTGTGTGTGTATGATTGTGCAACCTATGACTATCATTATATAGCAATTTAAACGATTTGGTCGGGGCGTCAACTATTTACAACTCATTTGCCCGCAGCGCCAGCTGCTGCTGCTGCCGTAGCTGCCGAAGCTGCGACTGCAACTCGTCCCTTTTTGGTAATTGCTGCAGCATCAACAACGTTGTCAGGGCGCCGACACTGGCCATAATGGCCAGCGAACAAGTCAACAAACACGCACAGCACAGCACAGCACAGCTGTGTGTGTTTGTTGCGAACACAGTCAATTAAATTTGAACTGGCATCAAGTGTTAAAGCGATGAGAGGCAGCCAGGACAGCATTTATTGTATTTGCACGCGGCCCATTGACGGGCCTGGGGCTTTGTTGTTTGCGCGCTGCCTTTAAAAACGCGCATACGCCAGCGAATTTGATTAAATTTTGTTGCACTTGAATACAATTTGTAATTCAAATTAAAAGCGCAAAAAACTATTTTGCAGCGCAGACAAGCTGGCAGGCAAAGACAGACAGACAAACAGGCAGATAGACAGTCGCAGGCACATAGGCTGGCTGCCGAGCGGCAGGGGGCGATGGGGCGATGGAGCGAGTGGGCGTGGAGCCTGGCAAAGGCAACAAAAGGCATACCAAATTACTGCTGAAGCACGAGCAACAACAACCAGAAATGAAATGAAACGCAGTCAGTGGAAATGATGCCCAGAGACAACGACGACGACGACGACGGCGACGACGACGCTGGCAACCAACTCAAAATCCAAAAAACAAAAAAACAACAGCAACAACAACAAGACAGCAGAGAGGCAGAAAGGGCGGTGGGCAAAAACAAGAGCCGAAAAGGGATAGTGGGAGGAGGGGCGAAAAACAAAATGAAAATGCCGCCGCATTTGAATGCTGCGTGGAAGCAACAATGTTGCATTCCACTTGGGCACTTTGTTAGCAGCCAGCAGTGAGGCAGCGAAAGCACCAGCAACAGTCATATTGTGGCCACACTCACACACACACACACACATACTCGTATATAGACACATATGCGAGTGCGGCGAGGGTGAAAAGTAAAAGCCACGCAGGCATTTGGCATTTTCGCACAACAACATTTTAAAATTCCAACAACGAAAGTGTAGACAAAGCTCTTAAATGACGATCAGCACGTGCCCCAAATGAAATGATGTCCCACACACACACACAGACAGCCCATAAATACACATTTGTATTAAAATATATTTCATTTATTCCAGCAGAAAATCCTATTGCCTATTATCTAATTCGATACATCCTACTTTCACACTTCCTTTAGCTGAAACTTTATTAAAGACAAAATGGCATCCACTTGTAAGCATCTGTGTGCACTAAAACTGTATACGAAACTCTTAGAGACTCGCCCTTTAATTAAAACTACATTAGAGCAGAAAAGGTCAAAGCGCTCAAATTAAGGTTTTCAATGTGGTTTTAATTAAAACTCACATTAAACGTGCATGCATGTGTTAGTATCTTTCTTTTTTAGTTAGATATTATTTTGAAATGCTTTAAGCAGCAATAATATATTTTAATTTTAAACTAACTTCTACTATATATATCTATAAAATTGTTAATACTCATGAATGACGTTGCTCTTTATGAATGAATATTAAGAAATTATCTTAACTTTTCGCTATGCAATTATTTGAAATACTTTAAGAAACTACAATAGAAATTAAATTGAATTACAAATATTACTTTATTCGCGATTCAAATGCTAATGTAGAAACTCTTGAATTAAAGGGAAAACTTGGTGTAGGCGAAACGACATTGATCATACGCAGCGTGGAGCACGTGCCATGTTTTGCTGTCTGCAGTAATTGGAGGACATTCAGTGGGACAATTGTTAGAGTTATTGGTATTAATCAAAGCCAGCAAATAAGGCAACAAGCACGAACCGATTCCCAAGCTCGCGCTACAGCCTTCAATATTGCGCTAAATCACTCTCTCAATTATTAATTGTAATTAAAGCAATTATAGCTATTAATGCGAACAGCGTTCAAGCAGTGCGTTTTTCCCGCGCCTTTAATAATACCAGTACCATCTATCTAATCAGCTATGCAAATTGCTCGCTCTCTCTTAAGGAGCTGCGCTCTTTATTTTGCATTTGTAGGGCAGTGCAGCTAAATTGAAATCAAGAGAGGAACACAACAGACTGCAGGTTAGAACGAGACAGCTAGCTAACGATCCTGCATAATAACGTTAAATAGTTAAAGTGATAAAAAGAGATGGCTGCTAAGAGCAAATTGCTGGCGATTTAAAGGGCAAAAGTTTGCTGGCGAAATAAAGAGTTTAGAAATGAATTTATTAATAGAAAACATTGGCTGCGAAGGTGTTTTTTTCGCCATAATGACTGCAATAGCAACAGTCGCACACACGGACATACACGAGATTTGGAAAAGGGTGAAAAGGCATCAAATATTTTAAAATTCCAGCAACGAAAGTGCAGACAAAACTCTTAAATGACGAGCAGCACGTGCCCAAACAAATGGAGAGCATATTACGGTGTGTGAGCGCTGCTGCTTCTGCCTAACACTCTCTGCATGCTGTACACTCCACACTCGCACACTCACACATATGTACATGTGTGTGAAATTGTGCAAGTGTGCAAATACACGAATTTTGAATGCTGTCCCAACAACAGCAACAACAACGACGGCAACAACGCAAATTCCGCAAGAGGGCGCTGCTTCACATGCGTCTGCGACTCAATTTCGCACAGTGTCCCCCAGGCAGCCGAAATTGGAGAGCAGTCACTGTGTCAGCAGCTATCAACATTGCCGTTTTTTTTTTTTGGAGGCTTTGTCTTCGATTCGCCTGCTGCGTCTTGTCCGTGTGTGTTTTGCTGACTATTCCGATTCGAATGTGTCAAATTGCTGCAGCAACATATTGCACTCAGTGTTGCTACGTGAGCAACTAGCTCAACAGCATTCAGATTTTGGATAAATGTGCGCCGCCAGAACGGGACAGCTGGATACAGCTGGCTTATGCAGATGTGACAAGTGCACAAGCTAGAGCCGAGAAAATGACATCTTTATATTGATATATTGCTCAAAATCAATGCCATCTGGCATTAGAGGCACATAAACAAAAAATAATTGCACAAAATGGCAGCTCAAACGACTGCTGAATGCACTCTCAGGTTGCCAGTGTTGGCTAGCGTCAAGCATAATTACAATGTTTCCACTGGCTGCTACGAACTTTGCGTACTTCTGAATACTATGGCGACTTTATTACGCCAGAGTATGACAATAAATGGCAGATAATTAAAGTTCAACAATAATATTAAATTTATTCACTCGCTTCCATTTTGTCTCTTGTTTTTTCTTTGTGTCGCGTCGTTGTATCCATGCGTTGGGTCATCGCAAATTTGCATAAAATCAACATTGGCATTTACGATTGAATCGCATTGTATTTGTGTGCGCACACACACACACGCACACACACACTCTGGGATGAGCGGGTGGCAGAAAAACAGCTAGGGAGATATATTAAACATTTTTTTCAATCATATGCCAATAATCAATCAATCGTGAAATAAATGAAAATATGTGGAATTGTTACTGCCGCCGCCTGGGCCGCCATCGCAAATTGTATATTATTTACTTCCATTTCTGTACTTTGTGTCTGTGTGTGTGTGTGTGTGTGTTTTCCTTACTGCCGCGATACACTTGGCTGGCTGGCTGGTCTTTAATACGACTTCCTGTGCCATTAAATTTTAGCATAACAAACAAAATACTTTTCGAGTGCTTCCGTTTTGCTTGTTTCAGTGACAGCAAGCAGCAACGAAGCAGAACTCGGTGCCGCTGCAAGTGCAGTAAAAAATTTGTTGAAATATGCGATGTCCTTTCTGCAGCAACAAAAATTGCACAGCTTTTATTTGCACTTCAATTTCGCCCTCGTCGACGTCCATCCCCTCCCTGACTACGAGGGCCCCATTGGCCCGATGGCTCCGATGGCCGGGTCAGTCAGCTCTTTATGGCGATTGCAATCCCCCAGTTGCACTTTGTTAACTGCACTGCATTGCAATGCTAACTGCGATGAAGGACTTGCAATCCCAGAGCCATTGCCGGAGTCAGGACTTGCGCGGCGAACTCCCTGCAGCGAGTAGACAAGTGCTGCTTGCAGTTATTTTATTTTTGAATGTCCTTTTAGCGCTTATCAGCGTTTCAAATCGCAAGACAAGGCAAGGCAGTCGTCCCCCCAAAAAAGTGGAGAGCAAAAAATAAAAGTCGCAAGTCGCAAGTTGCGAGTCGCGAGTCCTGAGCCTTAAACTGCAAACACAAGAAAAGGGCTGCAGGTGAACTGCACGGCGACGGGCCAAATAAAATCATGTGACACTTTGTGGTTAATAATGTTGTGTGTATATCCCTGATATGGACACGGGGACTCGCAACGCTGTTGTTTCGCCGTTGCCCAAAAACGGCAAAAGCAGGACAAACAGCGAACGGGATTCGAGCCCAAGCGTCTGGCGTCTCTGTCTGGCTGGCGGTGATTTAAATGCAAATTTATTATCATGCAGCCGGCAAAAATAATAAAATACAAACCGACCCCAAGCAAACACACACGCACACTCGCACACCGCCGAAAAAAGTATAAATAAATGGCAAAAATGTTGTAATAATATTTACAAAATGTCTGCTTGTCCTTTTTTTTTTGGTGCCCGCTTCGCGTCTTCCTTTCGTTTTTTTATTTGGGGTGCAACATTTTTATGGGCACATTTTAATTTTTGCATTTGCATTTACATTTTGATTAAACGATTTGCATATTCCCGTCATCATAATCACCTAGTGCTTGTCATCATCATCGTCATCGTCATCGTCATCAGCAGCCGGAGTTAATTAGCAGCAGCATCGAAAACCCTCTGAGCGCGATCCCCTGGCTCCCGCTGCCTGAGGTCGACCAGAAACCCTGTGCGTACTCGAACCAACAATTGAAGCCGCAAGTGCGCCGCAATGAGGCGCACGCTCCACAGCAACAAGTAGATGAAGTAGGATATCAATAGAGCTTCCAAGGCAGTCAAAGCGTAGAGCCAAGCGATGTTCTCCCAGCTGATCACTTGAGTGTATATGCGTCGATTGACATTACGCAGCATCACGAAAAGGATCACGACGTACAGCGACAGAGATGCATAGACCTGATAATAGATGAAAGCCAGCAGTTTGAACACCTTCTGAATACGGCCTTCGCGTCGTAATGGTTCCATTCTGCTTTCTATTGGAGTTGCAATTGACTTTTTATATTTATCGTTCCCACTCTCTCGTTCTCACTTGCTGCCTGACATTTATCACCTGGATAACTCGTTCGATTCTTGCTCTCTAGACTTATGTCAAAGCCTTCCAAGTAATTTATGGCAAACATAATAAAAAATGTCGATAATCCAAGTTTCTCCATTAACTTGCAGCTTTTTATGTTGAACTATAAAAGAAAAGAAGTCAACAGCTGACACGTATACGCACTGTGGCCTTTAATTGGCTGGCTCTTAGATTGAAGAAACGAAATAGAATTCGAATTAAATTGAGTTGAAAAGACAAGTCAACAATTTCGTCAATTGATTATTGATTGATAACAATTTGGAATTATAGCAGAAGCTATGCACTAGACTACCTTATTGCGATTCAACATTGCTAGCATTGATGCACATCTGTTGCTTACGAAAAACATTTCGAGCTGTTAGTTAAACTCTCAAATATTTTGCCATGCGAACTATGTATGAAACTAGGGACATTTTGTTCACTAATCGAACAAACTCTGTGCTTCTTTTGAGACAGTTAATGCAGTGTGAGTTGACGTGTTTGCTTTGGCTTTTAACTGGCATTCTGTCGATCGTATATGGTATCGTTAGTCATTCGCATTATGTGCACAGTGTTATGAATTCCGGGGCGTAATTCCAGTCGCGGCAAAACTGTTGTTTAAGTTTTCCGTTTTGCCATTTTTCAGCAACTCATCAATCTGTCGATGTCGATGTCGATGTCGATGGCGATGTCGATGTGAATAAGGATGGCAATGCTTTAGTCGGCCTCTGTCGGAAACTGGGACTAAGGCAGGGAAACTGGGAGTGGAAGGGAACTAACTTATGCGAGGCACGCACTCACCGCAAATGCAGCAGCATCAGTCTTCTTCTTGTGCTTCTGCTGCTGTCGCCTTCGTCTGCAGCACCCTGGGCAACTGTTTCGACGGCTGCGTCCCGGGAAGCTGAGCAAATATATGGCAACGTTTTGCTGATTTCTTTAGCCGATGCCGATGCCGATGCCGATGCCGATGCCGCCTCGCTTTTGGCCTCCAGCAAACTCGGCCTGGCATTGACTGAAGTTTCACTCGGAGTGAGAGAGAAAGAGCAGTGCGCATTACAGCCCGCTGTCGTCGATGACGCCAAACTTTTTTATTATGTATTTTGCGCTTTTATTATTCATCTATCATCGTTGTTATAGTTTAATAGAAAGTTTAAAAGTCATCACGGCAGCCGCCAATGACTTGCCATATGCAGCATATGCTGCGTGAACACGCCCATCACACACTTGCAACCTGAAAAGTCAGAAGTAGAAGAAGAAGAAGAGAAAGAAGAGCTGCAAGAGCTCGAGCTGAAGGCATTTCGGCCAGTTGGCCGCAAGCCAGCCACATGCCAACTCCGAGCCTTAGATAAACAATGAAATTTACGACAACGTTTCATTAGCATTGAGAATGTCCTTTGCAGTGGCCCCTCGTCCCCGCCTCTGTCCCCGTTCCCCCGCTCACTCTTCTGCAAAACGTTAGTGTTAATTAACTTGGCGCAGAGTCAAGTGGCAAAGAGTGCAGCCAGCTGCCATGACTTCAATGCAGCTGCAGGCTGCAGATGTTTCTAGCTTGAGATTGTTTGAGTAGTCCCCGTCTCTCTCTCTCTCTCACACTCTCTCTCTCTCTCTCGCTCTAGCCCTTCGATGTCCGTCTCTCTTTCTAGGT
This sequence comes from Drosophila rubida, assembly GCA_035046165.1. Lineage (NCBI taxonomy): Eukaryota > Metazoa > Arthropoda > Insecta > Diptera > Drosophilidae > Drosophila > Drosophila rubida. The sequence continues at coordinate 7,052,856 of JAWNOF010000021.1, read as the reverse complement.
CCCTGTGTCGTAACTCATTGCCGCAAATTCAATAAAAATGCGTTGCATGCGACGATGGCTGTAGCCGGGTCCAAGCGGGCAGCTCGATGGCCATTACACGATACTTGTCTGCTGGCCACACACGCATGCTAAAACCGAAAAAACCGCAAAGTGTTTCTAATAAATTGTGGAGCAACAACTTTGGTTATAACTACAAACAACAAGTGTTTAAATTTATCGCAGTTGCGATTCCCTTGCCCCCTCTCTGTCGTGCTCTCTCCTTCTCTCTTTCTCACTGTTTGATTTTGAATATATAAAAAAAAGATTTGTGTGAAAGTAAATCATACAAAAGATACCCTGTAATATTATGAACTTCAATTACAAGTTATCCTATTAATCGGAAAAAACTATGAGCTATAAGTTGTTAAATACGATTTCTTGGAAACAACTTGCTTTTGAAATAAGCTTTAGACTCTTCAGTATATAATTAAGTTTGCTAATATATAATAAGCTACTTTGCAATAATAATGATTATAATATAAAATAGCCAGCTGAAAGTTCATAATAATAATAGTATTTTACTATACAAGTCTTTAGAAGTTTATGTTTAAAGTTAATTAATAAGTCAATATTGCTTTTTCATATCTTGTTAAACTTATCTGCTAACTATTAACTCCAATAAAGTGTTTTGGATGTACAAATCTATGAGAGCTGACAACGTGCTTTATAATACAAAAGCTGAGGCTAATATACCCAACTGGTTATAGGCGAAATAGAGTATAACAATATTTTACATGAGCCAAGCCCGAGGGCCACTTTGCGAGCGCATTTGGCCAACGTTGGCGCTGACTAAATAACGAAAACAACACGAAGAACGGGAAGAGAATGATGAGAAAAGGAGAGGCAGATGAGGAGGAGGCACAGCAACAGCTACACTGGCCAACAGCAGCCACAGCGTGGCAACAACAGCACAAACAACAACAGCAACAAACATGAAAACGAAAGCCACGAAGAGCAATTATGATATCGGGCATGATTTTGTGGGCAATTGGCTTTAATGGCTAACAGGCCGGGCCAGCGCACTCTCTGTCCGAGCCCCGCCACGAGGCGCGAAGGAGTGTGGGCCGGAATTTATTTAAACGCTGCCAACGACAGTCAATCGGTGGCAAGTGTCTCTCCGGCTATTTAAATGCAGAGCCTCGCTGTGCTCGCTGGGCTCTTGCCAGCCCAAGACGCGGTCTGGGAGTAGTCCTCAAAGCGAAGCCAAGCCAAGCACGATTCTATACGACTCCCTGACAACAGCAGCCATTCATTCATTCGCCGTTTGCACTAACCAAAGAGTGTTGCGACTTTCAGAAGAAGCATGCAACATGAGTCGTTAAACACTGCTAAATATGTCCGCATATTCCTATGCAACTCAGTTGACAGTTGTGGTGAGGTCGTCTTATTGTAGAATTGTCATATGAAGTGTCATGACTTTATCGACTACAACTATAATATATGTTAAAAGAAGGGCAGCAGAAATATTGCGCGACTTAAGAACTATGGTTTTTTTAGCAAATTGACAAATAAATCGGATGTGTAGCTTCCCTCAATTCATAATTTCACTTCGAATAATGGAATATATCTATATAATTGTATAAAGTTCCTTATAGTCCTTTTGTAGCTTCCTTTAATGCATAATTTCACTTCGAATAATGAAATATATCTATTTATTTGTATAAAGTATTTAAGCAAGACATTTTATTGTTAGTAAATTAGTAAACTGCGCTCTTCTAGTGCAACTAAACTTTGTCTTATCTAAACATTCCTTATAGTCCTTTTGTAGCTTCCTTCAATACATAATTTCATTTCGAATAATATATCTACCATATATATTTGTGTAAAGTAACTAAACTTCGTATTGTCTAAACGTTCCTTGTAGTCCTTTTCTATTTTGTTTTTGTGCTGCTTCTTGCTGGTAAAGGGGTGCAATTTATTTTTATATTACTTATATGATAATCGTTTGCATTAAAGACCTTCGTCTGCCCCCAACGTTGCTGCTGCTGCTGCTGCTGTTGCCAGCTTCGTTTTCCAGTTTCAGTTCCAAATCCATTTCCGTTTGCCTTTTGCTGTTGCCAAATTTTGGTGGTGTTGTTGTTGCTTGTATTTATTTATTATTCAAAGTGTTATCGGCGGCGGCAGCGGCAGCGGCAGCTGTGGCAGCAAAGTCAGAGGCCGGGCAAAAACGACGCGACGTGGCAGCCAAAAAACCCCAAAGGATTAGTTATGATAAATGTGTTTTATAAGCGTGACACACAGGCCAGGCCTGAGCATTGAGCATGAGCTGCTGCTGCCTCTCGACTGAAGTCCCGGCCGGGAGTCCTGTTTCATTTAATGCACAGATAATGAGTTCCTTTGTTGGCAATATGTCAAATCGCTGACCCAATATTTTAGACTCGCAAAATGGCAAATGCTAAAGGATTTTGATTCGCTTTATCGCTTTCTCTCGCTCTCGCTCTGTCTCTGCATTGCTTTCTTTTTTTTGGCCGTCTGTGCGCGTCGAATCGTGTTAATTGCTGAACCCAAAATGTCCACTTGAAGCTGAGCATGAGATTAGTCTATACAACATAAATCAGGCAGAATTGAACCCCAAAACAAACGCAAAATCAAATACCGTACCAAAATGAATAGAGAGCTTAGCAGTGTGTACCTTAAGTAGAGCAATCAATTAAAATGCTTTTCAATTTATTTACTCTTTCTCCGGCGACGTCAAACATGCGTCAAGGCTGACAGTGGGCTGAGTACGATTGAAATATCACCAGCCACACACAAACAACCTAACTACTCGTCTCGCCCTCGCTCTCTTCGAGAAGCGCTCTCTCTTACTCTTCGTTAAGCTCGCTTCGTTCTAGCGAAACTCTGCTGCAATCGCAGTTTGCTTGGAGTGGGCACACTTGATAACTACTTATAAACTTCAATAATGGCAGAGCGCCATTGTAGTAAAAGCTTAAGCATAAATGAATGAATATTTAATTATTTTCAAGGAACAAGCAAGCAACAAAAAAAAGAGAGAAGGAAAAAGAGAACGCTGTGTTGTAACTGTGTCCTTATCTGGTCGTTATACACATAGATTGGCGCAGCAGCGACAAATGCAATTATGTAAGTCAGGCAGGCAGCATAATCGATGAACGACCCTCGTTTGTCATTGATGAAGCTGCTGCGCCGCTGCTTCTTCTGCTTGTTGTTGTCATTCTGCTATTGCTTGGCTCTTCGCACTACATGTCGCCTGTATTATGCTTTTTTGCTAGCGCGCTCTGTGGTTACAGTTACACTCGTATCTAGATGATGTTACAATAATTAAATAAATGCCACGCTCCCCTTCTGTCTCGGTCTGGGTAATTTCAATTGAATCGCGTGCGACGTCCGCGTGACTCGAAGCCTGGGCTAATAAATATTTCATTTAATTCACGATTTTCACGCCTACCTTTGGCCTCCACATTCATATCGCTGTCGTCAGCTCATTGGTGTTGTTGTTGCCGCTGCTCGCGTTGAATGAAGTGAATTGTTACAAAACGTTTACACCATTTTTCTTCGTGCTCTTTGTCAGGGCTCTTTGCTGCAGTGCAAGTGTCGAAAGTGGTGGTGATGGCGCGGAGAAGGGGCAGGCATGGCTCAAAATGAGTTGACACTTTGCATGTCAGTGTAATTTTGAAATATTAATCACATGCTACACTGCAGCTCGACTGCTTGTTCCTCTTGTTCTCCTTCGTCTTTCTGTTTGCGATTGCGAACGCCAGCTGTCCCGCTCGCACTCCAAGGCATAACTATTGTTGCTCTGCATATTAGGTTTCATGCGAGCATAACACTTACACACACACACACACACCCGCAGCACACTGGCTGCATAATCAAATAGAAAATGTTGACTCCGGAGGCGAACTGAAGAGCAAATGGAAGTGCAAGAGAACCGGAGAGCTGAGTAGAGTGCTAGCGTAAAGCAATTAGTGTTGCATTTTATGGCCTTTAATGTGGTAATGGTTTCGGGTAATTAACAATTATGTCTAACTACAAATGCGACACGTTGCCGATTGCGTGAGCTCTGCCAGCTCTATTCCACACTCGCCCTCTCGCTCACCAATGCGAGATTATTACAAATTTTGCATATTTTGAAGTAGCTATTTGGTTGGCCAGTGCTGCTCGCACAGCAGAGCAAATTAGCCATTGCTGTGACTAAGTAAGTGGTTTTGCTTATTGTTCGAGCAGAGAGCCACATTAAAATTGCAGTTGCGAAAGTTGCGCATCTCGCTGCTGGCTGCCATTTGGCCATTTCAATGCCACGCCCCCAGATTAATTGCCCATGCAAATGTCGCGAGTGGCAAACGGAAAACTGCTGCAAGCTCAAGCAGCCTAATGAGCCATACAGCCAAAATAATAATTTACAACTTGCACTCGCGCGCAGCGCCGTTGGGTCAAATGTTCTCTTGACAAATCTGTGGAAATGCCGTCGGAAAGCAAAGTTATGTTCGCTCTTAATGTGCTCTCCATCAACTAAGCTTTTATATTGCTAAGAGAGTTGGGCGAAACAGCAAGAGAAGCTTTTCGATCAGTGTCAAGGGATCGAGCACTGCTTGCCTACAAGCAGCGCTGTGGCACTGCTTGCGAGAGGCTCTAAGCTGAGCTCATTTGTCAAACCGGTTTCTAAAATGCAATGAAATACGACAGATCTTGAGAAGAACAATAATGATATAGTAGTAGTGTTAATGTAGTCAAAAGTATAAGATCTATTTCCTTAATACAACGTCCAATTAAATTCCAAATTCAGCTGAAATCCTGATTTGCATGCGAAAATATGCCACCCCTAAAAGTATGCAAGCATTATTAAAGAGCAATTTATTGAAATTCCTTGCGATAAATTGTTAAAAAATTGGTAGAAAAAGAATGGTATAGCAAAGATTATGCTGCTGCGCCGCGTTGGCTATCAAAAATGCATTTATTGGCATGCAGTGCAAATGCATTAGGGGCAGCATGACGACCACATGGCCCGAACAGTGATGGCTATCAACGGGCCGGGCCGGGCCGACTGCGTTGCGAAACCGTCGACAAACGAGGCCGCTTGCGGTGAGCGTTTGCCCCCAAATGGAAAAGTCTATTAACGCACGCGAAACTGTTAATTTTGCTGATGCAATTTCGGCTCAATTTATTGTGCACCCACAAACACTGTGCAACAACAATAAAAGCTGAAATAATATGAGGAAACGAGTCTCGAGCGCACCAAAATTGAAAAGCCAAAGTACATAACAACAAACTGGCGTCGCCTCCCAGGCCCAGACACAGACACAGACACAGACCCCGAGCAGGGACAATGGCAGTGGCAGTGGCTGTTGCAGTTGCAGTGCCAAAGCTCGGCGCGAAAATCAATATAAATATGCTACGGCAACATGGCCATGATAGCCAGAGTGAGGGACGGGGGAGGCAGCATGACAATTTATGTGCATTTTGTATGCAGCACAGCTAAATAGACAAGGCTCGCAACCGGCAACCGGCAACTGGCAACTGCTAAATGGTAACTGGTAACTGGTAACTGGTAACTGGGACCTGGGTGCGTGCAGCGCCCCGCTCACAAATAGTTCCCTTTCTCGCTGGGCCAAGGACACAATGGCTGCCCCCACCTCTCCCTCTCTCTCTCTCGCAGCAGCAGCAGACACGTAACGATAAAACTTGAAAATGCTGTTAGCTACAAAATTTGTTGTCCGACTTTGTTGGCGTCCAATGCAGATTTTTCGGCACGCTACTAATTTGAGGCGCACAACCATTGAGTCAATATATGGCGCACACAATAAGCGAAAGAGCCCCCTCTCTCTCTCTCTCTCACTCTCTTTGTCTTTGGTGCGTGCAATTGCAAATTTATGCACTGCGATGTAAACAAGGCAAACATTTCCGACGTACGGACGGACGGGCGTGCAAAAAGAGCTGAAGCCGAAGCCGAAGCCGAAGCCGATGCTGATGCCGAAGTTGAAACCGAAAACGAAACCGCAATCGAAAACGAGGCTCACTGCCAAATACGCAATAAAGCAGCCCATTTGTGAATTATTTACAGCATACTTTCGGGCTGACGCTGCAATGCACATCGCACCCCACTCCACATTGCGCACTGCAACTGTAATTGCGACGACTGCTTGCTGACTTTGTTTGAGCGCGGCGGTCGCCGCCTGGGCAAAGCGGACAAACCTAATTACAGCTGCAGACAAGCAGTCACGCACACGCACACGCACACGTGCACGCGCACGCCGCCCTCGCACACACACACTTTGGTCGCTTTGTCAGTTCGTTTAGTGGCGCAAATTGCTGTCCATTGGGTTAGCTCGCGTTCTGCTCGATGCATTCTGTTGTAACTGTAACTGCAACTGTTACTCTAACTGTGCCGTTGGCCCAGACACCTCTGCTGGCAGGCCACATAACTTTGTCAGCCATTGCGACAACTGACTTTCCAACTCCGCTCACTGCGCCACGCCTCGCCTCAACTTCTGCTGCTGCAGTGCAACTGCTTGCCTGAGCACAGGGTATGCGAGGTTCATCAAGCAGCTTCAATTAACACCTAGACAAGTGTCAACGTGCCACTTTCAATTAACAAATTACGAAATCCCAAGTAACTTCGGCGAATTCGAGGTCAATTTCAAACACAAGTCAAAATGTATTGCAACATTTTAATACTTCATCAACATTGCATGTTGTTATTACCTACTATTATTTGCATAATTTATAAATATATTTTTAAAATGAACATTAGTTAATTAATTTATAGTTGCGTATATAAATACATAAATCATTTAAAAAATATTTTGTAAAATGTGAAATTGATTTTAATTTCAAATATTACCTTCATTTGCAGTGAAGTTTTTTGGTATACAAATTAAGACTATTTTAATGATTCATTATTCATTTTAAATTACCACTATTAATTTCTTTATTATGTAAGCACATATTGATAAAAATGCTTAATATAAGATGCATTGAACAAAATTGATGCCTTCAACATTCATTATTTTTATTAACTACGATTTATTAAGGTTTGCAAATTAATATAATAATTTTCAGCACATATTTTTAAAACTGCTTATAGATATATATAGAATTTAAAACATTCCATTGAGCGCTGTATATTCGCATTTACTAATGTTATTCGCTTTAGTTTAATTTAAATTATAGTCAAATCGTATTACAGGGTATCTTGCAGTGCACCTCAGCTACATAGGCCTCTGGCTGACTGTTGCAGTCAAGTGGACAGCGGCTGTGCACAAAAAAGACTTGAAAAAGTGCCGAAAAAAATGAAATGAAAGATACCGAAAAGCAGGAAGCACGTGGGGGCAAGAGGGGCGGAAAGGCCGAGGGGCAAGACGGCAAAATAATGTGCATTGCTGTTGTTGTTGCTGTTGCTGTTGCTGTCGCTGCTGCCAAACAACAGAACCCAAAAACCTATAACGTCAAATGTCGAACGTTGTCGAGCGTCGTCTTGTCCAGGCCTCCGTCTGTCCCTCCCTCCGTCCGTCCGTCCGTCCGTCCGTCCGTCCGTCCCCCCGTCTGTCTGTGCTGCTCGCTCCTTTTCAGGGGCAGCGGGGCAAGGCGAATGCGTCTGTTTTATTTTACTTTTGCATATTTTTTGGCGTGTTTCAACTACTGCGGCGCTGTCTCTACATTTTTCAAGTTGTCTGCGTTTGACGTGCACGGATGGGCGCTCCACTGCGTCCACATCGAAGTCGACTCAGTGCGGCAAGCACTGGAGGGGCGGCGGGGGTCTGCAATGTTGGCCTGCCCGTTGTGGCAGCAGCGGTGTTGGCGTCGGCTTCGACTTCAGCGTTGGCGTTGGCGTTGGCGTAGTTACAGCTCGCTCCCTTGGCTCGCAGCTCTATGTGCGGTTGTGGTTCGTTGCTTGGTTATCGCCCAACTTGCCACTACCCCCGCCCCTATCCCCACTCCCCTCTCCGGCACTCGCGCACATCGTGGGCGGCTTTGGGGCCGTGGCGCGACTTTAGTTCGTTTTTGGTGAGCCTGTTTTTTAGTGCCTTCCGTAACCATTAAATTTTACGTTTTTATTAGCGCGCAGCGCAGACCAACCCCTTCGCCAACCCACAGCCCCTCCCCCTCCCCCACCCCCACCGCTAACAACAATTTTTGAATATTTCCGTTGGCAGTTTTCGGTTTCGGCTTGTCTACAAAATGCAGTTTTGCATGCACTTTCGTTGCACAAACAGACAGACAGACAGACGGACAGACAGGCGGACGGACGGACGGACAGAGAGACGCAGCGCCGAAAGAAAAGCCAGACAATAATGAGAGCGAGATAAAAGGGCAAAAATTACGGGGGGAGGTGGGTGACAAGCAGTTCTGGCTGCTTTGCGCCATTCTGGCGGTATCAGTGTCTCAAATCGCTGGCCAAAGTTGTCGCGATTGGCGAAATTATCGTTAGACTTGCGAAGAGCAGCGGTGGGAAGCAGTGGACACAGTCGAACATGCTGTGCGCCAAGCAGTTCGAACATCGAACAAGGACGCTGTTGCAGTTGTGGGCGTTGTGTGGGCAGCGCGTGCCGGCAGGTTGCGCGCCAATAGAATCCACAAAAGCGCACGCGTTGCAGGGGCCATGGCAACGAACTCGAACCGCGTCGAACTCGAGCCAGCTGGCAAGCAGTCGAGTGGATACAGCTTGCCCCTGCAAGCAGTCGAGTGCAGCTCTTATACACCTTCGAAACTTCACTCGAAATTCGACTCAACTCGACTCGACTCAGAGTAGCTTAAGCTGCACAACTCATTTCGGCACAATTAACTCAAAATTTTGTTGCGAGAAAACCCGAGAAAGCGCAGACAGCGCCAGATCAGCCAGACCAGCCAGACCAGCCGACAGCAATAGCCAGCCCCAACCACAATCACAGCAACAGTCACAGCAACAGTCAACAATAGAGACAAAGACAGGAAAATGAATCTATTGCGCTGCCTGCGAAGGATGCTCACCGAGTTCTTCTACCAGCACTACCCGTTCATCTCGATCTGCTGCGCGTTCGTGAGCGTGCTGACCGCCTACCTGCAGTATGAGTGGAAGGTGCACAACTACGACCTCATGTCCTGGAAGCAGCTGAGCGAGGCGTGCTTCGCGACGACCACCACGGACATCGACTTCTTCCAGCTGTGCGTCCTACTCACCATCCTCTGCATCAATGTGATCTTCGTGGCGCTGATTGTGGCCGCCTACGTGCATCCGCTGGGTGGTGGCGGCGGCGTCGGCGGCGGCGTCGGCGTCGGGGGCGTGGTGGGCAGCGTCGTCGGCATCGGGGGGCAGCGCGACGCCGAGCTGACGCTGCTGGAGATCAAGGACCGCTTCTCGCGCTTCATCCTGCTGCGCCTGATCGCCCGCCTCGACCGCATCCAGGGCAAGATGTCCGCGAAGCGCAAGACTCTCAACCTGCATCAGTTCGCGCGCGCCCACCACAGCATGGTCAAGGCGGTGGCCGTCTTCCGCAAGGACGCGCGCAAGCTCCTGCTGCCCAACGAGTCCGAGATCATGCAGCCCATCGAGGACATCTACGGCGTCGCCGAAGACGAGGAGCGCGCCCTGCGCCGCGACGGCTACTACAAGCTGGCCATCGACATCACCGACGCCACCGTCAAGAGTCTCTTCAGCGCCCAGTGACGGCCCCTGGGACGGCTATTGCGACGGCTACTGCGACGGCGACGACGACGGCAGCCTCTGCGATTTCCAAAGAATAAACTCCACTAACTAAACTGCACTGCTTCGTCTCTTCTCGTCAACACAATCCCACTTTTCTTTGAACTGCTTGCTTCACTTCGAGCAGTTCAGCTGAGTGCATAAAGAGATCGAGTTAAATTTGCTGCAAGTTGCTTGGACTTTAAAGAATATCAATTGATTTATTTTAATTGCACTTATTTCTGTGTATTCCGTAATAGAATCCAAAGAAGACTTCTGCATTTGCTGCCATCTGGGAAACAAGCGCCTCCTCGCAGGATCAAATGTAACAATAAATTCTGAGTAGCTACAACTTGATTGCAAAGACTTATGTAACATTTAAGAAAAACATCTACAGAAATTCCCAGTATTACTAATTAAGAATAATTTTCTTTCATTTTGTATGCAATTCCTGCAAATCTATTACAAGCTTTACACAGTCAGTGCAGAGATTTAAGTATCGATAAGTTGAGCCAAAATTCTTTTGGTCAGCTTAAAATAAGCAGCACAGCAGTTAAGTGAGCAGTTTCAAGTTGTGCTCTACGCCAAGCAGTATTTAAAGCAAGCTGTGTATCGCTAGTTCGCTTGGTCCATAAGATCTCCAACGGACAGCTGCAAGTTGACTGCTTCGCCTCAGCTATTAAAGCAGCGCAAATGGGAGCTGGAAACGTCTGCCATCAGCTGCAGCGCTTGCAGTCCTCCTGCCACGCGCTTAGTTCTTTGGGCTGTCTTAAAGCCGTTTTATTGTTTCAATTGTTCTTGGCTGTTGTGCGGGCGCCTTTTGTTGCCGCTGCAGCCGCACTTCGACTTGCAGGCGCGCGCTTTTTATGGCCGCATTGTGTGGCACAACAGCAACAGCGACAACAACTGAGACAACAACTACAATTGTCGTTGTCAGCGAGCAACTAAAACGCCACGTCTGCAGCTCAACAACAATATCTAATGTTGTCTACAGGCGAAAATATTTTTGCAAGCGTCTTTTGCTCTTGCCACGCTTTGTTGCAACCAACCCCCCCCCCTCGCCCCTACTCCGGCTTTGTGCTGGCATCGTCGTTAGTTGTCTTTAAAATTAGCTAAAAGCCAAAATGTACTGTTGCCGTTGTCGTTCCCGTTGCAAACTTCAAAGCACTGCGCGCTTCGCTGCCGCCCAAAAAAGTAGGCAACAAAAATGGAGAAACAGAAAGAGAAATATAAAACACGCACTTTTGGCCACAGCACAGCTGTGTGCACAGAAATTTGTACGGAGTGCGCACAAAATGACTGCCTAATTTTCGTTAATGTGCCGTGTCCGTGTCCGTGTTCGTGTCTTTGTCCGTGTCTGTGTCCGAGTCCATGTCCCACGTCCGCGTCGTTTCAAGGCGCACTAGCGAAGGGTGTTCGCACATACTCGCGTCTCAGTCTCCGCCTACTTCGAGTGGCGGCTGAAAAATGTCGAACTGCATTAATTCATTTTCCAGGCGCTTTTTTGCCAAATACCCTGCAGCAATCAACAGACGTGAGACGGCGTTTCAACGAAGAAAAGATGTCAAGATTGCGCGTCATACAACTAGTTTAAGCAGTGCACTTGGTCTGATCAACAAGCAGTGCACTGCTTTTACTTGCAATAAACTTGAAGAGCTTCCTCAATTGGTAGCAGGAAAGATATATTTTCATAATAAACGATTACATTTAAGCGTTTTACAACTATAGCAATTTTCCACGCATAAGTTTTCAATTTAGATTTTATTGAATGTGACACTCTTTTATTGTGTAATGTTTTGTAACAAAATCGAATTAAAAAAAAAAAGAGTAATAATTACACGCCTGCAAAAAACAGATATTTTAATTATATATTACGAGTCCATAGCTTTAAAAGTCGTTTATACCATTGATTTGCGCAACAAAAAAAGCGAGCACTTCTTTTACAAGCACCACATTTTTTGCAGTTAATTAACTGTCTAATTATTGTTGCAGCCTTTTTGTGCTGCACGAGCCCCAAAGCCAAAGAGAGCAAAAAAGGAGAGTGTATAAGAGGGGTCCATCAACTAGCTGCAAGTGTTTAAATAAATTTCCAAAAACGAACGCAAGGCAACTCGCGTTGATCGAGCAGTTTTGTGAAGACAAGACAAAAACATCACAGACAACTTGGTGAGCAAAAAAAACAGGGTATTTGGGCGTCTGACTCGCCGTGGGGCGGACAATTCATACTTGTTTGGCTTGTTGTTGTGGTTGCTGGAAAAAGACATTAAGTAGATTATAGTCTGATTGCATATTTGCGGATATGCGCGCCATAAACACGTACGGACGTGCAGCAACCGCAACAAGCGAACAAACGAAACACGGCGCAAAAAATGAGCGCGAAAAGCGCGCAAAATAAAATGCGAAAAACACAGCACGCCGAGTGTGACTGTGTGTGTGAGTGTGTTTGTGGGTGCTGTGGATGCATACTTATGAAAGGAGGAACCTGTAAAACGTACGTGCATCTAACCGCAGACTAAATGACGCCGCCACTCTGCCCCCTCGCCTTCTCCCGCGCTCCCTGCCCGACTACTCTGCCGTTTTGCACCTTCACCTTCAGCATTGGCTTTGGCTTCGACTTCGACTTGCGCTGCAGACTTCCGCATTTTGTGCTGGAGCTGCAAGTTCCCAGTTCCCTGGTTGCCAGTTCATTTAGTGCCCTTGGCAAGCAACTAGCATTTCTTTAATCAAACTATCGTTTCTTGAATGAACTGCTAAAACAACTCACAACTCGCAGCTTATTGTTGTCTTCGTTGCCTCATAAATCTTGAACAGATGCTAAACTTTTATCTGCGTTTTAGGAAACAAATTGTCTCAGGCCTATAAATGTAGTGCAAATGCAAATAAATTTTGTATAAATATAAAAAAATACAAGTTTATTTAAGAGCTGCACTTAAATCAGCAACATTCGTGTTTGCTTTATATGCCAATTAGATTTGTATCCGCAGTTCAAATACATATTTTAATAAGTATGAAAACTAATAAAAATATGATAATATTATATATTTATTGTAAGCTTGTTATTCTTATTTCTTTAGTTTGGCATTCATTTATAAAATTGCTGCTGCTGTGGAAATATTGTGCTTTCGCCCGAGTCTTTTTAGCTGAACTCTGGCAGTTAGTTGCAACAATAAAATAAAGTTCAATTTGTAAACAAATGAAGTGCATGTTTTGGGTTTTGCGAACCAGTTCATAAACTGCCGCAACTCAACTCTGGAGCGTGAAACAAAACAACAGACAAGCGAATGTATCTCTGCCACACATGGAGTGCCATCTGCGTGTGTGTGTGTGCAGGTGTGTGTGTGTGTGAGTGTGTTTGCTAGCTGGTTGCGCCATAAACCCAAATAGCAGCTATTACTTTATCGCCCAGCAAATGCCACAAAATTGCAGCCAAAAGCTGCTGGCGGCGCTTTTCGGCCATTTTTCTGCGGGTGTGCGCTCGACTTGCACATGTGTATGTGTGTGTGTGTGTGTGTGTGAGGGTGCTAATGCTGTCAGGTAACGTGCGCCCTAAGCAATAAACAAATAATCATAAATAATGGAGCGAGCAACATTTTTAATAGGCCACGCTGTAAATTAGCTATTAATCGCTGTGTCATCAGGGACATCGTCCGCGGCAGGATGTGGGCGCGCCCAGGATGTGGCAGCATCTTGGGCAGCTGCTGCTGCTGCCGCTGCTGCTGCTGCTGCAATTAGGCTTATGCGGCGCATGCAAATGCCGTCGCGCAATTGGCAACATTAGCATACGGATAAGGATAGTGCTGGGGCACTTTGGCCTGGAATTGATTTGATTTGATTCAATTCGATTCGATTTAATGTGCAGCATAATTTGTGGGCCCGCACAGTCTTGGGGCTTAGCATATGCGCACGACTTCAATCAGCTATGTAAAATCTATGTAAAATATTTATATTGCACTGATGCATCGCCGGCCAAGGCAACAACTGTGTGTGCCTCAATGTGTTTCGGGACCAGGCAAATGTCATTTGCATAAACATGCACACAACCCGAGCGAGAGTCAGAGGGAGAAAGAGACAGAGAGAGAGAGAGAGAAAGGTATCTGGCAGCTAGAAGATACAAGTAGAAAGTCCTTAAAGCAACTTGTTATGACATTTTGATTATTTATTTAGACAAAAGAGTTGCAGTTGCCAGCCAGTGCTGCTGTCCCTGGCAAAATTAGTTTGTTTTTCGAGAGAAACCCTGAAATTATTATCAAATAAATAACAGCACAGATACGATACGCAGACTCCCAACAATTTGCACACAACACACAGCAATCTATAGCTCTGCCTGCCTGTCTGTCTGCCTGCCTGCCTGCTAGCTTGCAACTTAGTGGCACAAAAGCAGAAGCTGGACACGACTTCGACTGCAGTCGAGTTGCTGTTTGAGTTGGAGATCGAGGTTCGGGGCTGGCCAAACAGAATTGCTTGAGCTTCGAAATTGTGGCATAAGTAAAGTCCTGCCAAATAAATATGCAAAGTGCGTGTCGGAATGTGCTCGATTGTGTGCGTGTGTGTGCGTGCGAGTTTATCTAGCTGCCACCCACATTGCGTATACGTATTTTTCTGTGGTTTATGCATATGATTTTTGGCCAGCAGCGGCGAGTGGGAGGGGAAGACAATGCAATTGCGGTTAGCATAAATCACTTAAAATTTTGTGCCAAATAAATACAGAAAAAGCCACAAATTCTGGATTTGCATGCTTGAAAGCTATGCAAAAGTCACATGCGTCGTCTTGCGAGCTCCCAAATCAAAATAGATAGAAAAATGTGTGCGGCAAATGAAAATAAATATGTTTCAATCGTTATGCAAATGGACTGGCCGACTTTAAGCCCTACTACAGATGCCCAACATCTTAGTTCTTTAAGCAACGTTTTGCGGAGCGAAAGTGCAGCTTAAAGGCAAATGAAAAACTTTTGGCATGCAACGCACACAATGGTCCCGAAGAGCGAGAGAGCGAGCTGAATGGCAATGTGTCGTATACGCAACGCAAAACTTAGCCAGGCGTAAATGGATACATCTTGGCTATAAGTGCATGCCACACACACACACACACACACACACACTCACACACACACGCAGACGCAGCAGACAAAACATGATAACAATTAAAACTTTGTACACTTGGCGTATTTACATTATTCATGTTGGTGTTGGATTCTCCTGTCACATTCGTAATCGTTGTTGCCTTTGTCTCTGCTCCGTCCTCGTCTATTTTTCATTTCACCAGCACTCGTAATATGCATGTGTTCGCATCATTGTTGTGCTTCAGCTTCAGCCCAGTTTGTTGCTAAACAAATATCCGGTTTGAGCAAAAGACATCCACACTCAGACAGACAGAGAGAGAGAGAGTGAGAAAGGGGGGGGGGGGGAGCAAGAGCGTGTCGCTTAATAACATTTTAAAATAAATGCTTTATTTATGGCCAAAGGTAATTACGACGCCCCACTTCGGCTCAGTCCAGCAGAGAACATTTCGCACATGATATATGAAACCATAATTACATTAATTAAGCAAATATTTTTACGCAGCAAAGTTGCTTCCGTTGTTGTTGGTGGCACGACTGCTGCTGCAGGTCAGCACATTGATTGAGCATATTTATTAAATGGCTGTTATTGCCCTCATTGTTGCAACAACAACAACAACAGCAACAGCAACAGCAGCTCTCAATAAATTGATGCATTTTAATTATCATTTATGACGCCATCCTTATCACATGCTAATGGGCGCCACAGCACGTGGCAAGTGCGAGCGGGGTGGATACACACTCGCGGGGGTCACCTTCAGGTCGTTTTCACAGATCTGTTTGCCAATTCCATTATCAGTTGCATCCATTCTCAACTCAAATATTGTACGCTATACCGAAAAGTATTGTATTATTCACGAAAGCAGAAGTAGTCGGATTTGCGCTCAATTTGCTCGTTGTGTGGTATGCACATATATCGAAGTTACACTGTAACCAGAGTAACACTTAATACTTAAGCAGCAACTCTCTCGCATTGACAATTTCATATATTACCAAAACAAGAAACAAAACAAGTGCACTGAAATGATGATGTCACTTGAACTGCAGCCGGCACATCAAAAGCCGCATCAGCGCCATAAACGCACGCCACTGACCGCTGTCTGTCACCGGTAAGAAATCGGAACAAAAATTACTCTGAAGCAAACCATCGCTTGTGGCTCCAAACCAACAACATCCCAACGTTTTCACCTTTCACATTACATCACGGTCCCAAAGTAGACACTTGCGCATTATTTATTTCTTAGCGTTTCTGCGCTCTATTTTGCACGTGATAGACGCAGGCCACGCACCGCTGTGTATTATAAAACACAGTCGGACATCCTCTCTCACAAAAGTAGACATATAGTTGAATTTGCGTATTATTTATCTCTTAGCGTTTCTGCGCTCTATTTGCTGGTCATAGACGCAGGCCACTCACCGCTGCATATGACAGACGTCAACGGAAGAAAACAATCGGAAAAAAAAACTCCTCTCTCAAAAAAGCATTTTAGCTGCATTTGTGCATTACGTGTATGTAATGTATGTAGCGTAATTCGTGCAGCTGCAAAGTTGAATCTCAATTTTGAATAACTGTTCAAATAGCTGAAATTTAACAAGACAACGTTAAACAAAAGCGATATCAATTATCTAATATTTATTTATTCAATGTACAAAAAATTGCAATTTTAAGTGTTATTCAATGAAATACAATTCCCAAATAGAATAAATAGCTAATGAAAACATTGCATTTTGAACTTTTCTTAAATGCCTGCTAAAGTAAGAGTTATTCGCAATTAAAAATCTACTTGTCTGCTGCACGAAATATGCTGTGAGTCAGTGTGATTGCAGAACTCTTCTATCGTGTGCTTAGCCCAGACTCCAGACTCCAGGCTGAAATCGAACAAGATCCAATGAATTCAAAGAAACAATAAAATACATATTTAGCTGAAGGTCATGTTTAAGATTTTGCTGTGGCTGTGTAGAATGACAGTATAAAGCTATTGGGCGTGCTTTTCTTATCAGAAGTCGAAGCACACATGTGCTTCGTGCTAAGATATGCAAAATGCGTAAAGTGTGTATGTATATTGCATCATTATACTTGTAGAGTCAGTCGACAAGGCGATATAGAAACATAGATCAACTTGTCAAACGCTGCTGATTCAAAACACACACAGGAGTGTATAATAAACAAACTTCTCATTTTTCCCAATGGAATAAAGAATAAAAGTTTTGTTTATTCTAGTAAGTTTCACTTTTTATAAGTGCATAACTTGTTTGCAACACAATGCCCCTTCACTATACCCTATGCTATAAGCGTTAAATTGCTTTCCAACTCAAAAACTGTATGAATGCGCAGCATTAACAGTAGAAATGTCTTGATAAGCATACTCAAAAAGCAACCACTTGTGTTTAGTCTGCATTCTTTGCAGGAAAAACATCTAGACTACAATTTGTTTCTTAGCTTCATTTCAATTTCTATGCGTCAATGGTTAATAGAGTATCCGATAGTCGCGCCAGTCCCATTCACAGCCGCCACACCCACTCTTAACTGAATCAATGTGCATATCAGAAGTAATAAACCATATCTCGTTCGTAAGCAAGTTAATTCAATTGAACATTTTATTTGTGGCAGTCGGTTTGCGTTTCCGAGAAAGTCAAGCATCGATTCACAAAGCAAACAACTTGATACTCATATTTGAACTACTGCGTGCAACCAAACGAAATGCATTTTGCAACTTTGTGGCGACAGCGAACCTGTAAAACCAAAACAAAGAAATTAGTCATATGCGTTAGTTCGAATGACAAAAAGTCACAAAACTCACAAGACAATGTTAGGACGGATGGCTCATGAGCCAAACAACAACCACAACGACAAAGCACAAAACCACCGCGTTGACAGCGACGACGAGACAGCAATTCTCCTTTATGGTCGTCATGGTTTTCAGTCCGATGATGAACGGCGAATGAGCGGTAAATGCAACTGAGATCAACCGATCGGTACCAACCAGCAAGCAGCCAGCAATGAGGTGACTTCGATTGCCGCCATCAATCAAATCTGCAACGAGGTGAATTACTCAAAGCTGCAACGAGGTGAATTTTTAACAAAGTGCTCAAGTTCGAGATGAGTTTGGTGTTCACACTGTGACAGTGCTTAAGTTGAAGGCGAGTTCGGTTTGCCGAGTCGGTTTTCTGTAGTCGCCTGCTCGCCATGTCGCTCAATGCAAATCGAAAAGGAGTGTTCAAAAATATTACCAAGTGGTTTTAGAAAAGGGACAGCATGCATATCTGCCACAATTTGCCGGTTGTGTGCTGCGAAGAATAGCTTTTCAGATCCAATTGAATGCTGAATGCATCAAACGGCGCACAGTTCAAAGCTTTCGACGTCGGCACAATGCCGGCCATCACGTCCTCCAACAGATTGCGCACCGTCACCGGCGCCAGAATGACGAATTTGAGTTCGAGGCGTGTTCGGCGAGTTAAGGGTCGCCTTGTAATGCCCAAGTTATACGCCATGTCGCCAATGGTAATGGTGTGACTGCAGTGGAGGAAGCAACATTCAAATCAATGGGGGCCACACGGGCAATCGATCGAGGATCGAGGCAAGATGATCACCTGTTCGCCATGTCGGACATGTCGTAGACCAAGAGCTCTGCGACAAGCGTTGACAGGTCATTCAGTTTGTCCACTTCACTGGGGTCCTGCGTCAGCCAGTTTGTGTTCGAGCCGGCTATATGAATGCCCCAGATCTCAATGTGCAACTGCCAGTGCATCAGGTTCATTCTCGATTCGATCAGATGAAATTCACGAAATTGCTGCAGAGACCACAAGTTGCTCAGTGCACAAGTGTCAAGTGGCAAGTGGCAAGTGGCAAGTGCCAAGTGCTGTGGCCAGCAGGTAACACTCACACGGAACAGATTCAGCAGCGTCACCATGTTCAGCAATCGCAGATGATGCAGCCGCATCCGGTCGGCAGCATTGCAGGGCCAATCCTCTGGCACCGACTCGCGCTCAAGGTGCGTGTAGAAGTTATGCAGGAAGCGTTGCATACTCCAGATATTCACTCTATCGTACTTGTTAGTGAACAGATCCGACACGGTTCGAGCCAAGCTCTGCAGGTGGCCGGCAGACACATAATAGTTGCAAGCATTATGCGTAATCTGCAAAAAGAATTTTCAATTAGCCAAGACGACTTTAATTTGCAGAACACAGACCTTCACAATGTTGAGCTCCATGGTGGAGCTGATGTTGTTGGGTTCCCGCGTCTTAACGTTGAACTGATAGTGCAGCAAGCTCTTGTACTCGTGCAGCATGTATTCGATGTGCTCGGCGTTCAGCTCGGGCGAGGCATCGGCCAGTAAGTGTCGAGACCTCACGTCCAGTTTGCTGAAGATCAGACGCATTGGTCCCGAAGGCAGATCCGTCAGACGCATCATTATCGCCCTCGACTGGCGCAACTGCAAGCGGGTGCGTTTCGCAACGGGTTCGTAGAAGTCAAGCAAGTTGCGTTTCATTTTAGCTTAATATTACTGGTACACTGGTAGTAGTGGTAATTGCAAAGTTGTAGATTAAAAAAGTCTATAGAAAATATATATAAATATTTTTTGTGGTTTTCTGTTGAGCGTTTTGAGTAATTCGAATGCCCAATTGTTGTGAACTTTGAAACGAAAATTTATTCAATGAGCTCATCGCCTACTTCAAATACTAGAGCTAGAAAAACTTGTAATCGAATTTGACAATAAATTGATCGAAGAAGTGCCGTTAATATAATACATTTTTAGTAAATATGGTATATATGTTTAGATACATTCATATATTGTTCAAAATTGCTTTTCATAATTTGTTAAACAAATGCCCATAGTAAATATTTGGTTGCAACTCGTTACGCTAATTATAATATAGTCTCTATTACGTTATGTATACAATATTGTAATAATTGCGATAAACATCTCAATTATTGCAAAGTAGAGCACCTTAAATCGATAAAATATTGATTCATTCATTGAGTATAAGTTCTATACACCGTCCTTATACACTACGTTATATATTCATTACAAAAAGGCCTGCAAATTGGTCAGAGTTGTCGGAGTGCTAGATCGAGATTGAGCATTGAGTTGTTGTGAGTTTACTTTGATTCTGGCTTCAACAGAAGTGCATAAAAATGACAAAACAAAAGCAAAGAGTTGAATTGAGCAATGAGTTTCTTCAATACGCGAGCATAGATCAACTATGCCAAAAACGGGTGGACAATACAACTCCGTTGATAATACTAAAATACACAATGAAAATACTTGAACGAAACTCAAATCGATACGAACAAGTGACAAATTTGAATCGCAGATGCGATTACAACTTAACAGAACAAATAAATGAATAAATTGTTGAATTTAAGTACACGCTGATGTGTTAAGCTGTCAGCGCACAAACGAAACGGGAAAGGCTAATGCTCTATGGATGACAAGGACAAGTACTAGAGTGTACTAGGTATATATATATATACTCATATAAGTTAACATTACATGCACATCATGTACATGCACATACACACATACTGTTATGTTATGAATAATAATATTGTGACTTAAATACTATGCAAATAACCAAATGTCTAAGTCCGGGATGCGCCTTAGGGCTTGTCAAAGCCAGCGAAGTCCGAGGCCTCCGACTCATCGTCATCCCGCTCGACGCCGATGCAGTGGATGCCAGTTCGCAGCATGGGCGTGCCCTTGCCCTTGCCCAGGACTCGGGCAGAAATGAGCAGCTGCAACACCTCCTTGGCATTGTTCGAGTTGACGATGTGCAGCGTTTCGCGCAGCAATTTCTCCTTGTAGGCAAAGAACTCGATCTTCATCTCGTAGAAGTCGTGCTCGTCGTGCTTGGTGCCCGTGAACTCGGTGATGCGACAGTGCAGATTCGGTGTGGCACTCACAACCGGCTCGAATTTGGTGTCGGGCGTGCCCGTGTTGTTGAACAGCGTCACCGGCAAGTTCAGATCGATCAGGTAGCGATGGTTGATCTGCAGAAAGCCCAGACTAATCGCGATTGTGTCGCCCGACCTTTGATATGTCACACAGCTGTCGGAGCCAAAGTCATCAGTCTTCAGGGTCGCCGCATCGAAGTGCACGTGGTGATCTGCAAGTTCAAAAAGGCAATCTATTTAATATTTCCTCGTGACAATTCTCGAAGAAATGGTATCAAAAGAAAATAGCATAGAAGGGAAATAGGAAGTATAAATTTCCATTAATCTAAGCAACATTGTGGGGAATGCTACTCCTTTTAGGTGCAACATAATACCCGAAAACTAAACTAAATGATTGTCATGAAGAATTACCCATCAAAAGTAGTTTTAACTACATTCAAACTGAAATTAGTTTCTCATATTCAATTAGGTCGAAAAGTTTATAGAGCTAAGAAGAAAACAGTTGTAGTGTTTTGTTTTGAAGAGATTGCGTCAGCCAGCATTAGTCTAATGACAGAAAGTGCTAAGCAAAACAGCTGAAATAGTTAACACCTGCTTGTGTTGTCTAGTGTAGCGCCACATGCGCACAACAAGCGCGCGCGTCGTTTGTTGCCTGGCAACTAGTTGCATCTTCTGGCGTGCGGCAAAGCAAGGCCACTTTTGTAATTTGCATATTTGCCAATGGCAAACACAATTAATTAGAATTAGTGGCCAAATCAATGGCAGGTAAGCCGCAGAAAAGAGTATTTCGAGTATTCCCCCGCGTTCCCCACTCTCTGCCGCATATGCCGCACTATCGAGCCCAGTAGATAAACAAACAAACAGAAGCCACGGCGAGGTAAACAGTTGCCACTGCGCTCGGCAATTAAGTAAACTTCCACCATAAAGTCAACGACTGCGACTATGAAGCTGACGATGATTATGATGTGAGGCAGGAGGAAGAACAACTGTGCTCGTGATGATGATGATGATGACGACGTCGAGGAAATTGCGTGTAAGCGCGTAATTAAACGCGTCCACGAGCAGCGTCTGGGGGGAGTAGGGGCGAGTAGGGAAGGCAGGTCTTGCGCTCTGTAGTCGAATTGGGATTCGTTTGCTTGTGGTCCAAGGCCAACGCTGTGGGCCAGGTTACTCGTAGCTCAAATTGCATTAGAATTGGGTCAATTGGGACCAGAGCGTGCAGTCAGTGCTGCGACTTGTGATTTGTCGTTGATTAAAACACAGGGAATTCAATTCAGAGGGCCAACAAAATATGAATGGGCTGCTGGCATTCATAATTGAAGAGCACATGCAACCATGCGAGCGTTGGAGTGCTATAAATACGCCCCCCTTTCGAATTAGCAATCACATTTTACAATGCGCTAAACGTTGGCATGAGACCCGAGCAAGTCACACCAGTAAAACGACTAGTTTTACAATCCAATTAGCATGTTTGGTTCCGAATCTGTTGTGAAGTTCGCGCCATATTCACACACAAGTTCATTGCTTGCCATGATATGCCAGATCCCGTAGGACGGGAAGTCGCGATTGCCAAATAGAATGGGCAAATGATCGCTCGTCAGACGGCGGAATTCGTATCCCCTCCCGACGGCTATAAATAGCAGTTCTAGTGTTGGCAATACGAAAGCACGATGACCAATAGCAAACAGGGCGCAAGTTTAGTTCAACTTGCAACAAAATGTCAAAATAACTCTGCACAGTTTATGCCATGAAAGTGTCGCGAAAGTGTATTTGCCGCAGATTAGATAAGCACACAACTAGGCGTGTTTATTTGCCAAAGATTAGCTGAAAAGAAAACCAAATAAATAATGCGCAACAACTCAAAATAAAGCTAAATTTCAATTCAAATATAACAGTCAAGAGTTTAAGTTCCAGCCTTTAGTAGCGTCAAATCGAGCATCAGCCATAATGTGGAATTAATGTAGTAGTTCTATGTGTGTTTGATCAACCCACTTGGCTCAACGATTCTCAAGATTTGCAAAATCTTATGCTTCGCAGAGCGTGAAATAGCTAAACGTGACAAGTGCATGGCATAAACACTTGTGCCACATAAGTGCCTGTGTATTTATATGATATTTCCTTTGTTTCTCAATATATCGTACACAAAGTAGAATATCTATATATATATATGCATGCATATAGGTATTTATATTGATATTTCGCTGTGCTGTCGCTTCTTTAGCAGACTGAAGAATGTCTGCGCAACGCTTCTGTTCTTTTGGCTCTTCGCCCGCTCACCGAAGACGTCACGAGTAGTCATAAATGTCTGAGCGTGAATGTGACTGTGAGTGTGTGAGTGTAGTTCGTTTTATGGTTCGCCGGATTGAGATTTATTTGCGTTTAATGTGTGTTTAATTTGTGCAGTTGTTTAGAGGAAAAAAGCAAGCGCGCATTGCGACACCATGCGCAATTTTACAAAATTTGTTCGTGTGCCTCAACGTTGCCATTTTCCCAATTTTCTGCTGCCTAATGTAAAATTGAAGCGATTTCCGCAGCCCTGAAATTTGTTGTGCATGCAAACAATTTATTGTAATCCAACAAAATCTGCTTAAAACGCGACTTGACTCAACACAAAGAACAGTCAACAACACTGCTGGCTAAATATAAAGATGGACCCCCCCCCGCGACCACTCCTCCCCCACTCGCTTGGATTGCGCATTTAATGCGAATTCGCGCTACCGTAGCTCAAGTGTCGCAGGGGAGGCACTTTTCTTGTCTTTGCTTCTTTTTCGCTGTTTCGCCTTTTTGCGTGATTTATAAATGAAAATTCGCTGGAAAGTCACGCTCTGTGTGACTCTCCCAATCAGCGCTGATCGAATCATAAATGACAGTCCCATTGCTATTGACCCAAAACAATCGACGAAAACTTGCTCGACTCTGATTTCTGTGCCTCTCTCTCACTCTCTCGCCTCTTTTGCTTGAGCTGATCAATTGATTGACTTTGGCCGTTGCCACAAAATATTTTCAATTGGTTTGTTATGTGGTCTATTTATCTACACATACGTACATACATTAATTAACATCCAGCGCGCTGCAGGGGCAACGAGACGTTATCCATCTGCTATTTGGGCAGCCATATCCCAGTGTCGCAGTACAGTGAAACCTTCGCTCGTTACGCTCTGCTGTCAGCTCCCACTATGACGTACGAGCTGCGCCCTCTCTCTCTCGCTCTCTCTCTGGGTCTCTTGACAATCACATGTTGTTCATCTGATACGTTACTTTGTTGTGGCGAAAGATGCGACAGGGTGGGGGAGGGGCGGTGAGAGGGAATCTATTCGCTAACAATGCGACGGGGGGCACGTATTTAATTTGATTGTTCGAGCTTATTTCAATATTCCCGGACAATAAATAAACAGCAACAATTGGGCACGAATTGAATAAATAAATTTTACTTAAGTGCCAGCGACTACAACATTTATTCAGCATTTTCCGCAATTAAACTTAAACTGGCTTACACAACAGCTGCAGGGTGGTCGCTCAGTTCAAGACCAGGCTTTATGTTGTTAACATTAACGCTTCCCATTAATGTTAACACATAAGGCTTTAATTAGCGAGTTATAAACTGTTTTGCTTACATATCAAGATGTTTCTTAGAGACAAACAGCAAACTCTCGCTTTCAGAACTTTATTGAACTTGAAGCTCTCTTCAACTCACAGCACAAATCCAAATCACAAAATTTGTATGAGAATACTTTAGCATACTTGAATAAATGAACTTTTACTACATTGTCAAAGCATTTACCGTCGTCTAAATACGTATTTTAAGTATATTTCTCCACACAGTACTTTATGAATAATGAAAAGATTTTTAACTTGCTGTCATGTCATTGTCACCCGAGAGTATTAAAAATGCATTTCCTTTGCTATTCACTTCTAAGAAAGTGCTTTGAAATTAATCAATTTATCAATATTATAAACGCAACTTCTGCAACTTCTTTACAATGTTTTCGTTGTTTAAGTGCCAGCTATAAATCGGATGAAATTTCTAGTATTCTCTATGGAGATTCTGGTGTATTCATGCTCGCTTTTAAGTGGAATGGCCTAGCTTGTTGTTTCGCATGCTGCAGTCGAATTTCATTTTTCGACAGACTGTGATGTCATTTGGATGGGGCAATAGACAAGATGTATAGTATTGTGAGCGGCCAATATTTGTGCTACTCGTCGTCGGCCGGCCCCCAATAGAGGACACACGTTCGGTCGACCGCAAAAAGTTGCCACAAAAATGCATAACAGAGCGTGTGTTTGGAAATCAAAGCAATTGTTGAGGTGTTGCGGGACATCTATCAATCAGACACCCTCGGAAGCAGATGCCAGTTACAATACGTTTGTGACAAGGGTGGCCCCCAACGGGGAGGGGAGAGGAGGCAGCCCATGTAACGCGGCCAGCTGCAGCAGCCGTTACAATAAAAACGTGCCACTATAAATAGAGAGAAACAACAACTGGCTGCATGCAAATGTGAATGCTTGCCTTGGGGATGTGTGTTCTCCTATCTGTGGTCGAGCAACAATAAAACATTTGTTGACAGCGTCGCATTGTGCAATTTAATTAAGAATAAAAAAAAGCCACAACGGCGCCAGTTCAGTGAGACCGAGCAGGCGTCTCAGGTGGCAAATGAAAGCGATAATTGCCCCGATCAGATTGCTAACTAACCCCACAATACACACTCAGACAACTCTACTCCTACCTGTTTCACATGTTCTTATGTTATCTACAACGGTTTCCATTTCTCACGACGATGACAATTTGTTAAATTGATAATTATTTGTTGTTGTTCTCAACTTTTTTCGCATTTGTTTTCTTTCTCGCTCACTAACAGTTTATTGCCTGCAATTCATTACTGCCATAAATAAAGCGATATATTAATAGCATTACTAATAGAAACGCCAACTAAGCTGAGGCGACATTTGGGCAGTCAAGTTAAGCTACGAAAATAATTGAAAAAGGGCATCATAAAGTTGTGCTAATATATGATTACCCTATTTTATATTCACATTCTCAATTGGCGAAAATATTTTGCAGGCAATCTCATTAACACTAAACTCTGATTGTGAAAACATTTAAAGTGCACCTGTTTGCAGTCTACAATTATTATAAAAATATATGTGTTTTAAAGAATTCCAAATTTGTTTTAAATTGTTTATTTTCATTTCAATTCAATCTAATCATTGCTCAGAATTTACTGTGAATGATGGATCAATTATGGCATTATTAATTCGTAGTTTTCTTCTCTATTATCATTATAAATATATTGTTAAATGAAGTAATGAAATAGTAGTACTTTATATTAATTAATTGGACATATTTAACTGCAGATGGAACTTTCTATTCTTCGAAAAGAAAAGCAACAATAATTGCAACTATTTTTATAAACTTATCATCCAATCTTGACTATTTAATCCGCTAACAGCTTAATATATCACGCTACATAAAGATGTATCGGCAAAAAATAGTCAAAGAGTATTTGATATTCTTAGTAAATTATCTATTTTTGCAGTTATTTCATACATTCTTGTTAACAATATTTTGATGAAGTGTTTGCAGACAGCTTTGCTAAAGTTTGATAAGCACCACAAGGCGAGGGGGGGTGGAGGTTATGATAAGCGTACAGCAAATGTTACGGCCTTGTGATTTAATTGGACAGCAGCGCCCCCCGGTAGCGCCACCACAACCCCCAACCCAAAACCCGGACATGCAGAGACAAGTCCGGTTGTCGTTGGCGGTATAGACACACATGCACACACACACACGCTGAGAGACATAGTTGCACATATTGAAAATTGGCTTAAACTTGACCATGAACAAATATTATTTTTAATGTTACGTGCGGTGGAGGGGAGGGTAGAGGTGGGGGCAGCAAAACAAGACAAGGCCAGCGGCAACTGCTACCACAACAAAGTGTGGGAACGAGATGGACTGTCGATACTTTGATTTCTTCCTGTGGCCACCGAAGCAAATCAGAATACATAACAACAATAACGACAACAGCAAGCATAGCAAGAAAAAACTGTCAAGGCGACCGTCACAAGGAGGAAATATAACAAATTCCCCAACTCACACAGCAAAGCGCGCGCACATCTCAAAATGAAATTAAGTTTTGCTTTTTGCCGGCACTTCGCACTGCGACAGCGTTATGATGAAATGGGAAGGGAGAAATCGAAGGTAAACAAAAAATTCAATTACCTGGCGGTTGCTCGACGGCTTCGCTAGCGCAGTCAGTCATTTTGGCGGTTGTGTATGTAAATGCAAATCGTTGATTGTCTAATACAAAATGTTTCTTCTCACGCAATTTGTAGTTTATAAACACGTTGATTATTATCCGCAATAATAATTTCTTTAATTGCCAGCAACTCAGACGCGAGCGCAAACGACGCCAAACAATAGAGTAAACTAATGTAGTGTGCCCAGTCGATGTGAGTGCAGGAAAGCCACACACCAAGTCGCGTATTAAAAGTGTTATTTTTGGTCGAAAAATACTAACAATATTCTGGACGGTGGTGCAATTGTTTGCTGCATTTTTTAATGCGTATATTTGCCTTATTTGTGGCAGAAATTTATGTAGCAGCATTTTTAATCAAGCGAATGAAAGCGAACTTAGGTTATATCTAATGTTTGATAATTAAAACTCAAGTGGCCCGCAACATATCGATATTTTGATAGGCAACATCTGATTACGTATAACTTTACGTCATTCTACATTTTCGATATCTAATTGGTTTTTATCGAATACTCAGAGCTGCCAGACTTTTGTGTGCGCGCAGAGTTGCATCGATTGTTGTTCATCGAGAGTCGCAAAATGGTGGCTTCTGCTATACGCGGAGAAATTTTGTTGTACCATTAAGAACAGAAAAAACACGCATTTGTGGTAATAAAATATAGTGAATTTATAGTGTAAAACATTAGGGAGCCCCTGCTGTTGGAATACGCGTGTGGAAGTGTGCACAAATTGCGTTTTTTGTGGGAAGACAGCGAAAATATTTCTGAACTCTTCTCCGCAGGCAGCAATAAAAAACGCAAAGCAAGCAAGCGAAGTGCGTGAGTGTTAGTGCTAGTGATTGTGTGCGTGCGTGTGTGCTGTGTGTGTGTGTGTAAGTGTTTGTGCATGTGTACGGCGAGAGTGTGCGTGTGTGTGTGTGCGCAAAGTGTATGCAAAAAAGAAGAAGACGAAACAGAAGAGCATTAAAAAACGTATTGTTGCCCACTAATACTGACAACTTTTACGCGGCGCACACACAACGAGCCGAAGCAGCAGCAGCAACAACAACAACCAGCTAAGAAAACCAACAACAACATTAGTAGCAGCATCAGCAGCAACGACGACGAAAGAAAATTTACAAGTCTCGCTCGCAAATGTAAGCAACAACAACTACAACAAGTGTGCAAAAATTAATTATTATTTAAGTGTGTCACTAATTTCATTTGAGGCGTCCGAGTCGCAGTCGACGTCGACGCAAACGTCACCGTCGTCGTCGTAATGCGCAGCGTAGAAATCATTAAAATTTATTAGTGAAAAACGTATGAAAGCAGCGTCGCTGTCGCAGTCAACGACGGCGTCGGCGCTGCAACTGTGTTTGCACACAAAGCAAGGCGAAGTGAAAAAGCTGAAGCTAAAGCGAAGACGGCAGACGACGAACGACTTAGAGTTGGACAGAGGAGGAAGAGGGATTTCTATTATGAACTTTTTTTGGGGTAGAACAATACAAAACGGGCGACAGAAGACGGCAACACGACTCACAGGCTCAACAAATTTTGTGCTAAAAAGGAATCGCAAGCAAAGCGCAGCAGCAGCACCAACAACAACAACAACATCAGTAGAAGCGTCACCCACCACCAACGGGATGGCCACCCCCTGAATATCGTGAATGCCCTCAACGTCAACACTCCCCCTCTCGCTCACTCTCGCACGCTCGCTAATGCTGCTGTTGCGCTGCTGCTGCTGCTGCAGCAGCTACTTCGACTGCCGCTCGTGCTTTGCGTTTGCTTTTGCTTTGTTGCTTTTTCGCTGACGTTGGCTGAAAAGAAAAGAAAGATTGTCGTTGTTGTTGATGTTGTATTTTGTGTGACGCGCCTCGCGCCTTTTTTATATTTTTGCATTTGTGTTTCTTTGCGTCTCTTTTTGTTTTTTATTTTGGTAATCCGCTGCTCGGACAGCTTCTGCTACTGCTACTTCTTGTTCATAATCAACATTTCGGCTCTCTCTTCTCACCTACGTCATCTCTTCGTTTCCAGCTGTGCAGCTTGTGCAAATTAACCAAAATATACATTTCCGGCTGCCCAAATCATCCCCCTGCTCTTTCTCTCCCCTCCGCCCACGTTCAAACTCTCCGTGCATTAAGCAAGCAGCAGGAGAAACCAAGAACAACAACAGTAAGAACATCATAGAATTACGTCGTAGTTAACGCCTCAGCATCAGAAACACCAACAACACCATCGCGCAACGGGACCAGCAACGGGATCGCAGTAAGACAACGTCAACGATAACCGGCCCTAGTGGGAGTTAGAGTGAGAGGCATAGCCAACAGCCCAGCACACTCTCACAGACACATTTACATTGGATTCATGGTGAGTTTTGCTGTTGTTGCTGCTGCTGTCCCTACGAACAGCTGTTCAACTAGGCACATATTTAATTATTTGTTTGCTTAACACACACACACATACAAATTCGATACTTGGTCGCCGGCTCATGTGTCATTTTCTGGCATTGGGGGAAGGGTCACACTGCCATCCCAGATCCTTCCCTCTTCCTCTGTTTCGGTTCAGGGCCAAAACTATTGAACTCACTGTGTGCGTGTGCTCTTATTGGTGTGTACGGGGGGACAGCCCGCTGTGATAGACAAGCAAATTGCCAGGCTCACTCACGACTGCATCATAAACTAATTAGGTAAAGTGCTTCAAGTGCACACACACACACACACACTCTCGCGCGTAGTTTATGTGATTTGGAAATGTTTCATTTTATCATAAACTCTAGAAGATGGAGCACTTGCAGTATGTTTATAGAACACTTTGACATGTGTGGCAACTCTAGCATAAATTTTGCTGTTTTTCTCATTCAGTTACTGAGTCAGTAGTTCAAGTTCAGTTCGACAGTGATTCCAGTTCACAACGGTGAATTAAAAGCACACACTCATAGTTACACCTTGCAGCATGTTGTGTATTCAAGTTGTTAAAATGTTGCATGTTCGATTCAAGTCGCAGAGCTGTCAGACCGTAACATCTACAAGCTGTCAATTAGTTAGCTTACTGTCGCTGATTAATTGCTGAATGCTCGATAACTTCGTGTAAGCCACATATAAAAAAAATTGCATACTAATCTATTTATTCGCGCGTTCTCCAATAGACTCAATTGCTTCTCAAGTGTTTTGTAGACCCATTAATATTAATAATATATTGATGCAATTATTACTTTGTCTAGGAGAAATTATGACTATTAAATCGCGAATACCTCCGGGAATGAAGTAAGATTTATGGAATCAGTTGATTTCAATACGGAATATTTTATTATTGCCTTCAGAACTTTTTTAATATGTATAAACTTTAAATAATTAAAAGTGCTTCCTGTATTTGAGTGCCCTTGTACCTTGACTGCTAAATATTTTATAGCCCCTAACGAGTATTATCAAATATGAATCAATATTTCAATTATAGCTGGTCTATTTAATACATGTACTTCTTCACTTGTAGATAACAAACGTTATTGCACCTTTTATTGTTTTTAGGAAGTACTTTTCAATTATTCCAGCGGATGCTATTAGTCAACTTTGTGCGAAAACATTAGCAGCATTATCTTATCTAAAGTCGTGCTGTCATTTCGTGTAGTTTTCCTTTAAAATGTGTGTCTTTAAAATGCTCTTATTATACTATTTATTTTGATATAATCCACGTAGCATGAGACACATTAAGCTTGCTGTTGCTCCTGCTTGCCACATAATATTATATCTGTATACCACATCCGCCACATAGTGAAGCCAAGTGTTTGAAATTGTGAGTTAGTTCCATGGAAATTTCTTAATGCGCCCCCCGCCTGCTTATCACACAGGGCATAAAACCACTAGCCCCATTACCAACTTGCGATTATCTCTCAACGCCACCCGCACAAGTCGCGACTCGAGTTAAGAGAGAATGTCGATGAGGTAGGCAGAAAGAGCGAGAGAGGCAGTGAAGTGGAGCTGTGAGCTGTGAGAGACTGCCTAATTATGGGGGGAATAAAAGTTGAAGTGTTTAATTAATAAATAACGTGCTAATAATGCATTTAATACAACGAAAAAAGAACTGAAAACGAACTTGAAATGTGAACGGAAACAGCACAAAAAAAAAAATACAACGAATGTGAAAGAACAGAACTGTTGAGGAATGCGCTCCCGCCCACGCCCACGAATACGCCTACGCCCAGTGATGTGGTTGTCTATCTGTTGTTGGGTTAGGTGGTGGCCTTTTGAGTGCCAATGATGATGATGTTGTTGATAATAAAGCGAGATGTTGAAGGTTGGAGGTGGTTGAGGTTGAGGTTGTGGCGCTACTGATGGCTTGCTGGTGAATGGGAAGTAGGGAAATGGAAAATGGGGAAAGGGGATTTTGGCTGGTGAGGACGGCCTTTGATGTCGGTGTTTCGTGCGCTTTCATATTTTATTATTAGTCATTTGGCTTATTTATAATGCGCTGTTAAAGTTTACGTTTTATTAATCTGTTTGGTGGGCTTTTAATTTATAATTGCCGCTTATCTGATTGAAAAAAGCGAGACACTTGGACTCGAGTGTCGATTTATTGACAGCGATTACACATTCTGCTCACACTCAATACTAGAAAGCTACAGACGCACATCCATATGTATGTTTGTAGAGCGTATGTTAGCTAATTATATAAGCATGGTAATTGATTCATAATATTAGCAGGTAATATTTGTTTTTTTTTTGAGAATTTCACTTAACAATGAAATGTATATAAATTAGCAACAATCAATCAATTAGATGAGGCTAAAATTGTGTCTAGAAATCTTAAAATACTCGTGTACTTTTACCTCTTGAATGTTGTTTAACATTATAATGTATTATAATACTTAGTTGACGTTAAAAGTCGTTCAAGTCCGCTATCTGCGACTGATTTACCAGACCCTTTGTAATATGGAGTGTACAGGGTCCATAAATTAAATTCGATATTAATATCAAGATAAAAAAAAGTTGATTCAAATTCAATATGCAAATACATCGATACTTATCTAATAAATCTGTTGCCAGCTATACAAAAGCAAAGCAAAGTTCATTTATAGTTTGTTTTTGCTTTGCTTTTTTTTTATCACCTGGAAGCGATATAAAAACAAAAAAAAATCACCTCATATATCAAACAATGCCAGCTGCATGCTACTCTATTAGCGATAAGATAATTAACACACAAAGCGCTTATTAAATTCACATGCGAATAAAGTCAAATAATTAAGCGCAAGTTAATCGGTGTAAAATCAATGAGCGTCGTATATGCATTTAACATTATTTGGTGCTTAAACAACAATATGGACGCATAAATCTGTGCATTGTGTGTAATTCGATTACAAGATTATTATATAGAGGGCAACAAAAGCAGTAATAACAGCAGCAACAACAACAACAACAACAATAATAACAACAACAACAACAGGCAGCTACAACAACTTGAAATTCACATGCAAAACGCTCATTTACAATATTCCAAAGAGGCCCAGACACAAATTCCCTGACACTCGGTTGCCATACAACAAACAAACAATGACGACAGACCCATAAACACTTGAAAAGACCCAACAACAAGAAGAACAACTACTACAATAGGGAACAAGAGCTAAGAAAGGGCAAGCGGTCTCTTTTTACATGCCCTTATTCCTCGTATATAGCATTCCCTTCCCTACCACTCTACCATGCGATATGAGCGCCCCTTCCGTTTTGGGCAAACGGGCGACATAAGTAACACGAAACAATTTCCAAATGAAGCGCGGATAAGCCGCAAAATCCTTAAAATACTCGATAAAATTACATAAAACTAATCGCACAAGCACACGCACACACTCACACAACGAGACAGACACAGTGAGGAAGATAAAGCGAGCGAGAGAGAGAGAGCGAGCGCGACATACATAATAGAAGAGGAGAGAATTGGCTGTATGACTAGCTGGCTGGCTCTGCGATGAATGTGGCTGGGACTGTGCGAGGCGCAGACAGACATGCGGACAGACAGAGAGATGGACACACCGACAGACAGACGGACAGACAGACAGACATGCAGAGAATGATGAAGGTATCTACACCGACAATCTGTTTAACAACTTCATGAGCAGCAAATCCAACAAATCGTATAAACGACAACGACGCTGGCGATGACGACGCTGACGATGGCGATGGCGATGGAGAGACGAACGACGAGCGAGCTTCGGCTGCGAGCATCGGCAGACGGAACCAGCCCCAAAAGTGATGCACACAACAACACAGGTTAAGCACACTCTGGCGAGACGAGTGTAGAGTTGACAGGGGAGTGAAGAGACGACGAAGTCGTAGAGTCGTCGTGGGTCGTTTATTTGGTTGTGTGTTTGGTTTCGGTTTGGCTTTTTGGAGCGCCGTAGCAGTCTCTGAATAGATGCTCAATCGTTCGGTTGAATGAAGAGCAGCAGCAGAACAGCGGCAGTATGCGCTGGAGTATTGATGGTGGGCGAAGGGAGGGAAGGCGGCACGGCACCACTGAATGAATGGAGGGAATGTGGCATAATGTTCTTGTTGATGTTGAGTAATGGGCATAACAACTGTAAGCTGCTAGCTGCCTGCACTCGAAAATCTTCAGTTGCCTCCACTTGCACACATTGGCACACGCACGCACACACTGTGATTTCCATGTGGCCCCCCAAAAGAAAAGAGAAATTTGTTGGTTATTTATTTTTGTTAGCATGGGGTTAAACGCACGAAACGCCAGCAAGTTGAGTGCTCCAATGATGTCTAACTGCCTCCGTCTCTGTTTCCGACCCTGGCCAGCAACTCGTCCTCGTTTTTGCTTTTGCTTTTGCCTTTGCTTTGTGTGTGTTTCATACGTTTTTTGACTTTTCGGACGTCTGTTTTGATTTGTTGTGAAAATTTGGCTTTCACAACAAACATACGCTGTGCCAGATGGTATATACGACTGCATGTGTGTGAGTGTGTGTGTGTGTGCCGTTGACCGGCCTCGTGGCACTTTCAGGTGCCTAGAAACATTTAATGGGGTTTCCGCACTTGACACTATACACTCAAAACCGAAAATTGCCAGACATTCCAAGCTATTGAGCTCTTTATATACAAAACTCTCTCTCCCTCTCTCTATCTCTGTAGTTAAATCGAAGCTTTTCGTTTGGAGTTGGGAAAGGGTATTATGCATATAATGCGCTTAAAGATTTAGCCACAGATTCCGAGAAATGTGAGGAATTTATTGGGAAATTAATTACAATCAAGCAAAACGTCGAAATAAATTGATGGTAAATACTTGAGGTATTTTAAAATATCTAAAAATTGTTGTAGCCACATTTTCTTAAAAAAGTAAGGAACTAGAATTTATCAACAATTTATTTAGTTCATTCAAGAATGCCTTGTGAATTTATTTTGTTGTAGCTCAAATGGGATTGTTATTAAGAGATTAAAAGATTTGCCAAACGATTTAAAAGAAAACAGCTTGCAACATTTAATGACACAAATTGTGGGAAAAAAATGAAATTGTTTATGAAGAAGAAAATAAATAGGTTTTGATTAGTCACACTTAAAAATATTTCAGCGCAAAACTAATCTTATATATTTGTTACAATTTCAAAAATAATAATACATAATCGAGTTTTTCAGCTCACTTATCCGTGATTTTATTATAAATGTCGCAATTCAAATAATAGTAATAATTAATAGGATGTTTTCAGCTCACTTAAAACTAGAAAATATCAAATATCTTCAAATATTTTTTGCATAAATTTATTACATTTCCGAAATTTTGAATTTGCAATCACAAATTGCTCGACTTTGCTCACTCATTTATGGATAGTCTAGTCTACTGTATTAATGACCCACTTGGTGTTGACCTTTCGACCACATGGAGCCAAACAAAAGTGTTCGCACATTTGCATTCAGTTAGCGCATTTAATATTCGTCTACCCGTCTGCCCGACCCATGAAAAAACCCGAGTCTGGGCTGGCTGGCTGGCTGGCTGGCTCAGTGGCTAGTAGAGTAGATTATTAACATCCAGTTAATAACCACCCTAATGTTGTACAGTTGTGTGGCGCATTCATCAGCCGCGAGCTAGCGAGTGAGCGAGCAGCCGAGGCATTTTAAGTTGTCTGCTGCTCTTATTAACGCCGCATTTCTCGTTTGCTGCTGCTGCTGCTGACGTTCGCTCGTTTGCTGCTGCTGCTGTTGTTGTTGTTGTAGGCTATTTGTCAGTCAATTAGTCAGCTTATTGGCAAGCGATGATTGCAGAGAGAAAAACAAGCTAAATACAAGCACAAACATAGGCCAGAGCCGAGCCACCCAACCACACACACACATTGACTGACTGACGACGACAACCGACAGCTTTTCCATTTCAAAATTACGCTCATACAGATACAGATACAGATACAAGATACACACAAACAACACACAACCACACTCGAGGGAACGTGTGTGCGTCGACGTTGTTGACGTCGCCGTCGCCGTCGCCGTCGTCGTTTAGCCGCGTGCGTACACACAATTTTCCGCTACTCATGATACAAATTGTTTATTGGATTTCCTCTTGCCATCGTCGCCGTTGTCGTCGTGCTGCTTTTGCTAAGTTTTATTTTCATTTACATTTCTCGTTTTGTTTCTTTTTATGTTTATGGGCTGTTTAGAAAACAATTTGCGGCACCACCAGCCGCCCGTCTCCGGCCCTCTCCCTTTCTCGCTTCGCTCTCTCTCCATCTGTTGCTGTCTCGCTCTAGTCCGTCATCCCCCCGCTTGGCAGAGTAGGCAACACAACAGAGTTGTTAATCTGTCTCGCTCGCTCGCGCTACACAGTACATATCTATCTGCTGTGGGATTATGTGCGTGTATTTTGTAAGTTGATAAAGCGCGTGTTGACATTAATCGAGG
This sequence comes from Drosophila rubida, assembly GCA_035046165.1. Lineage (NCBI taxonomy): Eukaryota > Metazoa > Arthropoda > Insecta > Diptera > Drosophilidae > Drosophila > Drosophila rubida. Next base: position 7,017,134 of record JAWNOF010000021.1, on the reverse strand, counting down.
GAACGCGCCGTTTGAAATTGACAGCGTTATTGGCCTTAAATTTTGTTTGGCCTCCGAGCAGAGCAAACCAGACGAGACCAACAACCAACCACTGACCATAGACTCCAGCTACATTTGGCTGCTGTTGCGGCCAACGCTGACTCACAGAGTGCAGAGCAGGACAGGGCAGGGGAGAGGCACTCGAAACTGGCCAACTGTTCGGTCACGTACCCACAGCAATGTACAGAAGACCAATAACAACAGCTACAACAACAACTGTAAAAGCAACAGCAACCAACGCCCCATCATCGAGCTGTTGCTGCTGCCATAATTTGTGGTGTTGTTGCAGCCGCTCTGCTCTCTGTCCATTGTTGTTGCTGTACTCTGTGCCGCAACCTCAGCGCAGGGCATTATGATACGGCTATTAATACATACAGACACACACACACACATACGCAGCGATTGCCAAAGAGGGGTGGAAGGAAGGATGGAAGAGGGAGAGGGGAGGGGAGAACCGTATCCCGAAGGCGACGGCATCACTTTTTCGGTGGTGGCAAAAATATTCGAGCCTTTCATTTCGCCTTTTTAGATTTTATGGCTTTTGTGCGTTACAACGCCGCTTTTTGTAGTACATTTGTTTTATAACAGCCACCGCAGAAGCAGCAGCAGCAGCAGCAGCAGTAGCACCACTCGTCCAGACCGCGAGGGGTCGTTGTAGTCGAGCAGTAGCAGCAGCAGCGGTAGCAGCAGCTGGGGGGAGAGGACTGTGCACACACAGCTTAGCACATTGCTCGCAGTTATTACACAATTTTCCCCAAAGCGCCAGCAGCCACTTGGGCCATTCGGCGTGTGCCCTGCAAACAGCCAGCAAGAGAGGTCGCAGTGCTCACCTTCTGTTTATATGAAATTTTTCCACTCACGACTTGCTCCCCGTCGCCCCTCCACGCTGCGACTGGGCTCGTAAAAAAGTTGCTAACCAAGCACAAGCAAGACCCAGCCAGAGCCATGCCAAACAGCAGTTGAGGCGACCAAGCCAACCAGCAAGCCAGGCAGTTAGTCCGACAGTTGGCCAACGCCAACCCGGCCAGGCTAACTCGGTGTTGCTGCTGCTGCTGCTGATGATGTCGCTGATAAGTGTTGGTGCCCCAAACGCAGCCAGTCGAGCGTTGCACAGTGGACAATATTCAATTTTAATTACACACTAACTTGGATTTTATATATCTATAAAATGTTGTGGAATGCAACAATTTTGAAAAGTAAAATCAAATTTGAAAACCACATGATTATGCAGCAAGCAATATATAATGGGAGCAAGAACAGATGATATTTCAAAAAACTTGCTGATATTTGTTCCACATTGCGCAGATAAGAAATTTAATTAATTAAAAATAAATTCATATGCTAGCATTTATACAAGTTTATAAAGGTTTTAAATGTTGATGTATTCATTTCATTTCATTGTTTTCGTTTTCATCGAATAATTTGATTTCTACTAGAAAATGCAATTGGCGTTTGAACCACTGTGCAACTCGGGCAACACTCACTGCAGTCGTGGCCGCAGTCCAGGAGTCCGTTCGTCCGACGGGACCCCCGACGCCTTGTTGACGTCGTCGTCGCTGTCGCCGTCAGTCATTTAGGCGGCGTGTCGTGCCTTATTGAGTGTAAATCTGTCGACAATATTTCCCTTTTTATATAAGTGTGTGTGTGTGTGTGTGTGTATACTTTTTTGCGCCTGAGTAAAGCCGAGGCGAGTCGAGTCGTGTAATGCTTTTTATTTGCGCCGGCATCGCTGCTGCTGCATTTAATTAATTGATTTTAATTGCCATAATTTGTGTGTCGTTGCCACACAACCGCAACCGCCGGCATTCGATTCGATTGAGTGTGCGTATGCGTATGTGTGTGTGCAATAGTGTGTGTGTGTGTGTGTGTGGCTGTCATTGTGTTGGCAGTGATATTGATTCGTAAGCAAATTTAATGATAATTCCCCTGCTGCATGTTCGCCTGCGTTTGGCTCGCAGCGCTGCTCGTTACAGTTATTCGCCGAGTTACTTGAGCGGAAAATCTGTTTACAGCTGCACGCACACTTGAGAGGCAGCCGAAGAAAAAAGCACAAGCCGAATCTGTAGCTCTCCCCTCCTCCAAACGCATTGTAGCATATGTATGAGTGTGTTTACGATTAAGTGTCCGGGTAGTAACTTCATACCCTCATCTTTCACTTCTCGCCTATTGGCCAGACTGCCACATTACCATGACCTTTTATTCATACGCTTGCGGAGTGAATACATTACTTCAGTCTGTCTGTCTGCTCTTATGCAAATTAGTTGCGCGGTTTTAAATATATCTCGATGAAACTTGACAGGAATACTTCATATTGTAAGCTCCTTATGCGATTATTGATATTTCAAGAAGGACAACCTTAAGCTAATTTGGTAGTGTACTGCTTGAAAGCTGTTGTCTCTTGTTTATTTATGTGTTAAATATTTACGGTTTACTTTTGTGCGAATGCTTTATTATATTTCTCTTTGTCCTTCGACCTTTCGCACAATCACTCATGAGTTCTTTGTTGTTTTTCTTGGTATTTTGCAGTTGAATTTTCATATCATAGCGGGCATAAAAAGGCTTAACACTGGACCGGAAGCGTGTTTTTAAAGGGTGATGGCGGCCTCCACTCAAGGAGAAATACGAGTGGGTCCCGGCCACCAGGTAAACGATGTCTATGTACGTACATAACTCTCACAATTCAGAAATTCAGCTCACGGTAACAAAATAAAAAATGCAGAAAAAAAAACGTTTTTCTTTTTGTATTGTAATCGTAATGTTGCAAATTCTAATTGTAGTCCACCCACCCAGACTCCAAACCTCTTCCACTTTCCTCTCTGCCTTCTCTAATTAACGCCTTTTTAATTGAGTTCAAACAAAGCGCTAAATGTTCTACAAGTTGTCCATAAGAGGAGTGAGCCAGTTGTTGGTAATTGCATTAAATACTTTTGTGTAAATACCATAAATAATTAATTATGGATTGTGTCATTGAAAAGCGTAGTGCATAATTTAATACCACTTCAATGCAGCTTGCCCGCCGTTGCTTTAATAACTTTAATCAAATTACAATTCATTATCAATGATAATTAAATACTTCAACTATTTCTATTGATGTATTTTGCAATTGCCGCTCAACTTCTCTCAATGTGGACAACTACTTTCCATCCTTGATTTGTAGTTTGTCCATCAGATAATAACGCAACTGTAAATAAGCATTTTGTAAATAATACACATCGTTTCGTTTAGTACAACAATTGGCTTTTCATCATTTGTGTAACTAATGAGTAGCGTATCATTTCAGACCTTTCAAGTGTCTTTCGTATTTCTCTATCCTGCGTCCAACCCCCAAGCAATTCCTTGTGCCAATTTGGAGGGCTTGCGGTCAAGTCGCTTGCACCACCGAAAGTCCGCCACAAATTGGCACTTTGTCCAGAACTGCCAAATTCCTGAACTCCTGAACTTCGCTCCCCTACACATACACACACACCCTACATTAATACATTGTTCATACATTTCATGCATTAGTTGTTAAGTTGTGTGTATTGTTGTATCGTATGACACCAGACAAACTGCACAAAACACACTCGGCGTATACATAATATGTTTGTATGGCTTGCTGTGTAGTCATCGTTTTGTGTCTTGTTATGTGTGCGTGTGCGTATGCGCGTGTGTGTGTATGTGTGAAATAACTAATCCAGAAAAGAGTAAAAAGAAAAAAAGTAAAGAGTTGATGCGATGCTTGGCGTGTTTGAGTTTTTTTTATCAACTAATACCGCAACTTCTTCTGTCTTGTCTTGTCCTGTGACTGAAGGCAAAACTGCCCGATTATAATCCAATCTCAAGCTTCCCCGTTGACAAGGAAACCGATGAACGTGAACTAGAGGAAACAAGATGGAGTCCAGGCGTTGTGGCCGATGGCGACTTGTTAATGTTTCTGCGTGCCGCACGCTCCATGGCTGCATTTCAAGGAATGTGTGATGGCGGACTAGAAGACGGTTGTTTGGCTGCCAGTCGCGACGACACAACAATTAACGCACTCGACGTGGTGAGTACTCGATTTGCTCAAACACATTTAACTCGCTACTAATCGCACGCCCTTGGGATATATGCATTCATTTTTGTTGTTGTGCAGCTACACGATTCTGGCTACGATCCAGGCAAAGCTCTACAAGCGCTCGTAAAGTGCCCCGTTTCGAAGGGCATTGACAAGAAGTGGACCGAGGACGAAACGAAAAAGTTCATCAAGGGTCTTCGCCAGTTTGGCAAAAATTTCTTCAGGATCCACAAGGACCTGTTGCCGCACAAGGACACACCGGAGCTGGTCGAATTCTACTATCTGTGGAAGAAGACGCCCGGCGCCAACAACAATCGCCCACATCGGCGACGCAGACAGAGCGCATTGCGTCGCAATCGTGTCACGCGCGCCAACAATAGCACACCTCCCAAAAAGGAGGACACCCCGGAACCACAAGCTGCGACGACGGCGACGGCGGCGGCGTCGGCTGCAGAGACGGCTGCGAGTCGCTCATCGCCCGCTGTCTCCAAGGAGGAGAACAGTTCTCTCACCGAGGACGACGCCAGCGAGTGTGACAGTGATTCGAGTCTGACCAACAAAAGGGATGAATCACCCTCTAGGATGAGGACGCGCAATAAACAACAGAACAACAACAACAACAACAGCAGCAGCGCCAGCAATGCAGCCGGTGGTGGTGGCGGCGGCGGCGGAGGAGCCGCTGGAGCTGCTGCTGCTGCTGCCTCCGTTAATGCCACGGCCAACAGCAGCTCCGGCAAGGATCAATCGTCGGGTGGGGCAGGCAATGCCAACAGCAGTTCGATAGCCAACGGCAAGCGGCCCAAGCGTGGCTCTGAGACCCCAGACGCCGCTGCAGCTGCCGCCTCGGGCGACAGTCCCAAGACGCCGACCAAGAGCGTGGCGGAGGGATCGAGCAATAAGCGCAAGGGCGGCAAACAGGACACGCCGAACAAGAAGAAGCGCACCGAGACGGAGACCAACAGCAGCAGCGAGCAGACGAACAACAGCAACGACGACAACAACATCAAGGACAACATCAAGCAGCGCAAGCGTCCCGACAGTCCCGTCGAGAGCATGAACTCCGATTCGCGGCCCGACTCGGTGCTCGACGACGGCGAATCGAACACAACGGACACCGACGGACGCACAGCGGAGCAGCAGTCCAGCAAGGACGGCAAAGAGCTCAACTGCAAGGAGGAGAACGCTGTGACGTTGCCCGGCGAGTTGGATGCCAAGTCGGAGCTGAACGAGAAGCCAATCAAAACGGAAACATCCTGCGCCGATGACAGCAAAGACACCATCAAGAACATGGACGAGGAGACGAACATTCAAGCGCCGAGCAGCATTCAGCCGCTCAGCTTGAAGCCGTCGCATGTGGATGGTCTGCTGAAGGAGTCCAGTTCCTTGGAGGCGCCGCCCGCAGTCGCCGCAGTGGCGCCCATTGCCATGAAGGTGCCCACGATCGCCACAGTGGAGGCGTTGAATGCATCTGTGGATCGCGATCGCAAGGATGCCATTGAGAAGATGGACATTTGCGAGAACGATGCCGCTGCACGTGACCCAGAGCTGCTCAAGAAGCTGGCCAGCATCAAGCAGGAGGCGTCGCCCCAACAGCAGCAGCAGCAACAGTTGCAGCAACAACAACAGCAGCAACTGCAGCAGCAGCAGCAGCAACAACAGTTGCCCATCGTGCCGCCCGTGTCGGCCGCGTCGGGACCACTGCAGGAGCCCGTCTACATCAAGAAGGAGCCCATGGAGGACTCCATGGACGCCACATGCAATCAAAACAGCAACGAGCCCCAAGATCTCAAGGTGAAAATTGAAATCAAAAACGAAGATCACAAGATCAACACCAGCGGCCTGCCGCCCACCAGCTCTGCGCCATCGCTGCCCAATTCCCAGCTGGTCGGACTGCATCACAGCGCCGCCGATGGCCTGGGCGCCGAGCCGCTGCATCTGCAGCATTTGCAGCATGGCCCGCCACCGCAAGCGCCGCCCGGCTACCTCATTGAGGGCCAGCTGAAGTATGGGCCGCCGGGTCAGGCACCGCCACAGCCGCCGCCGCAGCTGCACAGTGATCCGGGTGGCGTGGGGCCGCCAGTGCCGCCTCAGAAGTATCCCGGCGATATGGAGCTAAAGTACAACGAGGCCGCCGTCAAGTTCGAGGCGAGCGGCAAGTTTGCGCCACAGGAACTGAAGTATCCGGTGCCGCCGCCACTGGACGCCCTCAAGTACAGCCAGGAGATGCAGGCAGCAGCCGCCGCGGCGGCCGCTGTGGGCAAGTATGACATGAAGTACATGATCGAGCAGCAGGGCAAGTATCCGGTGGAGTTGGCGCCACCCAAGCCCGGCTACCAGGAGGCACTCAAGATACCCGACGTCAAGCCGGGCTTCGGCCACCTGCCGCACAGCATTGGCTCGCCATTGGACGGTGGCCCTGGGCCGGGGCACAAATATGCGGCCGCCGGCCAGCCTGGGCCTCCGGGACCGCTGGATCAGCAGCAGCAGCCACCGGGCGCAACGCCGCCGCCCACGATTGCCATGCCCAAGCCGCACTATCAGCACGACGTGCAGACGCCGCCGCTGGGGCGACCCTTTGAGCCAGCCGGGCTCATGCTCAAGTACGGTGATCCGCTGGCTGCCAAATACGGGCCGCCACAGCCGCAGGACTTGAAGTATCCGATGCCACCCGTTTCCGCTGCCGGCGGCGAGAATCTGATCAAAGCCTCGCCGTACGGCCCGCCGCCGGAGAGTCCCATTGATGCGTCCGCGCGCTCGACGCCCGGCCAGGACAGCCAGGGCAGCAATAGCAACAGCAACTCGCAGCCGCCCACGTCGCAGTCGCAGGCGCAGCCGCAGCCACAGCAATTCCAGTCGCCACATCCCTCGCCGCATATGCCTTCGCCCGCTGGCGGTGGCCTGCCACCCGGCATGCATCCACAAAATCTCATCTCGCCCCACGGCCACGGCCCGCCGCCGAATGCAGCTGGCGCTGGTCCGGCGCCCCAGCCGCCGACCTCGCTGCACCAGCCGGTGGGCGGCACTGTGCCGGGCCAGGGACCGCCCAGTCTGCAGCACGGCCTGCCGCCGGGCGCACAGGTCGGTGTGCCGCACTCGCAGATGTCCTCGATCGCCTCCTCGATACCCGGCGGCCTCGCGTCGCTGGGCGCGCCCACGCTGTCGACGATGGCGCCGTCGCATCCCATGCATCCGCACATGCATCCACATCAGCATCCGCATCTGCAGACGCTGCAGTCGCTGCATCGTCCGCATCCCGATCTGCCGCCTGCCATGCATCCGCATGCGCCCATGCCCATGTCGCTGCAGGCGCCTGGGCCGCCGCCACCGCACAGTCACGCCCATCCCCTGGCGCCCGCGCACGCCCAGCAGCCACAGCCGGGACCCGGGCCCGGCGGCCCAGGACCCGCGGGCACTGTGCGCACGCCGTCGCCGGCGCAGCAGCAACAACAGCAGCCGCCACGCAGTCTGCACGAGCCGCCGACCACGTCGCGGGAGCCGCCATCGTCGCACACATCGACGGCGCCATCGATGGTCAGCGCTGTGAACGCGGGGCCGGGTCAGGGGCCGGGACCGGGTTCGGGACCAGGTCCGCTGCCGCATCAGTCGCCGCATGCGCATCGCACGTCGCCGCTGCCGGGTCTGGCGCATCCGTCGGGCCTCATTGGTCATCCCATGGCCATACATCCGCATTTGCCGCATCTGCCGCCCGGGCATCCGGCCCTGGCGCATCCCGGTCACCATCTGCTCTCGCACTCGATAGCCGGCCTGAGCCACGGCGGCGGTCCCATTGCATTGCTGGCGGGTCCCGGTGGCCTGGGCGGGCTGCCGGAGTCGGCGCTGAGTCGTCGCACGCCGCCCAGCCATCTGTCGCATCCGCATGCCTCGTCGGCGCCCACCACGCCCCACTCGGCGGCCAGCTCGACGAGCATGGCGCTCACCACCACGCCCAGCACGGTGCCATCGTCCGCCTTCAGTCGCGCCAGTCCCAGCGTTCAACTCACCAGCGGCGCCCCACCCGGCGCCCCGGGTGGACCCGGCGGCGGTGGCGGCAGCAACAGCAGCACGCCCAACAACTCCTCGGCGGCAGCGGCTGCTGCGGCCGCCGCAGCTGCGCATCGTGCTGCCTCGCCGGCGTCGAGTGTGGGCAGCCTGAGTCGTCAGAGTCCGCTGCATCCGGTGCCACAGTCCCCGTTGAGTCATCATCCCTCGTCGTCGGCGCTGTCCGCTGCGGCGGCCGCCGTGGCCGAGCGGGATCGCCATGCGCTGCTGCGCCAGCAGTCGCCGCATATGACGCCACCGCCAGTGTCGAGCGCCTCGGGCCTGATGGCCAGTCCGCTGAGCAAGATGTACGCACCGCAGCCGGGTCAACGGGGTCTGGGCACTTCGCCGCCGCCGCATCTGCGGCCTGGTGCGTCGCCGCCAGTTATACGCCATCCGCAGATGCCGCTGCCGTTGCCGCTGATTGCGCCCGGCGGTGGCATACCACAGATTGGCGTGCATCCGGGGCAGTCGCCGTATCCGCATCCGTTGCTGCATCCGTCGGTGTTCTACTCGCCGCACCATCACAATCCCTTCAACTCGCCCTACGGCTACGCGCCCTACGGACCCAGCTTCCCCACCTACATGAAGCCGCCGCCGCCAGCCGGTCCACTCGATCCGGCTGCCGTGATGGCCGCCCATCATGCCGGTCTGCCTGGTCCGCCGCCACAGGTGCGTCAGGATGAGCAGAATGCCGCCGCCGCGGCGGCAGCAGCCGTGGCTGCGGAGAAACAGCATGCTGCTGTGGCAGCCGCAGCAGCAGCGGCGGCGCAGCAACAACAGCAGCAGCAGCAGCAACACAAGCCGCCACAGCAGCCGCAGCAACCGCAGCCGCAGCAGTCGCAAGCACAGCAACCCGGAGGCCCGCCACAGAACAAGCCGCCCACGCCAAAGACGCCACAAGGCCCCGGTGGCGTGGGTGTCGGCTTGGGCGGACCGGGCACGCCCACAGGGCTGCCGCCTGGCGCATATCCAGGTGCGCATATGCCCGGCTATCCGCCGCCACCGCATCCCTCGCCGTTTGCGCCACAGGATGGACAGCCGCACGGGCTGAAGCCGACGTCGCACATGGATGCGCTGCGTGCACACGCGCACTCGGCCAACTCGGCGGGTCTGGGCAGTGCGCATCATCCGACCGAGCCGTGTAAGTGTAACGAACTCGTTGGGTTCTTTGGTTTAGCTTTTAATGTGTCGCTGTTTCGTTGCCAGTGCCCATTGACATTGAGCCGGACCCGGAGCCAGAGATACCCAGCCCCACACACAACATACCGCGCGGTCCCAGTCCCGAGGCCAAACCCGACGACACCGAATGCCATCGCTCGCAGTCAGCTATGTAGGTCACGTGTGCTGTGAGCACGAATAGAACCATCTAATGCTGTTTCTTTCTTGCAGCTTTGTGCGTCACATTGATCGCGGCGACTACAACTCGTGCACGCGTACGGATTTGATCTTCAAGCCGGTCACGGACTCGAAACTGGCGCGCAAGCGCGAGGAACGCGATCGCAAGCTGGCCGAGAAGGAGCGTGAGCGACGTCAGGTAAGCTGCAACAATCAAAAGTTTGATTTGGATGCTTCTAACGCGCTTCTTCTTTAGCAGCAGCAACAACAGCAGCAGCAGCAGCAACAACAGCAGGCAGCTGCCGCGCAACAAGCAGCCCAGCAGGCCAAGCTAAAGGCGGAGTTGAAGCCACCATATGCCGATACACCGGCATTGCGTCAGTTGTCGGAATATGCGCGTCCACATGTCGCCTTCAGGTGAGCGCAAAGATGCCAGTTTCCGTGTTGTTCTCGAATCGATAATTGAAACATATTCTTGATTTGTAGTTAGTTATGTGTTGTGTAGTTGATTGCAACTTGTTGTGAGTCGTTTGATTATCTCGCGTACTGTATTGTAATAATTTCCATTTCGATTTCAGTCCTGTTGAGCAGATGGTGCCTTATCATCATCCAATGAGCCCCATGTATAGCAGAGAGAGGTACAGTACCTAGTACAAGCCTGCCAAACTCCTCATCTCAGCACAAAAACCAAATACACACATACTCATTATCCTAACCCAATTAACAACAACCGAACAGCAGCATTTGCTTTATGATTTGCGCACACTTTAGTTTCTTAACAACATTCGCTTCTTATTTGCCTTGCCCGTAACCAACTCCTCAACAAATGCATCATACCCGTTATTGTGAATGTCCGTTTTTGTCATGTTGTCGCTCATGTTCCGTCATTCAACTAATTGCAGAGAATTGGAGGAGATCAAGAACGCACAGGCGGCCGCAGCGAGTCAATCGCGCCTGGATCCGCACTGGATGGAATACTACAGACGGTAAGCAGCAGAGTGCATGAACTTTATTTAAAGTTGAGTTGCTCATCATTTGTGTACTCCTCTTTTGCAGTGGCATACATCCCTCGCAGTTCCCGCTGTATGCGAATCCGGCGATTTCACAAATGGAACGCGAGCGTTTGGGCATACCGCCGCCACATCATGTGGGCATGGATCCGGGCGAGCATATGGTGCGTATTGCAAGAGCATGACCACTTCTACTTCTACTCATTGCACACGAAACTCGAAAGTCCAAACTCATATTCACAAAATCAATCGTATTTGGAAACAAACAAACAAACAAACAACCAATCAAAACAAATCGAAACATCTTTGCACAAACTCACTTGTCCACCTGTTCGTCAGCTCAATAATTAACCAATCAACAAGCAAATCGAAAAGAGCCTTCAATCATGTGTCCATGTCCAAGCACGTGTGCTAACCACACTGCATCCTGCATCTAATAGCTGGAGGTGCAACTAACCCACCTCCAACGAAGCCAATGCCATTTCAAGTCGGTGCTCGTTCGTTCGTTCGCTCGTTCGTTTTTGTTGCCATTTCTAACACGCATTTTATCCACAACTCAACATCAATTTTCCGCATTTTCCACTTACCCAAATGTCGCTCAGCCGAATGTCGCTGGCTGTGGCTCCATAATCCTCGAAAGTCAAGGCACCACTGGCTCTTTTGAAACTATCTACGATATTCAATAATTTTCAGATACGATTGACGAGAGAATATCATGCACACTCTCATACTCATTTACATTTGCCTTTGCATCCACAGCCGCAACCACCGGAGGCCGGTTTCCAACTGCCACGTGAGTTTGTATAACCATTGCGACGCCTTGCCAGCAAACAAAACTAATACACATTTCTTTCGCTCTATTTCTCTACACTTGCTACACAAACCCACAGCGAATGTTGGTCAATATCCACGGCCAAATATGCTTATACCTAGGGAGCCGCATTCGGACGTTTTGCTGAGGATGTCTTATGCAGATCAACTACAGGTTTCCCAAATCCCAAGCCAACAATCCTAACTGATTAATTACATATATACAGTATTTACAGGCCGCCGAATTTCAACGTCAATCGCTGCACGATCAATACTTCAGGTGAGCATCCAAATTCCATTGCGGAATGTAAACAAACAAACAAACAACAACGACAACAGTCATCAGTCACATCATCTGGCTCCCATCTTTGCTCGCTCCATCTGTGTTTTTGACTTTGTGACTTTTGTTTTGTGTTGTGTTTATTGTTTTGTCTTGTCTTATTTTTTTGTTTTCTGTGTGTATTCGTATGACGACCACTTTCTCTTCCCAGACAACGGCCCAGATAAGTGGACTAAAGAGTGCTTAAGTGTGTGAGAGAGAGAGAGAGAGAGAGAGACAGTCAGGCAGGCAGGCTAACAGCAATTGTAGAATCCAATCCCCAAGCAACTGAACAAAGACAATACTCTTGGCGTCACCTGATGATGGCCGTGAGGAGAATGCTTTGTGTGATTTTTGTGTTCAAACGTTTACATTTTGCTTTTCTACTGCAACAACCAAAACATCAACATCGACTTCAACAGCAACAGCAACAAAAGAACAACCATTTAATAAGTGCATATTATATAACCAAAACAAGAAGCAACAACAATAATGTGTATCCCCAGGCTATGTAACTAGCAACTTAAAGTTGCGCAACGCTTTGTCCAGTTTATGTGTAAAAAGTTAGTACTCTTTTGTGTCTTTTATACTTTGTGTTTATCATTTCACATCCATTGCTCATTCATTACTCGCATAAATGCCATGAAAAACTGCTGATTTGCTTTGATATTGTTTCGACAGAAATCAGCTGCGTTAAGCGGAGCCTGGCAAATCTGGTAATCAAACTCTGCAGCTTAAAAATCCTCTTACTGACAAGGAATCAAAATATAAAAAAAAAAACAAACGGATGACAACATGATGACAAGGAGATATAAGAAACTAAATGAAACAAGCAAACAAAACATGATGGTCGCAATATTTTAAGTATCGTCTTTATAGTGTATAGTGTTAACAGATGTAAACAAAATGAAAGCGTGTTAATTATCGTTTAAGCTTACGAGAATTGATGATTAAGGCAAATGGAACAAAACAACAAAACTTAGCACACAAATTTTTTAAGGTTTTCAATGTGCATAATGTGCAGAAACATTTTCAGATTGTAGCACCACTTTGACTAAATACTAAGCTCTATTCAAATCAAATTATCTAGACACACTGGCAATTAGCTGAAATATCGAGAGCAAAACCAAAACACACACATACACACTGACACTCACACACACACACAACAAGAACAACTTGCTAGACATGGCAAGGACCTTTAGTATATATTTATGTATATGCCGTAGAGTTTTATGCTATCACTTCCGATCCGATCCTCGATCCGGAAGGTAGAACAATGCGCCTTTTTCCAGACCAAACACAGCCCCTCAGACTTAGGGGCTCGTTCGAGATCTTAATTGTCGCTAACTATAACTGCAACTGCAACTATAACTGAAACAGTAACTAATTTGACATGTAAATGTAATTTAAAGTTATAATACTTCCAGCCACAATTGAACTCTATTTATATAGATACATATATTTTGTAATATTAGTTGCTTGCTGCTTAACCTTCAGTTGATCCTTTTTTCTTGTGTTGGCTTTCTCGCTTTGCTTACTTACTACTCATTAATTTATTATTTTTTTGCTATAACTAGAGTATTATAACTATTATCGAAGGAATCAAAGCAACAAAAACATGTTTGTATAAAATGAAACGAAAAACAAAATACTAGAAAGTAAGTGATAAATTTAAATATGTGAATTATGAATGCGGTTTTCAAAGCAACAACAAAGCGAGCAAAGTAATTTGTAGAAATCCACCACCCCAAATGCAATCCATGTACTATATCTATAGAGAGAGAAAGCAGCGCATGCATTTGAAGCAGCTGCAGTTTTTCGAGTGCTTAATTTATATTATTAGTAATTTATACACAACATATTATATAATAATGATGAGATGCATACATTATAATACAAATAAGTAAATCTATATGTCAATGACAAGGTTTATATTAAATATAGGGCCAATAAAACGCAAAAAAAAAATCACACATACACTGCGAAAATATAAAATATATTTAGAGCGTGCATTATACTATGAAATGAATTACATATTTTTAAAAACAATTTTTTAATTTCACATTTTGAATATACGCATTGCATTATAGTATATTGAACTTATACATTTAAACCTTATATATAAAAATAATTATACAGCGTTTATTGTAGAATTTTGCGAGCATATTTAAAATTCAAACAAAACAAAACAAAAAATTTAAATGAAATGAAAAAGCTGAAAACCAAGCACACAAAGAAACAAACAAACCACTTGCGCCACATCATTTGGCACAGTTATCGGTTAAGATGTAAGAATGTAAAGTGAAATCCGGGCGTACATATTTATATATACATATACAAATTGAAAAGGTAAAAAGAAAAACACATGCAGCTATATATGCATCTGCTAAATATATAATAAATATATAGTATATATATTTCACACAAAAACAAAGCATATACACAATTCGATGATAATGATAATACAAAAACAAAAATAAATTATTAAAAACCTGTAAAAACTAAGTAAAGCAAAATAAAATTAGTTACATTAGTTACAAATCCAAGCAACATTCATTTAAATGGAAAATCTTTTCTTTTTAACTACATTTAAAGCAAGGTGCAGTAATAAAACTTCATAACAAAAAAAGCTTTGAAATAATTGAACTAGTCAACGCCTTGAAGTGCATAAAATTAAGCTATTTATGCGCATATCCTACATTTAATGTGGTTTCAAGTTTTGGATTTAAAAGGACACCTTCAAATAGCAGCACACAGCGACGGCACAGGCTGCGGCAAAGCTTAATTAAAATGTGGACCATGCGAGCGATGCCTTTAGCGCAACGAAACTATGATGCAGTCTGGGTCGCGACGCCAACCAAAATATTCCAATTAAAGGCTGCCAAAATATTGCCCTTGAGCAGAACGGCCATGCTGATGCCCAGTAGAATAATAACATGTAAGCCGCCAATGAAAGTAGCTGCATTAGGTGGGGACAACCAGTCCTTATCTAACTTTTTAGGACTATTCTCATAAATTATACGATCGTTGAGTGGTTGAATCGGGCGGAAATTGTTCCTCAAGTGCTCGTCGTTAGCGGTTAGTTCTCGAAAATAAATTAGCTGTGATAAGTAATTATTACAATGTGATACGTTGGACTTTTACAAAGTGTGCTCACCTGGGACTCAGATATGTGTATGGCATCCTGATAATCAATCCAGAGCACGGCCTCTGAGCAAGGCGGCGTTGTTAACGAGCCAATGTAACTATAGTAATGTGTTGAATTGTTTGAAAGAAACTTATATAGGGGCAGAGTTTGTTGCAAGTTTACTGAGCGTCCCTTTCCTCTTATATCCGATAATAAATTCACAAACTCCCCATATTGAGGATTATATTCCTCTTTAACAATCTAAAAAAATTCAGATTTTTCAATTTTCAGCAACATTTTTCTAGCATACTTCAATTACCTTAAAGAAGAAGGCTAACACAGCAACGCCTTCTGCCTTTTCCAATGCAGTGGACAAGTTCGGGTAGAGTAGATTACGCATCACCACATGCAATTCAGCGGGATATCGTTGGTTGTTGATCATATCCTCACTTCCGACTGTATCGTTCTCTCCCCAATGAAAATGGAACTGCTCAAATTGGTAAACCGCATTTAATTTAAGTGGTCCGCCGCTTAATCTCGGCTCCTGGTCTTTCGGGAACTTCATTGTGACAAGCACAGTGTGTCCATTGTTTGTCAAGGTTACTGAGCTAGGTCGTACATCAAAATTGTAGTAATTTATTTCAGGGTATTCCATCCTTATAACAGACATTTCATCAATGTTAATAGGGCTTTGATGTTTGCCATTGCATTGTTCGTAGTTTCTTGACCAAGTTTCGGGTCCCTGCTGCACGCCATAGCCAAAATCTCTTGCAGATATAACAGCAACTGCTTTATTATATATTAATTGTAGATAAGATCTTAAAGTTGTGAATTATTATTCTTACTGCTTACCATAAATAAAGAATAATATAGCTACAAAAGCCGCAACAAATGGAAGGCTCCACATTTGCACCAATAACTAACTTGGCTGAGACTGAATTGATTTCTGTTTTCGAGCTGGGAGTTATACAGCAAGTGCAGCTACAATCGAAGTGGCTAATGCAAGTCGAAATAGATTTCAACCTTAATCAAAGTTGTAGTGCCAATCTCTGCTTATTCCCAGTCCCATTAAATAAATTATTATAGCGAGTATGTTTTTAACAATGGTTATTAGGTTGAATACATGAAAGCAAATAACATGAATGACAAAACTTCTATTTGGGACTATGAATTAAAATATAAACAGCTGATCAAAGCCAAAATTATCGAAAGCTACACTAAGCTACTCGATATTCATATCAAATTCGATTCCACTTTTTTGAAGCAGGATCAGCTGGAAATTCCAGCTGAAAGTGCTTCAGTCTATTTATCTAGTTCACTTGGGAATTGAAAGTAATATCACTTTACAATAATGAGATTGCATTTCTCATTTTGTGATGACCATTATTACTTATCTGTGTCATATATCTGTGGTGACCATAGGCACTTAGGTAAATTTAATGGGTTCTCATTCGTTACGACTGCAGATGTTTATCTGAAAAGTAGTTGAGATTTTAATAATTTAAATTGCGTATGTATACGATAAGCAAGTAACTTGGATTATTTAATGTTAGCGCAAGAAATCCCTCATAAATGTCGACTTATAATTATTATTAGAAGAGCAGATTCAAAGTACCATTTGAGTCACTTAATGTTCGGATCAAACTCTCCATTCAAACTTATATTTTATTAAATTCAATGTTTTGCTTTTTATTAGACAGAAGATAAAATACATTTAAATATTGTGAGAATGAGGACATAACAAACTTGTTTGGTTTTTCTTAATCGATAACTTAAATTATAATATTCGAAGTATGGACTATTGAAGTCCCTCATCACTTCAAATATATGATTTTAGTATGTGTTGAACATTGTCAAATTACTACGTACGAATGATCAAAAGCAGAGCCAGAGACGAATGCAAATTAATATTTTGAGCAAGTAAACAATGAATTAATTGTAAATGCGGCTAGAAGAAGAACATGTTCGTTGCCACCAATGAATGCATTTTGATGAGCGACATTTGCGACATTTACAAAAGGAATCGCACTACTTTTCCTTGTAGCATAGCCCGGAACTGGGGGTGCATTCTGGTAAATTATGCGATCGTTGATGGGCTGAGGTGGACGGTAATTGTTCTTCAGATGATCGTCATGTGCAGTGAGTTCTCGAAATTTATTTAGCTGCAATGGAAATACATTAGTCGTGGGTTGAGAATGAATTAGATTAAGGGCCACCTGATTTTCTGATATGTATATGGGCATCTCATAATCTATCCAAACAACTTTCTCGGCACAAGGAGGCGTGGTCAAGGAGCCGTTGTAGCTATAATAGTTTATTAGGTTCATTGAAACGAACTTGTCGAGGGACAAAGGATTCTCCAAGTCTGTCGACATGCCTTTGCGACTAACCGTAGACAACTTATCCACAAATTCTTCATAATAGCTGTTATATTCGTTGCTCACCTAATAAATAAGAACTCAAATGATGTACAATTAATAAGTGTGTTTCAGCTAGTTACTTCGAAAAAGAAGGCCAGTACGGCAATGCCATGATCCTGACCCAAGGCGCTCTTGAAGTCTTTGTAATCCAGACTCCTAAAAACCACATGCAGTTCAGCGGGGAACGCATGATCGTTGACTAAATCCTCACTGCCGACAGTGTCATTGGCACCCCAATGAAAGTGAAACTGTTCAAATTGATAGAATGACTTACGCTCCAAAGGACCGCCTCTAATGCGTACTTCTCTGCCCTTTTCATAGTCCATTGTGACCAGGATAGTGTGGCCATTGTTGGTAATGTGCACACGCTCCGGAGTGAAGTCGATGTGGAAATAGTCCAAGTCTGGAAACTGCTTAGACTCCACACTCAGCACATCAATGTCAATGGGACTCTGGAACTTGCCACTGCAACGCTTGTAGTCGTCCGCCCAGTGTGCTGGTCCATGTTGGCCGCCATAGCCGAAATCTTGCCCAGAAACAAGCACTATACGAAGGAATTCAAAATTATACTTGGCCAGCAATGTAACTAAAGCTCATTCATTTCTGAAATGTTTACAAATGCTTAAATTGCCCCGTATTTATGTTTGATTTCGCTGTCAACAACGTTACGAATAATTAACAGAGATTGCACAAATACACGCTGTTGCATTGAGCATCATATGTCATTTGTGCAATTAGCATCGATTTAACAATTAGCCTATAGAGTCATTTCATTATCTACAAATACAGTTGCGTTGGCCTGTTACGCTTCTTTTCTATTAATTAGTAAACATTTCAGTTGCAAATCCTAAAATTGGTATGCAGATGTGTCCATCCAAGCAAAACGTATTTGATTTCAATTCGAAAATCGCAAATCACTGGCCGAATTCAGTAGGTGATTTGTTATTAAGTAAATAAATAGTGTGGAGAACTAAGAATTCCGATTGGAAAATGAATTTCTTGTTTTAAAATATGTTGATTAGCAAATATTGAGCAAATAATTTCGTAGAGAAATTATGCGAAAACAATAAGAACCAATATTCAAATATTTATTTAACTGGCTAAGTCAAACAACAAACTGATAAATAAATAATAATAAATATTTCCATCCTTAGATAAATAACGAAATAATACATAACTTACCACAAGACAATAGAAAAGTTAAAATAGTGATTCTCATAATGTCAAAAAGTCGCAGTTGTAACTAAACTATAACTTTGCGTTATTTGTTTGAGCCGTATATTTTGTTAACTGAACTGACAGAACTAGACGATGTCAGAGAGTGTCAACCTATTAGTGTTCACCCGTCGAATGCGGTTGTCAAACTGCGGTCAACGTTGTAAAGCTGTCAAGACTTATGTGCTCTCACCTGGCTTACATTGAACGGCAACTAATTTCGCTAATGAACTTTACTTGCACTACTCTCTCATTTATTTTGTTAAATACTGGTGGAGCTTTTGAGCATCTCATTAAATGTATTACCTTACTTTAAGCTTGTTGTATGTATCTACTGAGTAGAAGGTTATATTGTAAACCAGAACATTTACATAATTAACTATTGAATATAAATATTGTTTATCTCTTGTCAATAGGTCAATAGGTCACTAGATTATGACATGATTACATTTTGTACTTATATTAACAATTAAATTGACTACAGTTAACTTTTACTGACGACAAAGAAGTTCTATGACGACCTGTCAGATTATTTAAACTTTGTAGCTAAGGCCTATGACATGTCCTTTTGATAAAAAGCCTTCCCAACGTAACTCTGTCCAACCTAAATTTACTCCATTATCAGTGTTGTAAATTAATTATTTAACAGCAACCTTGTAGATAGAGAGGCGTTGCTTTATATTTATTTATTGATAGACACAACTGTTCGTAACAAGAAATAGATTTTAATTATCTTATAAGTCACAAGGTGCAATATCGTAATCTTCATCAAATCAGAAGTACATTTATTGCAAAGGTCATCAATAGAAAAGATTGTCCAGAGCATGGATTGCATGAGCTTTTTCTTGGTGCTTCTGTGATTGGGTAACTCTGGGTACCTTTCGAATATCCTGACGGTGGGGGCAATTTCTGATAGATAATGAGATCTTTATTTGGTTGAGGTGGATGGTAATTAATCATCAGATGCTCGTCGTTAGAGATGAGTTTGTGAAAGTGACTCAGCTGCAAAGCAAATAATTTAGTCTTTTAAAGAAACAAATTATTTTGTTTTGCATTTACTTGTTGTGTCGATATATGTATCGGTTCCCAATAATCTATCCAAATAACTTTCTTGCCACAAGGAGGCATGATCAATGAGCCTGTATAGGTAATATAATTAACAAGATTGAAAGGAAGAAATTCTAAGAGGGACAAAGATTTCTCCAATGTAGTCGACATTCCTTTGCGACTAATCGTTGACAACTTTTGCACAAGTTCCTCATAGGAATGGTGACCTTTTTTATTTACCTATAAATACAAATTCAGATCAACTCGACTTTTGAATGGTGCTTTAACTTACAACAAACGTGAAAGCTAAAACTGCAATGCCATATTCTTGATCCAGGGCGCTTTGAAAGTCCTTGTAGTCAAGACTCCTTACGACCAAGTGCAGTTCCATGGGAAACTCATTAATGTTGCCAATAGTCTCATTGACGCCCCAATGAAAGTGGAGCTGCTGAAATTTATAGAATGAATTACGCTGCAATGGACCGCCCATAACAAGGGGCTCATTTCCTTGTGCGTATTTCATTGTAATCACAACAGTGTGGCCAGTGTTGGTCATGTACACATTATCGGGAGCAGTTTGAAAGTTAAAAAATTCAAGCGGTGAAAACAGCTTGGTCTTCGCACTTAGCTGATAATTAGCATAAAGATTATGGAGCTTGCCAAAGCATTGCTTGGAATCATTTTCTCCATTTGTCGATTCAGCCGCGCTGTCATAGTCAACAGCTTGACCAGAAACCAAACCTGTAAGATGAAAATGTGTATATGATTCATAAAAATATCGAAGCTAAATCACTATCAATTAATTGAATCCCAATTATCCTGCTGAGTTTGTTACTTACCACAGCACAACAGAAAAGCTAAAGCAGAGACTTTCATAATATTTAAAAGTTAGCGAAAGATAACTTGACTTTTATTTTCTCTTTAAGGCGCTTTAGATTGCAGTGAAAGAACTGTACGATGTTAGCAAATGTCAACCTAGCAGTGTTTAACTACCGATTGTGGCCACAATACTGTGGTTACTGTGGTTGCAAGCTCTGAAGACTGCAACTGGCTTGCATACAATTGCAACTTAAATTTCGACGTCAGGCGAGCAATTTATTTACCCTGACAACATTGCGTATACGTGAACAACTTACGCTCTACTGAGTGTAGACTTCAAATGGAAATGAAGTATAATTTAAACAACAATTTTTTACTTCTTTAGTTAAAAAAAACCCCAGCATAATATTTAAGACTTAAATAGATTTTTATCTCTATATTATAGCCATGAATATATTTGCTCTAAATCCTCTGGTCTGCTAATCTCAAAGCTCTGCATACTAATTTTGTAAAATATTTCACCGATGGAGAGTAAAGCGTATTCAATATTTTGCTGACTGAATCAAAATGTTTGCTCGTTTTTGAATAATTAATTGTGTTCCCGCTAAAAACTAAAGTGCTGGGTTGAGTTACAACTACACAAACAACATTAAGCAAATGATATACTATAGGAAGCTTGAACTATTAAAACTCTTTCGGTTTGATAAAAAGTGCTCTTATCTTGAATTACACTCTAGGGCATTCTTCGACTGATTACAAATAGTTATACATAGTTATTAGTTTTTTATAAATTGATATATATTATGATATCTATAACGAATTCTTTAAAAATCAATTCGCTTTTAGATGTTTAACTCCACTGAATGTTGCCCAACTCTAACTATAAACAGCTCTATAAATATATTTGCATTACGTGATTATTTAATCATTGCTCAAAAGTCCAGGAGATGTGTTGTTGATTAAAAGCTGCCGTAACTCTGTGCAGTTTTAATAAACTTTTATTATCGGTGCTGTAAATTAATTATTTAACAGCAACCTTGCAGATAGAGAGGCTTTGCTTTATATTTATTTATTGATAGTCAACTGTTCGTAACAAGAAATCGACTTTACTTATCTTATAAATCACAAGGTGCAGTATCGTAATGATTACTATACATATTAACTTATTGGGTGGGTATAAAAATTCAATGAGGACCATAAATAGCTACAATTAACATCTGCATCTTACGTGTAGTCTTTAAATAATTGGAATCGGGTGCCAAGTGCAGTTGCAGCAAGAATGATTATGCAGAAAGTGCCACAAATTTACTTGAGTTGCTTGAAACGTTAATCGTACGCCACACGCAGTTTTTCGGGAACTCGGTCAAGTTGCGGGAACCCGGCAAATGTGCAAACAATGCCCAGGTAGGTAAATTACAAGGCTTAATTAAAATGTTGGGCATGTGTGCAATGCATTTAACACAAAAGAATTCGGGGTGCCGTCTGAGTTTGGGTCTGGATCCGGGTTTCGGTCTTGGCCTCGCTCGAAACGCGTCTAATTAAAAGCCACTGAAATATTGGCCTTGAGCAACAGCAGTAGGCTAAGGGCAGAGGCAAGTAGTAGAGCAATGCCCCCGCTGACTGTTGTGGCAGCAACATTCCGTCCGGTCTTGTACTCAGGCATCATGCCCCAACGAGTCCGGGCATGATCAAAATGAGTGGGACTCCTTTGATAAACGGTGCGATTGTTGAGTGGCTGAGTTGGTCGGAAATTATTCTTCAAGTGGTCGTCGTTGGCGGTCAGCAATCGAAATTGTTCCAGCTGTAAATTGAATAATGGCATAAGCTGCAATCGCATGTGGACTTTGTGTGGCATGCGGTCTCACCTGATTTTCGGAAATGTCGATGGGTTCGTGGAAATCTATCCAGACCACCTCCTCGGCACAGGGCGGCGTTGTCAACGAGCCCACGTAGCTGTAATAATTTGTCGGATCCTTGGACACATAACTCATCACGGGCAGCGGATTCGTCAAGTCAGCGGATTGACCTTTGCGGCCTATTTTGCTCAACAACCTGGTGAACTCCGAATAACTGGCGCTGCCAACGTTTTTGATCTAAAAATACCCCGAATTATTACACGCTTACTGCAATTTCAATTAACTAAGTTACCCTAAAGAAGTACGCCAGCACGGCAATACCATGATCCTGGCCGAGAGCACTATTAAAGTCGGGATAGTCCAGACTACGCACCACCAGATGCATCTCTGCTGGGTAGGCCTGATTGTTGATGGTATCCTCACTGCCCACCGTATCGTTCTCGCCCCAATGGAAGTGAAACTGCTCGAACTGATAGTAAGCCTTGCGTTCCAAGGGTCCGCCGCGCACTCGCGGTTCCTTGCCGCTGGCGAAAGTCATCTTGACCAGCACCGTGTGACCATTGTTGGTCAAGGTGACGGTCTCGGGCGTCACATCAAAGTTGTAATATTCCAAATCGGGGTAGTCTCGCATCTGCACATTGTGGTCATCGATGTTGATGGGACTCTGGAACTTGCCACTGCAGCGCTTGTATTCATCCCCCCAGTGATCGGGTCCATCTTGTCCTCCATAGCCGAAATCTTGTCCACAGACTGTGACCACTTTTTGCAACAAAAAAAGAAAATAAAATTTAATATAGAGACGATCAAAGTCTGATGACGCCCAAACATTAAACTTGCTAATTGCTTGAGCAATCGCTGTCACTGATATCGCTGATGAAGACGATGGTGACATCGAGCAACGTGCAAATATTTACCTACACTCCCCCGATAAATTTAGCGCCTATTTTTGGTACCGCAAAGTACGACTAAAAATAGTCGTCAGTCTGCCTAAATATTTATGCTATCAATATCGCGTTTTGTCCGCTATCAATTTGTCAGCTGATTTTGTTGTCACTAATTGATAATTGGCCTGCTGCCTTCAGCATGTATCTTCGCAGGTCAAGCAATTAATTAGCATTAATTACGTATTGATTACGCAACAATTAGCATGCAGAGTTCACAAGTGTTAAACGACCATAATAATGCTGTGAACTTTCATGAACCCAGAAACTTACTCTATTTACTTTACGCTGCGGCTATGTAACAAAGCCATCAATTGTCTTGTCAGGCATTAACCTGTTTTCAGACTAGAAGTCAATAAATAATGCACTTATATTTCAACAAGCTACAATTAGTAAATTTATGTGTTCCAGCTTACGCTTAAATTCTCAGACCAATTTAAATAAATTATTGTCAGTGCGAAATGTATTGTCTGGTTGTGCAATTTATTATTAAATTACTTGTCGGAACTGCAACCACCAAAGTGAAGGAATTTGGATCACAACTAAGCTAATAGACTTTTTGAACTACATTCTAAAGTTTAGACACATAGAATCAAATTATACTGTGGTTAAGCGATTAGCAAATTATAATAATTTTGCCAAATTGCCTTACTTATTTAAACAGCAGTTAATGCCACAAATTGGAAATAATTGAAGCGCGTCTAATTTTTGTCACACCACAAGTGTGAATGCAATAATTTCAAAAGCACGAATCAAAGATATCCTACAAAAGGTATCTAAACTGATAAATAAACATCAATTGCTTGTTCTACAATTCACTTAATTGAGTTGAATACACTTTTGAAAATTATATTAATCTGGTGTAATAAAACTCCACTCTTTATTAGCCATTTATTACAGGGTAATGAAAATAAACAGTTTAGATAACTAAACACGCAAAATATGCTTCTTTGTGAGCATTGGGGTAACTCAAAGGCTTAACTGCCTATTGTATTATTAATTAGTAAATGAGTCAAATTTTGTAATTGGATAACAAGCAAATCGTTTTGTGGTTTTTACTGAAGGTTCACCTGTCATTACCAATTATTTCGGAGACACAAAGCAAAAGACCATTTCCGGTGAACCATGTGCTATAAATACCACTTCTTTGGTCGAGTGACTCGAAGTGTCTGGCTCATGACACGGGACGTGACAGGGATGGATATAAGCAATGAGTAATCAAAAGAAGTAGCTTGAACAATCAGCTGACCTATTTCTAAATTTTATTCAAATCGTAAGCAACAGCGTGGACAGCATGTCGACGTCTGCTTTGTGGAAAGGTTTGGGTTTGTGCCAGACATGTTATGGACGTGTTTTTGATTTTTCAGTGAGATAATCAACCTGTTTTCATTAGACGTGTGTCGTGTCAAGGACAAATGAATGTAACTCGAAATGAAAGAACCTTTCAGAATGGCTGAAATTTCACACAATCTTCACGTGCAATAAGTGGTGATTTATTGCGAAATTCCAATACAATAAATTTAAGTCAGCAACAATATGCAATAGAAGGAAATGTAATTAAAATCCACGTAAATTAAAAAAATCAATATATCGCAATAGTTATTAAATCGTAAAGCGCAATCAAATGTAGTGATATAACTTGTAAACCGGTACTACACAATGTATTTGCGCTCAATAAAGTTTATCTTATCACAGCACTTGTCACTTCAAGAATGTTTCGATGCAACGTAATCCTCAATTGTTGCTCACCATAGGCCAAAATCAAAGTCAGCACACGAAGCTTCCACATGTTGCGCGCACAGATCACTTCAGAGATCACACTTTCCAACAACTTAGAACTGCGTAATACTGTCAGCGAGTAGTTAAGTTAAGGAACTACTGATCAATGTAGGTATATATCCGTATTTAGTTTGGATTGCGTCTAACTGGCTGACATCGGTGTTCACCCGCCAAATGCGGTCGCACAACTGCGGTTAAGGCCCGTCTACTGTTGCGACTTATATCAGTTTTGCCAAAGGTAGTCGACGGTTTACTGTTTTTGTGGTTCGCTGTCGACGATAATTCAATTGAATTGAAACTTAAATCAGGCCCAGGCCCTTGCTAGTAGCGACACCGACGACGCCAACGATAACGACATTGGCCTCTGGCTGGAATACGCAATACGAACAAAGTTGCCAGTGGTCAGCCGTGAAAAGATACTAGAGCTGCACACAACTGTGACTTTTAAAAGTCACGCCAACTTAAAGCAAATGTTGTAGTGCACATCAAATTTTATAACCGTTCGCTATACTAGAAAGCGCAATAAAAGCGTTGACATATCGAAATTGTCAGTCACGGAAATTAAAGTGAAACTAGCAGAAATCGATTAAAATCACTGCCTGTGAGTTCACTGTTGAAAATATTCAAAATATTTAACGCATCTCTTGTGCATACAGTTACTTACAAGCATTGACAACTTATGAATGAGTAATTTGTGTGCGTGTTGAAAATGAGAGCTGAATGACCGCACACTGCTCGCACTCACTGTGAAGACGCGTTACTCAAAACAGCTGTTGAGTGTGACATGAAAGCTCTTGTGACAAAACTGTCGTAGACTGTTTATCTATAAGGGCGATCAAACCCTAATAGATGCTGACAGACACTAAAACTATTTGCATCGCATAAAAACACGTTCTTATCTCTGGGGAGATACTTTAAGTGATTGCCGTGTATTTATCTTTGATATCATTGCTGCAATTTGCATAGCAATTGAGAACGAGCAACGTCATTGGCACTTGGCGTGGAATAACAAACAAAAATTTCCATTATATTTAACAGCAAACTCCCCTATGATTGAATGTGCTTAAATTGCAGTAACTGTGTTAGCCAAGTGGCTTTGGGGTCAATTATAGAATTCAAACTTAATTACAAACTTGTGAGAAATCCAAAGTCGCAATTGCAGAAAATGAGTCGCGGGGAAAAGTAATGTAGTTTTTGGTAAATTTCGAAATTGATAAATTAAGGCAACGCTGACGTCATAGACTGACTCAGACTCATTGTGTGGTACTTTCCCACTCTACCGCTGATGCGGCAATGGAAACTTTTTTCTTTTTTTGGGAATCTTGTTTTATTTGCATAACTGCTTAGGTAGACGTACGTATGTGTAATGGCTGTGCTCCAAACCCAACTCTCAAACAGTCCAAACAGTAGTATAATTGTCTACATTTTGTGCTCGTGTTTGGGCTTGAGACCTTTAAGGCATCTTCTGGAAATGCTGGCTGAAAAGCACTTACACTTACTTATCTGCGATAGAACGCATTTTGTAGTAGCGCAGGTAGCACAACAGTTGGTAGCGCTCTTCATGTTGTTCAAGTCACTAATTACTTTGTGCGGTTAATGGTAATGGCAAGGTGAAGAGTAAGTGCTTCTGCTCGCGCTTTGAATTCAACGCTACGACCAGAAAAATTACACCAACACTCATAATTCGGATGTGAATATGGCTTTGGTGTACACACACACACA
Organism: Drosophila rubida; assembly: GCA_035046165.1. Taxonomy (NCBI): domain Eukaryota; kingdom Metazoa; phylum Arthropoda; class Insecta; order Diptera; family Drosophilidae; genus Drosophila; species Drosophila rubida. The sequence continues at coordinate 6,990,618 of JAWNOF010000021.1, read as the reverse complement.
CACACACAGTATAAATAAAACTGTCGCTTGCTTTTTAAGCTGCACAAAGCGAAACTTTTAATTTTCGTCTGACCAGACAACAAAGCTTCCGCTAAACGAGAGGAGGCCACAAAAAATATGAAAGGTGTAAAATTCAAATTGAAAAGTAAAACACTTGTCTAGCTATTGCATAATTTTGAGTTCAAAGTTCAAATATTTAATTTTAATATTTTATCACTTGACTATATTTTACAGCGATAAAATTTTTTCAAATTTAAAAGTAGAAATACTTTGTTTTTATTGAGCTATTAAATAATACATTTCAATAATTATCGAACAATGATATAATCGCCATCATTAAAATAAGGCGTTTCAAATTGTGCTATTTCTTGCTATTTGTTTGTTTGCATATAACCTTTGTCTTATGCTCGTTAAATAATTAAAAATTCATTTATAGAAATCTAAACAGCCTTTATCGTCATCTTAGGTTTCCAAAACTTTCCATCCGTCAACAGCGGAAAGCTTTTATCCCGCCGATTAAGAACAAAGTTCAAATATCATCAATAATTATCAGACCTGTGGGCATTTCAAATGCGTATGATGGAAGGGGTATAATAAATGCGTAGCTAAGTAGACAGATTCCCGCTTCACAGCTCGTGAATGATTCACAGATATCAAAGCACCAATTAAATACCTAATTAAACAACCAATTAAATGCTGATTTAAACTGAGCAACGCAGAAAGAGAAACTCAACGCTATTAGTCCACAGATTCCATCTATTGTTACTCTATTTGTTTTTAATTAAAGTGCAGCAGTCAATGAGAGCGGCAAGCTTTGCTCAATTTGCGCCTATTGAGTGTAATCTTGCATTGCGACAAACACAAAACCAGAACCAGAGTCATGTAGCACTCGTGTGTGGCTAGACGGCCTGTTGAAAGCTCTACAAGTAATTCAAAATGATGGCAATAATATGAATTCCCGTGTGCGCGTAATATGTATGTGGTTAACTCGGCAATATAAAGAGCTGGACATAATTGCGGCTGAGCCGGGCACGTTTGCGGTGACATAAAGACAGCTCGATATGAAAACATGACAAACTATTGGGGCATGCTCAGCTTAACCACTCTAATCGGACGCTTACAACGCCATCGCAAATGCCTGCCAAATGCCCAAGTTCAAGTGCAACAAACACAAAGTTTGCAGACCAAAAGTCGCTTTTAATGAATTCCGAAAGAATAACCATAAAAACCAATAATAACAAAACAGACTCATTAACAAGCCCGTGGCATACCATCTAAGAGCAGCAAGCCAAAAGAGAGAGCGCAGGTCTCTCTTAGCGAGCAGCTTTGCAGCTCTGCAGCATCCCAACAGCAGTCAGCAACAATTTTCATTGATAAAAATGCTGGCAGCTGTGTCCTGTGCCTCAGTCGTACGCGAACCTTCAAACAGTCTCAGTGTCTGTGACAGGGGCTCAACCCACAAACAAATGGTTTTTGGCGCCTCGACGAGTCGAAATCGACCACACTGACGGAATTTGTAATTGACATTGCGTATACGCAACGTAAACGTCGTAACCGTTTCACAATCAAATCAACGCATAATTGCTTAAATTGTGTTGCATTTTGCAGTAAATTGCAATCGTTCAAATAAACGATATTTGCGTCGCATTGGCGCCATTTAACAAAGACCAGTTGGACAACTTTTGCTATTGTTGACGTCAATTTACACGCTGTGGAAACTTCAAGTGAGTTGTTGCTGCCACAGTCACACAGGTAAATAGTTTCATTGCCAAAACTGACCAGCACAAATCAAAAACTAAAACACTATCCAATAATGAATCTTGAAAACAACTGCAAGAAAGTTGCAGCAAAATTTGGGTCAACCCTGTCCTCTAATTTAAAATGTTTGTAGAAATTTCATATCCTTTTGACGGTTTCCTAACATTTATTTATAGTTTTTAAGCTTTTACGGAGTTTGGTTTAAACTTTGAGCGGCAAAACTAATGAAAAACTTTACTTACAAAATTAATTTAAAAGAATCATAACTGCCATCTCCAGAAATTGCAAAGTTTAATCAAAGCAAAACAATTTACAGCAAATATGTTGTTATTAAATAAACATTTTTATCATGACGTTGTTATTTCCGCTGTACTGATTGCAAACAATTTATGGCCATATTTACAGGAATTTCAAAAGAAAAAGGCATTGGGAAAAAAGATGCACATACATGAATAGCAATTGACCAATAGCAAAGGAAGAAGTGAACGTAATCTTTCGACCCTTCATATATTTTGTTTTTGCTTTGCCAGCTGAATTGTTGATTGAATGTATTTTACATTGATTCAATTTTGCACTTGCCAATCAGATATTTTTCGCAACTTTGCCACAACTTTAAATTGCTGCGAAATAACAGTATCGAATTTTATCAGTTATTGTTCTATGCCAATCGTTGGGTTCAAGCAAACAATGTACATTTTGTTTTGAGTTCAAGTTTTGTGCGCTCAACTAAGCAGCTTAAATTGTGTAGCACATTCAACGTGTCCGGAATTTGTTGAAGCACTAAACGGATAGTCGCTATTTGTGATGCGGGACAGCAGACAAGAGACAATACAAAAAACTGCCTTTCGTTGGTGCTACCTTTTTGTCTGACTGACTGTCACACCTGAGTGGCTGGCAGTGCTTTGTAGCATTTATCAAGTTCTCGTGAACACAAGTCCTTGCATCAGCCAAGCGAACTGCATCAAGTGGCCGGCCGGCTCGAGGACCTGCCTAGATGTCCTCAAGCTGTTGGCTTTAAGTTTGTGGCTGTTGGCCTTCAAGCCGCTCGCTGGCAACCGAGACTTGGCCCGGAGTACAGTCTCCCCTCCTAGCGAAAGGCCACACACTTGTGACCAACACCAACCATATGCGGGCGACAGATGATACTTAAGCTGGCACAACTGCGCTGAGGTGCAGTAGTAATGCATTCAAGCGTCTTGTATCTTAAAGATAGCTTAAATAACTAGCGTTAAATCGGAGGAAATTGAATGGGTGGAAGGCGAATCTTTCAATACTTTTGCATTTAGGCCTGCACTCGTTGAGTGGCTGGTTGATGGTCGCAGCCTTGAGCCACAACAGCTACACGTTTAAGAGGACAAAAAAGGAGAAAAAAAAACAACACACTGCATTTATGTTGACGGGGGCGTTGTTCAAAGTGTTCTGGGCGTGTTTGCAATGCGGCTGGTGACTGACTGCATAAATTGCCGCATATAAGTGAAAAATAGTGCAATGAAACCTAGCGCGAGCATAAATCAATATAGTAAATCCAAGAGTCATGAGCACAGAAGGCTCGGCCTGTTGCCGAGCGAAAAAGTGCCATATTACATGCACTCGCAACAAACATTGGCCTTAGCTCAGCACAACTGACACGGACAAGCACACACACCTATACTCATCCAAACACACTCTCAAACACTCACATGAATTTATGGTCATGCTTGTGCTACTATTCGCTGTGTCTGTCTGCGCTTTATGTGTAGCGAAAATTCGATTTAAAAAGCATAATGTTCACTTCAAATTACTTATGAATACATTTGTGCACTCGTTCCATAAAAGCACATCTCACTTTTGCCGCCTTTAACATTCACAAATTCGCATTCACTTTTCCATTTCTTTTTTTTTTTTTTTCATTAAAGCCATCAACACATGGCTGGCAACTGTGGTAAAACAACTGGGCTGGAAAAAGGGAATAGCGAGTCCTTCTCCGAATTGTAGATGAAAACAAAAGCCTAGTAGCTCTTTCTTTCTCGCTTTCTCTCAATCGCACTCTTTCCCACTTGCTTTGCTACTGGATTTATTAATCAACGTGTTATTCCATGCAGAATTCTCGCAATTTGTTAGTTTTCATTTCACTTTTTTCTAATAATTAATATAAAATTTGGCAAATACTTTGTAAAAAAATGTTATGAAAATTATTCTCTTAATTGGTTATTTTGTGCTTCTCTTTCAAATTATTAACGTCTCTAGCCATAAATTTATTGGGGCATTAAAGTCTACTTTATTCTTGTATGACTACAAGTTGAATGTATGTCTTGCAGGGATTAAAACATTTAAATGTCATAGGAATTAATTTAAAAACGGTGCTAGAGGTTAGATTCCTTTATAGATCTGCAATTCCAATTTTTTGAAAATATTACATTTTTGAGAGATATTTCTAAACAATTAAAAAATATCTGAATTTTGAAACTATTGCCTCAAAACTTATTCTATTGATGCCTCGAAACGACATCTACGGTTGTTCTGATGCAATAATTCAATTATCTGCTACGTTGAATTGTGCGCTGAATTTGTTCCGTAACAAAATACAAATTTAACTCGTAAAATTCCTCAATTTAATGCATTTAAAAGTCGTTAAAAAAAAAACCCTGATTTTATAACGTGCGAATCGTCAAAAAAGGAGGGAAAATGACATGAGGAAAAAATCGTTGGAAAAACAGCGAATGGCAGATAACGAAAGAAATTGAAACGTATTTAAACAAATAATTGTTGCATGCTTTTAGGCGCGCCTTTTTGTAATTTCCGCTGTCTCACACTTTACTTAATTCCGTTTCATTCTCGCCAGTGAAGTGCAAGCGCAATTTAATTGTTTCTGTTTCGACAGCCCACAGCTACCCGCTCTCTTTGCACCCCCTTCTCGCTTGGGCCTGTGGTTAGCTAGTGCCGTTTTCATTTCACTATTTAATTATGAGTGCAGCTGCAGCACTTCAACTACTACTCGTAAGAGGAACTAAAATGACTCAAAAAAAAATAGCCAAAGCAGATTGCTTTCAATTGTGTGGAAATGCATTTGGATGGCAGATGATGCGCATAATGTAATATATTCGAAATACATTTGAAACTGATGCATTTGCCTTGGGATAAAACGACCAAAAAGTCCATGCAAAGCACAAGATGTATGAGTCTATGCTAAACGTGCTTCATTCAGTTGATGATTGTAGTAAATAAAAATATTCCCTCCACTTCAATTCGGTTGAAATGCAAATGGGCGTAAGAGGAGCACGTCGGATAAAAAGTAATTGAATGAAGAGTTGAATAGTGAAGAGAGGACATGCTTGAAGCCATTCTTTTCATCTACACTCAGCAGCTACCATTGTCAATGGTGACAATTGCGATTAAACTAATTGATGTGCTTCATTAACAAAAGCTAGTCTTTGTTTGTAAACAATGGACATTTATTCAATTTGCAGTTTGTTGAAATGCTAACTAAGACCCACACTTAAAAATTGAGTTAATTGTTGAAGGTATTAAAGTTTTCCTCTAATTAGTAAAACTAACGCTATCATGAGCTTTGGAAGAATGCAAATCAAGTTCAATGTAATATAACCAAAGGAAAAAACAACTGCAGGAATATGCTAATTGCTTTTCATTTCTTTCTTCTCGATTTCCATTTAATTTCATTTTATACAATTTTAGAATCACTTTAGCAATAATGAGCCTCAAGTAGTAAATACGATACATTATTATTTATTTGAAAATGATTTATGGTACTTTGATTGACAAAGGCAATGAATAATTGGCCATAAACTGTGACAGTTCACTAATGATTATGCGTAGACGGCGTATTACATGACACAAAGGAGTCGCACAACGTTAGATTTGAAAACTAACTGCACTTTGCACTCTCCAAACTGATGGCTGAACAAAGCGACAAAACGCAGCAAAAGCGCTTTTGCCGCATGACAAAACTGAAAACTCAAATTGGCATTGGCCAATTAGTGCCAATTAAAGTCTGCCGAACAGTTGAGTACGATATATATATATAAAGCGAGCAGCTTGTCAAACCGCAATCGTGCAAGACCAAAAGTCCTACCTCGAAATTCAGGGGAACAAAGCGAGGCGCCACTTGACTTGTATAGTAAATAAATATAATAAGATGACGCTTGTGTGCGGAATGGCCCCTGGGCCACTTGCTGCTTTTACTCTTCTGCGTGCACAGACGTTTTTATGTACATGCTGGTTGTTGCTGCTAGCAGTCGCACAACTATTACAGCCACGTTTACAGCTGTTGCTTTTCCGCAAGAAAGTTTGCTTGGCGCTCCTCTTGGCCCCTTTCTAGTGTCTGCTGTTGGCAAGAAGTTATACTAGGCTGCCAAGTGCTGCTTGTGTTTGAGTTGCTGTTGCTCTTGGAGTTTGCAGTTTGTAGTTCGTCTATTTCTGTTTGTGTTTCTATTCAAAAGCACTTACGGCCCTATGACGACTCTGATGCGGTCCGGCTTCAAGTTATTTAATAAGCAATTAAGTAGATTTAATTGAAATCTGCGTTGCGCCAGCAATTTACATAATCAGTGCACCAAATTCAGACCTTCTGCTGCACGACAAGTGTTAAGTGACAACAATGTGTCTCAGGCCACAAGTGCAGAGACCCATCAACATATTGACACAACAAGCAATAGTCTCGGAAGCGCATTTGCTAATGTAACAAAGCATTTGCATAAATCGCATCTTTAATGAATAATCACTTGTAATTAAACGCCAATCATATTAAGCATGCAAATGTTTCTTTAAAAATTTAACTAAATTCCACACTTTATGAGCGCATAGTAATATAATTAATTAAAGTGTGTAGATACTGAATTAAAATTCCATCAAAAATGTGCATATTGTTTTTGTTGCAATGTTTTGAGGATGAAAATTCAACAGGATTCATGAATATTGATGGGAATTGTACTTAAAATGCAACAACTTTATTTAATTGGCTTTTGAAACTATGCATTATTATAATGACACTTGTTATTAAAATTAAACAAAACACATAAGTCCATTTATTAACGAATTCATGGAATACAACAAATAAATATTTTTCGCTCCTCTAATTTGTGTGCGAAACTTGAAAATAATATAAAATACATTATTCATACTTAAAGCTTAGTGGCTTATAGCAAAGCCACAGGTATTTGGACTTAAATTACACATTTAACCACAACTGACCAAGTTGTTCAACAATGTTATTATTTTCACACTGCTTTTAGAATAAACTTTTTCTATTCATAACTTCCACCTGCTGGCTAGACCGCAAAAAGTTATGATTCCTAGATGTAAGCCAAAGCAGAAAGTTTGATTAAGTGTTAAGTGCACTGCAGGACTCAAGCCGCATTCCTGATGAAAATGGGCTTCAGTTTAATGAGAGCTCGTTGTGGGTGGAAGACAAATTCCTAGCTCATCACAGCTATCTGCTTGGGCAACTCTTTAATCGAATTGGTTTGCACACTAGCCTTGACTATGCACTAAAACAAAGGAATGTACGATAGTAAAAAGTGAATGGTCAATTATACGAAATTGCGCTTTCATCTGTATTTTTTCAGCACAATTGCACGGAATTAATAGCAGAGCATCCATGACAATAGCCAATGTCAACATGCCAATGTATAGGTTGCCGGGCAGCATTACCAATTGCGGTAAATAAATAAAGCAGGTAAAGCACAGCTAGCATCAACCTTCAGCTGCAAGTCACGTGGCACAAACCAACCTTTGAGCCATTTAGACGGTCGTAATTTTGGCCAAGCGACGCCATTAACTTGGACTTGACTCTGACTCCGACTCTTCAGCATGGAGGCCATCATGTCAACGTTGCCCACATTGACAACAAACGAGGGCAGTCTGTGGATATCCAGCGCACTCTCCGAGGTGTTGGCCAGCAGCAGCCATGGTGCTGAGGACAATGCAACTGTTGCCGCTGCTGCTGCTGCCGCAACAACAGTTGCCGCTGCGAGCGCTGTGGCGGCAACAGCATCAACAGTGGCAGCCAGCGCTGCCAAAGTTCATGTCAAGCATCCGCATTCAGGCAATGGCAATGACACAGACTTGAGGTGAGTGTGGAATCATGTTCCAGCGTTTCCAAATGGATTCGTCTTTTCAATTTCCCCACGTATCGAATCGAGTTGGTCCATTTCGATTCTGGGAGGCAGAGAAACCAAAAATGACAATTTGATTTCTGAAATTGCGCACAAGAAACTCGAATGCTTCAGTGATGATTGTAGGATGTAACATATACCCTACGTCTAACACTAAAATATCAGACTATGTATCAAATATTCTTATAAAACCGCTTGGTAAATTTAAAATGTGATCGCTATGAAATTTGAGCTATAAATGCAAGCTACAATAAAGCATAGATAGGATTAGAATATTCTTTTTTATATTTCTATTAATTTATTGTTAGCATTGTAATAGTAATAAGTAATCAATTAGTATCAAAAGCTGCATATTATAAACAAAAGTCTAGATTTCAAAATTGGTGTTTCTTGCAGAGATTGACAATCTTAACTTTCACATAAGAGATAGGGAGATGAACGAAAAACTCAAAGTTTCTATTTTAATCAGTACCTTAGTAAATTAATGCAGCTTCTGTTCCAATGCAGCTCGTACCCCGGCTACATACACTATCGCGACAAGTACGACCTGAGCTACATAGCCAAGGTGAATCCCTTCTGGCTGCAGTTCGAGCCGCCGCACACCAGCACCTTCTACATCATGGCCGGACTGTACTGTCTCATCTCCGTGGTGGGCTGTTTTGGCAATGCATTCGTCATCTTTATGTTCGGCAGTCGCAAGTCGCTGCGAACGCCGGCCAACATACTAGTGATGAACCTGGCCATTTGTGACTTCCTGATGCTGGTCAAGTGCCCCATAGCCATTTACAACAATATACAAGAGGGACCCGCATTGGGCGATACAGGTAAATCTTAAATGAAGCTAAACCTCGTAAGAGGCTTGTACATTACGCTTGCCCCTGCAGCCTGCCGCATTTACGGATTCGTGGGTGGCCTGAGCGGCACCTGCGCCATTGGCACACTGACGGCTATAGCGCTGGATCGCTACAATGTGGTGGTGCATCCGCTGCAGCCACTGCGCCGCTACTCGCGTCTACGCTCCTATCTGATCATCTTCCTCATCTGGTGCTACAGCTTTCTGTTCGCCGTGATGCCGGCGCTGGACGTGGGACTGTCTGTCTATGTGCCCGAGGGCTATCTGACCACCTGCAGCTTCGACTATCTCAACAAGGAGACCCCAGCACGCATCTTCATGGCCTTGTTCTTTGTGGCCGCCTACTGCATACCGCTCACTTCGATCGTCTACTCCTATTTCTATATACTTAAAGTAGTCTTCACGGCCAATCGCATTCAGTCGAGTAAAGACAAAGCCAAGACCGAGCAGAAGCTCACGTTTATTGTGGCGGCGATCATCGGGTTGTGGTTCGTCGCCTGGTCGCCATATGCCATTGTCGCCATGATGGGTGTCTTCGGGCTAGAGCAGCACATCACGCCGCTGGGCTCCATGATTCCGGCGCTCTTCTGCAAGACGGCTGCCTGCGTGGACCCCTATCTGTATGCGGCCACACATCCGAGATTTCGCGTCGAAGTTCGCCTGCTCTTCTATGGACGTGGCGTGCTCAGACGCATGTCGACCACTCGCTCCTCGTATATGACACGTTCGCGCTCCTCGTTCACACATCGCTTGCGACCCGCAGCCCCCGACAGCGAGACACGCAATGAGCCGTACATGTTGAACAACAATCTGATGATGGTGCCGGAGGAAACCGAGGAGAATGAGGAAATCATTGTGGTGGCCGAGATAAATAATTCCAATTGCATGCAGATGGAGCAGAGTAAGTTTTAAATAGTCTGGATAAGCGGGCGATGGGGAAACGTGATACAATGTAGAACACAGAAGAAAAGAGCTTAGGTCAAGTACAAAATGTTGTTTGTAAATAAGCTAGTTAACTCTAACCTTAAGCAATATGAACGTATTACAAGTGGCAACTGTATAAATAAGTTTTCCCTCGGAGAATCTTGAAACATATCTAAACTAAAGTAAACGCCAATTAAATGTGCAATGCAACACTGCAATCGCTTTGGCATTCCGACGTATTTCGCTTTCCGTTGAATGTTCCAATTAAATAGGAATAAGAAAAAAAGTAAATTGAATGCAACAAGATACATTGCCATTGTATTCTCCACAATTGATGTCTCCATTATTGTTGTTGTCCTGTGGCTCACGGCACGGTTTTCCTACTTGAAACATAATTACACCTGAATACAATATATGTATGTCTGTATGGATGCACCAAAGATACTTGTAGGGGTGGCAACTAAAATGTCAAGTGGTGATAGAAAAAAGCAAAGCGAGCTTAGGAAGTATTCATGAGTCGTCAAATGCGGCATTGACATAAACAGAAATGTATCTTGTAGATACGTCATAAGTAATTTCAGGGAAAATCTAAATAATTTGACAAGAATACAACAAAGATTGAGGACATGCATTCGTATGACTAAATACTTAATCGCATTTGAATAAGTCCCTGTCACAATATGAATTCATCTAATTTCATAATTGAAATCCATTGAAGGTTAAGGCCTATTGACATTTGGATGAGCTTGCTAACAAAGCCCATCAAATCGAATTAAATCAACGTTTGTGTAGCCAAACGAATCGTGTGCAATTTACGGCTACAGCTATAAATAAACAGACTCAAATATTTATACAGATATTTATATTTATGATAGACAAGTTAGCAAACTTTCTTGGCATTATGTGGAGACTAATTCATTCACTCATTCATTCTGTGTATACTTGGGTCGCTGTTAAGCTTTGTTGTTTGCATTATGGGACTCGACCGGGCCCAAAGAGTACAGTACCTTACAGTATTACAATAAAAATAAACACAATATATATATTATAAAACTCAGAGCTATGCCAAATAATAATTATTAATATTTATAAGTGCAAGTATCATACGAATTTATACTCTTTAAGTGTTTTGTGCTCTTAATTAGCTGTATATAACTATCAACTTGTCAATAAAAGTATATGAAGACATCTAAATGTAAATACACATGAAGACGTATATGTGTTTGATAAACAAAGACCTGGACAGTCGCAACAATAGAACAATAGAGAACTACATGCTAAAAGAGACCTGGAAAAATTGTAATTACAAATGTAAGAGTCAATTTAAGCTAAGTCGATGTCTAAATACTCTAAAGCTGTTTATACATTACGTTACAATTTTAGAAATCATATTTTTTTTTTTGCAATTTCATAGTTTTAACTAACTGTCTAACCTAAACAAAAAAACTTACATTTTTCGTCAGTTAAATATATTGTCATATGAATACACTGAGTGTGCTTAGACTTAAGAAGAAAAGTCCAAATTTGTCACTGACAACAAGGGAAAGAAAGCATGAAGGAAAGCTACATCGACATAATGCTCAAGACAAACACAAAAGTGCAACAAAAGGAACAACTTAATTAGCATATTTAAAATGCACTGTGACGAGTTTGCAACAATTTAAGTAAATTTGTAACTTTGTTTTAAGCTAATTGTATTTCTACTATTTGCAGTGTAACTTTCAATATTGTTTTAAACGTGAATAATAAATTGTAACACTGAAATAGCACGACACGACTCTGTGAATCAGCATAAATAAAAAATCATTTGAATGGTAAGTAAGATGAAGCACATTAATTAATTAGTCTTAAAAATTTAATTACTCGTTGTCGTGCCGCAACTGCACACGCAAATAAGACTGTTGCCTTCAACAGGTGCAAAAAGCGGCAAGAAAATAGTTGTGAAAAACTGACTCGAAAAAGGACACAAAAAAAACACACATATACGTGCATATGTAAATACTCTATCGCTGTCAATGCAATGTCGTTCGCCTGACCGGCAGCAACAGTGCGTATACTTTATACAGTCACTGAAGACATGCATTTCCCTTCTCAGTCCAGCATTTCCCAGTATTTTGCGCACAATCGGAGACGGCGAGAGCGAAAGCCACGAAGAGCGCGAGAGAGCAGCAGAAACGGAAGTGAGGGTGTCAACAGCTGAGAGCTGCGCGCCCAGTATTTTGTTGTTAGAATCCATTGGCCAGACAGCAGCAACAGCAATAGCAACAGCAAAGGCAACAGCAACAGAAACGGCAATGGCAACGACGCCGGCGCCGGCGCTAGCCATGGCCGATGGCGGTCGCCTCTGCTGCCGACGTCGAAGTCGAAGCGTCGTGTTCAAGTCAAGAGCAGAAAATCACACGCAGCCAGCATAACAAAAATTTCAGTCGGCTTTTTCACGACGCGCTCGCGGTTGTTATTCCAAGCAAAGAATTTTTTGTTTGCTCGCAAGTAGCACATATTAAATTGCATCGTTTCGCCTCTCACATAAATTGCACAAATAATTCAATCAAAATATTGTGCAATAAACAAAAATCATGTGGCCGCACTAGTGCACAGCAGAAACGAGTTGAAAAAAGCGTGAACCGGCGGCAAATTGGCAAAGATATGTAAGTGTTGCCCCTCTACATGTGTCTATGTGCGTGTGTGTGTGTGTGTTAAAGTGTGTGTATGTGTTGCGCCAGCATCCCATTCAGTGGGTGCTTTGTGGGTGTAGTTACTGGAACCCAAACTCAGTTTTTAGGCAACTTAATTTTATTTCGATTTTTCAATGTGCGTACCCGCATTTTTGTTGCCTTCACTGTCCTGGCACTAAGCACAGTCGCTTCGCCGGCTACCGATTGCGTCTCGCTGGTTCATTGTACTTGTACTTGTGCGCAGGATGCAGTGCTCGCTCGGTTCGAGCAACAGCAGCTGAAAGCAATTTGCCATCAACAACAGCGACTTTGACAGCGCTACAATTGTATTGCATTTGCTGCCGACGACTGAGTGTGTGGGTGTTTGTAAAGAGGGGGCATATCGTGATTGAAGCTAGAATAAATATTGACCAAACAAACGTCATGCATAGGCAGTGGCAAGTTCATATTGCCAGCGATTTATCTCAATAGAAATGTCGCTCACACTCACACAGTCACACACTCGATATGCGGGCTAATGCTGGTTCGTGTCGTGTCCCGAGCCCATCATTCAATGCATGCTTAATATCTCATTTGGGGGACACGCGTCGTATGCGTAATATTGTTGCATATCCAGGTAGCTGCTTTAATGCCCGACTCTTAAATGCTGCATATGTAAATCAAAAACACTTTTACGGCTGCTCCAGCAGGAGCAGCGAAACAACAGTAACAATAAGCCGCTGGCGCCGAGACAAAGCGTCTGGCGTGCTCGAAGGAACAACAAGAATAACAACAACAACAGCAACAACGACAGCAGCTGGCAACGACAATTGAAGAAGACACAAATGAGCATGCAAAGAACAGAACTCAATGGCAAGCACACACACTACTCGACTGCTTAGACACACCCAGAGCCCAGACATTGACAAACCCAGCGGGCGCAGTGGGCGAGTGTCACCCTCGCATTACACATACGACACGTTGCCGCAGCAGTTGCCATCGTTGTGGCACGTTGCCTGCTGCTACAATGCAAGTCAAGTGATGGGCGCGTTGACTGTTGACGGTTTTACTGTCACGAGCATAATTATTATTGTTGTTGTTGTTGTTGTTGGCGCTGCTGCAGGAGGTGTTTGTTTACTTGCAGCCTTTGGAAAAGTTGAGGGAGGGGTTCTGTCCTAATGCTCTCGCTGCACGACATCGTGTCACAGACCACACATTTGATTTTATATGCACCTTGTAAGTAGCACAAAGTTTAGTTCGATAGCTTGGCAAACACAACTCGAGGGAGTGTTATATGCCATCGACTCGCAAACATCTTGATAGCCGGTTAGAGTTCGACTACGGAGTTGAAACACTGTGCAAAATACTTCAGCCATCTACAATCGAATACAACGTATAGACAACTTTGAACATGATTTGATGTCAATCAACTAATGAATAAAATAGTCAAATTCACGTATGGAAATTGTATATTAGTTTGAACATGCAAAGCATATTCCTCATGCATACATTTTATTTTGCATACGCAAATTCAATTAAATCATTCATTATGTTCACTTTATTTTATATTTGTTGTTCAAGTGAATTTGCTTTGCAATTGCGAACCCACTATTTTCTAATATTCACTCATCAATGCGCAAAGTGGCTTTCACAATTTAATCTATTGACTATCTCGTTCATCAGGCATTTACCATTTGCCACAGAGTAAGCCCTGAAGCAATGTGTGCGCATGAATTGCGGCATCATTAGAGCAGTTGAAAGCTAAATGCGGTTGTTGGCTTTCAATGGCGGATCACATTTCGACACAGTAGACTAAGATAGTTCCTGAATCAGGCGGCATGCACTTCTGAATGAGATGGAAAATGTTTAAATGCACAAAACGAAACGGCTGATTCAAATTAAGTTTTTCAAGCGTTTCAGTTGCATGCCCAACTTAGTTTCCGTTCACAATTCGTTGTATGTAAATTTTTTGGTTTCGGTTTTTTCCGATTGTTTGCTTGTTTTGCTCGCGCATTTCATAAGCTAAACACCAACAAGAAGTTTTCATTGAGGAACCATGACGTCAATGTGCACGTTGCGTTTGTTTTTGTTTTTGTTTTTCTTTCTGTTTTAGTTATTTTCCCCTCATTTTTTTTGTATTATACTGTGGCGCAACAGCAAAACAAATCAAAATAGTTTTTCAACTGGCAGCTGCAGATTCAGATACAGATATAGCGGCATCGGTATTAATTAAACTGACGCCCAACTGTTCGGTGCCGTGGCAGGGACTGGGGTAACACTCATTTTTTTCTTGCCTCCAATTGTTGCCCGCACCCTTTGCTGCAGTTGGCATCGTCCACCAGTCCGCATTGTGCGGCACTAATGACCGCACGTTCGACGTCGTTTCTTGCTCTTGTTATTTCTGTTTTAAATTTTTTTTTTTTTGGCAGCCGTGCCAGGAGGATCGTCAGTGGAATGCATGCTGGTTGGGTCTCTGCCGAGGTTCTGTTCTGTCTTTGTGCCAGAGTATGAATTTATAATTGCTTCATTCTTCAGCCTGGCCCTGTGCTCGCAGTGACAGCACTGTCGGCCTTTTAGTTACCTCATGTTTTCGCACTCACACTTGTGAATTGCATTGGACACTCGAGCAGTTTTTTGTGCCAAAATCGGGAGGTTTATTTATATACAACGCGTACGAGAGAACAAGTATATGCCTTATATCGACAATTGAAATGTGCTGATTGTTAATGTTGTTGCTGCTCTTCTGTTTATTTTCATAAGTAGAGCAAATGTTTGGCGAGTAAACAGCAACAATTTTATGAAACCCATTCAATAAATTCCCCAATTTCTTTTTCAGCTGCCATTTGGCGTTTGGGAAATCCGAAATTTAAGTTGTAATTACATTTGATTGCAGTCGATTTTTTATTTCACTTTTAGCTGCAACGCTTAGACACACACTGGGAAATTAGATATAAAAATAGAATAGGCACTAACAATTGTTTGAGTTTCCAATTTTTGGGATACTCGTATCTTTTTGAAATGTATTTAATTACACAATTGGCAACATTGAATGCTCTTGAGTCCATTGATTCCTAAAAATCTTGCTGCTTGCGAAACAAGTTTATGAATTTAGATATGTTTGCTTTCAAGCGAATATTATTATTAATAATTATTACGTAAAGCTATTAAATATATTTGACTTGTTCCCCCATAACTCTAATAACAATTGAGTTTTACTGAAATTTTTCTATTATTTTATACTTTAGTTTAAGCTACTGACTGCTGAGCATGGCCTAAGAAGGATTTCAAGCACAACAGGACATCGGCAAGCGAAAAGTGAAGGCCTCAGGCAAAACAACGACAACAACACGCACATCGCCCACTAGCAGTTTAGCAAGTTGAGAAGAGCATTGACAACTTGACAGCGGGAGCAAGATGTTCGATGCGACCTGGTTGCCCACCGCGTGCGGTTCGCTGGCGCCCGCATTGCTGCCGCCGGCTCACATTGTCATTCTGTGGTACTTTTGGGAGAACTATTCACGTTATGTGGATAGGCATTTCTGCAGTTGCTCGTGCTGGGACACGGTGTTCAAGGGTCCGTACGAGTCGGGAGTGGCGGCCTACAAGCACATGTACTTCAATGCCACGCCCAACAGCTTCAAGATGTGGATACTCACCGTGTTTGCCGTCATTGCATTCTACGAGTGCATCAAACGTCTGATTGCCCTCATCCTGCAGCAGCGGGTACGCTACTCCATGCTGTTCCTCTTCCTGTTGTCCATCTTCTCGCACTACTATGCCTGGTGGGCGTACATCAACTATTACAACGACGACTACTACAAACAATGGAATCACCAACTCTTCTTCACGGTAAGTTTGACCCAAGTCCCTCCTGCTCATGTGTGCGTACGTGTGTGTGTGTGTGTGTGGCTAGGTGGCTATTCATAATTTATTAGCAAAGTTCAGTTGAGTTGAAAATGCCGAAGCTCAAAACTTGCCCAATATGCGCCGCGTCCGCATTCCCATCCGTGTCCGTGTTCGTGTTCGAACTCAAACTCAAACTTTGCTATCCATACTCTAGTCGTGCTTCACGTGCGCCACTTCTAAACTTGGCTGAAGCTCAGGCAACGCCTCCACATGGCAAGGGCGATTGCGATTACGAGCACTCTAGATAGATTTAAGGATAAGTCATGCGCTGCCGCTAAAATTTGTTAAATAGCCAAGGCGAAAGTTTCGAGAGGTCTAAACTGCCAACTTTAGCCCACGTTAATGAGCGACTGCAATCGACCGGCGGCCATCGACCGTCGGATCGAGTGCACTTAATACCTACTCCAAGTGGCCCAGAGAGCACAACAAAAAACGCAAAGAGAATAAAATTCGTTGACTGCAAATTTGAATCTTAAATTTGGTTTATTTTAAATTTAATTTGTAAATGAATTATGATTTCTTTTAAGCAATTTGTTTAACAATTATTATTAGAAGAATTTATTATAATCATTGATATAGACACCTAAAATTTCGAACTTAATCTAAACAGCATTACAAAGTTGAGCTTTAAACTAATGTACCAAAAGTTCTTAAAATTAATTTAATAATATTGAATTTTGTTTCAGAGTATCGTATTTGTAGTTCAATTTTAGAATGTTACTATAGAATTTAGATTATTTTAGTTTTAATTTAACTTGAGTTTTTATTTGCAATTATTTTAGCTGAACTATTTGCATTCAATTTAATGTAACATTAAGAAGTATATAAATTTAATGTATGCCTATTATTATAGGCGGTTTAAATCGTTGATTATAGAAAGCTAAAAATTCGAACTTAAGCAGAAATATAAAGAGCATTACAAATTTGAGCTGTCAATTAATTGTGTCAAGTTCTTAAAATTAATTTAATAATTTTATATTTAATTCAAGATTGTTAAACTTGTTGTTCAATTACCCAACTAATCGTTTTGCTTTTTTCTTTTCAGATAACAGAGCTATTCTCCACGGTGCTGGTGATGCATTTGGCCAGCACTACGAATGTTGTGAAACCCAAGAAAGTATTCTGCATTGTGGGCATCGCCTTGCTGCACATACTTGCCGGCAGCTTTGACCAGTTCTTCCTGAATGTGGTGCGCGGCGAGGGCGCTGCCCACCAGGTTGTGCGAGACATTGGCTTCATGTTTCCGGATCTGTTGCATTTGTTTGTGCCGCTCTGGTTGCTGCGCAAGGCAAGAAAGGAGAACTTTGCCACACGCCCCTTCAATAGAGATAGGAAACTGCATCGCGATATTGTGGCCATGTTGTGCATGGTCTCGATCATGTTTGGGGTCTGCTCGATTTTGTGAGAACGAATTCTGATGGGCGCCCACGAGGAGATGTATGGCAAGATAAAGCCCGCCCAGGATACGGCCTTGATGCTGCTCAATCGCTATCGCATGCTGGCGAACAACAATGTGCACAACTAGACACAACACGACGACTAGAGCGGGGGCAGCTGGCCCAAACCCCAACCCTAATACGGACTGTGGACAATATATGCTGCACTACTTGGCCAGTTGCAAGTCAGTAAGTGTGCGGGGCGCCAAACGCGCCTCAATGCTTCTAAATAATCTCATTTCTTGTTGTTTTGCAATTTGACGATTTGTGATAGTTTATCATTTTTGGGTCAGAAAGGTATAGAAAATAATCAGAAGCATATCCGAGGCATATGCTGAGTAGTATCAACTAAATACTAATCGAATTACATAATCAATACGGCAAAATTGTTGGCTTCCATTGTAGTAACGTTGACCGAAGCCCTCTCTGTTAAAACATATCCAAAAATCCCCTAACACAATGGCACTAGGCACGATTAGCAGATAGCATAGACACAAAAAATTATCATAACGAACGAACGCTGGCTGGGTGCAGCTAAACGATCATTAATAATTAAAACGAACGATTATCGAACACTTGAAAATACTTAAAGTAAGTACAACGAATGAATAGTTAGCATTAGCTATGACAAAGGCATAAATACGTATTGATTAACGACCTCAACTCGACATACTTAACATACTCGTACTTAGAAATATTGCCAAGTATTTGCATATTTTGTAACCCACCCAGTGTTATTTCTACATACCTATAGTATCTTAGCGTTAGATGCGAATTAGACTGTTGTTGGATAATATAGTATTATTATACACAGACACACGAACCGAAATATTCCAGTACCGTAGTGAAGAACGTAATAAATCTAAAAAAAATACCCGAAATCATAATAGACAGATCCCCGTAGTAATCAAAACTAGCGTTAAACGATATTGTTATACATACTATAAATATTAACTACATGGAATAACCTATAAAAAATAAAACTATGTATACACCCATACACACAAATACATATACAAATACATTTACATATATTTTTAGTATACAACATTATATTAAATAAACATTAAGAGACTGAAAAAAGCAAACCAAAAAGAAAACAATCATCGAGTAATTTAAATATTTAACCACTCATCCGGTAAGTTCATAAAACAATTCCACTCGAATTTTGTATTTATAATTAATTTTATTGAAATTTGAAAATTCTTCTTTATCATGTCAGTGACTGTGTAAACACACAGTGTATAGATGTTTTTGCAGTAGTTCTATCCATATATACATATGTTATAAAGTATATTTCAAACATGCAATTGCATTTTCCAAAAATACAATTCATTTTCGTTTTTATTTCGTTACTAAATGTTTAAAACTTAGCATTTTCTTGTACTACACAAAATGATTCACTTGATTTGTTTTTATCATATTTGTGTTTTTTTGTGTGTGTAAATTAGAAGACATTTGAAATGATGTACATTATACAATATAGAGAAGAGGAGAGACGCGAGATTCGTATTAAATATAATGGAATGTTGCCGCTTGCGTATACTCATGTGATACACGCACACAAATACATAAATGTAATTGGCTGGTTTTGACGGTGGACTTAAAAATACAATTGTAACTTAATTTGGTAAACAAAAATTGTGTATATAAAAATCAACTAAACAAAAATGGACGGTTTTGGATGACTATTGAGTGTTCAAAAGTTTCAAAGTACACAAAATTAAAATAAAATGCCAAAAACAACAAAATCAAAGCATTACATATACGTCAAGCTAAGTGTTCGTTATTAGCTACCAATTGTCAACCGAATTTGCGGCAATAAACTTGCCCAAATTCATTGGCAGTGTGTGTGTCTGTTGGTGTGTGAAATAAGCCTTGATCATTTATCATATTCATATCCTAATTCGTTTGATTGTAAGTGTGAAAATTTGTCGTTTTTTTGTTTGTGATTTATGTTGCTGTTGTTTGTTTAAGGCAATTGATTTTCAACAAAATTGCGGGTCTTCCTTTTGGTTGATATTTAGATGAAAATCTCTGTACGCTTCCTGACCTGGTGACCCGTGGTCGAGTGCAGCACCGCATCATCGGGGTCATCTGCACCATCGGCACCATGATCCTCATGCGTCAGATAATCACCTTTGTGTCGGTGCAAATAACGACCAATAAGGAAGAACATTAGCAACAACAACAGGAAGAGTATGACGAGCAGGACTGAAATAAAGAGAATATGTATTAGAACATAATTCAAATCACAGTCAGTGGTATAACCTACATGCTAACAGCACCGAGTTCACTTCGTTGTAAGCCTTGCGCAGCTTCTCTTCATCCACCAAGGGCGGAGGCCTAGTCTCAATTTCAATGGGCGGATGCGTTACGGGCTCCACGCCGCAAAAGTCTTCAGTCAAATTTGCTGTAAAAGACATCCCCAAATTATAGTAAACATATAGAGTTTGAAATTGCGATTACTTACTGCCCAGCGACTTGACATTGTTGGGAGGATTCTGTTGGAACATCAACTTGAGCGGATAGATATCGTCGAACTGCACGCGCGACACGCAACCCACAAAACCATCAGTCATCGACAAGTTCTTGCCAATGTACATGTACTGAATGTTATTGAACTGCGCATCCGCAGAAGCCTTGATGTCGAAGTGGTACTCAACGGGCTCGTAGTTGTCCACTTGCAGCACCACCGTTGAGCCACTGTTCTTGCGCATGAAGCGCACATCATGGTATTGGCCCAAGCCAAAATGCTTTTTGGGGAATATAATTTCCTGACGCTCGAAGCCAAAGTCAAAGACGCAACGCAAGTGACCTGGAAGTAAAAAGTTTTGTAAGGTCAAATTTCAATACTTATGAAACATTCGTTAAGCTACCTGAATTGGAAATCTGTATCGTCAAGTATTCGCCAGTCAGGTTCGAAGAGAAACCCAACAAGAAGCCCTTAGGTATGGTCGTGGTGAAGCCCACTCGAATGTTCTCGGCAATTGTGGAGCGGAAGGAGCCCTCAAACTCGTAGCGTATAATAGAAGCGGAACGCAAGTTGACGCCAATCTCTGCAAGAAGACAAACCAGTTAAACAACACTTCTACTTGATGTGGCATAGTGTCGACTTACCATCTGCACAAATGGGTCCTTTGAAGGCGCTCCATCGGCAGTCGCAGTTGTAGCCATCGTAGCGCTCAATGCAGGTGCCATTGTTGAGGCAAGGATTCGACTCGCAGCGACCCACGCAACCAGTGCTAATGCCATACAAGCCACGCATTGAATAGTCCTTAAGATCCACCATTTTGCCGTTGAGCAGCAGCGCACGAATGCAACCCACATAGCCATCACGATACTCCGTGGTAGCGCCAATAACTAGATCCGAGGTCAAGTGCAGAGCACGCACTGGACCTGGTGGTTCACGCACTTCCGCCTTAATGGAGCCATCGACCACCAGACGCGCCTCCTTGCGATTGCGCTCCACGCTCACCGTATGCCAGTTGTTGTCATTCAGATGGTAGCTGGTGCCCACATTAACTCCCAGGGGTCCGCTGCCTGCCTGATATTGGAATTGCAGCTTATTGCCGCCATTCAAACTCAGCTTGATGTAGTCGGTGGGTCCTGTAGCATGGAAGATCACAGCATTCTCCTGTGTGGTGCGGAATTCCAGGTAAATATCACCCGAGTGGCCCATGTCAAATGGTGGCAGATTAATGGAGGCATCCGCAATGCGGAACGTAACCACATTGCTAAACAGATCGTCGCCCTCGCAGCGCAACGGACCCAAGGTGTAGCGACCCTGCTTCTCGTCCAGCGGCGTGCCTGTATCACCAAACTTCACCGCGCGCACCGGCAGATGTTCTTTTTCGCGAATATCGCCACCATCCTCGGTCCACTCCAGGCTATTCGAGTCGCAGTTGCACCACTTGGTGGGATCATTACATTTGCCCAGAATGCCACATTCGCATTTGCGCGAGCCGGGCAAGGCGCCTGCCCAGTAGTCCATGGGCTGATTGTTGCGCGAGATCCACCACGAGAAGGGACGGAAATTGCCAGCATCAGCTAAGCATAGCAATTGAGATGTTAATAAACAGAGCAAATCCACAAATACATGTGACACTTACAGGGTGAGTTGAACAAACGAGAAGAACGACAGGAGTAGCTCAGACGCTGCCAGCAGCTGTGCGAGCGATTGAGCAGCGCTTCGATCTGCAGCTGATTGGCGTCGTACATGATGGTCTGCTCAAAGGAGCCCGGCTCCTGGAAGCCATCCACAGTGGTTGTGTGCTCCTGACTGTGACTAAGTGTGGTGATGACGCGTCCATCGGCTGTAAAGTTAAAACGACAATTAGTTAGCTAATAGAGGACAGATTCGTAGAGGACGACTCACAGTAGAACTCGCATGTAACGGGGAAGGGCTCCAGCGGACCGCTGCCATCCACATCGATGTTCAGGTTGACACGCTGCTGCACATGCTGCACATTCTTCAGCGCCTGGCAGGACAACGGATTGTTGGCTACAAGAAAAGAGTTGCTGTAGTATATGAAAAACAGCACTTTGCTTTTAACTTACAGGTGTGGCAGACAGCGCCAGCATAGCCAGTATGTGCGCAGTCGCAGAAGAACTCCATGCTGTTCTGATGACAAACACCCGTGTGCTGGCAGGGATTGGGATTGCAGCGATCGATCATCTGGCAGGCATCAACGACAACCTCATCGCCGCAACAGACCTCCTCGCCCTGCACCCAATCCTGCGGCAACTTGTAGTTGCCGTCCACCGATATCAGACGCATGCAGCCCACAAACCCGTTGCGATCCAGGCCGCCAGCAATGTAATACAAACGACCGGTGGCAATCTGTATGTTCTTGGTCGTTGTCATGGGCCGCTGGTCAATGTTGAGGATCAAGCGATTGCGTTCGATGGAGAGCACAAATGAATGCCATTTGCCATCGTTAAACTGGTCCTCGTAATTGTCCAATATGATGCGTGGCTTGTCCTTCATCGCCAAGTCGATTTTCACCTTGCCATACTCCAGAAAGACTTTAATGTAGCCGCCCGAGTAGAACTCATGCTGCACCATAGCGCCAGTCTCCTCGTAGGTGCGGAAATAGAAGGACACGTTCAAGCGCTGCGAGTTCTCGTAGCCCTTCAGCTTGACAAACGAACCGCGCGTTGTGAATGTGACTGGGTAATTCGAGGGCGAGGGACACGAGAACTGGCTGTTCACCTTGGTGAACAATTGGGCACTGCCGAGCTCGTAGCTATCCTTCATGTTTCGTATAAAGTTGGTCGAGTTGAGGAAAATATTCTCCAAGCAACCCGAAAAGTTCTGCTGCACCAGGATGCCCTCCTGTATATTGGGCACGCCGCCCCAGTACAACCACCAATTGAGATTCAGGCGACTGAATTCGCCCTGTATGCGACTACGTACAATGACGCGATCCACGGAGAAGATGATCTCACGCTTGTTGCGCGAAATGACCACATCGTGCCACACATTGTCATCCAGTAGACTGCCCACCGACAGCGAAGTCATACGCTTCGAACCCAGATCCAGATTCAGCACCATCTTATTGTCCTTCAGCTGCAGCGCATAGTAATCGCCTTGGGTGCCGCGTGAGTACATGACGACGCCGTTGGCGAAGGCAGTCTTGAAGCGAAAGCGTATGGACTCGCGCAAGGATGCAATGGGATCTGATTTCAGATCGTAAGCCACCAAGCCCGTGCCATTGAAGTAAAGGTTCTCCGCGACTGCAAACAAAGATATACATTCATAAAGAGGAAGACTTGTGTGCATTTTGAGGAAGACTCACTGTATTCGCAGCCGTAGAGCTCGACGCGCATTGAGATGCGATCGTGCCAACGCGTGGGATTGATGCGCACCCATTGCGCAATGATGGGCACCTCAAAGATATTGTAGTGTATTGAATTGCCATCGGAGTTGCCCTTGAACATCTGCACAGTAACAAAGAAGCATTCAATTAGCATAAAGTATGAGTCAAAATGTGCTGCCACCATGCAACGTGTTTAGTTACGGGGTTTTACTACGATTGTTTAGATTAGTCACAATACCTGCGGCTCACTCGTGGGATTAACATACGAGCGCCAATACTCGCCATCATCCGAATACTGAACGATATACTCCGTGACAAACTCATCGGTGTGCATGCGTCCCATGGTGGCGATCTTGCGCACCATGATCGCCTCGCCCAGGTCGAGTGTTAGAAAGTGGTTATACGTATTCTCGACGGGCGTCCAAGCAGCGTTACCTGCACCGGGTGCAATTTATTTGTATATGGGTTAGAATTGAATTGTGTGATGATCACGCACTAACTACACGATCAAAGCAATAAATGTGTAAATAAAACATGCAACAAATCATAAGTGAATACAAAAAAAAACAAAAACCAAACCATCAAGCCAAAAAGCAAATACAACTAAAATGTTAATAGCATAAAATCTGTAGCTGCAGCTGCAACTGCAGCTTTGCATTCTTGTAGCCAGGGCATCCACCACCACAATTAGGTGACATATATATGTATGTACATTGATGAGAAGCGGGTGGTTTTGCGTTGATGTGGGGCTCTTACCTTAACGTTGCCGCCGGGCTCTTTATAGTCGGCAAACTCGAGGTCTGTGATGCCATAGCTAATGGTATACTCGGTCACATACTCATTGCTGTGCGGTCGTCCTTGCAGCGCAATGTGCGTGACATTCCTCACCAGACCCAAGTCAATAATCAGACGCTGATCAAAGTCCGAGTGCTTGGCTGACCAAGAGGTGCCAGCTAGTAATCATTCAGGGGGTTGGTTGGGGGTCGCGACAGTAAAAATAATGATAATTTAAAAATCAAAATAACGCAAATGAAAACAAAGTAAAATTGCGAACGCGATTAGCTACAAATGAAATAAAATATCGGGCAGCCTTTTATTGCTTTGCCGCCTGCCCGCCTGTCCGCCTGCCTGCCAATTAAGAGAACATAATTTAAGACCCTTTTCGCTTGACAGCTGCAAGTGGTTCATAACAAGCAAAGGTCCTCCACATGGGTTCGAGTTCGAGCAAGGGGTGAGTTCAACCACTCGCACAAAATTCGCCAAACTGCAGCGCACACTGCAGTGGGAAAAGTCGTTAGGGGTGAGCCAAAAATACCGAAGGAACTGGTGTTAACACTAAATGGACATGGCACACGGACTGAGCATAAACAATTGTCGGATTTTCCCTGCAGTTCTGTTCTGCTCTTTTGTTTCCATTAATGGGCCCGGTGTGACCAAAGACTGTGTGAATGCCCTGTGTGTGTGTGTATCCCGGATCGTCGGGGATTATAGTTGAATTGAGTTGAATTGCGCTCACACTTGGGTTCAATGCCACCGCACATCAAACTTGCCATCGACAAAACTTTGGTAAACAATTCCGAAAAAAAAACAGGAGAAAAACAACCAAAATGCCGAGCAACTCGCTACCCTAGTCAGCTATGCTATGCTCCCTCCTGTTATTTAGCAAACAAAGTTGTCTGGCCCATGTCTGGGGTCCATTACACGAGCGCCTACATTTTCTGGGTTTATTGCCTTTTAATCATATTTCCGGCTTACGTCTCTGCTCGCTTCCTTTTTCCCTGCTTTGTTATTTTTAGCAAGCAAATCAAAATTTATGCCGACAGCTGCTTGGAGCTCCATGATAAAGCAGCAGTTGGCAGTCAAATATGTACGAGTATATTTACCAGGGCTGCAAGCCGATACTAAACCGTATCTCAGAGAACCGGTTAGGTTCGAGACTTTTATGTAAGTATTGTTAAAAAAATATATGTCTAGTTGATCATCCATATTGTAATATATGTATGATCTTAGACTTCAACTTTCTTCATTGTTTTTTAATAATGATGTTAAATAATTTAAATATTTTTGAAACGTACTAAGCTTTGTTATTAATGTAATTCCAGCTTTGAACCGAACCAATGGTTTCTGGGTTCGCAGCCCTGATAGTTACGATAACCAGCTGTTGCTGTCCGTCAGAACATTTTATCGTTTACGCAAAGAGATTTATTACAGTATCAAAGATTATGCTAATTTCTACATGCTATGCTTGGCCTAGGAATGTCGCTTGTGCGGCTTAAGCAGCGCCTGCTTGCAGTACTCCACCACCTCGGGCTGCTCAGCGATTGCACTGGGCTGTATCAGATCCTGGAAAGGCACAAACTCAAAGCGCGCATTCTCGTGCGGCAAACAGTTGCGAAACGCAATGGCTGCGCAATACTTTTGTGCTATTAAATGCTCCTCGAAGTGCCATTGGGTCATGGGCGTGCCGTTGCACCGCAGTGTGGTGGCACAGAGTGGGGAGACGGCCTCCTCCAGCGGATGCGTGGTGTCCACGGCAAAGCTTATCTTTTCGAGATCGACAGTGATGCCGACGCCCAGCTCTTTGACGTAGGCCTCCTTCAGGCACCAGTGACGCATGAACGCCTTGAGCTGCGCCCCATCTGTGTGCTGTGGCCGCCCAATATAGCTCCATTCCTGTGGCGAGAACTTGCTCTGCATGAGGCGAAAGAACTCGGCCAAGGATTTGCCTCCACTATACTCGATCTTCATGACATCCGTGCCAATGCCAAACTCGGCATCATCTTTGCTGCCTCGAATGCCTGCCAATAGCACCAGGCTACCCTGGTGCGAGACATTGAAGCTGAGCGCTGACGCGTTGCTGTCCTTGGACTGTGGCACCCAATAAGGTTTGCCGCGTACGTCGCGTTCGAAGTGCACTTGATGATAGGGCTCGTTGGCGCACGTGCTCACAAATTTGCGCATTAGCAGGCGTCCAATCAGCGAGGATAGAAAGTCATCGATGAAGTGAAACTTCATGAGGCGTGTCCGTTCCTCGACCTGGATGGCGGCCACAGCATGCGTCAGCTGTGGCAGCGTGGGCGTCCATGTGCTCAAATCGAAAGCCCAGCGTGTGCAGATGTGTTTGTTCATTTGAATTGCAAACTATTTTACGATATTATTTTAAACATTGCTTTTCGCTTAATCAACTAATTTGCTGATGCTGCTTCTTCTATCTGCTGTCATTCAGCAGAAAGCGGCGACAAAATTTCGCGACGAGTTAGCAAGGCTTAACAGCGAGTAGAGTTGTCAACGGGCTTTTGTATAATTTTAAACAATATGGCGGCAAAACTAAACACAACATTACTCAAGAGCGCAAAACTAATCAAACAACTCAAACAAATAAGAGTTTAAACAAAAGAACAGCGAGAAGATAACTCAAATAAAATTGTATATCAAAAGGCAAACAATTAAACTTTTTACTTACCATTTAAACGCGCCTTGTCCGGTCCCCGTTCGGTCAACGACGATGTGGCCGTTAAAGCGGCACGCTCCATCAGCGGCTGATTGCATTCATAGTCGGAGAAGTAGTCTGTGAAAGAATCTGGAGAACAACAAAGAAGAATTATACAATCAGCAAAAAAAAAGGCTAGTCTGACCCAAATATATGCGAAAATGTACAAGAATAACTACAAGTACATATATAAACTGTCACAGGCGTAAATAAATTAAGTTGAAAAATTCCAAGACAAAAAATAATAAAAAGCAGAGCAAAAGTAGAACATTTTGGACAGCAGCCAATACAGTTTCAGGCGCTCTTCGTTCACAGAAGATTTTCAATTACAAATTTCGAGTGGCTTTCATTTCATTTAGGGGAGAGTCCTTGGTTTTTTCTTTTAGCACTCATTTTTATGAGCCATAAATAGTCTTCGAAAGGATAAACATACTGCATTTGTCTGCTGTTATTGCAGTGCAATTTGTTGGCCAGCCTTATCGTTTGGTTGTTTGTGTAAATACCGTTCTGGTCGCCATGACATTATTATGCGAGCGCCTGCAGTGGAAAAGTGCCCACTTAGACGGCGTGATAACAGGGCCCCGGAAATCCTCGCCGCCTCCACAACAATTGTCTGTCTCAGACAACACCCCCCCAAAAGGGGTTGGCTGTCGCCTTTGTGGGTGCAGTTTGTATGTAAACAGCAACAGTGAGAGCAACAACAAAAACAACCCTTAGCGGGAGACAACAAAGTTCATGTGCACTTTGGAAGTTCAACCAGTGCCTTGGGGGGGACACAAAACTGTAGCAGATTAGCAAAAGTCAATCTAGATATTACGTGCTCGTATATGTATACAATATATATGCGCGATTGCGAATGCCCAACCCAACTTTGGAGTCCTGTGACAGGCACCTGGAATGGAGTGGGCTACAACATAAACAACTGAAACACGCACGACATTTTCTTAAAAAATAATCAATAACCGAAGCAAGTAATTTGAACTAGTTTCTTGATATCTCAACTTAACCCCAAGAAAAGCAATTTCTTTTTCTGCTACATAATCGCCGAATTACACGCAATTCAAACCGATTTTTATTGCCATTCTTGGCAATCACATTTATTTGCTCTGCTTGAGCGTAATACAAGCATGTACTACATACCAAAATACATCGAAAATGTATAATAAAACAAAAGGAAAATCGAAAAAAAAATCTGGCTAATGTTCTTAATGAAATAAATATGACGTGACCGATTTTGAAAAGTAATTTCCGCCTCTCAACTGAAATTGTGAAGTGTGGATGATTTGCGCCTTGGCCACGAAATAATTATAAGCATTGAAAATAAATTAGCAAAGAGTCTTGCGGTCCAGCTGTCTGACTGTCCGGCTCTTCCATGGCAATGAAAAGCGTTGAACATTTTGGAGGAAATTGTTTATTTTTAGTCATAAAAATGTTTGCATATGAACTTTAAATGTTTATTGTTGCACAGCGTATAATTATACCGTTTGAGCCCCAAACGAAACATTTCAAAATATTTGCTCATTTTGTTGGTTGACATATGGCGGAAGAAGACACGTGTAAAACGCTTTACGGCATTGCATTTCATTCAATTTATTCATATGCAATATGCTTTTCCCCGCATGCGCATTGCAGCTGCCGGAAACAAGAAAAATGCCGGCAGCAGCAAATCGCAACCAATTTGAATTTTATATTCAACTCCAATAAGTTCCAAAAAATAAAAAAAAGAACGAGTAGTGAAAAAGGCGTTGTTTGTTCAGTTTTGTTTTGCCAACGCCGTTCGTAAGCAGCGTTTGGATCTCGCGAACGCAAGAAAGAGAGAGAGAGCGAGAGCGAAGTAGAATTAGGGAGCAGCGAGCGCGATCGTCATATTTACAGAGCAAGAGAGCCACACATTGACAGAATGGGAGAGTTGAGTTATAAACGAAGCACAAACACAAAAAAGACAACGAAAATGACGAGTCTTCTCACGAGCAGCGTTGGGGAACACGCCCTAAACTTGGCTTAATCGAATTCCATATTTTTATTCATCTAAATCTCATGACTTTAGAATTACATCTAAACAAATTTTATATATTAAGTAGGGAAATGTACCTGCTTGTGCGATTCCCACGCTGTTGCTGCATAGCAGCAGCAAGAAAGAGCAGCAAATGGAAGAAGAAATTGTTAAAGTCGTCGCTTTGATGGCCAGCCCCATTTTGGCCTTTTTGTGCTCTGAACTCAGCCGTAGAAATGAGTTAAAGACACATTTATATTATTCACAATTCTAACCACAGTCAAATGCACTTTATTTTAACTGCTGCAGTCAAAAAGTTCACGACTGGCAGGGTAACTTTCTGTTGTTTTGCCAACCCCGCGTTGCTGGCGTCGTCAACGTGAACGACACTTAAATTGCTGTGGTCTTTTTTATTTAAAAATCCACTAATATTATTAATTATACGCGCCTTTACAAGAACTACGCCCGGACACACGTACAACTTGCTGTAGCGCCTGCTGCACGTTCGATTATTACAAAAAATAATTAACTCTGCGGGTTTTGATGACACACACCACACGTCTGTCTCGCTCGTTCAATTTTATGTTATGGCGATTTAGCTTCCAAAAACTTTACAGTACTCTGTGCTGTTATTAACAGCGAGTGCACAATGTGCTGTTATATATCTGCTATTCTTTAAAGTCCAAACAATTCCTTGAAGAGATTTGACGTAATATGAGAACATTAAAAATAAAATGAATTTATCAAAAAAGTATGTGAACAACATTTCATAAGAATAATAATAAAGCTTGGTTTGAAGTCAACAGCTGTTAATTCACTCTAAATTGTTGCATTAACAGTGCCATAATGAGCACACCTATCGAGTATTCAAGTAGACTAGAAAAATGCTAGTATCTAGCGTTAATTCGTCATTTTGACATTCTAAAATATGAAATAAAATTTATAGATATCGATCACGTTTTATTTAAATTTTAAATCAAAATAAATCACAAATCAAATTAAAGTAGGGTATATCCTTAAACAATACGTTGCCACTTTTGCGTTCACGTTACGCATTTTTGCGTTTCATATACTCATTCGCGCTTACGTTACGCTCCCTTTCTGCTACGCCAGAAAAATTTGTTGGCGTGTTTGTCAGACGTTGCAAAGTATTTCGCGTTTTGTGGTCAAGCGATAGATATTTAATTTGTCAAAATGTACGGTGGTGAAGACTTTGATAATTCGGTGAGTGTTCGCATAACGATTCCAACGCGGCTTGTCCAAAATGTGCAAAATCACCAGTCGGTGGAACATAGCAAAAACATAACCCAACTTTCGTTTGTGTTTGTCGCTGCCGTCAACAAAATAAAAACGAATTGAATTAATTTCAGGACTTTTACGATGATTACGCGCACACCGGTGATCCGCAACTGGACATGGAGTACGAGCGTAGCTACTACGCCAACCGCATGCCCGAGAATGTCAAGTACTTTCTCATGAACTTCTGCCAGGCGATCAAGGAGGGGAACCTCTATGACATACAGAACATGTATGAGAATACATTCCCGCAGATCAGCGATCATCATTTCGATAAGACGGCATGGCCCGAGGAGCAGGAGGTGGGCGCCATTGTGGACAACGATAAGGTGTTCCTCATTCTCTACAAGGAGCTGTACTATCGCCACATTCATGCGCGCATTTCCGGTGGCCCCAAGTTGGAGCAGCGTATCAATTCGTTCTTCAACTACTGCGATTTCTTCAATCTGATCATCTCGGCGCAGAATCCCGTGATGCTCGAACTGCCCGACATTTGGTTGTGGGAGCTCGTCGATGAGTTTGTCTATCAGTTCCAGAACTTTGCGCAATATCGGTAAGTTAAATGTCACTTCAGCAAGTCTACTTATTACTTATCCCTACGCTTTGTAGTGCTCGTCTGACGGACAAATCGCAGGATGAGATCCAGCAGTTGTGCGTGAATCACAGCAACGTTTGGAGCATTCTGTGTATTCTAAATGTTCTGCACTCGCTGGTGGACATCTCGAACATCAAGAAGCAACTGGAGGCCATCTCGCAGGGCGTCGATCCCCAGACAGTCGCCGGTGACTTTGGCAAGTTGGGTTTCTACAAGATGCTCGGCTATTTCTCGCTCGTCGGACTGCTGCGCGTCCACTCGCTGCTGGGTGATTACTATCAGGCCATCAAGGTGCTGGAGCCCATCGAGATCCACAAGAAATCTGCCTACTCGCACATACCCGCCTGCCAGATCTCCACGTCGTACTACGTGGGCTTCGCTTACATGATGATGCGTCGTTATGCCGATGCCATTCGCACTTTCTCCGACATCCTGTTGTACATTCAGCGCACCAAGCAACTGTACAGCACACGCTCGTATCAAAACGATCAAATCAACAAGCAGGCAGAGCAGATGTATCATTTGTTGGCCATTTGCCTGGTGTTGCATCCGCAGTGCATTGATGAGTCGATTCAGCAGGTGCTGCGCGAGAAGAACTATCACGATGCCATGTTCAAGATGCAGTGTGGTGACTTGGATGTCTTCAAATCGTTCTTTGTGTTTGCATGCCCACGATTTGTGAGCCCGTGTCCCCCAGCCGCTGATGCCCCCATGGAGGACTACGTCAAGGATCCCATGGAGCATCAGTTGCTTGTGTTTATGGATGAAGTGCGTCAGCAAAAGGATCTGCCCACAACACGCTCGTATCTGAAGCTCTACACCACGTTGCCGTTGACCAAGCTCGCTTCTTTTATCGATCCCAATGCCAGCGAAGACGACGTGTCCAAGCTGCTCATTCGTCTGCTCTGCTTCAAGCACAAGATGCGCAATCTGGTCTGGAGCAAGGGACCCAGTGGCCTCGAGGGTACCTTCAAGTCTGGCTCCGAGGTAAGTTGTAATAAATAAGCTACCTAAATCAAATACTAATTTGTTCGTTTGAAATTGTAGCTCGATTTCTACATTGATGATGACATGATCCATATTGCTGACACAAAGGTATCGCACCGATATGGTGACTTCTTTGTGCGTAAGATTATGAAATTCAACGACCTGAATCGCAAGCTAAAGAACATCAACATTTAAACGCCAACAACAAACTCCCAACTACATTGTAATCGTTCTCTAACTAATTAATATTCCAATTTGGACTCGTACTGTTTTGATACCAATAAAAAACACAAGATGCGTGACAAACGCAGCGAGAGGTCGAAACAAATATTTGAAATACTTTTATTAATTGATTTTATTTCCACAACTTCCAGAATACAAAACACGGTTTTCAAGTATTAAGATTTTAACATGTACTTTATTTTCGTGTTTTTTTTTTTTATTATTTGTTTTAACAATACCGTTTTGTTATATAAAATTTGTATTACTATAAGGAAATTCAATAATCTACACTTATCATGTTTTGTGAATTTTCTACAAAATCCAATTAGATGATTAGCAGCCGCTTACGTTTAGATTTTTTTTTTTTTAGTTTTGGAATGTGCGTTTCGTATAAATAACATTTTATCGCATCATTTTCGTTTCTCAGTTTATCTTTTTCTATTTATAAAACAAAGTACACATTTTCTTTGGTAAATTAACAATTGGTTGCTTGAAATGAGTTAGGGTTGAAAGTTAGAGATATACAATTAGAACATATGAAAGGAATTATTAGTTAATATAGAGAACAATAGAGTGGAGAAGTTAGAACCTTACACGCAGTTACAAGGTGTGAAATAAAACGAGTAATTAAAATTGTTTTGTAACTTAAGATTAATACACTTTATACATGAAAGAACGCTTGCGCTGCTGCGCTTTCACTGTGCTCCACTTAGCGGGCTTAAAGGCTAAACACTTAATGGAAACAATTTACAATTTACGGACTTGATTGTGGTGTAATGGTATTTGGGGTTAATCGACGGTCACCGTGCGCTGATTGACATCGATCAGATAGATGGCTTTGTGATTCTGCAGCACAAAGTCGACAAATGCATTAATCGGTGCAATCTCCTCCAGGGATGTGTTATTGCGACCGGACCACAAGAAGTTCGGACCAAATACGATTGCCAAATTCGATGAGGTCATTTTGTTGAGGTCCGCACAATCGACGACCCGCACCAAGAAGTCCACAATGTACTTGAATAGCTCATAGTTCTCCTCGGGCAGCTTTTCACGTATCAGCTGGGTGACATTGCGCGAACGTTCCTCCTTGGGCCAGTCCAGAAACTTGGTCACATCGTCGTACAGCTCAAATGTTAGCAAGGGTTCAGCCAGATCGCGTAGGAAACTTTTGAGCAGACCGGCAATAACATGCACATTGACATTGCTAAGATCCACATCCTCGCCACGATTGACACGCTCCTTGAGCGCCATAATCTCAGAGTGGTTGCCAGAGCGTCGAAAGATGCCCTCCGTATCGATGACACCGGTGATCGAGAGCGAGTCCACGCACTTGCGCACAATTGGCGGTATGGAGTTGAGGCATGGACTGTGCATAACGATGAATTTCAAGGGCACACCAAACTGCATCGTTGGCCGCCCATTGGGGGCTGATGCTGCGGCTGCCGGATGCGATGGCTGCTGTGCACGACTGCGACTTGGATTCAGTTTATCGTCGAAGTCGCAAATGGTGTCGGGCAGCTTGAGCTTGTTCAGACCCAGCGCCTGACGCAGCTCATCGAGGCTGGAGATGTACACTAGCTTTTTGCGAAACTTGTCGCTGATAAAGGGGCTAAAGAAGTTCCAAATGACGCGTATGAACCACGTCGGATGCACCACATACAGCGTCTTTAGATTCTTGCGAAAGTTGCGATCCAGTTCTTTGTACGAATTCCACAAGAATTGCGCCGATGGTTTGTTGTCCTCCTTGAGACCCTGATGGAAATACACCAGTATATAATCGTTCTCCACAAATGGTTCAATTTCTTTGATGACTTGGCTGCAAAGTTAAACAAAAGAAAAACATTTCAAAATCTTGATCTTATATAGTAGACTAGTTGTTCACATTACCGCACAAAGCCCTCCAGCTGGGATTTTTCAGGAAAACGTGATGCGTAAATGCCGAAAATGTGACGACCTTGCTTGTCCGTACCCAGGAAATCACATTTGTTTTGCCTGAGTGTCGATGGAGTGTTCTCCGTCTGCTCGCGCAGTTCTTCGAAATCGTCCTCTAATGGATTGCTTGGTTCTTCGTTCTCAAGATCGGAATCTGAACAGAACGTGCAACATAATTAGCCTCGTACAGAAGAAAAGTTGTATAAATTCGACTTACCATCGGCTAACACAAAATCACCGACCATAACATCTTCTATAAATGAGAAAAAAATCAAGTGTTTAGTCATTCAACGTTTCATTATATGCAAATAATAACACGATGTAAAGTGAGTGATCTGTAATTCTTACTCTCTAGTGGCGCTGGGGTCAATAGCTCTGTATCATCAAACTCCAGCTTTGGTTCGCAGTCATGCAAATCGGATAGACTTGGCAGCGGCTCCTCCGAGTTGCCCACAATTGAGCTAATGGCGGGCCCTTTAGCATGGGTGTGTGTGTGTTTGTGTAGAGAAAATACAATTTATTAATTTCTTAAGATTTTTTTGAAGTAATGGTCAGAATTTCAAAGAGTCAATCTTACAGATAATGCTTTTCACTTAAGTAGTAGTAGTATTTTGACGGCCTTAGGCAACAAGTTAGTTCGGATTTGTTTTTGTGTATTTTGTTTGTTCGAGTAAGTGAATAAAACATGAATCAGAAAGAATTTGATGAGTTATCGGGCTTTAAACGTAATCGTCGTTTCTTATCGAATTTCGAATTAATTTTACATATTTACACAGAGAATTACAAATAGAATAAGAGAGAGCAAGAGAGAACGAGAGCAAACGAACGAACAAACGAGCGAAAGATAAAGAGAGCGAGTTTATATTATTTATTTAGCTATTTTCTAAGCCAACAATAATCACAAAAATGATTAACATCAAACAGCAGCTACTGCAAAACTTTACAAAAACAAAAAAAAAACATGAAGTGGGTTTACGATTAACAATTATGCAAGTGTTATTTTACTTTATGTATAACACTAAGATCCGGTTTCTCAAGTTCAAGTTAGGCGATAGTCATCATTTGAAAAAATTTGTTATCTGATTAAAAACAATTCAACTTTTTCAATATCTCCATCGGAAAGATAAACGATAACATTTTTATCAACTTTTTCTTCTTATCTCATCAATAAATGTTTAACTAGTTTTAATAGTTAGGAGTTAACCTTGAGAAAATCTGTTTAAAAAGTGTTAACTGGAGGTGGAGAAACCGTTCCTTAATAAAGTAAACTATGTATTTACAGTGGAAGGGGGAATCACCAAAGTAGGCATTATTTTTATTTTTCTCGTTTGTTTTGAATTGGGGTTAGTAGAGCACAACTTGGGGGCAGTTAATTGTTAGTCTTAAGCAAGGCAAGAGAATTGGTTACAGTTACGTTTAAACGACGTTTCATTCTTAAGCGAGGCGCAAAAGCATTCAACAAAACATTTTTCAGACATATCTACACTAAAAAAAAATAACGGTCGTTGCAGACAGCGGCTCTTTTTATTATTTGTTGAGCTTAATTCTTACCTGGCAATCGCGCTGGAAAACGTGAATTGGCATCCATTGCCCTAGGAGATGAATGTGTCGCTGCTGCTGCAAGTATGCTGATAAATAAGACGACAGCTGTAAAGAACAAAACAATGACATTTCGAATACATTAGCCAAAATTGGGTATACAAAGAAAACTACAAAGCTGTTGATGACGTCACACTTCAGTTTGACTTGTGACAACTACAATAACACGAACACCCAAGAGCAAGCCTGTTTTTTCTTGCTTGTCTTATCGCGCACCGGGGCTGCTGTCGATGGCTCTGATGTTGATGAACGCTGATTCACATGTACAATACACCAACGGCGTTTGTCGCTAATGCGCCACAACAGCAACAACGTTAGCAATAACAAGAACAGGAATTGCGCGCAGCAGCGATTTATTTACATTGAATGGCAATAGGTTATTTCTCGCTGCCATCGACAGCGACATCGGACACGGCAATTGGTAAAGTTCAAGTCAAGCCGAGGCCGAAGTTAAACACTTGCACGCAACGCGAGCGCAGAGGTGGTGGAGGAGGGAGGCGGGAGAATGGCGGCGACGCCTACGCCCACCACCAAAACAAACTACAGTATTTGCATATGTACATACACACATATACATATGCAGATAACACACGCATAAACGTAGCTTATTACAGTGACGGCCAAATTGCTGTTTAAAAGTTTTGCTTGTCGTTTTGCTATGATTAACCACACATTTTATTTATGACTTCTTTTATTATTTATCGAAAGCTCGATAACCCACACACTGCTGGGCGTAACTTTGTGTGTATGTGCAACTTACACGCAGTTACATTATGTACATAAATACATACATACATAAAATATTCAGTACATAAAGAAGTTTGCGAGTTTGCTATCGTTTCCTTCTTTTCCACACAAGAAAAGCAGTAATATACTGTATCTTCAGCTCAAAACAATATCAACGTTAAAAATATTATTATCATCATTGAATTGCGCATTTATTCGCCGAAGTACAAGCACACATATTGCATTATTTACTTTATTTTTGTCAATGAGCTTTTATCAGCAGCAGCAACAGCGCAACGGCGTTTTTGCTATCGTAAATTTGTTCAAATTTTGATCTAAATTACCACAACATTACTTGAAATTCACAAAGGTTTTTCACATTTGCTATTACCTCAATCCACTTCAGCTTTTTTACTATTCTAAAAAACAAATGCGTTAAAATTTGTTGTACGCTAGTTGAAAAAAACTTTGTGTTTAACTCCTGATCAGAGTGACCGCATGCCGAAATTTGAAATATACTAAATAAACTTCTAAAAATATACACTATTTAAGCCCGGTTGATAATTCGAAACTTTTTAAATAACGCTATTTTTTGTGATAATTTTAGTAAATTATTATAGTTGCTTGCCTCCAGAACTCTTATACATCTCATTTGACTAAATTGTTTTACTTTGTTTGTCATTATTACAACAAAATAAATCACATTCGATACACATAATCGAATGTGACGATGAAACAAAACAAAAAACATATGCCAGCCCTGGACTGACCGACGGTTCACGTTATTTAGACAAAATCAGAAATAGCGTAAAATTTTGACAAATTAAAATGGTTGGTTGGAGCCGTTTGCTGTTGCCAGCGGCGCAAGTTGCCAAGAATCGTGCAGTGCTGCTGACACCCGAGTGCCGAAATGGTAAGAATAAGTAATTGCTTTAAAAAAATGGTAAACAGAGTACCACATTACGCAACCTTTAAGATACACAGCAATATAATCTTCTATGATTTGCAGTGGTGCAGCAGCAATTACGCCGCATGGCCGGTGATCATGGACACCATGAAATGGTCATCAAGCCTTCGCGATTCCAGTGGGATAAATTTAAGGATCTGATTCACTTTTACGTAATGCTTGGTGTTATTCCGATCACAGCGCTCGTGTTCTACGCTAACGTCTTCGTTGGACCCGCGCAACTCGCCGAAATTCCCGCGGACTACGAGCCAAAGCACTGGGAATACGAGAGGGTGTGTGTGTGACTAGGTGTGATCACAAAAGCACTGATTAATAATCTTGTTGTCATTTTTAGAACCCAATCACTCGCTTTATTGCCCGCTACATTTTGAGCTCGGAACAACAAGATTACGAGAAGGCGTGTCACCACCTTTTCGAGGAAAATGAGAAAGCGCAAATACGGTAAGCCAAAAAAGATTTTCTATCTGTTAAAAGTTTAGTAATTTCAACGTTTTTCTTTGGCAGCCTGCTCGAAGACGAGGTGCGTCGTAAGATGTCCGAGCGCAATGATTACCAGGCCTACTACTATCGCCCAACAGTTGCTAAATATCACAGAGTATCCAAGGAGGCTGCCGAAGAGTTGGAGGCTTTGCGCGGCGACTAAGCTTGATTAAAATATTATTTGTTGTTTTGCAAATATGGTCGTTTAATAGACTTAATGAAGACCCTCGAATTTCCGAGGGCCACAAAAATAAATCGTGTGAAATTTATAAGTTTCTCAGCTCTCAATACAATTAAATAACATAAACAAATAAATACTTAAGATGTCAGTGCAATATCCATTGTCGATTTTAGCCCCACGCCTGATTCTTGCAATAATAAAGCACCAGTTTGCCGTTGGTGCCATGGCAATCATACAGATTCTTGATGATCTGGTCTGGGGCAGGAGCAAATGTTTGGTTCACATAGAGAAACTGCAAAATAGAATAACTTAACAAATAGTATAGTATGGGAAATTTAAATCTTACAATCTGCTCATTGCTATCGAGCTTAAGATATTTGTGTATAAACTTTTGTATCCAGCTGACAGTCTTGTTGGGATCTACTGTCCACGTGCGCTTCTTGATGATAGGCACATTTCCCGTGGCATTTAGCAAAACACAAACTTAAGCAGCACAATTGAAAAAATTAGTTTTATAAATATAATAAATTGGTGTGAGGAAGTGCGTTTTCGCTTACTTTTGGCTGCATCCTTGTCGGTGGGCGCCGTGGAGGTAATCGATGTTGTTGTGGCCGCAGACTGTGTGTCCTCTGTGTCCGTCATTGTTGATTTTGGAATGTTTTGGAAATCTCGCTAATTGTGCTTTATTTTGTAAATAAGATATCTCCGCATTCGTTGCAACCTTTGTTGTTTTTCTCTGCCAGGGCTGCGACTTCAGTTCGCAAATTATCCAAGTCGCCTAGTTCACTGTTTGTATAAAGAACTAGTTTCACTGCAAATAAATATGCGAAAGCTTATTGCTTTATTTGATGCATTAATACTAAAATAAAAGCATTATTTTATTATATAAAATAAATAATTGAATACAAGAACGTTAGCACTGAAATAAACGTCGGTATATTGGAGCGGTCAACTGTCATCAGTATATTTGAAAAATTAGTTTGCAGCCACACTGTTCTCACCACACGTGTAGTTATATTGTTTAAAATACAGAGTGAACGATTTGATAATGAATAACAATTTGTTTGATGGCTCTGACGAGGATGCGGGCGATCTGCAGATATCCACGAACCAGGATTATGCCAAGACATACAACAGCTTGCGCAAAAAAGAGCTGCTCCAGAAATGTAAGCCGGTAATTGTTTTCATATAATTGCGCTTGTAATGAAATCAATTAAATTCTTTTTGCAGATAAAGATCGTGGATTGGATGTCTCCGAGTCGGAGCTGGACAGTGACAGTGAGTCTTCCGAAGAGGAAGAAGTCGATGTAAAGTTTGATCAAGAGTTCTTCAAGACGCTAGCGTCTTTGAAAAGCAAAGATCCGAAAATTTATGACAAGGAAACGCGTTTCTTTAACGAAGACGAAAGCGAAGGCGATGATGATGATAAAGAAGGTGCAGCCAAAAAGAAGTCAAGCAAGGCAAAGCCAGTTACACTAAAGGACTATGAACGCAAAGTAATCCTCGAGCACAATGGCAAGTTTGAAAGTTCCGATGATGAGCGAGAGGAGGATGAGCAAATAGAACGCGCACAATCCCCCACAGCTGTTGAGGAAGAGCGTCGTATAAAGGCAGAGTTTAGGAACGTTATGAATCAAGCAGACGATGATGGCGAAGATGAGGAATTCGGTGGCATCTTCAAGAAGCGCACGAAAACCAAAGCACAAACAGATGCAGAGGAGGCGGACTTTGCGAAGTGGTTGGCTGGCAAGCAAGCGGATGCGGAGATCGAGGAAGGTGCAAAACAACAGCTCGCACCCCTCAAACAGTACTGGAACAGCAGCAAACTGACGCAAGGCGAGAGCTTCCTGCGCGACTATATATTGAACAAAGGATATGCGAATACCGATGCAGCAGAGATTCCCACGTACGATGAAATTGTGGGTGACACGGCGCCACTGTCCGACGACGAGCAGGAACTGGAGAAGCAGGCGGAGTTCGAACAGAAGTACAATTTCCGTTTTGAGGAGCCGGATGCCGACTTTGTAAAGCGTTATCCTCGTACCATCGAGCAATCCTTGCGACGCAGCGACGACAAACGCAAAGAGAAGCGCAAAGAGCTTAAGGAGCGCAAGCAGCAGGAGAAGGAGCAAAAAATGAAGGAGCTGGATCTCATTAAGGACATGCGACGCAAGGAGATTGAGGAGAAGATACGCAAACTCAAAGCAGTCACTGGCAACGATGAACTGGGCTTCAAAGACGACGAACTTGAGGAGGATTTTGATCCCGAGGCGCACGATCGTCGAATGCAGGAGTTGTTCAACGATGACTACTACAACGTGGATGAAGGCGAGGAAAAGCCTGAGTGTCCATCGGACATTGAAGAACTCGCTCTTGAGGACTGGGACAACTATGATCCCGGGCAGCATCGGGATGATGATGAAGTCCATTGTGAGGACGAGGATTTCAACATGGACTGTGATTACGATCCCGCAACAGCCAAACAGCAGCTGCAACAGGAGCTAATTGAAAGTTCACGCGGCCGCAAGGGTCGGAAAGGGCGACGCAATAAATTCATGGAAATGATTCAGGCCGAGAAGCCTGTGTTTAATCCCGAGGACGAACAGACCTATGGAGACTACATTGATGAATACTATCAGCTGGACTATGAGGACATCGTGGGCGATCAGCCATGTCGCTTCAAGTACGTGGAGACAACACCCAATGACTTTGGATTAACTATCGAGGAGGTAACTTCGCTTTGCTTATTTTTTAATCGACACAACATATTTAGCTCGCGACAATTTATAAGATAGAGTTATTAGTTAGTTCTTCGATAAAAGCCAACATGTATTGTAACCAGTGCTTATCGATGATACGAACTAGCTTTCGAACAGTATGATTATTAAAACGCCCTTAACTTCTAGATATTGCTGGCCAAGAACAAGGAGCTGAACCAATGGGCCAGCTTGAAGAAGGCAGTGCAGAATCGTCCGGATTATGTGGAGAAGAAGGAGCAACGTCTCTACAAAATGAAGGCCAAGAACGAGGATCTCAAACGCAAGATCTTCAAGAGCTTGTACGGCGATGCGTAAGTGAAACTTAATGGACTTCAGCAAAGTTTGCTCTAATTGAATCGCTTTCTTTTAGCTCTGATGACGAAGAGAAGACGGAGGAACACACTGATACGCAACTGGTCACCAATGAGCAGCCAGTGGCTCCAGTTGCGGAGCAAATTCCCACAGAAACGATGTCCAAATCCAAGAGAAAACGCCTCAAACGCAAGGCGGCTGCAGCGGCCACTGGAACGAATGCAACAGCCACTAGTAGTCCAAGCACATTAAACGCAGCAGCCACAGCAAGCACTCCTACAACATCGAGTGAATCCACCACTGCAGCTCAAACTGACAATGAAAATGTCAATCAGAAGCCTCCACAAAAATCACCGAAGACAGCAAATAAACAGGATTCCATTAAGAAAGATACGACGTCTAAGCCAGCCAAACAGCAGAACTCGCCACAGAAGGCTACGCCGCCGCCAGCGAAGAAACAAAAGGTTGAGCAAGTCGATCAGCAGACGGCGCCAGAAGATGATGGCAAAACGAATGCGAATAATCCCTTTGCTAAACAAAAATATCCGCACAAAACCGTCGAACATCCAATAGGTGGCCGCAGAAATGGAGGCAAACCAAATGCAACTAATGGCAATCGGTTCAACAAGCCAAACAATAAATTAAAGGCAGCTGCAGTGGGAGGCAAATATGGTAATCCCTTTAAGAAACCTGGTTTCAAGGCGACTGAGGCACGAGGAGCCGGCGACTCTAAAGCGCGACCCAAGCGCGAGTTTAACAGCAGAGTCAAGACGAATAATGCCAATCCCAATGGCATTACGGATGATCGTCTCAAGGCTTATGGCATCAATCCACGCAAATTCCACAACCGCCAAAAGTACGGCAAGAAAGAGCAGTGAAATGGAAGAGAATTATTTTATAATTATAAACATATTTTTAATTCTCGCTGCGGCGAGTCGGTCTTATGTACATACAATTAAAAACAATGTTACACAGTTGCGAGTTTCCAAAAAACCATTAAGAAAATTGCAGCCGAATGTGCTCGACAGTAAAATACCCGCTAACCATTTTTAGACAATTAATGGTCGAGAATTT
Source organism: Drosophila rubida (assembly GCA_035046165.1). NCBI lineage: Eukaryota > Metazoa > Arthropoda > Insecta > Diptera > Drosophilidae > Drosophila > Drosophila rubida. The sequence goes on along the minus strand of JAWNOF010000021.1, from coordinate 6,948,542 downwards.
TGAGAATTTGCAGACTAATTTTAGACTCTGATATTGATGTGTTTTAAAATACCATAAGGTGGGTTTTTTAGATTTTAAAATGACAGTCAATAAAATATTGTAATCGTCTTTAGCTTGTAGAGTCACTGACATCTAGGTGTTTATACAGAAGATTAGACAGACAGACATAGGTTACTAAAGCCCTTTCAAGGATTGGATAGCGGATATAAAAAACATTAATTATATTGTCTATTGACTGTCCGTCGGTTGCACGGGCTCCGCGGAGTCGATGGCATTGTCTTCGTCCTCTGTTTTGCTTCTGGCGCGATCTAGCTGCAATCGGCGCTCCTGGATGCGCACACACTTGGGACAGATCATGTTCTTACGCGTCAGGCAGACACGATGGTAAATCGAGTTGCACTGATCGCACTTGATGCAACCGTCATCAAAGGGAAAGATCACCTCGTTGTTGCTGCAAATCTCACAGATGTACGCCTTGGCCAGGCACATGTCGCAGCTTCGAATGTGAGCGCCAAACACCTTGAACACACTCTGCAGGAAATCGGCCAAGGCGCCCGACTCTGCCTGGATGAGATCCTGCAGCGAGTAGAACTCATTGGACTGCACCAAATGGCGACGACCCGCCAATTGTTGCTCCACCAGCTTCTGTTCGACGGCCAGCTTGCAGGCAGCCAAGTAATGGCGCATGTGAATCAAGTTCTGGCGCAATTTCTTGACGGCACACAGCTTCTCCAGGAACACAAACAGCTTGGGGTTCTCCTCCTCCAGGCGAATTAGGGGTTTGTTGAGAAACAGCTGGATTTCCTGCAAACCGGTACGCGACACGCGACGCGGCGTAAAATCCCAGTTATGCACTATTCTGGCGGGCACAATGCAGTTATCGTTCCAATGGCACGATGGGCAGTAGTAGAGACCACGATAATCACATAGTCGCGGCTCAATCCAAGAGTTTTCTACAAGGAACAGATGTTAAGTTAACTGCTGGTGGAACTGGCAATCCATACTCACTGAAATTGAGCAGCGTGGAACACTCTGCGCACTTGTAGCGCTGCTCCGACAGTCCAATCTCTGGACAGATCTCTGCGATGGGATATTGACGCTCCGAGGCCAGCACATGGGCGCAGACACGCTGCACGCTGTCGATGCACTTCTGATGCACCAGATAGCCGCAATCACTGCAGATGTAGGCAGCTTGCACCACTCTCCAGATTATGCCCGTGCAGTGATCACAATAGAAACGCTTGGCCGCTGCCTGCAGACGATTGCGTGTGCTGGGATAGTGGGGCACAAAGTGATGACCCACCACCGACTTGATGGCGTTCATCAGCACCACATCGTCATCGTTGCGTGCCAGTGACTGTGCCTCTTCCAGCTCCTGCAGCGAGTAGCGCAAATCGACCAGATGACGCACCAGCCAACGACGCTCTTCGCTACATTCATCGCTGAGCAGCACCAGATCTCGGCAGTGAGCAATAGCCGCTTGCAGATCTTGAATGTTCGCATCCGATGTGAAGATCAGACGCCACTGCTCTTTCACCAGCGAGGCGGGAATGGGCAACGCCTTATAGTCTGTGTGTTGTGGAGCGCTTTCCTCGGACCCAGTTGTGGAGGTGCAGGATTGTGAATGTAGATAGCTGGACGCTGAGGACGCGCTGTCGTTGACAAATTGTGCCACTGCGCCGGGTAAGCTCGTGAGACTCTCGCGCCAGGAGCTCATTTTAATTATTTCGATTTAACATGCACAAAACAAATGAATCTGCGTCGTCTTTGTTTGGCAATGAGAAACAGTGTTGCCCCAAACAATGAATAAAAAATAATTACAACAAAAAATATAATTGAGTGCATTTAGTAATTACAAAATACATACTTTAATGTTCGATTTTTTTTGTTTTCATAATTACTATGTATTTCTAAAAAATAAATTGTTATTCCTTTTTAATTAACGCATTTGGCGGGTGTTCGATTTAAATTGCTTCTGTTAGCTAACATAGACCACCTTGTGACTGCCAATGTTAGCTTAACATTACTCTCTCTCGCACTCGCTCTCTCTCGTAGTTTCGATTGCCATGTGAATGGCATTATATAAGAAGAAGCAGTCAATTTTTTTTATAATTGCGAATTTTTTGATGGAGCGTGCGTGCAATGTTGTAAATCGGCATTTATTATTAACTATTTATATGTTGCTGGCGTTTTTGACGGGCGACATCAATTAGAGCCTGTAGCCGAAGGAATTGTGCTGTGCGCGACAACGTGTTTGGTGTTATTTTCGTGCGGGATTTTCCTCTCATTTCTCCACCACATTCATTGCCCGCCCTCTGTCGTCGCAGACGCCGCTAAATGTTAAATTTTATGTGAAAAGAAGATTATTTATTGCGGCGCAATCAACACAACTAGCTGTGCTATCTCTCCATTCAGTAGTCAATACGTTGCACTCCCGCCCCGCAGTCTTCGTATCAGTTGCATCTCGCCGTCAATTTGTAACATCAATAATAACGAATACAATCGCCATTGTTGCTCTTACATTACAATAATTTTGGAATTGATAATAGCCGAGTAAATATCAGCTCTAACATTAAGCATAGCACAGGTGAGTTTCATAAATAAACAATAAGCTGCTGCTACAGCCGACCGCATTTTTGTGCAAGCATGCGAGTGTGTGGGTGTCAGTGAGTTCTCATGTGTTTGTGTGTGTGTGTAGACAGTGTCAGTGTATGCGTGTATGTGTGTCTTGCGTGTGAATGCTTGTTGATATTGCTACTACTAACTTTTGATGTGCTGCGCTCTTTGCGTAGATTACGTTGTGATGATGATTCTCTTTTTCGCACCAATAATGACAGCTACATACGTAGCATGTGCAGCCGCCACTACACCAGCCCCGTTTCCATTTCCACTCCCATTCCTCTTCCATTCATCACTTATGCATGTATTTATAGCGCTCATCGCAGTCCATGTGCGATGGATTTTTTTTTGCCTCTTTCTGACACTTTTACGTACCGCGTGTGTGTGTGTTTGTATGTGTATATGTGTTTCAAATGTATAAGTATAGACAAGTTTTTATTCGATACGTTTTGATTTGTTCTAAAATATATAATTAACACTTTTGAGGCCAGTACAACACTCAAATATTCGTTTAATTGGACGATAACACACAAAAACATGCATAAATATAGTATCTAAATAACTGTATTTATTTGTGTATCTTATCATGGATTATTTCTCTAATTTGGTAATGTTTTTGATGCGTGGGCGCTTTAATAAATTCACACACACACACACACACACACATGCACATACATATGTATGTATGTAGATAGCCTACATACACAAATATAGAATATTTAGGTGCTTATCGACAATGACACATATACAGTATCAACATGTGTTTTTCGTTTCGTTTAGAAAACACAAACGTAAAAAAATCATGCTTGCACTAGTTTCGTACAATTAAAGAGTTTGGCTTTTATCAATTGGCAATGGTTATGGTCAGAACACATCGCATCGCAGCTGTGACTGCCATAAACAACAATTGGCCACACAATGCAGCGAATTCAATTATTCCATGACATGCATTGTAAAATGTTACCTCTTATCTATGTATGTTTCTCTCGCTCTTCCCTCTGCATTCAAATGCAACCTGTTATCTATGTAAGTTACTGTCACTATCCCTCCTCTTCTCTTCGTTCAGAATGAGGAAGCAAAGCATTGCAAGGCAACGATTACCGCACGAATATTTTTATTGTTAGCCCTTCGATTACATGAAGTGCGTGTGTAAGTCTGTGTACAGTGGGTTATAGCTTATTTCGTACAGTTTGTGCCGCTCACCACTAATTACCCACGTGAATGCTAAATTACCTCGTGGTTTTCTACCTGTTTTCGCCATCTTGATAGACAATTCCCGGTAATTGAGACTGTACGAAATAAGCTTTGTACCACTGTAAGCAGTCGTAAATCTGTTTATATTACTAGTATTTAGTGTATGTGTTTGTGTTTATGTTCGACAGTAGCATATTAAACTATAGACCATCGTAATTCACTTGTTTGCTATGAATACAGCGTCGTCGACAACGGACATGGGAAGGTCACAATTAGTTGACAGCCGCGATGGCGGTAGATTGAGAGGCGGCAACGTGACTCTGACCGGTAAATTGTAATAATACCCTTTGTGAAATTCAGAATTTCACATCTCCACATGTTCTCCACTTGGTCACATGATAATTGTGTTTCTAGAAAAAACAAATTCGTCATGCCACTCAGCTGAAATTTCATGTTGGTCTCTTCAATTACTTCATTTTGCCCCAATGTGGCGTGTCAGCGGTTTTTTTTTAAGCCAAGGGGCCAAACGATAAAGTGAATCGATTCGAGACTGGCAGACATTTTGAATGTACGAGCGTGTGTGTATGTGTGTGTAGTTATCGCTGGCGAAGCTTTACGTATGAAATTTCAGTTTTGGAGAATGCCAAATTGGAGATTCAACGATAAAGCATGAGTCAGCAGTGGGGTTTATTGGCACTTCGGACGGAGGGTTCGTTTCGGTTCAGCTTCGTGTGCAAAAATGGAGGTAATTCGTCAGCGCAAACTGGCGATCAACATACTTAGATCTTCACAAAACTGGTATGAAACTTACACTCATACATTCTGACATACGAGAGTTTACTTCTAAACCAACCACGAGATGTAGTTTTTTTGAGAAAAAAGATTAAAAAAAAGGTTAGAATAAATTTGGCAGATCAACATTGCTTACCATTATTACCTGAAAAGAGAGAAAATAGTCAACGGTAGAAATACCTTTGATTATTGAGCTCAATTTCGCTATTTAGCATTTGGACAATTTTTCTTAAAGAATGTAATTAATTTGAATGAAAATTCGTCCCTAAATAATATTAAGATCTTTTTGAATGATCTTTTAAAAGATTTTGGCACCGTTGTTATTAAATATATTCTACTATTTGCTAATTAAATTAGATCGGTTCACATCTTCTATAATTTGATATAGTAATTCTAAGATTATAAAATAGCGTATCATTTACTATAAACTTTAAGAAATCAATATTTAAAACCAACAACTTTCAGTCTCTTTAAACACTTGCTTAGACCATAACTTTCATAGCTTTCATCCACATATTTAAGCTGCTGAAAAGTAGCTTGACAAAACCTTTCGCTTTAAAGCGAATAGTTGGATCGCCATATTTTCCGAAATTGAAGTGACAGCAGTCAGATTACATAATTGGTTACAATGCATTTCAGAGCTCAGCACTTTTAGTGATAACTCTGAAGCTTTTTATGATGATCGTTTAGTATCCCCCATGCAAGGTGTCCAGCGCCACGCCCCGTTCCAGATTCGATACTATGGATCGGAGATTATCGCATGGAGCTGGGCGCGACGACACCTTTGTAACAGATCGACAGACACAACCCACACAACTACAACTACAGCAACAGCAACAACAAAATAATATAATTCAAAAGTTGTCTATAAAACAAGCTGAAAGCAACGCGCGTTGTTCAGTTTTCGTTGTGTTGTGTTGTGTTGAGGTGGAAAGCGCATCCGGAGCTCGTCGAGGTGGGTGGAAGGTGATGGTGCCAGTCAGCTACTATATAGTTTGTTGTACACTGCTGGATTTAATCGCCATAAGTTCACTCAATCGTGCAGTCCATAAACAAAACCAAAAAAAAAACTAGAAAAATTAACTGCTTAAAATTACTGATAAAACTCGCAGAAGAATGCGATAAAAATTTGTGTTTTCAGTGTTTTTAATGTAGCATTGAGTTAAACTTGAAAAAAATACAAAACTAAATCAAAGGCGACCGCGACTAAATGCAAAGTGTAGGCAGTTTTTCGCTCAGTGTTTTATTATGTGTGATTTCATGAGAATCATGCAAACTGAATTTAAATGAGGCTTGATTACAAATACAAAAACGATTGGCGGTCAGCACTTGACCAATTGACTGAGTTGTCGTCTTGATTGGAAACGACAAATTGAGGAATTGCAAGAGCACAAAAAAAAAACAAAAACAAACAAAATACGCAAAATAAAACAAAGAAGAAAAAGGGCAGAAAGTTTGCGTGGTGGTGGGAAAAAAGAAAGATGTTATTAAACAAATTTTCGGGCGATATTTTGCATATGTAGATGTTGATTGATTTTTATTGCCAGATAATTAAGTGTCTTTGATTGAATTGAACTGCAGGCTCAAGAATGTTGAGTAACTGAAGTCGGGTAGTCGAAGTCAAAGTCGGCTGGCTGGCTTGGCAACAAGTGCTAAGCGACCGTGTCAACCTTTCACCTTCAGGAGGCGTGTGTGTGGAGCCTGTCCTTGTCAATGCCAAAGTGCAATGCCAATGGCAGGTACCGCCCACTTCCTGTGTGACCTTCACGCGCCCAACTTTATGCAACACCACGTGGCAGGCGAGCAGTGTAAGCAAAACGATGACGTTTCGCTTTTATTAGGTCGATGATAGCCTGCTTCACAATTGCGTAGGCTCTCGCTCTCTCTCTCTTTCTCTCTCTCTCTTGTAGTTTGCACCTTGTTCAATGGCTGGCACCCACGCGACACCCACATGTCCTTTTGCCCCCGTCGACTCCTCGTCTATGTGTCGTAAATATTTTGGCCAAAGTTTTATCAATAATTGGTTTTGTCCGTCCGCCCGTCCGCTGCAGAAGGCGAAATTCAAAACTAATTGCCCGGTAGCTAGCTTGTTCACTCAGTGCGCAATTGCGAAATTGTTCGAATCAAAATAGTAACAACAACAAGTGCAATAACAAAGCAATTTGCAGTACGATTTAGGGGCACGTTGCTTGTTGTTGTCTTTCGCTTTTGCCACGCGCCATTTGCGGTTGCAGCGGCAACTGGTGACGTCGTGGTTTCAACGGCTGCCGCTCAACTATATCGCTGCATTGCTATTATTTACGACTCCGGCTATCACTTTACGTAATCTCTGCAATTGTAATTAGCTTTTCCAACGACTTCTTACGACTGCCACAAGAGAACTCTTTCGGCTTGTGCTCCACAAATCAGCGCAAATGTGTTTTTAATTGTTGTTTGAAGCGTGCGATTAGTGGGCAAATTAACGGCTGAATCTATCAATAAGTAACGTGAGTTCACTGCAAACGATAAATAAATATGGCCATAATTGATTAAATAACAAGCAAGCCCAAGCCGCTGCGATTTCTATATAAACACTGAAAAGAAAACTATCTCCAGCAAACTACCTCAAGTGTTTATGAATTGTGCGCCCATTGAGAAGTAACAAAAGCGGGTATTGTGTTGTTAAAGAGTGTGTGCGTTTGTTAATGTTTATGTTTAGCGTTTAGCTTCATATTTGTTAAAGCTTTCCGCAACTGGAGTCTACTTATATTATCCTTATGCTTCTCCGTATACTGCGAGTTGCTGCACTATAAAAACTATCTTTAAAGTAGATGCAATCTTAAACCCTTACTGTAGAAAGTTTTTACAATTCAATACAAATTCCATAAATTACACTAAATTATTGGGGTGTATTACGTCGATATCAAGTACAAGCTTGTTAGCGTTAGAGTTTTTCTTGTTTTGATTTATTTGTTTTTAAACTGATTTAAAGCTGCAAAGTTCTAATAAGCCGAAGCCAATTATGAATTAGCTCCCACACGTCAAGCGAGCAGTATAAGTAGTGCTTATAGAACTGGCCGCTAAGCCATTTCACACCTACTTTAAACTGATTGATTGACTGGCGTTTGTTGCTGCGGCTGTTGCTGCCCAAAAACAACAGCGACCAACAAGAAATGCAATCGAAGCGCGCCTTTTATGGGTCATCTCGAAACCCGGCCTGGTCGAGCGACCCCATGGAGTCGGTGCCAAAACAAACTGTGACCATATTGGGCAGCGAGCGAGAGACGCACACACTCTGATCAAGTGGCCGCCAAATGAACTTGAACTTCCGCCCGTTGTCAGTGTTTTGTTATTGTCTGTCGCTGGCTGTACGTTTATTTAGTTGTTGTAGAGCAAGCACTTGGTTATGCAATCGTAAATGCTTGTAATTGCGATTGGAGCACATGCGTAATGAGTGTGGGGGTTTCACAGACGCCCAAATGCGCCACAACATTAACAACAAACACACGAACAGCACAGCACACAACACGCTTCACTGAACCGGCCAAAAGTTTGCTAATTCCGTTTCGCCTTTTCGTTTCATTTGCAGATCCCACGAAGCGCGCGCGAATTGATGAATATATAATGAGCAGATCGAGGCACATCCACTCTGTACAATAAAGCCAGCAACCCAAGCGATAGTAGAAGCAGCCGTAGAGGACTGATCAAGGTTTTTGGAGAGCGCGAGAGCGAGCTAGTGAGCGGAGTCGAGAGAGCGAGTCGAGATGGCACGTCACATTATGGCCGTGTGCGTGGTGTGTCTGCTGTGCGCCCAGCGGTTGCACTGTCAGGATCACATCGAGGACCTGCTGGCCACACAACGCACCGAGGAGCAGTTGAATGCACGACTGATTTACGGCAAGCTGAGTCCCTCCAGTGAAATAACCACCGATCAACGGCAACTGGCCGACGAGGATGATACGCAAAACTACAGCACAAGTCCGCCCTACAGGAGACACAAGCGTCATGCCGGCCACGAGCACGAGCATGGCCAGCCCGCCGCCCACAAGCATGTCCCGCAGATCACCGAGTACTTTTTGCAGCAACTGATGCCGCAGCAAGTGCTCAATGCCAGCAGTTTCCACAGCCTGCTCCAGCAACTCGGGTTGCAGCAACTCATCAGCAGCAATGGCACCGTAAGTACACCAAATAAAATATCCAATTTGTTAGCTTCACTAATGTTTGCAATTGCCATCTTTTAGTGCGTGGCAGCCGAGCATCTGGTGCATCATGTGCAGCCGCATCGACCTGGTCATCACAGTGAAACAGCTGCTGAGCAGCCTCTGTTGTTGACCAACTGCACGCTCACACCAAACGCCACCAACACAAACGTAGCCTGCGCACCATTAGACATCTCAACGAAGACGGCGTCACCGCAAGCCACCTATGAGCTCAATGAACAAGACTTACTGCATCTGTGTCCGGTGCTGCTGCACGAGCTGGCTGCCAGTAGCGGCGGCTGCATAGAGCCAGCGGTCATAGCAGAGATTGACACCTTCGAACTGCAGCAGAAGGGCGACATCATTTACGGTAGTTATGCAACATACAATTAATCTTCTTATACCAAGTCTAACTCTTGTTTGCGTTGCAGTGTGGATTTATGCCTTTCTGACGGTGTTTGCCTGCGGCTTGCTGGGCCTGGTGGGCGTGGCCATTATACCATTTATGGGATCTCGCTATTACAAGCACATTATACAGTATCTGGTGTCGTTGGCCGTGGGCACCATGACGGGTGATGCACTGTTGCATCTGTTGCCGCATGTAAGTGAAATATAAACGAATAAAGTCGAGCACTTGCCTGACTCACAATTTCTGTTTCGTATTTAGTCGCTGGCTGGCCAGGACGAGCACGGCATGATAATGAAGGGTCTGGGCTGTTTGACCGGCATCATTTTCTTCTATGTGACGGAGCATGCGCTGACCATGATATCCGAGTGGCGCAAGAGCGTCGAGAAGAAGGAAACCAAGAAGCCATCACGCGCCAAAGTCATGCGTGATCACGACTCCTCGGTGAACAACTCAGTGGCCGGCGACAAGATGTGCAAACAGAAATATAGCTCGTATCCGTATTGCTATGATGAGATTACCATGAACAACAAGCAGGATGTGTGGATGCATTTGCCCGACGAGGGCACACCCTCCGCAGCAATGGCAGCGGCAGCTGCGGCCGGAGCTGGTGGCGATGCAGCGTCCGGTGAGTGCAGCAATCGACGCTGCGACAAGACGGCAGACAACGAAGGCTCAAGTGAGGCGACAGCAGCAGCGCAATCGCTGCTCTCCACTTCGCACAACAACTACGCCGAGATGAATAATCATCATCATAATCACAATCACAACAATCATCAGCAACATCATCAGGATAGCAGCAACACGGTGACCACGGAGCTGGATAGCAACACCACAACAACGGCAAATGGTGGCAAAGATAAGAACGATCATGTCACAGTCATTTTGCGGGAACACGAATCCTCCCATCATGGACACAGTCATCGCCATGGCCACGTGCACTCGCCGCCGGAAACGCTGAGCGCTGTTGCCTGGATGATCATAATGGGCGATGGCCTGCATAACTTCACCGATGGCATGGCCATTGGTGCTGCTTTTGCCGAGAATATTGCCGGTGGCTTCTCCACCTCGTTGGCTGTCTTCTGTCACGAATTGCCACACGAACTGGGCGACTTTGCCATTCTTATGAAGGCTGGCATGTCGGTCAAGTCGGCTGTCTACTATAATCTGTTGACGGGTGTGCTCAGTTTCATTGGCATGATCTTTGGCATTGTGTTCGGCCAGTCACAGGATGTGGCCCAATGGATGTTTGCTGTTGCCGCAGGTCTCTTCATTTACATTGCGCTGGTCGATATGGTGAGTCGCTAAAGATTGCCCAAAAAAAGCAAGATTTATTAACTTTTATAATAATTGTAGATGCCTGAGATATCGGCCGCTCACAAGTCGCTGACACAGTTCATGCTGCAGATACTGGGCATGCTCAGCGGCGTGATCATTATGCTGCTCATAGCCATGTATGAGGGTCAATTGATGAACGCATTTGGCACAGGGCCGGCGAGTGCAGCGCACCATCAGCACGTCCACTAAAACAACAACACTCGCTGAAGAGAAGGAAACGTGGATAGAAAAACAACAAAAAAAAAATTCGGCTGAGAATCTTGTGGCGTATTATGTGTCTTTCGATTATAGGTTTTTATAGAATTAATTTTTGTATAATTGTAGTAGTTATGTTATATTATTTACCTCAGTCGCCACTCACACACATATACACATACACACACCCACACAGAGATACGCCCGTAACACGTCCGCGCCACCCAACAGAGATCGCATCCAAATAAGAGTCGCATTTGTTAAACCGTTTATGAAACACACACCCACTTACGCGTACACAATATTTGTTAACTGCCACCTGAAGCATTGTCAGCAAATTGATTTTGTTCCTAATCCTCTCACCCAATTTGCTTTCGTTTTAGCATCAGTTTGATTAACATACAACTTCACAAACACTCAACACAACCTTACACTTATTTAATGTAAGAAACGTCGATGTGCATAAGCTATAAAGTGATTATGAATTTAATAACCATAAAGAAAAAGCAACAGATGAATTTGCTTTCAACAAAGAACAACAACAAGAACCGCAACAATTAGAGAAAACAACAATTTTGAAAAACTTGCACTGATCAAGATGATAGATAGGCTTAAGAGCAGCACGTATGTATGTATACATGGAAAACAATCTTAAATTTACGAATTGCGATTCAATAATCGTAGTGTGTATATAAACTACAATTATATATACCGATAGTTTTTTGTATTGTATTTCGTAGTTCGTAGTGTGTGCACGTTTATTTCACGGACGTCACACGATCACGTTAAAGAGGATAATATGCTAAGGAAACCTATACAACTAATTAACGAAAAAAAAACCAAATTAATTCAAATCTACACTGCACTCTTTCATACACCCTCAAAACTATTAATAACTTCTTTTGGCAGTACTTAACATCAAGTATGTATGTACTACTTACTACAAATACTTATTGCAATTCACCACATTATTGGAACTTAATTTATTATTATTATATATCATAGTACGATTAATTAAGGCATGCTCATATTACCTCCTTTTTGGCACCTACGTTTAATTATGATTTTTTTGTAATAAACAAGGTTTAAATATACAATATACAATACACAAATTATATATGTTTTGATAGCAGCAATTTTGTGTTTTATTCTTTATTTGAGACGCGCACACTCCACAAACCAAACACAAACTCTGAACTAAATGTAAGTGATTGTGATTGAAATTAAGTAACTAACATTTGTAAAATGATGTGAGCCCCCAGGAAAGACTATCTATCAACTGGAAGAGTATGGGAGGAGGGGAGAGAAGTATCACCCACATAAGCTGAGCAAACTAAACAATACTACTTATGTAATGCCCCACACTATATATGTATATGCTAACGAGGCAATAAAACCTAATTAATTAGATTTTAAGCTCTACATAACTATACCACAACATACTATGATATGAACAAAAAAACAAAACATTTTTTGAAACAAAAACTACTTTGGTGATATCAAGCAAAAGGCAATTGAAAACGAAATAAAATGTACGAGTACTATAAATAATAATAAATTTAAGTCTATGCTCTAGAGCCTGATCAAATACATTCTCTAAACAACAATTTTCAGGTTCTAGAGTGCACTCTCACAAATATGCTATATTTTTAGTTACATTTTCGTACCGTATAACGTGAATCACTCTTTTAGAACAGAATAAATGTTTCCACTTCATACGACTTCATAAAAAAATGAGAATTGTTTGATTGGATTATTACGCGCGCAAGTTTGCCAAAAGCGTGACCATAATTGAATTTTGAAATACGCTGAAGAAACATACTAAAAAATATACTATTTGTATAGTTGCATGGTTACACTTTATTAGGTAAGGTAAAATCTGCTTAAAATTTTGAGACTTTCGAAAAGGTTTTCGGTTTTTTTTCTTTGTTTTATTAAAAAAGCTATAGGCAGTTTAGAAAATATTTTATATCATAAAGCTTTCTATTAACGGTCACACTATCTTTGTGCGGTCTATGTTATGTTTGGCGCCAACCTGGCAACTCTTGCAATGTTATTGGTAGAAAAGGCCAACAATAGTCGCGTTGTCAAACTGTGAAAGATGCAAGCGACCGGGTCGAAATTACTGCTGCCAACGATTTGCAAATTCCTGGCCATATTCTGCATAATTGTACACGCAAACTATGCGACGGCCAACGTGAATCCAAGTGCCATTGGTGTGCATAGACGCTTCGAGTACAAGTACTCGTTTAAGCCGCCATATTTGGCACAAAAAGATGGCACCGTACCGTTCTGGGAATATGGGGGAAGTAAGTAATCGGTGAGGGGAGCAGCTCCACGTCAGTTGTTTTGGCCGTCTCTAATAGCAGTCAAACGTGTGCGAGCAGGACGGCATGCGTAGGCCAGCATCAGCAACTGACTGAAGCAACTTGACACAAAACGCTTAGCCATAAAGTGTACACGCAGGCACTTTGTTTTGTTGAAATGCAAATGATCAATTAACTAAACAACAACCTGTTGCACACCATACATATTTCAGATGCCATCGCTAGCGCGGAAAGTGTACGCGTGGCGCCCTCATTGCGCTCCCAGAAGGGCGCCATCTGGACCAAATCGCAGACCAACTTTGACTGGTGGGATGTGGAGATCGTGTTCCGTGTGACGGGTCGCGGACGCATTGGTGCCGATGGTCTGGCGTTCTGGTACACCACCGAGAAGGGCGACTACAATGGTCCAGTGTTTGGCTCGTCAGATCGCTGGAACGGCTTGGCTATCATCTTTGATTCGTTCGACAACGATAACAAGCACAACAATCCCTACATCAGTGCGGTGCTTAACGATGGCACCAAGCAGTACGATCATGCCAACGATGGCACCACGCAACTGCTGAGCGGCTGTCTCAGGGACTTCCGTAATAAGCCATTCCCCACGCGCGCCCGCGTCGAGTACTACAACAATGTGCTCACCGTGCTCATCCACAACGGCATGACGAACAACAACGACGACTACGAGATGTGTCTGCGTGCCGATGGCGTCCAGTTGCCCAAGAACGGTTACTTTGGCATTTCAGCTGCCACTGGCGGCTTGGCGGACGATCACGATGTGTTCCACTTCCTGACCACATCTCTGCACGCGGCAGGTCAGGTACAGGAGCCACCCAAGGTGGAAAATCAGGAGAAGCTGACACAGGAGTACAAGGAGTACCAGGAGAAACTGGAGAAGCAGAAGCAGGAGTACAAGAAGGAGCATCCCGACGAAGCGGTAAATATGCAGACAGGAAACGTGTGGCGCTGTTAAAAATTTGTTATCGCACGACTGGTCTAATCCACGCTGACACTTAATGGCGTTATCTAACACAGCTGATAATAGGTTTGATTTAAAGAGCTTTCCCCCTTTCTGACACAATAATTACAGCACAAAGACGAGGAGGAGTGGGAGGAGTTCTACGAGTCGGAGAATCAACGCGAGTTGCGTCAGATCTGGCAGGGACAAAGTCAAATTACCGATCATCTGCGCGAATTGTCGCGCAAGGTGGACGAGATCATTGGCCGCCAAGAGAACACGTTATCGCTCGTCTCGCGTGGCTTTGCCGCCAACGCTGGCCAAGCACTGCCGCCACCTGCGGCTGGCACGGTGCCCGCGCAGCAGCTGCCCGCCGTGACAGGCGCCGTGACCCGGCAAGATGTCGATTTGCTCATTGCCAATCAGAACGTACTGCTGAGCACCTTACGGGAAATACGTCAGCTGGCGGGCGATATCAATGTGCGCACTGATAACATACAAACCAGCCAGAAGAACGCGCCCACTGCCCAAATTCAATCGGCGGGCTACGACGTGCAAACGCTGATCGCCGAGATGCGTGACGGCATGAACCAGGTCAAGCAGGGCATCTCGCATGTGGGACAAAGGTCAGTCGTCTTAGTAGACTATGACAACGGAACCCCGTTTGTAACTCACTTATTTCTTTGCTTTCCATAGATTGGGCATGCCACAGGCTTCGGCGCAGACAGCTCCTTGCCCCACGGGTAGCTGTGTGGGTGTCACGTTGTTCCTAAGCGTAACCGTTGTGCAACTGCTGCTAGTATTTATCTACAATATATTCAAGTGAGTGACAGCGAAATCGATCTTCATTTGAGCTCCATTAACCAACATTCAATTGTTTGCCTTTCAGAAACCGCAGCGAGGCGCAAGCGAAAAAGTTCTATTAGGCTTCTATTCGCTTAGTCAACCAATTGGCAACAATGCACTCACATACACTCACACGTAACATACACACCTATACACACACACACACACACACACACACACACACCTGACTAGGCGACAACTAAATTTAGTTGAAATGAAATACTTAAGACTTCAGCGTAGTTTGCTCTACAATATTGTATAATTGTTTTTTACGTAGACCTAATTGATTTTTGCCCGAAATCGATCGTGACTTAACTGCAATGAAAGTGAACAACTAATCTGAACAATGCAAAACAAAACAAAGCAAAACAAAGCGAAACAAAAGCCTCATGACAAAAGCCACAAGACAAATAATGTTTGCAGTTGTAGTTCAACGAAATAGAGTCTATTATATTTCTATGTGTATGTTTGTATCATCATCCCTAGCATCTTTTCTCCCCAAGTCTTAAAGTTTCGGTCTACTCTCAAAGAAAAAAGAAGAAAAAAACTGTGCATATCAATGTACAGGCATGAACTATGAACTCTGCATTTCACTAACTAAGAAGAAGAAAAATGTAAAACCTAATGATAATGCATAATGAATTCCGTAAATTTAGCAAATAATAAATACTTAATGATTTTTTATACGTTATATCGAGCTAGAGCGTCTGAGTCTTCAAGTTCCATTGGCTTCAAGATCTTCCAGACAAAAACAAAAAAAAAAAAAGGAAAAAAAAGAAATCCCATTTCATGTGCTGTACAATAGACGCGACACATTAAACAAGTTTTTCAGCTTTTGTTATTAGCAGAAAATTTAATTTATGTGATGCATTTCAAACACTTCATACGTGTAGTTTTTGTTTTCTTCGCATAGCCGTTTTATACTGAATATTATATAATAATTATACATAATAATATAAAAGGAAAAACGTGTTTTTTATATGTTCCATTCCAGTCTCAATGTTTAAAATGAAAAAAAATTAAAAACAATTTATAGAAAACAAATTTGAAAATATACAAAGCGTGTGTTTCATTGTGAATTCTTAAAGAAATTATTAGAATTATTTCAGTCTATCGCGACCCTCAGATGCCCTTCCGGAAAACAGCAAAATCGCTTTTCCCCTCGACAATGCGACAAAAATGGCGCCAGCGTGGCGACATTGCAACTTGGCTACGTGGAGGGAGAAGCAAAAAGTTTGCCCATAAAATGCTACTGCCATTGGTGGGTATTTGTGGACAGGCATCAAGCAGCGGTTTGGGTTCTCCTCTCACCCAGCTGAGCAAAAAAAAACCCTAGCCAAAAGATAAATGGACAGAAGCCAACAGCAGTCGCGGTGAAGTTATAAATTTTGTTCTCGTTCGTGGGGTTTGGGTGCGAGTCTGGTTGGATGGATGCTGTTTGCCAAGTACATAGCAAGCCATCGCTTATGTAACCCCGACTAGCATTATGTACATGGCAACGCTGACATTGCGCAGGACCAGTAAAACGATTGCGCCTGGCCGGGGGAGTTGAATGGCTGTTATGTTTTTATAACAGCCAATCGGCAGCAGGCGTACAAAATGGCTACGTTTTGGGGGAATCTGCTGAAACAAACTATCTAGTGCAATTATTTGAATTCGCTGATAAAATTGTCGAATAAAACCAAAAAGTTATGGGACTATGAGAAAAATTACCCAAGTTGATCTTAAAACTTTCGCTTTAAAAACTATTACTAGAAAACAGAGTATTAACATTACTATTTAGACTATAACGAAATGTAAAATTGCAAACAATAGTGGCTAATAATTTATTTAAAACTATGGAGAAAGAAGGAGAAAAAGAAGTAAGGAGAAAAATACAAAGTTATGTAGCAAATCATGGATAAAATTGTGTAATATAATAGACTCCCATTTAAAACACTTAAAACTTTAAAATATTATTATAGCTAATATAGTAATATCAAATTGGAAAGTAAATACATATAGTATTTTCCCAGCAATTTCAAATATTTGTTAGATATGCATTAAAAGAAAAAATAAATGCTACATATTATACAAGTTTAATTATAATTAATCTACATATTATACAAGTTCCATTAATCACTATGCACAGCTATAACATCAATTTGAAGTCTCTCCCTCCATTTATTTGAAGTTTGGCTTTAATAATCCATAGCGCATATTTACACATCTGTGGAATTCGTCGCTCACCACAATCCATTAGTAAATGAAATTCATAAATCCCTAGCATTGAGCACGGACAATTTGCAACATTTGCCCAGCATTTGCGAAAAAAAGAAATAAAACCCAAGTCAAAGTTATGTTGATACAATGTTACAGGGTGGATAACCGTTCAGGATAACTACAAATGGGTGCTGAGTGATTCTCCTCCATGTCCGCATCCATATCCATATCCTGCATCCTTTGGCGACGACAATAGGCGAGCCAGCGTGACAAATGTTGCGTAAACAAATGGATTACATTGCAATGGGATATGGCCAAGGAACTGCCTGTATCCAGTCAACTTCGGCCCAAATACATGATAATGAATCATAAATTTCCATAACTGTCATACGATCCCCACCAGCACATCTGGATGAAAGGCACATTGTCAGTTATCGGCAACTGGATTACATTTGCTTTTCTAATTAGCTAATAACTTAGCGCATTTTCAGAATCTTCAAATACTTTAAAGATTTGATGGCTTCAAGTTTTGTGATTTTCTATAGCATTATTTTACTTAGTCTAGAAAGTTTGATAGCTTTAAGTTTTCTCCTTTTATATAGCATTATTTTACTCGAAAATTACATGATTCATTTTTCAAAAATAAAATAAAATAGAAATTGATTAACTAGAAATGAAATGTATTAAAATATATAAATATATTATAATCGTAGTTTAATAGATCAATTTGCATACGTAGAGAAAAATATATAAATTATATATTTAACAGCTCGTACACCAAACTTTCTAGATTGTTTTGACGATTTTTGGGGCAACACATCAAAACTGCAGACAGTGAAATTTTGTTCTTTTATATTACTCAATCTAGAAAATTATATCTTTCGTTTTTGGTATATTAACACACGTAAGGATATTTCATTCGTAGTTTTAGAGATCAATTTGCTTACCTATTTAAAAGCTCGTACGCCAAACTGTCTAGATTGATCTGTTGATGTCTGAGGCAACACATCAAAAGTAGAGACAGTGAAATTCCTGGCCTTGGCATTGTGATCGTTGAAAATGTAATCATACTTATTTAAGGAAAAGATAAATTGACAGCAGAGTTTCTGATATTTTGATAAGACTACATTGTTTGATAAGATGATAAGTTAAGGCTTAAGATGATCGATGAATCTTTAAGACTTTTTAAACTAGATAAATAAATTTGACATTTCCATAAATTTTTAATTTTTTTGTACATTAAAGTGTGCAAATATTGGATGTTTAATTACATAAATTATGTACATATTATTGGGGAAAAACAGCAGATAGGTGTGGTCAATTAATTTATAAATAATAAAGAATATGTAGCTGAGTTTTGTGATACTATCTGTTATGGATTTTAATTTGAAAATAAAGTATGTTGAATCATAGCTTTGAATTCATATTTTTGATATAAATAATTTTGGTAGCACTTAGTTATAGCATAGTTATATATGGATATACATTTCCATTCATTAGACTTTAGCATGACAATCCAATATTAGTGAAATTTATAGTTTTCAATGAGATATTTGAAAAAGCCGTCAGATGTTTAATGTTTGTGCAAATGCTTTAGTTTCCCATGCCATTAGGTCGCGGAATCGAGCAAATGACAAAGGATAGCCCATTAGGTACGAGCACAAGTGACAGTATAGGAAAAACCCCCGAAACAACAACGGCGGGCACCCTTTGTGAATTTTGCGAAAAACCAGAACAAAACTCATAGCTGGATAATATTTTGCGCTTTTTGGTATGACGAATCCACATGTCACACTCGTACATGGAATTCCATTCTTATTCTCGGTCGCGTTTGCCATTTCCCAGTTTGCCGTTCCATCTCCTCCTGCCCTCTCACATCCGTTTAGCGGGCAATCAAGCGTGTAGTGCAATTCAATAAGAGCAGCGGCGACTGGGTTGGGTGGTTGGGTGGTTGGGCGGATGGCGGATGGCGACTGACGGCGACGGCGACTTGGAGAACTTTATCAACACCCATGTCGGCATTAGTTTTGTTTACAAACTTTCCGTTGCCTTTTTGACAGCCATTGGCAGCAGCAGCAGCGGCGGCATCGACTGGGGTGGGCAGAGCTCGGGGTCGGTCGGCTGTCAGGGGTTGAGGGGTTGGCCGCGACTGGATTTTTATTTATGAGCACTTAAATCGAAGCGCAAACTAGAATTGCAAGCACATTGCATCTACATAAATATGCAATTGCGGGCATGTGAAAATGTTGCGGACCAAACTCCCGCTGATAAATGATGAAAAAATTAAAAATAAATACGAGCGCAGATACTATGCTATACTCGTAGTACGTGCGGCAAGCAACCCCCAGGTTGACAGTGGCATCGGACCCCCTCAACCATTGCGAGATGACAGCTCCCGATAATGGTGACATCAATTTGAAACTCAATTGAGCTTGCTGCTGCTGTTAGTCGAGTTGTTGTTGCTACAAGTTGTTATTCCTTGATAAATGCTGCGCTATCAGCGACGTTTATCGTCGAGGGCCTTTTGACTGGGTGCGACAAGCCAGCGAGTTGGAAACTGTCCTCTCCTCCCCGCCCACTAGGTAATGAGTCCACTCCTCCTGCATGCCTGCCTGCCTGCCTGTGTGCCACATGTGAGTTCAGCTCGGCTGTGGGGCGTTGCAAGTAGTTACATGTTAAATGCTGGCTTAATTGCTGCGCGCGGCCAGATAAATGGCACAAAGATAGCCGCAGATGCCTCAAGCAGCCCTCAGATGGTCTCCAATGAGGAGTTAGTATCTTCTTCACTCAAGTTTCCAAATATAACAGCTTAGTAATGAAGCAAACGATCGATTTTATATTTTGGTATTTCTTGATATTTCAAAAACATATATTTTTTAATATTAGAGACCCAGGATACGATTAAAGTAGTAGTAGGGAAGAACATTTCCAGAAAATATTGTGGAACACAGAAAAACTAACGAAAAAAGTCTCATAAGCGATATAACAAAAGTTTGTTTTATAATAAAACTATACTTAGACATTTATGGTATTAAGATAAAAAAAGATAATATAAATCAAGAAATTGCCTCCCTCAATCCCTTAAAAACACAACTTTAATATAAACTCAATAAGAACTGTAAAAATAACACAAATATAATATAAATATATACAAATATTATATAAATAGATATAGCTTGGTTGTAACAACTTCCAACTGATCAGGAATATACTTAATTTCTTCGAAAGCTGCCTCCCAATATCTCCTTTATGAGTATATTTCCACAAAACTATGGTACAATACCCTTTATGGTCCATTAGGGGGTATACTCAAACAAGCGAACGCATTTGCATAGCAGCATAAAAAATGTGATTATATTGAAGACAATAAAAATTTATGAAAAGCCATTAAGTGGCGTTGGAAAAACAAGCTAACGACTACAAATTGCTGGCCGTCGTTCAGCTCAGCTCAGCGCAGCGCAGCCTTCCTGCCCTACCCGGACTTACCCCCTTAGAAAGTGAACTTTTTGTGAGGCCGCAAAATTATTATGATAGCTGTGCTTGATCCCAGGCTGAACGGGGCGGGGGGAGCGTGAGTGCGAGCATTCAGTTATGCGCATTATGATGGGCACACTTCATAACTCTTAAAACTGCTAAACCCTTGGCTCGGCTCGAATAGACGTCTGGGTCGTAAAAAGGAAAAAGTGAAATGCCTCGAAACAATGGGCGAAACGACCAAGAACTTATGCAATGTCACTGTCGTTGCCTGGCTCACGGTCATGGAAGAGCACAATTTTAATTGATGACAATTTCATTAAAATTTTGCGCAGCCGACAGACGGCGGGCAGCGAGCAACGAGCAGCGGGCCTTCAAATTCTACAAACGTATTCTGGAGCAATAAAAAATCAAGTAAACAAGCTAGCGGAGCGTGGGCGATTGTCAACACAGTGCAGACAGAAGAGATCCATGCTGATGAGGCGACTGCTGGGATTTTGGCCAGAACATTGATGATGGGGAGAGGGGGAAACTGGGAAACTGGAGTGAACGAAGCGTGAAGGATGCAAAAAGTTAATCGCTCAGGCGGTCGACACACGACGCTCTACACTTTGTAGCGGGATCTGGACAGATGTGTTAATGTCCTCGACTGCGACTCCCAGCATCTCGATGCGGCTGGGGTATTTTTTATTGCCCTGCTCGGCAGAGTGCTGGCCACAGGATTCTCTGTGTGCTCTGGCCAAACTCGGTTCGCAATAAGTAAATTGCGTAAATTTATAGCTGCGTAAATTGTTTAATGACTCAGTCTATTTATCCGGGCCGTGGCATGCGCTGACATGGTCTAATGGCTGTTGAGGTCGGGCAATTGCGACTGGGATTGCTTTGGGCTCTGGGCGACAAGTGCAGCTAACATAACAAGTCTGTCCAACTATAAAATTGAATGTCCTGCAACTGTCTAGTTTACAATTAAATTAGGAATTGAAGACGCTGGTGATTTTATATTCCGCTGTAAATAGAATAAGTTTAGATAGTATACTAAAGCGACTCTAGAGCATTAAATTAAAATACGTAACAATTTAAAAGTCCAAAGAGAGAATGACTCAGGAATTATATTTTATGAATCGTAGATAAAAAGGCAGACTACTGAATTACTTAGAGGGTTCTCTTTTAAGTGCGGTAAATCATTAGAGTATAATTACAACTTAACAAAATATTTTTATATATTTTTGTTTAGATTTCCATTTAATTGCTGTTAATTGAAATAGTGTTGAATTAAAACAATATTCTTGAAAAAACACTTGTTTTAGATAAAGCAATTATCTAACTAATTCGAAAATTAATCTACAACTTTCGCACAGCAAACAAATCCGGTTGAATTCAACAAATTTCCTACGAGTTTTCACGTATCAAATTCTTAACGAGTCTCTCTAGAGCAATAACGAATTGCATGAACAATTGATAACTTGAAATACAGGCGGCACAATTAGATGGTCATAAATCTCGAATGGCCAGCGAAAAACCCTTAAATTTTGGTTGATAAAATGCCTAAATTATCGCAGCTATGCCAGAAGATATATGGGCTCAATTCGAGCACTTTTAACCCATTAGCCAACCGGAAGATCGCTCAATTAGTGCTGTTGTTGGTCAGCGTCCTATGTGCGTCCCAAGTGGGTCACTTGAGGTCCACATGAGAAAGGAAAGGCTTTCGCTCGGTGTTCGGCTGTTGTGCCAACAAAGTGACATAAATCTTCTGAGCGCCGTCAGAAACTCAACCGGAACTAAAGCAATGACGCAGCAGGACCTCTTTCCATACACATCCCATATCCCAAAGTCACATGTCGATGGGTCGGTCCAGTCATAACAGAACGCATGCATGCCCCGAGATTTATTGGCAGGAGGGCGCGCGCGAGAACGTCGCTTGGGCTGGCAGTGATTGTCTATATTTGCAGCATCTTCGATGGGATCACAATCAGAATAGGCCAGAGTCGACATCAATGCCGGATGCGCAAAACGACAGGCGTTCGATTGAAATTAATTGAATTTGCGCCCTACATGAAAACGCGACTGCAACTTGACTTGTCTTGGATGGACGAACCATGGACCGTGGACCATAGACCATAGCCCATGTACCATGGTTGCTTCCTGTTTATGCTCGAGATGTTTTCTAGCATAAATTACGCATATGATATGGGTGAAAAAGTATCGCTGTAGTGACGTTGTAACGCTGTCGTCTCAGTTGTCGCCGTCGTCGGCGTTGTCGAAAAACAGGAACATTAAATTTATTTTTATTTCAGCGAATCTGGCTTACAACCCCCAAATGAGAAAAACAACAACATGAACAACACTAAGCGCTTAGTGAAATTCCCCTTCCATCCTTGATTTGTCGCACGATATGCGGTCCGTTGAGTTTTTCGCCAAACTCATGAATTTTCCTTATTTTTATGATTTCTATTACATGTATTTTTGCTTGGCCAAGATTTTAGTTTTTGTTTTGGCATAGAAGCGATTGCTATCATCTATTCGTTACATGGGGGGTTGAATATATGCCCGTTAACGAACACATAGCGCTGACTTTTAATGTTGGCGAAAAGCAAAGACTCATGCCGGAAGTTCTGCTGATCGCTGGCGAAGCTGTAAGCCAGGAAAGGCAGACAAATTTATCACACAGCCATGTGGGGGTGCGTACAACGTCGAGGCCATATCATTAATCATGCTGTTCGGTGTGAACTTCAACAATACCAAACAGCAGCCAAGTATTGAGACCTTAAAAGTCTTTAAGTTATGCAATAATTTAAATTTAAATTTGCATCAATTATTGAATTTGGCGCCTATCGTCCACCTGCGCAAGCAGCAGTGCGCATTTATCGAACTATCGCCCAAGTGTTCATCGAAAGCCCTCGGAGTATCGATATGAACATGTGTTGGCGTCAGTGTTGCACTGCAAGTATCGATAACCGCGACTCATTCTATCGCCCTGTTTTATTGTGTTATTTTATTTATACGTTTTTAACTATCTTTGCACCCGATTTTCAACAAAATTCTGTAAGTTATCAATAATTAAGCCATCCAAGTGTCGTGTGCAATTCAAGGAATCATTAATTTTGTGTTCGGTGCATGCAAATAAAGCAACTGCAAATTCAGCTGCAAAACTTGTGTTGTTGTTGCTGCTGATGGTGCTCCCTCCTTTGGGGTGGTCAAGCGGCGGCAGCGCCATTAACCAGCGCCCAGTGTGCCCTTTTTTATTTATATTCATTTGCTATGATGGTCACGCGAGTTGTGGCCCGTTTTAGTGGCGCCTCCCAGCCATTTAATGCGTTTAAGCAACCAGCTGGAGTTGCCCGTTGTCCAAAGCAGCTGCTGCCATTGCCACCCGCATGCCGCCTGTAACTGTGTCTGTGTGTGTTTTAGTGTGCGTATGTGTGTGTTAGTATATGTATGCAGGAGTGTTCATTGTTTGTTTGGCGTACATTTCATGCTAATTGAGTGCAACTTCACATTTGCTACAATATAAGAAGAGCAAAGCAGCACTGCAAAGTATGAAAGTCCCCTTGTTCGACTGCGGCAACAATAAAGTACTCTGCATGTAATTCAATTAACACTAAGTGAGCCTTACGTCCTTTAACCCCTTGACGACACCGAGTGTCTCGTGACTTTAACCTTGATAACAATTGAGTTGAGCCCCGCAAGGCATTCAAAAAATATACACAAACTTGGAGTTTGCTCCCATTGCTCTAAACTGGTATGTAAAGAAACTTCAGTTTGCTTTTAAATAGATTCTATTTACACTTTCACTTAGCGTCAAGTGCTAAGATGATCTTCATCTGCTTGTATGTTACGTAGAAATACCAATTTCAAACCAATTTTTATTAGAATAAGAAATCTCCATAAACTTTCACAATATTTTTTCAACCAAACAAATCAGTGCCCCTGGAAATGAATCAGTAGCTTCGGATAAATCAGTTCCCCCGGAACTTAAAATACATAATGACTAATAAGTCTGCCATAAAGAAATAACGAATATAAACCTATTGTTTACCAATTTTGGCAAAAGTAATGCGGGCAATGAAATTCCATAAATTTGTAATTTATTTCTGAAACGGATTCGAAATGTATTTCTGGAGTTTTATTTAATTTACGGCTGGCCCCAAAGCTCGAACGCATATTGTATCAACATTATTGTTGTTTCAATTGTTCTTGTTTTGCTTTTTAAATTGTTTATCGGCTGCGTGCCGAGTGATTGAAAAGCCAGCGAAGAACGTTCCATACGATTACAACGAGCAGCTCACGATAAGATAAGTCGACACCCTCTGTAGTATATTGTGAGCAATTTATAGAGTAAGAATGCCTTCACTTCGCCACTATCAAGAGGAGCGTCAACTGATTAAGATGTTCCCGCTGCCAGATGACACTGCGAATTGCTTTAATTAACTGCAATTGCAACCCTCAGTTGCCGATGTTGAACGCGTGTGCGGCTCCCGCTGCTCTAAAGATTTCACTTTTTCAATTGTTAAAAAAACGGCAGGAGGCCAAATCCAAATCCGAAGGCAAAGGCAAAGGCGGAGAGCGTTTTGTCAGTCAGTCAAGCAAACTCGCTTCATCAATTGCCTAATGACTGTGTCAATAATTGAGCATAATTGAAAAACAAGGGGCGTCGTCCACATCCAGAGCGACTCATTTGCCACCCAAACAAACGTTGTTTGGCGTTGTTTTTTTTTTCGAAGAGCGGCTCATTTGTTTACACACTTTTTTGTCAGTGTGCCATTGAGTGAATGTAATGCATAAAAGTGCATGGAGCTCAGCTCAATTTATTGCCTACAAAAGTGTCGACAGTGCGTTCTAATATGTTTTGTGACCGCCCGGCAGCCTATCAATGTAATTTGTTTGTGCACACGCTCTTTTTTCCAGCTAATTTTAAAGTGACTCAACACTTCTCACTTGTGGGCTAAGCGGCAAGCGACTATTCATTCCACTTCTATTTCCACTTCCACTTTGTCGCTTCCTCAGTTTACGTCTTGCAATAAATTTGTAAAACAAAAGAGTAACAGCAACAACAGCTCACTGAAATTAGTCATCACGACATTCGTTGTGTTTGCTGCTGCTCTTGTTGTTGTTTTTATGCACCCACTGCCATGGGTCCATCACCTTGTCTTTGGCGCTCTCTTCAAGAGACTCTCTCTCTCTCTCTCTGTATATCTTTGACTCTCTGACTTTTTGTTTTGTTTACATTTGCCCGCAATGACGATCGAGCGCCCGAGAGCGAGATGAGCATGGCAGGTGCCGTGAGTGGCGCTCGATTTAGCACACAGAGACAGAGAGAGAGCGCGAAAGTGAGCGAGCACTGTTGGGGACTCTCTGAGCCGCTTGCGTTCGGCGCAAGTTGTAGGCGCACGATTCAGTTGAGTTTTAACCGTCGTCGGTGCCGATTCGTGCCGTGGCCGATATCGATAACTACAATAAACGAATA
The DNA here is from genome assembly GCA_035046165.1 of Drosophila rubida. NCBI lineage: Eukaryota > Metazoa > Arthropoda > Insecta > Diptera > Drosophilidae > Drosophila > Drosophila rubida. The sequence goes on along the minus strand of JAWNOF010000021.1, from coordinate 6,922,552 downwards.
CATATATAAATATATTTTGTGTTTACGTGTGTGCGTGTGTCTGTGCGATATTCAAGTTCAAATATCAAAAAGCAATAAATAAATTTAAAACGCCAGAAAATTAAGCAAAAGGTATATAAGAATATACACATACACATGCGTGTATGCTGCGGCAGTTATCGTTGATTTTGGGCTCTCGTATATGTATGGCCTTTGCGTGTATATGCGTGACATATGGCGTTATTTTCACGGATCAAACCAAACAACAGCTAACAGCCAGGCACAAATAAGCACATTAATTGTGTAATCTCGACACTCGACGTGTTGCTGCAACTTCGTTCAACATGCGGCACCCACGCGCTGCTCCCGTGTTCAGCGCCTGCGCAGCAGTTAAATAAAAATCCTTTATGCTTTTGCTTCCACTTTCTGGGCTTTATAATCAAATTTGTGGCAGCGTAAAAGTGTTTTTTTTTTTGCCAAAAGTTAAAAACAACCAGAGAATTACCTCATCGCTTGCGCGCGCAGCCGACGCCGACGCCGCCGCCACAGTCGCTGACGTAGCTCTCTGCCCCTGACTTTATTTTATTAGTGTTATTTTCATTCTATATTTCTGCTATACGTATGATGCCTTGTGTTTGTATGCTGCGCTGCCAGCTCGTTTGCGTAGCCAGCTGCTACTGTGGTTCTCCTCTCCTCCGCCCTCCGTCGCCCCCCTGTACTGCCCTCTGCCTTCATTTTGCTGAGCGGTTTTTATGTTTCATAAAAAAGACAAAACGACGTATGTATCTTGAAGATACTACGTGCGACGACGACATTTGTTTTATTTGTAAGTTGATTTGTTATTTTTTCTGTTTTTATTTGCATTTCAATCTCGCTGCGCTCATTTCGAGCTTTTTGTCATTATCCATTAGCCAGTCACTGTTTGCTGCCGACGTCGACGTCGCTGTCGCCGTCGCAGTGGCTGTTGACTGCGCAGCAGCTGTTTACGTTTTTGTGTTGTTTTCCACACGTTGTTTTGTTTGATCGTTTGCAAAATTTCGCTTTGTGGTCTTCTCGTTGTTTTGTGGGCGTATTTCGGATTTCAATTTTGATATTCCCTATTATCACCATCTTGCTCGCTCGCTCTCCCTCTCTCTCAGAAAAATGTCAATGCTCATTAATGTGATTGTTGTTTTTGCTTTGCGGTTCTCCTTTCTTCTTCTGTCCCCAGTAAAGCTTTTGACCTTATTTAAGAGCTTCGGTTTGGTTATGGTATGCGCGCCACATAAACACAAATCACACATAAAGAAATCAAAGCTCATTTTCACTCCATGCCATCGCTCTCAAATTGTCGCGCGCTCGAATTGTTGTCGCTGTGTGGGCTCAACTTGGACTTGGACGTGGTTGTTGTTATTGTCTTTGCCTTCGCATCCGTTCCACCAAGCTCTGCACACACACACACACACACTCGCGCACTCAATAATTTCATTCAGTAAACAAAATAGAATGCAAATGACAACTCTACTCAGATTTGTAACTTAGCCAATTGACAACGTTGGTGGGCGTCAGTCTCAGTTCGAATACGTTTTAATCGGTTGCAGTTAAATACATATTTTTCTTTTTTGCATAAATTCATTAATCGAGTCGGTTTCCATCCAGCAAAGTTGCCCCTCCTGTCCCCAAAAATGAGTTGTTGTCGCACAACTTTCGAATCGCGTTTAAGCCGTACTTTATTTTACGAGATTTAACGCAGATTTTAATTAATTGGAGTTTTACATGCGTAATACAGTTGACGTTTTCCTATCTCCAAAACGAACGAAAAAAAAAACGGGTTAACTTAAAAGCTTTTAGCTGCGATTTTGTTTTAGATAAATCCCCATAATTGGGTCAAGGGAACTACACATATGGTGCACATATAAGATTGAAAACATTACATTAATTTCGAAATGATTTTCACAGATTTTTCGAAAACTGTTGACAGTTGTGGCAACTGCATAAATGAAGCCGATAAATGAACGAGAACAAAACAAATGTTTGTCTCATGTTTCAAGCTCAATTAAATCAACAAATTAAGCAAGAAATTTGTAACGTTTCGTGTGTGCGAGTGTGTGTGTCTGTGTGATGTTGGAATATCGAAATTCAGTGCTCCAAATGCTCGAACAGCAATAACAACAATTATAAAAACAACAGTGTAGACGAGGCAATAACAATTAAGTACGAAAATAACAACTGTGTGCTCTATTTTCTTAACGCCTCAGCATTTTCATTTGTGCAGTGCACAAACTACACAAATGCACACACATACAGCTGACTGTTTACATATTTATGCATATGTATGAATACTGTATGTAGATCCGTACATAGCCACAGATACGGGTACATATACAGATACAGATATAGATACTTGTGCCGCCTTTCAAACTGCTGCCGCACACATGTTTCACTCTTTGAGGAACAACAACCCAAACACAAAATTCAAAACACACAACACGAAAAACAGCAAGTCAAGTTGACTTAGTCGAGGCTGTTCGACTGCGAGATACTGCGTACCTATAAACATCGATTAAATGAGTGAAATCAGTTCCCAGAACATAATCAAAGCAATGCAAGCATTCTTGTGTGACATTAATGTAAATCTTTTAATAGAAGAATCTTCTAATAGAGGAATCCGTGCAATCAACTTGCTGCTTGAATCGATAATACTCTGCCGAACTAACTTCAAAGAGTACAAAAAGCGCAAAATGCCCAAAAATACGAGTTTGATTTGAGCCATAACCAAATCAGAGCAACAACAATTTGAGTTTTCCTATTGAGTTCGATAGGCTTTTGCCATATTACGGCATAAAGTCGAACACACACACACAGAGAGAGAAACAAACATTTGTATCTATGCATATTTATATATAGTTTATTGTTTTGGAATGTTTCTTAATTACGCGGAACTCAAGTGGCAAGTGGAGGAGGCGGGAACAAATTGAAAAGCAAAGCGAAATCAAATCGATGCGAGTGTGGGCGACCTCAATGGAATTTCAGGCATTTCCTTCTCTCACTTCAATTCCGTTTGCAAGCCGAAGTCCAAGTCCAATTTGATGATGCCGCACTTCCACAATTCTTCTGGCCGCCAGTTCGCACACTGCTCGCAGAGTCGGGCGGTCGCTTAGTCATCCGAGTCAGGAGGAAGCCATGTGGACTGGACTATTGCTTGGCTCGCTTGATAAGGACGATTATAATTATTATTACACATACTTACGTACATGGTTTGTTAATGTGCTCATATGCAGTTGCCGTCTATATATAGACAGCGCCGCTTGTCTCTGCGTCACAGTCGTTGTCGGCTCCAAGTTGGGTCGCCTTGTGGGGGAGAATGCGCGAATGAATGAAAAGATTTATGCAAAACGAGTTTGGCGATGTGCATTTTATTTTGATTGTTTGCTCACAGTTACTCACACACATATCAGTATTCATATTCACATTCATATTTATATTTGCTTTGCTTATCGCCTTTTATCTGGACGACACCCGAAGAGGGTTCGGCTGGCCTTCCTCGTAATTCGTGAAACCTTTGCTTAATTACGTCACTCTTCGACCAAGCAGATAACTCAACTGACGCTTCATTCCTGCCTCGCAAATTTGCTGCAAATACTTCTCACAGTGGGGCAGCCTGTTTGGTGTCTGTGTCAACTGATATGCTGCAAATGTTTTCACTTCACAGATTGTCTCAATGCCAATGAAACATTTGTCAAATGCGCTGAGCAGTTTGATTTAATTGGCAATCTGGAATAAATTAAATTAGCAATGTTTTCTAATCTTTTGTGGATGTTATAATACAGCTGCGAAAACTTCCTTATCAAAAAGTCTTAGAGACCTTTTCACTTTAGTACTGTAGGTTTCAACTATGTGAACTTCTATTGAGACGTGAGCTAAATTCGCTTATACTTTACAAATTGTTAATGTTTGCTAACCAACTTGAATTGGGCTGTAAAGTCTTAAGACTGTTTGTATTGTTAGCGAATCAACTTAATTCTGTGCGATGATTTATGTGGTCGTCAGATTGTTGTAACTGCTTGAAACAATTGTCCAATGTTTTAATCAGCTGCTTCTTATAGTCTCTCTACCTTTATCAGCGATAACTAATTCTAGTGCCATTTGGCTGCTATCAATTTCAATCAAATTAAGCTACGCTCAAGTTGTGTGTGATAACTGAGACGCTGTCGCCTTAAGCGCCCTACCCAACCGCACCCAAATAGAATGTGGAATGTGTATCTGCAATCCCCTAAGTGAGTTGATATCAACACGAGAGTGCTCGCTCCTCCATTGGCATGGCGTGCTCATTGGCAGTTATCGCTAGTTTTCTCGCCTGGCCTTGAGTGGGTGGGGTTTTTGCAGTTCGCTGTTAATCAATGAGCAGGCTTTGTCAGCCTGTCGAGCGGGGCGAGGCGAGCAGACTGTGTAAAGAGTGTATTTCGCAGTTAACGTCTTCATTCGCTTTTAGTTTATGGATGCAATGTGGCATTCGAGTGCTGCTGCTGCTGCTGCCCGGCTACGCAAATCGCATGCCAAACTCAACGTGGCAACGGGAGCCGCCCCAGGGCTGGAAGTCGCATAAAATACGTGTGTGTGTGTTTTTGTCTCTTTTGGCACTCACTTGTGCGAAAATCCACTGGAGCCCGACTGGCGGGAGCCTAATTTTTTTTTTTTGCTCCGTGCCGTCAGCCAACGACTGTGCAGAGAGAGAGAGAGAGAGAGGGGGGGGAGGGGGTAGGGGAGGCAGCGAAGCACTTTGCTTGGCGGCCAATCATAAAATTGCTTGGCAAATGTCTTGGCAAGTCGGGAAAGCATTTGCCGTTCGCCATTTATACACTTTGCTCGGCCGTGGGAAATGCAAACTCAAGGCTAAATACGCATAGCTATGGGAGCATAAGTGTGGCTTAATTAAACTTAATCAGAGATCGCAGCTGAAGGGATTAACGCACACATGACACACTTCGTGAATGCCCTTTTAATTAGCCGACTGATGTCTATCTGTTGACATAATTTGTCCACATTATGTCGTCGACGCGTTCCAAGCCAACCACCTTGATGCAGGCTAATTGAAAATTACAAGCCACTCAACCACCCACACACACCACATTGAGACGCTTGGTGGGTCGTCCATCCCCCTTTTGGGAACGTCATTCGGTTTGATTTGTTTGTTTGCTTTTGTTTGTTGTTTATTTATTGTGTATTCTGTTACTTTTAATGCATCTTTTATCTGGATTTTGCCATCAATAAGCCAGCGCCAATGGATGCGCATTGTTGCCCGTTGCCGTTGCCGTTGCTTGCGACTGATAGCGATACAAAATTTGTGCCCCATTGTGTGGCAGACAAGAGAGTTGCCCGAGTGACGACAGCCGACGACGTCTTGTTTACTCAAATTACAGCTGGGGTTATCGACGCTGCCATCCAAACTGCCAAAGTTCGCCTGGGCCCCGTTTGTCTAGTTGACCCGACCACACACTCGCTCTCTTCTCTTAACTCTTGCGCCATATTTGCTTAAGCTGTTGGTTTATTTATCTCGTACTCGCGAGTGCTCCACTTTGCTCTGCAATTTGCATTTCGAAATTCCAGCAAAATCTTATCTGCAATACAGAAGAGTAATTTTAATTGTAAACCTTTTGATCGTGAGTTGATTGACCTGCAACGAAACAGAGAGAATGCGACTGTACAACGGTAATCTAAGTATGCGCTTTTGTTTTGTCGCCAGTTATCAGAGAGCTGCGATAAGGCAAGTTGTGCTCAGGAAAAGCAATACTTTCTTCAAACAAAAACGTGCCACAAAGTATCGTGATATGATACGATACAATTATTAATGAAAACATTTCAGAACGCGGCTGTGAAGTGTGCTCGACTCGTGAATTCTCTAAAGGCAGCTTCATGAAAATTGCATATATTGCCCACTAGATATAGGTCCACAAATATAGATGAGTGCTTTTAGAAATGAAATTGTTAATGAAAACATTTCAGAAAGCGGCTGTGAAATGTGCTCGACTCTTGAATTCTCTTAAGGCAACTTCATGAAAATTGCTTAAATTCTTTCGGTTTTTGGTTAGTTGCATTGACTTGGTTAAAAGAGCAATCTGCTCTATAAGTATACTGTTTTAAATAGGTACACAAAATGTAGATAGATGCTTTTGAAAATTGCATTTGTTGCTTGCTACAAGTAAATTCCTTCAATTTTTAGTTAGTTCTTTAGACTTGGTTAATAAAGCAGCGTGTATTATAAGCATACTGCATCAAAGACAATTATATTCTTTTGATTTTGAGTTAGTTCTTTTGACTCAGCTAATAGGGTGTAGACTGCTCTACAAGCATACTGCTTCAAATAGACACAAAATATAGATGGATGCTTTGAAAAGTGCATTTCTTGCTACAAGTAAATTCCTTAAATTTTTAGTTAGCTCTTTTGACTTGGTTAATAAAGTAGTCTGCATTATAAGCATATTGCATCAAATATCCTTTGACTTGGCTAATAGACTGTAGTCTGCATTCTGCTTCAACTAGGTACACAAAATAGAGATGAATGCTTTCAGATCTATACCCGATATTTAGACAACTGTTCCTTAACAGGTTGCTGCGTAATCAGCGGCAACCTTGAGTTCTATCGTGCGGTGACACATTTCGGCTAATGATTTTGGGTTACAATTAGACCCCAGCAAAGCATGCAGTCAGTGCCCGGCAATTTCCGCTGACATCAATTGTATATAAACGCTGCGCAACATCATCATCAACATCAACATCATTCGGGCGCAACTAATAATCGAGTCGAGTCGAGTCGGTTGAGTCTACGCTCGGACCATCTGGCCGCTGGCAGTGGGACCTCTAAACTGAGTCGCCTCGCCAAATGCACAATAAACGAGAAAATGTCTAAAAATTGTGCGCTGACTCATTCGCGTAAAAATCGTATTAAAGACAAGGCAAATCGTCGTCAGACGTTTGGGGCTATATACAACATCTATCTATCTATAACAAACTACATATTCCTCGAGTTGTGCCCCTGGTGTTACGACGTCGTCGCTCTCACACCTTTCATTCACTCACTCCGACTCTGTGCCGGTGTTTTTCATGCGCTCTGTGATCTTGCCACGTCTGGCTGCTTAACCTCCCCCTCGTTCTATTTTGAGGCCGCCGTGAAATCAGATGACAGCAGTGAAACACTGCTGGTTTGTTTCATTGATGCGCCCTGCGCCTTCGATTTGGAAAATCCATTTCAATCTCACAGATACAATTTATGCTGCTCTTCGAATTATGCTTTGTTTACCTTGAAAAATTCTGCTCGAGTGTTGTGTGTGTATTTTTAGTAAATGTTTCTACCTCTAGCGCTTCAATGTGTAATATGTCGAGATATAGAGAGATATTACGTCTGGCTTTTATGTGCGCTGCGTGTTGTTTTGGTTTAATTAAAATCAAAATCTCTGGGCTTTTATTCGTCAGCCCAATTTTTTGCGGATTCTCAATTTTTCAACACATTTGACATTGTATTTTCTTGTCGTGTCGTCGTCTTCTATTTTTTATGGTGATTTTTATTTATATATTTGTGTGATTTATCTTGTGCTGTGTGATTTATTTTATAGACTCGACAGTTTCTAGTTTTGGGGGAATTGCTTTGAATTAGTGGCACAAAAAATGAACAAAAAGAGACTTTAGAACAATTTTTCAAATCAAACTTTCCAAGCTAATTGAACAGAATATAAGTTGGTAAAATTGTTTGGCATTATTTTGTTGAAAATATATGCATAAAAATTATACAACTACTTATATTTAAATTGTCGTGAGTTAATGTTCATGCTGTTCAACATAAAATACGTTTTTGTAGGCGCATGTTGAGTATAAACTACAACTACAGTCTACAAATTTTGTAGCAGCTATTTATAGGAAATATTATTTATTTTATTAACATTTTATCACTATCAACTATTAGTCTTCTAGTTAGACTTGCCAAGAGTTTATCTTACTTATTTTATTAACATTTCTCACCATCAACTATTAATCTTCTAGTTAGAGTTGCAAAGAATTTATCTGAGTTATTTAATTAACATTTTCACCATAATAATCTTCTAATAATCTTCTAGTCAGAGTTGCAAAGACTTAATCGCACTCAAAGTCTTTTTAAATATGTGAAGTTATTGCTTAAATCAAGAAAAGTAGTTGTCGGCTAATTGATTTTACAGATTTCATTATTTTCGAAATGAAAGCAAGAATGCAATTCCATTGCCTGAAATTAATTGAATTTCTAGCATTCCAAAGCGGGCTTAATCGTAAAAAGCTGCTTAAAGCGTCGCGGTTGCGCTTTAATTTAGCTTTCTGCTTGTCAGATGGGCAATCGACAATTTAGATATCCAAAGCACTTTATGGCTATCCAATTATGCTGAACCCTGCCCACGGATCGTAGTACGTAGTACGTGCTCCAGCGCCTAGCCAGACAGACGACAGTACGATTGTGAGAATCGTGCCAAGGTCTCAGATTGAGTTCGCTTTAACTACGTGCCGTTATCGGGGCGTCAGAACATTGCCATCATTGCGATGGGCCCCAAACAACAATCGGCCTACAATCAGCGGGCCAATTCGCCGACACCGGCCAAACAACTTGTCGAGTGCTGCACACTCCAGCGACAGCGACGACGACGACGACGACGTGCCACCTGCGCCGCCTACACGTTGCCACATGCCGCTCTCAATTGGTCGCATTTTCGCTTTCAGGTGGCCAAAGTCGTCGTCGTCGTCGTCGCCGCCGCCAACGTTGTTGCCACATTGTGATCGCTGCCCACGCGACAACAAAAATGCTGGCACTCGCGTTTGGGTTGAAATTGTTGGGACGCTGCCTTTTGAATGCACCTGCTGCGTTGGGGCATCATTACTAAAGCTGTCGTTGCAACTTGCACTCATTTACTCCTCCTTCGCGTTCTTGGTTTTATAATTTCTAGTTGACCGCTGAAAATATGCCATATGAAACAGAGAGTATATATATTTGATTAGTGAGAGACTGTAGCTAATGTTATTGCATATTTCTCAGTGTCTTGGAATATAATTAATAATTGAATGCACCTGCTACGTTGGGGCATCTTTACTATAAATATCCTAGCAACTTGCACTCATTTACTTCTCTTTCGCCTTCTTGGTTCAATAATTTCTAGTTATAAAGCAGAGAGTATATATATTGACTGTAGCTAATGTTATTGCATATTTCTTAGTGTCTTAGAATATAATTAATATTTGAATGCAATGAATTTTTACTAAATCTGTCGTTGCAACTTGCACTCATTTACTCCTCCTTCGCGTTCTTGACTTGATTATTCCTAGTTGATTACTCAAAATATGGCATATGAAACAGAGAGCATATATATTTGATTAATGACAGACTGTAGCAAAAGTTTTTGATATTTCTTAGTGTCTTAGAACATAATTAAGCCGTTTGCAGCCGCCAAATTGCAGCCGTGATTTATGATACTTGAAAATTGCGTTGCAAACGAGTCGATAAAAATTAGTAGCCGGTATCTCAGTGGCTTTCTTATGTGTATTCACTTGTTTGCTGTCTGTCTTGTTAGTGGCAGTTGCAGACGCAAATGCAACCGCATTCTTGGCCACTGCAGCTGTGGCTCCTGTTCGGCCCATTTTGGCCAGCAGCGTGTTGCACGCTCTGTGTGCTGTGCAGCTTTTGGGCTTTTGGGTGTTGATTGATTTTTATATAAACAAAACCCGCATGCGGAGCGCGCTAATGGAAAAGTCTGGTGCCACATTCTTCAGCTGCAACTTCAGCTCAGTTGCAGTTGCAGTGATGTTGCTTGCTGTCTTCTTGGTGGCATTAACCACAATGCCAAGCGATGGCCATATATGTGCGTGCAGCATGGATTCTTGTAGCTGCAACTTCTGCTGCTGCTGCTGCTGCCTCGCGCGGAGGTCGCGCATTTGCTAATATGGAAAATGAAAACAGGAAAAATGCGTTGAGTTTTTCCCGGGTGCCGCTGTTGAAAGATTTATCTTACAAGTACTCGCACTCATACTTGCTCTCTTCTGCTCACTTTTTATTTACAGATTTCTTAAACAAATACACAAACGACAACCGCAACAACTACAACTACAACAGCTGCAGCAACAACAACAACAACAACAGCAGCAACAACAACGAAGCAAACACACTGAAACAACGACAACAATTAGCACGAAAACTTTCTAAAAACGCATCAATCATTCATTTATCCACTAAAACCAACCGACCAACTGATTTATCGAAACTGGCGCTGTTTTCGGCAACTGCGAATTGAGGTGAGTGAAAATTCTGAACGCATTGGGAAATTCGGGAAATTTATTCAAATTAATTGCTGCCAGCAATGACTCAATCACTTGTGAACAGTTTATAAACATTTCGCTGCTGATGACTGCTCAATCATAATATCTTTCGCAGCCATAAAACGCAAAGAACTGAAAGTTATTTAAAAAGTTTACGACTTGTTTTCCAACCCACTTATTGGGCTGTTAAACTACCTAAGTTGTAGTCCGATTAACGACTCACTAACTACCGAATACCCTTAGGCTGTTAAGCAGATAAGCTGGGGCATTTTGGTTTAAATAGCCCATTTGGTGCAACTTCAAAAGTGCCTATCAAAATGATGAATCATCTCCAAATTATGAGTTTTGGAAAAAAGAGTATTTTATAGAAGAAACAGCTTCTTGTACGTGATTCACAGAATGGAATATGTTCTGCATGTGATTATACTATTGATTATGAATCATGCGGATAGAGAATACGATTTTAATAACTACTGAAGGCAATTCAAAGACATTTATCTTCTAGAATTTATAACAAATTGAAACGCAATCAAATATTTATGGCTATATAACGTTTATTTAATAGAAAGTTTTAGATATATCATTAAATTTGGAGTTTGTCTGCAACTCGCAGCAATTTGCATTATTTTAACATTTGCCTAGAGATGCAAAGTTTCAGAAATGTCGTCTCAAGTTGTTGTGTAACAAACTAGTGTTAATAGGGATATTGAGTTTCCCACTCCCGAAATGGCAGCGAAAACAATTTTCATATTGGATTCCTGTTTTTATGACAACAATTTCCTTGCCAAGCGTTGTCAAGTTGGTCTCGCAGAATAAATCGGCGATTTGAATGCTTGGAACTTTTATTATTTATATCGAGCATATAGGCTGGGTCTATGGTCTATGGTAGCCCCTTCACTTGCGAGAGCTGAAGATTCGTTAGTTTTATGCTTTTGCCTCTGGCTATTTATACGACTTTGACGACATTTTTCTCTGTGCTGGTCGCCAACACAAATAAAAATTGTGGAAATTACATAAAAGGCTCCACATTGGCGCAGCCTCATGACATTTTGTTGTCCTCTTGCCGCGACAATCTACACCCACAGAGCAGGAGCAGCTGAAGCTGAAGCTGGAGCGGAACAAGGCACAGACAGAGCGCAAGAAAAGCAATCAGCCTCTAGTGTGCAGCGGTTTTTTTAGACTGCTCGACTATGAAATACCCATTTGACAGGACGAATCTTTAATGAAGTGAATTGTTTCTTGAAAATGAGGAGCCAACATAAAAGTAATTTCGATTGCCTAACAACTTCAGATTTAATTTTGGAATCTTATAAATCGAGACTATATAGTAAAGATTTTCGAATTTAAAATGTTGTAGAAAGGACACAACTTTATAATTTCAAAACAGGTCGAGTTATAATCTAAAATCCTACGTTTCCTTTGCGAAGAATGTTGTCAATTGAAATAGTTTGTAATAAGTTAGTGTTCATATCTTCAAAATTGGTTTGTAACTCGTCCTAAAGATGATTTTGAGTGCCTCACAACTTCAGATTCAATTTAGTAATCTTATAATTCGAAGCTATATAGTATTAATTTTCGAATTTAAAATGTTGTAGAATCTTAAGTAGAAAGAACACAACTTTATAATTTCATATCAAGTCGAGTTATAATCTAAAATCTTAGGTTTTCTTTGCTAAGAATGTAGTCAATTGAAATCAGGTCTTCAAAATTGTTTCTTAACTCGTGCTAAAGATGAGTTGGCGTATGTGCTGCTCAGTCGTGTATACCCTGTGCGTGTTTTGATTGTGGGTAGCAGAAATTTTACTTTATGCTGACAGTGGGGAAACGGGACAAGCAAATTGTAAACTGTGCAGATTCCTTGAGCGCAGGACTCCTACGCACACGCGCCAACAACACACACACAGTCGCACACACACACACACACACACTCACACACACACTTTACTTTATGTGGCCAGACAAAATGGAGGCATTGGCGCCATGAAGTCGCGCCAGCTGAGTTTTTCATGGCGGCTGCGTTGACTCGAGTTTGCTTTTGGCCTTTTGTGGGTTTGTGCTCGTGGGCGGGGCTGCAGGCGTTGGTTGCAAGCGTCGACTTTTCAAGGGGCAGGCCGGCAATGCGGCGTATACTTAATCTGGCAACGCAACGCATATAGTAGGAGCAGAACTCATCGCAACGCTGCTACAATTAATCAGCTGCCACGCTGGCTAATTAAAAACTTTCGCTGCGATCTCCCGCCGCAACAAAAGTTGCCAGATTTTTGTGTTAAGTTTGTTAACTTATGCACAAACAACAACAAGTCACTCGGCAGTGGCAGCAGCAGTGGCAAGTACAGCAAAAAGTAGCAGCTCTGTTTGTTGTACATAAGCAGCGCGACAGCGGAGCAGCCATTGGTGGCCATGGCCCACCCATTGGGCGGCCCAGTTGGTGGTGGATTCAGCGGGGTTGCCCAAAAACACAACAACAAGAACAGAGCAAACGGCAAGCCAAAGTGCTGTGCTGTGCTGTGCACCCTGCTGCCCGCAACCACGCTGATCTGCCCCCGGGCCGCAGCCATCTTCGCATCCCTTTTCCACACAGCAGCGCGAGCCCGGTGCGTGGCAACAGCAACAGCAACAGCATAGGCAGCAGTCAGCAGGCAGCTGGCAACTGGCAGCAGCGCAGCTTCCACAGCTTGGAGCATGCGCAGCAGAGCAGGCTGTGGTCCAAGTGCGGCCGCCTTGATTTTCATAATGCTTACGACTTGTGGCATGAATGATGTTGGCATCAGAAGCGCACGATGTGTCGCCGGCATAGCACATCATTCTAGGCCTAGCCTCCGATCGGGCAGGACACGCTAGCTGCGCCGCAAGTTGCTTGCCACTTGCCACTTGCACAGCATCAGCAACTGCTACAAGTTCAAGTCAAGTCAAGTCAAGTCAAGCCCAGTCAAGTCAAGTCCAGTCAAGTGTGTACTTCAGCGCGTTTTTGCCACCGTTTTGTGCCTTGTGTTAAATACAGTTGTAATAAAGTTGTTAAGTTTTTCCGTCGATTAAAGTGCCTTATAAATATTCAAGTTTTCGCGACTTTAATTTTGCTGCCTTGTCGTCGTCATCGTCGTTTGTCGTTTGTCGTGTGCCTTAAATGTAAACGTAACTCTTTAATTTTTAGTAGAACTAAGTAGGAACTAGGAGCCTTAGGCTCACAACTAGACTCTGCCAATAATTTGCCTTAGATGACAGTACTCCGTGTTTGAGATTTGTTATTCCCACACACATATATATATATATATATTTATTATATATTCTATACCACGTTTTTATCGATATTGCAACTATTATATACACAGTATACAACACCAGAAAAGTAAACAACCAACACGTTATTTGTTAATTGCGAGAATTCGTTGCGTATTCGCGTTTTTTGAAGATACGTTTTGTACATCGAACTAGCTACTAGAAATCTGATCCTGTTAGTGTATTCCTTACGTTCCTTTTTTCAATTGCCACATTTCGGTTCCGTACAATTTCTTGTACAAAAACGGGCTGGACGCGTTCCGTGTCGCCGTTTCAACACCACAAACGTGCCTCAGAGCTCGGCGTGCAGTCGCCCATCAAGTTGCCACACGTCGTGGCTTCCGATCGTCGTGCGCTGCCGTCGTAGTCAACGATTTTTAAAATCCCTTCACCCCGTACGCCTTCAACGAAAGTAAAAAAACCAAAAACTAAAAAAAAACAAGCTACATTTTAAACTCCAACACTCAACACACATACACCACACACAAAAAAACAACACAACACACGACACCCGCTCCGAGTGTGCCTTTATAAGCGTTTAAGCCTAAGCTACCAGCCTTTTGTGCCTTTTGAGAAACTGCGGAAAAACAAACCTAAAAAAAAAACCGAGTAAAATTAACGTAATCTAAAAAACAAATTCAATTCTTCGACGAGTCTAACAAAGCGCGCGATGAGTAAGTAAAAATCTTAATAAAATACCTTACTATCTCTACTCAAATATTTGCAATTTATAAACAGATTTTTAATAGATTTATTGATGAAATGCTGGGCGTGAAACTTTAGTTTATAGAGAGATTTTTAAATACCTTTCTATCTCTACTGAAATATTTGCAATTTATAAACAGATTTTTAATAGATTTATTAATCGAAATGCTGGGCGTAAAACTAAAGCTTCTAGAAACAATTAATTTTCTAGAATCGTGGAGTTTTCAGCGAGTTTTGCAATCCGACTCCCAATTTTTTATAGTAAATGCGTAAAATTAAAACTAGTTTTAGATCACATATTTAGTTTAGATTTTATTAGCTAGAAACGCTTTAGTGAAACGCTTTGGCAAATTGAAAGTTAATGGCCAAACATGTAACATTAATTTGCTGTGCATACTTTCAAAAATTATTACAACTTGACGATAGGAAATTGCATTCATTTAACAGCCCTACACTTACATCGAGGCCCTGCAGGTTGCAGGAACTCGCAGAGTCAATTAATTAGTTAGACCCAGAGGAAACTTGGATGGCCGTAAATTGCGTCCATTAGCAGCACAGTGTGACTTCCGAGCGAAAAGTGGTTGCCAATTAGTGAGAGCTCGTGCCGCTTCAGCTATAAGCGCGAACGTGGAGTTTGAGAGAGAGAGATAGAGCTCCATTTGCATTAGGCAGCAGTAGTCGGGGAGTTGAAGTTGGGGATCCGTGTTTATTTGCCAATAAAATGAACGCATATATTTTTATGCATTTCGCTCATTTTATTGGCCATCATTGAAAGTCGAAGTCATTGAAGGCGGACAGCGTCATCAATTGAAACCTTAGGCAGCAACAACAGCAGTTGTAATGCAATACGAGGCCACGAGACGGATCCATTGTGGCTTCGCAACAGCTACATTTATCATTTCTGTATGCCTCTCAATGTTTGCACTGTACTATAGACTTCTTCATTCATGGAAACTGTGTCGCACTGTTTGCTTTTGCGCTCTGTGAAATCCATCCACATTGCCTGTCAAATCCTACACAGCCTCGCCTGTGTGTGTGTGTGCGTGTGTGTGAGAATGTGTTTATTTTGAGGTTATGTTTTGGGGGAGACTTTGGTTGCCATACAGTTAATTGAATTAATGGACAGTATTGAATTACATGGCCAGTGCTCGTGTATGTAGGACATCAACAAAAGCGACAAGTGTAGAAAAGTTGCTGCAAACTTGAATATGTTAGATGAGAAATATGCAGCAAAATGTACAGTTAAACGTAAATGTCAATATAAAATATTTTATTAGATAATAAATCAAAAAACTAAAAGGAAATTTAAGGCATGCAAAATAGTACATACTCTTATAAGTATGCTATGAAAGCAAACTTATTCTGTGCTAATTTGTAGTTGTGAAATTCTGCGCTGCCTTCATTCCATTTCACCACATTCTTTTTCACCAGCATAACGCTTGTTATGTCAGACATCAAAAGCGCTGCGCGCAGTGCAGAGCTTTCGCGCAATGCTGTTTTCGAACTCGGCTCAGACTTCGCTCCTGAGCTGTCGCTTAAGCTGCGCAAAGCGCTGTCAGTTTGCCGGCTGGCGCCAGTGAGGCGAGGTTGTCGTCGTCGCCGTGAAGTCTACAGCAGCAAAGAGAGCAGGAGCGCAAGAGAAGTCTACACACGCGTCGGGGTTGCGCTGTGCCTCGCTCTCTCTCACGTGCACGCTCTCTTACGCTCTTGGCACTGTGCGTCGGCTGCACCCTTTGCGTAAACTTTGTGAAGCCATGCGCAGGCGTTGCGTCTCTCATTTTGTCTTGTGCTTTCGCCTGCTCTTCGTTGCGTGCTCTGCGACGTCTGTCACCCCAAAAATTAAATAAAACAGCGGCAGACAGACAGCAAAATGCGGTTAGCGTCGACGTCGACGTCAGCAGCGACAGCGGCAGCAGCAGCAGCAGCAGCAGCGTCGCAGCATCCCCTAGGCTGGTCCAATTTTGAGGTAACCTTTTTCAGTTACGTGCCAGATTTCGTGGCCAGCAGACGTGCCCATCTTCAGCGCTACACAGCTAAACTAAAGTCGCCGCCAGAGTTCGTTCGATGCCATCGAGTCGCCGCCATATGGAGCAGGCGTTGATAAAAAGTAAATTTTAAAATAGTGTGTGTGTGTGTCGGTGTATGTGTGTGTGTTTGTGCTCCTGCTGCTGTCCAAGCCGTGTCGTTTTGCCGGAAGTTTCAAGTGTTTCCGGCAGCGTGAAAAGTAAAAAATAAACCAAAACATGCGACAGTGCAAATTATCGATTTTTACATAAGCAAATAATGCTTATAGTGTTAGTGAGTGTGGTTCCGGCTGCTGCTGCTTCTGCTGCTACTGCTGTTGTTGTGGTGGGCGGGGAGGCTGACACAGTTTGGCCCGATCTGCGGCTGCAGCAGGACAGAAAATCAATTAGAGTGGAGCGGGGTGCAGGGCCCAGAGGAAGACCAGAAGCACTGAGGCATTAACTGAATTTAGCTAAAAATCCAGGCATTAATGTCGCATAAAATGGCGCAGCAACAACAATAATCGACGCCGCAGTCGCAGTCGTAGTCGCTGTCAACGTCGACGTCGCTGCTTGGCATAATGACAAGAAGAACTACAGCGTTCGAGTGGGCGCCGAGGGGGGAAGCGGGACGGGGTGGGGTGGCGACAACTCACCCCAAGCTACAACGGCCTGGCTTTGATTTGGAAACTGAAGTGCCCACAGAGCGTGCAAGTGTGTGTGTGTAACAGAAGTATCTATACATGTGTGTGTGTAGAAGATTTTCATCAGCAGCAGCAGCAGCGGCAGCGAAGCGACTTTGTCGGTTGTCTGGTTTTTTGGGTGGTGGCTGCTCCGACTACAACTACACGGCCTGGCCCGGCTATCTCTGCCGCTGGCTTCGGGGGTGGTTTTGGGCATTGGGTAGCGGCAGAGTGGAGGGGCGGGGGGTGCGACTCGGTCGCTCGGAGCTCTGGTGTTGGGTTGCTGGTTGCTCGGTGCTCGGTGCGCTATTTATAACACTTGAACGGCCATTTATTTCATGTTTATAACGCCTCGTGCTCAATGCTTCTCTCTCTCTGTGTCTCTGATTTTTTGCAGTGCCTTTTACAATTTCTACACGTAATACAGTAAATTTAAGACTAGCCCTAGGAGCTGAACGAGTCAGGCTTAAGAACGGACTGAGACGAGGACGGCACAAAGATGTCCACACTATCGCTGCGCATACAGCTGGAGGGTGGTCGGGTGACCAAGATGATACAATTCCAACCAAATACCACAGTCTTCGATGCCTGCAAAATCATACGCGATAAGTTCGCCGAAGCGGTGCAAGGACAACGTGAGTAGCCACCTCATTGCCAAGCATCTTCACTTCGTAATCCTCGAATCTCTTGCATCTGTTGGTTTAGCCAGCGAATATGGACTCTTCATTTCGGACGAGCAGAACCAGCAGGGCGTCTGGCTGGAGGCGGGACGCACGCTCGGCTACTACATCCTGCACAACCAGGACACGCTTGAGTATCGGCGAAAGCTGCGCACGTTGCGGGTTCGCATGTTGGACGGCGCCGTCAAGACCATTTTGGTGGACGACTCGCAGCCGGTGTCGCAGCTGATGGTGGTCATCTGCACAAAGATCGGCATCACCAATCACGAGGAGTACGGCCTGGTGCGCGAGGACAACGAGGCCCAGAACGAGAACTTGCCGGACAACAAGTTCGGCACGCTGACGCTCAAGCGCAAGTTCACCGAGAAGGATCGCGATGCCAAGATGGAGAGCTTGCGCAAGAAACTCAAGACCGACGATGAAAGTGAGTACCCGACAAGCGCCATCTATTGTCGAGCAGCAGTACTAACTTTCTCTTGCTTGCAGTGAATTGGGTTGATGTGGGTCGCACGCTGCGCGAGCAGGGCATCGACGAGTCGGAGACGGTGCTGCTGCGTCGTCGCTTCTTCTTCTCGGATCAGAACATCGACTCGCGGGATCCCGTGCAGCTCAACTTGCTGTACGTGCAGGCCAGAGACGCCATTCTCGATGGCACACATCCTGTCACCCAGGACAAGGGTAAGTTTTGCCAGCTGCCAGTGCTCCAGCTATTGCTTCAATTCATTTTCGCCTTTGCAGCTTGCGAGTTCGCCGGCATTCAGGTGCACATTCAGTTCGGACCGCACAACGAGGCCAAGCACAAGCCCGGATTCTTGGAGTAAGTTGACAACCCACCAAACTGCTCTAGCAGCTGCTCTAATACCGTTTCACTCTCTGTTTAGCTTGAAGGACTTCTTGCCACAGTCGTACGTGCGGGTGAAGAGCATCGAGAAGAAAATCTTCTTGGAGCATCGCAAGCTTGCGGACCACTCGGAGATCGATGCCAAAGTGTTGTACACGAAAACGGCGCGTGAGTTGCCCACCTATGGCGTCACCTTCTTCCTCGTCAAGGAGAAGATGAACGGCAAGAACAAGCTGGTGCCACGTCTGCTGGGTGTGACCAAGGACTCTGTGCTGCGTCTGGACGAACGCACCAAGGAGATTCTCATCTCTTGGCCGCTCACCACAGTGCGTCGCTGGGGCGCCTCGCCCAACACGTTCACCCTGGACTTTGGCGACTATGCGAACCAATACTATTCGGTGCAGACGACGGAAGCCGAGCAGATTGTGCAGCTCATTGCCGGCTACATCGACATCATCTTGAAGAAGAAACAGACCAAGGATCACTTTGGCATCGAGGGCGATGAGGGCTCCACCATGGTGGAGGAGTCCGTGGCGCCATCGAAGTAAGTTCATCAACTTGAGACTCGATGTGACCACGCTTTACTTATGTTGATTGTGCTTTCTACAGGGCCACCTTCTTGCAACACGAAACGAATCGCGTGGAGAAGCTGAACCTGGAGAGCCTCGCCCATCCTGGTATCATGCGGCCCTATGACGGTAAGTCCACTGATTTCCCTCGCCCAAACTTGTGCACTTTAGCTTCAGCTTTTTTACTGTATTTAAATGTTTTAGTTTTGTAACTTTACAAGTATAATATGTAAGCAGTTAGTTAAGGAAAGAAAAGTAAGGGAAGGTCTTTTAAGAATAACTATTATAAGTTCCCCACAACATTGCATTTTTACGTTAAATCTATTCTTTTTGTATATATATATATTCTATATCTTGGTATAGTTTGCTTACATATATTTTAAAAGCAGTTCTAGAGTTGTTGTAGTAGCCATCATTATTTTACTTTGATTTTGAATTACTTTTTTGCTTGTGCTAATTTTGATTTCCTACTTTGATCCTTTCTCTCTCTCCGCGTGTGCATCTCGGTGCGCGATCAATAGGTGAACGCCCCTTTGTCCAGAAAGAGGTGCAGACCGTGCAGTACGGCGCCTTTGTCGGCCAGGTTAACCATGCCCATCAGCCGCCCACGGTAAGTAGATTCGCCGGCGCCCCACTCCCATCTCGCCCCATTTGTATGTCGCTATCAATTTCATTTCATGCGATTTTCTATAAGTTGCCATTGCACCATAACCTCAAACAAAAAACTGAATACTTAACTGAATACATAACCACACTTTCGACTAACTCTGAGCAAATTCTCGCCCCACTTTTAAAAACATGCTGCGTTAACATATTTAGATAATGGTCATGCCAAGTTTCACAAAGTATGTGTGTCTCTCATCGCGAGATCATTATAACCATGTTTGCTATAATACAATTTGTTGCCTTTCCATGTAGACTAAGGAGGTACGCATTAGTTCTGTGAATCTAACGGAGCCGCAGCGCGCCCTGCTTGGCTACATATCAGCTGGCCAGGATGTCTTGATTCGCGCCGACGAGGAGCTGCGCACCAAGGTGAGTTTTCTAACATAAAACTACATATAAGATGCTGAGTAGAAAAGTGTAATTTATAGTAACTTTTCTTGAATCGCTCAACTCAAATATTTCCATTCAAAATATATAAAGCTAGCTATTAGATGAATTCGTAAATTCCTTAACAAATAAAAGTTTAATTTCTTGAATCGCTGAACTCAAATATTTCCATTCAAAATATATAAAGCAGACTTTTAGATGAATACCTTAATTCCCTTAAAAAGAAAAGAGTAATTTCTGAATCCTTCAAATGAATCATTTCGATTCTTATTACAATCATTGAAAATACATAGCTGTCCATTAGATAAATACCTCAATTCCCTAAAAAAGAAAAGAGTAATTTCTTGTAATTTCTGAATAAAGTCCCGATTTTAATATTGAACCACACACTTGCTTTGCAGGCACCCATTCAGGAGCTGGGCAGCGACCTGCGCTCGATCGAGTGGCGCGAGAACACGCTGGACACCTCAAAGCAGGCGGTCAGCTCGCACGTGGCCACGATGAGTGCGGCGACCGCACAAATCATAACGGCTTCGCAGCCGGACGAGGTCGACACCGAAGCCATCTCGGCGTCCGTCTCGCAGATCGCACAAACCATACCGGAGGTCACCAAGGAGGTGCGTCTGATTGCGGCGCTCATGGAGAACGACTCGAACGGCGACCAGCTGCTGGAGGCAGCGCGCAATCTCTGCAACGCCTTCAGCGATCTGCTCAAGGCCGCCGAGCCGGAGAGCAAGGAGCCGCCACAGCATCTGATCAACGCCGCCAGTCGCGTCGGCGAGGCCACCACGCACGTGCTCAGCACCATAGCCGAGGAGGAGGCGCCCGAGAACCGCGACCTACACGAGATGCTGCTGGCCCTGGCCAAGGCGGTGGCCAACACCACCGCCGCCCTCGTGCTGCGCGCCAAGAACATTGCGGCCAACTGCGAGGACGACCAGGCGCGCAATCGCGTCATCGGCGCCGCCAGCCAATGTGCGCTGGCCACCAGCCAACTGGTGGCCTGTGCAAAGGTGGTGGCGCCCACGCTGCACAACGCCGCCTGCCGCGAGCAGCTCGAGGCGGCCGCTCGCAACGTGGCCAGGGCCGTCAACTCGCTGTGCGAGGTGTGCAACGAGGCCAGCAACGATCCCAAGCTGAAGGACGAGCTGGTGGCCGCCGCACGCGACGTCTCGCGCAGTCTGATGGAGATGCTGGAGCACGTCAAGCTGAGCTCTCGCGAGCAGGCGCATCGCACCAGCCAGGAGCTGAGTCCCGTGGAGAACGTCATCATCGGCACCGACATCCTCGTCTCCACCAACGATCCCCAGGAGATGGTGCGGCACGCACGCACCCTGGGCCAGACCACCGCCCAGCTGATACAGAGCATCAAGGGCGAGGCCGACCAGCAGGAGGACGCGGACATGCAGCGGCGCCTGCTCTCGGCGGCCAAGCAGCTGGCCGACGCCACCGCCAAGCTAGTCGAGGCGGCGCGCCTCTGCTCCTCGAATCCCCACGACTCGGACAACCAGAACGCGCTGCGTCGCGCCGCCGAGGAGCTGCGCGAGATCACCACCAGCACGGCCAACACGCCGGCCATGAAGCGCGAGCTGATTCAGCGACTGGAGTTCTGCTCCAAGCAGGCGGCCACAGCGGCCACGCAGTGCATCTCGGCGGCGCAGAACGCCGTGCAGCACAGCCAGGACCATCAGACCAAGGAGACGCTGCTGCAGGACTGCAAGCGCGTGGCCGACACCATACCGCGCCTGGTCACCTCGCTGAAGACGACGCGCGCCCAGCCCGACGACGCACACGCCCAGCTCAATCTGATCGAGGCCGCCGAGCAGTTCATCGAGCCGGCTCTACAGGTCTCCAAGTCGTCGCGCGCCTTACAGCCGACCGTCACGGACATACCGTCGGCCACGCAGCTGTCCAAGTGCGCGCTGCATCTGGGCCAGAGCGTGTCGGCGCTGCACTCGGTGGCGCAGCGAGCGCGCGACGCTTGCGGCGGCCAGGAGCTGGAGTCGGCGCTGGAGGCGGTGCGCAAGCTGCACCATGTGCTCGACGACACGCGCCAGGCGGCGCTGGCGGGCCAGCTGCGTCCGCTGCCGGGCGAAACCGTCGAGAACACCGCCGACGAGCTGCGCAAGTCCGCCAAGAACGTGGGCATTGCGCTCAGCCAGCTGCTGAGCTCGGTGCTCCAGGGACAGCGCAGCTATGCGGGCGCCGCCGGTCGCGACACGGCGCTGGCGCTCGGCGACTTCACCAAGAGCGTGCACGGCGTGGCGGCGACCACACAGAACCCAGCCATCATCGACTGTGCCGACGATGTGGTGACCAGCTCCGCGCAGCTCATCGAGCAGGCGCAGCGCACGCTGCAGGGCGTCTCGGATCCGCAGGCGCTGACGCAGGCGGGCCGCGATGTGACGGGCGCCCTGTCGCGCACCGTCGACTGCATACCCGGACAGCGCGAGGTGGACGCCGCGCTGCGCAACGTCAGCGAGCTGAGCGAGATCCTCTCGGTCAGCGAGTTCCCGCCCTCGAACCGGCCGTACGCCGAGCTGCAGTCGGAGCTGAAGCAGGTGGCCGAGCAGCTGAGCAGCGCCGGCGGCCAGATCGTGCAGTCGTACGCCAGTCCCGCCCAGCTGGCGGACAGCAGCCAGCAGTTTGCGGCCAACTACAGGGACCTCTTGTCGGTCAGCATGCAGATGGCGGGCCAGTCGCAGACCGATGAACCACTGCGCTCCCAGATGATCGACTGTCTGCGCAACGTGTCGACGCAGTCGTGTTCGCTGCTCTCCACTGCCAAGTCGATTGCCGCCGATCCCGGCCAGCCGAACGCCAAGAATCTGCTGCATGCCGCCGCGCGCAGCGTCACCGAGAGCATCAACCAGCTGGTGGACGCCAGCATACAGTCGGCGCCGGGCCAGAAGGAGTGCGACAACGCCATGCGCAACATTGAGGCACTGCGCCTGATGCTCGACTATCCGCACGAGCCGGTCAACGAGCAGGGCTACTTCGATTGCGTGGAGCAGGCGACGGGTCAGTCGCGTAGTCTGGGCTACGCCATCTCGGACATGATCAACAATGCGAAGCAGTCGCAGCACGTGGAGTTCAGTCAGTCGGTGAACAAGGTGAACGACTCGATACAGGGCCTCATCGAGAGCTCCTCGCAGGCGGCCTACCTCATCGGCGTCTCGCATCCCAGCAGCGTGGCCGGACGGCCGGGCATCATCGATCAGGCGCAGCTCACGTGGGCGTACCAGGGCATACGCCAGCACTGCGACATTGTGAGCAGCGCGCAGTCGGGCAAGCCCCAGATGATATCCGCGCTCACCGTGATCGCCAAGCACACCAGCTACCTGTGCTCGATCTGCCGTCAGGCGAGCATGAACACCAGCAATCCGGTGGCCAAGAACGAGTTCATTGTGCTGGCCAAGCAGGTGGCCACCGCCACCTCGGACCTCGTGCAGGACATCAAGGCCATTGAGGAGCATCCCACGGGCGGCAGTCGCGAACGTCTGGTCGAGCCGCTGCTCGAGGCCGTCAAGGCGGTGCGCCAGTACGCCTCCAGTCCGGAGTTCATCTCGATACCGGCCAAAATCTCCGCCGAGGGTCGCAAGGCCCAGGAGCCGGTCATACAGGCGGGTCGCGGCGTCATCGACGGCGTCGTCGAGATGGTCAAGGCGGCCAAGTCGCTGGCCCTGTCGCCCGACAATCCGCCCGTCTGGCAACAGCTCTCCATGCACTCCACGCCCGTCTCCGAGTCGGTCAAGCGGCTGGTGGACAACATACGCGACAAGGCGCCCGGCCAGGCCCAATGCGAGCAGGTGCTGCACACGCTGGGCACCTGCACACGCGAGCTGGACAGCTGTGCGCTGGCGGTGAACGCGCAGGGCTTGAGCCGGCGACGCGACAACAATCTGCACGGCTTCAGCGGCCAGACGTTGAACTCGGCGGCCGAGCTGCTGGACAAGCTGGAGCCGATACGCGTGGCGGGCAAGAACAATGCCGAGCAGCTGGGCCACTCGGTGGGCGAGATCTCGCGGTACGTGGTGCCCATGGTGAACGGCGCCATTGGCGCCTGCACCCACATTGTGCACAGCCAGCAGCAGATGTCGCTGATCAACCAGACCAAGTCGGTGGTGGAGAGCGCCATCACGCTGGTGCAGTCGGCCAAGGACTCGGCCGGCAATCCGCGCGCCACCCACGCGCATCCGCGCCTCGACGAGGCCATCGACGGCACACGCGAAGCTGTGCAGGAGCTGCAGCAGACCGTGGAGAAGATCAACGCCGAGACGGGCATCGTCACCGGCCTGATGGAGCAGGTGAATCGCGCCATCACGCGCCTCACCGACAAGCGCCAGTCGCTGCTGAACGCCTCCTACTCCGACACCTTCGTCGACTACCAGACACGCATGGTGGCCACTGCCAAGGAGATTGCGCGCCTGGCCAACGAGATGAACGCCAAGAGCAGCGTGGAGCCCGTCGCTCTGCCGCAGCTGGCCGTCGACATGACCCAGCACTATCAGCAGCTCACCCAGGACTCGGTGGGCGCCAGCACCACGACCACCTCGCCCGATGTGGCCATGCGCATACGCACCACGGTCATCGATCTGGGTCGCTCCGTCAGCGGCATGATTCAGTCGTCGGCTGGCGGCGCCAGCCCCAACGATGCCAGCGCCCAGAAGGACATTGCGCGCAACGCACGCGAAGTGTCCGAGAAGGTCGCCCAGGTGCTGGCCGCGCTGCAGGCGGGCTCGCGTGGCACGCAGGCCTGCATCAATGCGGCGCACACTGTGTCCGGCATCATTGGCGACCTGGACACAACGATCATGTTCGCCACGGCGGGCACGCTGCACTCGGATGGCGACGGCAGCTTTGCCGATCATCGCGAGCACATTCTGCAGACCGCCAAGGCACTGGTCGAGGACACCAAGGTGCTGGTCACCGGCGCCGCCGGCACACAGGATCAGCTGGCCAACGCAGCGCAGAACGCCGTCTCCACCATAAGTGAGTATTGGCTAAGTGTAGAAGGTTAGTCTGTTGCTCATGTCGAAATTCTATTGCACAGCTCAACTGGCTGAGGCTGTCAAGCGTGGCGCCTGCTCGCTGGGCTCCTCGCAGCCGGACTCGCAGGTGATGGTCATCAATGCCGTCAAGGATGTGGCCTCTGCGCTGGGCGACTTGATCAACTGCACCAAGCTGGCCTCGGGCAAGCCCATACACGACCCCTCCATGCAGGATCTGAAGGAGAGCGCCAGGGTAAGTCACAAACTCCAAATTTTCCTATGCCCCACGAGTCTCTTATGAAATTGTCTTTAGTTTTTTTTATACACTCTCAATCTGTTGCTGTAAAGCTTTTGTTGTTGTGGCTTTTTTCTAGTATGTAATATTTGTAGGCATTTATTATGGTCTAATTTATTTATTTCGTATTTTTCTTTCCACCTCACTCACCAACAATTTTGTAACTTTAATTATTTGTGGTTATGGTCACAAGCGTAAGCTTAGAAAGTTGGACAGAGACGGTTGTACAATACAAGAGCTTTCAAAGCTTTCGCGACGCGTTATCGCATTATCGACATCGAAGCAGACGAAAATCGATAACCACAGCGATCCTGCCTGCTGCTCAAACGTTTAACCAGACTAGTTAGGAACATTAGTTCGATACTTTGCTAATATTCTCCAAGACTGATACGCATACATAAATGTTGTTTGTGGCGTGCTGAATCCTCCTGAAAGTAAATACATAATCGTACTGGCTTTGGCACTCATACAAAACTACAAACCCCCAACAATATCTAAAACTCTTTTCCTTGCTGTTGCTGTTGTTGTTGCACCAAAGAACGAGCGCAAAACGAACAAACTCATCTAAGTCGCTGCTCATCTCTATCTCTCTTTCTCTCTCTCTTTCGCTCGCTGTCTTCTCCCACTCGCTGCTGTTGCTGCTGCTACTGATGTTTGTTTTAAATGTTATTAATGTTCTCAATGTTTAACCAACACAAACACACGCGCACTCACACACAAATACATTCTGTATAAACAGCCCCCAAATCTGTGAGCCACAAAATTTCTCATCTTCTTGCTACTGCTGCTGCTCTTCGGCCAGGCATCCACCCACCCTGCCACCCTGCTGCTGCTGCTCTGCATGCATCTGCTGCGCCCGCTCTCTCCACACACACTCCCTCTCTTTCCCTTCTCTTTCCGTCGATCCACCACCACCGACGCCGACACTCACCCATCCACCCTGCCCAAAAACAAAGAAGAAAAAAAAAAAAAAACATTTGTACAAAAAAAAAATCCATAAATTTTTGTATATTTTCATTTTTCGTTTTTGCTAATTTGTGTGCGTTTGACGTCTCTGCTCTTATCTCTTCCCATACACACACACACAAACAAACAAACAAACACATACACACACAAATACACGAATTACTCTCATGAAATTGTACAAAAACAAAAACTGCTCTCCACGCTCTCTTCATGCGCTGCGCTCGCTGTGGAATTTTTGCAACGATCACAAACTGCCTATCGAAACGAACATGCATCCAATTCGATCGTTATCGAACTCGATATACGCAAATCAAACAAAACCAAAAAACATACACACCAACCACATTTCGAATTTGATAATGCCAACCAACAAACCAATCAACCAACAACAACAACAACATCAACGAGCAGACGCTGCAAGACGTTTGCCAATCGGCTGCCCATAACAGCAGCGCCCACATTGAAACAGAAACAGAACTTGAAACTAACACACACAGACAAACGCTCCCCGCAGCAGCATCAGCAGCAGCGATGGCAGCCAGCAATAATGGAATCATGAGTCATTAGGGGGAGGCTATTTTGGAAACTTTGTCGAAAAATTCTTATTAAACATTACATTAATCATTGCACAAAAGAAGAATGAAATTCGAACAATTAATTCAATACTATTTGCCACTTTGAAAACAAATTAAGAAAACTTTTGTAAAACTTGTGGATGCGTTTGGGGCAGCAAAGAGATGAGCAGCATTCGAACCACAGAAATACTGTAATATGCCATAAAGAATCTTATTTGCTCAAAAGTTTTAACTCTACAGAAATTGCTGACTAATTTCCAAATTTAATTTAGTTGTCTATTTAATCATTTCCTCGTTTCAATTTAAATTTGTACAACTTGTTGTTGATTGTAAATGCAGCGTTTGTTTGCTCCCTAAAGTATCTGCAAGTTGTCCTTCTTTCTGAGTGTTGTCTAGAATTCATTAACTCGTGTGTCCAATTTCTCTCGAATAAAATGCATATTGTAATCGCCCATAAAATTGTTGTCCATCGACTGTGTTTCAACTGTACTTTTATATTATTTCTTTAGTAGCTGATGCCAAACAAAAGCCATCGATATGTAGTTTGTAGTTAGTTAATTTGTAGCCTGTAGTGCGTAGACTTTACACAGCTAAGCAACTTTACCTAATCATGCTTTCTATTTGAACATGCATTAATCACAAACATTTTACTTCCCTTCCTCCAAACCAAAAACACTTTGTAATCGCCAACCAGGTCATGGTGCTCAATGTCTCCTCGCTGCTGAAGACCGTCAAGGCTGTGGAGGATGAGCACACGCGCGGCACTCGGGCCATGGAAGCCACTGTGGAGGCCATTTCACAGGAAATACGCGTAAGTGGCTGAAACTATTCATTTGTGTTGCCACCCCTAACACTTCTCATACTTTTGCAGGCCATGCAGACACCTCCGCCCGTGGGCAGCCCTCAGGTGGGACCCGAAGATCTGATCCGCGTCACCATGAACGTCACAGCTGCCACTGCGAAGGCGGTAGCTGCTGGCACCTCCAACCTGCAGGCGGACATTGTTGCCGCTGCCAATTTGGGTCGTCGTGCCATCTCGGACATGTTGATCGTGTGCCGCTCTGTGGCCTGGAACTGTGCCGAGACCGATGAGCTGCGCGTGCGCACCCTTGAGGCGGGCACCGCTGTCGCGGAGTCCTATCGGGAGCTGCTCAATGGCATACTGCATAACTGCAGTGCCGATGATCGCATGCATTTGTCGCGTCGCGTGGCCAAGTGCGTCACAGATCTTGTGGCCATGGCGCGATTGCTGAAGGGTTCCGACTGGATTGATCCCGAGGATCCGACGGTGATTGCCGAGAACGAGTTGCTCGGTGCAGCGGCCTCCATTGATGCGGCTGCCAAGAAGCTGGCATCGTTGCGACCCCGTCGTCAGGCCGATGTTAAGGTGAGTCTGCGATGGAAGCTCTTTATTGCTATAGTTTTAATGGTGAATGTGAATGGTGAAATGAAACTAACTGAATCAACTCGAACAACTTGCACGCATCGCACATGCAACTTAAACTCTTAACTCATTTGAAGATTCGAAACCAAAACCCAAACTACCAAACCAAACCCAACTACTCATCATCATGATTCCAGTGAGATATGTTTGATATTCTTGGTTGTTACATTCAAAAGTTCACCCAGGAATCAAACATATTATTACTGTGATCGTTGAAACTCTACTAAACAACCAAACTATCGAAATTAAATCAAACTAAACAACAATTAAATGGTGTTTGCTTCAACTACTACTCTGCTAAGTAACCAATCGCTTAAGCACATACTAATTAATGCCTCTTGTCCACAGATTGAGCTGGACGAGAACATGAAGTTCGATGAGATGATACTGGAGGCTGCCAAGGGCATTATGGCTGCCTCAGCTGCTCTGGTGCGCGCTGCCAATGCCGCTCAACGCGAGCTCATTGATCAGGGCAAGGTGGCACGCCGTCCACTCACCAGCTCCGACGACGGTCAGTGGTCCGAGGGTCTGATTTCAGCGGCTCGCCTGGTGGCTGCCGCCACACACAGCCTGGTGGAGGCTGCACAGAATCTGGTGCGCGGCGTGGGCACCGAGGAGATGCTCATCTCCACGGCCAAGCAGGTGGCTGCCTCGACAGCGCAACTGCTGATTGCCTGCAAGGTGAAGTCCAATCCCAATTCGGAGGCGGGTCGCCGCTTGCAGGCGGCTGGCAATGCTGTCATCAAGTCCACCGACAATCTGGTGCATGCGGCGCAGCAAGGACTCGAGGACGAGGAGGTCCACTCGCTCAAGATCAACACATCGATGGTGGATGGTATGGCGCAGGAGATCAATGCACGCTCCGCGGTGCTGCGCAAGGAGAAGGAGCTGGAGGAGGCGCGTCAGCGGCTCAAGCATGTGCGACAGGCGCAACGTTACGCCAAGAATCCGCAAGGATTCACCACAGACGAGAGCGACACGGAGTACGCGTACGGCACGCTCAACAAGAGCCAGAACAATGTATGAACAGGTTTCCATTATTTCCCTAGCCTAAGTCTTTAGTTGTGCACAACAAACCAAATTGGCATTGATTTAGAACTATCGAAATTACCACCTGGTGTTGGTGAACATCCGATGTAGACTGTAGACGCTGTAACCCTGTAATGCTAACCCAAATCTAACCAACCGAAATTTCTCTTTTGGTTTCTCCTAACGCTAACCGTTAAACAGACATTGGGTCGCGGAGCTGCTTACTACGGATCACAGTCGGGTGATCTGCCCAGTTCGCCCAGCTATTATTCGGGTGCCAGCGGTGGCCAGCAGCAGCAGCAGCAGCAGAAGCATCATTACAACTATGCCAGCCCACAGCCACAGCATTTCCATCATCCGGGCGCGGTGTCGCCACCGCCAGCTAATTATGCGAATTTGGATGATGCCAATGGCGGCGACTTCCCACCACCACCGCCGCCACTGTCCACGACAATTTCTAACATGCAAACCGCCACGTCGACTCACAGTTTTCGCTCTAATCCCAAACTAACCGCCAATGCTGTGCCACGCCCGTATCCCGGCAGTCCTGGAGCTGGTGCTGGCAGCAATGGCTTCACATCCGCATCGGGCACGCCCACTAATCCCAACAACTACCAGCATAGCTTTGAATCGTCCAGCACTAAAACGCAGAACTCATCCACATCTGCGCCCGTCGTGCCGCCGCCGCCACCACAGAAGCCCGTCAATCGCAATCTGGAGGCGTGTGTGCAGGATCTACATGACAAGACCTTTGGCCAGGGCGGCGTAGTGCAGCTCACGGGCGGCAACGCGTATCCCGGCCAAAACTACGAGGGTTACACATCCAGGTGAGCGTCCACATTCCACTTGAGTTGCCATTATGAACAGCTTCTAAGCGAAATGTTCGGTTTCTCCAGCAGATACGAGACACGCAACTTTGACAAGTCGGCGAACAACAGCAGCAGTGAAATGGGCATCGTTAAGCCGCTGGAGTCAAGCTTCTCACAGATGACCCTCAATACGGATGGCGGCAAGGTCAGCATTGTGGATCAGGGCTCGGAGCGTCTGACATCGATGACACAGCGCGTCATGGAGCGCAAATCGTTCACCACAACCACGGAATCGCGGTCCGAGACGAAGACGGAGAAGCACAGTTTTCGCCTTGAATAAGTTGGAGGAGCAGTGAAGAAACTCTCACGCGAAACTCGACGAAACGAAAATAATGATGTTTGCCAAATGTGCTTTTAACATTTACATACATACTAATAGTAATAATTTAACATTTAATTATAATTAGCCACTAGCAAAACTATGTCTATATATACATACAACATATATACGATTACTATCCCCACATACGCCCTAACTGTAACGTAAATTAATCGCTATCGATTTCCCTTCTTTTCATCAAACGAAATGATTTTTGTTGTTGTTAGTTTTGTGTATGTGTTTATCAGCCACTTTATTGCCAATATCTATTCACATTTATATCCCTAATGCCGAATCTAATGCACGAATAAGCCATACAATCACACTCAATTAATTAAAAACATTGTACTAATCAAACGAAACCTAAGCAATTCAACAAAAAGAAGAAAACAAATAATATTCGTAACTTGTAACAGTAACACACAAAATCGTCATTCGATTTGTTGTTAAATCAATGCAATTTATTACTGCGCACTCATAACAACTAAATCCTACAACTTAATCGAAACTTTTTCTTTAGTTAATTCAGCGCCCAATTCAATGTTGAACGCGCATAAATATTTTGTTATTCACGTAACTTAGTTTCTAAATAATCTGTGTACGTAAACATTGTTCTATGCTCTTTTATCGAACGGTTTTCTCCATGCTGTGTAATCATAATTTCTGATTTCGTTTTGTATATACATGCGGAATACGTACGATATGTGAGTCGTTGTGTATACGTAATTTGCATATATGAATTGTGTATTTTTTGTAAATTAATAAAAAATATCTTAACAATATTCACTGTGAACTTATTCAACGAAGGAACAAATTCTCCTTTTTATGTTTAAAGAGAAGATAGTGTAATAACAAAGTTCTGTTATTCCTTTGCTTCCAAATCAATTAGGTAATCAATATACAAATTGCTAGTTTATGCCAATTCTATTTGCAATTCAATTGTTGCGAGAGGTCAAAGTCTAATTCGCATTATATGCTAATGAAGAGAAAAAAACTAAATTACCAGCTGAACTACCAGGCGAACAGAAAACACCAGCAAATTAACACATTTAAATAGCAAGACGAGCAAAAACTTAACATATAGAGTGGAGACACTTCTAAGTGTATAATTTATGAATCGACAGTTTGAATATAATTTATTTTCGCTTATTTCTAATTATTCAACCCATTTACTTAAAAAAAAACACTAGATATTGGGTAACATCAGATAGAATATATATATATTTACGAAAAGATCGTGTAAAAAATAAATGCAGGATTTAGTCTGTTAGATTGAAAAGTCCATGTAAAAATATTGAACTATTGCCACTTTCCTTGTTATCGCAAATAATTTCGTTTACTTGTATTCACTGTTCAACTGGCGTCCAATCAGCCAGCGTCTGATCTCCGAGGTTCCAGCACCAATCTCGTACAGTTTGGCATCACGCATAATTCGTCCTGTCGCATTTTCGTTAATGTAACCGTTGCCGCCAAGGATCTGAATTGCATCTAATGCCACTTGAGTTGCCTTCTCAGCGCAGTACAAGATCACTCCGGCACAATCCTTGCTGCTGCGCACTCCCGAATCACTCGATCTAGCCACAGCATACAGGTAGCTGCGACAAGCGCTCAAAGTAGTATACATATCGGCCATCTTGCCCTGAATCAGCTGGAATTCGCCAATTAGGCTATTCATCTGTTTACGTTGATGCGCATAGTCGAAGGCCACATCGCAGGCGGCCTGCATGAGACCAACTGGGCCGGCAGCCAGAACCAGACGCTCATAGTCCAGACCCGACATCAACACATAGACGCCCTTGTTCTCCTGTCCTAGCACATTCTTGGCAGGCACTTTGAGGTCCTGGAAAACCAGCTCACACGTGCTGCTGCCACGCATGCCCAATTTATCGAGCTTCTGGGCGACGCTGAAGCCCTCCCAGCCAGTTTCCACAATGAAGGCAGTAATGCCATGCTTGTCGGGAACACCGCTGCCGCCAGTTCTGGCGTACACCACCAAGGTCTCTGCATCAGAGCCGTTGGTGATCCAGAACTTGGTGCCATTGAGCACATAGTAATCGCCCTTCCGCTCCGCACGCAACTTCATGGAGACCACATCGGAGCCAGCACCTGGCTCGGACATGGCAAGGCCACCAATGTGCTCCCCGCTGCACAGCTTGGGCAAGTACTTTTCCTTTTGCTCGGGTGTGCCGTTCTTGGTCAGTTGATTTATGCACAGATTGGAATGGGCGCCGTACGAAAGCGCAACACCACCAGCCGCTCTATATGTAATATGCAAATGAATTGGTAATGCGCACGTTAAACTACAAGTTCAAGTTCGTGTTTCACCTCGAAATCTCTTCCATGATTATGCAATGATCCAAGTAGCTGCCACCAGTGCCGCCATATTCAGGTTCCGCCGTAATGCCAAGGAAGCCCATTTCACCCATTTTGCGCCAGAACGAACGCAGATCCCTATTGAATGAGTGAATGCATCTTTTACGACTGCTTGATTTATCGAATAATGAGGTCTCACTTGAAGTTGTCCAGCTTGTCGATCTCTTTGGCATATGGGGCCAGCTCCTTTTGAAAGAAATTGAAAGCAGTTTCTCTCAGTTTCTGGCGTTCCTCATCCATGCCAAACATGGCATCGTTTATTGGGTAATGCGTTAGAGTGCGACTCCATTGCGTAGCTGTTGTTGCTCCACTTCGTTGAAACAAACTGCTGCAAGCTTTCCCCACAAAACGCAATGCCATTTTGATGTCAGTGTTTTACGACAAAAGAATGCAAATATTACCTAACGAGCGATCAGCTGTAGTGGGCTGCCTTATCGGCGGCGCAACAGGTGTTGACCAAGTGGCAACGCCGCCACGATCACATTTCCGTTATCGAACTGTCGATATCGATTGTATCGAATTTGTGTAACGTATAAATGCACATTTAAATTTGCTGGGTACATTTCCAAACACTTGCGAAGATTTGATGAAACGTTGTTTTAATGTGGATTTCAAATTTGGAAACGTTAATTAGCGAACACTAGAACCACGCGAGCATTGCGCATGACTCTACAATGCCGAACCGCTTGAGTGGCAATGCAATGGGCTGTGCTTTTGCCGTGCGGCAACCGCATCCTCGGCGACGAAAAATGCCGACATCAACAACAACAAGAACAAGCACAACAATAACGACATCGGCAAGCACAACAATTGGAATGAGAATTGAACGCAACGATAAACAAAAACAGCGTCAGTGCTATGGGCTCCTGTAATGGGAATTAAAAAAGCCAGACAGACCCATCAAATCAGTCCTGTTGTTGGCGCTATTCGTTGCGCGTTGCCCGCGGAGAGCGTGAACGTCGGCGTGTGCGTGCTTGTCCTTGTTGATATGTTCAAGTGGAAAGGATTTTCGTTTGCCAGCAGCTGCTTGCCATACAAAATCCGCACAATAAATCGCCAAGTGCCCCTCGACTCCACGTGAAGTGCATAAATGTGCAGCGAACGCTGGGAGAGCATACTACTACAATCAATAAGAAGTGAGCAGAGCATATGAAATATGCATCAAGCGTTTTAGACAATTCGGCAGGCAAATCGATAAACGGCAAATGCCTAACGGGTAACGGCACAGAGAGAGAACGAGAGAGTAATAATAGTAACAGTAATGATTAAGTTGCCTGCACACACGTGTACGCGTTCGATTAACGGCACCGTCTATGGGACACCATCGTCCCAACAAGGCTGGGCCATAAGTCGTTTGTCGGCCCGTCTATATCCTGTCAATCAACTTTACGTGTGCGCGCTTGCTAAGGACGCAGTTCTTGTATTGTAGGTACAATCCCCGACTCCAGTTGATAACAATAGTTGCTGTTGTTGTTTTTTTTTTATTGTGTCACGTTCCTTTGACTGGAGCTATTGTTATTCCTGTTGATGTTGTTATTATTATTGTTGTTGTTGTTGTTAGCACGCTTCTATATGTGTTGCCATGTTGCTGTAATTACTGGCTCAGCACTCAGTTCACTCCGCCCTCCCCCATCCCACAACCCAGTCACGCACACTATCATCATCAAAGGTCAAATATCAATGTCCCCAGCCAACGTTTGTGAGCACATTAATATTGGAAATGATTATTTAAGAATTTATTAAAAAATGGCTTAAAGTGCGACTGCAGTGCTGGGGCCAAGGTCGCTGCTCTGCGTGCCACGGGTCGCATGATTGATATGCGTGTCGTATGCGTAACCTGAGCTAGCAGTGCACAGCATACACACTTAATTAGCTAGTTGCAGTTGTACATCTGCGCTGTGTTGCGGCAGTGTGCGGCCGTTAGAGCGAACGAGAGAGTAACACACTTAAATGCCGACTGGCTATAAACAGATCCCCAACTCACTGTCAGTGCCGAGTCGCTGCATTCTTGAGATGCTTCTTTGCCGCGCTGCTTAATGCCAAGTGGAATGAACTTGATGAGCAGCGGCAGCAACAGCAACGGCAATCACTGCAGCACAGCACAGCACAGCACAACACAGACCAGCAACTTGACCTACCACTTCAGCAACGCGGGCGCGCACAATGGGGCGACTGATGAGGCACCATCCTGAGTTGATGTAGTGCCGACAATTGAACTTTGTCTTTAGGCTTTGCAGCTGCCATTCCCCTTTCCATTCCCATTGACGGTGCTGCCCTCGCATAAACATGTCTGACATGCAAAACATGCAGTTTGCCCAGACTTGAACTTGTCGAGCATTAAAACTTATGATGAACTTTTTGCATGGATCATGGAGCAGCGGGTCGGCAGCTGTTTGCCACATAACATTTGCGGCTGCTTTAATTAAGCATTTCAGTGCGGCCTTTTTTATTTGCCATTTGGCAGGCAACCAAAATGAAGCGCTTCCATCTCGAACAATGGCTAAATTTAAACGCGTTGCGCTCAAACTGAATTGTGATAAGCGAAATGCATTTTCCAAAATAAAAAGGCAAGCTAATAAAATGGCAAAAAGCGCACACGATTCGGACGATAAATAGAAATAAAAGCCAATTACAATTGTGGCGAGCGCGCTCGCCTCGCATCAAAAATACTATGTTCCGACAACGTATCTATCCAACGAGCGACGTTGGCGTTGAGCGTGTGACCCAGCCAGTGACAGTCCAAAAAGTAAAAGCTCTCTAGCCAGTCAGCTAGCCAGCAAGCCAGCGAGTCGCTGGGCAGTGTCGCCAGAGTCGCCACTCAGTCATTTAACCATTAGTCGCGCTCGGCACGGCAAACGATCGACGACAATCGACGACCACGACGACGACGACGACGACGACGACGCATGGACGCGGCGGACTTCCGTGCGCGATTTTCATTCAGTTTTCAACTCATTTGAGTTCTAAATACTTAACAACCACAAGCGCAAAAATAAAAAACGAACCCTATACATTAAACGACAGAGCGCCGGCAACTTTGCAACGGCTCTGCCAAAACAGCAGTTGACGAGCAGCAGCAACAGCAACAGTTGAAGCAGCAGCAGCAACGACGACAGCAGCAGCTGACGGCGGGCCGCAGCTCGATAAAATCATATACGACACAAAAAAAAGTTAGTTGCTAACTGGTAATCGTTAGAAGTAATATGCCGGGTCGGCACGTAATGCAAATTAATAATGATTTTCAACTCAAACATATCAAGTATACGCAAAAAACAAAAAAGAAAAGTATAAAAACTTAATACAGTTTTTTTTGACGGAAAGAAACCTTTGTGAAACGCAAGTAAAAAAGTGTCTGTGTTGGTGTCAAAAAAATTAAATCACCGCATTAAAAATAACTTGAGAAAATCTTAAATTTAAATATATATATACATATTTATATACATGTGGATATATATCTGTGTTATTTCGTGTGTGCAGATACTACAAACATATATTGCAGATAGATATAGAAAGATATATATCTGTGATTTCAGAACGCGCCAAGTAATCAAAGCGACAAAAAAGCAACGGCGATGAGTGCGCGGGTGTGCGAGTGTGTGTGTGTGATGCTTCGCTTTTGCCAAATGTCACTTGTGGCGACTGTGCGTCATTCAGTGCATGTGTGTGTGAATGGGTGTGTGAATGGGTGTGTGTGTGAGTGCGAACATAAAACATAGATAAATTATATATACCTATTTCATTTGCGCGCGTGTCTTTTGTAGCTCTCAAGTTAACACACAGTCGGCCGACAAATGGAGTCCACCAACAACAATGATAACAACAACGGCAGCGGTAAACGCGGCAAAAAAGGACGCAAAGCGCGCAACGCATCCTCACAACATCATCCCTGGGACGAAGGTAGGCAGCTCGCCCAAAAAACGAAATAAGAAATTCAACAAAATGAATGATTACTTTACGCAGACATTGCGCATACGCCGCGTGGGCGAGCAGCAGTACTGCGACTTT
The DNA here is from genome assembly GCA_035046165.1 of Drosophila rubida. Classification (NCBI taxonomy): domain Eukaryota; kingdom Metazoa; phylum Arthropoda; class Insecta; order Diptera; family Drosophilidae; genus Drosophila; species Drosophila rubida. The sequence goes on along the minus strand of JAWNOF010000021.1, from coordinate 6,885,595 downwards.
TCCTAGCGACCACAAACGAGTGCTTCGCACATAATAAATAGATATTACTTATTTTAATGTGATTGGTCTTTCGCGGCATTGCCCAATTTGAACGGCAGCCAAAATGTCTCAGGCTTGAGTTGGCGCCGCAAGTGCAGCGCATTTCTCAAAACATTCGATCGAATATTTAACGACAGTGAATGGCCTAAACTATGTATTCCATAAGTTTCCACTTCGAAAAGATCTTCCAGTTCTGAGCTGCAGTCACAGCTATCAGTTGGAAGGTCGTTCATTGTGATAGCTGCAATTTATTTACGATATCTGTCAGAGAGCAAGCAGCATAAATGGTGCTGCCTTTTCAAAATGATTTCCCCTTTCGGGTTTTTGTATCTAATGAATAACTTGGCATTAACCAACATCTAGCAAGCCGGAGTCAGAAGGTTAAGGGGTGCGACGGCATCGTCTCAACGGCAGCATCTCGCAGCCGCTGTGCTGCCCATGGGCGTGTGTCGCGCCATGGGAACCGACAAACGGGTTTCATTGTTTGCTTTGGGTGTTGTGAATTTGCCGTTACATCAATCAAAATTCAAATGAGCTAGAAAATAAATGTGATCTATGTGGTTGGCCCGTTCGCCAACGAAAGTGAAAAGCAGCCGCAGCATACAAAAGAGAATTGTGTGCGCCACAATTGACGTTGATAAAGAAGCGTTTCCACTTGAGAAAACGACGCACGAAACGCGCTAAACTGCAGCGTTCTGATTGCCACTTGAGAGAGAGATAGGAAAACAGCTGTGCTATAGGTTGCTTCTCATATGAGTGGAATCCAGTCAAAGTCAAATTGCACTTGCGTTCCATCACTGCAGACTCTAGGCAAAGCACGTAGACCCGCTGAGACAAGCGTCATATGTGCTCACACAGTGCGGCATATGACCAGGCTGTAACCCGTATCTTATCGCAAATGACATAGTACACAAATCTATTTGCTAGACGACGAGATAAGATATTGAAATCGTAGGTTCATGTTGCGCAATTCTTTTCAAGCTATTTACGATTGTGACGTTTTTGACAGGGGAAAGCCTTCGGTTTAGATATGATTTAATGCCAAAGTTTGTTTCTCCAATTAATTAAAAGAAGCCAAAGAAAGTCAGCAGACCCAAGCTGTGAGACAGCTAATAACTATTAGGTATTTATCGCAAAGTAACAAAGGAATAATTTTGTTTGATTATTATTATTGATTATTGATTAGATACGGCACGGAAACAATTGCATTTTATAATTATTTATGTGCCTCATTGAACAAAAGTTCAATGATTAAAGAGAAGCGCAAGTGCAATTTATTTATTAGAAGCTATTCAAGCATTTACCAGTATGAAACTATTTTTTACAGTTAACTGAAATTGAGAAAAATATATTCGTTTTATCTGCTGAACAGTCTACATTGAAATGCAATATATAAGCTGAAGAAGAGTACAGAAAGAAGATAACGACTATTTATAGAAAAACAGATTAAAATTTAAATGTCTTCTGATATACACATATTTTTTGAGATAAAAACCAAGTATTTAGAATTTAAAGTATTATTATTCACCAGTCGACACAGGTACAAACTTTGCTGGTTAAGAGTTTCTCATTTCCTCCCAAACGGCAAATTTTCCATTCTAAAAATATATACGCTCCTCTTAAATGACTCTAACTGGCACAAATGGAATTAACATTCCCATTTCTCGAGTGCAAATCTTCGCTACAAAGGCAGAAACATTGTTGAAAGAAATCTTCAATTTAGGTATTCCTATTAGTTATGTACGAAACTGCTCTCAAAGCTAACTCAACGCTAACAAAAAAATGTGCTAAAATCGTTGAAGCATCGTAATGCTCCTAATCAACTCACCATTGATTAGCATCCAACAGCAAGATGAGTCAGTTGAGAGAAGAGCGATCATGGTAAACGGGACAAGTACGGGCAAAGAAACGAGAATCAATAAGAAACTCGACTAATGGACATTTGATTGATTTGCAATTAGCACCAGATTGCAGCGGGTCGCATCACATGAGTCGATTGATTACCTAAATCCCCAAATACCCAAACTATTGACCTCATTGCAGGCGGAGCAGACAGCACAGCACTTGGAGCAGAAGCGACATCTGCGACCCCAACAATGAGACGCAGTGTGTGCACGGGGGCAGCATTAACACGATTTCTGGTTTGCATGGCACCTGTGATTGGTAACGGCAGCAACGTTGTTTTTATCTTTTCTGGGTTCTGGTTGTGTATTGTTTTTCGCATTTGTATATTCACTTCCATTCATGAAATACTCATACGTGTTGCTGGCAACATGCGTGTAGCGTGTTTACAAACATATTGCAGAGTAGCAGAGAGAGAAATACAGAGAGATAGCGCTCAATGATATTTGGCTGCTCCTGTTCCATGGCATTTGGGCCATCAACAACATAAAGAATTGTAGTTATGTGCTGCGTTGTCTTGTCATTGAATGCATTATATACACATCTATATCCGTTCACTCACTCGCACATACATCGACTCACTTTATTTATACACATTCAGTGTGTGTTGTCTTTGGCGTTTACTTTAGTATTCGTCGTGATTTTCATCTACATATGTGCTGAATACTCGGCGTATACGTTATATTCGTGGCTTCTATGATTTTTGAGTTTTCATCTGCGTCTGCGTTTCGTTTCGTTTCATTTCGTTTCCCCCGCTGATCCGTGTTCTTGCCGTCGTTGTCAATTGTCGTCGCGTGTTCTTGTTGTTGTTGTTGTTTTTATTCTTTTCAGTTTGGAACTAATCGTCAAATATGACGTAAATAGAGAAAAACATTCACATATATATATTTACATACATTTGTGTGTATGAGTTCTTTTGCTTGCCCTGAACTATATTTATAGGTACATAAATTAAAAATGCCAACAAGTCCAGTCAAGGTCAGCATATTGTTCAAGCATTCGTTTAGCCATAAAGCGACCATTAAAATGCACTAAAATATAATTTAAGAATTGTCTTAACTCGTTGAGAAGCAAAGTGCAAGTTTCACTCGACCCAAACAAGTTAAACACGAAAAAAAAAGGGGAAAATAAATGAAAATTACAATAATTAAACGGCACAACACAGCGCGCGAGCCGAGAGACTGGCGAAACAGTTGTAATTGCAATTGTGTCACAAAAATTTATTTTCAAACAAGCAAATTCGTTCGCCGGTCATTGTCTGGTCTGGGCACCGGGCCGGCCGCATAACGCATACGCAATGTGTGCCAGTTTCTGATCAACACCTCTCGCAGTGCTCGCTGCTCCAATTCCTGTCGAATAATGAATAAGCAAGCGGCAAATGAATAATGATTGATGACTTTCAAGCACTCGCTAGAGTTCTGTCTTCTTTTACTCATTTTTGGCAATTCAATTCGTGGCGAATCGAAACCTTGATGGCGCCCTGCGCGCGTTATGCTTTAACGATTCTAAATATAAAAAAATAAAAGAGGTTTACCCAGCTGAGGCGAAGGCGACCTTGGGTTGTTCACTCGCCGGCGCATGCAACCAGTGGCGAAAGTGCCAGCTAGCCAGTCAGCTAGCTGGCTGCATTCGAGTATATGCAAAATGCGTTCGGCTTGGTCTGGTCTCTACCTCCCGCTGCCGCGCCGGCTACCTCAGCCTCTCCTCTGCCAACTGCCTCTCTTTCTGGCCAATGGAGCTGCGCATCTGTGAGAGCAGCGGCAATGTTAATGACAACGTCAAACGTTGAAACGTCGTCGTTGACGTTCACGTTCACGTTGTCGTTGCCGTTGTCGTTTTCGACATCGACATCGACGCTTTGCTTGCTTTGTTATTATTTTCTTTTTTTTTGCGCTCTGCCGTAGTATTCCAAGCGCGATTAGACGTCGAACATGTGAAGCCTCGAGAGGCGGTCGCTGAAACGCCTAGCAAATTTTATTATTTTCGTTTTTTTCTTTTTAATTTATTCATGTTTTTTTTTGTCCGTTAATTTCACGTAATTTCTGCGTAACATTGCACTGATTATGGTTTATATTTTCCTCAGCGTCGTTGGCAATTATGGTGAGTTATTTTGAAGCTAAAGCCGGCTTCGCCATCGATTCGCAATCGCAATGTTACGCAATCCAGAACGCGCAATCAATCCGGCAATCATTTGGAGAAACCCAAAGTGCTACAAGGGCGAGTGCGAGTTCGAGCAGTGTAATTACATGGCTTGACATGGGACATGAACTATTTTTAGAGTTGTTATTATGCGCACGTGTTATGTATACGCCACGTTGTACTACACAAAATTAATGTTTGCCCTCTTGGGCTTGGAGGGTTCCAAGAACAAAATAAACCGACACTCGTTGCGCCTTTGCTCGTGAACTTGTCAAGCACATTTGCATTGGCTTGTGAAACAAATCATTCGTGTTGGCCCTGGGAAAATGTCAATTTTCACGCTTCAGCGAGTTCCTTAAAGAAACGGCAATCCAGCAATCTCACAATTCAACAATCTATAGCATTAGGTGACGACCATGTAAGCCAAGCATGTCAGTTTCGCTCGAATTGTGTTGAAAACTTATTTAGCTACGAACATTGGCACACATGTGGAACTTTAGAAATGAAAATCCACAAATAGCTGATGACTTCAAGCCCTCTAGTATTGCTAAATATTATTAAAATCATTCATAAAAATATATAAATTCAATTTTCAATAGTATGAATAGTACTTATAACAATATTTTTCCCTTAATGATATCATAGGCAAAAACCTGAAGTGAAATATGCAAATAAACGTAGTAAACGTGAAGTCATGCCCGTTTGAGTTATCAAATCAATCAGCGACGAAAGTGACCAAATCAATTGCGTTAAGCTGCTTAACAAAATAAAGCTGATGCCATGTTATTCCTTGGCCATATATCATCGGCATATTTATATCGTGTATCGCATAGTATGCAACGAATCACTTGAAACAATTACTCACTCTCTACGTCACGTTGGCACCCACCACCCCATACAGCAATATTGTGTTCTAGTATATACTACGTACTACATTGTGTGTATTATGTATTTGAGCGCCTCGCTTATCTCTTGCTCTCCCGATCTCTCTGGTGTGTGGCCCCATTCATAGACGAATCGAAAGGCGTAACGAAACAGTTTAATTTCGTGGATCTCTAATTTTATGTGATTACGTTAGACATAATTACAAACACAGGCAATTTACAAAGTGAGCACAGCAAGTAAGAGTATCAGCCACTTGTATGTGTATATTTAGGCAAGAGAAAACAAAACATAAAATTTATATAGACAGCGGCAATTGGGCACCCAGCATTAAAGGGATCAACTGGGCATATGGGAATGCAGAGAAACTAGAGACGCTTCAAATATTTTGCATGCCGCAGGAAATTAATAAATTTCTTGACACGTTGCCAATAATATATTCGATTTCCATCACAAAATGTTTATGCATAAAGTCTGCATAGTTTCTGCAGTAGGGTATCTAAATGTGGAGCATAGACAACAGCAGGTCGGGGCGCTCAACAAAAATTAACTATAACTGTGTGTTTAAAAATTAAACACAAAATTTGTTTACGAGCGAACGTTGCTTGTTGCTTGAATTTCCAGTTGCTGTTGCTATTGCTGTAATTGTTTTGTCTGCAGCAAGTTCTTTAACGCGGCCAAAACCAAAACAAAAAGCGCAGCAACAGCAACAGCAACTACTGCAAAGGCGAAGCAGGCAAATAGCCAAATTCGAAATGAGCGCAAAATGAAAACTAAAACTGAGGCAAAGAGCAAAAGCAGAACAAGACGGCAAAAAAAAAAAATAAATTTGAAAAGCCAAATGTTGTTAAGTATTGTTGTAGCATTTTGTAGAAACCCCAAGCAAACAGTAGAGCACAAATCTAAACTGCTCAGTTCACTTTGTTCAGTTCAGTTCAGTTCAGTGTTGGGTTGGGGCCTCTCTGGGGCTTTTCACTTGACGCCAGTTGGCCCCGGACAATTTCAGTGCACGGCTCGCGAACGCGCGAGTGCAGAAGAAATACCAAAAAAAAATAAAATAAATAGATACCAACTACATTTGAATTTCGATCAATTTTATGTGTGCAACAAATTTTGCAACAACGAAAAACGAACTAGAGAAACGAAACATTTTGATCAACTGCTAGTTGAACAATTGTGGTAAGGACTAAAAAGGTATAAGGTATTTGTGCAACGCATTTGGACGGATTTCGTAATTGCAACACTTTCGAACAACGTTTTCGAATCCCCATCGAATTCACGACTCTCGCACTTGCTCGTGTTGTGTGTGTGTTTTGTGACGCATCTTATGTAATTGTCATTGTGTTGCAGAAACTGTTGCCTGTCTGTTTGTCTAGTTGTCTGTATTAGCAGTTCGAAAAAACGCTGCGAAAATGTCTCGTTATTTTTAGCACCTGTTCTCGCGTTCTCTCACCATTGGCATTGCAAGTAATTTGTGATTGTTTTCGTTCCCCGCCTCCCGCTTTGCAGTGTCGCTACCTGGTGCTGGAACTGGCCCCACTGAGAAGCCGACCATACTACTGATCAACGGCATCAACGACGACCCGCCACAGCAACAGCAAGAGCAGCAGCAGCAGGAGAAACAAAAGCAGTTTGCCAAGACAGCGCTGAAGCTTGAGCTTGAGGACAATAACAACGACATCGAGCCAGAGAGTAGTCTGCCCAATCCTAGTCCCACACAGACTCACGTGCCCACCACACCCGGAGGTTCGCATCTGCTCGACTTGGAATCTCACCTCATCGAGGACGTCAACGCAGAGCAGAGCGGCGTCGGCATCAATGAGCTGCCGCCCATCGAACAGGAACTGCAGCAAGGCACATCCAAAGTAGAGACAGACGGAGCAGCGCATGTCATAGAGGTGGAACCTGCGGGCGCAAAGACTAAGCAGCCAGTTGAAACTCTCGCACCGTCGCATCAAATAGCCGAGGTAGACGAGACGGCAACCAAAACAACAACGACAACGGCTGCAGAACTAGACGTAGCTGTAGAGATAGACCCAGAAGTAGCGGAGCAAGTGCGTCTCACTGCCGAGCAGCTGGTGAATGAGATTGAACAGGAACTCATCGAAAGCCTAAGCAAAGATGTAGAACAGACCCAGGCGGAGCAGGACAAACAGCTCAAGGGAGAACTCAACGAACTCAACTCGCTCTCCAAGCAGGTGGACGCCCAACTGAATGAGCTGACCAGCATCCTCAAGAGCAAGCCGCAGCCAGATATTATTGTGGAGCAACTGAACTGGGAGCCAAAGCCGAAGGTTGAGCTAAAGCTGGTTGAGGTGCCACAACCCAAGTCGGAGGCAGAGGAGCAGGAACGCAAGGAGTTCATTGACTCGCTGCCGCAGATCGAACAGGATCGGCTAACCACGGAGCCGGATGCGGATGCCAAGCGTCTGTCGGCCGACTGCAAGCGGGAGTATTATCAGTCCCTGAAGAAGTATCTGCTGACCAACAGTCAGGATAGACCGCCAGTGCCATTGCAAACCTATCGCTGGGAGGATCTACGACGAGCCAAGGATCGCGTAAGTCTACCACATTTTTCATTGTTAAACAGTGTATTGATACATTTATTTCCTCAGGGCGGTTATCCCTGGACGCATCTCTACAAGCGACCCTTGGGACCCGATGAGGAGCCAGAGATTGTGCTTCTCCTACGCAAATCGCAGGAGCTGCGCTTCAAATCCGAGTCCCCCAAGTCCCTGAAAAAGGTGCGCTACGACGAGCAGGTCTTGGTCAAGGAGACAGAGCGATACATTCAGGATTTATCCGAGGACGAGATACCAACGCACACAGACGACAGCAGCGACGAATCCTCCGAATCGGATAGCGACTCCGAACGGGAAGCGCACAACGAGGACGCCATCAGCGAGTGTATTTCCTGCGTCTCCGACTCGGTGCTCGCAGTTGGCGGTCGCGCTAAGCCAAGGAAGACGAATCGTCTGGCGCAGATCCGCGATATCATTCGACGACGTCGCAGTGGACGCACACAAGACGACGCCCAGTCGCTGCCTGGCAACTCGGCCAATCCCAGCAGACAGAACAGTCTGCACGAACTAGCTCCCCCGCCCGGACCATTAATACCCACTGCTGGGGCCACAGAGAAACCCCAAAAGAAGCCCAAGCAAAGCTTCGACATCATGAAGAAGCTGAAGAGCTTGGCGGAACGCCAAAAGAAGCGTTTGAACATCAAACGCATTACGCTCAAGAAGGACGACAAGATTGTCCTAGGCGAGCAGCAAAAGATCATGAAGCTGAAAGCCTCACCCAAATCGAAGCGTGGCGAAATTCCGCATTTCATTGAGAAACAGGACTCGGATGACATACTCGAGCTGGTCGAATACGATGAATCGCCATGCAGGAAACGCAACAAGGAGGAGGACCAAGAGGATCTGCCCAGCACGAGTGCCGCCAGCGTGCCTCAGCCAGACGAGATCATTGAACTGCCCGTGGAGCAGACCAAGACTGAAGCAAGCACACCCGCTCTAGAAGTCACAGAACCTGTCGTGGAGACTGTGGAAACCGCAGAGACAGCTGCTGCTGTTGAGGCTGTGTCAGAGTCTGTGGAACAGCCCGCAGAGTTGGAGTCGCCACCCAAGAAGACGCCGCGTTTGCGTCGCGAACATGTCTACGAGGAGATTGGCCAAGGTGAACCACAACCGCTGATGGAACTCGACACGCTGAAGAAGTCGCTTATGCGCCAAGACAACCTTGCTGCCGATGACATCGAGGCAGCGAAGCCGGTGCCTCTGGATCGCATGGGCAGCAGCGAGGAGGATCAGGTGGCTGCAGCTGCCGCTGAGAAAGCAAACAGCTCTTTGCTGGCACCAATTTCATCTATCGACTCCACTTCCTCGGATGAGGATCGTGCTCGCCTGGCACAGCTTTCTCCTGTGGCTGAGGAGAGCGATGAGCCCATGGAGGGAGCGGAATTGCGTCCTGTACTGAAGAAGGAGGCATCGCCAGCACCCTCGGATAAGAAGGTCACCTTCTCGCACGTTGAGGACGAGGCCGAACCACATCGCGAGGACATTGAGTTGCCCGAAGATGTGCTGGAAGCAGCCTCGAATGCGGCCAAATCGAAGAGCGATAGGTAAGTGTAGAGAAGATCAAGGATCCTGATCCTAATCGCAAGCATGACACTAACATAGAGCACAAACACAACACTGCCCACTTGACGCGGCTTGTTGCCACATCATCCTCGTTTTGCAGACACTCTAACCTCTTTGACTTGCTTTTGAAATTGTTACTAACCCTCCTGCCGGGCGATCGTGCCGCGCTCAACAGCAAAAGCAAAAGCAAAGGCAACGGCAACGGGAAGCGCTGGCGATGGCGTCTACGTACCCACCGAAAGCCCTACTACAAAGACTACTACTACACTGACAACAACACCATCACAACAACTGCACCCAACAGCACACAGAGTTATCGCACTCGTAAGCACACATTATCGGTTGCCACATGGACGCTTTGTTGTTGCCAGAGCAAAGGCGCCACTAACAAATATTGGTAATCAAACATAGATATGGGTAAAGGTTTAACCTGGAGACGGCTCTTTAGGTGATCTGTCATGATATAGACCCAAGGTAAGACCCACTCACTTAAATGCCAATTGTGCTCGTCTGTAATCGTCTCCGTGTGTATTTTAAATGCGGTGTTGGTAACTCACAAATTCATTGGTGAATGTCAGAAGTGGAGGAGGACTAAACTCTTAGAGGCAGTAGTTCAATGAATTGCTCCTTTTTGTATAATATCGAATAATATGTTATGTATAGCCTTCTAGTTAAAATATCTTTTGTGAAATTCACGAAATTTTAGCAAAGTGTATAGATTTTTAATCTTCGGCTGAGTTATGGATATCTTTATAAGTTCCTATAAGAAGGAACTTTAATAAAGGTTTAAATTGTCAGTTAAAAGGTTACAACTCGAAATTAAAATAAGACATCGTTTCCTTGTCAAGAACAAGCAATTTATCCATAACATTGTAATGCAGCACATCGTAGGTTAAATATCTTTCTCAGTTCTTAAAAGAGAACTCAAAAAAGACACTTGTAATATCAAATTAAGCGGAGAAATTTTGCATTCAGTAAAATTCCAAGAGTTTAAAAAAACATTCCGTCAACAGTAACAATTAAAATTATTTTTGAAACAGTCGATAAAACCAGAAATAAATATTATTTATGTGAAGTAAGTAATTTTAGTTCTGTAGTTAGAACAATGTAATTTAGTACTTTTTGAATGTGGTGACCTGAAGAAATACAATGTAAAATGATTGTGAAAACATTGTAATGAGGTGTTTGAAATCGTGCTGGGTTAACATGATAATATTTTAAGCTAACTTTACTTTTAATAACATGGCAAATGGGAAAATTTACTTTTGCAATGTTTGACAAAGGCAAGTGTTAACTTTGCTGACTAGTGTAAGCAGTGCAGTGGCCTGAACTCAACTGATCTAAAATGAAACGCTTTAAAGGTCAACGAATGACAAGAAGATCATTTCCGGCAGGCAGCGACGCACTGCCCAAAATAGACCCACTAAGTGCAACCACAGGCCAAACACGATCAACAATTGGTGTTACTCCTGTTTCGCTGCTCGCAACGATCCCAATTATGAACAAGCAGCGACGTCGTAGTCGACGCCGCAGTTGGCGGCGCTGTCGACGCAGCGTTAGACTGCGGCAACCATGCAGAATATATAGAAACAACAAGGAAACCAAGACAAATGCAAAACTAATACATGTCGCCATTGTCGGTGTTCATTCAAGTATTTGTGTGCGTGTGTGTGTGTGTGTGTGCCTTTTGCTAATTTTAAAGAACAACATTTTCATCTTTCGAAAAATTTCGTAAAATTTGTGTCGCGCAAAATTGAACCAAAAAAGCTCTCAGTCCTGGCCGAAAATCGCAACGATGTAGACATGCTCGCGCTGCTACAATCGGGGGCCGCACAAGTGTAATCGTAGAACCAATCAAAGGAATCGATAACGCCATAATCGATAACGAGAATTTAACAACATCGAGCTGAGCTGCAATCGAAGCTCAGATTTTGGCTTAGCAGCTGAATTCAAATACTGAAACCACCGAGCAAAAGGTGGAAAGGGAAAAAGCTCTATAAGAATTTTCAGTGCGAAAAAGAAAATAGAAAAAAGCGAAAAGCAAATTAAATTCAATGTCCAATCGCGAAGACGACGGCGGCGGCTGCTTTGGTGATGCTTAAAAATAGCCAGCGATCTCTCGACAAAAACGACAACGAAATCAAAACGAACAAAAGCGAAAAGACAAACAACAACAACAACAACAAATATTTTGCGAGTCACTCGGAGACGGATTACGGACCAGGGCCAAGTAAATAGGCATCAGCTGCTGTCGCTGATCATTATCATCATCATTATCGTCGTCTGATTCGACTCTGACTATCTCTTTTGCCATGCTCAACTCACGTCGCTCGGCCTCGGTGGGAGCGCTGCCCGCCGAGAAGAAGCACTTTGTGTCGCGCGTGGAGAGTGCCAGTGGCGCCTCCCTGGATGTGCGTTGTGCCTGCCAGTTCTTTCAGTGCGACTCCCTGCTGCCGGAGCGTGTCAATCCCGTGGACTCCAGACCCGGCTCCCGGCAGAGCCATCACTGTGATGAGCATTTCCCTGTCGATGAGCTGTCGTTGCACAGCTTCGAGGTGGTCAGCCATGCGGATGTTGCACCCTCGGTGGATCTGAGCTACATGGAACGCTTTCCGGAGCTGGAGCAGACCGCAAAGACGCGTGGTCTGGTGGTGCGGAGTATCTCAGATGCCACTGAGTCTGGCCCAGAGTTGCCGGGCAGCCACGGTGGCTTTATGGCCGGTCGACGGCGTCAGCTCTCGATGGGTGGACTCTCCTCGGGGAGTGTCGGACGTTTTGGCGACACTCTGTCCATGCGCAGCGGCACCTCGTTGCGTCGCATCTCCGCGGGCAACTCCAAAACGGACTTATACTGTGCTGACATCAACATACCCTCAACGATGGGTCGCACCGCAGGTGGACAGCGTTCGGCGAGCGTCAGTCGGCGCACGTCCAATGCGGATCTGTTTCAGGCGAGCATTGTGCCGGGTTCAATGCAACCGCCGCAGCTGAATCTCATTGCTGCTACGCCCTTGCCCGGTATGGGTGAGTTCCCACCACAATTCGGTTCCCATCAGCCGTCACCAGCGCCTTCCAACCAGGACTTTCGCAATGCCAAGCCGCCATTGTCGCCGGATTATATGCGACCCAGTGCGGCCAACAAGGAGAATCAACAGCCAGGGGATATGTTGCCCCAGAATAGACCGATTGACGTGTCGCGTTTCGCAGGCGATGCTGTGCGCCCCACGTCGCTCTACGAGTCGGACATGAAACCGCTGCTCAGTCCCTATCAGCCCACAGTCCGACCGATTGATCCTTTAGCGGAGACTGTGGCGGAACTTGAACAAATAGCCCAGGAGCACAATATTGTCAACATACGGGATAACATTCAAACGCAGACTAGGAGACCGCCATCGATTGCCAGTGAGTTGAGCGCCAAACCCCTTCAGGTGGATGAGTTGACTAAGATTGAGATCATCAGTGATTTGCCTGTGGTGGACATCGAAGCCATGGTGCAAGTAGAAGAGCAAAAGGCTGTGGAACATCGCAGTCGCAGTCCACGACCAGCCCGGCGTCCCAAGTCCCCGCCTGCTCCCCCTGCTCCAATGTCTACACTGCAGCTGCCGTCGAGCCGTCCCTCTAGTCCCACGCCAACTACTCCTGCCGTTAGCTCTCCAGCTCAAATGCTCAAGCGACAGCACACTCCGGAACGTCAGCTCTCACCGGAACGTCCCACCAAATGGCAGCCCATGGTGGTGTCCCCTCCAGCTACAATTGCTGGCGCCATCACCATGCCAGCAGAGATACCAGAAGTGAAAAGTGCCTCGTATACCGCACGTATCAAGTCTATGTTCTCTTCGAAAGGTCAGGACTCTGCACGTCAAAAGTCCCCGTCTCCCAAGCGGTCGCGCACACCTTCTCCCTTGATGGAGAGATCGCACTCCCCGTACCGGGAGAAGTCGCCCTCCCCCAGCAAGTTGCTCTCCGTGTTTACCAAGAGCAAGCCACAGCCTATGTCGATTGTGAGTAGCACAGCGAACGTGATGAAGCGCCAGGAGGCGGAACCTCTCTCGGTGCGTGTGACGGAGACATTCTCCTTGAAAGTGGACGATATGGATCAATATAGCGCACGTCCAGCAAAACCACCAGCTCCGCCACCGCATGCACAGACTATGTACAGCAGCAGGGAGGACTTTGCTGCCTCCGAGCGTGCCTCTGTGGACATCAGCGAAGCCTTTGCCCCAGTCGTAGTGTCATCTGTTCCCAGAGGAACAATTAGTAGCATTGGCGCTGCTAGTAGTAGCTTTATGGCAGGCAATAGAAATCTGTACTCTAGCGAGATTGAAATGCCCAGCAGCTGGTCGCAAAGCGAATCGGAGTTTCGCAGTTCGAGCAAGGATCCATCCGTGATTAGTCATGGCAGTCGTCCGTTAATCTCAGTTCCCATTCAAATCTCTGACAGTCATATTTATCGACCGTTGCGTGCACCGTCGGAGCAACGCAGCTATGGGCTGCAGAGCAAGTCATCGTTTAGGGAGCCACATCGCACGCAGTCGCATGATCGCAACAGTCGGTTGACGGGATCGCAAGATCAGCTACTGTTTGGGTCGACGGCGGCATCGGCCCGCATGACAAAGACGGTTAGTTTTAATTTTGATGAACGCAAATCGCGTCTCGCGGATTTCGAGTCTAATTCGCCCCTAACCCAAAAGCAAAACGAACACCGAGACTTCCTCGAGCGGACATATTTCTCTCGGTAAGCAAACAGCTACCCCCAGGTCGATAACCGATAACCGTTACCCCTGCACCGAACACACACCTCTCTGCCACGATATCTCTCCAGGACTTGGAGTCCAAGTAGGGTGACGGCTTCTCTAACCTTGGCTTGCAACAAACTGCCAAAACACACACTCACACACAATCAGCTCACATTATCTGTATACATTTGAATTGTTTTCAACTACTTCAGTAACATTCCTTTGTTTTTGCCCTTACAGTGATCATGACTACGAGCCCGTGGGCGTGTCGCCGGCACAGGAAATGGACACACAGCCGGCGGCGTTATCCGCCCAGAATGGCAGCGGCCTCCAGCAGCAGCCGCAGACACAGTCACAACCCATGGATATTGATATTGATGTTGACTTCAGCTCAGCGGGAACCACACCACGCACCGAATCTCGCACAGATTATGAAATTCACACCAGCCAAGTGGATTCGAGCGCCCTTGAAGAGCTGCCTTTGCAGCCGGAGAACCGCAAGAAGAGTTTCATGGCCTCTGCACAGGATCGTACCAAGAAGATGCAGGATGGCATACGTAATCAGGCGGGCAAGTTGCGCACCAAACTGCGCACACAATCCAAACCAAAGCCTGTCTCGGGCAGTCCAAAGGCCAAGGAACGGCGCCGCTTTGCTCCGGAGTTCTCCAAGCTCAAAATGCCCGAAATCAAGCGTCCCGATATGTCCAAGTTGAAGGACATTAAACGTCCTGAGTTCACCAAGTTCAATAAGCCGGACATGTCCAAATTTAAGCTGCCCGAGAAGTTCACTACGCTGAAGCTGCGACGCAGCAAAAGCTTCAAGGAGAATGAAGCCGAGGTTCCCGAAGTATCCACTGAATCACCAACCACCACAGCAGACGCAGCGCCTGCTCCACAAAAGAAAAAGTTCGAGTTCAACTTTGGCACATATCCGAGGGCGTTCCGCAAAAAGAAGCCAGTGGAGGAGCCGCTTCCTCCCATGGAGTCCTCACTGGGCACCGAGCGTCAAAGTTTGAGTGTTATTCCCAGCACAGAGACGCAGCCATCACAGACTTCAACGAGCTCCCCGCAAGGTGATCGAGGCCCGGGACCGGTGCGTTCCCGCTGGGCGGATAAATTCTCCGATGTCAGCTACAACGACAGCGAAGGATCACGTTACAGACGTTACGGCAGCGAGCTGGAAAGCTTCGATCGGGAATCCTCTCTGGAGCGACGTATGAAGGATGACTTGGAGGAGGACACAGCAAGCGAGGCGGTGCCACAAACTGATATGGGCATCTTAGGAGGCGTTGCTGACAGCAAACAGTTCGCCGAGTTTGACGAGGAGAATCGTGCCATACACGAGATCTCTAGCCAGAGAACTCGTGAGTTTAAACGCCGTCCGATGGTGCACCAGGATTCGGATCTGCGCTCCGAGGATAGCCGCGATGCCGAAGGCTGGACGGAGAAGGACATACAGAAGAATAAACTGCTGCGCAAGGCAGAATTGGACGCCGAGGCAAGCTATTACAAGTACCACGATCGCCAGGACGCCCAGTCCACGGCCAGCTCTGGCAAGAAGGTTGTCATGGAGCAGATAGACGACGATGAGTTCTTCTTGCGGAAACGCGGCATCTCCGAGGATAACATCCAGTTGCGTCAGTACATAAGTGATGCCATTCGCGAGGGTTACGAGCTGCCCAACGCACTGCAGCAAGTTGGTTACTCCCACTCCCAGCCGGACGACCAACTGCCTCCCGAGGCGTATGGGGATTACGATGTTCCGCCACCAAAACCACGACGACTGCATCGCAATTATCGGCCAGACTTTGAGGATTCGCAAGAGTTTCAGCGCAGCGAATATGGCGATGATTTGTCCATGTCCCAAAATGGCAGCGACTTTATGCCCAAGCGTCCGCTGCGCAAAGCGCGCAGTCGCAGCAAATACTCCATAGAAGGCAGCCAGGACATCCCCATGGCCGATGGCAGCAGCAGCATTCAGTACTTCGACGACGACGAGGATTACCTGCGACCTCCCATGCACGAACAGCAGCAACAGCAGCAGGCACAGCAACAGGCAATTGCCGATCCTCAACAGGCGTTCAACAATCTGAACTTTGCTGACGGTATATCAGCGTCGGAGGTGCCTTTCCCACAACCTCAATCGCGACCACAGGCACCAAGACGCCAAAAGAAACGCACACGGGACGAGAAATCGCAGGAAAAGGATGCGGACTCGTTCATCAACGGCTTTGGTGGTAGATCAGTATCGAATACCTTTTTGCAGCCACAGGAAGATGTAAGTCCAGTTTGTATTTTAAAGTTTGAAACCGGCTATTCGGTGTATATTTCAATCCTTAGGTATCCTTTTTAGAGTATCTGTTATAATCGATTACCTCTTCTAATTTGTCAGGTAATTGTTTATCGCACTGAGCACGAATATCATCATCATATACCGCTAGCCACGCCCGATAGCTTTACGGACGCAACCTCGGCGCGCACGCAGCGCTCCGAGGACGAACGCACCTCTCGTGGGGCTGAATCGTTGAGCCTGGATGCGCACCGATCAATTCCAAGAGCAGACAGCAAGGGAGAGAAGTTTGTCATCGATATGCTGGAGAGTGATGGGTAAGTTCAGAGGTCGCATTAGGTCTCGCTCAGTCTCTCAGTCTCTTTGTTGTGCTCAAATGCTTGGTGTTGCGCTCTCTGCTTTCCACACACTCTAGCTATGCAGTGGTGCGCAAGGAGCAGGTGCCCAAGCCGACGCCACCAGCACGTCGCAAGAAATTCGCACGCTCCCCAGGCGAAAGATTCGCTACATTGCCGAGCATACGGGGTTCTCGAGGCTCCCCGCCTCCGGCTCGGCCACCGCCGCCTGAGCAGTATACGCCCAGTGAGGATTCGCCACTGGTGCCGCGTCGCCGTTCCGCTGGCAGTCTGGAGGAGTTGCCCAGCAGCCGCGTCCAGACATCGACAACTGCTCAAGTGCTGCTCAAGTCAAAGTAAGAATTCGCCGCCTGCCGTTTGCTTGTTGCACTGTCTCCAATTTTCAGTTTTGAGTTGCGGCATTAGTGCGATCCTGTTTATTTATCACGAAATGTCTCGAATGCATTTTGTTGTCAAGTTGCTTTACTTTTCGTTGTTAAGTTGTAGGCTTAAGACGCCCTAAGTTAAGACCCAGCTACCAGATACTACTAAACATAAAATACACTATAAACACTCTAGACACACACACACACAATAAAAACTTAAACCTTAAAACACACACGCGCACTTCCAAGCTTTTATTTGCCAACTTTTGTTTTTGTCCAGCCTTTGCTTGCCGCAGACCACGTCCAAGTATCTAATGCTCCTTACAACCCTATTCCCTAGTTACGCGACATTGCCGGCCGCGCAGCCGCCACAACAGCAGTTCGAAGAGGATGACTACGAGGAGCCCGGCGCACTGCAGCGTCCCGACTCACCACGCTCCAATCTGCAATCGGGCGAAGTCATCAACAAAATGAAGTTCCGCCCGTTGCCGCCACCACCACGTCCACCGCGCGAACGCCGCTCCGCTCGGGGAAGCACTCTGGAAAGCTATGAGGACAGCGAACGCATTGCCAGTTCATCCAATGCGGATAGTTTGGATCAGGGCGAGTTTGAAGTGGAGGTATCCACACAAACCGACCCATTGCCCGATGATTTTGTGTGCGAGGAATTCGAGATAACCGACGATATGAAGGTCATTGAACCACGACGCTCCACGGGATCGGGTGGCAAAACAACGCTGGAAGATCTGCTGCGCAGCGTGCAGTCACAAGAGCCAGACGAGGTCGATGGCGCACGTGTTCTCACCGAGGACGAGCAGCTAGCCAAGGGTCTGGCACGTTTCCGCGATGCAAATCAAAGGAGCATGTCGGAACGTTCACGTGCCTCCTCGCAAGCGGATCGCTCCAAGTCCCTCAGTCGTCCACAGACGCCGTCCTCGGCGGTGATTATTGAGCGCAGAGTGCCCACGCCCAGTCTCAGCGCTGGAGAAGCCGATGACACGGTGCAAGCCTCGCTTATAGTGCGACCTATTAGCACCGCTGATCTGGAGGATGACGAACTGCGCCGCGAAGAGGAGGAACTTCGACGCGAAGGACTGCTCTCCGACAGCTCGGTGCAGAGCAAATCCGATGTGGAAACTGCCGGCGAAGAGGAGGAACGTGGCGAAATTGCATTCAGCGATTATGCGGCCAGCTCTGCAGATTTAGATGCAGCTGTGGAGCAGCTGCAACAAGCACAGCTCGAGAGCGACTACGACAGCAAGCTGGAGGACGATGAAGTGGAGCGCACATTGCGGGACAGCGAATACGAAGAAGAGGACGAAGAAGCGGGCAAGTACTCAGATCAATACGACGAGGAGGACACGAAAGAGAATCAGGAACGCATAGATCAAGAACTAGACGAAGCTCTGGAGAAGGAACTGCAAGAGGAAATGGAAAAGATGCTGAAGGAGTACCGCAAAACGGAGGTCGTCGAAGAGCAGCCACTGTCGGAGACAGAGTTGCAACAATCCGAAGGAGAACAGGCGCTGTCGGAAGTGGAGGCAACGCTATCCGAAGTCGAACAAGCTGTGTCTGAAGCGGAACAGCTCTCTGAAATTGATCACCCGCTGTCCGAAGTGGAACAAACTCTCTCGGAAGTGGAGCAACCCGTCTCAGAGGATGAACACACGCTGCCTGCAGTGGAACCAACACAATCAGTTGAGGAGCCCATCATCGTTAAAGCTGTCAGCAGCGAACCGACCGAGGCCGAACTCAACCTCAAATTCGTAGCCACATTACCCACCGAACCCGCAACAGACTACAGCCAGACTGAGGAGGAAGCTGAGGCAACACCACTGCCGCCACCACGTCGCAAATCCACCACGGTGTTAGAGCCCGCCCCAAGCAACACGCTGACCATTGTGGAGCAGATCTCGCGCGAGATTACACCCGTGCAGTCGCTGGAATCCGCAACAGCAGCAGACCAAGAAGCACAGTTGCCAAGCCACCTCAAGGAACTGGAGGTGGAGCGCCTGCGTGTGCATGCGCTGCAAGCCGGACAAATACAAGTCTCACAGTTGCATGGCGCCCAAGTCAGCGCCGATGAACTGGCCTGTAAATCAGGACAACTTGTGGTGCAAAACATTGAATTGCCGCCCGGATTCATCGATGACATTGTGGAGCGCGTTAAGGAGCAGCGTCCATCGCTGCTGACCACCGAGACACAGACGAGCCGTCAGCCCAGCAGTGAACCCGCCACCAGCGATGTGGAGCCACCCATTAAGCCGCCACGTCAGGTCAAAGGCATCGAGTCATCGCAGGCTGCTGTCTCCCAGAGCAATCTGGATGAACAGACACAAACAGAGGCAGCAATGTTGCCTCTGCCGCCACCACCAGCTGTGTACCCCAGCGTTGAGTATTTGCAATCCTTGGCTCCTTTGGCCTTTTACAATTTGCAGCGCAGCGGCGAAGCGGAGCAAGCAGAAGCAGCAGCTGCCGCAGCGGGTCCTGCTCGTGCTTCCAGCATAGAGCGCAAGCAACCACACAAGTGCCGACGTCGACATGTGCAGGAGCACCTGGACTCCGGTGACTCTGAGCTCGACGAACAACTGGTGGAACGACCTCGATCGCGTTCACGACGCTCGCGTACCCGCAGCGCCACACAGCCGCTGGAAGAGTACGATGAGGATCAGCCAAAAACGGTAGTGCAGGCGGGACGACAGTTCATCTCTGCCTGCAGCTTGGAGTTGGTCAGCATTATCAATCAGCTGACAAACTTTGTGCGTGGCGACACTATGGAACCGGCCCAACAACATCAACAGCCTCGCAACATATCCGCACTCATGATGCTCTTCATTTTAATCACGTTCGGTGTGCTCGTCTTTCTGTTGACGGGTCGCCAGGTGCACACACATCATTGGGACTACTTCAATCCACCAGGCAACGAGGGCAGGCAAACGTGAAACGTGCAACACAATTCTTGGAACATCACTAGCGCTGAGTTTTGATTGATAGGATGCCAAACGATGATGGTGCTTGGGCAGTTACAGTCGCAGGCAGCAGTTTTGCATTTTGGAGCGAATTTGAAACGAATTTAAAAGCGGCCCGACGTGGACCGCTCGAAACCAAAGGCCTTAACCTTAATGATATATAACTAAACATACTAACTAACAAACAACACACACAACAATCTATACTTTAGGCAGGATACGAAGTGGGCGGCGAGAGGAGGCGTTGCCATTGCTACTAGTCACAGACACACAGTCACCAAACAAGTCACAGCAATTCAGTCGAACAAAATAAATCCCAAGTTCAGTTCAGTTTAGTCATCATCGAGCGCTCGCTGTATTGAGCAACTATATCTCGTAGCACTAACCAAAGTACATAAACATCAGAATACATTTTACAGCATTACCAACGATTACAACAGCAATAGTGACAACAGTCAAGATTGTGTATTATGTACTTAAAAATTAAGTGAAAGTTAAGTCATTTGTTGGCAACTTATTTATGAATTTTGTATGTTGGATACAAAAAAAATGTTTTGCTCATTTTTCTACTGCTTACGCGTTATATATTTTTGAGAACTAAATGAAGAAATGAAGCAAGTCAATTGTTGTTTAATTAAAAATGAATACCCAGCGTATTCTACAATATATATTGGAGATCAATTATTTTCACTCTACACGAATTGATGATGCAATCGTTTAATTTTCGTTTTATTAGCCATAATTCATTTGAACCACGAGTACTTAGCAGAAAGAGATGGTCAACGTATGTAAGTACATTATATATACTTATAGAAGCGTATTTTCAATAAAGCAACAATCTATTTAAATACGATCGCTTCTGGTTTGTTTTACTGTTGCAATATAAAGGGAAATAAGAATGAAGGACTTACCAACTTGAAAAGGAAATCATGGGGAAATTAAGTTGTTGATGAAATGATATAATAGTTGAAATTATGATGGAATTGTTGAAAGGATGGTTATGAAGTGCTTGTTTAAATATGTCTAACTACTGGTGTGACTAAAGTCTAAACTGTTTACGCAAAGAAATCCTCATCGTATTGAACCATTTGCCGCAGGTCTTTGTGACTGCCCTTTTGTGATTTGCTCGCAGCTGAAAGCAAAAAATATAAATATATAAATAGACGATCAAAAAGTAATATAAATCGACTGTTTACCAATAGACGACCATACGGCAGAAGAAGATGCATCGTTAATGGGTTCAATTTGAGGCTGGCGACGAGCCAACTGCACTTGCAACACGATGCCATTGACACTCTTGCCATGCATCTCAGCAATAGCTCGATCCGCAGATTCCGGCTTAGCGAATGAAACAAAGCCGCGACTTTTCTCAATCTCCATGGAAACATTCACAATAGTGCCATAGTCATTGAAGGTTTTCTTAAGGAACTCTTCTGTGACCTTGTTACCCGACACAAAGATTGTATTGCCAGCTCGTGGTTTCTCGGGCTGTGCCGTGTCTAACGTCGCCTTCTCTGTTAGCCCACGTTCCTCGCGATCTCGTTCCGTTGCAAAGTGCTGATATAAATTCTGGCGGCGTGGCTCCTCTTTGATTATTTCACTGATTATTGTTTCTTGAGCCACATCGTTTTGGGTCGATGAGAAAGGCTGGTAGGCGGCAACAGTTGTCTCCGATGTTGAGCGTTTGGCTCTTTCTTGGCCCTTGGGCCGCTTGAATGAGGTTTGGTCTTGTTTCGTTTGTTGTTTTTGTATGGCGGGAATGGCGCCACTTTTAATGAGCTTGCGTGCCACTTCCCGCGCATCGCGTGCATCCGTTGGGCGTTTTAATGTTAATGCGCTCTCGGGCTCTTGTTTGGGTGCTTTATGCGCTTGCAAAGCCTTTTTCTAGAAACAAAAAACAAATTGTACAAAATTATTGCGCTAAACAAAAAACCGGCAAATGGTGGCGGACAAACCTTTTTCTTTAATTTCTGATATTTGGCTTGCAACATCTGCTCCTCCTCCGTAAGATTGGTTGGAAAGTGTATATAACCCATTTTAGATAGTTCTTATTTGCAATTGCACAAATTTTACGCTTTATCAACTCACTAACAAAACATTACAATGAGCGTAGTCGTGTAAGTGGTGGAAAAAGTTCGATAGCAAACTGTTTGATATCGATATCACTATCGGTACATACGATGTTTTTAAAATTCTGTTAAGCATGAGTAAATGTAAAATGTTGCAACATTTAAAATATCATTGCTATGGAATTTAATATTATTAAAATATTAATTATGAATGATTTCCCAATTAATTAACACTATTTTACATTAAGTTGCCAGATCATTCAAAAAAGTTCTTCTCATTAGAATCAATGTTAGCACTACAATGTTAATTGTCTTTGTGTTCTTAGTCCAATTAAGAAAATATAAAATTATTTAACCGTTCAGTATACAAATGTTATAATGGACAAATCTGATTTAGCAATGTGTTATTATAAACTCGTTTTCGTAAAACTCAAATGGTTCTGTTAAAATCTCGCACAGGGCTGCCATTCAATTGCAACTCTGTGTCAGATACTCTGTTATGCGCCATGTTGACGCTAAGCTGTCAAAAAATTTTCGCTCCTTCTCTTTCTTTCCGGTTAGCGTCATGGTAAGAGATCACAAATTAATTCTTGCATTTGGATGAAAAATGTGAAAATTAAACGGTTTAAAGTGAGCGTAGTGAATTAAATAATGTAAAAAATAAGCGAGGTCAGCGTGTTGACGTTGCCGCTAATAAGAAAAAACAAAATATTGAACCAGACAACCGAATAAATTGAGTTGAAAATATTTCACGTGGTGAAGACGGCAGGCAACGCAACACGCTGCGGCCCAAAGCTAACACAAAATATGTCGGTGAATTTATATTAACAAATGATTTTACTTCGTCTGCTTGCAGCCTTTCGAGAGATTCGTACAAACTGGTCGTATTGCCAAGGCCTCCGCAGGTCCCCTGAAGGGTCGCCTGGTGGCTATTGTCGATGTCATTGACCAAAACAGAGTAAGTGGCTCCTTCCAACAACACCGGAGTGACATAGCAACAAGCTTGTGTATTCGTGTTGTGGCTGTCGTGTTGCACATGATGATAATTTGTCTTCTTGATAGGAAGTGCCAACTGACACATAAATGAAGCTAATTTAACTTAACTGAAAGCAATACAGCCACACACAAATGACAATTGTTGCTGTGCTCATCAATAGCAATATTGGAATTGGATTTAATATGGTTGTATATTTGGTTGCAGGTTTTGGTTGATGGCCCACTGACCGGTGTTCCACGTCAGGAATACAGATTGAGCAATCTGCATCTGACCAAATACCGCATCAAGTTCCCCTTCACTGCGCCCACTCGTATTGTGCGCAAGGCGTGGGTGGACAGTGACCTGAAGGCTCAGTGGAAGGTCAGCCCCTGGTCCGTCAAGGCACAAAACATTTGCAAGGTGCGTTAATGAAATTGGCAACATAAGTGCTGTCACTTAAAATAATTCAGAATTGCCGTTTAATTTGTATTGTTGTTGCACATGATGATAATTGAAAGTTCTTGATAGGAATTGCCGGCTGATACATACATGAAGCTAGCTAATTTTTCAACTGACAGCAACAATAATTAAATTGGCTCTTTTGTTTATTTACTTGAGGTTAGGTAAACAATAACATTCGTTCAATTCACTCTTTCAGCGCTCGCAATTGAGTGACTTCGATCGCTTCAAGCTGCGTTATGCCAAGCGTCAGCGCAACAAGCTGCTGACCATTGCCTTCAACACACTGAAGAAGCGCACCAAGTTCGATGGTACCCCACGCGTCCTCAAGAAGGATCGCCGTGAGCGTCTGCGCGCCGAGAAGGCCAAGGGTGGCAAGAAGGCAGCGGCCAAGAAGTAAATAAAAACATAAACACAATAACGAAAGTAACTGCTTGATGAACATCCAACACAAAGGAGCAAATAAAAGAAGTGTTATTTTTAGGAAAAACACATGAAAGACGCCTTTTATTGGAGATTTTAACATTTTTATTTGTTTTTTTTAAAACAAAAAGTACGTTTTCAAATTCGAAATTTGAAAATGAAAAAACCAATATAGCACCAATTCCCCATGTTAGGCGTCATCAGTTTTCTTGCAGTAGATCGTCTTCCAGTTACGTGGATGGTTGTATGCCAGAAGAATGGGCAGATGCAAGAAGAGTGTAATATGCTCGCCCTGTATTGACGTAGAAACTTTGACCCAGTTGCGTAGCCATTCGATCATCTCCTCGCGACTCAAATTGTCTGGATTGAGACCGCGTAGATAGCAACAGTAACGCATCGCATCCGTGCGCAAATTGTGCACGCCGCCCTCCCTCATAATGGCGAGATCCATGTAGTGCACCAGAAATGCGTGCTCATGAAGGCGATGGCGTTTAAATAAACTATTTGGCAGTCCGTGCAACTTGACTAGACATTTCTGCAAGACAACACATTAATTGTAAATAAACAATAGAAAGTTGATTGCGCCTACGATGTGTTTACGCGACATGCCCAACAGTGAGTAAGGTCCCTCGGCGAAGATGTCCTTGACAGCTATTAAAGCCTCTGCTGTAGGGTGCGTGCCGCTGCCCAATTGGCCCAAAATGCTCTGAAACTCGTCATGCTTGTGATGAGTTTTCAGTGATTTTAGCTTGGCTTGCAGGCAGCGGAAGACAGGCTTATTACATTGCAAGCGTCGCTTCATGAAGTGGCTCTGAAAGTCATTGCGCTGCTGCCCCGTCCAGAAATGCGACGTTAGAAATATGCGTGGATACCAAAAGCTGCCGGGGATGAATTAGGATTAACTATTACTATTATTAGACGCTGCTGCTGAGACTTACACCAGCGGGAAGAATGCATAGCCGACCATGGGCAAAGAGCAGCCAATTAAGGCGGGCGCCACCTTCCACATGTCGCGCGGCATTTGCATATAGAGTTCCAGCTCCTGACGATTCAATGCGCGGATGCCTTGCGGCGCATCGTTGGCTATACGTGCAATCTTCAGGAAGCGCTTCATATCCGTAAAAAAGTCTTTGACGCCATCGAAGAAAACGCGATACAGTTGCATGGCCTTCGGGAAGTTCTTCTCGAGCACTTTGTCATAGTTTTTCACATAGTTGAAGTAGCGCGTAAATATGTAATCCTGCATATTGTCGCGCATCTGATCGCGTTTCGACTTAATCATTTCCGTGTCCTTCGTATTCTTGTCCTGTTCCCCATTTGCCTCTGATTGACTTTTAGTTGACATGCTGCCTATTTGTTGTGTCGTCGTATGTTTGTCATCCCAGCGTGCTTCGTAAATGGCCTTGCCCACGCTGGTGATCTCGGAGGCCACATTCCGCTTTATTTGTGGCGGCGTCACTGCAGCAATCGCCTCACTTGATTGCGTTTTCGGTTTTTGCTGTTGCTGCGACGTGTTTGTGGTGTAATACGATTGTTGTTGCACGATAAGGCCGCTGCTGTAAATGAGTTATTAATACGCCGGTTCGATCACTAAGGCGGTCATGTGCTTGTGCTTTTGCTTTACCTGTAGCTGCCCTTTACCTTCCAGTCGTGCCTCAATTGCTGCAGACAACGGTGCTCCTGGGGCCACTTGCTCCTCCAAGAGGAACATGCGACACGTAACGCTAGCGCCATTTCACGCTTCCAATGCACACCTTAGACGCTCACCTTTCACAGACCCCCAGTGCGTAATTACGCAACGACTGCAACTCCGATGCAGGAGCTAGCCAGCTAACCCACAACAATGTTTCGCTTAATTATTTTAATCTTTCGAGTCTGCTTCTTCTTGAAATTAGCGGCCGCTGCCAACTTCACGCGGCACAAACTGTCGTACATGTTGCTGAGTAAGCACCAATGTTGGGCCACATGTTGCAAACATGCCGATAAATTATAGCTCAGAGTTGTCACCTAATATTAAATGGGTACCATTATTATTATTGCATACTTTCGGGCATTTCTTTTAAACCGCAAAAGTCTTGATGGAATAATTTGAATTGTGGGTTTAACGCCAGATACGAACAAAATTAAAAAAAAAAATTAAATAATTTGCTGTTACTAGAAATAAGAAAAGCTGACGTCATAGCGGACCACGAACTCGCGCATGTTGTCACCTCAAATTTGTCGAATTTCATGCGATTTTGCACTTTTCTCTTCAGTCTACCCAGAGCAGTGCATGTTGTCGGTTATAGGCACGCTTATTTGCTAAGCCATTAGTCGTCTATTTTTCCTCGTGCTAGATCCGAATTTAACAATAACAACGACAGATAAAGTTACGTGTTTAATATTAAAAGTTGTGTGCTCATTTGATGTCATTAATTAAAATGGAAATGTTGCGAAAAAAGAGTTGAAATCGGTTTTTTATTCCAAGCGCGAGAGATTCACACGTGTGTGCGTGCATACGTGTGTGTGTGTAAAGACCTTCAACAAGCAATATGTAAGAAAGCTAAGCGCGTGTCCAACTTACTTTCACTTGTGCAGGAGCCGAACAGAGAAAGTGAAGCGACAAAAAACTGTGTGTGTGGGTGTTTTTCTCGTTAAGCTTTCGCTGCTCACCAATTTATTTATTTGTTGCAGTAACTATGTAACTGTGTTAGAAAGTTTCGCTTACATTATTTGCACAGGCTCACATAAGCATAGCATACTTTTAGGCTGCGACTTGAGTCATTTTCTTGTTTTGTTTGCCGTTCATTTGAGGCTAACTGAAAGGTAAACTTGGCGTCATTCTACCAAGCCAAGGCAAGCTACGCTATGCCAATACAAATAGAAATAACCACTGGCTAAAAATAACGCAGCCGGTCATTTTCCCTCACTCCACTTTACTGCGGGCCAATTCAATTGTGCAAATTGTATTGTGGTTGTCCACAACGTTATCCCGAAAGCCGGCGTTCTCAAAACATGACAAGCTAGCTCAAGGAAAATCATGAAGCGAGGAAAATAATTTCTAGTCTATTGTCTACCAACGAGCATCCCTGTATACATGCTAATATTAATTTATGTATGTGCAGAAGCCGGCTACAATGCCACATCATTATTCATAATTGATGAGCCTGATTGTAACTGACAGGTATTTTATGTATTCGCAAATTAAGCGTTACAAAATTAAGAGTTCAGCTGAAGGTATGCTTCCAGCATGTACCTTTTACTAACTTAATTTAAATAACACGAGTCTTACAACATTAAATTGGATTCAAGTTCATGTTGCCCACAAAGTCGAAAGAGAAAACATCCTTGAAAAGTTGTGGCCCATTTGCTCGCATTCTCATCACCATTTTACGACTAATGCAGATACCAAAACAGGGCGACAATGACACCGAGCAAGCTATGTGGCAAGTGTCTCTGCAGCGCGCCAAAAGTTTGGGGAAAACTATCTGACACCATGTCAATGTCTTGGGGCAACAAATTGCCTGCAATGCCACACTGCAACAACAGCAAGAAACCCCGAACACATACAAACGCACCACTGGCAAGTGTGCATGTGCATAACACGTTGGCTTCTGTAATTTAAAAAGTGTTTTAAGGTGGCCTTATGACGCCGCAGGTGTCATTTTAATGAATGCGTTTACAAATGCCCTGTTTACTCGCAATCGCAGCTGCTGTTTGTAGCATGCTTTTAGGGACAGCGCGAAGAGTTATCTTACGCCGCAACAATCTTGTAGGAATTTTGCATTTGTAATACCCTTATGATTAATACATGAGTTTTTATCTATTTACTTGCCAGTTCCAGTTTTAGGAATTATGAATGAAGTTTGAAAGAAACCCAGTTTATCCAAAGAATACATTAGTAAATGAAATTAAATATTATTGATGTTTGCAGACAGGACGCATTAAAAGAAAAAATAAAACTATGCAAAGATTAAGACATTGAATAAACAGTGCAATGGAGTATCAGAGGAATGGAATATAATGTTTGGAAAGCGGCAGGATTCAAACTGTTGTTGATTTGCTAAACAGTCGGATTAAAGAGAGTCTCCCACAATGGCCATTAACATTTTGGGCTTGGATCATTTTGCCATTAGTGCCATTGTGATAGTGAGCATGCAGCTGATGTTCTTTTTAATTAACTCCATGTTGCACTTGGACAAGCTGTCGGATTTTGCGGGCGGCGTCAATTTTATTGTTGTGGCGTTGCTGACCTTTTTTCTGGGCCAAGTTGATCGGCCGTCTAAGGTAAGTGACTGAAAATTTAATGCTCTTAATTGTGCTATAAATTAAACGCTGGGACTATTAAATTGAGGTCCAACAAATCCCACCAACTAAGCGGGTGAAGGATAATGGGTGGCGCAGGAGTGTCGACTTTAGTTACTGACATTGAAAAGTGAATTTTACACACACACACCTCCACACGCAACGAGTGAGAGGAAAATGGGAAGATTCTGCATTAACGGTACGCGCTCGCAAACAACAAAAGGTTACGCCCAATTGGCCCACATTTTGATGGCGTTGATGTTGTTGTTGCTGCTGTTGTTCAGCTGCACGACCTTGTCTGGCTGGCAGGGGCCAAGGCCCTTCAGCCAGTTGTTTGTCACATTGTCTACCCAATTGTTTGCGACTCTCTCTCTCTCTCTCTCTCTCGCTTTTACCATGTTAGTGCGACAATCACACTATGATTAAACACACAGCGTTGGTCTTAAATTTGCACTCCAATTTCCCACTAAAGTGCTCGATTATTAAATCTGCGCAATTTATGCAGTTTTTATGAGCCACCTGACATTCGTGCCGTGCTCGCAATAAGTGCACAACTAAAACGCCGAGTCGTGGTATCTGCTCTGCTTTTTATACCTCTGGGAGTTGCACTCAAAATAAATACTCGCAATGCCCGGAAACAGAGTTTACTTTTTTATTCATAACGAATGCAGCGCAATAAATTCAACTGAGTTGCGCATCCAAAAGCAACGAAATGTTGATTGTAAAGTGCATAATCAATTAGTCATAACGAAATCACAGCAGAGTGCTTATCATCGCCATAAATACCGTATTATTGAAGTGTCCCAAATTTATGTATTTCTTTCCCAGGCATACGAAAGTCGCCAGCTGATGGTCACCGTGTACGTGTGTTTGTGGGGTGCCAGGCTGACAGGATATCTGCTGTATCGCATCATTAAATTGGGACGAGACAAGCAGTTTGAGGATACGCGCAGCAACATCATTCGCTATGCCGTCTTCTGGACTTTTCAGGTGAGTTCTCAGCTCATTAGATATGCCAGTCCAATTGGGGTTTGTGGTTTCATCTGCACATTCTGACACATGCAGCGAGTTCATAATCAATGAATCTGCCATTGTCGGACATTTGCCAAGGCGTTTTGCATAATTCAAAACTTGTCGCCAGCTAAGGGATTGCCAACAATTAAACTGTGTCACAATTGAGTGGCATTTGCTAAACGTTGAGGGACATTTGTGCCTCGCCTTGATTTGATTGCTACTACCGCTACTCATTTGCATGCAATCTCTCCCCTCTCTGATTTTCCAGGCTGTTTGGGTGTACGTCGTCTCGCTGCCTGTCATAATCATCAACTCGCGACCACAGACAGTCAAATGGATGTCCACCCTGGACTCCACGGGCACTGCCATGTTTCTGGTCGGTCTGCTGGCCGAGACTTATGCGGACTTGCAAAAGTTCTCCTTTCGCCAGGACCCCGCGAATCATGGCAAGTTTTGCAATGACGGTAAGTGCAGAGAGTCGCAATTTTAATTCAATTTGATTAAAGCGGATATGGGCAAATATCATATTATATTCGTTAAGGGCTTTGGAGCCTGTCGCGGCATCCCAACTACTTTGGCGAAGTCATCGTTTGGTGGGGCATCTTTGTCATCTCGGTGAATGTGATCAGCGGCCTGGAGTGGATAGCGATTGCCTCGCCCATCTTCACAACGCTGATTATTTTATTCCTATCTGGGATTCCGCTGCGAGAACGCAGCTCGGATGAGAAGTACAAGAAGTAAGTGCAGCATGAATATCGATTTATTTTATTGTATGAGGAATCATCTTTCAGTCAAGTGGAATACCGCAAGTACAAAGCTTCCACATCACCGCTGATTCCCATTCCGCCGGCCGTCTATGAGGAAGTGCCTGGTGCTCTCAAGTTCGTGCTGTGCTGTGAGTTTCCCCTCTACGATACGATGCGACTGCACAAGGACACGAGTCCCTACTCGCTGTCCATAGCACGCTCTCACTCGCACATATAGCAGTCAGTGGCCCACTCCAGCAGCGCTGCTGCTGGCATGGGTCAACCACACACACATGCACACCATACGCATTCGTCGGGTCAGTCGCATCATCCGCACAGAGGACACTGCTATGGTGCGGACGGGGGCCATGCGGAAAGCCATCACAATTGTGGCGGCAGTTGTCGTAATGTCCATGTCAAGTCCAATCCGTATCAATGTGAGGCGGGCTACGGCAACTATGGTGTGCGGCACATCGACGATGACGACACGGACGATGGCATTATCTATTTGGCGGGCCAGCATTGCACTAAAGCCAAAACTCACTACTTCCATGCCCTGGACGAGGATGAGACGCCGCAGCGCAAACAGCAACCGAAATGCAGCTATCTGGCCGAGGAGGAGCTGGCCTCCGACTATGATGAGGATATTCCACCCATTGGACTCAGCAAGGTGAACAGTGTGGATAGTTTCGAGAGAGAGAATCGCGTTCAAATCGCCACTGAGCGATCCGTGAATGCCGAGGGAATGCCCGTTACAGTGACTACAATATTGTGATTACCAATTTAAGCTCTAATTATTGGGATTTGTAGTTTGGACGAGTCAAGTTTGTTCTAAACCATATCCGTCTGTTTTGTCTGTCTTCCTTTACTTCGTATATTAGTTGGAGAGTCTAAACGACGGCATTCCCATGTTGAAATCCTCTACTCATGAGACGACTTTATTGCAGAAACCGATAACTCTGATACTCCCAAGTTTATGGTAAAAGTAAGACAGTCAGACTATCCGTCCTTTTATTCGGGGTGGAGGATAATTCCTAGTCGAGCACTCGCGACTAGCACATCATTTTACTTGTTAAATATAGTTGTAAACTTTGTTGAATGAGATGTACAGCTATGTTTTCGAAGAGCTCTTTGAAAACTAAAAGAAAAAAGTGCCAAAAAAAAAATGCATGGAACTCAGACTAGCTTTTGATCCACAAAAATATTTATGATATTCGTTACCAAAATCAAAAATGTGCCTATTCTACATGTTCCTAGAATGTTGCACTATTTCAAAGTTAAATTTGCCTCTTTGTTGATTAGAATTCCATTAAAATTGTTGCCAATCGAAAAACTTAAACACTTTATTCAAACTTCCACATTTTTCCTATCAACGACATACCATACTTATCGTAAGAAGAATACACCCCACCTACAAGAAAAATATCTATGAAAATAAAATGTAGTAGCTGAAGCTATGTATATTAACAGAAACATATCCCAAGCCAACCCACGTTCGATATTTTTTCGACTTACATACATATAGAACATATAGTATAATATAAACTCTGAAGTACAAGAAGCTTGTTGAACAGAAAATACTTATAATATTTAAGCTGTTGTTATTTTATACATGTACAACATATTATTATAATTACTATGAATATATTTAAATGTATATATATAAACTATTTATGCTCATCGATATATGAATCTGAGTCTCGTTTGTCTCAAATTTTAAAAGAAGTAAACAGTATTATTACAATTAATTAATAATTACAAATCATTGTACCTAATTATGTATCTAATGAGCTCTGATAATAATAAAAGCAAATGCATAGAATAACGAACATTTGTCAAACAAATTTTCAAAAATACTCTGGTAACTCTGTCTATAACACTCTGTTGATTCTTAATTCAAAATAATATTTGGCCATGAAAATAAATCGAAGTAGGCTTTTGAAAAAATCTGCCTCCACGAGCTGAGCCCAATGCCCAAACTAAAACAGTTCTCGTAAATGTGTCGTATAGTAAACATCGGTAAAATTTGTAGTCTCCTAAAAATTACAATTCGAAATTTCGATAAAATAAAAATTTATTTTAGTTTTTATCCATAAAAATTTCAAAGTGAAGAGTTGAATTTCATTATCTAATAAGTTGAGTACTTTGTGGACGGGAATTGGACTTATCATGTTTGGTCTAACACGTCGTGTGGTGTTTCGTGTGACTAGGCAGCGTCCGCAACTATGTCGACAATTCGCATCGCAAGCTATCAACCAAATGCTGATGTTGCAGCAGATGGACATCTGTGCGGATCAGCCTTCTCGTGGTCTTATTATTGGAGTCTACGCAGATGAGGAGGACAAAAATGATGCTGGTATCTTGACTCACGCCGGCTGGCGGTATAATGTCCAGAAGACTAATGGACGACTCATCGAGGTGCTGCGAATGTCTGGACCGATGCCCAAGCGTGGCGAAGCTCGTCTGCTGTTTGCCATCGAGCCTGAACGTGTTCCCTATTATTCCGTTGTGGCCGTTGTGGGCTTGGGCAAGGAATGCCTGGGTTACAATCCCTACGAAGTGCTCGATGAGCAGAAGGAGGCCATCCGCCGGTCGGTAGCGAAGGCATGCCAAATTCTGGCCGAGCTCGACACTGATCGAATTGAAGTAGAGAACTGCGGCCATGCCGAATCTGCAGCTGAAGGAGCTGCCTTGGGTATTTGGGCGTACCAAGAAATGCGCGACCCCAAGACTCGTATTTCGGTACCTTCCATCGATTTGTATGCCGTCAAGGACGAGATCTGTGACATTGAAGGCTGGCGAATTGGTTTGCAGAAAGCGGCCGCTCAGAACTTAACACGACAACTACAAGAGATGCCCTCCAACTTGCTGACTCCAACGGCATTTGCACAGAATGTAGTAGAGGTGCTTTGTAAGTCTGGCGTCAACGTCGAAGTAAAAGTTGAAGGCTGGGCTGAGAGTCAATCGATGCACGCCTTCCTCGCGGTGGGAAAGGCTTCCTGTGAGCCACCCATCTTCTTAGAACTTAGCTATTATGGAACTTGCGCTGAGGAACGACCTATTGTACTGGTGGGCCAGGGAATCACCTTTGATGCTGGTGGCTTATGTCTAAAAAAGCGCAAGGAACTCTACCACATGCGTGGCGATATGACTGGAGCCGCTGTTGTGGTGGCCACTTGCCGTGCCGTTGCTGGGCTGCGATTGCCCGTGAATATTCGTGGTCTAATTCCGCTTTGCGAGAACGTGGTGGGATGCAACTCATTCCGCCCTGGCGATATGGTGAAATCAATGAATGGAAAGACCATCGAAGTACAATGCACGGATCACGAGGATGTTCTGGTTCTAGCCGATGCTCTGTTGTACGGTCAGAACTTCTGCCCAAAGTGCATCATTGATATAGGCACCTGCTCCGGTTACATGCGACAGGCCTTGGACGAGGCTGCATGTGGCGTATTCACCAATTCGGAAATCCTCTGGCAACAGATTAAGCATGCCAGCATGCACACTGGAGACCGTGTCTGGCGTTTCCCTCTGTGGAACTACTACAGCAAGGCAGTGCGCGCCGGAGGCCGCTCTGATGTTCAGAATTACGGCATTGGACGTGGTGGACGTCCCTGCAAGGCCGCTGCCTTCCTTCGTGAATTTGTGCCCTGTGGCCAATGGATGCATATTGTAAGTATATTTTGATCTGTGACTACCGAATAACATTTTAATGCTATTTTATTTGCATAGGATGCTACCAATGTGATGATAACCAATGGCATTGACTTTGAGTACTTGCGCCGCGGTATGGCTGGACGTCCGACCCGAACCCTGATTGAATTTATCGCCCAAACCATTTGCAAAGACACTGCTCCCAAGATGGGGAAATAATTTCGAAGCTGTTGACCAGACAATTTCATAAAATTATAACAGGTCGTGTTATCGTTATTACCCAAATCTTTAGTAGGACACAACTTTTCGTTAAATAAAATTTTTCATTTTCGTATTTGTTAATGTGAATAAACGTGTTTCTTTCTATGACACTGCCTAATGCAATGCTAAGATACGACTCCTTCTGTTAGTCGAGTATGCACGTAGAACGTGATTCAATATAAATGCAATCTCAGGTTTGGGCTCCTAAATGGTCTAGTCGAATATTGTAAAACTCATGCCAAAAGCGGTTAGCTGTGGGAATTGTTTGAATGTTATATTTCTCTAAACTAATAGGCTGAAGAGCTACCAGTCATATAAATATCATTTTGAAGAAGTTTAAAATAAGCCCAGAAAGTATACCGTGGTATATCATTATTTGGGGAACCCAAGTATATCTTTAGTCAATTATCTTACTGAAAGAGTGGCCAATATTGGATGATGTACAAATTGAAATCAAGTGTTCCGGGTGAAATAACTCATGCATTTACTCGAAAATTCAAAAACATGAATATTTTGATCATCTAGTGACTTTTGACATTTTGGTCAACTTATCACAATGCTTTGGATTTGGGTCTAACTATATTTATTAGTATCATTTCATTTGTTTAGTGACAGAGCACGCGACAATTTTAAGTATTCTGGCAAATAAAAAATCTTACAATTTCGAATTTGTAAAACAGAATTTAGCTTATTTATATATCTTTGATTTTTTTTGTAATTTTACCGGTTTAAAAAAGTTGTAGTGAAATTATAGAAACATGCTGCGTTCAACGGGAAAACTTGCCAGTCGTGCGTTGAAATTTCGTACACCCGTCATTAAGAGGAGCTACTCTCAGATGATCAATCAGATGTTACAGATTCAACAGATGGAAATATGTGCAGATCCTCCGTCACGTGGTCTCATTATTGGCGTCTACGCTGACGAGGAGGACAAGAATGATGCAGGCATTCTTTCCCAGGCTGGCTGGCGCTACAATGTCCAGAAGACACATGGACGATTGCTAGAGGTGCTGCGTATGTCTGGTCCAATGCCAAAGCGAGGTGAAACGCGAATGCTATTCGCCATAGAACCAGAGCGGGTCCCCTACTATTCGGCTGTGGCTGTGGTGGGACTGGGCAAGGAATGTCTGGGCTATAATCCTTATGAGGTACTCGACGAGCAAAAGGAGGCCATCCGTCGTTCAGTGGCCAATGCTTGTCGCATCTTGGCTGAGTTGGACACGGATCGAATTGAAGTCGAGAACTGTGGCCATGCCGAGTCTGCCGCTGAAGGCGCAGCCTTAGGCATCTGGGTATATCAGGAGTTGCGTGATCCCAAGAAGCGTATGGCTGTGCCATCAATTGATTTGTATGCAACAAAAGACGAAGTTTGCGACATTGAAGGCTGGCGAATCGGTTTGCAGAAAGCGGCCGCTCAGAACCTAACACGACAACTACAAGAAATGCCCTCCAACTTGCTGACTCCAACAGCATTTGCACAGAATGTCGTAGAAGTGCTTTGTAAGTCTGGCGTCAACGTCGAAGTAAAAGTTGAAGGCTGGGCTGAAAGTCAATCGATGCACGCCTTCCTCGCGGTGGGCAAAGCATCCTGTGAGCCACCCATCTTCTTGGAACTCAGCTATTATGGAACTTGCGCTGAGGAGCGGCCCATTGTGCTGGTGGGACAAGGTGTAACCTTTGATGCTGGTGGTTTATGTCTGAAGGAACG
Source organism: Drosophila rubida (assembly GCA_035046165.1). Taxonomy (NCBI): domain Eukaryota; kingdom Metazoa; phylum Arthropoda; class Insecta; order Diptera; family Drosophilidae; genus Drosophila; species Drosophila rubida. Next base: position 6,850,178 of record JAWNOF010000021.1, on the reverse strand, counting down.
TGACGAGCTCTTCCATATGCGTGGCGATATGACTGGAGCCGCTGTTGTGGTGGCCACTTGCCGTGCCGTTGCTGGCCTGCGATTGCCCGTGAACATTCGTGGTCTCATTCCGCTTTGCGAGAATGTGGTAGGATGCAACTCGTTCCGCCCTGGCGATATGGTGAAATCAATGAATGGAAAGACGATTGAGGTACAATGCACGGATCACGAGGATGTTCTGGTTCTGGCCGATGCTCTGTTGTACGGTCAGAACTTCTGCCCCAAGTGCATTATTGATATAGGCACTTGCTCCGGTTACATGCGACAGGCTTTGGATGAGGTTGCCTGTGGTGTTTTCACCAATTCGGAAATCCTCTGGCAACAAATTAAGCATGCCAGCATGCACACTGGAGACCGTGTCTGGCGTTTCCCTCTATGGAATTACTACAGCAAGGCAGTGCGCGCGGGAGGCCGGTCAGATGTTCAGAACTACGGCATTGGACGTGGTGGACGTCCCTGCAAGGCCGCTGCCTTCCTCCGTGAATTTGTGCCCTGTGGACAATGGATGCATATTGTAAGTACTTGCAATGGAGTGATGATAATTAACTTACTTTTTCTTTCCTTAAAGGATGCAACCAATGTGATGGTAACAGAAGGAAAGGAGTATGAGTATCTGAGACGAGGTATGGCTGGTCGTCCAACCCGAACGCTTATTGAATTTATCGCACAGACAATCTGCAAGGATACAGCACCCAAGATGGGAAAGTAAATTAGGAGCTATAGAGAATGTTATTTTCAACTTGGACGATGCTACATAATGTAAACATATTTATTTTAAGTTGACGTACTTTAATTTTATGACCTGGATAGCGGATACGTTTAAAATTCATTGGTTTATTGATGAAAACATTTATAAAATTAAAAGTTATCAAAAGCATATGTATAAATACAGAATAGTAAAAGTTTTGAGTTTACAGAACGTGCGTTATTAATCGATTTGGCGTTGTCATAGATTGCTTTATGGATTGCTCATCAGACTATGGAAACCTCACGTGACGCAGCTGCAGGATAGGCAAGCTGCGGCTTAAATTCGACAGTGCTACGCCAGTGAGACAGCATGGGTCAGCACAACATTGATATCAATTGGAGGATAGTTCTGTAGCAGCTTAACATTCGACGCGAAGTCGTTTTCCAGTATTGCTTCTCTTTGGATTCTAGAACATAACGTGATTGAAATTCAATAATTGATTTAAGCGTTGGCATACGTACAATATCATTGAGCAGCAAATTTTAATCAAAAAATTAAAACGCTGCTCGTCTGAGAACACCGAATCCCATATACGCAGCACATCGGGCAGTGGAAACTCCTGCGAGAGCAGTAGATTGATCCATCTAAAGCTATAGTATTGAGGATGTAGCTCTTGGCTTTTCAGGTGATCGTATATTTGAATATCCTTTAATTTCAGCATATTCGACAGCTTGGACATCATGCACTTAATGCCACCCTCCGAATCGTCCAGTGTCTTTATGAAGAAGTCACGTATTTCACTCATCAGGGCAGTAAAGCAGAAGAAACAATCTGCTTCGGCATGAGTGCGATTTTCGATATCAGGATCCGAAGCCATCACATAGTAAATAGGACCCACAATCTCATTCATTCCCTGTACATAACCCTGGCCGGGATTAAGCTTAGCGTATATGAATAGTATTCGTTGCACAACCTCCCAGTGCGCTTCCTTTCCTTCCTCCATTGCAGCATAGTTCTCTGCGGAGCGTTTCGTTATCAAGTTGATCTGCATATGGAGGCAATATTAGTAATAAGTTATTGAATATGAAGGCAACTTACTTGCTGTTAAATTCCACATTGTTTGCATGTTGGAATGTTGTTTGATTTCTTGAGCTCTTAATCCTATAAGTGACACATCGGACTTACCTTGGTCATGCCCAGACCTTTGCGCTCCACATTTGCCGAGCTGAGCACCGAGGGTACAACTCGCTCATGCAATCTTCTGCCTTGCTCTCCCTTGCTGTGGACAACGATTTCACATGGATATTCCGTGGGTTGTTGAAAAAATGATATGTCCGGGCACAGACGTCTCACGTCTTTGTCGATTTGCAGCAGAAATTCATTGTCATTGAAGAACGTATTCCATGCGCTCTCTGGTCCCTCGCTAAGCGGATGATCTTGCAGGCCAACGCCCCTTGATTCATTATCATCATTGCCGTCCCCGTCGCCATCACCATTTTCTTTGTGTCCCGGCGGCAGTACAAGCTCTACAATAAACTGTTCGTAGAGTGCACGCTTCTTTGCCAATGTGGCGGGCCAGTTGCTGCGCTTTGATCCCAAATATCCCAACAACATCTTCCAGCTCATCGCGCGAAAGCTGTGCACATCTGGCACACCTGTGGAATAAATCGTTTCATTACTTGTGCTACGTTGATCTATATACCCTGTCTCTTACCGTTAAAGGTGTGGCGTCGCAACTGCTTAAGATCAATCACATCCTGGGCGAATAAATCCTCGAATTCTTTTACGCTGAGTGGTAAACAAAAACATTTACTTGTTTACTTTCTTCACAACATGGTGATCCACTTACCGCGCTTTAAACATTGACATTATTTCCGGGCTTGCTGATCTGATCCATAGATTGACAATGAGTGCATTTATATATATTTATATATACGCTATTGCTTTGTTGTCATTTATAAATTAACAAATAGCAGGGACGTAAAAGAAATGCAAGTGCAGTTCACTAATTAATGCTGAGGAAAGATGTGGCAACGCCGGCACTCGCGTTAAGTTGGCTGCGCGCAATATTTCACTCACGTGAAGTGCGCCGCTTAACGATTTGAAATAGCCCATAGCGATGTAGCAGTTATTTTAGTCAATGAGCAAATGCGCTGCGATTCATTCATAATTTGCATGCACTTTTATTCTCTGTAAATTCACCTAACTTCGCATTTTCACATGCTGTTGTTGCCGCGTGCTCTTCGTGCGTACTCTCTACTACAAGTTTTTTTTTGTTTGTTGCTTCAACCCATTTATACATATTACTCATATACACGTTGACGTGAGCAGACGCATCGACGTCTGTTCGTTTCGGTTGCAAAACAGCAAAAGAGAGCGCTCTGAATTGTTTATAGCGTATTCCATTTGTTTACTCTAGTCTTTGGCCAGATATGACGACCAGCAGATCGTCATACTATCGACCGGCTTTTTGGAAAGTGCCCAGCTATGTGACTACCGTGGTACCCCCCAATGGCCCCATGGTCACACAGGCCGCCCCTTCGCTGCCCTCTCGTCTATCGCAACGTCGTCGCAGCAGCAATGGCATCAAGAAGCGAGTCCATTTCGCCGATGAAATCTACAGTGGGGTAAGTGAAAAAGAAATAAAAAAACATACCCATTCTCGGAATATGCTGCCATCATGTCAATCGTCGGTGGTGTGGCCCCAATAGACGTTGTAGCCACATCAAAAATCAGTTCAATAACATTTTGCAGTTGGCGGCTCGTAAATTTGCCAACCACAAATTAAATTAATTGGCCACTGCTGCAGTTTTACTTTAAAATCCACCCGCACATAGAAACATCTCAAACCAAAATTGTGTTTAATAAATTTATTGCTCGAGTATCGAATTGACGTAATCGTTTGGATGCATTTGCCAAAAAGCAATTGCTAAAATTACAAGCCAATATTTTGGAAAGTATTTAATTTTTTGCATATGCTTTGAAACTTAAATGAGCAATATTAATTATTCTAATTTAAACCGACCATGTCGAAATAAATCGGAATACCCACAGATAGTCAAATATTTCTACACCACTTAATCACAAATTTAATGAATCCCGACTAGAAGTCATCTGAAAAAGATTCATTACGAAAACAGTAAAAACATTTCAAACCTGAGCCAAAAACGAACCCGAATAAATGCCAGTCCCTATATTGTATACACCAAATTCGAGAATGTGTATGTATATAATAGCAAAACGGACGAGCGAAATGATTTTTCCGTTGTAAAAAGTAAAAATGCTGCCAAAAACAAAAGCAAATAATTTCAATTCGATTTCGTTTGACGTTGTTGCCGATTTCTCGACTTTGTAAGCTCAAAAATTCCATACCGGGAATAGTACAAGGTAGCATCTGCTTGTTTAAAGGGAAAAAATGTCCCAGGCAAGGCCACTCGACTGATACTCAAAGTTGTAGACTCTACATATTGCGCATACGACCCGTCGCTATACATTGTTCTATTGACTAATGCCGCAAACATTTGATTTGTTTATTTAAATGGGCGAAGCGTGCTAGTGAATAAATTAATTACAGCTTCTCATTTGTTTCGCTGCAGAAAACAGAGAAAAACTAATAAAACTGATGAAAATTTCTGAAAAACATATGCCCCATGCTCTTCCACAATCTCCGCCATTCGTTGACGGCGACGACTGAGTAGATGATCAAAACTCTATGCCACCAGACGATGACATGTGGCGTTTAAATTCATGGTCATTTTGGACTATGTGCAACTGGATCAAGTGTTGCCGCAAAACGATAATCTTTTCAGATCATAAATGAGTCTATACACTACCTTAATGCACGATATTCAGTTTTTTTAATTAGCGCAGATTGAGCATATTCTTGGTAGTGTAGAATGATAGCTAATGCGTATACCAATGGCATAGATTTAGCACGATGCTCGTTTGAAAGAGTATGCAGAATGAAAATTATTGGCATTTGGATTGAGTTCATGTTTCTCAGCCTCTGACTACATGATTGTAGCGCAGAGTACTCGTATTCGTAGTATACCACGATCCGTTGCCGATGCTTGCAAAAAGGAATACAAATTGTATTTTAAAATTAGTACTTGAGCAGCATTGCGATCGAATAAAACGCAAAAATTGCGCTGCACGCGCTACCTCCGCCTCGAGGTTCGAGATCGAGATCTTGGCCAATAAACAATTGAAAATTCGCGAATATTGAAAAGAGTGGTGAAGCTGCAAAGAGAGTGTATAACTGTGCATCGAAAGCCAATCGAATATGTTGAATTGAGCAACCGCAAGCTATATCCGAGTGACATTATACAAAATAATCAAAGCGAAGCATGAGTCCAAAGTTGCATGAGTTTGCCGTGGTGCTCCAGCGTGACGGTCAGCCCACGCCATGGGGCATACGTTTGGTTGGTGGTAGCGATCTGGATACGCCGTTAATCATAACCAGGGTAATGTTGGATTCCCAACTGCTGGCAGCAGCATTATGTAACTAGAGCAGATGCAGCCAAAGAGCCGAAGAACTGAAGAGCTAAATAGCTAAAGAGCTTGGCAACAGTTTCCTACTTGTCGCTCGTTGTTCGTCGCTTTGTGGTTAATGTCGCGTCCCATTCATCACAATTGCTGCACTGTAGCGACAGAGAGCTGTCCATTATCGTGCCAGCAAATTGCACAAACTGTTCTGGCCTTTGAGTTCTGCACTACTTAATGGCAAAATAAACAACAACAAATCAAAACATTCAGGGTTCAACAGCCGGCTGACAACGACTTCACGATACTCTACCCGCAAGCTAAAACTATAAATTTGTAGCATTGCTTTAAACCTTATAAAACAAGTAACCATGCATCTGTGGCTAGCTATTCGAACTACCACACTTTTTCACCCTTTTGCAGTATAGGGTATAAATACTGAAACTAGCACACGCACACAAGTATAATGTAGCCATTGCAACGGTGCCAAAGATTTTGCGAATTCTGAGACGTCAGTAAAACTAATTGAGGCAAAACAAATAAGAGACGACGACAAACGCATGTAAACAATAGAAATGGGAATGGGTCGGTCATCATAATGATGTCTGTGCATCTAGTATGTCAAGGTCCCAAGCAGTCCCGTCCTAGGCCTGTCAAAACCTAAACAAACATTTCATTACGTCGACCTTCGTCCACAGGTGCAAGTTGGCAGCCCATCGTACGGGGAGCTGCTGCGTGGCGATATCATAGCCAAGATCGGCGAATACGATGCACGCGACTTGAGTCACGCCGATGCTCAGCAGCTGTTTCGTGGAGCGGGTAACGAGATTCATCTAGTGGTGCACAGGTGAATTGCGACTCGGCATATGTATGTAAATTTCGAATACATTTTGCTTTTACGTTGCAGGGACAACAAAATCGCGTATACGCAGGGTGTTAATCAGGAGGCCGGTTCGCGTAGCAATTCAACCTTGCCGCCGGCAAGTCCTGAACCATCGCAACATCCCCATCGCGGACCTTCACCTTTTCTACCCGGTCCTAGCCATTTCGAGCGTGCCCTGCAGTTGCCTGTGGATACTTTGCCGCAAACTGTGTTTCCGCAACTGAATGCTTCAGGAGGCTATGTGCCATCATCAAGTGTTTTTTCACCAAAGGCAACGCGTGATCATCAACAAGATGTGGCTGAAGAACATGCAGCCATTATTAATCAGGTGAGTGGGAAAAAACATTTAACTATTTCAAGTGCTAGTTGTACTTTTGCTTTTAATAATTGTGCATTTTGATGACACTTTACGCTCAAAAGTATGCTGCATAAAATGCATATTACACTTTATAAATAAGCCGAGAAGTAGGCAATAAATTTTGTGCTGAAATAGATATGGATTTTGTAAAGATTCTGTGCGCCATCCGCTGACATCAGAAGATAGACATTTTGTGGTCAAGGCTCTGCTGTTTACAAAATCTAAATATAACTTATGTATGCGAATAAGTATTAGCTGCGAAAACGTAGGCGTTAAGCAGGAAAGTCTTGTGACGCAGTCTGCAGGTGGAAAACTTGCGAGAATATAAACAAACACTGAAAGAGCTCTTGCAGCCCAACGAAGAGATGTTGCCCTCTTCCCAACAAATCAAAAACAAAACAACAACATAAAAAAAACAACGACGCAAATCTAGAAGAAACATTTTCAAATATTTTTTCTCGGCCACTGTGCCTGCCTGCATGCAGGTGAACAACGTACTAACTCATATACGTATGGGAAAGACGTATGCCAAGCATATCTATGTGTGTATACTTATAGATGTATATTGCCTGCTGCGGAGGGCGATGTCGGAGGCTACCTTGTGATCTTCAATCTGCAGGCAATGCCAATGAAAGTGCTTTGCCTAATTCCCCTCACCTGACACCTTGCGCTTGATGACGCTGCTAATGAATCAAGACAACAAAATTGCCACTCGCCAAGGTCGCCATTTTATTTGTCAATGCAGCACAAAAATATAAATCAAGGTTTTCATATGTTTCTCTTTTATAGTTTGTTATGATTTGTCATCAGTTTTACACACAACATATACTTCTTTATGTTATTTATTTAAAACTTGTGAAGTACTTTCAATTAAAGGATAAAAAATAACACTCTTAGCTTCTGTACGGAAAATGAAAAATGTTTAGTTTTAAAAATAGCCGCCGTTTCTTTCATTTCAAAAAATAAATATATTTTCGAGCAAGTTTTAGATCAACCCACTCAAATAATTCTTCTATACAAATGTGTTCCTTTGTAATTCATAAACAACCTTCGCGATGGTAAAAAACAAACATATTCAAAATTAAATTATGGACTCCTTGGATTTTTCCGTCGAACTTGAAGAGTTCTTTGACGCCCCGGGCCTATTTGTTTATGTTATGTTAAGATGGGTGTCTAGCTGTTGAAGGTTAATTACACCTGTCCCATTGCCTATTCCAGTGTCAATTTGTTTTGACATCAATTATGTGATTTACAAATATAGAATTGAAGATGTCATACCTCAGATGTTGGCAATTTTCAATTTTCAGTGTCAGCGCAAATCAAGCGGAGGAAACTGAACACATCAATAATGATGTTCGGCAATTTCGTAAATATTTCTTTGCATTCTTTATGTCTAATTAATGTTTCTGCATTCAAGCACAACAATAACCTCGACACTGTTCAATTTTTGCCTAATTTTCGAAACGAACAAGTGAAAATTGCGAGAAAAACTTAAATTGTTCCAAAAAGAGCAATAAAAGTATATGTATAGATGATATCTATATATACTCTACATATAATATAAAAAAGGCAGGACAAACAAACTGACAGCACATAGATAAATTCATACAAACACATATAAGTGTCGTTATAAGGAGGGACTGGGGGCGTGCTTCGGTGGCCGACGCGTGGGCGTAGATGAAAAACGCTCACGACAATACATCGACAGTGAAGCAGCCAAGTCCAAGTTTATATGTAAGTAGTTGTTGTTCTATATATGTTTGTTGGCTTTACGCTCTGTGAATAATCTATTTGCACAAAACATTTAGTCTATCGCATATGTATGTTTAACAAATTGAGAGAAAATGAGGGAAACTGTGTGCGGTGGTGTGCGTGGGTTTGGACGGCCTCTGACCGTCAGCTCTGCTGGTACTCAGATGTGATAATTTTTTTGCTGTTGTTGTACTCGTATATGGTCACACGGACACACGCATACATGGGAAATGAACAACTCATATATAGATCTTCTATATAGACGGATTGGAATTCCGCGCAGCCGAAATAGCAATAATTCGCCAGCATTTGAAAATTTTCAAATCAGTTGCGTTCGGAATATTGAAAAATAAACAACTAGATTCAAGTCTAGACGAAACACATCCCTCCGAATCCCAGTGAGCGATCTCCGAAAGTGGTGAAGAAGAAGCGTTGCGTTGATTAAACGTGCATAAAAGCAAGTTGACCAATTCTCAAAGCAAAAAATAATAATAAATAAATTACAAAAAAAAAAAATAAATAAAATAAAGCAAAAATTTAAGAAGAAGAATATAAATATTGAAGCATCTATTGTGACATTTCAAATTGATTTAATACGTTCTTACGTAATAGTTATTCTATAATATTTTTGATTTTAATTTGTTTAAATTTTACGCACAAAGGAGTTTAAATCCAAAACCCACACACACACAAAACACATAAATTCAAAAATGGAGTACGTTCAGTTCAAAAACGGATCCCCCGTCTATTACAAGGAGCAGCCAGACCTCAATGAATGCATTCAATATCAAGTAAGCATACACGATACAAATAAGTTGAAATAATACGGGAGTATTACAAATTTATTAAATATTCAAGTCGAACTTCACCTTTACTGTCAGAAATGTCTATCGGAATTCAAGTTCAAATACTAATGTCAACTTAAATGACAGTTCAAAAACTTTTTTCCAATTAGGTGTTCTTTTAAAATTTCTTTCTAAATTTTTTTGTACGGTATATAGATAAGTGAACGCGTACATATATATGTATAATAGTTGTTCTCTCACGCTCACTCTCTCCTGCGATATCTGCTTCTTATATACACCCGTTATTTGGCTTATTATTCAAACATATTTATTCGTCTTTCGTCAATATGCGTCGAAAGCGAAAAACAATTTCTGAATACATTTTGTTGAAGCATATTCACAGCTCTTTTCTTCTGGTGCTCAATGTAATTCATACCACCTCGTTGGATATTTTTAGAAAAAGAGCTGAGCGAAAAGCCGAACAAGAACAACAACCACAGTTTGCAAAGGCAACAAAACAAATATACAAAATGATTATAAATGAAATTAATTTCAAAACGAAACCAACACTGGCGATAATTAGGCTTTTTCGGAAATTAAATTTAAAAGATAGACAAAACGAAAAGAAAAGATTTCCGTTTAGTGTCGACATGTGGCAACGTTTTGGCATTTCTTCAAAAATACTATTTCGCAGCGAAAGTGAACAATTGTTGTCACATTTGTGAAATAATGTATGCTAAACATTTCACACAATTGATTTTCTAATTTATTTGGGGTTTAACATAATGCTCCTAAATTCTATAAGTAATTAGTTAATGTTTACAATTGTTAATTGTGAACGTATTTAGAACTATAAATAAAAATATTTTGGAGGTCGTAACATTTTGTCTTAAGTTTATGATGGGACTATAAAAGATTATATTCAATTAAATATTTCGAAAGTGACCCTCAAATGATATTTCAACATATTTCAGTGCTTGCGCCAGCCATGATTTTTAAATTTAGCATCGAAAAAAATGAACGTTTTCAATTTATTTTTGTATATCTCAATATTGTATGTATGAACGTCTGTCGTTCGTTTCGTTCTATGGCCAAGGTGACCAGAAATTGTAAGAAATGCGCAATTAGCCAACGAGAACATAAATAATTATACTTAGCTATTAAATGTTTTCATAAAGGTAATCATCGTAATTAATGTTCAGTTTCGTCACTTGGCCAGGCAGGCGGTGTCGCTTAAGATCGAAGCAATCAACTGCTTGTCACTCAATGCCGCATGAACTTCCTCCTCGTCCCACTGCAGCAACACTTTGTTGAGACGCGGCTCCTTCTTGCGCATAACACGCAATATGCCACGCGTCTCTACGAGATCAACTGTGCCCGCAAATTCCGCCTGATCCAGGGCCAAAATGTTGCGTTTGCCGCACACTCTGCGATACACCTCATGCAGTCGTCCCACACTGATATCTTTATTGCGCTCGTTGCGTAGCATCAACACTAGCGAGCACAGCATTAGTTTCTGTTGTAGCGGAAACGCTTCTTCAATGTCCTCCTCTAGGTTCTGTGAGGCGCCATACACCTTGTTGAGCACAGCAGCCACTTGGCTCACCTGTACAGGCTTCAGTGTTTCTGTAAATAAGCATAAAGTCAAGGATGGGCATTTGTTTTTGAATAGATTTCAACTTACCCTCCGCTGGCGGTCCATCCAATTCAAGGGCCTTCATATTAAACTCTTTTTCTCCAGCACATTTCTGTTGTTCGGCGATTTCCACGACACGTCGCCCAATATCCAGAGCACGTCGCACATCTCCACTAACCGCACTCACTTTGGCCGCCAGCAGCTGCAATGTGACGGGCGGGAAGACGTCTAGCACCTGTGCTTCGGCCAGGCGCGACTTGAAGATCTCTACAATTTGCGGCTTGGTATAGGGCGGAAAGTGCATCAGTCTTGGTTTCAGTTCGCAACGAGCATTCAGCCTCATCAATGCTCGATCTGTGAGATCCAAGCTATTGGCAATGCCAACTAGCAAAATGCGGGCACCTGGCAATGCTGGCCACTCGAAGATTGTGTACAGCACCTCCTGGCGTGTGGTGCACAATTGATCGATTTCGTCCAGCACCAGTAACAACATTCGCTTGGCCTTGCGCAAGTGTCGCTGTATGGCCTCCAAATGGTCGCGTTCGGTGCGTCCCGCTGGCTTTAGTTGCAGTTCCATGCACAGCTTCTTATAAACGGCGCCCACGCTGGCAATGCTCGTGCAGTTGATGTAGACACGTTGCAAACGCTGTGCATACTCCGGAGCACGTAGCAACATGGATAAACAGGCGGTCTTGCCTGTGCCGGGCTGGCCAGAGACATACAGACTGCCCGAGGTTTGAGAGTCCAGATGGCTGCTGAAGAATTCCCGCAGTTCTTGCAATTGTGTCTCCCGACCTGGTAGATTGAGTGTTTCAGCGCTATTGAGCACACGGCGGGCATTTTGATATTTGTTCCTAGTTGGCGACGGCAGCGGTTGCTGTTCAGACTCCTGTTTCACCTCCTGCTTGAGTTCCTGCTTTACCTGGTGCTTTGGTTCCTTTATAATCTTAGCTTCAGTCTTCTTCGGCTTTTCCACCTGTTCCTCCTCACGCTCATCAATGCTTAGTCTGTCTAGCAATCGTGTAGGACTTATCAAATGTTGTGGCAGCGGTTGCAACTTGCGCTGCTTAGGTGGTGAAACATGTGTAGCATCATCCAAGTCCTCCTCCTCACTGCTGTTACCATCTAACATTTTGGCTGCGCGAATGTTGGCCTCAATCCGCTTGGCCATGCTAGTCAATGCCTCAACTGTTGTTTTTGCCCTCGAAGTTTTCTTGCTGCTGCTGCGTGGCGTCTTTGGCTGTTCGGCGTGTAGTTTGGTGGCAGCGCCCACTTTACGTCTACTACTGCCGCTACTCACTTTGTCCATTTTATTCAACAGATTGCTGTTTTCGTTATTCTCTGAAATTATGCTAACAATATCATCCTTATCTTCGTCGTCACTGTCCAAAAGCTGCTTAGTTTGTCGTCTACGCCAAACTTCTGAGCGTCGTGGCGTTGTGGCCATCGGCGACTGAGGCAGCGCTGTCGTCGTTGCTGCTACAGACTTGCTAATGCTGCTGAGGCGTGTCGAGCGGCGTACAGCGGCCATTTGATTAGGCTTTTTGCGTTAGTTAAACCACTTTTTAAGTTATATTTTTTAATTTTCTTGGGATTAGATGAGCGTTACAAAGGAAGCACGGTGTGTTTAGTTGCAAAGCAAAAGTGAGCAAAAGGCGCGAAATCTATGTCAGCTGCGCGCCACAGTCAGCTGTTTAAAATGCAGTCTGGCAACTCTGCACAGCGTTGCATTCGATAAGTGCGCGCATTAGTTCAAAAATTGTCGCAACGAATATTAAATTACTTACGCGCTTGTGCGACTGCGTGTGGCCAGGCAGCGTTTGTTGGCAAAAATAAAACAACGCTAAAATCAAATGAGAAACTGCCGCTGCTGCTGGACGATGGCAAAAACGTTTACGTAAGCATCTATAAATATTAGACTTGCTACTCTGAGATATTTTTAAAGTATATAGACGGGCGGGCGCGCTCACTCTCGTGCGATGAGATGGAATTTGGGTAAATAAAGTTTATACAAAAGTCAAGATACCAATGCGCACACACATACACAATCATATATCGGATGATTAGTATCTGTGAAATAAAGCATAACGAAAATGTTCTAGAAACATGGGGAATCTGCGGTTGTTCTAATGTTCACATAATGTTAATGCGCTCCAACAGACTTTGTACATAGTTTTATTTATTTAGATTGTACTGCTTTGTAAGTTTGCCAAATGTTTGCACATTGATTATTTTTTGGCATAAACAAAGTCATAAATTTATCATGAATTTGACTAATTATACGCAATTTGCTTCGTTTCATAGCCATACCGAACAACTCCACTGGTTCTGCCCGGTGCTAAAGTGAAAAAGGATGCGCCCACAACAGAGTCATACTTGAGACACTACCCCAATCCCGCTGTGCGCGCCCATCCCGGACACGACTACCATGACAGTATCATGAAGCAACGCGTGGCCGACACCATGTTGCACAAGATTGTTGGCCAGGATGCCGATACTGGCAGAGTATGTATAAGGGTTTTTTTGATAGCCTTGGATATTATTATCATCGTTTTATTCTAAGGTTTTCCACAAGCAATTCAACTCGCCAATTGGCCTGTACTCAAACAACAACATTGAGGACACCATCAGAACAACAGTTCCGTAAGTTTACCACTCACTTGGAAATCTTTATGCTATTGAACTGACAAATATCAAAAGCTTAGTACCACTACAATACACTAACAATGAAAAAAATTAATTTTTTGGATTTCGCTGTTAACAAACAAATTGAGATACTTTTAAAAATTGAATAAAATAATTTGATTTGCGTAGTTCATTGTGAAAATTTTTATGCAGCTGAAAAGTGCGCCTAGATAGCTTGAAACTAATTGTGAAGCGAGACATGATTTTGAGTAGTCCAAATTTATTTTCCATGCGGATCGATTTTTAGTTAAGATGCAGTCCTAATCCACTAACACTAGACCAATCGAATATCAAATTTACTAAACGATGGCAAACACAAATACACCCAAACATAAGACAAAGGAGTTCATAGATGTTGTATGTCAACTACTTGCTCAATGTTAATTTACCGTATACACGTACACATGCACATATGCTCTACACTACATCACCAACATATTTCTCTATATACTCGTATATATATATAAATTCTATGTATATTGTTGTAGCTTTGCCACAAGCGATAGTTATCGCTTGAAGGAAAGTCCTTTGCATCGTCCTTTGCCAACAAAACTTGACGGGTAAAAGTAATCATATTTTGAGCACAGCCTGATATCTATCTATACTATAATTATATTTCTGTTGAAATGAATTGATTGAATTTTGCATCACTTGGAAATCGTATATAAAGAAACGACGCATTCGGTTTCTCTAGAAACATGACTTTGAGGCTTATTGGAAACTTGAATGAATCTTGAATATACACATTTCCTTTATTCCTTATCCCAAGTGTATTTATGTACTCTTGTATGTTATCCATTACTCTGCCTGTCGAATCAAACCTAACCGAATTGTTGTACCCCCAACCACAACAAGTGTAACCTGTGTAAAGTCTAAATCCTATATATCAAATCCAAACTGCAACTTTGATGCAATAAATACTCGTACTCCGACACAAAATACAATATACAGTACACCTGCATGTGCTCCAACTTTATGTATGTACATAAACATATCTAAAAGTTCCGATATTTTAAGAATCTCTGTATGTATAACCCTTTCGCAAAAACAAACGCCGAAAGATCTGGTTTGCGACGAGGTACATCCATGAATCTCTCTATAAATCAGAGCGTATCCTCTTACTCTTAAAGGCTTTTATTGTTACCAGCGTGTGTTCCTCCTACTAGATACTATATGTATATCAATATCAAGCACAGAATGTTTATCAGAATGGCAAAGGTTCCCAAATTGAAGGTAATGGAAACGTTTAGGGCAGACGCTGTATTTGCATACCTCTTTCGAAATTGGTTTAATACAACATTTAATTGATAAGAAGCAAAGAGAATAATTCGATATCATTTGGATAAGATGCCTAACAAACCACCTACAAAAACACAAAACTCTAGCCAATATACAATATTAGACATATTAATGTTTAGAACTTAGCTGCACGATTAATGTTAGAATTTTCATCGATCTATCTTTCCTGGAACAAAAACGTAAAATACTGGAGCATCAAAAGCAAAAAGAACAACTTGCAGAGCAACAACGTCAACACCGTCAACAGCAACTGCAGCTACTCTATCAACAAAAATAAATGATCACAATACTTTTTTGATAAAGCAATACCAAAACAAAACAAAAAAAAAATAGCACAAATTCTACTAGAGAAATGCTCCCAGCCCTCGACCCTTTCCATGTCCTTGCCCATTGATAAGCTACCCAGACCATAAACGATCCTATAACCAGTTCCTATTATATATTAACTTAACTTTAAAAGACGTTTGCTGAATTTTATCCCCGAAACGTGTTAAAGACAACACATAAGTTCCTATTCCAATGCAACCTCAACCTCAGTACTTACTCGTATTAACTTTTATGAACATGAAGACCAGACTAACAAAAACCTTGGCTCAACTGAGCCTATTTAACACTTACTTTATATCTTTAATCATATTTAAATTAATAGTTTTTATTAATTTTCGACTTTTGTTATGCAGTTTTGTTAAAACAAGAATTACATTTAATAATTATATTTAAGGAATTTGTTGACTTGTTTAATGATTAATTAAAAATTGTTTGAAAAAGTGTCGCGTTCGAAGACAACGAGAACACTATGCCAATTTGATTAGAAGATAACTACAAAAATCAAAAATAATTCTAACGTATTTTGTGCACATCCTGTTTTTTCTTTCTATTCTCTCACTACTCTGTCTCACGCTACTCAACCGATGTAAAAAACCTCTAAATATTCATATATGTCCATACACACATATATGAATCTATAATTAACTTAACCAATACAAAAAACCAACCAAAAAACAAAAACAATTAAAAATTGAAATAAAATAACGTTGAAATATTTTAAAATTTCATAACATCAAAAATATTTTGACAAATAATTAAAAAAAAATATGGCGCTTTCAACGATCTCAAAAAAACAATCTCGATAAATAATTAATATAAAATCGACACGCGCGGACACGTACAGTTATAAGAAAACTGTCGTTTACGATCCAAGGAATAGCGACACCTACAGAGCCATTCAAGAAGAGGGCGGCTACAGCAGCTATGGTCAATCTTCGCCTCAGGAAGTAACCATACCTGTGCAGACTAAGGTCTATCAACCAAATAGATTGGTTCCAGGAAAGGTAAGATCGCGCCAACAGTCATATCGCGCCTCAACCTCAAAATGTTATCGATATCAGATCAAACAAAAAAAAATATATATACTTAGCTCAAAACTATATGTGAGATATGTATTTAATATCAGTCAAGATCGCTCGATTGTCAAGTTCATTTTGCGCTCTATCTCTTACTCTATATCGCTCTCTATCTCTCTCTGTATCTATTTCTGTAAATGTACCGTCGTCTCACGTACAGTCGAACATATCAAATTGTTGTAGTACAGTCACTGCATAATTGTGTCCTATCAATGTGTCCATGTCTACGCTATGCCTATCAGAATGTGAAGCGCCGCTTTAAATCGTATGTTAATGTGCTGTTAGGCAGTGTAATGTTTACTAACTGGCCAAAGTGAATACTAATTTGGTTTTTGATAACTTGTCATGAAATTTGCAAGTCGAACAGCATCATTAATCCCATTTCTGTGTATATTTTCCAAAATCATCAGCAAATTTTTATGCATTTTAGCATTATGGCATTTTAACATAACGGGCTACTAACCGGAAGCACGCTCATAACATTAAAGTAATGCGGTAAAAATGGACTATATCGAAATTGTTGCAAACATTGCAAAAAACTATTTACTAAGCGCGCAATTTTCTTCTTTTTTTCTGCAATTCCTACAATACATTTTTACAGAAACCAGTATCAGCGCCAGTATCCAGGCCGCCGTACAATGTGAGTAACAGCGCACTGTCTCTGCACTGTTAAAGCCAATGTTAATCGATTTGTTTGCTCAACAGGTGGTAAACACCCACGATGAAAACATACGCCAGAGCGGCTCTTTCAATCGTCTGATGTACAGCGTTATTGGTGCCACCGACTACTAAATCAACAACTGCAATCGCAACAGCAGCAGCGACAACAACAATAGCATCAACAACAACAGTAACAGCAGGAAGCGAGCAGCCAGCGAACATCAACACCTACAACAACAACAGTTGCTAGTTAAGAATTACTTAACCAAATTTAGTGGATTTTTATGAAATTCTGTTTAATTGATAATTAATAATTGATATAAAGAACGACATAATATGCAACTAACAAAACCCTAAACTATTACGAATCGGCAAAGAAATTGATTGGAGATGAAATAAATTTATTATACATTTAAAAACAACGACAAAAATACTCTTAGAGTTAATTGATTGTTCTCAACTACAAATTGCAAAAGTACTCTCAGTTTAGTTAAAGATTTTGTATCTTTTATGTTAAATTGATTTAAAGTTAACAGTGATTGTTAACAGCGAGTGGTTCTAGTCATCCTAATGTATACACAATCAAAAGAACTTTACTTTTTTAATCCAATAAACAATAAAATTATACTACACATTAGCAGCTAAGGCGTTGAAAGATTTTTCTTCACATGTCGCTGAAAGAAACGGAAAATAAAAAAGCGATTTATAAAAGATTTCAATTACAGCATAATGACTCTAAAATTAGGGATTGCATTCAATTGTTTGCCCAACCCCAAAAACCGAAATAATACATACAAAAAAAAAATACAATACTTTGCATAACATGACGCTGCAAATATACATTTCATTTGGAATCCATCAATCACGTCGGTAATTAAACGCATTTAAATTGAAATTATATGCAAACACGGCCCGGCCATAGGTTTGACTCTAATTTGATCGAAATAAAACACTTGTGAGTACGTGTATGTAATCTCCAAACTGCACAGCAGCAATTGTTTGATACACATAATGTGCGAGTACTTTCACTTTACGGCTAAGTAACCCGTGATCAGACATTGTCGTATTGCCCCCATTAAACGGTCAACGGCTGACAAAAATCGCATAGCTAAATTACCACCAGAAGAAGTGAGAGAGCGAGAGCACGACTGGTAGAGAGAGAGGGGGATGTAGAGATTTCGGTGACCTTGGCAAATAATCAAATTTCATGGTAGGGACATAAGACTTTAAATCTTCCATGAAAAATGCTTAAATGTAACTTTGGGGCGTTACGCCGATGGAGGTACGCACAATAATAGTATGGAGTACTCTTAAGTAATCGCATCAGAGACGAATATCGAATGTGATGAATGTATATGTTGTGGGCGTATGGTGGGGCTTGGGTGCGTTGCTTTATTGAGGTTTAATGGCTGCGATCGCATGGCAACAGCATGTGGTACTTGCATCTGGTGTAAAGGGCTTAAATGCAAAGATTTGGCAATCGCAGCACATGAACAACAACAAATCACATCGAAGATCGCTGGCATACTTGAAGCTATTCAACCGCAACGTGGTCGCCACAGATACAGATACATAATATAGTAGATACAGATACAGATACAAGCAGAGATACAAGCTGCGAATGCGAGTACGCGTTGTAAAACAAAGCGGCGACAACGGCATCGAAAAACGTTTGTCGATTTTGTTATTTGGGTCAAACATTATGAACAATAGAGTTTTGCACTTGCCAAGCTTGCATTTTATAAATTGCGATGTTGGGACGAAGCCTCCTGGGTATCGATTGCTTTGACCCCAACCAGGTGAACTCTGTTAATGTTAATTAGTACCTATGTATGTCGTTAACCCTAAGTGGATGCACAAGCAGATGATCTAATGCCAAGTTAAGCTGAGCGAAACCCACACAAAAAAAAATTGCATAAAACCGCACTCGTAATATGTAAAACCCGACAAAATACAACTGCAGCAAAAAATTAACATATTTAAGCTCTTTGTGCGATTGCGTGTTATTGCACTAACTGTAATTAAATAAATTGAAACAGCAACTCTTAATTTGTGAAAGTTTTGCAGATAGCCGAAAATTAATCAACAACTAACGAAAAGCTAACAAACTGTGAGTTAACAGCAAAACAATTCAACAGCTTCAAGTTTGAAATCAAGAATCTAATTAGAACGCTGTTAGTTAACAGCCGGGGTTAACAGTCATTCAATATGTGCTGCTGTTAGCTTAATGCGAGCTTAACATCCGCACTGTTAGCCAACAGTAGCGCACGCTGTTAATGGCATTCGTAGAGGATCATTGAATAGCACGTAATGTTTATGTATGCAAATGATGGCAACTGTAACTGGAGCAACAATTTTCACTGAAATAACAATGACACACAGGTCGAGGCGAGGTGGAAAATCAGCTGAGAGAGCGCATAGACACACACACACACAGTAGGGGGTGGTTGGAGACAAGAGACAAGCGGGCGGAAGAGACAATGCTGCTCATGATATAATGGCAACGGAAATGACAACTGTTCGTAAGGCAACTGCTGGCAACCGAACGGCCAAACGGCCAACGGGCCAACAGCTGTTGTAAATCAAAAAAAGAGGCTACCAGCAAACGCTTCACTTGGCCGTTAGAGCAGGAGAGCAAGAGAGAGAGAGAGAGAGAGTGAGCGGGGCGCTTGTAACTTGTTGGCGCTCAACGTTCAACGCAGCTCTAACGTTCATTCAATGTTCAACGGCGCGCTATTCCGATATAAAAGTGCAATTTGGGCTAGCAGCAATCGCAGATACATTTGTGACTTGGAGTGGGACGTGCGCGTTTTTATTGTCGAACCAAAAAGTGAAGTGTAATAGCGAACAGTAGTACAACTAAATAACAAGCGAATAGCTCTAGCTAAAGGCAACGCCATCAAACCCCGTCTACAACATTATAACAATGCAACTTTTGCTCGTGGTGGCCACGGTCGCGATCTGCGGAGTCGTTCAAGCGCAGCAGGGCGTCGATCCCGCCTACTTGCGCCAGTATTACCAGCAGTTGCAGCAGCAGCAGCACCAGCAACAGCCCTCCGATGGCACGCCCATCTACGAGCAGAACTCCGAGCAGACGCAGCAGTATGTGAGTGCGGGCCAGCAGATCAGGCTCAAGGATACGGTGTCGGAGCAGATACGCGCCCAGCAACAGCAGCAGCAAGGATATGTGGCGCCTGCGGTCAGAGATTATCTGCAACAGCCGCAGGTAATAATTTAATTTAATTTATTACTAAATAAATAAATAAGCAAATAAATAATAATAATAATTAGATTTAAGAGAGTTCTGTAAGTTCGACAGTCCGAAGTTAATCTCCAATTTATTCCTCAGTATCAATCGCAGCCACAGCAGAGCGTCTATCGCCCCCAGCCTCAGGCCGCCCCAGCGCCTCCCCGTCGCATTCAGCCCTCGTATCAGCCACAATCCTCATCGCTACTGGGCAAAGGACAACACAAGCTGCAGTCGCATCAGCAGCAACAGCAGACAGAGGAAGAGGAGCAGTACGATGATGTAAGTTCAGTATAACGAGTTCGAATTTGAACACGAACTCGAATCCACAGCTTTCGCGCACTTTCCTTTTCGCTTGAGTGCAGCGGCTTCAGCGATGTGACCAGCAAACAATGTTGCCAGTTTGCGAGTGCATAATTACAATTGAAGCATGCCTCACTATGCAGAGAGGCAGGAGGAGGAGTGCGAGTCGAGACTTTTCTCATAGAGTTCATTAACCACCTACCATCGACTCCAGTCCCGGGGCCATCTACAGCTGCGAGTTGCAAGCGGCAAGCGGCAAGCGCAAGCTGCAAGCTCCAACTGCAGCGCAGTCGCAGCTACTTGACGTTGGCAAATAGCCATGACCATAAGTTTCTGCCATGCATCATGCATGCGCCTGCCCCCTTGTTTATCCCGCTGTTAAGCCAGCTCTCTAACAGCTGTCGACATTTGCTTTATGGGCTTTTGCATGCGGAAACTGCAGTGTGTCGTTATCCATTCGATTGGCCATTAAAGACGGCACATTAAGGAAACGGCGGGTTCATTACCGTTGACTCGCGGTCGTTGGGATACCACTCTAAAACAGAACTAAGGAAATGACGCTGCTGATTGTGGCGTAAAGTAGGATATGGGATCTAGAGAAAGGGAAATGGCAATCCGTCGGATGAAGATGAGTCAACTTCAACTAATGTGGAGAGAAAGTACATCCTGTAGATTTGCTAGAAAAACATCCAGTCAACTGAAGCTTAATGAGTACTTAGAGAGTGTGAGGATCAATTGCTTGAAAAATTAAATATTTTTGAAATAGAAAAATGCATAATTAGACAATAAAATGCTGTGGTAAGATCATAAAGTGATTAAGTAATTGTGACGGACTCGTGATTGAATTCTTAAAGAGCCAGTTGTATTCAGGTTCAGATCAACTTTTTAAGTAGCAGTCATTCCGCTTTATAGATGCAGATAACTGAATCAGATTCGCGATCTTTATGAGCATACCCTCATCCCACAAGTAACCAAAAGTGGACCCATTAAATGTCGCACTACATGTCATGAGCTGCGACTCGCAAGCAAGCTACAATCACTTTCAAATGCGACCCATATACCGCATACTCGACTGGACCACAATACACCAAAGACACCATAGCAAATGGCCAGTGCACGCATTAGAACCGGCTCTTGGAACTAGCTTAGCTTCGTTTGGCCAATTGCCTTTCCAATTTTCAGCTGCACGTTGCAATGCAGAAGTAAAGTTTATTGATTTTTTTTGGGGCCACGTCAGTCGCCGTCGCAGTTGCCAGAACATTTGTTCAGCAGTCAGATCTAAGCTGAAGCCCAAGCCCAGTGTTTTACCTTAACCCAGTTAGAACAGTGCTGTGGGATTGTCTGGCCGTACTCTGTGAATTGATTGCCTGCCGAAATGACTGACTGATGATCGTTGTTACTTCCTCGCCATTCACAACAACCTTGTGCTTGCGCATAATTTATATGCCCGCTATCCGGAGGCCAAAAAAAAAAAAAGCGAAAAATAAAACGAACCTGGTTAGGCTTCATTGCGCATTACGTGTAAAAAGTATCTCCGGTGATATGAGCTGAGTTAAGTCGCTTCTACTACCGCCCAAATTGCATAAGTCGCGTTCATGCGATCACTTCAACGATCGACGGCATCGACGGCGGCAGTTGCACCTTAATTTCATGTGCCTGAGCCATTAAAGATATGCAAGCAACTCCAAATTGCTTTCACTTGTGCGTGATCAGGCTGCCGACTGGGGGGATTGGGCCCGGGATCGAAACTGAGACACCCCACGCATGCGGATTGGCCAATCAATGTGATGTAATCGCCTTGCGTGGCCATAAAAAAACTGGGTCACTTTTGCGCTGTGCATTTGAAATGATCGCAATGATCGCAATTCGCTTTTCACATGTTTCTCTTCGGCACAGCAAAACTCCTCGTATCAGTTTGGCTTCGATGTGAAAGACGACGAGTTCACCAACTACCAGAACCGCAAGGAGATCCGTGATGGCTCCGTGATCAAGGGCAGCTACTCTGTCGTCGACTCGGACGGTTTCATTCGCACCGTCAAGTACACCGCTGATCCCAAGGAGGGCTTCAAGGCTGAGGTGATCCGCGAGCCCACCGATATTGTCGTGAAGATCCCCACGCCTCCGCCACCAACGCAGCTGCTTCGTGCCGGCGGCCACAAGGCACCCCAGGAGTACAGCTCATCCAAGCAGCAGTATCAACACCAGCCCCAGCAGCAGCAGCAGCCACAGTACCATCAGTACCAGTAAGGAGGTGGGGATGAGAGAGGCTAAACGTACTTCTTGAAAGTTCCGCCAAGTCCATGTACATTCTGCTTGTACACTTCGTTCATCGTCTCGCACATGGCATCAACACTTACGACTTTCCCTAGTTTGTAGTAACATATGTATAACATAATTATGTTTGCGATCGAAATTCTTTGTATGACTTTCTGGCATAGAATATTTAATAAAAAATTTATAAAGAAAATGCGTTTGCTTTGAGAGAGAGGAACATCATTGTGAAAGTTTAAGAAGCTTAATCGGAAATTTCTACAATTGAAACTTGCTTTTATAGATTGCTTCTTGCTTCTGAATCCGCGAATTCTTTTTACTACATTTAATGCAATTCTAAATCGAAGACACTTCATCCCTGTCAGACACTAAAAATCACCATCTATCTAAGGTCCAGGACGGTGTCGCCCGAAGGCTCACTTCAACTAGACTTCAATTTTCTTTTCTCTTCTGTTGGACACTCACAATGCCCTTTCACCTTATATCAATCCCATGAATTGGTAGCATTCAGCTTACAAGTAAACAAATTTATTTTCGCATAAATCAATGTGCTAACCCTAAAGGCAATTGGCAAAGCAAGAGACTGAGACAGAGAAAGAAGGAGTCTAGAGGCTACAGACTAGAGAGTAGGACAACCCGTTCGGCCAGTTGTCTGCTTCTTCGTGTTGGGTGCTGACAAAGGCCACCTAGCATAATGTGGAAGTTCTCACAACAACGATGTCGTGGTCACCCAAAGATGCTCGCCAAGAGAAGCTAAGCGAAGACTTGAAGTCCGGTCAAACCGGTTGGTTGGTGAGTGTGAGTGTGAGTGTGATTGCGAGTGTTGGGAAACTGGAACTCACGCCACATCAATCGCAGCAATAGTGTCCTTTTGCAATGTCCTTGCATAAATTACACGAGCCCAACGTGTGAGAACCAAGCGAGCCAAGGGTTATCACTAACGACTCACAAGTCGCAGCGCATCAACCATGATGACCTTATCGGCCATAAGAACTCGGAACCGGTTCTGGACAACAAATAACTACAAGGACTGCAGGCACATTTACATTTATGTAGGCTCAAGACTCGGCTATTGATCTGCTGCTGTTGCTGCTGTTGATGTGGCTGATCCTTTGGGTTTATGGCTCTTTGGTCAGCTGCTACAAATAATAACTGGACATTGCTCGTGGCATTTGTGTCACTTTACGAGTGTCTGCGCTTCCTATGCAAATGGCTTGCAACCCTTGAGGTCACCGACTTACAAGACGGCGGCTTGTACCCGCTGCCGTTGCCGTTGCACCATCCCAACCCCTTTTCGTGTGGCCCGCACTGTCTTTGCATTTGCATATGACCCGCATTTGCCTCAGCGCCGAGGTCCTGTTGTCTGATGGACTGTCTGTCTGCTGTCGGCATTGCAACTATGTAAGTTAACTGCAGGCCGACTCGTTGGGGTCATTGACTAGAACCAGTTTCTAGGCCAAAGGATAGCCCGAGATCCGACCGATGCTGACCTTTTTCCAATGGGCCAGCCAGACTAATAGCCCACGACCAGAAAAGCCGTGTAACCGGACTGTCCACTTTTCCAAAGACGTCGAAGGCTCTTCGAGTCAGCGCTGATGCGTGAGAAAATGTTCGAAGGATTCCCAGGCTGACCTACGGCAAGCATGATTCGGCTGACTGCTTTCGTATGCAAATCTTTTGCGAGCACTTTTCACATTTCACGCCAATTCATTGTCTTTAAATAAATAATACGCCAAAATTATGAAAAGTCACGATTTATACAAGTACGCTAAGTAGGAGATAAAGAGAGAGAGAGAGAGGGAGAGCAGGAGAAAGGAGGTTCGCAGTTAAAGGAAGTAAATTATGCAAATGTTGTTGAGCAGCCTAGAGTTTTCCCTGCGCCATGTCCCAGCGATGCTCGCCGTGTCCGCCCCGACGATCCGTCCAGATCACCTGGGGGCAAGCAAAGAAAGATTCAGCTCGGTTAAATAAAAACTATGCTTAACTCACCTCGCCCTTGTAGCGGTTTGTGCCGCGCTGTGTTTCAAAGCGACGCTCCTGTGCATGCGGATGCTCCAGGACATGGCCATGACTGCGTCCATGGGGTCCATCGAACCTCATGAAAATGTCGCTAAATCGAGCAAAGTGGAGGATGAGTTTTGGGAGATAGAGTCGAGAAATAATAGATTGCTTACTGAAAGTATTTGACCTCCTTGGCGTGAGTTGGGGAAGCGCTGTCAGATCGCGACTCGGCGGCCACCGCATCTGCTGCAAAGCGTCGTGGACGTTCCGCTTGAGCCTGCGCCTGGGCTTGTGCCTCCTGCTGTTGCTGCTGCTGGTGATGCAACGCTGCTGCACGCGACGGCACCACGTGCAGCACATCGCTGGTGAAGAGTGCCGGCGGCACATTGTAGAGCTGATCCTCGACGCGACGCGGCGCAACTGCCACACGCTGCTGTATGGGCAGATAGTTGCCCTCGTAGCGATACTTGGCGAGCTCCGCCTGGGGAGCAGCACGCTGCTGGTACTGCACACTGGACTGCGGATAAATAGCAGGCAGAGCTGCAGCTGCGGCTGCAGCAGGAACGGGAATGGGAACTGGAACTGGGACTGGAGCAGGAGCTACAGCTGCTTGCGGCGCCACAGGTGGCTGCTGTTGCTGGTACTCCACGGCGAGTGGTGGATAGCTCGTCCGATAGTTGATCAGCTGAAAGTTCGGCGTCTGCTGCTGATAGTGGGTGGCAGGTGGCGCCACATAGCCTGCCACATACGGATTCGGCACATACTCAAAGCGTCGCAGGCGCGCGGGCGGACCATCGTAATACAGGTGGCGTGCATGAGCGTGTGGATAGTAATGCTGCGATGTGGTGGCAGGCAGCAAGAGGGCAAGTTGCAGCAGCAGTGTGGCAAGTGCAATTTGCAAAGATTTTCCGTAGTCCGCTGGCAGCTGCATCGCGTGGCACGCTCGTCAAAATTGTGGCTGCATTTTGACAACACCATTGGCCATTTATAGGTTGCTTGCCACGATTTTGGGGCTTGGCTTTTTCTGGCCGGAAGTTAAAACGTTGCCGCTGCCGCTGCTGCTGCTGCTGCTGCACTGAGCCCTGGAGTCAGCGGTGTGTGAAATCGATCGAATGCGCTGCCCCAGTCCCTCAATTGTGCAATGCTCCAATGCTCAGTACAGCTGAACTAGTCGCTGTTTGTTACGCGCACAACTTGGCTGTCCATTATATAAGCAACAAGAAGTAACAACAATTTGATCTGGCATAGAGATCTGGAGGGACCCAGAGATCTGATGACATGCCAGCTGGCCTCAGCCATTATCAAGGTCAGGCACAATAACAAGTTCAAAGCTTAAGCAAATTTAGCGCGGACCGTTAGCAAGGAGAACCGTTTGCTGATTGGCTGAAAGGGCCTCGAGTTTCTCGGGGGTAACTTCGTGGCCAATTCGACCTATGACACCAAGGCGCTTATGCAACCCCTTGTTGCCAGAGCAACCCCTAAAGTTGCCTGGTTTTCTTGTCTTCCTCGTCGGGCTGCGCAGTTCGTCAGCTCATTCGACTTCTGAAGTTGAAAGCCACAACTACAAGCTACAAGAACTCCTTGAGATCTCAAGAGCAAAACGACAATTCTTCAAACCATTTTGGATTATTCAAGATCAAAAGCTGTAAGTTTATAAGACATTTATAGTAATTCAATAATATTAGTATAAGGACAACATTTCAACACATAATATATAGTAATATCTGTATAATATAAACTCCATATCCACTAAAGTTTGTTGTTTGTTTAGATTTGGAGAGAGCGCGCTATAGATTTACGGTTACGTTCATACGATTATAATACAAAGATTGTGGCCCTCGAATGAGACTGCTGCAACAAAGTTTCTATTCAAATATTCAATTTTCAGTGCTTTCGATACGTTTGCTTCTTCTTATCATCTTATCGTTCACAACAATGCCAAGGATATGGGTATTCAATAGAGGAAGCCGCCACACTTAGTCGGCCATATTCACATTATTCATGCGCATCTTGGCGAAGTCCTCAAACACGATGTTGTCGTCGTCATCCTGGTAATAGCCCTTCACATTGCGATGCTGCTCAATCGACTTCATCTTCTTCATGGCGTTCGAGCGTTTCTTCTCAATGGTGCCTGCAAGCGAGCGGGGATCTTAGCAACTGCCTACCTAAAGAGTGTTTGATGGTTGTGCTTACCAGGAGCTGGCTGCAACAGCTTGAAGGGCACATCCGTTTGCATCTCGCCGCCGAGTGTGCCGCAATTCAACTTGATGCGCACCGAGTACGAGATGACAATACCACAGGCATCGCCCGTGGACTTGCCTTCCTGCACCATGGTCGAGGAGGCCAGATTCACATCCTCATCCTTCAGGTGGCCATCGAGAGCAATGCCTAAAGATCGACAGCGGATTAAGTCGTGATACCGTGGAACCATATTTGCTTTGCTACGCACCATGACGATCCTTGTTGTTGGCTGCCAGCGGAATCAGATAGAAGGTCTTGGTCAGGTTGGCGCCTGGTGTGATGGGGCAGCCCTCCTTGGTCTCCAGCTGTGCCACATGCTTGCTGAACTGCGCATTCACCATGGTGATCTCGGTGTGCTGCACAATGAAGCACTTGATGCTCTTCACCGATTTCTTCGAGTTGTTCGACACCTGCACGGTGGCTGCGACCTTCTCGCCATGGTAGTAGATCTCGCGATCCAACGTCACCTCCAGACTAATCTTGCCATTGGAGAACGTGAAGCCCTTGCTGACCAGCGAGCTGGGCAAGCGTTGGCCACGATTCAGTGGCGCATACTGCAGCTTCTTGATCACCAGACTGACCATGCTGCGCTTGTGCTGACGATCGTCCTCGGAGTCAGCGACATAGGCACGAATGGTGTACTCCACACCCAACGGTTTGCCCATGTCATCGCCCTCCTGCTGCAGCGTCACCGAGCTGGGCGAGTTGGGTGGGAAGTGGAAGGTGAATGGATGTGCATTGCTGCCCAGCTTGCGCACCAGTTTCTCCTGCATGGGTGTCATTTCCATGTTGGGATTGGTCATGGGCACAATCTGTTCCCGCGAGAGTATCAGCTCCTTGGAGAACTTGACGCCCATGACCTCGTCCTCTTCGCGACCATAGCGATAGGTGGTGGCCAGTTGGCCAAATACTTTGCGGTTCTTGAGGTAATCGGGTTCGACAACAATGACACCATCGACAGGATCGCAGAAATCCAAGTGGTCGATGAAGTCGCGACGGCCCAAGTAGAAGGTAACCTTGCCGTTGGGTGTGGCCTTCTTGAAGACCTTCACGGAGACAACCATCCTGGCAGCTGGAGCTTCACACAGACAGAGAGCGAGAGAGAGAGATAGTGGAGACTTGCGGAAGAGAGTGAGAGTTGATTGGTCGCGCCCGGTTCTCGATTTATTAGAGCACTTTGCAGTTCTTCGCTGACTGAAGAAAATGCAAGACGACCCAGCCGTGCAACCTGCTTATATACCTTTGGCTTGGCCCTGTCCGTGGTCCGTGGGGTTTCATTTGCGTCCGACTCGTCACTAAATGGATTTTCTCGTTATGCAGTTGCTTGTATAAATGAAATGCTCAACACAACATGTTTTGCGCAGTTTCTATACCCGGTCTGCAAGCGACAAAAGAGCGTAATTGGCAACTGTTAATGAGGTGTTTGTTGAAATACATTTTCGAGAACACTATCCACCTTTCGGCCTCAGGATCTCAAGTATATAGTTACTAAAATTATTATTAACACAGTTCATTTAAAACTCATTTTGCGCAGACTTTTTGAATTGGAAGTGCAGACTATAGATTGCTTGTAGCTTAATGACATTTCCCTACTGGTATTTCACAGTCTATAACTTTCTTAGGTGCTATCGTCACTCCCTGTTTTGTTGGTGTCGTTTGACCAAATTGGCTAATGTCAAGAAGCGTTCGCGACCTCGTGCGAGGTCAGTCAATTTTGCCGCCGTGTGCTGTTGTTTTGCGACGTTGAGGATTAAACGTTTGATTAGCTATTACCACATCCATTGGTGCAGTTCGCGTCTCCCTGTGGTTAGACACTTCCAGGGGAAGCCCTAGTAGTTTGTAGAGCAACGTGTTAACAATTAAATGTCGATATATCGATTCTGCATTTACCGCTTTCTCACTTAAAGTTATTCTCCGTTCTTTGCAGCCCTACCCCCAAAAAAAATAGCAAATGGAGACACAGACCCACACCACAACCGACCGACATGGCTATAGCCTGCGCTTTTCTCCTTTCGAGTCAAACCACATGTTGCTGGCTACCAGGTAAGCAATAAATATATGTTATCTTTTAAATCAGAGCATTTGATATGATAATAATAATTATTTTAAATATTTATTACGGCTTAGAACTTTAACCTTGAATCAAGCAAATGCTCAAACATGAAAAATTAAATAATATAGATATTAATATTTTATTTTAACTAAATCAATTAATCTTGAATTTTACTCACCTTCCTTGCAGTCAATTGTACGGTCTTGCTGGCGGTGGTTCGCTGTTTCTGCTTGCTCAGAGCTCCCTGGACGAGGTCAATTCACAAAGTCTCGCAGAGCTGTGTCGTCTGGAGTGGTCCGATGGGTTGTTCGATGTCGCCTGGTGTCCATATGCCGCCGATATAGCGGCCACCGCCTCTGGCGATGGTTCGCTGCAGATCTGGTCGGGATTGGATGCCGAGTCGGCGTTGACAGAGCAAACACCCAAACAGCCGCTGCTCTGTTTGCAGGAGCACAAGAACGAGATCTACAGTCTGGATTGGGGCGAGAAGTGGAACTATCACACACTGCTCTCGGCCAGTTGGGACTGCACTCTCAAGCTGTGGGATTGCAACAGGCAGAACTCTATCACGACGTTTGTGGGACACAATGATTTGATCTATTGCGCAAAGTATTCGCCGCTGATTGCGAATCTCTTTGCGAGCGTAAGTACCGACGGACACTTGAACTTATGGAATTCTCTTGATTTTACAGGTAAACCCCTGATGAGCATCGAGGCGCATGCCAGCGAAGCGTTGTCCTGCGACTGGAGCCACCACGACCGGAACGTGCTGATGACGGGCGGATCGGATGGTCTCATCCGAGGCTGGGACTTGCGCAAGATGCGCACACACATCTTTGAGCTGTACTCGGGCGAGTTTGCGGTCAGACGTTTGGCCTGTTCGCCCCACTCGGCGACGGTGCTGGCTTCGGCCAATTATGATTTTACAACGCGGTAAGTGACGATGAAATGCGAAAAGCGCTTCCAAGTCGAGTTCTATATCGGGTATGCTATTGATTTAC
The DNA here is from genome assembly GCA_035046165.1 of Drosophila rubida. Classification (NCBI taxonomy): domain Eukaryota; kingdom Metazoa; phylum Arthropoda; class Insecta; order Diptera; family Drosophilidae; genus Drosophila; species Drosophila rubida. The sequence goes on along the minus strand of JAWNOF010000021.1, from coordinate 6,820,391 downwards.
AGCATTTGGGATCTGGAGCGCGGAGAGTCCGCACAGGAGATTAATGCCCAGCATACGGAGTTCGTTTGCGGCCTCGATTGGAATCCACAGCGTGTACATCAGTTGGCCGATTGCGGCTGGGACTCGGTGGCCAATGTGTATACGCCGAAATGTCTGGCTTAAGCGTAGATGCCTTTTGAAATAATGCCGAATGCTGGCCTTACACCCAACTGGAAACTGGAAACTGGAACTGGTACTCCAAAATGCCGAAACATATATGTGATATGGTGCAAGTGGCGCCAAAATAGCCAAGCCACAGATGGGTTGACACCTGGACGACGACAACAGATAGCCGAGCTATCTACTGAGCTTACCTCTAAGGGAGACGATGCGTGTAAATAGATTGTGTGATCGCAGCAGGTGCTTGAAATGTCAATAAAAGCTTACAAGATTATACGATTATAAGCGAAAATTGCCGACTCTTTTGTGGATTGTGCTTCTGGCCTATAATTAGCAAGCCTTAACAAGAACTTAACGGCATTTCGTGTCCAGGTTTGAGGTGGCAAAAATCAGCGGCGCATTGAATTGGTCCCTTTTCCGGTTGGATCCGCTTCAACCTTTAGTCCGAAAGCCAAACAAACACGCAATAAAGCGTTAATTTGGTGCAACGTTTTATTGCCTGGCTCCTCGCTGTCAGAGAGCCAACAACTGGCATTCCCAGAATTGACACAGTCAACAAGCTGCCAGAAGGTGTGCCACATCGCACCCTTCTCTTCGCTGATGGTGTGAAAAAGAGCTCGCTACCCGCCGGCCTTTGGTCATGTCTGTTTTTGTTAGCTGATTGCTGCTGCTGTCGAGGATCATCCTGTCATTAGGCTTTGTGCTGCTGTTGCGCGCTGAGCTTTAGCTGCCACCTCGGGCAAATATTTGTTTTGATGCCAATTTGCGCTGATTTCTTTGGACAGCTAGCCTCCATTCAGTCAGGAGGCTGGCTAAGAACCAGCTGCTGCCATTCCAATTATTATGTGCCCCAAGAGATGCGTTCAAAGCATCAAGTGAAAATAAATTTGATATTAATGCTTGTTTGCGTTAATAAAATCCAAAATGTCTTCACGTGCTTTAATAATTTGGTACTGAGAAACCAACAAGAGATCACCATCATGACTTTAAACCTACCTATTTAGTTAATCAGCTGGTGATTTTACGCAAGCAGTGATAATTTTCATTTAACAATTGTAGAAATTATTCAAGTGCTGCAAATAATTATTTGAATGTAGCGACATATTTCAAAAGTAGCGTAGCAATCAGCTTGCGGCTTTGTCAAAACAAAGTTGCCACACAGTCACGAAGACAGCAGCGCACATCGCATAGCAGCCAGCTTGTGTTGCATAGCAAATAGTGTTGAGTAATGACAGTTAGCGCGCGTAATTTTGAACTCATACTCAATGTAAAACATTTATGTAAAATAACAATATAAATTTAATCAATTTATATAAGCTAATTAGCAATGACGTTAATTGTAATGTTATTAATCTTGCTATAGCCACAGTGTTTATTATTTCGCGTGTGATGCCTCAACTTCTATTTAATAATTTCCGCAAATGCCCTGTGGCAACTTTGAGCTAAATGCATGCAACAAGCCATAAATTAATATCACACCAAGTTCGCTCACACATAGTTGCAGCCTAGACGCAACCTTGACTTCTTTCGGTTCGCCTATGGCGTGTTCTTGGTGTCGTCCGCGTCCACGGTCAGGCCAGACTATGCCAGACTCTTGTTATAAATAACAGACGAATGCCAAATTTTTCAACACCCAGCACGCGAATGACAGCCTCAGTCTCCACCTTCGTCTGCCCCTCTTCTCGGAATCTTTCTCACTCTCAGTCTCCGTCTCATTCTTTGTGTCTCACACTCTCTCTTTCTTGTCCCCGTCACCATGTGCCGCGACTCTGGCAGCAGGTTCTGAGCAGCGGATTTTAAAGTGCACGCGCCTCAGCAGCAGCTTCAGATCCAACACCAGCTACAGATTCAGCTTCAACTTCAGCTTCAGCTACAGCTCCAGCTCAGCAATTTAAATTGCCTCCACGAGCATTTTGATGGCGATCACGCGCCCCTTTTGAAATCTGGCTGCTCAATCTGCAAGGCGACGGCTGCTTCGTGCGGAGCCATAAAGGATCACGGCGTTGGCCACTTTTTCGTTGATGTTGTTGTTGTTGGTTTTTTGTTTTTGTTTTTACGACTGCTGCCGTTGGTATTAATTTTGTTGTAGCAGTTCTCAGTGGTCTCGGCTTCGCTGGCTGCTTGTTGTTTTAGTGCATTTCGGGCCTGGGCTTCGCTTTAATCGTCACTTTTGTGCCGACAACCAGAATCGTGAGTGTTCTTTCGCCTCTGTCTGTGTGTGTGTGCGTCATTCTCGGGATGCTGGTGGTCAGCTAACACGTGTAGCTGACTCCGTCTCGTAGTCGGAGTCGAAGTCGGAGTCGTTACACCCCCCAACGTGCCGCACAGCTGGTTGCTGCTGCAGCCCAGTGAGGCATCACAGAGTACACACCGCAAACTAGATGCCAACGACATGATCGTTTGGTTACAGATTTCTTCCGACACTGCTTGTGCTCTCTTGAGTGGGCGTGAACCGAAGGCAATCTTGATAAGCATCCATTTCGTTTGAAAACCGAAAGACAGTCGAACAAAAAAAAATAAAAAGAAACGCCGGAAATAATTGTCAAGGGGATGGAATAGAGCTACCTGTCTTGCAATTGCTAATGAACTCGAAAAAATCTCCCTTGCTAATTTCAATTCTATTTCAGTTCTGCTTTTTTCTGTTTTGTTTTTTGTCCTGGCAATTAAATCGTGATGAATTGGACAGACGGATGTAGCTACCGTTAGCATATCTATATGGATGACTGACTGTGTGAATGGTGTGAATATGTTCACCTGCATTTATGCATGAGTTTTTGAGACCACAGGAAACTGTCTAGAGGTGTTGAATGCTTTAGACAGCCCTTGCCATAATAATGAGAGAGAGAGGGAGAGCGAGTCCCGAGATTTACCTAGTCTACTTTCGCAGTCTGCTCTGCGCACGCCTGCCAGCCAAGTTTTTATGGTCGCTCATCCCTAATTCCAGTGTTTGGCCCATTGTTGCAGCGCTGCTCTCGCTTATGATATAATTTTGCGTAAGGTCAAACGCTGTGCTACTCGAGAAACTGAAGAGCGAGAGACGCAAAGCCCAAAAACCCAAAAACGCAGGCGAGTCGAAACGCAATGTTATGCAATAGTCGCGACAGTGGCTCGACAGGATCATAAAAATGTGACGACAGGCAGCAGCAACAGCAGCCCAGAGATCTAGGTCTTTAATCTGGAGTAGCCATAAAAACCAAAACTGTGCCTGTGTCAGTCCGGCTTGTTTACCTAAAGGAGATTGTGAAAAAATTAAAGCAGATTCATTTGCTGTGTGCAGCCTAACTTTGAGATATAGATTTAGATGTTTGTGTAGCTATAGTACGAGTATTTACAATAAAATTCGTGTGTTAATAAATTTTATTTACAGCGAACGACTGTGGTGCTGAGTGATTTGAGCGAGGGTGGTCATTAAAATACCGTGCAATCAAACAATTCCAGAGCACTTTAGCAAGTTTTTTATTTAATTTGAAGCAATACTTCAATTTGATTTGAAATTAGTGTTTTGATTTGGATTTGTTTTTGTAATTAAGAGGGGATGAATTGATTACACTGTTGTACCGCTGTGACAGCCGATTAATTAAACCTCCCCGTCCGACAAGAGAGCAACATGGTGTATGGCTTTGGTTTATTTGGTATGCGCATATTTTGTTGGCATTTATAGCCGTATAATAATTGAGGGTGAAGGACGTTTTTCTGGCGTGCTCCAAGCGCCGGAACAGCAACAATAACAACAGCAAGAATCACAACAACGACAACAGCAATAGCAATAACAATAACGAGAGCAACAACAACGATAACAAGGTCGTCTCGCAGCCATTTATAAATAATTCCATGCGATTTTTGCGTATAAATAATTTGTTGGAAAAATAAAGCTGTCCATCCGTCTGTCCGGCGCTCGCTTGTTTTTGAACTGATGACCAAAATACTTTAGCGGCTCGTCTCATGACTAAAAATAGTTGGCCAGCAGTCGCCCCCACAGCACATCACAAATATGATGCCCCGGCCCCACCCCCGCCCAACCGGCAGCCGCCTGCCCCGATGCCGTCGATCATTGTGCCGATGCCAACGGGCGACTGACGTGCGCCGATGACGCGTTTAACCCGACATGATTATAAACAGGCCAACAGCATTAGCACATCCAGAGATCTCCAGAACCAGGTGATGACGATCACCCCAGGCCGTTGGGCTAAAATTGGCAATAAGCAGAAAGCAAGATCTCGCTGCTGCTGCTGCTGCTGCGGCCGTGCCAAATAACAAACACAATTGCTTGCTGGCCAGGCCCAAAAGATCTGGGCCCCAGACTCTACGAGTGCGAATACGACTATGAATATATATATATGCCTCAAAGGCGTCAGCAGACAAAACCTGAACAACAGAATTTCAAATGATCTTACGTTGTTTCGCAGCAAACGCATATATTATGTACAAAATGCGATACAAACATTCTTATGCTCCAACATTGCTATACTCTTACAACTTAACGACATCACCTTAAAGTAATTGAGGGAATTTCCTAATTTAGTTTTACTATTAAAATGTATGCAGTATTTATAAGAATGTATTAAAAAGATGTTTTGTACAAGGAATACTTTAAATATGTGTCAAAATTTGATAATACAATTGAATGATAAATAAATATTTATGAGCAATAATGAAATTTATTCGAAAGTTACTCAGAAGTATTTCAAATGATATCAACTCAATTTATACAACCGCAAAAGTGTTACGATATTAATTTCAATTGAAGCACACACACACATTTATAATAATTATTTGTACATTTGCGTTCTAAGTGTGTGCCCGTTTAGATCACGTGCCAGTAATATATTAGATGATCTGCCGAAAGTTTCCCAAGGCACATGAAGACGACTGCAAACATCATAAAAAAGTCATAACACCCAATTGCTCTATAATGGCATAATAGTCAAATGTATTATAAAAAGCCGCAAAGCGCGCAAATATTTTTCACGAAAAACAAATTCTTTGCAGCACGTCAATGACGTCAATGCGACGGGCACCGTCAGAAAAACACACACACACACACACTCACACACATGCAGACACAGCAAAGGCGAAGAAATAAAAGAGGAAAACGAAAAGAAAAAGCCAAGGCGCCGCCACAGAGTGGGAGACGGGCTATAGATCTGATCGGATCGGATCAGATCGGAGGCGTGGGGAAAGGCCAAAGCTAGACGTGGGTGTGTGGCTGTGTATGCCTATGTGTGTGTGTGCCAATGTGTGTGTGTTGGTGTGTGTGTGGCCTGCTGGCGAATTGGCGAGCTGGCGATGACGCGTGAACTTGCCTTTGATTTGTTTTTCGCTATCTGAGCGTACTGCTGCTGAATTGGCCAAAAATAACAGGCAGCAAGCACTGCTTTATTTGTTGTTATTGTTATGGGCACACCGCACACGCGCCCCTCGCGCCCCCCGCCCGCTGTTGTACGACTGTTGCCCCAAATGGTAGTCGGCTTGGCAACTTGGTCAACAGCTGTTGCCGTTTCCCATTGCATTTGCAATTTCCGCTATTAGCGATTTATGTGGCAGCCATGCGTGGCCGCACGTGCTGCAAGGGGGCACGCACACACAGAGCTGCAAACGAGCTGCAGACACCCAAAGATCCTGTGCGTCGCTGGCCAATTTCTGGTGTCATTTCCGGCTGATCGTGCATTAAATTAAGAATCATTAGGCAGCTTCAGCTTCAAATCCAACTTCAAATCCAACGGGCAATCAGCGTCCAATTTGCACAAATGCCGCCAACCAGTTGCGAGATTATAAAGAAGTTATAAAAGATGCAACTGCTGGACAGGATCGGGTTAAGTGAGTGGCCACCTGTTGCCGTTGTCCAGGCCTAGTGCATATTTTATACAGCTCTTTGGCTGCTTCGCCTTTTGTTCGGCTGGTGTTCGCATAAGCATAAAGGTAATTGCACAGACATGCCAAAAATTATCCAACACGCTGCCGAATGCATCTGAGCTGAGCTCAACTCGACCTGCATTTGTATCTGTATCTTATCTCCAACTGTGGCTGTAGCTGCGTTGTCTGTTTGGCCATGCGTAATGCTGTAAAAAGCCATCGATGCTTGGCATTTATTGTGATCACCGCTTATTGCGATGTTGACGACGACAACGACGATGACGATGCTGATGCTGCGAGAGAAACGAGCGCCGGCGGGAGTCGCATATTGCTATTCAGCTGGGTGCCAAGGATAGCCACAAAATTGATTAGCTTCGGCCATGCTGATCATGCCAATGCTCTCCTGCTGAACTAAGCGTTGCAAGCGAAGGGGAAAGAAATCTTTACTACTTGGTACTTGCTACTTTATTTACTAATAACAATCGTTTCAACTGGCTAATCTACCAATATACCTAATATAATAAATGCATCAAATACTGTTCAATATTCAACTCTCTAGTTATACATCAATTAGTTTTATTTTAACTTTTACAGCGCATACATATTAATGTAAATACTATTAAAACCTCAAACAATCAAAATAATGTACACGAATAATCTATTGCTACAAACTAACTAACTAATAATACACATGAATAATCAATTACAACTAACTCAATCTTTTATATACTCGATTTTACAATAGGAAGTTGTTAAAATTAATGTATGAACTTAGATTGCAAATCTTGAATAAGCTGCTCATTAGCAGCGTCTGATTTGCTTACAGAAAACTCTAACTTAATCTGAACTAAATGTATTATCGATGATTTAAGACTGCTTTCATATAACAGAGATTGTCCCAACTAAACTGAAATGCTGCTTGTTCCAAAGTGTAGCGCCGCAATCCCCGAATAAAAGTGATTGTACTGCAGTGTCGAACCCACAAAAAAATGAAGTTTCAGGAAAAGTAAAGACAAAAAAGCAGTGCAACATTTAGGCGGCTTTTCAGCTGCCGCTGTCGAAGCTGCTGCTGCCTCCTCTCGCCGCCACCCTCGCCACCAACTACTGACTGCATCTGCGCTGTTTTTTTGGGCCGTCTGTTTACATGGGACCGCGGGACGCCTCCATCCGCCGTCTGAAGCTGGGGCTGTGACATATGCGAAATTCATTGTCGCGTGTGTTGCATTCGCATCTCATGCACGTTGCCTTCGCCTTCGCGTTCGCCTGGCGTCCGTTGGCTTCAGCCGACGAGTTGTTGTGCTGGCCAATGCCAAGCAACCTTGACGCGTTGCCCCGTCCTTTTTATCTGGCAATTCATCTGGCCGACGAGCGCGAGACTCAGGTGGATGTCCCCCCATCCACCGCTCCCTCGCTGCTCGCTGCAAGTGCAGTGAGAGTTGAGGCTGTGTTCGGATGCCACAGCCAGTGCCATATCGTGGACATTATGAGGCCGACATTATCTGGTCGCGCTGATCGCATTTTAAGCGTTGTTCGCATTGAGAAATTGCCAAAAACGACAGAAAAAACACAAAGCAGCGAGCGAGTAACAAAAAAAAATGTATATAAGCGAAAATGGCTTTAAACGATCGCTTAACTACTGTTAAGCCGAGTTAAGCTCCAGGCTGGGATTGCATCTCGTGCCTTTAATCCTGTGCGAAGGTTAAACGCCATTTCGTGCGTAAGTGCAATTAGTGTAAGGCATTTTGAGCGATGCTGCCAAGTTGCCAGCCCGCCAAGTGGCCGACTTTATGGAGGCAGCCACGTCGAAACTGTCAACGTCAGCGGAGGCCACGCGTCTCCACCAAGAGACCGAAAGAGTGTAAGCGAGAGTGAGAGAGGGGGAGAGAGAGATCGTGCGCCGTCGTCGACGTCAGCCTGACGCACGTTTCCGTTCCACGTTGCTGCTGCCGCGGCTACTCGGCTGTTGTTGCGTACGCCTAATGAGTGTGCTGCTCATGTGACTGAAAATTCATAAAAAAATCTCTAAGCAGTTGCCACCGCAATCGCAATCGCAGCCACAACCGCCCCCGGCTGCCGCCTCCACAGCCGCAGCTGCTATCGAGTCGCGCCCATTTGCCGTACCAGTCTCGCCGCATTCATTCAGCAAATTTTCCCCAATTCACACACAGCAACAACAACGGCGTGGAAGCAGCGAGTGCAGGGGGCAAAGAAGCTGCTGTGTTAATCAATGGGCTCGCACTGACAGCCAAATTAGCAGCGACTACGCCAAATGCTTGACGTCAGACGTGTTTAGGTTTCTGCGAACACATTCGCCATAGCCACAGCACTCACTACCACTCACACACTCGCGTACACACGGTTGAATCGTTTGTCTAATTTCGTTTTTGGCCCAGAGCCGCAAGAAACGTGACCAAATATGGGGAGCAGCCGCTCGCTCGGAAATGAGCCAACGACCTTGAAGGGGAAAATCAATTTCCCAACTCCCAAAACTAAATTACATTCACATCCACTGCAGACAGCGAATGTGTTTAGTCACAAGCTGCCAACTGTTGACTCTTTGCCTAGAATACAGCTTTATTCGCCCGTCTGTCCGCTGATTCAAAAGCGTCTATCTCTGAGACCAGCAGAGCTAAACACTTCAAATTTCACAACTATGCGCAATTATTGTATTTGCAGCTGTTTATGTTTCAATTATAATATCACTCACTACACTTCTTGAAAACAATTCTGCAAGTTATTCAGGTATTCTAAAGTTTACCCTTCAAACATGTTTTTAAGTTTATGTTGGCTGAATTTTGTGCGTCGTAAATGTAAGTATTATAAAGTGTACCTTCAAGACATATTATTAAGCAAATCTTGGAGTCCCAAATGAGTCTTAGTAGTGAGTGAAGCTACCCCCAAAAGGCAAGGCATTTTGTTTAGTGTTTTTACTAATCACAGATGCAAATTTGTATATCTCACTTGAGTGTCAGACTGACTTGACGATTCTTCGGATGCCCTGGGCTAGACAAACAGCAGAGGTCAGCACGGCGGCACACCCGCGCACGACTCTCAGCTGGCCACACACATACACACACTAGAGAGAGACTGCAGACTGCTGACTGCACTTGCTGCTGGATGGTAGCTAATGGATCTACACCTCGACGACGACTTATGGGCTACTTAAGAGCACAAAATGCCGCTCCCCAGACAATTGCCACATCACGCTTGTTTGCAGGCACATTAACGCTGACGACAGACAAATCCTTTTTTGGCTACTTAGGATCAACAGCGACAGCGACAACGGCAACGGCAACGGCAGCGTCATCTTGCCAGAGGCATCGCTTGTATAAACATTTGCACAAAGCCCTGCTCGAGCCTGTGGACGAAGCCGAGCGCGTGATCGTGATCGCACAAACATTTCCACAGTAGTCGCAGTTGGCCAGCAAGCAGTTGGTAGTCAGCCAGTTTCCCTGGCCATTTGGGTGGGCTGGAACGTGTAGAGAACTATTTTGATAGCCACCGTTTTTGGTGGCAGACGGCGAGCGAGGCTGTCGCGGCGCGTTGTTTGCTTAAAACTTTAACAGAAAAGTGATTAATGTGATGGCTCAGCCTCCGTAGCAGCAGCAGCAGCAGCAGCAGCAGCGTTTCCCTTGCTCGGTCTCATTCTCAATCCCAGCAGAGCAAACAACATAATCAAGCGTACATCCGCCGAGGCGAGGGCAGCAGCCCAAGTCCCTGTCCAGGGTCTGGTTGTTATGCTAATGGAGCGGCGGTCGCGTTCGTCACCAGAGTCAACAGAGATTCCTGGAATTTCAGCAGCAACAGCAGCGAGTCAACTCGCCTCGATTGCCATTAGTTTTGTGGACTCACTGGCCACGCTTTGTAGATAAAGTCACGCATCGTCGCAGACACTTGGCAGCATTGGCAAGCGGAAGTTGGAGCCACGGGCACGCGCTTTAGCCTCTTTGGCTTTGCAGCTACAGCGCAACTATCTAACAAGAGAATTATTCAGGCGCAGCTTTGTCAACAGTGCCAGTCTCTGTCTCCGTCTCCGTCTCAGTCTGAGTCTCGGTATCGGTCTCGGTCTCGGTGCCGGGCCAGTGACTGCCGCGTCTCCACTCCGCCGTGTCGCCGTCTAGCGCAGCAAAGCATAATTTGCAATTCGATGCTCTCTTTGCATTTCTGCGTGTTGGCATTTCATTTGTGGTCACCACCAGATTTGCATATGAATGAGCCTTGGCTTAGACTCCGGCTCTTCGCGCACAGTGAGGGAGCCAGAGCCAGAGCGAGAGCGAGAGATCGTGTGCCGCGTCGTCTCCACCTTCCATCATTGTGATGAACTGTCTTCGGGTTTGGACTTCAGGGTGTCTTCTTTCTGCTGTCTCTGTCGCCGTCAAGAATCGTGATCGTGTCTTTGACCGTCGCCGCAATTAGCATTTGAAGTTGCATTTGCAATTTGCATTTGCGCATAAATCAATCCTCAAGTTGGCTTCACAAAGAGCCTTGACAATCGCAGCTCCCCTCGCACGAGGCGAAATTCTCAATTCTGACTTGTTCTAGCCTGCTGCTGGGGGGCGGGGGGCAACTGCCGATGACACCTGTCGTAGTTACTTTTACTTTTGCATCCTGTTGACAGGCTCAGTGCTCTTTTGGACTATCATAATACCCGATAGTTTTCAAGCATGACTTCTCGAAATTCCGCTTCCAAACTGACAAAGCAAAATAGTGGAGACTCTGCATTCCACAAAAGCTGAATAACTGCTCGTCTAACAGATTATTGCGCTTAGTTAGCTATATAATAAAAATCTACTTCAATTTCAAGATATTTCAAAAATATAAATCCCGCTGTCATTTAAATAAAAAATCTGCAGATGAATTCTATATCTTGTTTTTTTTCACCACTATTGGAATGCCATCACTTTTCCATTCACTTAAGTATTTTATTTTTTAATATTTGAATGCTTTGCACCTAAAAATTGCTTTTGATATTGAACGCAAAGCTTCCCTAAGAATTTCTAGCTTTTCGACCCATCCACATTAATATTAATGGTTTGACAAATAACATTTCCACCGTTTGCTGAAACACATTTAAGGTTCATGGCTGCGAATTCTTTCTGAAATCTGACGAGACGCATCCCCAAGTCATTTGGTCGCCAAATATCTGCAGATTATACATATTTGAAGAAGGTACTTATTTATAGACAACGATTCATAGGCAGCCATAAGTACATCGAGTTAATTATAGAAATATCTAAATAAACAATTTTATGAACATTTTAACTGCACATTTTTATCGCTGTTCGGACGTTCTCACTTTCAAAGTTTCCATATAGCTTTAGTGCTTTTCACTTGAAAACCCATAAATGAAACGAAAACAGCAATTAGCTCTACACGATAGTTGTCATTAATAATATTTCATATTCACTGCGCTATCCGCCGAAAATATATGTGTACTCCGTTGTACTATATCATCAAAGGATGCTTGTTTTTGTTCTCGTCTTGGCTATCGAAATTGAATTGCCTGCCATTAGGTTGCGCCCTGTTTGGCACCTGCCGTTGAGCTGTTGTTGTTGCTGATGTTGCTCTGCAATCTGGTGCATTCTGTAGACCGACACTTTTACTTTTATATCCTGTTAACAACCCGTAATTTGGCCAATTTAACACTTGTAAACGCGCTTTCGCCGCTCTAATGAGGTACAAAACGTTGCCAAAAAGAAGTCCGCACGAAATTAACATATAAACGCATCGCAACGCGACGCGACGTGGCTCCTTCTGGCCCAAAAACTAAATTGCCTGTTGAGCGAACCTTATAATCAGGCATCACGGCTGCAGTTGCGGCTTAGGACATGCATACGAGTGCGCATTAAAAGCTCAAAAAGCCCGCTTACAAAACAACAAAAAGAAATCTTTGCGCATTCTACAATTACACAAATCTGTTGGCAGGGATCGAGCGATCCCAACTACGATCCCGATCTGGTGTTAATTTATGCGTTGCGCATAAAAAATCGCTACCAATTACCAACGGAATGCTTCAATTATGGCCTGCAAACAGCTGCTGCTGTTGCCTCTTCGCGGTGAAACCCTTTTTAGCACTGTGGCCCCAAATGTAAATGGAGCGAATTCCTTTGAAATCCGTTCAGTTCTAATTCGATACAGCTTAGCAGCATACGATACGTAGCACGATCCAATCGTGTTCAAGGTCAAGGCAACATAATTAGCTCCTAAGGCTAAAATCTAAATCTTTAGTTTCCTGTGCCCAAATTTAGCGGCAAATCATATTAATGAAGCTGGTAACTTCAAACGTTTTTAAAGGAATTTGTTCGCAAAGCATAACTTGAAATTTTCCAGTTTTCTTTTCTACTTCAGAGCTTTCCGAATGACATTTTGTTGGAACACGTATATCGAATATTTTGAATGACATTGCAGCGTTGTTGTTGCTGTAGCTGTTTCTATTTTCTCGAGTTATATAAAATAAGCATTAACCCCACTTGACTTGCATTTAACACCTGATTCAGTCAGTCAATTAGTCAGTTTGTCAGCTAGCGAGTGAGTCGATCTGTTGTTTGTGGGGTACGTGCTGCAATGTGCACAAAGTGAGCACTTTTGCGATTGTGCTGCACAAGTGTAAGTGTGTGTTTTTTTCGCTGTTCGCTGTTCGGTTTTAGCGTGCGATAAGAAATGGGACGCGTCAGAGGGCAGACGAGGGGCTGCGACGGGTTTCGGTTTCATCCACAACAACAAAGCGGCGCATGCAACTGACATTGGCCAGAAGCGTGTCACCCAGCAAGCAGGCGAAGGGGAACGGGGGGAAACTTGACAACTGTCAATGTGATTCAATTGATGACACCCAATTCTGTGCCCACCTGTGTGAGTGTGTGTGTGTGTGGAAACGCTGACTTGTCGCTTGTCATTAGCTCCATCCCGCATGAAGCCATTAAAGGCAATAATAAATAATTGGACAATGCGACGATGGGCTGTGAAACCTTGGAATCGTCGCGCCTGACAACAACAACAACAACTGGCCGAATTTACATATACTTTTCGTAATCAATGAGCTACTCGTTTCACGCAACTGCAGCTCGATTTGTCCGACTGATTAATGCAGCCTTTCAACATCCCAAACAGGCAACACGGCTCCACGGCTCCACGCTTTAATAACGGACTGCGAGCGCGACTTCGACTTCGGGTTCGACCCCAAGTTTGGCACTGGGAATTGGGGGAATCTGTTGAAATTGGCATTGGGTCAAATAAGAGCACAGCATCCCATTCGCATTCGCATTCGCATTCGTTAATTAGCGACAATTGTGGGTTTCGACTGGACTCTTGTTTGTGGAAAGTTGGTTTTCATGCGGCGCAGCTGCTGTTTAGTTTGCTGACCTGCGAATCGTGCTCGTTGGCTCTTGCGAAATCTGCTAAACTTTCTTTGCTTTAATAATCATACAATAAACAATTAATTAAGACCTGAGCCGGCATTATCATCAGCTTAATGTGCCATCGATTTGGCTGATTGATAAGCAATCTCTGCAGTCGCATCTCTACCTGCACTCGCCATCCTGTGCGATCCTCTCCTGCTCGCCGGGCTTTGATTAATTGACGGGGAAACTGGTTGCCTGCTCGACTGGCCTTTTTGTGGGGAGCTGTCGCCAGTTAATGTTGCCAACTTAATCGCATTTGGATGCTGCCTGCTCCCTTGATAATGTTGTTTACGACGCTGTGCAAAACGCTTTCAGAATAATCGCCGGCGACTCGGCGACTCTGTCGCGGCGTATAATTAATGAGCCTTGCTTGCGTGATTATTAAAAACTTTTAATTACAGCGAGTGCCAGGCGAGTGTCCTTGGGCCCGTGTGTCTGGCAAAAATCCAGAGCCATCTAATGAGGCTGCTCTCCGCAATAAAACCGAACAAAAAAAGTCAGCTAAAACTATTTCAAAATGCTCGCTGGCTGGCGATTTTTGCGTAAACCGTCAAGGTAACAGGATCACGGCGACAATGCGCTAAAAAGGACATCGCAAATTTCTTACGTAAGTGGGCACAACATACAACATTTTTATGACATCCTGCACCATAAATATTATGCATTGCTCTGCGATTTTTTCTCGCTCGACCGAGAGAATGAAAACGCGCTCTCAATGTTCTGATCTCGTTCCAGAATCCGCCTCGCGGCATGACATAATTTTGCCTAATTTATGCTGCAGCGTTCCAAGGACCTCGCCCGGCCAACAACAGCAACAACAGGCACAGGGCACGCACAGCACGTGACAAAAAAGAACAGTGCCCTTAAAATGCCAAGGCAAACAAACAAAAAAATTATATAAAGAAAATCTGTCGACCTGCGTGCAAATTTTTAGCTTGAATTTCGCAGGTCGCTCGCAGGTCGCTCGGGCACATTTCGAAAATTCGGCATTTGCGAATTTTCCCCTAAGTATCGCACATTTTTTGGCCTAATTATTTTTTATGAGTCCACGTGCTCGTGAAAAATTGTCGCACTCCTCTGCGGCCAGCCGCATTTCTGAGCCGACTGCAACAGACTCGAAATCGGAGCGAGATCTTTTTGTTTTCTCGGTCTCTGACCCGATTTTTTACTTTGTTCTGCTTTTTGTCCCGGCATGCTGTTCTTTTTTCGTGGTTGCGCCGGTGGTGCCATTCATTGTTTAGAAGCATTAGAAAACGACCCAATTTTCGCACAATAATTGTTCTACTTATTGTGGTTTGCTTGGCGCAGGTTTTTTGTCCTGTTTTGCATAGATCCAGGCAGCTCGTCCTAGGTAACAACCACAAGACGCGTGCTAGTCTAGAAAAAAGCCGCACTTGCTCAACAACATTGAGCACTGCACTTTTATGGCTCTAATCAATTTGTAATAAGTATAAAGTAATTTATATTAAATTGAACTCAACGTGAAGTAACTTCGTTATTATATACTCAATGCAAAAATACACGCATATAATATTATTATATTTGATGTGATTAATAAAGTTGACACGCAAGCTGAGTATGACAAAAATGAGTTATATTCTAGTTATAAGTATATACTAATACTTTATATAATACTTTAATATATTCAATTGAACTCAACGTGATAAATATTTCTTTCTTTCTCTGTGCATGAACTAACTTCGTTGTTATCTACTTAATTCGTAAATACAAAAAATAATATTATATTTCAAGTGATTTATTAATTTGACACGCATGCTGAGTATGACAAAAATTACTTTAATATATTAAATTGAACTCAACGTGAAATATCTTTCTTTCTAACTTCCTTGTTATTTGCTTAATACAAAATCACACAAAATTAATGATATTATATTTCATGTGATTTATTAATTAGTCACGCAAGCTGACTATGACAATAATTAGCTATATTCTACCTATTCTATATTTTCATTTAGTTATATTATATTTGTATTGCTCTAATCGATGTTTAATAAGATATAGTATTATATATTAATAATAAATGAACGTCTAACCACTTTCTCTGTGTATCAACTAATTTTCTTGTTATTTACTAAATATAAAATTACAAGAATATATTATTATTATATTTCATGTGATTTATTAATTTGGCACATTTGCTGTCTATGTCAAAAATTAGTTATTATATTCAGTGATAAAACAATAACACTTGTAGGTCAAATAGTAAATTGTATTTTACTTTAATCCCAACACATTTTTCAACACAAATATATTGCAGAAAATATGTGCAGTCAGAAAGCTATTTGAACTATTGAGCTCGACAAAATTATAATAATCTTCCGTCCTTTTGGTAGCGGGTATACCTATAGTTTACATGAAGGAAGATCATTTTGAATGACCATGATTATAAATATGAAAACAAATGCAAAAATGGCAACTACAAAATAAACGAGTACAACAAATGTAAAAGAAATTCTTTACTATAAAGAACGTTCTCGAGTAAAAGAGCATTTATTTTAGCTTCCCAGTTTTCTCAATAATTATTTTGAGTTACTTTTACTTTTGGTGTCCAAACTACTCTCGCTTTGCCTTTTCGGCTGCGGCTAATGAGCCGGTGTTGACCTTAACTAATGACAACTTAGCAGCCGCCGGAGCCTTGACAAAAGAGCCAAAAACGAACTCTCAAGCAAGCGACCAAAACTGTCAACACTTTCGCTGCCATAAATAAAAGTATGTGCACCAAATACGCGCAAGCAGGCAGCAGAGGTGAAGGGTTCATAAGATGGTGCTACAATTAAAATGTTAAACAGTAAGAGTGTCGTAAAAACGGAAAACACTTAGCGCGAAAAATGCTAAAGCGAGCCGGGGCGAGACGTGGAAAATGGAAAAACGGGTTAAAGAATTCCGAGTTCCGCGTACGCGACGACAAAAAGTTGCCTCAAATCAAAGCAGAGCGAATTCGGAACAAACAAAAAAAAAGAATAGCGAGCGAGTAACAATAGACGGCGACGGCGACGGCGGCAAGGAGCTGTGGAAAAAATTGTAGCAGTTCCGGGAAGGGTGCCTAGGGTCGAGCACACCCGAACTAGACCACTGGGTCGAGCACACAAAAAACAGACAATGCGGCATCGTTAAAAAAGGAGAGCGCAACGTGCTGCGACATTGTCAGGGGCAGGGGGCAGTTGTCGCGTCGCAACCCTTCCGGAATTCTAGACTCTAGTTTCATGTCATTGCTTTTTTGTTTGTTTTTGTGGAATTGTAGCAAAAAATTGTAATTGGTGCAGCAGCATTTGTGCCGTGCATTTACATAGAAGTGACCTTGTTGGAGGGATGCTGATGAGACTGCTTAAGTGACATTTCATTTAACTTTTGATTTCGGCATCTTGCGGGAATTCTGCTGTGCTGTGTCAACAGCTAAATGGCTTTACAACTTGTTGTCTCTAATTATGGTCGAAATGGGCCGTAATCCTTTGCTAAATGCAGCAAACATGCAACGCCCAGCCGAGCGTTTCCCTCGAAATCGCCTCACAGCTCGTCATGGTTAAACGCGACTAATCCTTCCAACGAGTCCCAGTCCAAGCCCTTCTCCCGCTGCTGCTGCTGCCGTTCAGCTCGGTGGGCGTATTTGTTTATTTTCGAAATCAAAATATTTGCAAACACAGCGAGTACGGCAGAACTGCAAGGATTACAGGCCACATCCTTTCGCACATCCTCGCACACACACAGACGAACAGGGCGAACAATTCGCGCACACGCTCGCGAGTTTATGACTCCGCTGCCTGCCACATGCGCAGCCTTCTCCTCCGCGTCCAGGCTAATAATGTGCAATGCGTGCGCTGCCTTTGTGCCCGGCTCCTTCGCCCGAAATTGACTTTCGTTTTTTAACCCGACCCGGTCGCAGACGTGTTCTTGCCAAGCCTTTCCCAGCCTTTCGCTGCGATCCTTTGTTGCGGTCGCATTTTTTACGGGTTGCCCGGCACAATTGCATCCTTTTGTGGCGATTGTCGCCGCCGCTTTGTCCTGCGACCCGCACAGCGCTCGGCTCGTTTTTTTTTTTCGTTTTTGTATGGCGAACCCTTCGTTTTTTAAGCCTTTTTGCTCTGCACTCAACTCTTTTCGCCAGAGCCAGAGTTCAGGTCGCTGCTGCTCCGTTCTGGCCGTAAACATCGCTAGAAGAATCGCATTTTTTATGCGCTTCGCGGAAAGCGCGTTGTATTTTTTCCTTTCCTTTCATTTCGTTTCGTTTTTTACTGCGATACTTTTTATGTGCTGCGATTTTTTAGCAACGGGTTAGACGGAATCACTTTGCTCGTTTTTCGCAGAACTTATTCTGGCTTGATTTTCATTTCGAGTTTTTCAGTTTTTTGTAACACAAAAAGGCTTAAAAAAGTGCAGCCTTGAGCATTCTAATGGCAAACCCGTAAATAATTGGCATATCTCTGTTTTTTTTTTTATACAGTTTTAAGTCGAAAAGCCAAAAAGTCAACAGATTTTTGTTTTTGGTAGATAGCAACAAAGAACTCCTCGGGCGCGTGAAGAAATCTGTCAGTTGAATTCGGTTGTGTGGCTAAAAGTTAAAGGCTTGCACAGTCTGATCATAAAAAACGCGTGTAGATAGCCAAAAGTTAATTTTCCGCAACTCAAAATTCAAGCGAAGGCAAAAGTAAGAGCATTGTATTTAGCAGAAGTGGAAATCGAGGAACAATGTCTAGTTTCTGTTAAAAAACTGTTATCCAAGGTTTCCAGCTTGCCAAAATAATAAGGAAGTGAAGACAATCATTATAGTAAAGAAACAAATTTTGTATATTTGCGAATTTTTAAGATTTGCACGTTATTCATAAATTAATGTTCTCTCCTTTTGAAGATCAACTTGGTTTGATAATCTGATAATATTTGATTGCCTTTTAGTTGATAGAGTATGTCAAGAAATTGTTTGCAAAGCAAAAATTGTTTCAATTTCAAATTTTAATCGTCATTGCATGAAAACCATATGAAAATTTTATATTATTTTTTCACATAACCTTAAATCGAATTATTTGTAGTAGCATTAACAAAAAAATTAAGAATGTTCAACTTAAACTATAGAAAATTCAACAAAACGAAACCAATGTCAAGAAATTCTTGCCAAACAACAATTTAAGATTAAACCAACACAATAAGATATGTTTATGACGTTTATATTGTATTATTTCCATTTCCTCGAGAGCGCATCAAAGTTTTGTCAACTGGGATTTTGCAAAATGTTGAATTTCTTTATAGCACACAATATTCTCCAACTTAAGAGCAACTTGGCCTGAATTGAAGTTCCATTTAGCAGTTATAAATATGATGTTGATATTGCATTTGTTTTGTCAACTTCAAACAATTTAAAATTAAACAAAAACCAAAAAATATATGCATATGATCTTTATATTGTATTATTTGAGTGTACTCAAAAGCGCATCAAAGTTTTGTCAACTGCGAGCAACTTGGCCTGATTTCAAGTTTCATTTAGCAGTTATAAATATGATGTTTTTACTGCATTTGTTTTGTGAACTTCTGTCAAATATTCGTTGATATTTTTGGCGCTTGTTTTCTCTGCACAATTTGAACTGCTCTGGAGGGCATCGCACTTTATTTGCAGATCCGGATGATTGCATCACACGGTGTTGCCCCCACAATGAGACACACAGCTCGCTAGCAATTGGGGCATGTCGAACATTATCAGTTGCGAACGTTGCATATTTCAAACAATTCCCAGGCGTGTCGCCGCTGCATCCATAAATTGAATTCCAATTTCCAGCAACTCGATCAGCACGAGTAGAAGCCACAACAGCAACAACATCGGCAGCAGCCACAGCCATAACACCAACGAGGTTAATTATCGGCGTATTGCCCAATGGGGGAAAAAAAATTAACATTTCTGTACGTTCGGGCGTGCAGTCGTCAGAGCGGCAGTCAGTCAGTCAGTCAGTCAGTCAGTCAGTCAGGCAGTCAGGCAATGCGACTTCCTTTTGCAGCAACAGCAGACAAAAGAGAAGATCATAAGCCTCAGTCCCGGTCCATGGAGCCGCAGTCTCCGTCTTAGCCAGCTCATTACGCGGGTCGTGACTTGCCGAAATGAAAAACAAGTCAAATCGGCAAGGGAGAATAAACAAAAAAAGAGGTGAGAATAAAACTGGCGGCAGTGCTGCACTCAAGATACCCTTGCAAAGCCCACAAAAATGATCAATAAAATATAATGCGAATCTAGCTTGAAGTTAAGCTCAAACTTGGGATTATTATCTGCAAATGTCTGACAAAGGAATTTCAAATATCACTCCTTTTGTAACTTCAGTGAAAAGTATATAAAATAATGACATTATCTTTAACGAAAAGTAGCTAAGTGCAGCATTTGTGTATCTATAAACTACAGAATCTCTTTTTTAAAGTTAAGCTTAAATTTTCATTCCAACCTGCAAATATCTGTCGAAACGATTCCAAATTGATTTATATCTGTTTCGAATTATAGCGAAAAGTATCTCAAGAAAAGTAAGTGAAGTTAATCGAAAAGAAAAAGTATTTGTGTATCTCCGAACTACAGAATCTCTATCTTAAAGTTAAGCTCCAGTTTTGCATTTCTAACTGCAAAAATCTGTCAAATGATTTCCCATTTCTTTTCAAACGTTTTTAGCGAAAACTATCTCAAGTAAAGTATGTCAACTTAATCGAAAAGTAACAGCATTTGTGTATTTCAAAACTGCAGAATCTCTATCTTAAAGTTAAGCTCAAATTTTGCATTCCTCTCTGCATATGTTTGTCAAAACAATTCCTCATTTCTTTTCATCAGTTTTTAGCCATAGTGAAAAGTATCTTAAATGAAGTAAGTCAACTTAATCGAGTAGTAGTAGTAGTAGTTGTGTATCAATAGACAATAGAATCTCCATCTTAAAGTTAAGCTCCAGTTTTGCATTTCAAGCTGCAAAAATCTGGCAAAATGATTCCCCATTTCACTTCATTTGTAACTATAACGAAAAGTATCTCGAATAATGTAAAATATCTTAATTAAAAAGTAGCTGCACTAAAAGCTTTTTGTGTATCTACAAACTGCAGATTCTCTATCATCCAACTGCAAATATCTGTCGAAACTAGTCCCAATTGCTATCCATCTCTTTGTAACTAAAGGAGAAAGTATCTCCAAAAAGTAAGTAAAGTTAATCGACAAGCAAAAGTATCTCTATCTTAAACTTAAGCTCCAATTTTGCACTCCCATCTGCAAATACCTATCACAATTATTTAGAATTTCATCCCATTTGTAACTTCAGCGAAAAGTATTACGAATAATGTAAAATATCTTAATAGAAAAGTAGCTGCTCGAAGAGCCTTAGTGTTGCAAGTTGTGTTCGATTGAAACTCTTGGCGCTGTATCTTGGCCAGGGTATACAAACTATAAGCTCCCATCCAGCGGATGCTTGGCTGCTTGTCAGATGCTGATATCAGTCGCGGTTGGCGTCGGCGTTGGCAGACGCAGAATGTTAATCTCCATAAAATGAAAACAATGCGCCGGCGCGACGACCACGACGACGACGACGACGACGACGGCGGCGACGGCGACTGCCACACAGCGCACTCGCATTCGTTTGGGGCACTGTCCCACTAGTGGCAGCTCTTGCCATGCTTCGTGAAGCGCGCTTTTTGCGCAATAAGTGTGCCAGCAACAGCAGCAGCCATGGATTGGCAGCAGCAGCAGCAGCAACAACCGGTCAGCCCCTCACATTATAATTTATGCAGCCGCAGCTCAAGGATCTCTATATAGCTGCCACCCGCCCGCAACTGCGCCGCCCTCTCGCCACCGACTCGACGTCGAGATCGTCGCTGGCTCTGTGTGTGCGTCTGTCTCGCGGTCCGCGTGCGTTTAGGTAATCGCCAGGCATGATCTCGGCAACTCCAACGCGCCGCAGTGCAGCGTAGCGCGTTGTTGCTATCGTGACAAGCTGCCCGCTGTGACGCTCTGCCCCTGCCCCTCTCCCTTCCCCCTTCGTTCACTATGGGATGCTGCTGCTGCTTGGTGGCTGCCAAACATCTTGGGGCAACGCCACCCCAGCGTTGAGGAGTGTAAATTACAAGTTGCCGTTGGGCTCACACAAACGCCTGACTTGGCCACGTTGTTGCCTCAGCTCCGTGGCAACGTGGCTGCCGTTGTTGTGGCTGCCGACTGTTGCCAATGTTGTTATTGTTGTTATTGTTGCGCGCCGCAGCTGAAGCCTGTCGGTTTCATTCAAAAAGTTCAATAGTGCATGCAGTGCCAGTCCAGCGCGGCCAGCCAAGGCTTATGGCCACAATTCAGTTTCTGTTTATTCCCATTCTCGTTCCCAGTCGCTCTCTCTCTCCTTCACCCCGCCCCTTGCCGCCTTGGCACGCTCGCTGCATTTATGATCGATGCCACAGTCGATTTCTTTGCCCCGACTGGCAATCGTCGTTGCAGCTTCCTCTGCACGCGATTCCCGTGTTTCAACCGCAATACCCTAACAATCCCAGCAGCAGCCTTTAGCGGATGGCCAGCGAAATGCGAATTGAAGACTGCTCTGAAGGAGTGCAGAGACAAAATAGTATTTTGTTCACTCTGAAAGTCTACTTATTGTAGCTAAAGAATTGCGCAAACTATAGGACAATTATATACCAATAACTTTTGTTTAGATTTATTAATAATTGAACCAATGCATGCGCTATAGTACCACAACAACACATTTCGAGAACATCTTATACTGACCAAACCTCATACATAAGTAAATGACATAAGGATTTATCATATAAATAAATAACACTATCGATATTTAAGCAACTCCTTGAGCTAGGCACTCAACAATCTGCAACTGCGTCAAACTCTATGATTTTATTATTAAAATTGCTAATCCATTTTCTTGGTATTCGAAATTAAGGCTCAAAAAATTAATGAACTGCATACAACCTTATAAAAATGTGTTCCCTTCAGTTAAGCTAATTGAAGACTGATTTGGAGGAGTATTACTATAACTATTATTTTACTATAAATATTAAGTTAGTGACAAAAACTTGAAAACTTAAATAGTATAGTAAATAAATAAATAAATAACTATTAAGTTAATAACAAAAACTTCAATAATATAGTTAATAAATAGGGCAAACTATAGGACAATTATTATTTGAGCAACTTATTGAACGAGGCTCTCATTAATATACAACTGCTTCAAACCGATATTTAAGATTTGAAATAGAGCCTTAAAAAACAAATGAAAGCACACAACCTTTAAAAATCTCTTCCCCCAAAAATAATCACAGAACCAAGCACTTCTCTATGTAATTACTTCAAACATAATATTAATTTTATAGTCATAAAAGATTAGTTCTTTGCTTGTTGGTATTCAAAAAATTAATGAATACCACACAAGTTAAAAAAAATATGTTCCTCTGAGATAATCACTGAACCCAGCACTTCTGTGTGTAATTTCTTTAAACTCAATATTAATTTTATAGTTATTGATAAATTCTTATAATATATATGTTTGAGGTTTGGTCAGTATGAGATATTTACGACATCTTATAATAATATAGTGCTTGTACTGGTTCAACTACTTCATAAATGTATATAAATCAATAAAAAAAAGTTATAGTTATAAAATATTAGTTGTTTTCATGGTATTCAAAAATTAATGAATTGCACACAAACTTAAAAAATGTGTTCCTCTAAGATAATCACAGAACCGAGACCATCTGTAATTATGTAATTTCTTCAAGCTCAACATTAATTGTATAGTTATAAAAGATTAGATTTATTTAAAAAATCATGAATTGTGCACACAAAATGTCTTCCACAGAGATAATCCGTTATGTGATTATTAGCTGAACGAAACCTCAATTTCATTTCACAAAATAATATATTTTTTGAAATTTCAAAAAATAAAACATTCCTGAGTCAACTTTCGCTCATAAGCAAAAAAAATCCGCAAATCACGTTATGCAAGCTTTCTTTTGGAAGGATATAAATAATTCGTTGACTTCCTAACTGCTTTGGCGACTTCTGCTGTTGTTTTTTGCAGCGCTTTATATGCTCAACACCTTCTGTCTACGCTTAAGCGTTTTGTTCATGGGTCCTCTGCTCCCAGGGCCTGGGTCTGGGTCTGAGTCGAAGTTGGAGTCGTAGTCTGCGGCTGAGTGCGAGTCGGGGTCTGAGCCAGGCTCTGGGTGCTGGCAAGTCTGGTCACGATTTGTTGAGACTCGTAAAACATTTTTAGCACCTCAACGATCTATATACATACTATGCATCGTTGCTACATGAATCCCGCACGTTGAGCACATTTCTTTAATGGCATTCTGCGTTCTTGCCACGGTCTCTTTCCTTTTGCTTGGCTACCAAAAAAAACAACACGACGCCCACTCCAAGCCGGAGGCTGTGGGAAAGCCGCTGCCTGAAGAAGACATCCTGTCATTAGGCAAATATTTATGTAGATTATCAAAGTTGAGCCAGCTGCCGTGCTGTGGCGTGCCGTGTCTAACGGTGAAATTAACTGACCCTCAAATTAGCTGACCAAAAAAGCGAAATGCAGACAAATTAGTCGTCGGTTTGGCTTTGAGTCAAATATTTGCGTTGCAGCAGCGCCCTCTGGCGCTGGCTAGCGGCAAGCGGTTGGGATCTTTTTGGTGTTAGGCACGCAAATAATATTCCCGGAAATTGGCAAGGATTCAGCGCTGCGGCTGTCTGCTTGTCTGTCGCATTGTAAAAACTCTTTGCGAATCGCGCGACGCCGACAGCGACGTCAGCAGCGGCAGCGGCAGCGACTCATCAAGGACATGCGGCACATTAGCGTGACGTGCATGAAGACAACCCTCTGGCTAATCCGTGGAAACTCTAAACTCTATCGCCGGCGAGTAAACCTCTTTCGGCGCGAGTCTCTCGCCTAGGTAAGAACTCTTTCGCCCAGCGGCTTTACTCCTTCGAGGCACACACACAGCACAGGTAGCGCTGCAGCATGTGGCAGCGAGGCGAGTGAGCGAGCGAGTTGACGTTTGCACGCCAATTGATTTGGCATTGAGGCGTTGAGGGAACCGTAAATAACCCTAAATAAAACCATAAAATCCTTCTGCATGTTGCGCTTTTGTTCGCCCACCGAGAGAGACACGTTGAGAGAGACGTTGAGAGAAGCCCTCCTCACCTTGAGTCCCCTCGCATTGCTGGACTTAGACACGACGCTGTTTTTTATTTAGTTGCCATTTTCTGCCGTGTTTTTTTTAGCGAACTCGTAATCATAAATGATGTTGTAAGTGAAGAATCGTTTTTTATGCAATTTGTTGTCAACCAGCAGCAAGCTGGCAACAAAAAAATGCAATATTTACTTGGAACTGCGTTCGTTTTTTACGCAACTCCACGCAACGTTTTTTTCTCTCTCAGTTTGCTTCATTTGCAACGTGTTTTTTACGATTGCCGAGTTGACTTTTTTAGTGAAAAAAATATGATATGAGATTGTCGACAAACAGAAAACTGCGCGCCTACCAGGAAAAGTCAACAGCGATCATGGCTGGGCCGAAGCACAAGACGAGAACGAACGAGCGGGCGAGAGAGAGTGGGAGAGGGAGGGAGAGAGAGTGAAGGGTTTGCTGCAAGGGTTAAGGGGCGTGCGGCGTTGTTGCTGCGACAGAAGCCTTTACCTGCTGCCCACGCCCATAATCCTTTTATGGCAAATAAACAAACACGCTGGTCACGCTGGAAATCCTGGCAACCCGATCCTCGGCTAGGTAAAAAGCAACCAAAGGGTGCAATAAACGGAAGAGTTGATCAGCGAGCGAGAGTGAGAGAGAGAGAGAGAGGACGAGTTGCGCTGCACGCGCTGCCCTTTGTTGCACGCACAGTTTTATGGGTGTGTGGTTTTAGCCCTTTGATGTGCATGATCATCCTGTTAATAGAAAGCCACGCTACCTGGCCACCGAACGGTTCGTTCACTTAGCCCTTTCGCCCGGTCCGCGAGCGAGCTGCGCACTTTAATCCTTTCGCCAAACCCTTTTCCCCTAGCGTGTCCAAAGCGATTTAATTAACGCGGTTGCCACTAAGCCCAGCGCAACAGTGCAGCGGTGGCACACAACAGGAGCAGTTCCAATCAACGACACCGCTTAAATCCTTTCGCTCGTCGAGTAGGCGTTGTTGCCGCTAAAGGGCAACTAGCTACTGTGCCGAGGGGGTTTGGACTTCCAGTGAAAGGATTTAATGCTAGAACTTGTCTGGGAATTTCGCGATTATTGGCCAAATAACCAGGCAGTTGACTTTATAAGACCTGACTTGCCAGCAGCCCACTTGGACGAAGAGTCAAAGAGTCGATAAGTCAAAGGGGATTGCATACAAGCTGAAAGAGCGACTTCATAATGGATGTGCTCAACTGCAAGTGCTGATCTCTTAAATGGAAAGTAATTAAAAACTAATCAATACGCTCTTCGTGGCCTTTGCAGCCAACACAGCATCTGTGGGAGCTTTTAGAGCTAACTAATTCAACAGCCACTGCTCTTTGAGCTTACTTTTTTGCTATGCAAACTCAAAGAGAGCTTCACAGCAATGGCTTATCTCTTAGTTCGCGAGAACAGCTAATAAATCTACACTTTGTGCATTTGGTGACATCAAAGTAACGGCGTCCCACGAAAGCTTGCACTTCAAATGCATGCGCCATTATCTCTTTCACTCCCCGTTCGCTGTTGTCGTCACTGCTCTCTTCCGCATCACGAGATGTGCCTTGCCCTTATAAAGCAGCGTCCCCACCCGAAAATGGCAGCAAACAACATAAACCGTTTGTTTTGAGCTTTTACCTGTTGCTAAATTTAGAACGTCTGCCGTTGTCTTTGTTGTTGTTGCTCTTGCTGTTGTTTTCTCTTGCTTTTCGCTGACGCTGCTGCCGCAAAAAATAAAAAACAGCTGCCCACCTGCAGCCGCCCTCCCCCTTTGGCCGACCCACTGAATTGAACTCCGAGCGACGTCAGCGGCGCCGTTTGGCAGTGGCTACGGCCTGTTGGCCCAAAATGCGTCGTTACGTTAATGAGTAATAAAATACTTGCACAACAACAACAACAGCAGCAAATTGGGCAAAGATTTGTGTCTCTGGCTGTGCGGCCTTTTGCCAAAATGCACAGCGCCATTAAGCGCAACAATAACAACAACAGCAACAACAATTATCATAGTGCAATGCGTTTAGCGTTGCATTTCACGCGCGCTTTGAACACGCGGCCATCGACGGCGACGTTGCGTTGGCGATTTTTATGGCACTTTAATCGCGAGACGCGCGCACACAAACAAGCAAAAATACTGCTGTCTGCATGGGCGGCCTCATCTCGCTCTCTTCGGTCAGCGATGCTGATCTGTTGCTCTCTTACGCGCACTCTCTGTCTCGCTTATTTTTAGTTACATTGGGGCTGCTGCGGCGCTGTTGCCAGCAGGGCAGCGTCTGGCGCGTGGGCGTCGCTGCCGCTCTTGCGCCGCAACTGCGGCTGTTGGCTGCTGTTGTTTGCTGTAACAGCTCGTAGATCTGTACGCCCTCCCCCCACCCCGCGCGGGCCCACACTTGAACCATCTGTTTAAATTTAGACGCAATTAGCAATGCGCGCACATTTTTGAGTTGTTTTTGTGTGTCTGTCTGTCCGCTGTTGTTGTTGTTGCTGCTGTTTTTTCGGCGGACTATAAATTTTTGCCACAGTTTATTTTAGACGCTGCATGCGATCATGTGTATAGGTGTGTGCGAGTGTGCAAGAGTGTGTGTGTGTGATACATCCTACACCTTTGCTGCCAGTTGCTGTTTTTGGCCAGAAGCACATGATGTAAACGTAAACGTTTTTGTTGCCTGTGTGCAATTAAATTGGCATGCACAAGTGGCGTCGTTGCAGTCACGTCGCCAGCCAGCGGGCGGCAGCCTTTTGAGCGCTTGCCAAATTGTAATTGGAACGCGAAGGTGTTGCCCGCCTGTGTCCCAAACTGTGTGCGCCAACCTTCTAAGCAAACAGCCATAAAACGCAGCACTGAAAATTGACCCATATGCAAACACATGTACGTAAATTGCGCTCTCTGCCAGATGTCAATGAGCTTTCACTTGAGTTGTTGTCTCGCCGCCTGCCTGCCTGCCTGCCTGCTGTGCAAATAGAGAGCTGAGCTTTGCGGCTGCAGTGCGAGCTTTGCAGCAAAGCGCAGCTTACAAGAATACACTCGCGCTCTCTTTGCCTTCTCTTTCTGTCTATCTCATAGTTACTTTCGCTCTCGTTACGTTTCAGGTGATTAACACTTGTGTGCGCAATGTTATCTCTTTTATACACACATGATACATACGTCGCTGTGACGTATGCAAAAAAAGCTTAAGATTCCAATACCCTTAAGTGCGTATTTTTCATTAATTTGTCGCCCGTCAGCCTTCGGACAGGCGATAAACGAAACGTGAAAGTTCAGCGCTGCACGTAGGCACCATAAAAATGAATCTAAGTGTCCCCTGACGCACGTGTAACGCCCCCATTAGCCTTGCCCAAAATCATTGATCGATCCAAATACAACTACGATGTACTACAATTGAACAAATGCATTTGTGTGTGTGTGTGCGCTCATGTGTAAGTGACCTTCACTTAATTGAGCTGAGCGGCATGCGGAATGGGTTGTTATGGATTACATGGCGCCGCCGCCACCGCCGCCGCCGTTGCCGCTGCCGCTGCCACAAACCGTAAAACACATAAATAAGTTCATGAATAATTTGGAGCATTCTGCTTTTTTTGTATTTTGGGGGGCTGAGTGGGTGACGCAGGTGTTGCCGCCCGCTGCTTCCGCTTGGCGTGCGCACAGCCCCAACGCAACAAACAGTCCGCCCCAGCAACCTTGTGATCTTGTTTACTGTTTAGCGACCCCACCGATCACGACATCACAGCATATACAAACACACACACAGACACACAGAGAGACACAGACACAGACACGAACCTGTCGGCGCTGTTGGGGTGGCGTCATATCAACGTTACGTTAAGTCGCTGGGCGAGCTGCTGCTGCCTCGGCTGTGGCTGCGGCTGCCGTTTGCTATTTTCACCTTCTACGGCACGACGAAGCGTCGCGTTGGCCGCCGCAATGAATCAGCGCAGCGCTCTCACAGTCTGTCGTCGTTGTCGCTGTCGCTGTCTCTGTCTCTGTCTATGACTGTGACTGTGGCTTGCTCTCGCGTTTTGTGAATCCCGCTCGCACGCTCACTGGGGGTTTTGATATTTCCAAAAAGGAAGAAATGCTTCGCTAGAACTTGCAGTGCTTTTTTTCTGAGTGCGCGCGCAAAGAGCAAAGAGCGGAGAGCGGGGCGTATGAGTAACTGTGCGCGCTCTCACAAAGGCCGCGGCTTAGGTAAACTGACAGCAGCCAAAGCAGCAGCCGCAACGTAAAACAACAACGCACACACATGCACAGGTAGAGCGAACTTCGTCGTCTACCTATACAGCGACAGACGTATGTGTGTGTGTGTGTGTTGGTATGCCGCGGCCTGGTCGTGTGGCTCGCGCTGCCCGCGTCTCGCGTCTTGCGCTGCGGCAATTTCGATTTAGCCAACGAACCTGTCGATCAATCGTCAGTCGTCTGCTGTAAGCCCAGCGATAAGGTGGTCGCCAGCACACAACGTACGCACGCACACACACACACATACACACAACAGCACCGAGTCGCACGATCGTCGTCGTCGCTCACTTCGTTCGTACATTCATTCGGCTCTGCGCGCGCTTCGTGAAACGTTTAATCGCAGTGCATTCAGAACCTGACAGCCATTCGCTTGCCGTAACTTGTAGCGTGCGGTTGCTTCCCTCTCTCGAGCGGAAGAAAAGAAAAAATTTGAAAAGAACTCTCAAGCAAAGAATATCTTGAACGCAATTTACGTAGTTCCGTCGTCGCAACTACGCGTGAAAGTGAAAAGCAGTGATCAATAAACTGAACTGAACAAAACACATTTTGTTATAAACAAATTAAGCAGAGTAAAAACAAACTCCAAACAGCAAAAGAAAAACAAAGTGCGCAGCAAATTTCTGCATTTGCTGCCCAGTGACAAAAGCCATCAAACTGTGTCTAAAACTGCATAAACAGTATATAGCCGATATCGAAATGGTTACCGGCGTTACGGTCAACATGAACGCCAACGTTATGGGCGCCGCCGTGGTGCCCGCCCAGCTCAAGGAGACGCCGCTCAAAAGCGATCGTCGGGTAAGTGTCCACAAAACGCGCATGACTTGGATTAAAACACTCACACACACACACACACGCACACACACACACAATTACAATTCCCGATTCCCGTAGTACATGGATTTCGTTTGAAATTGATGTGTTAGTACAAAAAAGTCGAATACAAGTTAGCTGTTGTCTCCCACTTGGTCGAGAGGCCCACACAGTTTCGGGCTGTCTGCCCAAATGCATTTCCTTTTTGGCCAACACATCGTCGGTGTCGTCGGCTCCCACATGCCACAAGCCGCACACACTCTGGCCATATTCACACACAAAATCTATAAAAAAAAAAAAAAGCCGTCGGCTCGCCAACACAAAGCGGCGTCGTCTGGCGTTGGCGGCATTTACGTTTCGGCTTCATTCATGGAGCAACACACACACACACACAGACACACACACACCGACACAGTCCATTCATGAGTGCCACCCAAAATTGGATTTGCTTGCGCTGCCCACTTGAGCGGCTTCCATTTGGCGCGTGGTATGTTGCTTAGCTTGGGCTGCAATTGTCGCTCGGTCATCAGCTTCTTTTGGCTAGCCGTCCGTCGTTTTGGCCGTTTTGGCCGTTTTCGGCTGCTGACTTCATACAGTGCGGGCGTCTCTCGCGCTGCGCCAAATTTGGCCACAGAAATCACACAAATACAATTTAATGGCCATGCAAAAAACACTCTTGTTGTGTTGGCTTCTGCGTCGTCGAATTTCCCACGACGACCTTGTTGTTGTAGTTCTTGTTGCAATACCTGCGTGGCGACTTATTTTTGGCCGCATCGGCTCGTTGCTTATCGTAATTTATAACCGCCAAACTATTTTCGGCATCCGCTGCCGCTGCCGCTGCCGCTGCGACTGCAAGAGCGTCTATATAAATAGAGCACGCGCCACACCGCCGAGTTTGGCCCCCAGCCAGATCGACAACGACGACAATGTTGAGTCCCGTGTCCAATTAAAGCCTCACGCAGCTTCCTCTATTTCGGTGGCTGCGGCGCTGCATGAGGTCAAACGCGCCGCGTTGATACCCTAAACCACATGACTAATCCCAAACTCTGTCTCTCTCCACTTGCAGTCGAACAAGCCCATCATGGAGAAGCGTCGCCGTGCACGCATCAACAACTGCCTCAACGAACTCAAGACGCTCATCTTGGATGCCACCAAAAAAGACGTAAGTTGCCAAAACAAACTCCTTGCCACATTGCTTGCCCCACTTGCTTTTTATGTGCTGTCAACTAACCAGCCAACTTCTGTTTGTTTGCTCTACTTGCAGCCGGCGCGCCACTCCAAGCTGGAGAAGGCGGACATCCTGGAGAAGACGGTGAAGCACCTGCAGGAGCTGCAGCGCCAGCAGGCGGCCATGCAGCAGGCCGCCGATCCGAAGATCATCAACAAGTTCAAGGCCGGCTTCGCGGACTGCGCCAACGAGGTGAGCCGCTTCCCCGGCCTCGAGCCCGCCCAGCGTCGTCGCCTGCTGCAGCACCTGAGCAACTGCATCAATGGGGTCAAGACCGAACTGCACCACCAGCAGCGCCAGCAGGCCGTCGCCCAGGCGCAGTCGCTGCACGCCCAGGTCGTGCTGCCCTCGCCGCCCAGCTCCCCCGAGCAGGAGCCGCCCGTGGCAACAGCGACAGCCACAGCCGCCGCCACGCCCTATCTCTTTGGCCAGATCCAGCAGAACGCCAACGGCTACTTTCTGCCCAACGGCATGCAGGTGATACCCACGAAGCTGCCCAACGGCAGCATTGCCCTCGTGCTGCCCCAGAGCTTGCCCCAGCAGCAGCAGCAACAGTTGCTGCAACAGCAACAGCAACAGCAGCAGCAGCAGCAGCAACAACAGTTGGCTGCCGCCGCTGCGGCCGCTACAGTCGCTGCAGCGATGGTGGCGATGCCGCAGCGCACGGCGAGCACGGGATCGGCGAGTTCGCACTCCTCGGCGGGCTACGAGTCGGCGCCGTGCAGCACGAGAAGCACGAGCAGCAGCGGCAGCTATGCGCCGCCCTCGCCCGCCAACTCCGCCTACGAGCCGATGGACGTGAAGCCGTCGGTCATCCAGCGCGTGCCCGCCGGCCACCTGCAGGAGCAGCAGCCGCTCTCGCTGGTCATCAAGAAGCAGATCAAGGAGGAGGAGCAGCCCTGGCGGCCCTGGTAAAGCGCAGTCGCTGTTGCCGGGCGCAGGCGCTTCGAATCTCCCCTCCCTCCCTCCGTACCCACCCACACACCCGCTTTAAAGACTGATGGGCGTCGCACACACAAACGCACACACGCACACACACACACCAACTCATCTGCGCAGAGACATTTCATCACATTTCGCCAGGATAACGCAAATGTTGCTTCGAAGTGTTCCGAGCATGCGAAACTCCTTTCATTCTCCCGCCCCCAATTCGCTGCACAACTTTCCGCCGGAAAATGCGCAGCGAGCTGCGGACTGCGGACACACCATACACACACACACACACACACCACAGCACACTTTGTTATAAATTATTTATTATTATTATTATTATTACGTTTGATTGTGAATTCATTTCTCAAATGGTATTCTGCATATCGCCAAACTACCTCACTCCAAGTAGTACTTGGTGTTGAATTGCCTCATGAATCATGTATTAGAATTTTCACGCTCCGTTTGGAAAGCACCAACCACAACAACAACAACAACAGCAACTTGAAGCGCTTTTCAAACTCAGCAAAAAGCAATGAAATCTTCAATGTCTTCCACAAAGCGCGAAACGTTTTGTTTTTGTAACCAGAGAAAAAGAAAACACACACACACACAAAGTTGTTGACAAAAACTTAACCATAATACCATAATTATTATGCCTTATATCTCTCCATTTAAATATAGTTTTCATTTAGCCCATACTTATACATATATTTAGTTGTCTCTAAGGTTTTCTCTTGTTTCTAAGCTTAAGCAAGTATATATATATACGCATTAATGTAAGACCACGTGATATAGTAAACATAATCAGCGTCTAAGAAAATGATGAAGAATGAAGAGAAAAAAACAAGAATTTGAAAACAACAAAAGTAAAAAACAAAACAAAAAAACTGTTGAAGAAATCAACAATCAACATACTAAAAAAGAATAAAATATAAAAATCTTACTAAAATTTAAATACGCACAACGTTTTCTTACTCTCTGGGGCTTTGGGGAAGGGCAAAGCAACAACAAGAATTGGTGAAAGTAACCGCTCGAAGAGGGGATTGTAATTCTGCAAGAGACAGATTGGAACCTCTAAAAGACTTCGCACCTGTCACGCAAATGACCGTGACTCTTGTGAAATTAATATTCACTCTATAGAAATTTCAGGGGGATAAACACAATCGAGTATATGTTGGCTTGTTTTTGATGATTTCACATAATTTGCGCGCGATAAGCGACATTCCGCATATATGTTGATAAATTGGCGCACTTGACGTTACGTCTAACATTTCAAAACCCTTTTGCACGAGCCTAGATATTCCACATAAGCCATACTATATGCAGAGTATGACAATATATTTACCCGTATAGCACGCCGCGCATATTCCCAAGAATTGTTTTGTTCAAAATGTTAAAAACAATATTTTTATCGATACTGGGGACGGTTGCAAAGCAAACAGGAAATGAATGGGAACGTCTGGTTATATGGAATTGTTTAGATTATAGTATCGCAGATACACATGTAAATGCTTTCTAAAAAGTTATCGGTATTACGGATTGCTCCGATTAGCGTAAGCATAAACCAAACAGTCGCACATAGCAGGAAATTAAACCAGAACTATAATTGGCATGGGAATGACGATATAAATCAGCTACAGGGTAGTGCACAGTTGATAACGACTGTGACGTATAGTTCAGGATGTATTTGCAGAGACTCTAGTGTGCCACAATCGGAGATTGCATCAGATTCATACTTGTTCATCTCGTGATGCGAGATCACGAAAATAATGTATGACTATTAGGAGTAAACACTGTGACACAGTTGTAATATTCCATACCATCCGCAGTCTTTGGCTCCCTACGTAGCTGCTTCTCGCTAATCTGCGCAAATCCCCCGGGCAATTAAGCGTCAGATTCTGGCGTCAAAAGTTTCCGCGAAGTCTGCTGCAGTGCAGGGTGTAGAAATTACCGACGCCAGTAGTGCCGAATCATGCTGATAATATCTCGCTGATATATAATATCACAAGAACTATTTTGCTATTTTGCTGCACAGCGCAAATAAACAAGCGCAAGTCGCTAACTGATCCAATCTGGGAGGTGACTCGATCGCTCCATTTCAGACGTTACAAACTGCAGCGAGTATGCATATAGGGTTTTATGTATGTGCATATCTTAATGAGTTTGTCTTATACCTATTTACTTATCAAGATCGTGATGGCGAGAGCGTCGCCGTGTCTGAGATTAAAAACCCGTGCGCAGCCATAAAAGAATCGCGCGCGACAAAAGTCCACGACCATAAGAATAACAATAACAATAACAATAATATTATTACGATGCCACACATTACACTTTATACGCTGACTATCTGTTGATTGTTCCAGAATGTTGCACTTGATCGCACCACGTCTGTTGCGGATTAGTCATCATCCAGCAACCAAATCAAAAACTCTACTGCTTTCAGCAGATATGCGTCAGACACGACATTGTCTGCTATAGAGTGGAGACGGTTACAAATGTATGCTTTTATTAAGCATATCTAGAAGCAAAGTTCAAATGGGCAATTCGACAAAGTCGCTGCCACGAAACTGGACAAAATTCACATAAACACAAAACCGCAACACAGTTGGGCGGTGATTTTTGGCTGACTCATCGCCACATTTCGTATACTAACTAAATGTTTTTATTGTTTATGATAAAAAAGCGAAACAGTGGAAAGGGCAAATAATATTTTTATCATTCGCATTCAGTCGCAAAAACACAAAATTGCCAAGATTATACGGAAAATAACACTCACATAATTGTTCTTTAAAATAAGACTGTAAACTATAAAGTTTGTATTATCAAGAAAGATTCGTATTTGACATATGTTGTGAAGGATTTAATTTAACAAGTGAGAACGGCTACAGTCGAGCTAGACCGACGGACAGACGGACGGACAGACAGACAGACGGACAACAACATATGGTCTGCGACGTCCCCTTCAGCCTGTTACACACATTCGAACGAACTTAATATACCTTTGTACCTATAGCTACATGGTATACAAATTGTGTGTAAAAATATTATTTTTGATCATTCGCATTAAGTCGCAAAAAATTACAAAATTGCTGCAGAGAAGATATATGAATAATTCTTCTTACAATACAAAGACTACAAACTATAAAGTTTGTATTATCAAGAAGGATTTGTATTTGGCATATGTTTTCAAAATTTTAAAAATCGATTGTACAAAAATAATATTTTTTATTATTGGCATTAAGTGAATAATTCGTGCCAAGATTATACGGAAAATAACATTCAGATAATTGTTCTTACAATATAAAGACAGATTTGTATTTGGCATATGTTTTAAAAGATTATCAAACTTTGTTGCTGCAATGCTAATTAAATTCTAAGTTTCATGTTTGGATGAAATTCAAATGCAAACCATTTATAAACTGCACAGTCATTGCTGAACAATTCCGATTGCATAGAAGTGCGAACTTTTGTTTTTAATCAAACTCAAATTTAGACCTGCGTCACAAGTTAGGGTCTATTGCACGTCATTCACTTTGGATGACTTAGCGGCGGCCTCCAATGCTTTAGCTACCCAACTAAGTTGTATGACAAGTATCGTCAGACTACTTTACCAACTTCACAACTGCGCCATATAGTCCGCTAGATGTACTCCAAAGTGCCAAAGATCGGCAAAAGTGCCACTCGGCGATTTGCGCGTGACAAAAAACGTGATTTGCTCGGGTTTTCCTTGCAATTGTTTTCGAATTCTTTTTGGTATTATTTTTGTTTTGACTTCCAAAAATAAATTACTATATTTAACAGTTAATAAATACGTATACCTATATGGGATATTTTCGCGTTGCGCTGCATTTTTCAGCTTGTAAACGGATGCGGCAAAACAGAACAGAACAGAACAGCACAGCACAGAAACAAAACAAAACAAAAGACATGAAAGCAAAAAAAAACAAAAGTAAGGCCAGAAAAATACATACGAGTATAAGAAAGGGAGCAGAACGAATCGAAAAACAACGCAAATCAAATTGCAAAACGATAACGAGCTGACGGCGGATGCCAGATTCGAAAGATATGCACAATGTTTCCATGTGTGTGGACAGGAGTTCACACACATGCAGTATATGGAATTTGCATACACACACACACACACACACAGCAATATATAGGGTGCAGAGTCCCGTTGTTTACTGAGCTCACTCGCCCTAAAGAGGATGCAAGAGTGTGACATTGTTGTGAGCACATTCGTCACAGGCAGCAGCAAAAGTCTTGCTTGAACTTTGAACGTCCGTTTCTCCGAAATTATACAAGAGATTTTAACTAAATTTTGTGGTAATACTCTCAAAAACAGTTTTAGTATTCTTAAGTATCTTTAGTATTCTTCTGAACATTAACAGTAGTACAAGTTAAAAAGTTGTAGTTAAAAAAAAAACAATCTTGCTTTTTTGCAAAATTCTCATATTAATGAACTAATGCATTTTTTAGAAAACAATCACAAATTATGAAATTTTGTCAAACTATAGTAGATATTTTATTTAACTTTTGAAGACAATACACTTAAAGACAGTAGGTAATTGTTCAGAACACTAACATTAATAGGGATTCAAAAATAGTAGTTAAAAAAGTAATCTTGTATTGTCGCAAAATACAATAACCAATGCACTATTTAATAAACAATCGTTAACTGTGAAATTAAGTCTAACTAGACGATTTATTATGACTAAATTTTAATGCAACGCACTCAGAGAAAGTAGATTATTTTTTTAATTATTCTGAACATTGCCAGTAATAGAGATTCAAAAACAGTAGCTTTTCATTTCGAGTTTTTGTGTCACCAATCTTGCTTTGTCACAAAATTCTAATAGCAAGGATGAAACGTAATTT
The DNA here is from genome assembly GCA_035046165.1 of Drosophila rubida. Taxonomy (NCBI): domain Eukaryota; kingdom Metazoa; phylum Arthropoda; class Insecta; order Diptera; family Drosophilidae; genus Drosophila; species Drosophila rubida. The sequence goes on along the minus strand of JAWNOF010000021.1, from coordinate 6,783,760 downwards.
TTAGGAAACAATTCTAAAGTGCAACAATTACAATACACTCAAAAACAGAAGGATTTTTTTCGAATTCTTATGAACATTAACAGAATTAGAGACTCAAAATTAGTAGTTCAAAATTGTCGCGAAATTCTCATATCAATAGCCTAATTTTTTAATTTTTTTTAGGAAACAATTAAAAATTCAAATTTAAGAACATTTCAAGACAATACACTCAAAGACATTAAGTTAATTCTAGAACTTATCTGCGTCAACGATAAGCTTTAAACATGAACACACTTTGATATTCAAAAACATAAGTTTTTTCCCAAAAGAATATGTATGTTGTAAAAAGAACAAATCTTGCTTTATCGCAAAATTATCATATCAATGGCCTAGGTAACAATTATTAACTGTGAAATTAAGTTGGAAAGTATAGGAAATATTTTAGCTAAATACACTCAAAGACAGTAGGTTATTTTTCGAATTCTTCTGCGTCATTAGTTGAACTTAAACTTAAACAAAAGTTTTTCGGAAAAGAGTATATGTATTGTATAAAAACCAATCCGGCTTTATCGCAAAATTCTTATATTTATGAACTAAGAATTTCACAATTTATAATTGTTCCCTTAAAAATGGAAAACATTTTAAATTGTGAAATTAAGTCTAACTAAAGAAAATATTTTTGAAGACAATACACTTAAAGACAGTAGGTTATTTTTCGAATTCTTCAGCGTCATTGGTAGAGCTTAAACTTAAAAAACATTTTTTAGAAAAGGAAAAGAACCAATCTTTATCGCAAAATTCTCACATTTATGAGCTCAGCAATTTCACAATTTATAATTGTTTCCTTAAAAATAGAGAAACATTAATAAATTGTGAAATTCAGTCACACGTATTGCGCAGTCGAGCGTTCTCAGCGGCTGCAGTTCCTATTGATATTTTAGCCATGATATCGCGGCGATTCCAGTGAAGTCGCAGCGCAAAATAACGACGCCATAGCCAGCAGCGGGGCAGGGGCAAATGATCAGGTTGCCCCGTCACCGGCCACGGGGCAAGGGCGATTCTTGTGCTTGAGGCTGGTGGTCACAGTAGTCGCTGGTCACGTGCCGCACAAGGTGATAATGTGTGGCGTCGCGTAAGCTGAAGGCAAACAGAACGCCACTAACCACTAACCGATGACATGCTCCTATCAGTTGCAGCGATAGGCTGTGCAAATATCCTATATGTGTATATATAGGGTGGGCAACTGGCTTTTTTTATGGCGCAGCAAATATGGAGTGAGTGTAACTGGGTGAGGGAATGACTTAGGTTAGTGCTCGGCCCATTTTGTGGCTGTGGTTGTGGAGTGAAGCGTCGGGCGACCTTGGGCACGCCTCAAGTGCCACTTGAACCAACGCCGCAAAGTTGAATGTCAAAGTCGGCGGCGCAGCCCCAACTTGGTGTTTTTTTGTTGTTGTCTATGCCGAGCACGTCTGTGAGTGTGTGAGTGCCTGCCTGCCTGCCTGATTCAAAAAACATACAACACAATGCCGATAGACGAACGACCTTGAGGTGGCAGGTAGGGTGCGGGGGGTAACCAGCTGGTGGAGTTTGGTTTGTCGGGTTTGTTGATGTGTTTAAGCCTAGTTTTTGTTTTATACACAGCACTTATTTGCTCAGTGGAGCAGCATTTGTTCAGCTTGAAGCCCAAATTGAACTACAAGTGGAACCAGAGTCGAGATAATCTGGAACCATGAACTACCGTGTTTTTAGCACCAGCTCGCATTTCCTATTGATTTAATATGCATAAGCCACACACACACAAGCACAAGCGTTGAAACCTCTAAACGGCTCTAATCAAGAGTCAAAAAACGAGTTCAATAAACCAAAAAAGCAAACAACAAGCCGGGCGCATTTAAGCCAGGCAATTGTTATTGTTATTGTTGTCGTTGTGCTGTGTTGTTTGGCGGTGGCCCGATGCGGGTGTCAAGAGCAGTCAACAGTTTGTAGTTTTGTTGTCTGGCTGCTGTTTGTCACTTTTTGGCAACACTCAAAAGTCATTAAACTTGGCTCGCATTTGACATTGCCAACTAGGCAGCAGCAGACGGACGTAGTTTCGATTTCATTTGATTCGCAATAGTTTGTTGTATTTAATGTGGTTCATTCAACTCCAAAGTTGTTGTGTGATTTCTGTGCCGAAAACTTGTTGAATAATGTTTCCTTATCGCGGCTGCGTCGCTGTGCGATTTTGTGGAATTTTCGGTCACATGACTTTGAGCTTGAATTTCTATGAATGAAAAGTGACATGCGGCATGCCACAAAAATACGGCACAACAACACAAGCACGCAGTACACAAACAATAAACACTGAGAACAATTCCACAAGCATTTCCATTGAATGTTACTCGATTCGCTTGCGACTCGTTCCACATCAACGGCGAACAAGCACACACACACACACGCAGTTGTGGAGAGCGGAGACTTTTCGTTGGTAAACGAAAACAAAAGCTGCGCACTGTGGTCTCTGCTCCACACACAACTGGGGTCATTTGCCAGAGCGAAACGTGACAACTGCGCTGCGCCGGCATTCCAAATTAGCCAGCGCGCGCGACTCTTTGATACGCCGTAGATTCACAAACTGCTGCCTGCTGCTGCGCTGCCGCCAACGACAGCAGCGTCGTCGGCGTCGGCAGCGACAGCGACGTAACACGTACGAGGCGGCCGCCTTGGCCCTGAGAGCGCCACGCAACCGTATGAACACATATGTACATGCATGCATACATATGTAATAGACTTATATATACTGTAAGAGCGGAGTTCTACTTACTGCTGCTTCAGTTTCTTTGTTTCGCAAGTTTCAATTTCATTTGTGCACAACTGGAACTAATTTTTGGCGGCACCAATTGCCGCCAGCAGCAACAGCAGCCGCAGTAGCAGCAGCACGACACAAGAGCCAGACGACATGCTGACTGGCACTCTTGGTATGCAGACGATGGCGTGAATATTACAATTTGCACAACACTTGCTTATTTGCTTTGTTTTTTCCACAAACTCTTAAGAATTTAACACTTTTGCGCACTTGAAATTGGAAATGCTGCAATTACAACTGTTCTAATTGCCAATTCGCCAAAAAATTTGCATTGGCAACGCAGGCTCAACGGAAACTTTACGAGGTTGCCACCTGCGCATAAATTGCTACTAAACTAAACAGTGTGGCCGTCCAGCAAGTGCATCCCTGCTACAAATTGCGATCAGTTGGCAACAAGACGCAATGCTTACGACCGCGCCAAAAAGTGTTTGCAGAATTTGCGCATTATTAATTTTACTCACAAATGTAATTAAGTGGGCAATTGAGTGCAGAAATCAAGTGATTTGTGTTTGGTTGCCAAGCTGCCGTGCATTAGTGCCCTGCATGCAATTTAATTGCTTTTATATTCCATGTTTTTGTTGTTTTTGTTGAAGTGCACATTGTTAAACTGTGTCAAGTGGCTGTTCAATATGTGTATTTGCTTATCAAAAACAAGCCGTCGCGACGAGTGCAATTTGTAAGTATAGTTGTGGAGTGCGATTAAGGTGTCTTAAATGCTCTCTAATCAATTCAATTTACAGGTGGGTAAGTGCACTGACAGGACTCAAGCAATCTTATCTCATTTAAATTGATACAACACCCAAACCAAAGCGTGCCAGAGGAAAATGCCGCCAGTTCAAGTCGTGCAACGTTGTGGGGTAATGGAAAATTTTTCGTGATTTACACCAAATAATTTAGCCGCGCTGACAATGAGATATATAAATATATATACTGTTGATTAGCACCCATCGTCAGCTCCCCATAATGCAGTCACCGCTGGCTGGGGGAGGCGGTAGGTAGGAGACTCGCTGTCACGCCCACTCCACGCCGGAAATTAGCACTCATCAGCAATTTGAGGTTTGGGGAGATGCTGTGTGTGTCATAAACACACACGCACCAGTGCTGCCAGGTAATCTGCACTAAAAACAGCTGAAAATACAAAGTTTTACTGCAAAATAAGCTTAGCCCAAAAAGCATCAAACACCCAGCAAATACTTGAGTTTTAGGAGTTTATATTTAGTCGAAAATTGCCACTAAGTTGTCAGTATTCGCTTTTATTAATTTGAAAACAATAATTTTTAATTTCACTTGATTTTCATAATCATGACAACATAATTTCATTTCATTTATTTATTTCCAAACTTGTAATGCTTTAAAACATACCTTCTTTAGTTGCATTATATGCTTATAGCTAGAACATGCAAAGTGAAAACTGAAATAAGCTGCATTGCCATTAATTCGCAGCTTTAAAAATGCTAGATCTAGCCTGAACCAAGTTGAACTGACAACACTGAGACGCACTCAGCTGTTGAGGCTACAGAACGCAGCGCAATTTGGCAATTCGGCTCGCCGTTTACCAGTTGTTCTTGCTTTTGTTGTAGTTTGTAGCTGTTGTTGCCTTTTCTGTGGCTGTTATTGTTATTGTTTACTTGGCACATTTTTCTGATTTATTTGCGCGGCATTTTTTGATTGAAATCAAACAGCAGCAGCGTCAGTTGTTTCTTGGTCGCCATTTGACGCAACTGTGGGAATATTCCACTGCAGCGCGCGCGGCTCTGTTTACCCAACTGACTGATCCCACTTCCCCCACACCTGTTGCCCCCGCTTTCCACAGCGTTTGTTTGCTGCGAATCTGCAGCGGAGGTGAGCGCACGCCCGAATGTGTTAATGTAGCCACAGTTTAGTGTTAGTTGAAATTTTCGGGAGTACCCCCAAAGCAGCTGCCCGCTTGTTTGTTTGTTACTCCATTGATCGATCGATTGCCGCTCTAATCAGTCGGCGTCCATTGTCCCGTATCGGTTCGTGCCGTGTGCGGCGCCATGCATATACATAGCAGCCGGCTTTTTTCCATGAACTCTTTTCTTCGCATAGTTGTTTTTGTTGACGCTGTCATTTAGAGCGTGCGAAAGGCTGGACCGTTTCTGCTATTGCTGTCCCCCTTCACAAACACACACACACGCAAACATTGCATGTGCATGTGTGGGTTGCCATGTGACAAGCCTCGCGTTGCCGCAAAACGTGACTGGGCGCAACTCTGAATTGCCCACTCTTTTAATTGTTTGCCCATCGCACCTCGACTCGCCCAAGGTATAATGACTACGCTAATGTGGCTGGCAACGCGAGCATTTCTTTTTTACTGACAAGCGCAAGTTTCATAACAGCCAGCTTGCGAGAGTCGACGCTGCAGTTGGTTGCTCTCGCCGGGCATTTCATAGTGTATTCAAGTGTCAGCATTAAGCCGAGCACATTATCCATCATACTCTATGCTAAGTGTGGTACTATATTATATAAGGCAAGCACGTGGCTTCTGTGTTTTGTGCAATCAATTACAATTTTCGGGGACGCATGCCAAGCCGCGTGCTATATTATTTGTTTTTGCTCCAACTTAATTAACGATTCGAACTTTAGATACGTGTATTTATGGTCGCCAGCCCATAGATCACGCTGTCGTGCACAGTTCGCCAAATGTTTTCTGTTTCTGGTGTCCGCAAGAGCCGTGTGCAACTTCCCGGCGATTGTCTAGGTCAGTCCATATCATTCAATTAGCTGGAAAGTCCAGGGAAAACAGTTTATGACCAAGAATAGACGATAAACCAGCGAAGCCTTGACTTTGTTTGTGTCGCTCAAAGATTAATAGGCGCTGGGCCAAGATAATTGGGAAAATACCAGGCATTAACCCCGCAGGCTTGACTTGGCTTGGCATCAGTTGGGTCAGCCCAAAACACCGACTCCAATGTGCATGGCAAATGTGAGTAATGGAAAACAAACAGCAAATGCCAATTGATGACGCCACCAGCGAGTTAGTCGATGTCGCGTTTTATATATATATATATATATATAGAGGCGTATATATTAGTATTTTGGCAATCAATCAAATGGCAATCGAATCGAGTGACAGCAGCCGGAAGTGGGCGCATACCACTAACCCACTAGCAATCGTCGAAATTAGTCGAAACAGTCGAGCGATACGGCGACCAAGTCTAATAACAACTGTTGCTGTTGCTATTGCTGTTGCCTGTTGGCCGACACGTAACGCGCTAACGACATCTCTCTAAATGCTTGATTAGCACCAGAAATTAGCGTGTGCCGAAACTTGGCGGCGTTCCGACTGTGACGTCACGTGCATGTGTGTGTGTGTGTGTGTTGTGGCTCAAACCGTATTGTGAGTGTGTATAAATTTTCATGCAATCTCCAATCGGCGACAAAGCTCGCACGCGCCGCCGCCATCGACTGAGACAGAGCGAGAGAAAGAGAGAGGGCGAGCCTCAACTCGCGCATTCAATGGAAAATTTCAGAGCTATGAAAATACGAGCAGACGACGACGACGACGACGACGGTGTTGATGATAATGAATGCACTATAAATCGATTAGCACATTTAAACGACGACGCGTCGATGCTGAAAAGCCGTGTGCAGAAATCACAAATCGAACATCTGAAATCAGAAATCTGAAATCAAATCGATTGCTTAATGAGCGACACATGCACATAGAATCGTCTGTCTGCCTGCCTGCCAGCGACACCTGCCACCTACTCATACACTCCGACAGTCTTTGGACTGCAAGTGTTGTGCTGGTTCGTGGAAAAGATAAAGCCATCTGCCCGGCAACTGCTCGACTCGCTGGCTGGCTGGCTTAGATGCCGGCCATTTGACGTTTATGAGCGTCGATGATGTGGCAACAATTTGTCTTTTGTTTTTGCGAATGATTCGGCCGCGCATAAACCACGATGCGTCACGATCAGAGCCACGATCAGCCACATGATCTGATCCGATCCGAACCGATCCGTGGCTGTCTGGGCGACTTAAGACCAATTAGCACTAAGTCTGCGTCTCGATGTCTCGCACACACGCTTTGTTTGTGCCTTTGTTATTGCTTTTGTCTCGATCACCTTCACTGATCGCCCTGCTATTATACTTATTATTATTATTGTTAGCTGCCGGCTCCTGATCGTGTATTGTGTGCGTTGTCGTCTAGGTGCCATACGCAACACGCTCAGGCGCAGCTTAGCGCGTCGATTGCGTCAGCGTCACCAGCGGATTAGGATTAGACTGAGACTTAAGAGTTGCTGGCCACTTGCGCGCAGATTGCGTGTGAGGATTAAGCCGTGTGCTGGCAGCCGCTACTTGCCACTTGTTACCCGAAAATGTTGCACTATTTTTAGACAGCTAAAAATGGCCAAAAGAAATCGTAAGTGCGGCAATCCGCAAAGTAGCTGACGAAGCTGAAGTATTAGGTAGAGCAAGAGAGAGTATTAAGCGCAGTTGTAAGCAAGTAAATCTCTGCTGGGGGTCAAGTGTGCTGTAAAATATTGAATCTTACAAATTGATCCTGTTTTATGGGCAGCATCGGCAGCTCTAGCAATAATCTCTGATGTTGGGTCTTACAAATTGATCTTGTTTTATGGGCAACATTGGCAGCTCTATCAATAGAAGTCTTTGACATTGGATGCTTCAAATTGATCTTGTAGTATGGGCAACAATGCCAGCTCTATCACTAGTAGACTCGCTGATATTTGAAGTTCAAATTGATCTTGTTTTGGCAGTTTTATCACTAGTAGACTCTTTGATGTTGGATCTTACAAATTGACCTTGTTTTATAGGCAGCATTGGCAGATCTATCTCTAGTAGACTCTCTGATCTGGGATCTTACAAATTGATCTTGTTTTATTGGTAGCTTTGGCAACTCTATCACTAGTAGACTCTTCGATCTGGGATCTTACAAATTGATCTTGTTTTATGGGCATCATTGGCAGCTCGATCACTAACTAGACTCTAATATTCTCTATCACTACTCTATTCAAATTGATCTTGTTGTTGCAGCTCTATCTCTAGTAGACTCTCTGATATTTGACGTTTCAAATTGTTGTTTTATTTTCAACATTGGCAGCTCTATTACTAGTAGACTCTCTGACGTTGAATCTTACAAATTGATCTTGTTTTGGCAGCTCTATCACTAGCAGACTTCTGAGGTTGAATCTTACAAATTGATCTTGTTTTATGGGCAGCTCTATTGCTAGTAGACTTTGATGTTAGATCTTTCAAACTGATCTTGTTTTATGGGCAACTCTATCACCAATAGGCTCTCTGATCGTCTGAAAGGCAATCGGCTTGCTGTTAAACGCGTCTGCGCGCTGTCTAAGCCCAAAAAGCAGCTTCAATGGCAAGCTGCTTGAGGCAGTCGCCATACCCCATTACGTTTGGTTTAGATGTACTCACAAGTATCATACATGGCTGGCCTTGAACGCGGCCGGTTCAAGTTCAGCGGCATCATGCACACACAGCACAGTGCCGAAACAATAACAGCAACAAATTTCAACAGCAACAGAAACAAAAGCAAAGCTGTTTCGCTTTCGGAGCTGCACGCAGCCCGCTCGCCACCCGCATCACACACACTCAAACACACACACAGAGAGACGAGTCGCAGCCCAGACAGAGTCATTGCCAGTCTCCAGTCGCAGTCAGAGACTCGCTCGCTGTCGCTGCTGCCTCAGACAGTTTCAGTCCAAACTCGGCCAGATAGCGATTTGTTGTTGTTCGCTTGCTTGCTGCTTTGTTGTTGCTCCCCAAGTTCCGGCTGAGGTGGCGTGCTTTTTTGTGTGGTGGGTTGGTCTGGTTGGCTGCTGTCAGCATTTGGCATTGCGCATACGCCGCGTGCGCCGTTACATTCATCGTACGCCTCTCGAGGGCCACACCCACCTGGAGAAATTACACACTGCTGGCTGGCATCATCCATCAAGTGGGTCACTGGACTCCAGCGCATTGTCCGGTGTCTCTCGGTGTGTCTCGTTGAACGACCTTGCGAGACCTTGAACCGCCGCTTGCTCGCTGTTAGTTAAAAAATTATCGATGCTCCAGCTGTATGGTTATGGACTCTTATTTATGACAATGGCTAAGGCAGCGCCTAATTGCAGTCGAACGAGTCTTTTACGACCAAGTCGCGAGCACTAATCGAATCGATTTGGCAGAGCTCTTCTTGATTTATAACCACACTCAATTTATAAGCAATATCAATTTGCTCGTAAATTCATTTAGCAAACGCTTTGCAATTACCAGCATTTTCAATTCAGATCCATTTGTCTGCTTGCGCTGCTGAGAGTTGTGACCCAATTAGAATAATATCGCGCGACATGTGGAATCATGCATTTTTATGGAATCCGTGTAGCATTGACATTTTGCATATATAAATAAGCAGTCTTAATTTAAGCAGCAGCCAAGCGTATTTATATCGCAGCTTATTGACTCAACTTTTTTAATTATAACACGACAACAATGACGCCCACACTAACCCCCCCTCCAACAGCAAAGGGTGCAGGAATTCCCATATCCCCAGCACACTCAGCAATTTCTTGCATAAGAACTCAAGATAGGAGAACTAGCTGCGTGATTTTGTTCATTCTTTCAAATGGCAAACAAGCCAATTAACGCCCATTGTGCTAATATTATTTAGCGAGGGAATTGCATTAACATTTCTTGCTTAGAAGGAATTTGAATATCGGGTACTTTACATGTGGGAAACGCTTGGAAATTGGATAGGGAAGTCTGCAAGTGATATCAATTTTAAAAGTTAGTTACACTTGACAGCAAAAAGGGAAGTGTCAACATTGTATATATCATGTCTCTGGCGGCTGAATCACTTTCTCTTTGTGCGTAAGTTGCGTAGTCGTTAATCATTTTTACATAAATATTGTGAGCACAAATAATTCAGCTGGCTCAACGTGTTTACGAAGTGAATCAAAACAAATTCTTTGGGTAACTGCGTTGCTCACTACGCAGCCATTTGAAGTTCTAACGTGTTTTGTTGTCATTTTTCTTGTTGTTTTCTCGTCTAATATAATATTTGGGATCGTCGGAGTTTTGTTTGATTTGGCGCTAGGGCTACTGTTTTATACGCTGGCACTGCCAGAAAGCAAACAAAACACGCGATTCCAGTTATTTTCGACTGATTTACGGGGAATTTCATGTGCGTCAGCATCTGTCCGTCTGTCCGTCCGTCCGTCTGTCTGTCCACGGTCGCTGCAAAGTGTCCGCCACCGTTCGATTGTCAGCTTGGTTTCGCCAGAAAAATGCCAGCGAGCTAACAGCAATGACAAACAGCGCCCCAATCCTATCCAGCATCCACAGCGCGTATGTAAATGTATGTATATTTTTACTATTTAAATTCGAGTTTTATTGTTATGTGAGTTATAGCGCTAACCTTTTTTTTGTTATTCCTTTTTTCGAGCGACAGCGAAATTCCATGCAAGGTGACTTTTTTTGTCAACGGCTTTCTGGGTGCGAATTTGTAATGCAAATTTGAGTGCGGGCTTTTGGGATTTTGACGATCATAAACAGAAGAGCGAAAGATACATATACACGCACATTCGTATACAGCTCGCACATAAAAATAAAAGATATTAATTAACAATAACGAAAAGTTGACTGGGGGCACGCTTTGGTGTTATTTCATAAATAATATATTAAAAACAAAAAAAACAAGAGAAAAACAAATAACGGAAAAAACGTATAAAAAGTATTGAGAAGAAACAACAACAACAACAGCAGCAGCAGCAGCAACTGCGAGCGACTATGGCATCAATCGTGAAACTCTTTGTTATTTGTTATATTTTTGGCACCGTGTTTATTTATAAAGCAGCCGTCGCCATATGCATTGTTCGAGTATTTCATATTTTTTTTCCTCGCCTGTCGTCAGTGTCTCTGCGGCTCAAAAGCCAAAAATAATATTCAACCGCAAAGTTTGCGCCTGGGGCAACTGGCGGCGACATCGTCGCCAGACCCCCCCTCGGTACTTCCTCCCAACATTCGTCGGCCCTGCCTGCCCCCCAAAAAGTGACGCAAATAACACCTTGAGATCTCAAGAGGCTAGATCGAAACTGAGACTGCGACTTAAGATCAATCCGATCGACCCAGACAGCGTCTCTGTGTGTGTGTCGTGAGAATGTTTTAGCTTCTGGTATATGATAGATCACAATGGAAGTTTTTTTTTTCTGAGTGGAAACCAGTGGAAACTTGTTCTAGTTTCGTTTGGGGCAACCATGGAAAACTACAAAAGTTTCTAAACTGGGCCCTAATTTTGCCATCGTCGAAATCCCTTTCGGATCTCGCATAGCGCTAAATATGCTCGTATCAACATAACTATATACTCACACTCCCTTCGTGTGTGCATAGGAAATTATCATTATTTAAGTTGGCATTTTGGGGTTTTAACACCTGATAAGATTTCATTATGATATCTTATTTAGCACATGGAAAAATTGTCATATCTCTGCGGGCTTTACGCGCTTATTTTCGGTCGCCAACTCTTCTGAGTTTCGCCTGCTTTCGGCAATTGCAGTTTATTTTTGGATGCCACATGGTCTATATATAGGCACTTGATAAAATCAAGTCGTTTGTGTGTGTCTGTTTCGCATCAACAGCACCTACTTACTGACGGCCTAATGAGGGTATTTGAGCTCTAATCACATGATTGATAATTTCATTTCATCCTATCATAATGTATTTTTATTTGTGTCGCCCTGCATGACAGAGCGCCAAGGAAGTCTGATAGCTGGCCACAAGTAATTGACGCACTGCTGCGCCTCTTTGTAATTTTCTAGCCACTAATCGCCATTCGCAACATTTCCCTTAATGAGCTGTGTGCGTGTCACAGCAATCAGCATTTGCACACGTGTCCTCAAAATAGTCAAGAAATTTCATAGCAATCAGCCTGTGGGAGTTTTGAGTTTAGTATATTTGCAAAAGCATTTCCGTTTGGTTGATAATTTTATCAGTTGTGCTTGGCAATTGCATTGCAGCTGATTTGTATGGTAATTCCTTTGAGAATGTATCAATGTGATGAAATGAATATACATTATCGCTGTGTTTTTGTAGAACAATAAGTTCTGAGAACTAGTAGCCAAGTAATAATCACAAACGATTTACGCGTTCTGCTGAATGCTTCCGGAAATGAGTCGAGCCCCCTAAACATTCCACAAAGACCTATTACTATGTAGATTATACGTATACTACGGAAAGTCAGCTGGAAACCGTCTTATAATGCAGAATACGTAAATGGGGTTTTAGTGCTATTTGAAGCACAAAGATAGATTACACCAGCTGATGATAAATATGAAGAAAATAAAAGAAAGTGTAATATAAAATTGCAGTGTTTGTGCAACAAGAATTTCTTGGAATTACAATAGACGCCGTCTGCATAACTAATCAAGAACTGAGTCGAGCCCCCTTTGAAATTCCACTGACACCTAAAAATTCCACAGAGACCAATTACTAATATGAACATTATTAACAAAATTGGCAATAAAAATGTGTCATTATAGTTTTGATTATATAGGGACTATCAGTTAGCACCATCGAGTCGTTGACATACATAGTTTTTATATTTAAGCGATTATAAAAGAGAAATGCAGTAAAAGGCAGTATCGGAAATATATTTTCGTAACCAGACTTTCTGGGAATTAATGAAATATTCGTAAAAGTGTCACGCGGTCTGCAAGCAGAAATGAGGCGAGCCCCCTTGTAAGTTACTAAGAGACCCATTGCAAAAGAAATTAAGTTGTATAATAGAAATAAAGTGCGAATGAGAGAGGGATCTTTGCATTGCGAAACCAAAGCTATTCAAGCGAATAAATAATAGAAAAAATTAAAGAAAAAAACGGAAGTGGAAAGTGAAACTCAACGAAAGACTGCAGTAGTAAAAGATTGAGCAAGAAGTCTAGTTTAGAACTGATTAATGGCGAAAATCCCATTACTAATAACAGATATCACTTTGTTCAAGAATATTCGCATCAGGCATTTGTGTAAGTAGAAGTTCTGAGAAATTTCGCTTTAGTAATTGAAGGCGCACGCGATATTGGCGCACTGTAGAATGAATGCATCCGGAAATGAGTCGAGCCCCCTTCAAAATGCCATAGAGCTCCCATTATCGGCGGAAAGATCTTATCTGCAGTGATTAAGCGTCGCGTCGAATCGAATAGGACATAAGGCAATGTGTCGAACGAATGATCCACATGCATCATACGATGATCACGCCAATACCTAGAGGTTCCGGAACGCGGGGCTACTTGACTGACGTCAAAGATCTAATCGAAAGTAGCGCTGACCCACATAGAAACATGAACTAAACACCGACTTGGGCCCTTAGGTAAATGCTGCTGCTAGGCTGACTACGAATACAAATCGGAACTGATAAGCAACTAGAAACCCATACGATCATATGTACACGTACTCCGCCGTCTGCACGACAACGCCTGCCCCGCATGGTGTGCTCTGTGGTGTGTGGTGTGTGGTGTGGTGTGTGGATGGCATAGATGTCTACGTGCCGCTGCAGTATTTCACCACACGAATCGGTCTATTGCCATACGGAGTGTACCGGGTGATAAGGTGGGCTTGTTATGACTGATTGTCTGCCGCTGTTAAAAGACGACTCGCCTTATCAAAATCCCAGTGGCATCGTCATCGTCAACAGCGCCGCTGGCCGTCGAAAGTTAAGTGGCAAAGTACATTGGCGACGTCATTGTTATGACCACAAGACGTTGACGTAACTAACGCTTTGGCCAATTTCAAAATTTCCAATTTGCGTGCAACAACTTGTTGGCGATGACTCAGGCAAGCAGCCAACCCCACAAGTGAATGGAAATTCTTCGCTCGCAACGCATTGATAAAACGCACACGTTTTGCACCCATATATTTAGATTCGCCGAACTCGACAAATTTCGAACAAATCGATTGCTGAGTGCAGCTGTCGTCATAGCTAAAACTGGATTAAGTAGTTGATCTTTAGTCAGCTAACTAGAATTGCGTTTCCACGGTCTGGACTTTGTCATCCTGCTGATTCATGCGAGGAAAATAATTGTGGGGCACTTCGAACCAGAAACTACAGTCGTCCAAGTGCGGCTAATCAAAGTCTATTTATTGCAGGTTTGCATAGTATATTTGAAGCGAGTATAGCGACAGCAAACGTGAACTCAGCAGCGAGATTCAAATATGCAAATTGTGTGGCTTAGCCGCTCGTATCGTATGACTATAAGTATAGGTATAAGTTTGATAGGTGTAAAAATAAATTATTCCTGAGAATAAAAAATGACAATTCAAAAGAGTTGACTTTATTAGCTTTTTTTTTTGTTTGTTGTTGTCGAATGTGGCGCCGTTTGTCATCGGAATTCAAACTTGAATTAATTCAAATTTAGCCAGAGCTTGAGCTTGAGCTGGAGTTCGTGTCTGGTTCTTGTTTGGCCAACAGCTTAGAAACCGCAATAAAAGTGCGCTAGACTTTGCCTGGAATTCCCCCGTGAAAAGAAAGCCAAAAGCACAACAACAACTACAGCAACAATAGCAAATAACAACAGCAATATTTGCTAGGCAGCAGACGCGACGCGCGCGTGTGCGCAAAAAAAGTTAAAGTTGAAGATAAAATAAAATGAAAAAATAAATAAAATGCAAAAAAAAAGGCAGCAACAAATGTACCAGCCAACTGAGAGCACACAATGAATAAAATGAAAACCAGTTAGTCGGAGACGTCGCGCCGTGAGCAACAGCAGCAACGGGCGGGGCACTTTAAGCCACACACGCGCCACTGGAGCAATTTCCAGCGCGTGAGCTGGCGACAGCGACGTCGACGGCGCAGTCGCTGTCATCGTTATTGTTGTTGTTGTTGCCGGCGACAGCGGCGGCGCTTTTGTCATAGATTGTCATTGTCCACGCGACTGCAGCAGCTGAGTTCACACGGCTCATTGTGGTTTTTTTATTCCGCGGAATTTGTGGCGACATTCCCGGCGAGTGCCATATTCGGTAGAAATGTGTGCGGCTGGAAATAGATACAGTCGACACCGCCTAGAGGGGCTTAGGGGCTCAATCGAAATAGCACTGGCGACCGAGTAGCAATTTGGGAGTGGAGCACACATAAACCTAGAAACGAGAGCTGGCTTAGAAAGAATTTGAAAGAAGTTTGACCATATATTGATAGTATCTACTATTCACAAAAAGTAGCAGAAATCTTTTGGAAAACAAAAGAAACAATAGCAGATAATTTGATGAAATTAAATTAGTATTTAGATCGCTTACTCTTGATCAAAGTTTAAAGCTAGTTTGTAAATTAAGCTCTACACCGTAATGATTCCTACTTTAAGGTCAATTCCATACTTAAGTTGCATACTGAAAATAGCTTTAATAATGCGTACTTTGAAGCTAATTTAATACATATTTATATCAAGTTTAAAGTGAACTCGATTCAGTGCAATGTGTTTAAAGTAAATTAAGTGCCTTTATAATGCAGAAAAACTAGCATAGATCTTTAGAAAAACATAAGAAACAATAACAGATAAATTGATTAAATGAAGTTAGTATTTAGATCGCTTACTCTTGATCAAAGTTTAAAGCTAGTTTGTAAATTAAGCTCTACAGCGAAATGAGCTTAAATGATTCGCACTTTAAAGCCAATACCATACTTAAGTTGCATACCGAAATTAGCTTTTATAATGCGTACTTTGAAGCTAATTTAATACATATTTATATCAAGTTTAAAGTGAACTCAATTCAGTGTAATGTGTTTAAAGTAAATTAAGTGCCTTTATAATTCAGAAAAACTAGCATAGATCTTTAGAAAAACATAAGAAACAATAAGAGATAATTTGATTAAATGCAATTAGTATTTAGCTCACTTACTGTTGATCAAAGCTCTACACCGAAATGAGCTTTAATGATTCGTACTTCAAAGCCAATCGCATACTTAAGTTGCATACTGAAATTAGCTTTAATAATGTGTACTTTGAAGCTAATTTAAAAAATATGCAAACCAAGTTGTGGCTTCTGATGTGTACTCAATTTAGTGTAATAAGTTTAAAGTAAATTAAGTGGCTTAATATATTTAATAAATGTGCAAATCAAGTTGAGAGTTGTGTTCTGATTTGAACTCAAATAAAAGAGTCCACCAACTGCCGCAAAGAAAAACTGAAAGCATAACGTAGTGTTGCACAAATCGTCTCGGACTACCGATCGATATACTCAACTCGCTGCGATTTGTATATAGGCAGCTTCGACCGTACTTTTAGAGCAGCGAGAAATATTGCCACAACTGTCACGTTGAGTTCCAATTTGACGCTGACGTTCTGTCAATTAGTGCGCCGCCACCATCGGCAAGTGCCCTGGATGTGGGAGTGGGCGTCGGCGTCGGCGAGTGTGGGTGTGGGTGTGGGTGTCTGATTGATGTTAGAGTCAAAGCTGCCGACGGCAACGACAGCAATAGCGGTTCTCCTGCTCCCGCCTCCCACCAGCACGAGCAGGCAACAGGTGCCACCAACGCGACTCTGTTTGCACATGCTCAGGTTTTCCCCACAAACAAAAAGCGCGCGCGGCTGCGATAAAATGGCTCATAAATCAAACTATATACAATATGTAAATACATTCCACACTCTACGTGTGTGTGTGTGTGTGTGTGTGTCTGTGTTCTATTTTATTTGCCCAGTGGAGCTGATGAGTTTGAAAGCTAACAAATTGAAGCGGAGCTCAAGATGAATTCGACTTATTTGCCAGCGCGATTCAACACACAGAACAAAAATGGGTAAAAAATTCGCTGAAGACGCGAATCGTGGCACGTTTTGGTCATTACGATTCATTACCCATCCCAAGTCGTTGGCCAGCTATTGTTGTTGTTCGTCTTGCTGCAAAACGCAGCACGTTCTTGCGCAAACAACAATAACAGCAACAGCAACTCGAAAAAAACAACAAAAAACCGAAACCGAAATCAAAAGCACAAATTGTTAAATATCAATTTTAGAATTGTATTTTTTGTTGGCTGGCAGCAATTGGTCAATGTGCTTGCATAACCCATAAAAAATCGTCATATCTCGTTAAGTGTTTTATATTTTATTGGCAGATTCGGCTTACCTGCTTACATAAGCCATGACTATGTCACTCATCGAAACTGTTCTATATATATACCACGATATTCATACGTCGTCATGAAATTCGAGGCGACACTTTCGGTTTGGGGATAACCGTATTATGACGAATTTGAAAGCACTTACCTTGCCTATCGAAGGCTGGGCACATCAAATACTCCATTGATTAATTGCAAATTAATAAACAGCCGGCCAATTTGCGAAGAAATTCCAGGAATGTCAGGCAATCATTTGATTTCTTGATGAGTAGCGACAGTCTCCACAAGCATGACAAGATACAAGATTGATTCTGCACAGAATTTAATCATAATCATAATGATTCGTGGAATCCAAAAACGGGTATCTCGCATTAATTGGCAGCTGACAACGCCCAGAAGCTAACTTAATATTTATTTTTAGCTAGTCATGATAAAGCGTTCGATTATAATTTCCAGAGTTTAGGGATTCCCAATCATCGCATCCAGCCTGCGTAGGGTGCAGCGAGTCCAAATTTCGATTGGGGGGATCAATAACTTCTATAAGCGATAAAAGCAAAGGCAAAAAATATTGGGGGGGAAATTGCACACTGTCAACTTATTCGCACTGGAATTCAAAGTCAATGCAACGCTTACATAACTTACACAACCAACATCACTCATACAGGCGCACACACTTTTATTTACGTAAAAGAAGGCGTGAAAGACGATGAACAGAAATGGAAAAGAAAACCGAGAGCGAAAAAGAAATTTCACAACGCAACCTCGAATAAACTAAGACAAATGAGAACGCTCAACGTGGCGACTGCTCGACAATAAGATACTCTTTAGCATCAAAGTAAATGTGAGTCGCACAATTTGAAGTTGAACATTAATTACGTATACGTTTACATTACAAATAAACCAAATTTCCTCATGCTATGTCACATATATGGCAGCTTAACTCTGATATATTGAAAAATATTGTTTTGTTAGGCAGCGTTGGACCTCGTTGAAAACAGTTGTTGAGGCGGATCTAGCTGAGAATTCCCCCTTAAATAATCTTTTGCCGGTTGATAAGCACAAGCTGAGCCTACAAGTTTAAGGGGTATTTGCAAAGAATGCAAAACTGACACGCGCTCAGCAAATAAAACAAAACAAACAAAATTTGATTGGACTTGAATTGGAAAAATTGCTAAGACTCATTCGAGATTGTCCAATTAAAGTGTAGAGCTGTAGCGTAATAATGAAAGTAATTGCTGAAGTTGAGTAGAGAGTGCACAAACAACATAATGAATATGATGGAAGACGAAGAAAAGGCAGAGCAAAAGTCAACGACGACCGGCGGAAAAAAATGAAATAACAAAAGCTGCTTGCAAGCAAACAACAAACAGTCGCCGGACGAGGGCGAGAGGGAGGCGTTCAAAGATTGAACGCGGCACGTGCCGCGGCTAGCGTCAGCTTCGGCTCCGAAATGGGGGCTAATAGTAAAGAGCAGCGGCAGCAACAACAACCAGCAAATGCAAAACAATAGCAGCAGCAACAACAACAACGCTCATTTGCAAAACAAGGCGACGTGCAGTTGATCGCGAAAGCGCAAGCGATCGCAAGTCGACGATCGATCGATGGGTTTTTATTTTATTATTATTTTTTTGCTGCTGCTGTTTTTTGTTTGTGATGGTGGTGGTTCGACGGATTACTGGTGCTTCTGCCTGGCCTGGGGGTTAATGGAGCATAATGGCGTGCTTAATTAGAATGTACGAAAAGCCAGAAATCGAGTGGTGCTCAAATTATCAGCAGCACGGCACCACTGCCCATTTACGAGTTTGTCCCGTGTACCAAGATATTTTCACAGTAGAATTGGACAACATTCAGACGATCACACTACCCAACAAGATATTTTGTTGGTCGTCACGATAAAACAACTGGTAGTTGAACAAAGTTAATTACTAGTATCACGAGTGGGCAACTACTTGAAAGCTGGCAAAGCTACTTTATAAAAATCGCCTCTCAGTAGGCAAATAGTATCGCTTATTATATAATTAAAACTGTGAATTAATTCTAAATTAATATGTAAGTACAGTATAATAGGCAAAGCTATTACAATCCTAGATTATTTTAATTGTCAAAGTTATATATTCAAAGCATGCTCACTGTTCGAATATATAATAAACTAAATCTGCGTATCTAATAATGAAATTGGAAGATAAGTTTATAATGCACATATTTGTATCCATTTCAAGTACACGTGCACTTAATTTGTCTTCTTCTAAATTTATATGCAATTGAATTTTAAAATGAAATAGCATGAATTGAAATTAGCCAATTGACTTGGAACAAAGCCTGAAAGTTGCAAAGTTCAATTTGGAATTAAACAAATTATTTCTTTTATTTCGAGTTGCCGAATTCAAGGCCGCAATTCCCCATGAGCATTATGTTAAAATGTTGTATTTAAGCGTTGCCCACGTTAAATGCTAGACAATTGTTTCAAGCAGTATTTTACTGCATTATTTACGCTGTTGTGTTGAGCAGTGTGAAGCGTGTTGGGCTGACGCCCCGTTTCCGTGCACTGGACATCTGTCCGTTGAGTGGGCCACGCGAAGAAGACGACGACGACAGCACATCACACAGGCATTTCGTGGGTCTCTGTACGGAGCACGGTCGCAGTCCCGTGGCCGGGGCCGTGTCTGCCGGCGTCAAGTGTAAAGTGTCCGGGGGAGTGGACTGAAGCTTTGCTGACGCACGAGATGATTATCGAAAGCGGGAAGGCAGCGGGGCGGAGGGCGGGCAGCGGGCAATCAGTACCCCAACACGAGGAGCCGCAGTGCCAATTGAGCGCACTGCTCGTGCTGATCGAGCTCGTGCCGATTGCGACGGTCGCTCGATTAGTCGACACTCTGTCGATCAGACGAGCGAGAGCGTCCGTCAAATTCGTTATAGTAATCATCATTAGCGCGCTCCGCATTGGATCGCTCTGCATGTGTGTGTGTGTGTGTGTGTGTGTGCTTGGCCAGACACGGCTTATTTTAGCCAAAGGTCAAGCGCAGCGTCGATAGAAAAACTCATCAAAATCCAAAAATAAAACGCGCATTCACGGCACGCCATAAATCAAACCGTCTGCGCATTTTGATGACTTTTTTTTACGAGTTAATGTTGAAATGTCGCCGTCGGTGCCCCCAGGGCTCAAAACGGAACTGGCAAGCTGCTCAGGTGGCTGGCAGACGTGCCAGTTGAGTTTTCACAACTGGAAAAGCATTTCCGTTTCTCAGCACTTCCAATGAATCTATTACAATTGACTCGTACCCGCCTATTGCATTCTGATCTGCACTAACTGGTTCCTTCTCAGACCCAGACTCAGACCCAGACTCAGACTCTCGACTCGTGAGTGAGTGGCAATATTTATCTGACTAAGCGCCTGCCATTAATTGGCTATGCTTAGCGTCTGAAACTGCTGGAGTGTTCTCGGAATAGGCGAATAAATATCAATGGCTAATGTCTAATGGCAATGGCGGTAGCTACTGCGGCAATGCCACTTGAGCCCCGTCATGTTGTCACTTCCTATCTGGGGCTGGACAGATGCAAGTCGGCTACTTAAGGGTCAACTTCCCTATTTACTCGCACTCGACACTCGACACTCGACGCTCCAGCACTCGACTTATCAGTGACAGTTTTTCCCATGCGGAAGCGTTCAACTTTTAGCGGCTCACAGTGAAGCCAGCCCATTTGGCATGACATTAAAAGTTCGACGGCGGCGGCTTTTGATTTTACAGAAGGTTTTCAGAAGTAATGCCTTGGCATTTTTATTTATTTTTATTTTTGTTGTTATTAAATTTGGCAGGCGGGTATCTTTGAGAGCACAAATGGCGTGCTTAAATCAATGGCTATGTTTGACAAGTCATTGACTGCAATAGATAAACGAGTACTTATATTTCTTTACTGCGCTTCGACCGGAATTTGTTTTTTAATTTTGTAGAAATGAGGAATATTTCTTTAAGTTAAAGTCCGAAAATAAAGACTATCTATTAGCAAAGTGAAAAATATATCTTAAGGAGTGACCATTCACTTTCTATAAGTATATTAGTAACCGAGTACTTATATTTCTTTATTTTTGCTTTTGAGTTTTTATAGAAACGACAAATATTTCTTTAAGCCAAAGTCCGAAAAAGAGACTATCTACTAATAAAATAGAAAATATATCTTGAGTAATGAGCATTTACTTCCTATAAGTATATTAGTAAGCGATTACTTATATTGCTTTACTACGTTTCGACCAGAATTTGTTTGAAAATTTTGTAGAAATGATTTGTAGAAATATTTCGTTAAGTTAAAGTTAAGTTAAATAGAAAATATGTTAGGAATATATAGAATTAAGTTTCTAAAACCATATTAGTAAACGAGTACTTATATTTATTTTCTGCGCTTTGACCACAATTTGATTTTAAACTTTATAGAAATGATTTGTAGGAATATTTCTTTAAGTTATAGTCCGAAGATTGAGATTATCTATTTACAAAGTTAAAAATATATTAGGAATTTGCATTCAATTGCTATAAGTAAACGAATACTTATATTTCTTTACTTTTCATTAGAGTTTTTATAGAAACGATTTGTACAAATATTTCTTCAAGTTAAAGTAGAAAATAGAAAATATGTCTTAAGGAATGAGCATTAAATTTCTATGAGCATATTCATCAGGAAATTAAATCATTATTTGGGATTTTCAAATATATACAATTAAAAAAAGAATTCAAAATTAAAGTTAAACGTGTTTTTGACACACTGTGCGGGTTGAGGGGTGTCTTACAAAAGCGGAACCGCTCACAAGGTTAAAGCCTGACATTTTGGCACTGGACCAATCCGAAACCCGAAGCAAAGTCCATCGGCTCTATTAAGGTCAACATGTCAATTTGTTTGCGATAACGTTTGAGGTGTTTTATTTTGTATTTCTTTATTTCTTCAATTTGTATTTGTTTTTTACAGTTTTTACGTTATTGGCTTGTGGCGTGAGATCTGGGCACATAAAATACCAAACGAGAGACTTACGAGAATGCGAGAGAGAGAGATGGAGAGAGAGAGATGGAGAGGTAAAGAGTATTGGTCAATTAAGTGCGACAACGATCAGACTGAGTAGTTTGTTTACCTAGACGCCGTTTTAGATGCGATTAGATTAAGTCGCGTTGTACTATCATGATTGATGGTTTATTTTTAGCTAATTTGGATTATTAATATTATTATTATGGCTCGCTTGATGTGCTAATCAACACGCAATTGTGGGCCAACGGCAGTTCTCAATTTTCATTGGTGTTTTTTTTTTGTTTGTGTGCTTTTTTTGCTTTATGGCAGACATTCAATTGAACTTTGTGTCCAAGTGGCTCTTCTGGAGGTTTTATTGCCTAGACGGGGGGTACTTCGAGTACACTAGTTTATTGATAGCAAAGTCTTGATACGGTCTACTACGCTTCTGTGGAACCGGGTAAGTACTACGCTAGTCATTGACGTCTTTTCAACTGCGTATTAGGGAAGTTATAATTAACGTTATTTTATGGGATTTTTCATTGAGATATAGCATAGCATAAAGTGAGTAAAGGACGTTACCACAAAAAAAGGTCAACTACTTTTTGTAAAATATCTCAGTTTCAATTTCAATGGGGATTTTTCTCTTCTATGCTATGAAATCTGTGAATTTCTTAGAATTTCGCAAGCAATTGTAATTCTTTCAATTTACAGATTATACACATTTAAAACGAGCTTGCTGTAAGCGCAATTCGACTTGTGAAATTATGAAAATATTGCATATCATGACTTGCAAACAGCTTCCAGATTTGAGTCACTTAGGAAATGGAAATTAACCGAAAAGTTCTTCCTGCTTTTTACTTGCTGTTTTTTATCTGCTTAACGATCTGTGCAGGTCGTAAAAGTAATTGGGCTTCCCACCTGGCAACTGGCCACAGTAGAAGAAGCAAGTGCCACCGGATGGTTGCCGGTTATCTATGGTATGGTGTGTGCGAGAGAACTCGATTGTATTTACAGCCGAGCCCACTCGACTATTGCTCCGCACTGAGTCAATAACACTTGCAAAAATTGACCAAGTCCCCGGGTTCAATTGGGTTCCGTCTATTTTGTTGTTTTTGTTTTTGAAGGTGCGCACGATAAGCACGAGCAACGCAATAAAAGTCCAGAAAAAAGCACACCATGAAAAATGGTCTGTGATCGGTAGGCAGAACCTTCGTCTCCTCTGGTGCCAACTGCGGCTGATGAGCGTCGCCCCCTTTAACGATGCGACTCTAATCATGAGATTCAAAACTCGTGCTCGTGATTATATGGCGACAGTGGAACGCAACGCTTATCAGCAAACTGCCCGGTTGAGTGGGGGACGCAGCACGGGAAGGGGGATCGTGTGTGGGCAGGGAAGGAGAGAGAGAGAGTAGTAGAGTGTGGCGTTTTATCTAGCTGGGGCATGACTTTTTGCGTGTGCCATGACGAATGCGCTTGACGGCGACGGCGGCGGCGGCGGCGGTAACAGTGATTGCTATTTATACACACGCACACGCGAGCGCTCACACACACACACGCGCACACACAGGCGAAGCAATGAACTGTGCGTTGTTGAAAAATTTTCCATGAATTTGTTGTACTTTTTGCTGTTATTTTGTGCTGTTTGCAACATGTACCCCATCGCTGTCGACGGGTGGTTGTCGCCGCTGCTGCTGCTTTTATCAATAATTATTTTGTTGTGCTCGCGTTCGAGTCGAGTGTTTTTCTTATCAGCACCTCCACACAAACACACCCCAAAAGGCAGGGGGTGGGCGGCGGGGCTGGCGTGTAGAATGCTCTGGACAGCGACGACGACGACGACGACGACTGGTCGTGTGACACAGACACAATCACGTAGGCCGAGTGAAGTGAGTGTGTTCGACTCGGACTCTGTGTGTGATGTGTGCGATGGGGGCAAAGCTTGTGCCGTGCTTGTCTATAATTAGCCCGAGTCGCGTCAACAACAATAACAAGCGAGTGTAACAATTACAGCCGGCAGCCGCAACAACAACTGCAAGGCTGTCGATTGTCGCGACTTGCGACTTGCGACTTACGACTTGGGACCTGCGACTTTTCAGCTGTTGCCATGTAACATCATTGTCAACCATACCCTACCTAACTGTCTGGCAATGTGTCAGTGTCCCGCCGCTCCTTCGCTCCCTCCCACCCTCGCAAATCAACAATAGCGATCGTTGTGCGCCGCGCTAATTGATTGACGCAACTACTGTGGCATACTATCTATGCGTATCTAACACACACAGCACCTTATCGATATGGCTATAATATGTTGCTATATAGTAAGTAGTAGTTGCTGCCAGTTAGCAACCGCCGGCTGCGACAAGGTTTCACTCTTGGTTGGTGGCCATTTTGCAGACGCTCTGCAGCAGCCGGCAGCCATGCTTAAATCGGCCGAAACGCCAGACGTAATATCGATGTGAAATTTAATGCAATTTAATGCAGCGGCCATTATTCAACTGGCAAAATAATTAAGCCTGGCTACGGCTATGGCTATAAAAGCCGCTGCAGCTGTGGGGTGTTAACTTGTTTAACGTGCATCAAGTCGCTGGCAATTATGAGCTGCAGCATGTCCAGGATGCAGCAGCAGCAGCAGGCAGGGCCAGGGCCTCACTTTGATTCGCCATAAATGCAAATTGCACCACCAACAGCAACAGCAACGGCAACAACAACCTGAACATCAGTCAGTCCCAACAGCAGCAGCCTTTTGTGTAATTGAACAATTTGCTGCGCCGGAGCAGGCAGCTGCTGTGGCAACAACAACTACTACATGCAGGCCAGCAACAAAGGCAGCTGCAATGGCGTCTCGGGCCACCGTGGTGCAAGCTCCGAAATCCTTGAGCTGCGGTCACCGATTTCGGCTAGTAAATTAAGCAATTATTGCAATTTATTTAAAACCTATTTATCAAAATCACTATTTTTACATTTTAATTTGGAAAGCGATCAATGCTTATACATTAAATCATTAATAAGACTCGTTACACTTGAGTAAGAATTTTAAACTTGAAACTTGACAATTGATTTCATTAAATTTCTAATCGAAATTACCTTCAAATTGCTAGCAATTTAGCAATTTTTAGTATTTTACACTTAACGTGAAATACTTACAAAAGTTTCGAGTTAGACAACTCGAAAAGTGTGAGCTAATTGTCGTATAATTACAGTGATGACAGTTTTAATAGCTGCAAATGTGTCTGTTGTGATCTAGATCTACATAAAGCAATTTCAAATTGCCCAAAATGAAATGTTTCTTTGCCGCGCGTTAATTTAGATTAATTATGACATTCGGCTGAGTTTGCAGCTTCAATTTCGTTGAGTGCGATTGCAATGCGGTCCCACTGTGCGTCCAGTTTCAGTTTCAGTTCTGCTGCTCGCTGGGCTTGTTGTTTATTTAGGCCCAACCGGCTCCTCGCCAGAGCCGCACACGACGCTCTCTGACATCCACGACAGAGACAACGGCAACGGCAACGGCAACAACGCAGGGCAAACAAAGGCGTTGGCCATAACAACTCAATACAAGGCAGCGGCAGTGTGGCCAGGCCAGGCCAGGCACGATGCGACTGCGATTGCGATCATTGTCAGGCCATCAGCAGTGCAAGGGTTCGTCTGTCCGTCTGTCGGGTAGGACAGAAAAACTGGTAGCCTGGCCAACAGGCAAGCAGGCTGCTGTCCATTGGTCGTTTATGTTAATGGCCTTGATTTCCACAAAAGTCGCTACGTGTGCGTGTGTGTCTGTGTGTGGCACGTCTCGCGGGCATTAGGCAGGTGTGAACTACTTTCAACTACCGTCGTCGTCGGCTCAGTGTTTGCGCAGCAGAAGGCAGCTAATTAGCTGCAGTTTCTAATGCTATTGAAGGCGCGTCAACCAGGCGTATGAGTAATATCACACATATCGTATGCATTGTCAATATTGATGTGCGTATTGACTGTAGCACTGTTCGATTTGGCTAAGGTGCTGTGTCAACGACAACGACGACGACGGCGACGTCAACGACTCCTAAACAAGTGCGCTGCTCCGATGTTTTGCAATAAGGCAAACAAGCAAGTGACTGGCAAATATTGACTAGATCGACTGATAAAGTCAAGGCAGATCAGCAGGCAGCACCCAGAACGCCGAGAGACCCGCAACCGGAGAACCAGGGCAAGAAATATTGAACACTGCATGCGCCGTCTTCTCCCCTTTCCCCAAAAATTATTAATAAAGTACTCAACGTCGCTCTGTCTGTCCGTCTGACTGTCTGTCTGCCAGACTGGCACCTGGCAACGCCCGCCAGCGCTCAAGGCAGCTTTGGCTATTGACGCAAATGCTGCGGTTTTTTTTACAACAACCACAGCGCATTCGAAGTGACGCGTGCTGTGTGTGCTGTTTGCTGCCGCTGCCGCCGCCAGCACCACCGAATGCCACCAACGCCGCCAGCGCCACCGAAATGTCGCCCGCCATTCCTCTGATAAAAGTGTTTAACATTCATTAAGATTAATAAAGGCAGCCACGGCAAAACGGGTTTCCAAATAATTTTGCTGCCTGTCGCCCCCCTTTCCCCCTCTGCTCCCCACTCAACCCTGCTCTGTCGCAGTCCCTGTGTGTGTTTGCTTTACAGTGATTTTCAAATGCATACAGCGCTATAGATAATGTGTTTTATTATTCCTTTAGTTCATTATTATATAGCGTATACTTTTTTTTTTGTTTTTTTTTTGGGCAACTAAATTCACGCGACATACCCCATAAACCAGAAACATTTTTGTTGTCTAATTTTTCAACTGGTTCTGCGGCTCATCGCCATCGTCGCCTTCTTAATATGCGCCAGACGTGTTCCCTCGCCGATCCGATTTTTTAGCTTATTTATTTACTCGAACCTCATTCTCTGTTTTCTTTCGCATTGTTTTTTGCACAAAATTTTTTCGCTTGATGAGTTGTTTTGATGCAAAATCTCAATTTATGGGGAGCGTTTGTGACGTTCGCATTGCAATACAGATATGCGGCATTAGCATTAGTTTCGAGCAGTTCTACGCGTAACTTATACAACTTGAACTCAAACAGGAACTCAATTGGAATGCACAAAAGTTGATATTGATTTTTGAATACAAATATGCCTATATCAGCAGCGATCTGCAAGCAATTTATTTACCATTCCGATTGAAAAATGCTGATCAAATTCACTTTACTAAAATATGTAGCAATGAAAACTTCTTCTCTAGACAAATTGTAAGTTACTGTTAAAATAAAGTACCTTTAATTGATCTGTGTAAATTCTCCAAGAATTTTTGTCTATATAAGTGCAATAGGCAGACAATTAATACATGACAATGAATGACAGAAAAATGGAATTTCTAGAAAATATCTAGCAGCCGTATCAGCATTACTCGACTATTTTCTGAAACATCGTATCGTGTTCCTATACCATATATAATTGTAAACATGTTCCTGGCTTTCAAGCAATAATATTGGAGCCATATCGCATCATTAAAGTCTGAAATGTAGGCCAGTAACGCGACGTAAATGACGCAGGTAAAATAACAAACTGCCAACAGCCAATACTCGAATCGAATACGCGTATTCGAAGCGCCAGCATTGCCCATGAATATTCATAAACACTCATCAAGTTTTTGGCTGAATTCAGCAGCAGCAGCAGCAACTTACATATTTGAACAAAATTGATTCCTCGATCAACGCGACAAATCGCTGGCGTTGCGGCAACGAGTCAAACTTATAAATATTGTCTGGTATTTGCCATAAACATGTAAATAAAATAACATATTTCTTGGGCACCATGAAACAATAAATATTTATAGAGTATTAGCATGAGCATTGCCGGACAATTTGCCCGGTTAAAAAGTGAGCTCGGTTCCGATCTCGAGACTTTTCTAATTCCCTTGCCTTAATTGTTTTGATGAACCACGTTTGACGTCAATGCGGATTATAAAAACAAATACATTTCGCCTACCTCCACTGTCACCTGCAGGCACCTCGATCGCCTCCCGGATTGTAATAACTGTTGATTAGAAACTGGTTCATTCGCATTCGCAACCTGCCCCCATCCCCGGGTCCCAGCCTCAGCGCCAGACCAAAGCAAGCCCTCAACAGTTGTGGCTGGTTGTGGAAATGAAAACCGTGACCGTATTTGCCGCCACAAACCGACTGTGGATTGTGTGTTGTGGGTGGGACAGTGGGTGGCACAGCGCGATGATTTCATGTGACTATGTAAATATTCAGAGAACAACAGAGAGAGAGATGGGGGAGGGGGGTGAGGCGCAGTGGGTATCGCACTTGTTTGCTTGTGATTTGATTGCTCTGGCGACGCGATTTCTGCTAGAGCGTTCCGTTGGGTAAATTTCCATAGCGTCAAAATTTTATTTGTTTGTTTGCTAGTTCATTTGCGGACTGTGCTATGTATGCACGTAGCTGTGTATATATATTCTATATAGAAACTGTACAATAGACACACTTATCTAGGCTCCAACGAACTGCGGCTACTCTTTGTAGCTGCAAATTTTCAATTTCTATTTGATATGTATCTCTAAACAAGTGTATCTCTTGCAAGTTCATAGTCTTTTAAGTCATAAATTTCTATAACAATTCCTTAAATACGAAAAAGATTCGATCTACAAAATATTGATCATCTTTAGGTTAAGTTTTATTCAGCTCAAAAGTTATATTCTTTAGTTGAATTAATCGCAATCGTAAATCTTTTCTAACAAGTGCCATTCATAATTGTAAAAAGTAGAAAATACGGATTTAAATTAATTTATACTGCTCTTCTACTCCTAAGTTTTATTGTCGAGCACGAGAGCACTCAAATATTTATTACCTGGCAAAATGCTAATGCTAGTTTAATGGTGGCAATAATATTGCCGAAATAGTGTAATGCTTAATTCTTTATCAGAAATTTGAAGATTCAGCTTTGTTCGATCATTTTATTTCATTGGAACTAACACTTCATTGATCATTTGTTTGCCTAAAATATATTTTGTTGTGTGTGCCAACCTTTATTTGTGGTAGAGACCTTGCTGGCGTCCGCGGGGTAGACTAACCTTGGCGACAGCACCGACATGCTCCACGCTGATTAGTGTAGCGCTGAGTGGGTCTTTGGAGTGTTATCAGTACGCACGCCGATCGCAAGTCACAAGTGGGCGCGCTCCCGGATTGGTGGCTATAAAAAGCGCTGGTGATATTGCGCTAGTTCGTGCTTATCACGAGCCTCTAACTGATGGCACTCACACACACAGAAGCACACATATTCTATGTGTGTGTGTGTGTGCTTGAATTATGTTATTATCACGCGACCTTCGTATGATTCACGTGTCGCCATTTGCCACACGATCTGCGCGTGATCCTCAAGTCGGCCGAGTGGTTCGCCAGCAATAAAAATGTGCATTGTGGTTTCGGTGGCTGTTGTTCGGTGGCTCGGCTGATGAGTATTTGATAAAGTCCAATTTGTAGAGCGTTGATTATTTTTGTCGTTTCTATTTAATGATCGCCATCGCCATCGCCCAGCAACGATTGTTGGCGTTCTCGTAGTCAGTTGTCGTTGTTGTCACAATGATAGTGCCTCAGAAAATCTTCCATTGTTCAGCAGGGGGAAAACGTGACAAGCGTGCACGCCAATTGAGCGGAAACTATGCGCATTCTATCGGAAATCTTCCAAAAACGTTACCTGTTGCATGGAAAATTTACATGGCGACAGTAGGTAGCACTACTGTCGATAGCTGCAGGCGCGTTTGATCGCGTTTCATTAACACCCAGATAGATAGTCTGGCGACTATCAGCGGCGTCTCGCACCGAGGCAGGCGACGGCTGAGCCAGTTAACTTTTGTCCCATTCGACGACGTGCCCATAAACTGTTCGCACAAATTCTAATTTGTGTCATCGTAAATAGCGTCAGGTTATCAATTAAGCTAATGATTTATGCGCCGTAAATCGAAAACAATAACAGCAAACTGGCCGGCTCCACGGATACCAACGAGTAGCTTGTTTTGACAAGCCGTTAATAGCTTTTCCATTACACAAAAAAAACCCAACGGGCGACTTGGTCGCGGGCCCCAGACTCTCTTGGCCTTCAATTAACGCACCAACACCAAATAACCACGAGCTACGTGCCCAGGTACCGTTGCCCTCGACAAGCTTCGGTATCCTTTAAGGTTTTTTTTAATTAAATTTTACATGTCGGACTCGACTCCACGTTGGACTCCAGCTCCAGTGGCCGCTGCTTTTTAATTGAAATGTGTTGAAATTACTTTGAAAGTGTGAAGTCGCAGTCGAAGTCAAACTCGGAGTCGCCGCAGTCACAGCTCAACTTCCCTTTCATTTCGGCCATCCCCAGATGTGTGTTGTCGATCCCTCGGTATTGGCTTTCGCAATTTACGTTGTCAATTTTCACGCCCCACAACATCAACGGCACTGGGACAAGCCAAAAGCCAGACTGCACCCAGTCGCCGCCTCTCGTCTCTACCCCTTTCCCCCCTGATCAGTTTATTTTCTGTTCCTTTCCGTTTGGTGCGAAGTCTCGGTGTCGATCACTGCGAAACTTGCCGCAGCGTAACAGTTTTGCTTAATTGTTATTTCACATGGTTGTACTGCATCTACAGGTCTTATATACAGAATTGATGAGTACCTTAGTCTAACAGCAGGCTGCTTTCTGGGAACCTTTGACGACTAGACATTTACGAAACTCTTGCAATTCAGTAGAAATTTAGTTACAACAATTGAGACATAGTATTTAAAGAGTTCTTCTTGTAGTTACATTTTTTTTCTTGCAATTCAGTAGCAATATATATACTTACAACAATTAAGATGTAGTATTTATGTTAAAGAGTTCTTCTTGTAGTTAAATTTTAAAGTTCGTGCAACACACTTTCATTTTCGCTGGCATAACTTCAAGAAATTTATATATACTTCAATAATTTCCAATAAGTGATAGTACTTGTTCTTCTTGTCATTTGGTTGAATTTTGAAGTTTGTGCGTATTTTAGCTGGCATAACTTCAAGAAATATATTTCAATAATTTCCAATTAGTGATGTATAGTAATTGTGCTTCTTGTCATTTGGTTGAACTTTGAAGTTCGTGAGACACTCAACTTGGTCTGGAAATATTTAAAACTATTGTAGCTGGCATAACTTCAAGAAATAGAAATATAATTCAATAATTTCCAATAAGTGATGTATTTAAATTGTTCTTCTTGTAATTTAGTTGAATTTTAAAGTTCGTGCGACACTCAAATTGGTCTGGAAATATTTAACTATTGTAGTTGTCATAACTTCAAGAAATATAAATATATTTCAATAATTTCCAATAAGTGATAGTACTTGTTCTTCTTGTCATTTGGTTGATTTTGAAAGTTCGTGCGAAACTCAACGTGGTCTGAAAGTATTTAACTATTTTAGCTAGTTTCTAGATGGCTTGTTATTCTGTTTATTCTACATTCATTCATTCTTCAGCTGGTCTGAAAAGCGATTCACTGTCTGGCCTTTGATAAATGTATTTAAATTTGACTTTGCAAGGCTTTGTTAAAGTATATATTTTGATGCCTCTTTATTAGTTGTTGTTGCGCCATAGTTGCGATTAAATTATTTGGAATTCTGTGGATGTTTGTTATGGCAGCAAACCGGACGTCCAACTAGTGCATATAGACATGCACCTATATCCATCCATACATATGTAGGTACATGTGTCTGAAGTCGACACCATAAACAATATCGGCCAAGATGAAAAATTCCGCGCAGAAAAATTCCAAAATTACACAAATTAGGCAATAAAAGAGCGGAAAAATTACAAATATTTGCGTTGGCGAAAAGCAAGAAAGAAAGAAAACATTTAAACTGCAGACGCAAACAGGCGCACAATCTGTGGGAAAGATGGGCGGGAAGGGGGGCGCAGATTGCTGGGTAATTCTACAATTAGGCTGACTCTGATGCGACGCGTGTACACAAGGCCATAATTATCATGCAAAAGCTGGCGCATAAAACTGATAAACGACAGGGGCGAGGCCAGTCTTTGCGCCACCCCGCTGGCTATTGCCAGCTGAAATTGAAACTGAAACTGAAACAGAAACTGAAAGAGTAATAGATAAATGCTATCGGGGAAGACAGAACGAACGAACAATTGATAAACTTGACCCAGTTCTTCCCCCATTTGCTTAGTAATAGTTGCCTTAGACCGACCTTGCCGATAAAGCAGCGACATGTACGCTTTTTATTTTTATTTCAATATGAATTGCGCTGGTTACTGTTTTATTTTTTTTTTTTGCTGCTGCTGCTGCTGCTGGTGAATGAAAGCAGCCGCAATCAGGATCAGCGAATGGGCCGCAGACTCGCAACATTGCGTGACTGGTGGCCAAGCGAGCAGCAGCGAAGCACACCAGGCCAACGCTGGTGGCCGTTGAGCGCGCTTTCCTTTCGTCTGCTTGCAACTAATTTCCATATTTGGACCATTCGGCAGCGGCAGCGGCAACAGCAACAGCAGCGGCGACCTCGTGTGGGGCGACCGCCAACAGTCACGCTGCGCGTCTGCGGTTCTCAGTCGCCGGCGCAGTTCGAGTCACAGTGGCACAACCTCCTCATTCATGTGCCGCACTGCAGTCGGCCCGAGTTGCAGTTTGCAGCCGCCGCCGTCGCCGCGGCGCACTCAATTACTATAATTTGCCTGCGAGGAGAGTCGACTCCAGTCGAGTGGAGTCCGGTAAATACTGGAGTTGAGTCGCAGTCTCCCAGCTACTGATTGAATTTCAAATTGCTCAATTTTTGGTCGCAGATTTGCGGCCATCTTCAACGGCCAGCAGCAACAGCCACAGCAGCAGCCACAGCCACAGCAACGGCTGCAGCGTCTCAAAAGCGAAATTATGTTATTCCAGCGATAAACTGTTTGTTCCTGCGGCATCCGCCAGCCGCTCTTGCTGTTGTTGCTGTTGCTGTTGCCGAATCCAGCCAACAGGCAACACTGCGGCGACCACCATGTGTGGCAACCTCCGAGCGCTCGCTCTCGCTCCGCATCGGGTAATTAAACAGGCCCCAAAAATGTTGCTCTTATCTGCCAAAAAGCTGCCAATTCTTAATGCACTCTGCAAAGCGGGGCATGCTTGCAGGCAGATGAAGATACAGCACTAGACTTTTATGACTGTGAAATAAAATGA
Organism: Drosophila rubida; assembly: GCA_035046165.1. Lineage (NCBI taxonomy): Eukaryota > Metazoa > Arthropoda > Insecta > Diptera > Drosophilidae > Drosophila > Drosophila rubida. The sequence continues at coordinate 6,750,719 of JAWNOF010000021.1, read as the reverse complement.
TACTACTTTTAGCTACATGGAGTTAAAAACCCTACTAAGTAGTTAAATTCAACTCTTAGTCACATTAAACGCAGCCCAAAGCTTTCTACAATTACTTAAACACTATTGATTTTACATGCAAAATAGAATAGGATTAAGATTTTATTATTATTCTTAAGATATATTTGCAAAGATTTCTAAAACTCAATTCAATTGTTGCTGTAAAAATTATGAGAGGAATAGATATAGGATTATTTCAATGACTATACAATTTGAAAACAGTGTGTTGCTCAAGAGCAGGAACCCAAATAAAATCAGTTCTATATTAATATATATATGAAATTTTTTTTTAAAGTCCAGATCAGTTGTTAATATGATAGTAGTTCCTTATGATAGAAATAAATATGGGATTATTTCAATAATCATACAATTTAAAAACAGTTTACTGCTTAATAGTAAATAAAATATGCTCTCAAGAAGAAGACCCAAAATAAAAAAGGTTCTACATAAATATATATTTGAAACTATTTGTAAAACTCATTTCAAGTGTTGCTACAAAAATGATTATATGAATTAATAGTGGATTATCTCAATAACTGCTCAATTTCAAAACAGTTTTCTGCTTAATAGTAGGTAGAATATGTTCTCAAGAACAAGAACCAAAATAAAAAAACAATTTTCAAAATATTTATAAAGCTCAATTCAATTTTTGCTACGAAAATTCTGATAGAAATACATATAGCAATATCTAAATAACTATACAATTTAAAAACAGTTAATAGTATATAGAATATGTTCTCAAGAACAATATCCCAAATAAAATAAGTTCTACATAAATATATACAATTTAAAACATTTCTGAAACTCATTTCAATTGTTACTATGAAAATGATGTTAGAAATAAATATAGGATTATTTCAATAACTATACAATTTGAAAACAGTCTGTTGCTTAATAGTAGATAGAATATGTTCTCATATATTATATATATTTGTAAAAAATTCGAAAACTCAATTCAATTGTTGCTACAAAAAGAAATATGAATAGATTGGGAATATCTCAATAACTATGTTATGCAATTTAAAAACAGTTTGCTGCTCAATAGTAGATAGAATATGTTGTTAAGAACTTTAGCAGAGTATTTGAAGATCGTCTCGCTGCGGTCAGGATGTGGTTAATGTTCTCAAAGATTTGGGGCGCCGGATGTTATTAATTAATGCATGAAGCAAGGCCCTGCGAGCGACTGCGCGTATTCGAGTAACACATATATCTGCAGGCCTGGCGTTATATGGAATTTATTTGTTAGAGGCGGCGGCTAATCAGCTAACAAGCCGCTCACGCCGCAGACAGACGCCGCAGATGGAAGAGCCCAAGAAGAGCGTTTGCCCGGGAAGAGACTTTATAAAGTTGTTGTTCCGCATGCGCCATCGAATCGTTTTTTGTTGGCGGCGGCGGTTTTGCTTTGACGCGGTTTTTCCATTCATTTGCATATGCGAATAAGAAGTACGAATGCGAAATGCGAATGCGAATGCGAGTAGACTGGAGTCCATGTTGCACATGGCGACCAGACGCGGCTGCGAAGTATGTGTGTTATATGCTCGTATCTTTGGTGGACACACGCTCCAGCCACGAGAGTTATGTGGCAACACAAAAGGAGTAGGCAGATTGCCAAGCTGCAAGCTGCAAGCTGCAAGTGGCATGCGGCATGTGGCAAGGAGACGTGGCCAGAGAGGGGGAGGGGGCTCGACCCTTTGAAGCTCATAAATGGCAACCGCAAGTGCATTTGTAGCGTTTTTCACATCTTGTAGCTAATTTTTTGTGCTTTGTCGGTTTCCATGCAGATTCTTTTTTATTATAATCTTTTATTTGCCCCTGCAACTGCATTTATGCGAAATATTTCAATAGTGTGGGAATGAACGTTGGCTGGAATTCGGTTTGTTTTGCTTGACTGCCAACCGACAACGGCCAGCCAGCAAGCTGTTGGGCAACTTTGTTAACTTGTGCATGATTCATTGAAGCGTACAGCCAGAGGATGCCATTCAGCAGCAGCGGCAACAGCAACAGAATTGTGCAAAGATCTTATGCAACAGCAAGATAAATCCTATTGCAAGTGCAGCATGCAAAAGTAAAGTAAATCTTTTGGACATACGTCTGCTCAGCATTTAGTAAAGTAACTCTTGAATATATTCTTAACAGAGATGGTAATAATATTTCGCTGTGAAATAACAGCGCTGTTTTAGATATAAGTCTGCACAATCTCCCAAGTTCCATTGATTGAATAAGATAAAGAAATTCATATTCTTAGCAGAGATTGTACTAACATTTCGCTGTGAAATAAGAGCGCTGTTTTTGACATACATTTTCTAAGCGTTTCGCAAGTTCCTTAATTCCTAATGCAAATAAATTAGAGCAACTCTTGGATATATTCTTAGCAAAGATGGTAATAAAATTTGGCTGTTAAATAACAGCGTTGTTATCTAAGCATTTCTCATGTTCCATTTATTGCTAATATTTGAATTAGTAGTAGAGTAGTAGAAAAACTTTTGCTCTTGTGTATAGTAAGAGCAGCAATGGTAATAACATTTTGCTGTTAAATAACAGCGCTGTTTTGGACATACGTCTGCTAAGCATCTCGCAAGCTAAATGTATTCCTATTGCAAATAAAGTAGAGAAACTCTTAGATATATTCTTAGGTATAGAAATAACAGCATTGTTATCTAAGCATTTCTCAAGTTGCATTGAATTCTAATGCTGAGCATCTCCCCAGTTCAATTAATTCTCTTGGATATATTCCTAGGTATAGATGCTAACAACATTTCGCTGTGAAATAGCCGCGCTGTTGTTCAAGTTCAATTGATTCGTATTGAGTGTTTGACCTCCAAAAGCTGCCACCCAATTTGGCTGGCGTGTGTCAGTTTCGGGTGGTTTTGAATCACCAAATTGGTCGATGGTGGTGGTGGTGGCGGTGGCGTTGGCGGTGCTGTTTGTGGCGCGTACGTCTGTCACGCCTGGCTGGCAGTTGAAATAAATTCACTCGTCAATTGCGAGCATGCGTTGAATGTGGCAAATAAACGTGCTCACACAAATTCATGTGGCCTTTCTCGGCTCTGGCAGCTGGCCAGCAAACAGTTTTGGAATTTCGCTTTGTTTCGTGTTGTTTTTTATATATGTATGTGACATTCTTCTAATTGCAGTTGTCGCATGGCCACAATTTCCGACCAACAATGATCGTGTTATTGATAAGCGTTGCACATGTGATGAGCAGCCGAGCGTGGCAAGTTGCAAACGTGTTGAAGTGGCAGGCGAGTGAGACGCAAGTTAAACAGCGTAGATGATCAACAAAGAAGAAGGGTAAGTCGAATGATCTTTCTAATAAATAGCAATACATATGGAGCTAATAGTGGCTGCTGCAAATTTGTGTAGCATACTTTTTGGGGCAGCTGAAAGTGAAAACTATATGCGACTTTTCTAGGCAGCGCTCTTTCGATTTCCACTTCAACATTGTTGTTCGTTAAATATTATTTGTTTTATTGATGCCAGTCGAACTCGAGATTAAAGTCTAGTCATTAAAGATGCAGGAACCATTTATAACCATACCTTTCACGTTCCCGCATAATATTTCGACTTGGCTGGATTGTAATGATTAATAATGGGCGATGATGTTGCCTAAAAACTTCATGGCACTTGGGCCTGCCAAGTCATTCAGATCGCGCAGACCCTTTTTGCCAAGCTCTGCCTCGTTTATATCATTAAGTAGCCGCGTCTGCTTCTGGCTTCTGGCTGGCTTCACATTATGCAATTGCCTGCTGCGAGTTGAGTGAGTTTTTCAACTACGCGAAGCCCTTGCTTGGCACATAACCTCGCGCTGAGTCGGCACACATCCAAAGTACAGACCAGCTAACCACATACATTGTGCTACTATTAACGCTCCACTGACAGCAACAGCAACAGTAGCAAACACGCATCAGACTGACGAACAAGCTAGAGACGAAACATACAAATCAGCCGAATGAAACATTCATCGACATCGAGCAAAATGCTGAAAACGGAGGCTCAACTCTTTTGGAGGAGAAGCCAACGAGCGTAGAACGCTCGCGAATCAGCGATGCGATTTGATGGATATTAAAATGACCGTAAAAAGGAATTAAGGTCTGACAGACTTGGCGTTCAGCACACAGTTGCAATTGAGTGAATACGCTTATGTGTGGCCACATGGCAATGAAACCCAAACACAACAAAACACTCCGACACACAGCTTAAAAAAAAAAAAAACAAATCGTTTGCGGCGCAGCACATTTTTACATATTAACAGCACAAATATGCCACATAAAACCCCCCAAAAAAAGAGAAAAGAACACCACAAGAGGAATTGAATACAGCGCCTGCTCTCAATGTCGGCAAAGTTGCAAGTGCTTGTGTGCAGCGTGCCCCGCTTGGGCCGCGACCCCGGCACAGAGAAGAGCAAACGACACAAATCACACGCAAGCCACGCAGTGACAAGGCGCAGCGAATGGTAATGGGAGAGGGGCGCGGGTCGCGGGTCGCGGGAGTGGTCACAAAACCGCAGAACTTAATTAGTGTCATGTTGTAGTCAGGCCGAGACAAACGGAAATCGGCGCAACTAACTGCAGGACGCCAATGTCGGACGACGATGATGATGACTACCACATAATTTGTGCAAGTGTCAGCAGTCGACAGTCGACAGCGGAGCAGGCAGCGTGCCAGGGCTGCACAAACAGCTGGGCTGCAACATGTTTACAGTTAACAACATTTTAGAACTTCAGTATGAAACTGCTTTCAATGACAGCAAATTGTTTACGTTTGAGTGTGACAATTCATTTGACACCTTTACTATTACTATTTTATATATGTTACATTTATTTTCAATTACTTTTTTTATATATGTTTTATTTATTTTTATTAAGTAGTTGAACCAGTACTAATAATATAGTACCACAACAACACACAAGTATTAAACTGCTTTCAATGACATCAAATTGTTTACGTTTAAGTGTCACAATTCATTTGACACATTTACTATTACTTTTTTATATATACATTTAGTAGTAATCTATACATTAAGTAGTTGAACCAGCACCAAAAATATAGTCCCATAACAACTCATTTTAGGAATATCTTATACCCAACAAACTGCAACAAATATGTATGAACAGAATCAAATCATTTAAATTGCAGTGCAAGATGTAAAACTTCCTCTCAAAGCCCAATGCGAAATAGAATTTAGAACTCTTTTGCTTTAAAATTGTGTACATGATCAGATAGATAGATAATTAGATATTCTTTAATCCCAGTACATTGCACTGTACTGTTTATGTATCAACATAAACAAATAACATAAGAACTTCATTTACTATTACTAAATTATAAATCATTTTTATGACATTCAAATTACAGTGCAAGATGTAAGACTTCGTCTCAAATTTATGCTTTTCATTCTTACTTTTCATTTCAAATTCTGTACAAGATCACATAGTTAGATGTTCTTGAATCCCAGTACATTGTAGGAGCTGCTCTGCAGCCCTGGTTCACATTTCAGAACTGCAGACATTTCGTTATGTTTGTCGGTTTGTTTGGTTTTTGACATAGCTCAGCCAGCATCGTCGATCGCCGTCTTCTCCTCGTCGTCTGCTTGAGCATTGGCGGCTCTGTGGCTCTTGGCCACATACAGCGGGCGACCGAGAGAGAGAGAGAGAGAGAGAGTGATTGCGATTGCAGCCAATTTGACTGATGAGCTACCCACACAACGCCGCAAGCTGTGAGTCCGTCGTTTGTGTGCCACGGGAGATAGCCATCATTTGCTCTCGCTGGCCGGGCAACGTGTGAAGTCCATCAATCGTCGTCTGTGTCTGGCGTGCGACTGAGCTACCTGCCCCTGCCGCTGTCCCCTCCCCTGCCTGCTGGCCGCGTGGTCAGCCAATGCCAAAATGCCTTGTACCTGGGTGGGCATGAGATTCGTTTTCATTTTTATGTTTGCTGTCGTTTCTCTGCCGTTGTTGTTGTGATGGCTGCTGCCCTTCATACGGAACTCACACGTTGTCGCGGGCGCATTAATCACGAGCAGCGGCGGCTCCAAAAAATCCACAAAACTACAGCCAACAGAACGTATCCCCCAATTAGGCGAACCCAAGTGCGATTTGCCGTGGACTAGGCCAGGATCGCGGCGTGTCTGTGTGTGGTCCCCAAACTGGATACGCTAATTACAATATTTGTTGGGCTGTTCGTGGCTGTGCATTGGCAGCTTTTGGGCACACAGGCATTGCCTATAATTGCTCAGGCAAAACATTCGTTTCAATGGTTTGGCTCTGGCTTTTTGGTTGCGCCTCGCTTGTCGCCTCCTTTATGCCGCGCTGGCCACGCGCGTGCGCCGCAGTTCGATAGCGTTTGTTGTAGGCATAGGCCCACCACACACACACACACATACGACTACACACACGACTAATTTTCCAATTGGAAAATCATGTGCTTTACATATGAAAAAGCCTGTTGCGCGTGTCGCTCGGCCAACCATGTGGCGACTGTGTATAAGTGTATTGTGTATTCACGAAAAAACGCAATTATATCGGTCGGTTGCATTTCGATACATTTGGTTGCCTTACGCCGCACACGACTGACCGCGCATGTTTTCGGCTGGCAGAGCAGCGATCAGCGATCCAAGCCAAGCCTCAAATTATAGAAAATCAAAAGTGTGACCGCCACACATACTCGTACTCGTGCAACAACACCAGCACACATTCGAATGGATATGTTACTCGTATGTACTAAATGTATGTACTTCGCTTTGCATTCTCTGCGCTTTGCGCCGGCGCTGTGGACAGACACAGACGAATTACCTGCTCCCGCCTGTGGCTAACCCCCGCCTCCGTCTCCCCCTCGCCTTGTCTGTTGATTAATTTGCCAAAGTCAAAAGCCTTTGATAGACGTTAGTAGCGTGCCGCAACGATGGACCTCTAACATAACATAACCATATCGTCGTACCCGTTTAGCGTCGCCCCCTCTCTCCATCTCTGTCTCTGTGGCTGCCCCACGGAGCGTGCTCAAGTAATTTTGTTGCGCATTTGCATTTAGATGTTGGAGGCCGCACTTGTTTATGGCCCACACGTTAGCAGGGGTAGTGCAAAAAAACATTAAACAACTTGGAGAGAGAAATTGAGAGAGATTATCAACGCGTTGAGCGCAGATTCTAAGCAGACGCTCATCAATATGGCTTCAAATCTACACGACTCTAATCGGCTACAAACTATATATTGCAATTTGTTTGTAATAGCAAAGAATCCAGTAAAATATTATAAAACAAAGTTGTATATTATTTCAATCAACTGGCAGCAGCACTACTAAACATTGCGAATCATGTTAATAATGTTTGGCTCATTTAACAAATACAAGTAATGCAATAATAATAAGCAAAGAAAACTAAAAAGTGTAGTCAATTATCTAAATTTTTTGTAATTACAAATAATTCGATTCGTTACACATTATCAAATTATTTGTAATTAAAAATATGTAGATACAATTATTACTACTTTCCAAGCACGAAATGCATTCGAAGTCAGCTTAAAACTATTGTCGATCGATGTTCTGCTTTATTGTAAACATTTGCTGGATTAACTGCGTCTCCCTAAAAGTATTTCCAGAGCACATAAAACCTTTAACAACAGCGCCTTTGCTTTCGGGTTGAGTTGCAGCATCAAGTGATGCTCGAAGTGGCAGATTGACCTTGGCCAGCAGCAGTTTGCCAGAGCTTTCATTTCAGTAGCCCCCAAATTATTGCATTTAAATATAATTTCCCATAAAAATAAACTTAATGAAACAGCGCGAGATGTGGAATTGACATGAAAAGCTGGCAGCACTCAGCTTCCAGTTGCCAGTTGCCAGTTGTTGTAGTTGTTGTTGCATTCCACAGTGCCACAGTGGCACAATGGCACAATGCAAACAATCTCACGAACTGATATGTGCACGCAGAGAGTGCTGGGGAGACCGTAGACGTCTCTACGGCCAGCTCCTGGAATGGCTTAAACCCATAATTATGCATTCAACCCAGAGCGAGGTTCGAAATCTGCTGCTTGCTGGATCGTGTCATGAGAAACGTTTATGGCCAAACAAAGGCTTCAATTTGGCAACAAAAGCGAGGAGCAGGAGCAGCAGCAGCTGGTGGCCCGAAAGGGCCGCATTATAATTAATCAAGAAATTGTATGTGCCGAAATCGCAAATAATCATCAATTTGGCTTAAAGCGCGTCTGATGAGAAAGTCGTCCGCCAAATCAAACTCTGCAGCCTCGATTGACGACAAGGCACTGCCGGTGGACAATCTTCACTCTGCAGTCGACAGTCGACAGTCTTCTGTTGCCATCAGCTGCCATCGATGGCAAGGCGCTACAATTTGGCGTTACATGAAAATTGCATCGGAAATCAGAGAGTCTGAGGCTGGCGTTTAATTAGATGCCGCGTCAACAAGGTGCTAAATGGGCTGCCATTATGGAGTGGCGTACAACAGACACACACACTACTTGTATACACATAAGTGTCTTCACACTTGGCCAAGGGCCGCGTGGGTTGGGCAGTGCCAAAAATGAAAGCTAACAGTGGACGTCGAGCAGCTCGAGAGGAGGAGGAGGAGGAGGCTGCTACTGCCGCTGTTTGTGGCAGCTGTCTTCACGAACCGGGTACGGCCCCAAATGTGTCTCACCCGGGGGGCATGCGTTGCTCTCGTTGTTCGACGACGTTGCACGCCGCCTGCAGTTACCGCTCTTGTTGGGCTGCTGATTATGCAGAGGTGATAATTGCAGTGTCCGGCGCGTCAAGATTTATTTTTTGAGCTTTAACGATGTGTTAAAATAAATTGCATATGTGGCAGCCTCTTGTCGCTGCTCTGCTCGGCTACTTGCTTGCAACACCTCGCCGCTGCTTGGCCACATAAAAAACCCACAAAACGTCGCTGCCTGTGTACATAAAAAGACCTTAACTGACACTCCCGCTCCCGCTCCCGCTCCAGTTGCCCCCAGTTGCGTAATTGCCGCGCCGCGCAAGGCTTATTAAAATATCCAAGGGGAGGGCTTGATATCTTTTCGCCGAACCACAACATCGATCTGCAGCTCCCCAATCCCCCAATGTCAAGTCGGAGTGGAGTCGCACGCCTGTAAATCGTATATTTACTTTCTAAAAGCCAAAAAAGACAATGGAAATCGTGGCGCAGATTTATTGGCCAGTCAATAGTCGACTTGACATTGCTTGTTGTCGTCCCTGCTAACGGTCTGAGCTACGCCCGTAATTCAATAGGACACGCAGCTTAACCTCAAATATGCGCAACTTGTCTGCACTTCCAGTGAATTCTGGGGCCAGCGCTGGTAACCGGAGCTGGCCAAGAGCATATCATATTTTTTCAAACTGTTTTCTGCCCAAAAGAGAGACAGACGCCTGTTGCATTTGTCTGCCTAATCAGCTGTGCTTAATTTGCAGCTACTGTGTACGCGCCAAACCAGCACCAAGTCCAGGTCAGTTGGAGACGAGGACGGAGACGGAGACGGAGACGGAGACGTCGTTCTTCCGCTTGGCTAAAGCGTGTCTCCAACATATGGGGCGACGTCGTCTGCAGCTGTAAAACAGAACAAAGTCTGGCTGCAGTCGAGGACTTATGTTTTTTTTGTCTTTGTAGCACGTGCTCGAATGCACATGACACCGAATCACGGCTGCAGCACGATTTGAGGCAGCTGTTGAGGGGCCAACGCACTGTGGCAATTGGCACTCAGGAAGCGATGCTTCAAGGAGCAGGCTGTTGAAACTGGACACTTGGCAACAAAGATTATTACAACGCAAAGTGGCCAAAAATTAGATCTTTGAATTATTTGTATGCTGCTAGACCAAGCTTGTCTGCCAAGGACAAACTGAATCTCTGCCCAAATTAATAATCATAAAAAGGTTACAAGCATAACATAACTTCTTGGAGCGAGCTAAACAACCTTGCCTTCTCGTCAAAGAAACCAAATCTCTTGGAAAGGAACAGCTTATTGATCGCTCGCTTAGCGCAGCAGTCGTCGCGCTTTTCCTCGAAATTGCGAGCTTGAAGCCATCAATGAAGTTGCCCACCAACGTTGCTGCCTGCCACATTAGCGATGGCAGCTGCCACCACCGAAAGCATTAAGAGCGACATCCGTCCGCAGCTCCACTTCCCGTGATCCGTTTGGCTTTCGCTCGATTTCGGCAAATCTTGAAAGCTGCCAAATTCTTAGAAATTCAGCCAGCCTAGAAATTCTATCTAGTCAGCTCGAGCTCATTGATTTTGATGGCGACTGTTTGATCTTTGGCCGGTCGATTGATCGATGGATCGCTTCGCCTCATCATCGGTCAGTCGGTTGGGCTATCAACAGCTGCTGCTGCTGCTGCTGCCGCCGCTGCTGCTAATGCTCCCTCAAAAGGTTTCAAATCGCGAAAAAGGTTTGAAGCTTGCGCATGCGCCAAACATTTGGTCATTGGCTAATAAGTTTCTGGGCCAGTTGGTTGCTCGCTTTTTACTGGAATTGAATGGGCCAGCCGTTTTCAGGCGAAGCACCGAGCGTGTTCATTGAATCATGGAGCTTTTGTAATATTCTATAGAATTGTTTCTGTTGAATACACATTTTTTGCTTGCATAATTTCACTGTATTGTCATTCATAGTCTGCTTGTCCTTCCCAATTTTATTGCATACTTTTAGGCAGTGGTTGAGAATTGTGCGACTCGCAAGCAGTGCAGCAAGCAGTTCGTGACCCACATGTTTGAATAATTATTTTAAGCTAATGCGCATAAATTACAATTAATATTCAGCTGTGCCAAATTCACGCCATGTGTCGGTAACGCTTCAATTATTTTTAACTGCGAGTTCTGCCTGCTTATTTGTCAACATTTAAAACACCTTTATTTCGTTTCGTTAATCTTATTCAAAAGATAAGATTCTGTAATTATAAAAAATGCAATATAAACCTAAATATAGATTTACCGGGAAGAATGGGGAGCAATTTGAAAAGGGATCAACAGAGAAAGTGTTTCGTAAATAGCAAAAAACGTGTGCATAGAAAGCGAAGAAGCTCGCTGAATGAATGCTTATAAATATCAATTGTTTTCGTTTAGGATTGTGGCTATTCAGTCCAGCATTTACAACATGCGATCGATCCACTGAGTGAGTTGCTTCAATTGATTATCCTTCGCCGAGCTCTCGAAGAATTGCACGTTCTGTGCAATATGCGCGAATTCGAAGTCACGTCCTGGTTTGCCCAGCAGTATGGGTTTGTTCACATCATCGTCCCCCACCGACTGCAGCTTACGACTGCGAGTGTCCCGCACTGTGTGGCTAGAGAGAAGGAAGTGCTTTTAGAAACTGCTCTCCTTTAGATATTCGGTGCACTTACAGTTCTTTCTCCAGCAGCGTCTTAATGACCTGCGAACTCTTGGCCGTCGTCTGATCCTGTTTATTGCACAATATCAGCACGGAGCACGGCTGCGTGGCACTGTCCGACAGTATTGTATACAAAGAGCTGCAAATAGTGATGCTGTTAGTGGACATAATTCGCTTGCATTGCAACTTGTTCACTCACTCTGCCACGTCGCGAATGTCCTTTTGGACGGAAACCGAGTCCACCACGAAGACAATGCCCTTGGCATTGCGTTTGTACAGCTCAAAGCACTTGTCGCGCACACGGTAGTGGCCGGGAATGTCCACCAGTCTGCCAGTTTGCTGACCCGAGCGATATTCACCAATGTTCTCCTTGATGGACGTGAAGGTTTCTGGGAATTTGCCATGCACCAGTTGCATGAATACCGCACTCTTGCCCGCCTCACTGAGACCAGTCAGCAGAAAGTCACGTCTGCCCGCCGAGCGCCGCCTCAAGATCACAAAGATTGCTGCAATTCAAGTGGAATCATCGTCATCAAACTGTTGTTGTTTGGCCATCGACGTGGCGGCGTCGCCAAACTTACCAACTATAATGAAGCCGACCAGTAGTGCAATCAGTATGGGCGTAAAGTTCACTTCAACCAGCTTAACGGGCGTTCTTTCGCGGCTCTTTTCATTTAATTTATCCATTTTGCGGAGCAGAAACGTGCGAGTTTTGAGAAAGTGCAGCTTTTCCGCATCCAAATTAAAAAAAAAACTAAATTTCATTCAGTGAGGCCGCAATGTTACATTTGAAAATATACTAGTTTATGCCCAAAAAGCATAAAAAAAAGTTGGCAGCTCCAGTCAACTTTGTTTTAATTCAGCCCTGGCAGAAAGTGAAAACAGCTGTTTAACATTTCATATTAAGGCACAATTTGCAATGTTTCCATGTTGTCCATTAAACAGTCTTTCGGTATCGATAAGATTTGGGAACGGCGATTGGTATATTGAATGCTTTAACAGTGTGTGCTCCTCACTTTACATTTGCGCCACAAACAACAGCTGCGACTCCACACAAACATAACGAGCGCTAACAGAATGTGCTCCACAGCTTACACCATTGTCCGCCCCCGCACTGCTGCACGACATTTGGTCACACTGTGCGCAATTTGCAATAAATTTAGTGGTAGACGGGAAACTTGGCAACGGGTGCGTAAACAAATGCACACAAAAACGCTTAACATTTGATTTACGTTGAGTGTACGTTGCGAAAAAGTTTCCATTTGCTTGAAGAGCATACTAACAATGCCGCAGGAGCAGCCTACAACGGCGACAGCGTCGCAGCAGCAACTCGATGACGAAATCGAAAATGTTCGTGTTGTTGTGCGCTCCAGGCCCATGGACAAGCAGGAGGTGGCCACCGGAGCACTGAGCGCCATACAGGTGGACAAAATCAATCGTGCCATCACAGTGGTCAAGCCAAATGCGACCGCCAACGAACCGCCCAAAACATATTACTTTGACAACGTTTTCGATGGCGCCTCCAATCAGCTGGATCTGTATGTGGACACCGCACGTCCCATTGTGGACAAAGTGCTCGAAGGCTACAATGGCACCATATTGGCCTACGGGCAGACGGGCACTGGCAAGACATACACCATGTCCGGCAATCCGGACTCCCCGCAAACCAAGGGCATTATTCCCAATGCCTTTGCGCACATCTTTGGGCACATTGCGAAGGCGCGCGAGAACCAGAAGTTCTTGGTGCGCGTCAGCTACATGGAGATCTACAACGAGGAAGTGCGCGATCTGCTCGGCAAGGATGTGAGCAAGAGTCTGGAGGTCAAAGAACGTCCGGATATTGGTGTCTTTGTCAAGGATCTCAGTGGCTATGTGGTGCACAATGCCGACGATCTGGAGAACATTATGCGGCTGGGCAACAAGAATCGTGCCGTGGGCGCCACCAAAATGAATCAGGAATCCTCGCGTTCGCACGCCATCTTCTCCATCACCGTGGAGAGCAGCGAACTGGGTGAAGGCGGTGTGCAGCATGTGCGCATGGGCAAGCTGCAGCTGGTGGATCTGGCCGGCTCGGAGCGGCAGTCGAAGACACAGGCGAGCGGGCAGCGGCTGAAGGAGGCAACCAAGATCAATCTGTCGTTGTCGGTGCTGGGCAATGTGATTAGCGCGCTGGTGGATGGCAAGAGCACGCACATTCCCTATCGCAACTCGAAGTTGACGCGTCTGCTGCAGGATTCACTGGGTGGCAACTCCAAGACTGTGATGTGCGCCACCATTAGTCCAGCGGACTGCAACTGCATGGAGACGATTTCCACGCTGCGTTACGCGAGTCGCGCCAAGAACATACAGAATCGCATGCACATCAACGAGGAGCCCAAGGATGCGCTGTTGCGCCACTTCCAGGAGGAGATTGCGCGGCTGCGCAAGCAGCTCGAGGAAGGCAGCTTCGAGGAGGAGCTGCAGCCCAGCGGCGAGGGCGAGGATGACGATGACGACGATGCCGAGACCGGCGATGATGAGCTTGAGACGCCGCTGGAGATCGAACTGGAGTCGGCAGCACCGGCTGCCAGCAGCCCCAACAGCAGCAAGAAGCCGCGCAAGAAGCGCGAGAAAACCGACGAGGAGAAGGAGGAGCTTGCCATGCGCAAGAACGAGCATTTGCGAGAGATTGAGCACGCCAAAACCGAGCAGGAGCAGCTGCGCAATAAGCTCGTCTCGTTGGAGGGCAAAATTCTGGTGGGCGGCGAGAATTTGCTGGAGAAGGCGCAGACGCAGGAGAAACTGCTGGAGCAGTCCATAGCCGAGCTAGAGGAGCGCGAGAAGTGCGAGGAAGCCTTGCGACAGACGCTGCAACAAAAGGCCACCGAACGCATTGATATCGAGGAGCGTTATTCGACGTTGCAAGATGCCAGCACCGGCATCACGAAGAAGATCCATCGGGTCATGCAAATGCTGATGGGCGTCAAGTCGGAGCTGGCAGATCAGCAGCAGGAGCATCAGCGCGAGAAGGAGGGCATCTATGAGAACATACGCAGTCTGTCCCGGGAGTTGGCGCTCTGCGAGCTGGTCCTCAATTCGTATGTGCCCAAGGAGTATCAGTCGATGATCAATCAGTACACGAACTGGAACGAGGACATTGGCGAATGGCAGCTGAAATGCGTCGCCTACACTGGCAACAACATGCGCAAGCACATCGAGCACAAGTCCGGCGGCAAGGAGCCCGATTCTGTCGATCTGTCGCATGTCTATCTCAGCTACAACACGGATGGTGTGGCCAATCCTATGCGCTCGAAGTCAGCGCGCCCACGCACCTCGGGCGTGCCGCGACCTACAACGGCACGACGATATTGAAGCATTCAGTGTCAGGTGCCAGAGTTAGAGGTGTCGGAGGAGACAGAGCCATCTTCAGTATCAGTCCGTTCCTTGGCCTTGGGACTTCGTGCACAGTTTTGGTTTCTTTTGATTTTGCTTTTGCTTTTCTATCTCTTGAAATACTTTTGCTCAGTGGGTTTTTGTTATTAACTTGAAATACTTTTGCTCAGTGACTTTTCGTTATTGGATTTGTTGTTATTTTATTTCTAAATACGGCAGGTGTCTGCAATAGTTACGAGAGTATAATTAATACTTTTTAGGTTGAACAATGGTGCAATATGTTTAATTTATTTTCTAATTCTAATTTATTGTATCTCACTAAGCATAACCGTTTTACACTTAGATGCAACTGCTTAAGGTATCAATTAATATGTATGCGTGCTTTCGCTTTTTAAATCAAATTAATGAATACACAATATGCAATATATTAGCAACTAATATGTTTCATTTTTGTACTATGGGAAATTTGTAAAGATGTTGCGCTGCTAAGTATGCTACGAAATGCAAGTTCAACTCAGCTGTGCAACAAAACTGATGTTTGGCGAGCCGGTTGCCAGGTGGTTCCATAGTGTAGCGGTTATCACGTCTGCTTTACACGCAGAAGGTCTCCGGTTCGATCCCGGATGGAACCATGTTGAGAATACTTTTTTTTTTTATTAAAATGACTTGAAGTTGCATAATCAAATTGAAAATTAAAATAATTAAGTTAATTTTGTGCTCAATTATTTCTCGAGTTGTGTAAAATGTGTTCTTGATGGGTTTATGAGTCAGTGCTTTTGTTTCTCAATATATATATTTTCAAATAATAAGATTTCTAACTAAATTCTAAATTTAACATCTAACAATAAAAAAATTTCAAAAAGAAACCCACATGGTTCCATCCGGGATCGAACCGGAGACCTTCTGCGTGTAAAGCAGACGTGATAACCGCTACACTATGGAACCAGTTGAAAGTCGTTCGTCAGAATGTCTAGACAAGCTGCAGGAGAGATGTTAAGGAATTTTATGGATTCTTAAAACAAATTTCACAAAGTTCAACATGTTCTGCGCCTCGTTTTATAATTTAACGCGGAAGTTGTTGGCATAATTAATGAATACTTTACTACAACACATTGCTCTCTTTTATTTGTATGTGCTGGGAGAGGTGTCACAAGTGAAATGACTAAGCCGTGTTATACATAGTTGTTCTTGATCTACGCAACAAACGTGTGCGAGGTTTGTCATAGCGGATGTGGGTATTTCGGAATGCAGCCAATTGGTCATAGTGGTTACCTGATAAAAAGTACTGCACAGAGTTAAGTCTCTAATTACGCTTATCGCAACACGTTTTGTTTATTCGGTCGGGGATTTCGGGGGATTTTTGGCCTTGTATGTCTGCAAATCAAGAGGCGTATTGCAAATTGACTGCGTATTCCACTCAATTGCTCTCGGCTTGTCAAGCGTGTTATCAGCAAGTGACAGCAAGCTGACGTCATAAATAACAGTAGAATTGGCATGCATGTAATACATGCACATGGTACAATCGATTTGAAGCTGTGAAACTAGGAGAGAGCAAGCCGGCGCTGTTGCTATGACAATGATCGCCCAGTCGTTCGCCGCTCTTGCGGTTCAGGGAGCAATATCACACTTGAGTCTCAAATAGTACTCAGCGGGCGCTAATTGAGCGGAAAGAGTGAGCAAGAGCGGTAGCCAGGTACACTGCGCAGCACGATTAAAGTGAGGTCAGAAGATACAAGGTAATATTTACAAGGCTAACATCGAGGTAAAAACCTAAACAGAAATATGGTTATTATATTGAAATGTATGTATATTTTCTCTGGGTACAAAAGAATATTGTTAAACTTTTCCAGTATTATAAAGTAATATTAATAATAATAAAAAAAAATTTAACAAAATTATTGATTCTATTCTAAATGTAATAGTTATTCAAAATAAGTGAAGTTGTTTGTTTATTCACAATGTAGAAACTCAAATAGATGTTCAAAGCAGTTGTGTAATGCAAACACAAAAAAATGTGAAGAATTTTACACTTATATGCAAATTTAATTAATTTTTGTAATATTGGAATTTATATTGTTCTCGTCGGAAAATAAAATACGTTCATTCACTCTAATTAAAATAGTGACTTAGATTATGTTTTAGCTGAAAGGCTCTTAATTAATAAATTCTAATTATTATTTAAAAATATTAAGAGTCAAAAATGTAAATAATGTAATGTTTTGTTAACAGAATGGCTGTAATTCAGCATGGCACATTGGGAATTTGTCTTCAACCCTGTAGCGCAGTGCGATTGAGTGGGAAATCGTTCACTCTCCGCCGCTGGGCTGGTGGTTGGGTGTGCAACATTTCAGTTGGATTTCGTTTGGGATCTGGTTGGTTTTATGTTGGACGACGTGTTGCGTGCTCAGTTGAAAATCGTTGACGCTGATCGTAAAACGTCTCCGTCCTCAGCGCGTCGCATGCGAAGCAAAAGCGAAATCGAAATCGAAAAAAAGTTGTGAGTGTTTCTTCTCATTCGTAAAATATTGTCGTGTTGTCTTTCAATTTCACATCAATGTGCAATTGCCGCCGCTAAAAATATATATATGTACGTACGCGAATTGCAAACAAAAAGAGTACCAGACAGTGTAAATATAATACAAATTTAATTAAATCAAATAGAAGAAACAAACTGAATCGCCACGTTCTCGTGTTCTACAAATACGCGTATACACAAAGAGCACAGAAAGAGCTCGCAACATACTTATAATTAGTTAGTTGCCTTCTGATATTTCAACGCATCGCCTTAGCAACAGATCAGTAACAGATCGTAACACATATACGCACATTTTCCTTGGTGAAAATAAAATCGGAATAAAGCGGGTCACAAGCAAAAGAAAGAAACCCCAAACTCTCAGTGCGTTTCCAATGTAGCCCTTCATGGATAATTAACACGAGCCCGTTGTGTGACTATATAGCAGTTTCGTGTTAACAAAAAAGAGTGAATAAAATAGCAAAAATATTCAACTAATTATCCTCATTAGTAAATTACGATCGGTTCAAACCAAAAGCAAACCAAGCTGATTTCACCTAACACAGTTCGTGTGAGTCACCTACAATATAAATTTTCCGGTGAGTAAAACACTTTTTTTTATAGACTCTCGATAAGAATAGCAGAATATAGTATAGTGAAATAAGCGCTAAAGGGGCCTGTCAACGATAATTGGAAAATAGTGGAAAAACCCACAGTAAACATTTTGTATTATCACTAAACTTTTACTCTCTAGCACTCTTGCGAAAGAGAGCACAAATCAGGTCATCGTATTAAAAAAAATAAATACTTTTGTAGTATATATTTTCCATTTAATTTTTTGCAATTCCGACGGCCAATGCGTATATATTTGTTACGTGGAAGATTCGTGAGAACAACAGCGAACAACAGTGGACAATTTCTTAGGGGTTGTTGTCGTCGCAAGCAGAGCCCGAACTCGCGCTCGATGCCACAGACCTGCTGCCTAGACACTTCCAGATACTTCGACTGCGTACAGTTACACAGCTGACGCCGGGAACTCCCAGCTTTATTGATCGCCAATTTTCGGGCAATTTTGCAATAAGCTGGTAAGCTGATAAGATGCAGGTAAAGTGCCTGCTGAAGTATAATTGATCAATGCCGGGAAATCTGATAGCCAAGTAAGCCCGAGGAATGCCGGTTCGATCGCTTGACAGACCTTAAGGCGTTTTTGTTTGATTCATGAGTAATAAGAAGCACGTTGAGAGAGACAAGTGAATGGGGTCACATGAGACTGGGTTCGGGCGTTTGGCGTTGACATGTGTCACGAACCGGCAAAACACACACTCAGATGCGATCCCAGATGGTTCCGGGGCTTATCTTTGGCAAATATGTGTGTAAAGTGCCGACGGCCATGTGATGTCGCTTCGTCAAGAGTTCAGCCAAAAATAAATGAAGTCTTTACGCAGTCGGTCTTTCTGTGAATATTCGCATTATCTACGCTGAACTGATAAGATTTTGCAGCGCCAACAATGGTTGGGGATGCCACAAATCGCCATTAAAAGCATTGCTATTTAGTTTAAATTCAGAATTGTAGCTGTTCGCATTAAAAGAGCTCCAGAGAAACAAGATGAAATACTCCAAGTTTGGGTAAAACTTTTAGTTCAATTTAATTATATTGAAATATATTCCACATTCAGCAAAAGCAGATGCTAATGACCTAGAAAACCATCAGCGAACAACAAGTCGTTTTAAATTACAGTCATTCGTCGCCTGGCAACAGGGACTTTTTTATTTCTTTTAGATCTTTAGATTCGCATCGAGGTTGTCTGTTGTTTGGACTGTTGTAGTCAAGCCAAACAAATAAAAGCCAACACGATAAAAACCTATAAAAGTACGACTCAAGCAACAGGCATAAGCTGAGTCGGGTCGCAACAGGGGATAGTGTTCTTCTATCTTGTGCTGACGGGGGCAGGTCTCTTCCAAGAAGTTGCCAGGCGGCTTAAGACAGTGAGGCAGGCAGACAAAGAGAGAGAGACAGAGGAAGAGGGAGAGAGAGAAGCCAAGCGATCGAGCGCAGTAACAGCAGCTATTGTATCTCAAAGATGCGCAGACAAATGAGGTCAAAATCCTTGAGGTTCTTGTCCTTCTGCAGCAAGCCAGACAGAATGAAGAGAAGGGCAACAAACAATAAAAAAAAAGAGGAGCAGTGAAGAGAGATTGAGTGGCAAGGCAGATAGGCAGCTTGGGAACTTAATACTCTTCGCTTACTTGCTGTGAGTCGCTTTGATATTGAACGACAATTGTCAATCAATTAACTCGACCGCCGAGTCTCGGGATCTCTATGACTTTGTTGCACTCATTTCATTTAGAGTTATGTAAATACGAGGCTGTTCATCAATCTCCATTTGCTGGCGATGTTTAATTACTTAGTTCTTAATTGAAGGCAGCAGGAAATTCCATGTCAATTAAGGAACAACATGGTTGACCCTATACGTTTCACAATTAATTGTGACCAGAAGAAAGTTGAAATTTCTCATGTATTTCATGGGAAAATTGCAGGAACATTTCTCCTTAACTGCGCATTTCAATCAATGCCAATTTCCATTTCAATTACAATATTACAATTGTATTTTAAGCGAGCGCGACGTGCAATTTTCAGCTATGCGGAAAAGCGATCAAAAGTCGAACGTACTCAAAGTCAATTGACAGCAGATTTACATGGAAATGACGCTAAATGTGCATAATGTTACCTGAAATGAAATAAGTAAATTCCAATTCAATTAGATGTGAAAACAAATAGTCATGCTTGTTGCTAACTCGACTGTTCTATAAAGCCGGTTTTTCAACGAGCTCAAAATCTTTGCCTATTTCAAAAATTTGCCCCGTTGCAATTCTGAAGTTCTTTCAATTCATTCAGATATCTTACTCTAAATAGATGGATAGTAACGTGGAAATGTCCCTGAACCATTTTTAAAACGATTTAAAATTTAGTTCATGCATTCTCTATGTACTTAAATTTATTTACTGTGTCATGACGTAAAGACCACGATCATACTCAAGTGTTTTTTAGCCTACGCAGGGTATGTTTGCAGAAGATGTTGGCTTAAGAATTTGCGTGCTTGACGGTTGGTGTTTGGTCACGTGTGGCATTCAGCCTCGAGACTAATAAGTGCATGGGTTGTCGAAAATATGGACCGTCTATCAAGCTGTTAGCAGAGAGGAAAAAAAAAAACACACACCTGCCATGTGGTTGGATCAGAGTGCAGCGTTTGACAGACCGCAGATACACGCGCTCAGAGATACTTAACGTTCGAGGGCCAAATAGTCGGCCAAGTTCAATAGAACTGTTGATCTGGCCATGCTCTGAAAAATTCATTCGCTTTTCAACAACGCAAATTTGAATGTATCTTTTTTTTGTTGCCTTTGCTTTTCTTTCTCGTATGTGTGTATGTCGTTTTTGCGTTGTCGAATTTTCCGCTCGTTCGCTTTGCCGATTTCAAAGCTGGCAGTTTTGGTGAAAACGTCAAGGCGATCGGTCGAGATCGTTGAGAGGTGCGAGAGATAAAAAAAAAATAGACTATTGTTGTTGTTTCGAATAACAAAATTATGCGGTAAAACCATTGACGTTAACGGGAATTTTTATCTCTAAGATACTCGCGATATAAGTATAAAAGCATAAGATTCTTGGTGGTCGTATTCTGTGCAGATTTTTCCGGTTTTGCGAGACAACCTATCTAAAATAAGCACAATAAATATTTTTGGACTTACAACAAATTCGTAAAAATAATTTTAAATATTTTGGAAAATAAACGTGTGTCACGAATAAATATTGTGGACAACAGTTTCAGATACTCTGAATAGATGTCGCCCGACTATTGAAAGAGGTAAATGAACTGACTGCAAATGTGTTAAATGGATCACGAAGTGCTTTATATAAAATGAATGAGTAGATTTCGGTTTAAATATGTCTCTGTATAGATGGATTTGTAATTAAGAGTGACATTTTCATTAGAGACAACTGAAAGAAAAATAAGGAAAGCCAAACAGCTGATCACATAATAGAAGAACGTGATAAATGCATGCAAAACAAATAAACAAAAATATGAACTAAACTTAACTTTGTTGTGAGTAGAATTCTAATTTGTCAATTTTACTGCAATTTTAGAGAGGAACGTGTGTGGTGATAATAGAGTGTAAATTTGTTGTCAAATATTAGCCTTGCGCATTAGATAACAGTTGCATTTGAATAAAAATCTAATTTCAGGGTAATACTAAGCGATTTTACTCTCTGATCAGGCGCAGTCTATGTGTGAACTCTAGACTTCTCGGATGGAAATCCCACATTGTAAAACTGATTAAAAGCTGATGAATGCTTCATTAGCAATTCACATGAAATGATAGAAGCAATTCTATGTGAATGCGCCAATAAAGCGAGCCTGTTCGGATGTTAATTGCGTGTTTAATAGCATCCATAAATATACGTATTTTGAATTCCCGCTAAAGTGTTAATCACGCGACAATCCAGAGGCGCATGCGGCCCCTGAGTGTAATCTTCAGAAAACAGTTGATTATGCCACGAGCTGGAAAATGATCTGACTAGATTGAGTTTAGTAAGAATACTCAACAAATTAATTAAAATATAGTAAGAGCCACTTCAGGGTATCGCAGTGTTGAGTATACTCCAGCGTTGTGACTAGTTTGCAATTACAAACGGAAGCCACGTGCGCATCATTGAGAACTCTCTTCAGCAGTTCGTCTGGTTGCAGTCCCAGCAATCGCAACTAATACGAGTCATTCTAGAGACGGTGGTTGAGTTGTTTTATAAGAATTATTTGCATAAGATTACGAGTCGTATCCTGAAATGAATGCAGTCTATTATTACAAAATTGCCGCATTTGCTTAGTTGTCATTAACATTGTTGTTGGCCGCCGTTGACTTCGCTTATCAGCCACTTGGCGACGACGCGTGGCATCAGCCAAGTTTGCAGTTTTTTTTCGTTTTTTTTTTTGGATCGTATAACTGTTGCTTCCACCGGTTCGTAATTGATTAACAATGCGAATACTTACGAGGCTGACTTACAGTATTGCACATTAAATTTGCATATTTATTTATATAAAATTATTTTTTTTTTCTTATGTATGTCTTTCGTTTCGCCAAGTTTGCGGTTTCCATTCAGCATAAATTGAGGTTCCCACGTCAGCGAGAGGTCGTGTTTTTCTTGTTACCAAGTGAACACCTATAACCGTTGCCAGTATTGAATTATTTATGAGCCCCTATCTAAGTAGATGATACCAGGGAACTGGAACTATTACCCGTTTATCGGCCGGAGGGGCCTAAGTCAAAGCACGTGGATCTATGAAATACCGCCCATTCAATTTAACCACATGCAGTGTTATGAGTATTGTATTGTTTTGTGGAAATTTTGTTGAAAATTTGCTCAGCCATTGTGTATTTATTGAGTCATAAATTATATTAGCAGCTACTGATCATCTGTCAGGGCATCCACGAGTCGAGCACACCTACTCAGTTTTAGTATTTATTAGTTGGCTTCAAGATTTTTTCTAGAGCAAGTTCATAAATTTTTATTGATGTTGGGAAAATTTGCTCACATTTAAATACATATTTAATTTATAGTCGGTATAACAAAGAATCCGTGAACTGTTGATGGAATTGCTAAATAAATTGATTGGCCAATGCTAATTGCAGTACAGTTTGTGCCAAAATGAGTTCTTGAAATGGAACTGGTATAAATTATAAATGGATTCCTGTTTATCTCAAGAGTTTCCAGTAACGCCCTATGATATCATATTTTATAAAACCACAGCTGCTTAAACTAAACGTTGCCATGAACCATAAACCATTACATAAAGTGCAATCTTATCAATATGTGGCACATTGAGCACAGACTTTTGCTATCGTTGAATTCAAATATTTGAACGGAGCTTATTTGATTGATTAGAAGACAAACAAGCGCACATTTATGGCCAGTAGCTAGCTGTATATTATAGTAATATTCGTAGTAGTTACCGTAATATCTGGTTGGGGATCTTAAATTTGAATTGCTACACAGAGCGCACATTGAGTTTAATAAATCAGCGGGCAACGCTGTCTAGATCTAAACAAGAAAGAGTAAAAACTCTGTTTGCAGCTTATAAACAAAGATGATAACGCTAATAATGTTAATTAGGTGCAGTTGGCAGCAAAAGACGTCAAATACTGTGCCAAGGGGAATTACGGGAAGATTACGGATATTAAATGCTTTAGTGTCTATTTTAGGCAGTTTGCTCTACCGTTAGTTATTGACGTCATACCGCATTCGCACTTCTGGCTAAAATCTACGTCTATTTGTCAGCCTGATTGGCAGTTGTATGATGGACAGCTCTTTGATTTGGCCTTGATCTTCCTGCAACCCTTCAGCTACTATATATCGGCCTTCTACAACGGGATATATATGCAAAGGGCTGAATACATTTTCATGTGCATTTCTGTGTTTATTTGCACAAGCGAAAAATAAATGGAATCAGTTTTCTTTCAGTTCATTGCAAGTCAAACAATAATTATTGTGTAGCTGCCACAGTCGATTGATGAGACTATCGAACAGCTCGAATTGTTTACTGCATTCAGTTTTAATAATACTTATTAAATGCAAATCGCTTAGTGAATTGTTTCTATCGAAAAATGTTAGAAATTGTTAGCACAAATTATAATAATGCTGATAACACACGGTATTAAAAACATGTTTTCAATCATGAGTAAGTTTCTGAAAAATCCAATACTATGAGTAATAATAGAAAAATGTGCTAGAATAAATATTAAGAAATATTTCTAAACTAAAGCTTATAAGCTTCAGATGATGCCGTTGTCTTGGATGAGCCACGAATTTTGCTTTTCAAAGTTTTGATTGAAATTGATGACTTCGAAGACTAATAAGTTTTTGTGCAATCATGGACATTATTAAATTAATTACAGCAGTGAAATTGCCTCTTCTCTGGAACCATATTTTAGCATTTTTTTAGCAACTATAAAATTCATCTAGAATTGACAAACAGTTCAAATGGTTTTCGGCAATTCAAATTTGCTAATAAATCACTGACTTTTGCACTTTGACTGCGCCAAATTGGAACTCGTCAGAGAATGCTAGTTACTTGTTTGCCCAAGCATCACAAGATATCGAGATGGCTTGTGTGTGATGCTGCGGCTGCCCCAATTAGTGTGTCTCGGTCATCACTTGACAAGTCGTCAGCCAAATGGGACCACCAATCAATTGCCCCACTCATATTTCATATGAGACTGCGCGCGTGCGCAGTAAACGACTCAATAAACACTTTAAATAAACAAAGTCCGCGACTGGGTTCTGGTTGATTTGTTGATTTTGTGTAGTCTGGATAAGCGCTAACTGTCGAGGGTGTCGCGATGTCTGCGGCTTAGAAATGCCGACTGATCGCAAGTGGCTCGCAATATAACTGCAACAATAAACAAAGCTCGAGAACCGATCGGACTTTGGGCCGCAGACGCCGTGCCGCTTTCTTTGTATTATTTATGTCGTACTAAACACAACAAATTTTCTTACTCTCTTTGCAGTTCTTCAAATGGGTTGACTTGTGACATTTAAGCTTCCTGGACCCGGGAAACAAAAGGTAAGCACCGTTTAAAATGTGCCCAAAAAAATGCAAATAATTAAATTACAACAAAGTTATTGTTCCAATAAATATGTAAAAGAAAGTGAGCGGAATGCGTGGTGTTTGTATTCTGTAGCCCAGATTTCATGATACTTCGGTGTTGACTGATTCAACAGCTTTCAAATTTGCAAATGTATCTCGCAGATACTTTTCAACAAGTTATACAAAAACGAGTGAATTAATTCGCTTGCATGAATTTTCTCAATATTACGCTATTCCACGTGTCAGTGATTTCCGATGCCCAGCACACTCCCCCAGTGCCTAGTACAGCCGACCACGGGGCGTATGCGCATTATTTGGAATTTGTTTATTTTGTCCGCTTTGTAGTACAAGTTGAATTTCCAATCGAAAATTCTAATTACAAGCGGATTCAGATGCGGATTGCGAAAAGAGAACAGGCACCGTTACACATATTCCAGCATGTCTGGCCTTGATAATCTATTTTACCACATTTTATAGACACTTGAAATGGGGCGTGTGTGTGTTTTTTTTGTGGACTTAACTGGGTCTCCATAAAGCTTAACTTTCGATTGCTTAACACACCTCGTGCCATTCACACTCCTGCCACAAGTACTCAGGTACTACTAACTCAGCTAAAACATGGAACAGGTGTGCCTCTCTGTGGGGCAACTGTTGCCATAAAAGAAATTCGCTACTCATGATCCACTTGGCGGGCCATAAAATTAATTTATTAGTTTTACAAATGCCCAACGTGTGTTTACTTTTTTGTGCGAAAATGCGAAAAGCAAATGTGCCAAGTGCCTGCGCAGCAAGATCAAGTTTATTTTAGATACAACTACTAAGTTACTAGTTCAATAATAGCCATAAATAAGTCAGAATATGGCCATTGTGAATGATATTTCATAATAATATATCAAATTTGTAGCATCATCTTCATAAATTCCAGAAAGAGAAATTGTAAATCGAATTAAAGCGAAATTTGTTTATTTGTATTGCACGAAGAATTTGCTTTAAGCAAATATTTAGATAAATAAAAAAAAAGTAATGGGCGTCTTTTTTTTTTTGGTGAAGACGTCATCGAAATTCCGGAATTATTTATTTATTGAGTACTGTCTTTAATGCTTTTTTCAGGGATATATATAATTGAACCTATGTAAATCAAATCTGTTTGCAAAAGACTCAGCTCAGCTGCTACTGGACCTAGCAGCACATCACCAAGCACTCGCACCACCCACAACAACAATAGCAACCAAGCACTTAACAATTCGACAGAAGCAACATTAAATTCACAACAACTTCAATTGAGAATCACTTAGAATACTGCCCAAGAGCAGCGACACCTCCACCCATGAACCAAACGGCCGTTTCGCTTAACAGCGCGGCCACCGTGAGCACCATCATCATCCAAAGTAGCAGCAGCAGCAGCAGCAACAGCAGCAGCGGCAGCGGCAGCCACAAGATCCAACTGCATCCTGGCCTAACTCTCAGCAAACTGGGCCACTCCTACGCCGCCAGAGCCGATCTCAATTATTGCGAGTGAAGCGTTAACACAGCCACAAGACAGACAGTTTCTGAGCACAAGATCCTTGACGAGTTGCAAGAGAGAGCGAGCAGCAGCCGAACGCTTTGTTACTCCCCTGGTCGAAAGCAGCCTCAAGACGGACGGAACCATGTTAAAAGTCGTTGGAGCATCATGGCAAAAAACGCGGATAGGGACGTACATATTAATCGGAGCCGGTTTACTGGTGATCGGTGCGTTCTTCATTGGCTACATGGAGCGTCCGGCCTACGATGGCACCTACTGTGCCACCGCACTCTGGACCAAGAAGTTCGGCTACCAAATCGAGAACTGGAAGCAACAAAACGATTTGGTCAACATACCCAAGGGCGTGGCACGCATATGCTACAAGGATTCTGTCTTCGAGAATGGGTAAGTTATCCTCTAATATGTTATCCCGCAGTCAACTCATGTTCCACTTGTCCACCCTGTAGTTGGGCACAAATTGAGGTGGAAACGCAACGCAGCTACCCGGATGTGGTGCAGGCCTATGCTGCTGGCATGCTGGAGGGTTCCCTCACCTGGAAGAACATCTACAATCAGTGGGCCAAGTAAGTATAGCTTCAGGGACTTGTAGTCGTTATAAGTAATCCCATCAAAATTTCAAGGAATTTAAGAAACATTTAATAAATTTCAATTGTTGATTGATTTATTATTTTAGAATAGTCGTGGTTTAAATCTGAACTCATCAATAACTATTGTTATCAAGTTATATTGTTGCAAATAATTATAGTTTGAAATTTATTAGATACTTTAAACTAATCATAATAGTATTGATTCTAAAGAAAAGTAACAATTAGTTTCGCTGCTCTCTTAAACAACCCCTTTCTAACTTGCTACTCTATTTGTTGCAGCACCATATCCTCATCCTGTCAGCGGGATGAGAGTTCCGCGAAGTTTTGCGAGTGGCTGCGGGAGCTCTTGACTAACAACTTTGAGCAGCTGAAGGCCCAGGCAACGGCACATGCCGATCACGATCATTACTGGCATCAAGTGCAATTATTTCTCAGTCAGCTGGAGGGCATGGAGAGTGGCTACATACGCGGCGCGACGCGAGCACGTTCAGATCTGGAGGAGGAGATTTCACTCTCGGATTTTCTGCTGATGAATGCAGCAGCAGATATACAGGATTTGAAGGTCTACTACGAGAACTACGTGCTGGCCAATGGCACCAGCGACGGCGTCAGTGGCAACAAGAACTTCTTTCTGCCCAGCGCTTCGATGCTGACGCGCATCATGCGGCCGGATCAGACGCCACAGTCGCTGCAGGCGCTGCAGCTGCTCTTTGGGCACAGCACCGCCGGCAGCTACTCGTCCATGTTGCGTATACAGAAGCGCTACAAGTTCCACTACCATTTCGCGCCCGACACACGCAGCAATACAGTTCCCGGTGTGGACATTACGTTCACTGGTTATCCGGGCATACTTGGCTCCACGGATGACTTCTATGTGGTCAAGGGCAGGCAGGTGCAATCGATTGTCGGCGGCGTGGGCATCAAGAATGAGAATCTGGCCTTGTGGCGGGACGTCAAGGTGGAACAGATGGTGCCGCTGGTGGCGCGGGTGATGGCCGCCAATCGCATTGCTCAGAATCGTCACACTTGGGTGCGTGCAATGTCCCGGCATCCGTTCACCGGTGCCAAGCAATGGATTACCGTTGATCTGAATAAGCTGGGAGCACAGGACAATCTTTTCAACACGCTGGACACAGACGAGAAGCATGACGATGCTGCGGTCAGGGTGAACGAGAAGGACACTGCTGCCATCAGAGAACGCCACGATCAGCTGAAGAACATGGTCTGGATTTTGGAACAATTGCCGGGTCGCATTCACAGCAAGGACGTCACCGAGAACTTCATTCTGGCCGGCAACAACACCTGGCTGGCCAATGGCATGCCCTACTTCGAGGACATCTTGGAGGCCAGCGGCATTTCGCGCGACAACTACAGCAATGATCAGGAACTGACGCCCGCCGATGAGGCAGAGCTAACTACTTTGGAGGCAGTGGACAAGTACCTGCGAAAACGCGGCTTCCGCGGAGACCTGCTGGGCGAGGAGTCCATTGCCTATGGCAACATTGACCTCAAGCTCTTCTCCTACAATGCGCGTCTGGGCATCAGCGATTATAAGGCGTTTGCTGGACCAATCTTCCTCAGACTGCAGCATCCTCAGCCCAGAACGTCGGAGGGCAGCAGGTTGCAATCGGAGAACGAGGCAGCGCCCGCTGCCATTGGCGACGAGCGTCTAAGTGTTGCGATAGATGATGCTGCTGCTCTGGCCGAGATGGAGCTGATTACTGAGCGACGTTCAGTGCGTAATGATATGCGTGCGATTGCCATGCGAAAGATTGGTAGTGGCCCGTTTAAATGGTCCGATATGAACAGCTTGGATGATGGCAATCACGAGGGCCATCCGAATGAGTGGAACTTTGACAAGGTGTCGCCCAAGTGGGCCTGGTGATCGATCATGGCTGAGTCGTTCATTGGAATTTTTATATACAAAAATAGATCGCAATAGTACCGTATTCCAATCGAATTTTGAACTCGAACTGAGAAGCAATAATTGTACTAGATTCGTATTTTAGATTTGTCATTTGTGTGTTCCTAGCTGATAAATTGTTGTGTGTAGAAAATGAAATCAATTGTGTTGCGTCCATTAGTCATACATTTTAGCTGTGCCCGTCTATTAATGTCAATTATTGTCTTCCAGTCTACACTATTTTAAACATGTAACATCTTAGCCTCAAATTTTAGTAAATAATATAATAAATAAACGAAAAGAGAAACCAAATTTGAAAAGCATTTATCAATTTAAGGTCATGTGACATTTAAAAACTAATCATATTTTTGAAATTTTAAGTCGTTAATATTGCGACGATATCAATAACTTTTGACAGTGAGCAAGTTGGTGTTCAAATAAATTTTTGTGCCAGGCAGCTTTTTGATGAGAACATTCTAAAATTTAGGTTGGGTGCTTTACTTCGATAACTAAACAGTTGAAAACAGTTTGCTAGAGTGAAGCTATTTAAAACTTCAATACCATAAAGTGTAATCGTAAAGAGCTTGTATTTTTTTTGCAATATAAATTAGTGAAAAATACTAAAATCGCGTTATTTTTTGTTTGTTATTTTATTATTTTTTGAAATGTACAGTGCTGTCACTTTCCAGTCGATTCTCATTCTATGGTATGATATAATTATTATTATTATGTCAAAAAATTCCAATTTCAGTTGTATACAGGACTGCTAAGCAATAAATATTTTAAACGCAATTCAAAAATTCACGCGCCTTTTTGCATTGCTTTCGTAAATATACCAATAGGCCATATGAAGTGAGACCAGGCGGTAATTATTAGGATTGCTGTATTTTGGTATATTTGCGCGATAAAACGTAAATTTTAAAATTCATCTTGCGGTCACGCTGTTCGCTAAAGGTTGGTTCGTCCGCTAGTAAATTTATTTTTATAATTAAATGTAGATGTAAGCGAAATAAAATATTACCGATACTGTTGCCGATAATCCGGCAATCCACACACCATGTGAAAATTGTGAAATGTAACACAATATAAACAGAATTCGTTAATTGTCCATCGTCCAATTGCGTGCTTTGCTGTTACGGCAAAAGGAAAGCGCAAATGAAAAAATATATACACACAGGCAGAGGCAGCAAACGGAGCATCGTAGCAAAGCACCTTTTAAGGCGGCGCATGCTCATCGACGGTACTGTAGTGGCATCCGATGCGCTGAAATCGTGTGAATTTCGTTATAAATTTACAAAATTTAGTGTGCGTGCAAAAAAATGACATTAATTATCAGAAGTGCAGACAGCAGGCAAAATATTGAAGAAGTGGTAGGGGGGAGGCAACAAATCGACCAGCCAAGAGCCAAGAAATCAACAGTGCTGTGAAAAAATGAGCGGCGCAACTAGCGCTACGCAACACTGGCTGCATATAGCTGTCCCACTCATACGCATGCGGGTGGCCGTGTTTGTTTGTGGGCTAGTTTAGCCATCTGTTTTGATTTTCTCTTCTTAAAATTAAGCGCGCGAAAGGGGTGCGCGTGTACTTTCTTTCTCTCACTTTATAAAAGTGTAGGCGGGCTGTGTGTATGTGTGTGTATCGCAATTTACTCCGCGCGCGCTTTTGATAATTGATAAGCTGTGTTTATGTATCTAAATTAATTCGACAATAACAAGACTCACACATGTTGCACATGCTGTTCTTTTTGCCGCCATTGTGATATGTGTAGTTGTGTTATTGCTATCGTTGTGTGAATTTTGTTGTTGTCGCTTTACTAATTTTGTACACGCTTCGTTTGTCTTAAACTTTTTTTTGCCAACACAGAAGAAGAGACTGCAAAGCAAAACAGCAAGAAATAAAAGATAAAATAAAAAATACAGCATCGCCCCAAGGAATTGTTTGTTTCATCAACTTGCAGAAATCCGAGTTTCTAATACGCAAGCATACATAAATGGTTTCTACTTTTATTGGCCTATTGGGTAAGTCGGATGAACAAGGAGAATACAAAGTGCAAGTTGTCATAAATATATATTTTTCTTTTCAACAGACATACAATCATGGTGGGAGATACCGTGTATTTCGCATTTCTGTTCATTGTTTAGTTCCGCCTTCGATTTACCGGACATCGACATTGAGGTAGTATAAAATAGACTTATCAGCAAAAATATTAAGTAACATGCATTTTTGATCTTGTAGGACCTCGAATCGGCGCTGCTTTCCGATGGTACCAGCGAGGAGGATCAAGTTGCCTTAGTGCCCGAATTAATTGTACGCCTGCTGACGGGCTGCGATGCGCTACAGTCGGTAGCCAATGAGATTACACACAGCAACTATCAGATGTTTTTGCGCCGTTTCCTGCGTCAACAGTGTCGCCTGCATCAGACAGAGAATCATTTTGATACGGACATAGATTTCCAATCGCTGCCGGTTCGCAAGCGTCTACAAATTCTGCACGATTTGTGCCATTTTCGTTTGGACTCTGTCGATGTACAGGTCATACTCAGCAATCTAGAGGCAGACAGTTTACGCGTGGAGCCCCTTGGCTACGACGCCAAAAACTCCGGCTATTGGTATTTCTACGGTACGCGACTCTATCGCGAAGATAAAGCCGGCACGAACAGCGCATCGGGTTCAGGAAAAGCAGCTGCTGCGGCACTAAGCTCTGGTGTCGGATCAAGTGGAAACACAGCCATTGGCAGCAACGGGACCATTTGGCAGGTCATTTGCTTCACAGAGGAGGATTGGCAGAATTTGGCGGCCAAGTTTAAGACCTCAACGAATGGCAAAGAGCGTGAGCTCTTCCAAATACTCGATGAGAACTTTCTGCCCAAGTTGCCACAGCTGTTTCGTGAGCGTGAACGTCTGAGACGCCGAAAGTAAGTGGTCTGATTCCCTGGGTTATTTATTGGCCATTTAATTTCCTATTTTGATTGATGCACAAATAAGTTCGATTTTTTCAATCTACTAATTTTCCCAAACTTACATGTTGCAGATTGTTGCAAGTTCGTAATTCGAGTCGCATACGGAATCTAGCCGAGTTGAAGGCACGACAGGAGGAGGAGCGCCTTAAAAGAGATCGTGAACGTGAAAGAGATCGTGTGCGTCGAGATCGTCAGACCTCTCAGCACTTGGCACCGCCAGCGTCTCAGTCACGCTCGCGCAGACGGTTAGCACGTCCAGTATTATAAGCAGAAAGAAAAAAAAACAAAATCAAAATATAAAAAAAGAGGCAACGCAACAAAGTGGAGAGCATTTCACAATCATTTTACATTGCGCTCACAGACAGAAGACGACAAATAATTAAACAATCAACTGCAACAGTTAACAAACACAAAAACATAGACAAAACACAACAGCACAGCAACAAATTTAATAACACATGCATACGCGCATACAAGCATTGTTTAAGTTATTTGCAAATTAATTTCGAAATTGTTTTTGATTTGTTTATAATTTCTTGAACAAAAATTTGCTTGCAATTTGTGTTGAAAATTGTCATTAAATCGTATCAAATCACATTATCATCGACGCTTAACAGCCAGCAAGCGAGAGACTGAGAGACCGAAAGGAAATAACCAAAAATAAAGAGGACCAAAAGGAGAGAAAAGAGAGAGAGAGAGAGATATTCAGCACTTAATTTGAGTTTTGCCCATAATTTAATTTTGTGTGCGACAAATTGGTTGGATTTCGTTTTCAAAAAACACTATGAACAATTATGTAAGCATGCTTTATATGATACTCCTATATTTGATATATATATACTCGATATATATAGCTATTTTTATAATTTTCGTTTATCATTTACTATTTACATTAATACCAATTAATTCCACATTCATTCAGCTTCATTCATTCATTCATTCAACGAAACAATACACAGATATAAAGCAATCATGGCTCAGCCACTGTAGAAATCGTTTAACAATATTCGATAAATAATATTCAATTTTCATATTTAAATGAAATAATTCATCGAGTCATTGCATTAGCATTTTCGAAATCAATTAAATTGTTTCGGTATTATAAGTACTATTCTGCTTTTGCAGAGAATTATCGTATTATTTTTAAGCGATTTCTATAGACTATTGAGATTATATGCTTCACATATCATGTTATGCAATTTTACTTATATTTGTATCTCTGTATTATTTGCTCTCTCAACAGTTCTCAATCTACATCTACGGCTAGCGGTATTTCAACTTACGCAAGCTCTCTAAGACGTACAACAACAACTAATTCGAGCGAATTTCTGTGCCACAGGGAAACCTTTTGTCTCTCGCCAGAAGACGATGACCAAAACGACGACGAGGAGTCGACGCAAGACCAACACCAACATCAACAGCAGCAGCAGCAACCGCAAGAACAAGAACAAGAGCAAGAGCAGCAACCGCAATTAGCAGAGCATCAGGAAGAGGAAGAGCAAGAGCAAGAGCATGAGCTACAGCAACAACGACAATTAAGTGCTGCGTCAGAAGTAACAAGATCTGATAAATTCCGTTCACCGGAACCGCCTACAGAGAAATCACAAACGCCAGCGAAATTCAAGAGCAAGAGCCATCATCATCACCACCATCATCATCATCATAAGAAGAAAAAGTCCGGCAAGAAGCAGAAGAAACGTTCACGCGAGCATCGAGATCGGGATAAAGAGCATCATCACTACCATCACCATCGACGGCGACACAAGCATGCGTCTGAACTCGACGAAGAGGACGCCAACAACAACACAGATAACAACAACGAGCAAAGCAACAGCAGCAGTGGGCGGACTCACAAGCGTCGTCACAGTCGCCAGCAGTTCGCAACGAGTCCCGAGAACCACCCCGAGCCGCCGCTTCACGCCACCTCGCTCAGTCCAGAGGATAAGGAGAACTTTTGTCGTCAGCTGCAGTTGCTAGATGCCAACTCGGCGGCAATTGCGGTCGCCACAAGCATTGCGGATCTGAGCCTGCCGTCGCCCGTGGCGCATGACAGCGAGGAGCAATTGCAGTCGGAGCAAACAGCCGCAGCACAGCCAACGAGCACAGTTGTTGCCAAACGCGAGGAGCAGATGGCGCCAGCGGCAAATGTTAAGCTGCCCGGCCGGCAAACCAACAACTCCCTTAGCTCACTAACGGGCAACATCTTTATACCGACGAGCGGTGTGACTGCCGCCAGCACAAACCATCAACAGCAGCAGCAACAGCAGCAACAGCAGCACAACAGCAGCAGCACGTCAGCCGAGAGTACAACAGCACGCTCCAAGAAGCAGAAGGCCGCGGCTGCAGTTAGCTCAAGCTCATCGAGTAGAACGGAACGCAGTGCCAGCAAAGCGGAGGCGATAAAAACAAAAAAAGCAACGGCAGCAGCAGCAGCAGCAGCGACAACAACAACAACAGCTCTACCATCCTCGGCCGCCTCGACGTCGTCCACATCCAGCAAGGCGGAACGGCACAGTGGCGCTTACTCAGACAAGAGCGCCGATGAGTAAGTGAACGCCTCCCTACCTAACTATCCCCCACCTTGCCACAGTCCCTCTTTAACCCAATCAATGCGAAACATTGCACAGTCCACAATATAAACATAAGCTTAAAGATCATTCGATTCCTTGCTGCCACAACTGCTTGTTGTAGAGAGCATACTTAAATGTTGAACCTAGCTGTGATTCAACAACAGAATTAAGTAATAAATACCCTCAATGCAACATAATTTATTATTATTATTCTTTATTTATTTATTTTCTTTTTTAAATTTGAATCACAGTATTGTTCACAGCCAATTCAGTATGTGTTTAATTTAGTTTTGTGTTCTTGTGTGCTGTCCTAGGATTGTTGATTTTGTATTAAATTTATTGTTACGTAGCATTTGTTGCATGTAGTATTTGGTAAACTGTATCATTAACTTTTGCACCCGACTTCACTTACTGACACATCACATATTCATCAAACTGTATATAATATATCAATTGATTAACAATTTTTACCCATTGTTATTGTAAACTTTTGTACCTACCACTCAACTAAACAACCAACCAAAAAACCAACAACATTTTGACTGTTTCATCATAACCAAAATACCAAAAAAAATTAAAAACCAAAAAACAACAAAATGTAGCCATGTAAATAGTACCAACCGTAGCACCACCAACAACAAAAGCAGCTTTAACAACAACAACAACAACAACCACCATAAGCACGCGTCGCACCACAATCACAACAACAACAACAATCACAACCACTCTACGACGGATGCAACAGCAACATTAATTGCAAAAACAACAACGTCGCACGGGGCTCATACTCCATCACACCATTACAACAACAAGAACAATCACAACCACAACCAGAACAACAACAATCACAGTCACAGTCACACACACCACCAGCACACAACTCATAGTCATATTAACAGTAATAAGCATAACAAACACATAACACACAACAACTCCAACTTCTCCTCCTCAACAACAACAAACAACACAACAAGCACAAGCCATACGACGGCAACAAACAACAATCACAACACACACTTAACAATACCCCTAACAAATCTAACAACAACATCAAACACGAAACAAACAAACAACAATTCAACGTACAACTCCTCAAATCATGCGAATATTCTTAGCTTTACCGAAACGGAGGAAGTGCTACAAATCGGAATGCATAAGGTGCTCGTCTATGTCAAGAATCATCGGGATGCATGGCCTTTTATGGATCCCGTGGAGGAGGATATTGCGCCACGTTACTACTCCATCATCAGAAGGTGAGTGATCCAACAGATTTCAACTAAAATCTTAACCATGGCATTTCTTTTTAGACCTATGGATCTGCTGAAAATGGAGGATAAGTTGGACAGTGGAGAATATCACAAATTTAGTGAATTTCGCAATGATTTTCGGTTAATTGTGAACAATTGCAGATTGTACAATGGGCACAATAATGGTAACAACTTGTCAAAAATATGTGTATTCATTTACAACTTAATAATGTATTTATTTCAATTTCTACACAGAGTACACGGAGATGGTTAACAATCTGCAGGATGCCTTTGATAAGGCGACTAAGAAATATTTCGATAACCTTTCTGACGATGAAGATGATGATCCGAATTTAAGTTACCCCGCCGCTGATTCCAAGATGAATGTATTCCGCGAGAAATACTTCAAGAAGAAGGTGAAAGAGGAGGAAAAAGCAGGGGAATCCTCCGTCAACTCGACCTCCAGCAAGCGTTTGGCCGACAGCAGCAGCGAGGAGGAGCAACAACACAGCGACACGGAGGCGCCGGCCGAGACCCCAGCTCATGCGCAAAAGCGCAAACGCAAGGAGAAGGATAAACGGCGTAAAAAGAAGACGAAAAGCAAAGCGGACAGAAGCGCAAACAATGAGGATCTGGACACAGATGAGGAAGATTTGGAGGCAGAGCCACCACCACCATCTCCAGCGCCGGTTCAAGTGATAAAGAAAAACAAAACTAATAAAGTACTTAAGGAAAAAGTCAAAGAGAAGGACAAGGACAAAGAGAAAGACAAAGATAAAGAGAAGGAGAAGGACAAGGACAAGGAGCCAGCGTCTTCGAGCAAGCGTGGACGCAAAGCGAAAGGCAGCAAATCCACACAGTCAAGCAAGTCCAGCAAAACACAAAAGACCAAAAAAGCAGGGAAAAAGTCAACGCCAGAAACGGAATCCGAATCGGAGCAGAGTGCGCCACCAAGCGATCACTTCGAGTCCAGTGATGATGAGGAGCTGGCGTTGGCCAAGGTGAAGTCGTTGGTGAAGCCGACGGCTCGCACGATAGCGGCACAGAAAAAGAAAATGGTGCCGGCAGAGTCAAAAGTGAAGACGCCGACGCCCGTGAAACGACAGCCAAAGAACAAAAAAGGAGGACGTAGTCGAACTAAAGCAGATCGTGAATTGGATGACCACGATGATGATAGCTCCATGTCCGATATGAATGTGAAGAAGCAGCTACCACCAACGGCTGCTGCGGCGTTGGCAGACTCGGCTGCCGATCTCGAGGAGGATGACAATGATGGCGATGATCTGGATGACGACGATGATGCGTCGAGATCACGCAGCATGTCGCCCTTCAAAGTTGATCTTCATAAGAAATACTCGAAAAGTGCACTTAACGATGATCTATCCGAGCTGCTGACAACCGTCAAGAAGGTGACCAGCGCCGAGACAACAAAACTGAGTGCTCGTCACGAGGGTGATAAATCCGATCAGGATTCCGAGACAGATTTCATGTCCCTGGCCAGTTGCAGCAGTTCCGATGAACGGCGTCGTCGTCGCTCGCCGCACGTTGCAAAGCGTGGCAAGAAAACAAATTCTCCGCCGGCTAAAAAGGAAAAGGATAAAGAAAAGGAAAAGGATAAAGACAAAGAGAAGGAGAAGGATAAGAAACGTAGCCAAGACAAAGAGAAGGATAAAGAGAAAGATAAGGATAAGGACAGAGATAAAGATAAAGACAAAGACAAGGACAAGGATAAGTCTCGAAAGTCAAAGAAGAACTCAGCGGAGTCAGCAGCTGCTTTAGCCGCGGCTGCCGAGCAGGCGGAGCTCGAAATGCTGTTGCCCTTCATGGACAAGTACGATGTGATCAAGTACCGACGTAGTCGAGCGGCGCTAAGTGGTTCCAGCGCATCCAATTCGTTGGCGCCTTCCGAGGACTCCAAGTCGAACAGCGCCAAGAGCTCGAACACATCCAAAAAGAAGCGAGAGCATGCGCTCGAGCCCCCAACGGAGCATAAGCGTGGACGCAAGACAAAGGAGCAGAAGCACGTCAAGGAGGCAAGTCGTGAAGTGGAGAAGTCAAACAAGGCGGAGAAACGCGAAAAGTCTGAGGAGAAGCCCAAAAAGACGGAGACGCCAAAAAACAGCGAAAAGCCGGTGCGGGAACTAACGCCGCCGCCAACGCCGCAGCCAGCGCCAGCCGCCAAACCCGATTCAGCTGCCAAGGATGCGGTTAGCAAGTCAAGTGTAACTGCTGCCAGCGGCGCCAACGCTAGCAATGCCAAGGGCAAGGATTCAGCTGCCAAAGCCAACAGCAAGAAGCGTAATGCTGACAAGCAAATGCCGCCGCCGCCAAAGCCTGCCGATAAATCCAACGAGAAATCCGCTGGCAACAAGAAGTTGACGGGAAAGAAAGCGGCAGCAGCTGCGCAGAAAGCTGGCCAAGCTGCGGCGAGCAACAATGCGAATCTGGAGGCATTGGATGTGGAAACTGAGCAGACGCTGAAGGACATTAATCGTTGGCTGGAGCACACCCCGCGTTTCTCCGAGTTCAGCTCGGCCAGCAATTCGCCGTCGCGCTACAATCTGCTTGATGACTTCGATTCGGGCATTGGCAGCAAACTGGACGCGGCAGACTTCAGGCGACCTGTGGCACTGGCTGCACCCAAGGCGGAGTTAGTGCCCACCAAGCTGGCGGAGGCTTTAAACGAGCTAGTCAGCGATACAACAACGGCCAAGCCAGGCATCAAGTCTGAGTCGGACGCTTTGCCCACGGCCAGCAGCGTGAGCAGCAGTTGTGGCACACCACCGCATTCAATGCACTCCGGTAACTCAATTGGCAGCACATCAGCCACGGCGGCCAGCTCCAGTTCAGCCTGTTCCAACAACTCGACTGTGTCTGCGCCACAAACACAGACGGCGCCACCTGTGGTCAGTCCACCTGTGGCAGCGGCAGCGACACCGGTGCCACCTGTCAAGACCAAGGAGCCGAGTACCACGCAGCTGTTGTTGGTGCCGCCGCCGCCGCCACACATCAAGCAACAGATGGCCAAGGAGGCGAAACGCAAGTCCTTGAAGGAGAAACTTGCGGTCACCGCTCAGGCGCAACAGGCAAAGGCCAAGGCAAATGTGATGCGCACCATTGAGCGACTGCAGCCGGGCAAGACCAAGGGCAATCTGATACAGAATGTCAGCAAGGCGGAGGAGACGGAAACGCTGTCCTCGCCGGTAGTTAGCAAGACCAAGGATACCAAGAATGCGCTCATCTCAGAGGCCAATGATGGCGCGCCGAAGCTCAGCCTGGGCACGGTGATCAAAACGCAGGACTTTGCGCTGGGCAAAACGCTTGAAGAGTTGGCGGGCAAAAAGCAGCCACAGGAGTCTGACACTGCACCTAAAGAGAATAGCAATTCGGATGATTCGACGGCTTTGTCACCCAGCAAGGAGCCGCCGAAACCCTTCGAAGCGCTCATGGAACTCAGCAAGGCTAGCAGCGAGTTGTCGTCCAAGGCGGCGTCGGAGGCCAAAGAGAAACCCAATTGGAGTGCCTGGCTCAAAGCGTTTGGTGGCCCCAAAGTCAACAAGAAGTCCACTGAGGAGGAGAAACAGCAAACGTCACAATCCTCGTCACAGGATGACACGCGTGTGGCGCCGCCAGCTCACTCGCCGGCTGCCGGGGAGAACAACTTCTCGCTGCCATCTGTGATGCGTCCTCGCAAGCCAAGCACGGGCAGCACCAACTCGGAGCGCAGCTCGTTCAGCCAAGATCCCGACTCGCCGCGCATTGCCATCGACGAGCGGTATGGTTCCTATGCCGCGGGCTCCTATACCTCGCCCATTGGCGCCTCGCCGATTGGTGCCTCGCCGATCATGGTGTCGCCCAAGCCGAACGACGACATGGGCAAGCCAGCGTCGCCGTATACGCTGAATGGCGCTATTAAGGTCGGTTTCTATCAGGACACGACCACGAAGAGCAGTCCGGACAAGAGCTGCAGTCCGCGCGAGATGAACTCGCCTTATCCGCAATACTCGCAACACATTTACTCATCTGCCTCCTCGCCAAATGTGTCCACGCCTGAGCTGAGCGGCACATCGCCTTATGGGGGCGGCAATAGCTATAATCCATCCGGCTCTGAGGCATCCAAGACGCCAGCCTACTCCTCCACCTCTCCACTTCCCATTTACGATCAGTACAAGCAGCCGCGCTCTCAGGAATCCGACTACAATTCCTCCATGAGTCCCAGCACACCGAATCCGCACTCACCCTACCAGCAGCCCCAGAGCTCGCCCTACACCACACCGCACTCTTCACAGCTGTCTCCGTATCACGCCCAGTCGCCTTATCACCAGCCCACGCAGCATTCACAGCAGCAGCAACAACAACCCTCGCATAGCCCAACGGCGCAACAGCAGCAGGCGCTTAGTCCAATGCCCAGCAGCGTGGACTCGCCTGCCTCGTCGGCTGCCACACAACCGCCCACGCCGTTGGCGCAGTCGCCCGCAGAGCAGCAGCATTCGCCGTATCAGCAGCCAGTGCTGTCGCCCTACCAACAACAGCCGCAGCCTCAGCAGCAGCCACAACAGACGGCACCTGTTGTGCCAGCGCCTGTGGCAAGCACCCAGCCAGCCGCAGCAACTGTGCCACTGACGGGTAAGAGTCCTTAACTAATATTTACTTACATCAAGCTCATCTTCACTGTTTTGCAGCAGCAATGGGCAACAAGGGCTACACGCCCACGCACGACAGCTACCAGCAACAGCAACAGCAGCAACGCTCATTGTATAATCCTGCAACGTTGATTAATCCGCTGCCCACTTCTGCTTCAGCAGTTGTGCCACCTACAGCGCCTGTGGCGAAAACTAGCAACAACGACTGGAACTTGACACACAGTCTGTTGCCGTCCAACCTGGGCGGTAGTCAGGTGCAGCAACAACATCAGAACCAAAACCAACAGCAGCAACAGCAGTCGCTGGTACATCAACAGCAGCAACAGCAGCAGCAGCAGTTGCATGGCATGAAGCCCAAGTACCCCACATATGCACAGTATCAATCGACCAATGCGGCGGCCAATGCTGCAGCTGCTGCAGATATAGTCGACGCTCAGCAGCAACAGCAACAGAAGATTGTGCCGCCCAGCT
Organism: Drosophila rubida; assembly: GCA_035046165.1. Lineage (NCBI taxonomy): Eukaryota > Metazoa > Arthropoda > Insecta > Diptera > Drosophilidae > Drosophila > Drosophila rubida. Next base: position 6,709,926 of record JAWNOF010000021.1, on the reverse strand, counting down.
ACGGCAGCGACATGGCAACGTTTATGCAGCATCAAATGCAACAGCCAGCGAAAACGGAAACGCTTATCAATCCGTTGAAGCGTCCTAGCGAGGAGATGAGCATGGATTACACTGATGTTGGTAGTAGCAATAAAATGCCCAAAATGGACGAGAATCGTGCACAGCCGCAATTGCATGCAATACCACCACAGCAACAGCAACAACAACAGCAGCAGCAGCAGCAAGCGCAGCAACAGCCTCAGCCTCCACAGCAGGCACAACAACAGCCGCAGCAACCACAGCAGCAACAGCAACAACAGCAGCAGCAGCAGCAACAACAACAGCAACAGCCTCAGGTGCAATCGCAGTCGCAGTCGCTGATTAACAAACAGCAGCAAATGTTCAACAGCTTTTTGGGCTCGATGGCGTTTAGCAAGCAGCTGGGCACAATAGCGCCTGATAAAGCATTCGAGATGTACAATCGCGCTGCCGCCATGGGCTTTCCCAAGGAGTTTGCCAAGGATAATAGCGCGTGCAGCATGCAACAACAACAACAACAGCAGCAGCAGCAACAGGCGGCAGCCAACAAACAGCAAACCAGTCAGCAACAGCCCCAAGCGCAGCCGCATCTCACGCAGCTGCAGCCGCCGCATAATCTAAACTATCAGCAGCAACAGCAACAACAGCAGCAACAACAGCAGCAGCAGCAGCAGCAAAAATTGCCTTTGCAGCAGCAACAAGCGCCTCACAAGCCACTTAATTACGGCAACAACAGCAATAGCTTGCAACATCCGCAGCAGCCACAACCCGCGCAGCAACAGGAACAGCAGCAGCAACAACATGCTCAACAGCAGCAGCAACAGCAGCCACTTAATGCCTACCAACAGCAACCGCAGCTGAACCACAACTATGCACCGGCAACACAACAGCCCACTGCCGGCAAGCCAACGGCAACACAGTCCACTGTGGCCGGCAACAGCGAGAACACCAACATGTTGCAGCACCTGACGGCGACTGCGCATCAGCATCATCTCAGTCAGACGCATCATATGGCTGCCTACAACAAGCCCACGCCGCCACCGCCGCAGACATACAACAATCCGCTGATGCATCCACTGGCAGAGTCCATGCTGGGCTATCCGGTGAATTACTTTGACAAGAACATGCCCCCAGCGGCGCACATGTACAGCGCAGCTTCCAGTGCGGCAACTGCTTATGGCAATCCGGCACAGCAGCTGCCAGGAAACTATGTACCTGGCAGCAACACTGCAGCGCAGCCGCAACAGCAACCGCCACACCAACAGCCGCCCGTTGCAGTTGCTCCAGTTGAAGTAAAGGCGCCCGCCAAGCGTGGCCGCAAGAAAAAGGCTACCACAACGGCAGCGGAATCAAATGCAAAGGCACAACAACAACAACAGCAGCAGCAGCAACAACAACAACAGCAGGTTGCAGCACAACAGCAGCAGCAACAGGTGGCAGCACAGCAGCAGCAACAACAGCAGCAGCAACAACAACAGCAGCAGCAACTACAGCAGCAAAGCCAACAGCAAGCGATGCCGCAGTACAACATGCCACAGATGCCGACGTCTGCTGCTGCTGCTCACGCTCAAGTGCTGCACCAAGGCTTTCAGCTGTACGCAGGCCTCAAATCCGGCAGCGTAGCATCGCCTGCCGCTGGCACAGCAGCAGCCGCAGCAGCAGCGGCCGCCGCGTCGTCAGCTGGCGCCGCATCGACCACTCAAACGGCAGCAGATGCAGCAGCCATCTCGCTGAAGACCTCCACTGGCGCCATGGTGCCGGGCAGCGCCTTCAACTTTGGTCCCACGCCCAGCGCCTTAGGACTGTACGGCGATCAGACCAGCAGTTATTTGGATCAGTTCCGCGAGGCATCGAATCCCTACTATATGCCACCAGCGCCGGCGCACAGTGGAGCGACGGGCAACGCGGCTGGCAATGCGGCGGATAAGAGTCAGAATCCGCTTAATACGGCAGCTGGTTCGTATCCGTTTCTGGCGGCAGCACATCCCTCGACGCGTGCGGCGGCTTATCCGTTTGCGGCATCGCAACTGGATCCGAATTCGCAGCTGTATCAGCAGTATCTGCGCCGCGATGATTTCCACGCCAGGATGATTTTCAATCAGAGTCTGTTGGGCAGTCCGGCTGCAGCTGCTGCTGCCGCGGGCTATGGTCAGCCACCGCCGCCGCCAGCCGCCTACAGACCCTCAGCGCTGGGCATGACCAAGCCGTATGATATTAATCGACAATGGTTTTAGCAGTACGCCAGCGCCGCCAATGTAGATTTGCAGGGCGACGACTTGAATGCGTCGTCTGCAGCAGCAACAACGGCGGCGGCGACAACGGCAGCTGGTGGCGCAACGACCGCAGCTGCAGCAGCGACGGCTGCACAAACTCAGCGATGAAGGGGACATCGTTCGGTAGCCTTCTTTTCATATACATATAATTTGATCTGATATTAGGATATGTACTAAATAATGCTGACTCGAATTCTAGTTTTATTAGATTCGCGACGACTGTTTTCATTGTGTATGTGTGTGTGTGCAACTGCCCTCTGAACCTGAAAACAAACCCCCCCAACCTTTGTGCCCTAATCCTTGTTATCTCTTTCGTGCTTTAGTTCTATTGTGCAATGTTTCTGACCTTCCCACTGAGTAGCTCCCCCCATCCGTTTAACTGCGCCCAGGATCAGCACATGACACACCGTTCGCAAGTTACTTGGTAGTTTTTTCTTAGAACAGTCTTTAGTTGTAAGCATTTATGTTAGATTGTACACATGTTTAGTTTGTTTAGAGAACGACAAGCTGGATTGAGAAACACAGAAAACAAAACACAACAGATTCTAAGAATTGTTTCAAAAGCTTCCGACTATATCTTGTAGGCCTTTAGTTTTCAGAATTAAACTAAAATTGTAAATTAGCTATTATTATTATATTATATTACTATTATTATTACTACTATGTACTACTATTATTAGTTTTTATACGATCGTGCAGCGGGTAATTTGTTGAAATATTTATTAATATATTCCAAAAAAAAAAAAACAAGAAAACAATAACAAATCGAAACAATATAAAAATTGCAAACAATTTTTAGTTCGTAGAAAGCCAAACAAGTTGTATAAACTTTTGTTAATTATGCTAAGTATGGTCTAAACTTAAATCCAAAGTAAACAAGAGATAAATAAACACCAGCACTCACACACTCACGCATACATACTCACACTAACACCTCCACACACTCACAGACGACAAACGTATATACTCATAGCTCGCATGTGCAACATTCCGCCATGATTTTGGGAATCCTTTCCGGAATCATTTTCGCTGTACATACAAACACAGAGTTACAACTGTTACAACAACAAAATAAACACATCTCAAATTGTAGCTTTAAATGCTGTAAAAACGAAAGGAAAACAAACAAACAAACAAATTCAAAATATGTAATTTCGATGCAAGAGCAAAACGCAAATGCAAATTTATGAAAGGTAAATGAAAAAAGTGTCTTAGTCGCTATTAACATAAACATAACATAAACACAAGCAGTAAACGCATATAATACAGAAAGAAACGAAAACAAGAGAACCCCTAATTATACAAATATTTAATATATATATATATATATATTATAGAAATATAATGAAAGATAGTACGAAAAAGTGAGAGGAGCAAAACACAAATATAAATGAATTAATTAAGTTGTTAACGCTTATGTTTTGCAAAAGTAAATTTTAAATTTTATAATGATAAATAGTTTATAAAGAAATAAAAAAAAAAACAAAAAGGAAAGAAAACGAAAAACAAAAAACAAATCGGTACCTAGAGCATAAAGAGCAGCAACAAACACAAACATATTTAAAGAACCACAACAAGCTAAATATTATATTAATAACAATGAAATGTATATGTATAACCAATGTGCACACACGTTGCACATGGGTGTATGGGTGTGTATGTATGTCTTGAAGTATACTTGTAAGTATGTACGATATTAGATGCAAAGAAGTGCAGTAGATACAAACAGAGAGACATACAAGCGTACATATGTATATGTAGCCTATACATGAATACAAAGTAAATTACAATAAAGAATTATATTGCATATTGTAGAAATTCGTTAATTTAATTGCGACTACCAACTATGAGTACTCATACTAATACTCACTACTGTATACTTATCTCCCGACTGCCCCGATGCGCCCGCCAGCATCTCACAATTATTATGCAATTTCAGCGCACGCGTTCATTTGCATACAATCGGTATTGCGGATTGCGGTATAAGTTCCACCTTGATCATGCGCCGGCAGATACCCTTCGCTACAGCTGCGCAACGTCCGAGACGCCAGGGGGTGCAGTGTGACCAGTGGTGATATTACAGGTGAAACGACTTGAAACTCGCGCCAGCATTACATTACTGTCTGGCATATGGTCGGTCGGGCTTCTAGAAGAACACGATTCACGCTTCAAGCATGGCATTTGGTCGTTGAGCGTTTTAGTGTTGAAATCAATTGATCACTTTTAATTATCATTACTCGCACATACTAATCAACAAGCAAAACGAAAGACTTGGGCGACGAACGTGCATTTGAAATGTAGAACGTGGAAAGTATTTCAACATTTCTGAGCCAAGTGAGAGGTTACAAGAGTTAGGGCCCATTAAATGTAATGTATGTTAACAATTAGAGCTGCAATTACACATACATACATTTGTATAAATAATACAGACTAAATAAACTAGAACTAGTTAGGTTAAACCGTATTGTATTTAGACAATTTCCCATGCCTGGGTTTCATAAACGGTTAAATGTTTATTAATAAGTTTGCGGAAATAAATCAGTTCGTCTAGAGCAAAACGATCATCAATTTTAGCAAGTTGAGTAAGACCAAAGCAGCTCTAACATTAATTACACATTACTAACAAATCTACGTAACTTGTTTGCCCGCGTCTCATAATTACAAAATAATTATGCATACATTGTATTACGAAATAACTATGGAATTGTAATTCGAGAGGGCAGTCCAATTTGTTTACACTGTACTTAATGGAAGACGTCACCTTTAACCCTTCACAACAACTAAATTATCGCACAATATTCAATTTATATGATTAGCTCAGCTGGATATTTGATACACCTGAAGTGGAAGAAACATTTAACGGATTTTCCGCTTATTTTTAGCACCTTTATGTGGAATAAATCTATGAATCATGAGTAGACCACTTCCATTACAGAAACGGAACGGAACCATTGATTAATGATCTATTTGTCAGTCAGAACAAACACAGTTGTAGTTGTGTCAAGAGTTTTGTTCTATTCTTGTTTGATGTGGCTATTGGATAACCCGAACTTCATCCGGTTGAATTGTTTCTGCCTTGTTTGGCTTGCGACTGAAAATATCCGATATTGTGCATGTTTATTAGTTTATTCACCGGTAATTTGTTTAAACTTAATATGCAGTCAACGTGCTGAGAAGTTCTCATCCACTTCTTAACTTGTTTTACTCAAAATCGGGAAACATGCATTTATAATTCGGAAACTTTGAGACTTTAACATTTCCAAGTCTTTGAATGCCTTCTCATTTCAATGACGCTTCACTCTTTTATATAGTTGGTCAATAAATGCGAAATGGGTGGTTCTGGTCCACTTAGAAACTTGTCTAGTTAAGCTCGAAATTTAATGTTGGATGTTAACATTTTAAACTACTCGAATGCTTTCAGATTCAAATTTCACAGAACACTTTTTAATACTTGATCAATAAACGTAGGAATGTGGGGAACATTAATATGATTGCAATTTGTATTAACTTTTGATTAACTTTAATGCCGGCAATTACGTAACATTTTCAGTACATGCAAACGAAAATGCTTCACAGCAATAATTTGATTTGAATGGGAATTTAAAAAATGCTAATTGCTGCTAACAAAAAATTATAAAAGTTAGGCGGTTTTTTTCTCCTCGCTGAGGGGATGACAAAGCAGATCTGTGGGAGGTGGAAGGTGGAAGGAATCGCACGACAGTCACGCAGCAATTTTCACGTGCCGAGCTAAAACCGTAGAGCATTCTAAAATTGTAAAACAGCCTTCCGCTTAGATTTATGTGTTGCAATATTGCACAATTAACGAGCTCAACAAATCCTACAAATAATACATAATAATCAGCCAAGAAATCGAAAACCAACTACAATCTATATACTATATATGTGCCAATAGAATTATATTGTGCGTCGTCGTTACGTTGCTGACCAAAAAGGTCATACAATTCATGTAGTTGTTGCTGTGTCTGTTGCAATTGCAATTGCCATGCAACATGGTGTTGTGTTCGATTCTAAGCGCTTACAATGTAGTCTAGGCATTATGGGACTGAGATCTGAATATAATGTAGTTCGAACTTCGAAGGGTTTGCATTTCATTGCGAAATGTCTTTTTTGCTTTTTGATAGAATTCTCCTAATTAACGCAAATTTTCTTCACTATTATGAATGTACACATATTGCAAAAAATGATTACATATTCCACATGTTCCATAATAATCGTTGCAACGATGTGATAATTGTTGGAAAATTGAAAGCCGATTTTCGCAACAGCATAATTCCACATGAGATTCTAGTTTTTATAGAGCATCTTTCAGTTGCAACTGTGATTTAATGATTGCTTAATTATTGTATTACATTTGTAATAGGTACGTTTGCCTTTGGATTTGCTTTGACTTCTATTATTTATTTTGTGTGTGTAGTTTGTTACGGCATAAATCAAGATACGAGTTGACAGTGAGTTCAGCTCACTTAGTTTGCTTGGGGTGGCTTTGATGTTGTTGTTGTTGCTACTGCGGGTGCTGATGTTGCTGTTGCTGTTTTGATTGAACGTTGTGTGGTGAATGTTTTTGTTGCTGGGGCACTCTTTGGAGTCATTTAATGAGAACGGACGGCATGCTTTTACTTTCTAAATTTAAATTACCGGTATTACATGCGAGTAGTATGCATGCTTGTGTGCGCTTTATTTATTTACAAGAATTTATTTAGTCACATCACATTCAGATTCTTGTTGTAGACTTCCGTTTGTGATTCAGATACGAGAGACCACGTTAACGTGTGTGTATGGTATCAACCAATTAATGCAAATAAATTAAATTAAACACGCTTAAAAATAGCACTCCTTCTCTTTTGCAGCAGCAACAGCAGCAACAGCTGCTGCGGCGCCCTTAGACCGGCCCAGGGCTTTGAACTCTGATTGAAATTTGAAATTTATGTGCTTCGGCGACCTTAGTGGTTGATTCGCTGGTACGTTGATTTGCAAATGTGGTTACTGTGTAGCGGGTGTGGTTTGAACTTGGCCAGGGTCCACTTTGATTGAGTGATTGAGCAGAGATTCGATTTGTTAATGTGAATTCTGTTGTCGATTGTGTTTTGAAAAAAAAAAACAAACATTAACATCAATGCTCACCCCGTAACCACTCAGTCGTCTGCCACATTAAACACTAGACTACACTATATTATGGCATACTATATACTATAGTAGCTACTACGAGTACACGAACTAAAACTACAGTATGCATTAATTTATAACATGCGCCAACATCTTTCGCATTTGATTAATGGAGTTCCGTTTGGGTCTCGATTGTATCATTAGAGTTGAGAGTTGGTCACGTAGACCAGTTACTTAATTTACATGGGTATTACAATAAATTATTTAATAATATTTATTGCCAACATTTCCGACAGCAAAGCATCAGAAACAAAACGAAAGACTTAAGCGACAAACTTGATTTCCTGCACAACCCGAAAAAAAAATAAGAATTTAAACATCTCGCTTCAACTCGACTCAACTTTAACTCAAGTTCAATGGAATTTGCGTATCAGCTGTAAAGTTTAATATTCTGCGTTTTTAAATTGTTTTATACAATATATTGTGGATGTATTTTTAGCATGAAGTATGCAATGTCTTCCATTGGGCAGCGATAACAGCTCTAATTCAGCCTAGTTAGTACGTGTTGGCACCTGGCCCGTATGACTCTATCGTATCTAATGAAACTGTTAGTTAATTTTATGAGCAGCTGTGCCATAAAATTGTAATTTATTTTAATTTGCTCGGCAATCGCCGCAGTCATAGTATTAGTGGCAGTAGCTACTGCTGCCGCGGCCCATAATAAAAATGTTTATAACTTATAAGTATATTGTTTATACTTAGTATATACTTAGTTCGTTTAACTGTCTGTTTAGCGGTTCAGCTTTGGTCTTAGAAAGTGCAAATGCTTGACCTTCATTCGCGCATTCACAAAGCCACTAGCACTAGCACCAGCACCAGCACCAGCCCCGGCACCAGCACCAAGAACAGCACGAGCACCAAAGCGTTTGCTGGGTGTAGGAGGAGGTGTGATTTGGCCCCCTCTTCACCTCGATGTAATTAAGGCTTATGGTCACGCAAATATTTCATAGAACGAACCAACTCATACAGTTCTCGTATTAAAGAATAAATATTTTTTCGGCTTCGGCTTTCAGTTTTGAGCTATTGGTTTCGGCTTTGGCCGCAGTAGTTTTGGTTTCAAAGCAAATGCGCAAATCGCCATTGGCTCGCCTTGACAACAGCTAAGTAAGACAACAAGAAGTTGACAGTTGAACAATTTACATAATATTATGTACAGAGAGGCTTATCAAACAAAATCACACACATTGGGCGTTAAGTGGAGTGTGCTAAATACGTTATAACTTTATAAGTATGCAAAAATAATTTAGAATAAGAAGAAACCAGTTTGTCCGCTTCACAAGCGTCAAGCAGAAAGCCCCAAAAAAGTGATATATCTACAAGTAACTATAAAATATTTATATTTATATTTTTATAGATATATGTATCTATATTAAATTTGAAATCGGTAGATTCGTATTAAAAGTTCAATTGTATTGTGTTAGAATACAGAACGTTTCCTAGGAAACGATATCTGGTTCAGTCTTATGCAAATTATGATGAAAATAACCGAGATGAAACCCAGACCAAGCCGAACTCTTAGCTTTGTTTTTGTTTTTGCTTTTTTTTTTGTGTTTCTGCTGTATCATTGTAGCAGCTCATTCAACCGCAGCATTTCCGATTCAGTTTTGTCAGCAAATTAGCACTGCGATCGCTCGCATCGTCCCGATACCATCATTTAGAACGTTCAACGCTCACAAAAATCCCCATGTAAGTGGGAAAATTTTTTTGTTGGTGTTGTTTTTTTTTTTTTTTGAAAGTATCTCGATTGACGGCCATGACTCAGTTAGTTGCAGCCTGCGCCTGCTGGCCAGCTCGCCAGTTTGCCAGCCATGGCTCTGACGTATGCAAATTGGGGAAGACCACGCCAAGATTTGTGAATAGTGTGTGTGTGCGAAACGGCATCAATTAAAGCGCCTTGACTCTTGTGAACTAAAATAAAAAACAAGGGGGAATTTGCTGCGTATTCCGCTTAAAGAATAATCAACACACAAAATTGCGAAATTAAATTTGCCATAAAACACGCATCTGACTCAATCTGTCACGTGCAGGTGATAACACTTGAGAAATGTAAATGCTGATGGCTGATGCTGACTTCAGACTGGGTGGGTGAGTGGGTTACAGGGTGTGTGTTGCCAGACTGAGTGGTCATCAGGTGTGCAGGTGTGTGTATTGTCTGTCAATTGCAGGTGCTATTGATTTTTTTGTTGCCACAAGGACAAATTTAAGCTATCCTTTGTGGGCAGACAGACCTAGGCTAAGCTAAGCGGGTCATGTGTAAAAAGCGGTTCGAGTGGTCGAAAAGGGCACGTCAAAAACACGAATGAACTTGCTCTGGATGTGGATTCATTTAATAGGCTTATGAATACTCCAAATTGTGCTGGTTCATGCTGCTGCAATATTCATAAAATTGTTTACAGCAAGTGCATGAGTATTTCAAAACAACAAATACTTATTGGCTTTAATTTTAACTTTCTTTGTTGTAGTTGGTTGACAGCTCGGAATTGGTAAACTGGTTTAGTTGCTTCGCTTTGTTTAAGCGGCTACAGCGCCAAATTACCGTTGCAGTCGCAGATGCAGCAGTCAAAAATGTGACAATAAAATAATATTAACGAAATTATTCGGGTAAATATTTTGGGGGCTCGTTCCTTCGAACACTGACGGTGGTGATTAAGATGCTTTTAATGCACACGTATTCGACACCGACACCGACATCGACATCGACATCGACTCCGACAGCGACCGCAATACCAACGACGTGGACACGCCTCGGAAATGTTTGTGGTGCTTAAGTAAGGCAAAGCCATAAAAATCCCAGTCTAAAAATAGGACAAGTGATTGCCTCTTATCATGCTGATCACCATCATCGTCGTTGTTATCATCAAAGAGCTGAAGACTGCCGCAACTTGTGTCGATCCAAAGGGAAAAGTTGGCGAGCTTATGGGAAAACCATTGCAATTAATATGAATTCAGTTTTAATTCGCCACAGGCTATATTCACTCTCTAAATTATTGTCTTAGCTTGCGAGATATCAGGCAATTAATGCCGATAATAAACATGCCGAATGGTGAGCTCATCTTAATGAAACAGCACTGCTAATGTTTCTTAGTAAAGTAATTTGCAATTTTATTTGTAGTGAAATAAATATTCTATTTCATTATTGGGCGTGTGAGAGGAATAACTAAGTAAGCCAACACAGTTAGCATATCTGATTTATTTTAATGTCTCTCCACCTCTCTCAATTAGCTTATACAACTTGGTTTTATTTGGAGACCCCCTTCCAATTATCATCCAGCAACTACTCACAATGATTTCAACGCAGTCTTCTCTTAATCAATTAATGAAATGACAAATAACTGGGTCTTTGTACATGCTGCATGGCGGCAACTAAGTAAATCCCCTGCAGTTGTGTCCAAATATGTTGTTCATGTCTCTGCGCCTGCGATGACGCTTGACTTTTTGGCTCTCGTGATTGGCGCACGTGACGCAAAGCCCAAATAGAAATCACAATCAAAACACGAAAGAAAACAAACTCGAAAAAATACAAAATAAATGATAAACAAGAAAAAAAAAACACACACACACGAAACAAAAAATAAAAACTGAAAACAACAAATAAAGTGCGCGAGCGCGCGACTATTTTGCATATTCGAATAATAAATTAACGGCTAAATGCGAAACAAAATCAAGTTAAACGGCGTCATCTTTGTCAGTGAATCAGCCCCAAAGCGAGCGTGATAAGCGCTGCTTAGAAAGCTGTGTGGCTCAGGGAGGGGGCTCGTTGGCGGGTGAGATCGCACTGGGGCATGGAATTGATTTGTCAGGGCGGTCGAAACAATTCCCCGTCGATTGGACAGCCGAGACAGCCGACAGCCAACAGCCGAGAGGCGTTCGGTCAGGTGGACAGTCAGACAACTCAACAAGTGGCTATTTGGGAAAGCAAAACATCGATACTATACAATAATTAGCAACAAAAATGATTGCCGTTTGTAATTAATGCACATAATTGTGATTCAGATCGATTAGAAATAAAGTCTAATGGGAAAAAATTAAAAAAATGTTTTAAAATGGATTTTTAATTGTATTATTAATTGCAGCTTATTAAATTATGAATAATATTTGATTCATAGCAATCGACAAAAATTCAAGCCGGCCCTCTCCTATCAACCGACTAAAACGAAAACTTCACTTAAGATTATTCTAGGAAGTTGTCAAAACAAGGCCGAATAAGTGGGAACTTGACAAGGCTGCCGGATTTGCTGCATCTATTAAGGATGCCACAATAAGCTCGATTACTATACATTTCCGTAAACTTTGAGGAAGACCACAATGATAATAAATATTCTGAAATTATAGTTGATTGCATTTTAACAGACATATCCTGAAAATTTCATAAGAATCGGATCATATACCGCTAAGTTGGACGGAGATCGCAACTATTATCTTATCACTAGTCTGATTATATCATAAAATTCTCAAAAAGTAGTTCAGCCAATTGACTGCAGCTTTCTATGAACCGAATACTTTCTCAATGTCAATGCTCAGCGAAACGGAACTGCTTTCATTGTAAGACCTGCCAATTATGATTGATTGAATACAAAAAAGAAAAAAAAAACCATCAAAACTGTACCTTTTTCTTAGCATTGCCAAATCAAATATGTGGACTACGTGACTAAGGCAAATTCACACACATACTCACACCTCCATGTTTGTATGTTTTATTGTACCTTTTATTAGAACAATGGTTTAAAGGTAGTTTTCAGCTTTTGCCGCCTGTCCGAAATACTTAATTATAGAACCTAATTTGCCTGAATACTTTTTATGTTAATGATTGATCATTAGATACTACAGAAAAAACCCAGAAAAAGAGGCAAAAAATAGTAAACGTTGTCTTATGTAACAAAAGTCAAAAATTGCAAAGCGGAGCTAAATTTAAGATTGAAGCCAACCTTCAATTCTCAAAGGAGCTATTCCAAAATGTTTTGTGGCAAACAATTAAAAATTATATTATGATTATGGAAAGATATTGCGGATTGAAATGTGAGAGATTGACGAATCCGAATCCGAGAGATAGAGGATAGATATAGCTGGAAAGAGAGGGGCAGTGCTGTGTGCGTTTGTTTGTTCGCTTGTGTGTGCGTGCGCAAAGTTAACTTCACTTGTTTGGATTTGATCATGAAACTTCAATAAAATAATAACAAAAAACAAACAAACTGGTCGATCAGGTTGCATGCAAGCCCTGGTTATGGCGAATAGCCAGGGCCGGCCCGGGCCGGGCCGCGTTGAGCCGGGTAGCGTCATGCGGGACGGGGTGAGGAGGGCGGGAAGGGGCGGGCGTGGAGCTAGGCTGAGGCGTTTTAGAAGCTGCGACCAGTCAGCCGTTAAAGGGTCATGGCCAAGGACAAGGAAATCCCAGTGAACGGCTCTCTGCCTACGTTAAATGAATCACGATCGACTCTCGACTCTCGACTCTCGACTCTGAACTTCTACTCCGTTTCTATCTCCGCCTTCATTCAAGTCCACGTCGCTGCCAACCGACACCGACACCGACATCGACTCCGACTACGTCTGCGTCTCCGGCTCCATATCCGTCTCCGTTGCTGGCTTTGTATCTCTGTGTGGCTCAGTGCTCAACAATTTTGTTACTTTTAAAACCTTGAGAATAGTTATGCTCTTGCATTGTTGTTGTTGCTGCTACTGCTGCTGTTGTTGTCTTCCATTTAATAACTTTAGAATGAGCAAACAAAACGCCGTGCACAATTAAATTTGAATATTAAATAAAAATTAAATAAAAGCCAAACAGCAGTTGTAGTTTCTGTTTTGCTTATAAATCTTAATGCGTTAATTATGCGACCGCAACAACAATAATTGTAGAAAAATGTCGGAAGAAAAGTTGGCACACTAAAAGCCGTGAGGGCAGCGCATGGTCTACTAACACGTAGTCACTTGTATTAGCTCTTGGTCCAAAGATATATGACCAGCAGAGTACACTAAATGAAACTGCAATTCAATGTAGTGGACAAGAAATGCATTCAAGAAGGCCGGCGCTGAGCTTGCATGACTCAAAGATACTCTGTAGTTAAGTAGTGTAGGGATCTTTGGCAGTTATAGGGATACAAATAATTATTTAGAAATATTCACTTTCGCTGGCATTTAATTTTTATATATGGGCATTGCGAATTATCAATCACTTCACTGCTAAATTGCACAACGTGTTTGATTATTCAGTTAGTAGATAGTTTAAATGTTTAACAATTAGCTTATGCAAGCTGAGAATGAAAGGAAAGGAAGCAGCTGACTATTTAGCAACGAAAATGATATGTAAACTACCAGATTCCCGATCGACTGTGAAACTGTTATTAACGCAACGCAGCCCGTACTAAAATTCTTGAGTATTATTAATCACAGCGTGTGTGTGTGTCATCTATTGAATTTAATAACTTAATAAGAGATACGCTATAATGTGACTAGATGGTAGCTCATTAGTGCATGGTTCGTTAGTGGCGGCATTTAATCGCTGTCTTTAAATTAAACTACAGATTCGAGCGACACGCCTAACTGCCGCTGTCGATGTAGCTGCTACTTTTGGCCCCTGCTAAGGCTGCCGCTGTGTGTTTGGCTTTGGCCTAATGCAAGGATGACCACATTTGCAACAACTGCAGCAGCAGCGGCAGCAGCAACAACAACTACAACGCGACAATAACAATATTAAACAAGTGCACGTCTCTGCTGCCCCGAGAATGTAGATCAATGGCAAAAGCGAGCGAATAGCTCTGAATTTGGTTAAATGTGCTACACGAAACTAAATGCAACAACTAAAGCTAAATGTCATTCAAATGATCTAAGACCAGCTACCAATTAGGCGTCAGCCTCGCTGCCTCAAAACAGGCTACCAGCCATATAGCTATCATTACACTATCCACAATAATATAATATTTAATTTTCAGTGTGTGTTATCAGCTTACAGGAATTAGCCGGTTACACTAGTGTGCTGTTGTTGTCAGCTGCCGCACTTCTACTACTACTACTACTACTATTACTACTACTACTACTATATGGCATAGTACTTAACTTGTATGCAAATGCGAAATGTCTAACCAATTTGCCAGATGTTTTGACGACATTTAATTAAGCCAATCGAGCCGGCAATTCGCTCGATCTCAAATTGCTATCAAATCCATTCCATTCGCTAATGTGTTACATTAACGCATGCAAATCAGTTTAATGCGTTTTGTTATTTGTTTATGTGTATTTTCATAATTGTTCAATTAATTGCTGTGGGGCGACACCTACGACGACGGTCGCCCGACAGCACAAAAACAACAGGTGCAACAGTCAGTGCAGTTCCTTGTTATTTGACTTTCTACTTTTTCTCGGCCTATTCTTGAGAATAATTATTTATCATCTAGATAAGGTAATTCCCTGTCACACGCTGCGTATGCGCAACGTTTATTTCGTTCTAATTAAGCTTCGATTGAACTTCCCTTTTGCGATTTGCCTTTTGATATTTGCCTGTATACCGTTCGTCGAATGCATTTGCATATGTGTGTATAAATTGAAGATTAGGCTATTCCCTGCCATACGCGGCGTATGCGCAATGGCTTGACTTTTATGACTTGTTTAGGCTTTTTTAATGACGTGCTGAGACCGCGACAATTCCAAATATTTGTTGTAGTGTTTTGTGTTGTTGCTGTAGCTTGCCCCGTCGTTTATTGTGTGGCTGACGCGCACGCGCGCTGTGGCTAACCCCAAACACACACAGCAACAACAACAGCAACAACAACAGCAACAATAGCGAGCATAGCAATGCCAAGCGCGTCGTTCTAGCTGCCGCACTTGAACTTGGTCGACTCAGCCCGCTGTCGACCCACTGCCAGTTGTTGTGGGCTTTTGGTGAGAGGAAACCCCACGATAGTGGTCCGAGCAACTTCAACGTACGTACGTATGCCAGCTGGGCTTGTGAGTTAACAGCAACAACAGCAACAACAGCAGCAGCAACAACAACAACAGCAACAGCAACAAGAGCAGCAGCAGCGGCAGCAGCAGCAACTACGTCACAGACGCGTCATGCAAAAACCTGTCGCTGCTGTCGTTGTCATCGGTCTCGGTCTCGGTCGTCGCTGCCAACGTCGCCGTCGTTGTCGGCGCTGATTTCGTTCGGCGTTCGTGGGGTATTTAAGTGCTGGCTGCTGAACCTGAGGCATGCATTGATTCGCTAACATTCGCTCTAAAGACTTGCGCCAGCCTTCTGTGGTCAAGTAGTTTGCTGCTCTGATTTGTTGTAATAAAATTTTAGCTGAAAGGATAATTACCCAAAAAATACTCGAAAGTTTACCGAGTTTATCAGTTTCGCGTTCAAGGATTAAACAACTTGAAAACAACCTAAAAAAACGTGCTGTGAGAGTTTTTCGAAATTCAGCTAAATTCTAGACGCAATCAGTTCAGTTCAGGAACGAATCCCTCAGGCAATTAAGCAGTGAAAGTGCTATACATTTCGAGTGCTTAGTTGCAATATAAATATCAACAACTAAATCAAATCTACAAAAGTATACAAAGTGCTTAACTTTGCATAAATTTTGAAAGAAATTCTTTTCGTAAACCAAACAAAACCAACACAAAACTCAAGCAAAATGATGGCCGTAGCAGCTGCCCAAAAGAACCGCGAAATGTTCGCCATTAAGAAGTCCTACAGTATTGAGGTGAGTTCCCAACGCATATCGTATCGATTCGAAAATGTTACAATGTCTTTGGACTACGTGACTGTGTAAAGGTTTTCAAAGTCCAATCACTTAATTCGAGCTGTAAGAGTTACAGCGCTTAAGTTTCAAACGATTTCCTAATGCTTTTTGCAATCTGATGAGATGACATGCTAACTATCTGGCTGTCCATCTACTTGTCTGTCTCTCAGTCTGTCTGTCTGTCATCCAAGAACAACTTTAACAGCAAATATCACGATCACAACCACAGCAGCAGCTCGTTTTAAACACGACGCCAAGTGACAAGTTATTATTTAACAAATAAATCACTGTGTGACTTGAGAAAGATGCTCATATAGAGGGAGAGTGAAAGTGGCCGACACCTCATTTGCCCTGCACTTACACAGACGCGTCTCATTGTTGATCTGCCGCTGTTTATGTTGATGTTTATGTTGCCACTGCTGCTGCTGTTGTTGTTGTTGTTTTGCTGTGTGTTGTGTGAAACAAAATATGAAATCAATAAAGATGATTCAATGGGCCGTCAGCTCTTTCATCAGCCAGCAGGTGACAGCAGAGTGAAACTGTGAAAACTTCCCAAAAAAACAACACAGAGACACAAAACAAAAAAACTGCAACTGCAACAAAAACAACAACGTGCACAGCAACAACAACAAACTGCAGATAGAATAGCCCGTCATTGAATGCAGCTAAGCGGACAATGGCATACAGCTTAGACTTTGAATAACGCCAACTGAAGTGGTATGGTGAAGTTATTATAACATAGCATAACTTATGAGAGCTTTCTCTTGCCACTTTCATGGTTCATAAGCACGCAGCACATTGCGCAACAGTTCTCTCCAAGCGATTGCAGGCAACAGCTAATTTCCGGCGCATATCCTGCCTTGTGCCCGCCTTTGAGCTTGACCAGTGTCACTCAAACTTCGGTTCAATTTCCCAACTTTAATTGCAATATTTTGCTTGGCTCCCCTAATTTTTGCAGAATGGATATCCATCCCGTCGCCGCAGTCTCGTGGATGATGCACGCTTCGAGACCCTGGTGGTCAAGCAGACCAAACAAACCGTGCTGGAGGAGGCGCGCAACAAGGCCAACGGTAAGTTAGCAAAATCTGAATAAATCTGCAAATGTGCTGCAACAGTTTCAGTAGTTGAACATTGATTTTTTCGTTTAGTTTGTTTTGAGTTGGTTTTTTAAGTTTGTGTTTGTTTGCTTTGCTTTGTTTTCCGTTTAAAGATGCCTCGCTCGAGGAGTGCATTCAGCAGGCCAAGGGCGAGCATGTGCCCGCCGAGCAAAATGTCGAGCTGCAGGACGAGCAGCCCAACTTGGACAACTTGGAGCTGGCCGTTGAGGATGAATATGTTTCAGGTGCTTATCTGCCTTCACGTCAAGGCCAATGATTTCTGCTCGATTTTGTTTTCATTTTGCTCATAATTTTCGTTTGCCTCTTATTATTATTTTCATTTTATGTGGTTTAGTCGACAATATTGAAACTGAAGCAGCAGTTGAAAGCAGCGCTGAGCAGCCAGCCGATGGTGATGAAAAGCCCAAGAACGGTAAGAACACACAGCCATACCCAGAGCACACTCACACACACACACACACATACACTCACTCAGAGCGAGAGGGTGTCTGACATGAACTTAAGTGCTTAATATGATAAAGTGCCAGCACTCAGCGCTTTATGCGTACTCTGATTGTTGCTGCGACTCTGTGTCAGTGTGTGTGGGTGTAGCCTTTTAGGCGCACACACACAGCGAGCAGTCGACAGTTGGAACTGGAGTCGAATGCCGCATTTCCCTTTTCCATTTTTTACGCTCGACTTAAGCGGTTGCATGGCAACGCGCCGTCCGCCCAGCGCTTGGGAGGGAGGCAGCTGCCACACGTAGCTCACTTATCGTTTACGTGACCCTAAAGCCGCTTGCAAGGATGATTGGATGATTGGATGATTGCCATTCTCCCACCTTCTTTCGCAATTGCAGATTATGGTCTCACCGAGGACGAGATTGTCTTGGCCAACGCCGCCTCCGAGTCGCCCGAGGCTGAGGCCGCCATCCAGAGCGCCGCCTTGGTGGTGCGCCTCAAGGAGGGCATCTCATCGCTGGGCCGCATCCTCAAGGCCATCGAGACGTTCCACGGCACCGTGCAGCATGTGGAGTCGCGCCAGTCGCGCATCGAGGGCGTCGACCACGATGTCCTCATCAAGGTGGACATGACGCGCGGCAATCTGCTGCAGCTGATCCGCTCGCTGCGCCAGTCCGGCTCCTTCAGCAGCATGAATCTGCTGGCCGAGAACAACATCAGCGTGAAGGCGCCCTGGTTCCCCAAGCACGCCTCCGAGCTGGACAACTGCAACCACCTGATGACCAAGTACGAGCCCGATTTGGACATGAACCACCCCGGCTTCGCCGACAAGGTCTATCGCCAGCGCCGCAAGGAGATTGCCGAGATTGCGTTCGCCTTCAAGTACGGAGACCCAATCCCACACATCAACTACACCGATGTGGAGGTCAAGACCTGGCGCTCGGTCTTCCGCACCGTGCAGGACCTGGCCCCCAAGCATGCTTGCGCCGAGTACCGTGCCGCCTTCCAGAAGCTGCAGGACGAGCAGATCTTCGTCGATCATCGTCTGCCCCAGCTGCAGGAGATGTCCGACTTCTTGCGCAAGAACACTGGCTTCTCGCTGCGCCCGGCTGCCGGTCTCTTGACCGCTCGCGACTTCCTCGCCTCGCTGGCCTTCCGCATCTTCCAGAGCACCCAGTATGTGCGTCACATCAACTCACCATACCACACGCCCGAGCCGTAAGTATCCCTTGTTAGTAGTCGTAGTCGTAGTCGTGGCAGCGACATCAAAAGGCGAAGCTTTTTGTGTGTGCGCCACTCTAATTGCATTTGCTGCCTTTTGCTGCGGCCCAGAAGCTTCCGCTTCCTCTTCCACTTCCACATCTACTCTCACTTCCTCTCTGGCAACTTTTATTGTGTGGCAAATTGGTTTAACAATGTGCCAGGCACTTTGCCACTCGCCCCCATCATTATTTGCCTGCCTAATTGTTTTATGCTAACACGATTTTCTTTCTCTCTCTCTCTCGCCCTCTCCTTCAACCCTTGCAGCGATACCATCCACGAGCTCTTGGGTCACATGCCGCTGCTGGCCGATCCCAGCTTCGCCCAGTTCTCGCAGGAGATTGGTCTGGCCTCGCTGGGCGCCTCCGATGAAGAAATCGAGAAGCTCTCCACGGTAAGCACACTCAGCTCCACTTAATTGTGTTGCATTCTCATTTGCCACTTACCACTTGCCACTTGCCACTTGCCACTTAATGGCAGTGAGTCGACACTTTGGCCTCAACAACAAACTGCAGGTGTCTCAGTTATTTAACGCGCTTGTCTTGCTTTGCTTTGTCTCTCGGTCTCGCAGGTCTACTGGTTCACTGTTGAGTTCGGTCTCTGCAAGGAACACGGTCAGGTCAAGGCCTACGGTGCCGGTCTGCTGAGCGCCTACGGCGAGCTGTTGCACGCCATCAGCGACAAGTGCGAGCATCGCGCCTTCGAGCCCGCTGCCACCGCTGTGCAGCCGTACCAGGATCAGGAGTATCAGCCCATCTACTATGTGGCCGAGAGCTTCGAGGATGCCAAAGATAAGTTCCGTCGCTGGGTGAGCACCATGTCGCGTCCGTTCGAGGTGCGCTTCAACCCGCACACCGAGCGTGTCGAGATCCTCGACTCGGTGGACAAACTGGAGACGCTCGTGCATCAGATGAACACCGAAATCCTGCATCTTACCAATGCCATCCAAAAGCTGCGGCGCCCGTTCTAAATCCACGCGAACATTTCCCCTACAACATCGTTCTCATACACAGGTGCAACGGTCTCATTTATACAAATTAATTTTAAATTGACATACCCCTCACATACGCATATTTGTACGGAAAACTTTTCTATTCCGGAAATTGAAAGCACCGCAATTTTTATGTTTTTTCTTCCACCAACAACACCCTCCAACAACCACCCACCCACCACTTTTCTGTATTATTTGCTCCGACTTTTCACACATTTGTTTTGTCCTCCTTTCGTCTCTCACCATAACTCACATTGTGCATTGCATATTTATTATCCCAACTAAATATTATTGGACCAAAAAATCTTTAGACTTTTAAGTGATGATGTGAACAAAAACCAATCAAAGTAACAAAAAAAAGGACCTCAAGGTTCATCATACACACCCAAACACACACATACACACACACAAGCAACCGCTGTATACTCAGCCACGAATTTGTTTTTGTATTATTTTTGTTTAATAATTAATAATTACATAAAATACATAGAAGTGAACGCGATAAAGTATTCAATCGGTAACTGAACAGTTGGCCCTATATATAAATATCTATACAATATTACATATTACACAGTAAATGCGACAGCTATGAGGTGTATCCCCATGCATCCTTATAGCGAGCATGTTTTGCAACAATTGAACAAGATTTTACTTACATTGTACAATAACTGGAAACGACAATATTACAATTGTGTACTATTATTATTATCTCTTATTATTATTTTTATGACTATTATGTATTGTATTGTAGGTATGTAGAGTTTATTATTATTGTTTACTTAAGTTTTGTGTATTAATAAAGTTTAAAATACTATTGAAAAATAACTTTTTATGTTTTTTCATTTTTATTTGCAATTTCGAATTTTCACTTTCAACTTTATTCTGATTTGAAAACCTCTGAAGTCTGATTCTGTTTAGGGAACATTTGTGAGATGATAATATTATTATTATTATTATTCGGAAATCGACACATTAGGGAACAAGGAATAAAAGAGATTGACCTATTAGGGAACGAACTTAACTTAATAATCAAAATATATTCTCTAGTTCTACACCCTTTACCAATATTTACACTATCTATATATATTATCTGATTAGCAGAATGCATCTTTTAACTATATCTTTGATGATAGCAGAGTAAGCCAGCTCAATGAATATTCGATATATATATCTACTAAATATATTGTTACTTTTCATGTTTAAACTAGATCTATGGGCAACAAATACGAATATTTCAATGCTACAATTTTATTGTTGTTGGAGAATTAACAAATGTTAACATACTTAGAACAATTTTACATATTAATCAACGTATCGTATTTACATTAAAGCAAACAATTTGAACGGCATCGGTTGGTCCCCATGCATATTTAGAAAGCTGTAAATTAACAGAATTAATATTATACTCAAGTAAAACTGTTTAACAATATTATTATATTTAACATTAATATACACTCAATGTACTCAAAACTATTTACATCTTTAGGCAACTCTGCTTTAATAAAGTTTACTTGGCTGCAACAAAAAACAAATGGTATTCATTAATGAATAAAGTATTTAATTGTTCAAATAATACTTTATTCGTAATTATATTAAAAAGCAGGTCATTTGAAATAAGCTGAACTAATACTCTACGCTCGTTTTTTATAAAACAATTATTATTTTTGTCATATTTTTATTAGTGTTTTTATTGTTTTATAAAGTGCCAGCTGATTGCAAACATGACCTACCTCAGCATATGTAATAAATGGAAAACACACACACGTTCACACACACCCCAATAGATTTATCACATGGCAATTACAATGAGCACAAGCTTTATGATAATTGACTGTGAGAATAGAAATCGAATGTGCTAATTGCTGGCAAGCAACAGAAGTATTCGATCAGATGTGGGCGATCAGATATGCACAAGTGCAAGCCGAGTCCGGGTAATACTCTTAATCACATCCAACTTTGAATTACTTATAATAATAAATAAGCCTCAGCTACTGGTGAGGCATGGACTAGATAATATCCTGGAAACCACTAAAGTACTTAACAAATAAAAGAAATTGGCATACACCTGTTGCTAAGATGTTTATGATGATCGTACGAAACGTACTATTGCTAAGTTTAGCAACTATGATTACAGCATACCCGCTATACCCTGGGTTGTGGTCAAACAATAGTAAATGTGCGAGTATAAATCTTTTCTTATGGCAATTATTAAGTGTGTGTGTTTTTTCTGCCAGCTTCTAATTATAGTCACAAAAAAGATTCGAATGACATTTTGATAAATATTTAAAGTTATTTAGAATTGTCGACGGTGTTTAGATTAAAATTAATTGGGCTCTAAGCCTGACAGACCTTAATTACGGGGTTATTCGCTTGAGAAATGGGCAATGTTGGAGCTAGGTACGAATACGGGTTACGGTTACGACTGTGGCTATCGAATCGGTTTTGTTTGACTGATTTGGGTCAGACGGCAAAGGCCGAAGCTAATATTTCATTGTACTATTTAATGCGAGTAGTTAATGCATGTAAGTGCTAAATATTAACGCCTATCTTAGGCAAATGGACTACGTGCCATCGAACAGGTTGGTCGAATGTCTTTAGAATAGTTAGCAATTGGTAAGTAGGGCCAAGTTGGCTGGTCTATTGTCAAAGTCAATGATTATTTGGGTTAGGGTTGCAGGAAACGCTCTGGGACGCACTCAACTCGGAGCGGGCCAGTTTTTTGAACCGTCTATTTGTAATTGCCGGAAGCCGAATGCACTTTGCAATTAAATTCAACAATAACAAAAACACAAACAACAAAACGAGCGAAAGAACACACAAGAGACTTTTCATTAATTGTTTATGTTAAACTTAAAGTTAAAGCTAAAGTTAAAACACAGCTGTAAACGGCGACGAGAGGTTGTTAAACACGTTTCATTTACAAATACAAGTGCAGGCTACCAAAAATCAGATACATATTCAAGATACGATATACTCGCTCATACATACAACATGCAAGCAACAAGACACAAGCTACAAGATACATGATACGAAATACAATTACAATTTTCAAATTTCAATTTTGGCTAATTAAAGGCGCATAAAAAGCCAAGGTTGGCCCGGCCCGGCACGGTCCGGCTCGGCCCGGCCCGGCCCGGCCTGACGTCGGCTTTGACAGTAGCCAATAGAACTAACTAGAACATAGCATTTGGTATTTAGCTAATTGAATATCAAAGTCAATGACTTACACCTTGCCTCAGCCAATTTGCGTGGCATTGTGGCCGCCATTTCGGGCCAATTATTCGCAAGTTTTTTTCTGCTTCTTCTTCTGCTTCTTATTTGTTTGCTTGAAGTAGCTGGCAGTAGTCGGGTATTTTTTTCTCTTTTCTTGTTTCTTTACTTAATCTTGGGTTTTGAACTTTTCAAACAAATGCTGGCAGGTGTGAGAAATCAGTAGATATATATAGAGAGTGATATAGTATTTTTTTTTCCATATTATGTGTGTTTTTTTTCTGGGCGTTGCTTTGGTCGTTTGCGGCCAAACCGTTAGACAACTCTTTGAATACTGCGCACTCGACGCCGTCGACGTTGCGTCGCCTGGGTGGCACACCTGTTGCAAATTCTAATTTAAATGATCAGTAAATATAATTGGCATACCTCTGTGATTAATTAGAGCGCAAACTGGTTCGCCTAACCAAACGGGGGAAGTTCTAAGACCGGCACCCGGGGGACTCTCTAAAAATAAAGCAATCTACATAGTTTACAAATCGCAGTCAAGGGGGAAGAATCAGCATCGGCAGACTATAATTGGTCACCAATCTGATCGGCCAATTCTGTTGTCTGCGCAACTTTCTAACAACTTTAAGCATTCGAAGAAGATGGCAAGAGCTTTAATGGTCTTCATTTGTCCGAGCTGAAAACTAGACGGAATCTTAACTATTTGCAGACTTCTTCATGACATAACAATGTTTACTTTCCATACTTCATTTACAGTCTGATCCGTTTTCTCTCATAGTGTATCTGTTAGTCATTTTGTAATATTGACAGTGTTACTTCATAAGCATATTTGCTTGTTACTAAGTCGAGCGCTTCAGTTGCTCCTCCGGCTGACCTTGATCCGATCTAATCAGATGCTTACAGGTGCATGCAAATGGACTTCCAGAACATTATTATGCCGATTGGCCCATAATTAAAAGTTATTACAGCACCAATTGACCATACGATCGATTAATTGCACAAAGGCATCACAAATGGCACCACCCAGCTGCTAGCTGGCTGCTAGCAGTTGCACAGCTGCTCGGCGGCTCAGCTGCTAATCAGTTCAACAAATTGAGCCACAAGCGACACCTGGCCCAGACCCAGGCGCTGTTACAGAAGCTGGTAAATAGAAGGGCTGCCAGTTGGCTACTTGGCAGTTGGTAGTTGGCAGTTGCTAACCAACTTTCAATCATAAATTAACATTAGAATTTTAAATGTGCGACTAACTAATTAAAAATAGTTGTGAGATTTCATGCCCCAAGCTGTTGCTGTGGCCCTCGCTGCCGCTGCCGCTGCTGCTGTCGTTCAGCAATTACAAGAAAATTGTGCATTTCATTTCTCTTCAACAAGTTGCCAAGCAGAATAACATTGCTACGCTTCCTCACTCTCCCTCCTCTTGCCCTGAGCTAACTGTCAACAGGTGAGGCCACAATGTCTGCAAGCCGCCGGGGCGTAATGCGGCCGATTGCATAATAGCCAGACAGACAGACGGACAGACGGAACGACGGACAGTGGGTGGTGCGCGTGATGCGTGTGGCGTGGCCAATCATTGATTTCGCTCATCATCACTTTTGGCAAATACTCGACTCGTACACGCACTTCCACATACTCGAATGTGGAGCTTTCTGTTCGCCTGTCTTTCTGCCCGTCCGTCTCTCTTCGTCTGCGTCTGTGTATCGTCTGGCTGGGCATGTCAATATTTTGGTTTTAGTTGAGCAAACACAACAACAAACTGCGATGCACGCTTATTTTGTCAGTTCAATTGGATACAGTAATAGCTATAGAAAGAGAGATGATGAAATGTCCACAAAATATATCTCAGTGCTCTACCGGATGTTGTCAGAAAGTTTGTGTTAAGTTGAAATTGAAGTTAAGTATATAGAATGGCAACATTTGTATTTTGTTTTAAGTAGATACATATATGTATACGTTTCAATGGGGCTATTGACTTTGGCTAATTAAATGCGCACGTGTTCAAAAGTTTGCTTAAGGGCTGTCACGTAGCCCTTAGAGGTCGATCAAGGTCGCATCAGTAAATCGATCTTTCCTATAACCGATTGAAATCACACAAAATCCTTAAATACTAATTATTAATTACATTATTTTTAAACTGTTTGTATTAACTCATTTATTTACAACATCAGAATTTATATATATTATGTTGATAACAATTCTTATTTTAATTTTTGTTTATATATATACAAGTTATTTTTGCAAGACACACTCAGCGTCTGTTATATTCATATTTTTTTAATATTTCGCAAAAGTATGCCACACACAACGATGAAATTTTAAACGACAACGTATTTAGTCGCTTTATGTGCTGGCGCCATCTGGCTTTCAATGTAGTAACTTACTTTTGCTTTAAGCTTTGCCAAGCACGCGTTAAAGCTCGTTGATATGAAACTGTGAAGGGTGGCTGGCAAGCTGACTGCTGGAGTGGAATACAACAAATTGAAATAAACGAAAAGCATGATATGAAAAGTGAGTGCTAAAAGTATTTATCTACACGTACAACAACACTATCTACAAAATATTTAAGTGAAATTATCTCACTGCAAACTTCGGCACTTTCTGGTATGCATTAAAAAATGGGTTTATTTAAACAAAATGTGTGATTTCAGTCTTTTGGCAAGTTGCTGTCGCTCTTCCCTCTGCTGTAGGGCCGAGTGCCGCCGAGCATGCGTTCGAGCAGGCTCTGCTTGGACTTGCGCTTGCAGGCGAGCACCTCCTTGCACAGCTCATTGAATACCTCGGCCACCTGATCCACATGATCCGCCGCAGAGACCTCGCTAAACTTGCACTCAAAGTCTTTGGCCAGAATTTCGCCCTCATCGCGACTGACTTGGCGCAGATGCACCATATCCACTTTGTTGGCGCACAGCTGAACGGGCGTGTCCGACTGCAGATCGGACTTGGCACGCCGTATATAGTTGAAGCTGCGACGATCCGTTATGGAGTAGACGAGCAGCAGACCATCGGCCCATTGGATCAGCTCGGCGGCATTGGGAAATTCATCGTCCGCCTGTCGTGCGCGCGCGGAAGAAGAAATGACAAATAAATTATTGATTTAAGTGATGCATAAGGTTGTGGACTTGCCTTGGGACACGTGTCCAGTATTTCGAAGAGCACCGGCTCGCCATCGACCATGGCCTCGTGCTTGTAGCGACTCTCAGTCTGATGATCATACTCGCCGATGTAACGCTTCGTTATGAATCGCACAATTAGTGCTGCAATTAAGTTAAATAATAGATCATTTGGCTAACATGAATTTCATTTCCGGCCCCTCATTCGCATCAGGTGTAAAGCGGGGTAACGCCCTCCCGGGGCAAGGGCATCAACCCTCGAAACAATACTCGGACTTGTCGTCGTTGCCTTTGCCGTACTGGGTCAGCACTTAAGCTGCAACCTCCTACGACACATCACACACAACGACGGCCTCCTGAGGCAGGTGGAAAACTAAACAGCGCCTGCTGCGGGGTTAATAAACTCGGCTAACAGCCGCAGTCGCAGTCGCCGTCGCAGCAGCAGCTACAATAGCAACAACGCTTTTGGGCCGTTGCGTGTTTGAAGCAAACAAAACAACTTTCTAGGCCGCTGCCAGTGGAGAAGCGGAGGGCGGGACTTGCGAGGTGTCTTGCTTAGGGGTATGTCTCGAGCTCTGGTCATTTGCATGGCAAGTGATGTCAGGCTCTGGCCAAAAGGATAATGTTCTTTACGAGTATGGTCTGTCTGTTGCCTGCCGCCGGGTGCCAGTCAGTGTTGTTTTCTTTTCATTTTTATTGACAATTTTCCCATTTCGATCATTTATTTTTCTAGCAGCCGCACATTTCGCTTGCTTAATTTATGCTATCTGCAACGTATTTATTTTTTAAAAATTTTACGAGGTCAACATTTAAATTTTTGTGAAAATTACGACGAAGACTGACGACTTGAGGCATTAATCGTGCTCACGTCTGCTTCCACTTTCACGTCCATGTCCGCGTCCGCATCCACGGATTTTGCTTGGTGGGCGTTTTAATTGCCCCACACGCATGCCACCCCGATTCGCAGCTTATGTGGCATTAAATAATTGTGCCATATCGCCGACGCTGTGGTTGAATGATCTTCCACATACTATATACTTCTGTGTACTCGAATTCACTAGCTGCTATTCCTCGTCATCCTACGTACGTTTTCATAGCCATCAAATGCTCTGGCCTATCATTATTATTGGCTGTGCGCCGTTTTAAGGGCAGACATAATGCTGAGAGTTAAGCAAACACAGCTGAAATACGAACTTTAATATCTTTCAGTTGCGGAAAATATGTCAACAAATATTTCATATAAAATATGCTTGCTTGTGCAAGCCTCATTTGATTTATGAGTGCTGCAGACTTTCCTAAGAAAGTATTTAAATGATATTTATTATCTTGGAAAGATTTTCAAATTTAGCAGAGTCTTAAAAGGCGACAGTTGGACCTGCAGATAACTTGTAATGCAAATTTAAGAAGAATCCGCTATAGGCAACAAATAATAAGTTAGCTGATTAGAGTACTATTTGAAAATGTATTCATAAATGATGTTATATTCTATATCCACAGAATCTTAAACTTCGCTGTGACAAATTCGAAGCGGATCTGTATCAAGGTGGTAAAGAGAACAAAGTAGACCAGCAGAATGTGCAATAAAACAAATTGTTGGCATGCAAGAATTAGATTAAGCATTTAAGATAAGTCAAGTAGTTCGTGTGTAGATTTGCGCAGCTGATAAAAGAAACCGAGGTGGGCCCGAAAGTAGTGTGAAATGCAAATAGCTGGGCCGCAATCTCGGTCAGCTGATTTCAGCAGAGCGTGAATCTTATAGTCGCACAAAGCAGGCTGCAAGTCTGAGAAGTTATAGCTGCTTTACATGTTGGAGGTGAGGTATCATGGAAGCGTGCCTCTTGCTGCTCTTCCGCTCTTAAATCTACGCACAGATCATGACATCTGTCAGTCGGCACCTCGAGATATTTTTCCACATAAGTTAAGGCTTATTTATTGTTGGAGCATATTTTCGAGTCATATTTCCTCAGGGAGTCACCCAAGCGGAACTGCTTTGATTGTCTCTCATTCTATGTTGGTGTGCTCCCAGGTATTACGACATAATTAAGCATCGACTAAAGCCATTGGGCCCAACAAAATGTTACAAATTAAAGTTTTTTTTGGGGGCCGTTGGGTCGTGGTACGTGATGGCTGACAGGCAACATCAATTTGCGCTAAGTATAAAATATGCAACGTCGTGATTCCCCCAAGAATATAGCTGTGGGTGTGTGTGTGTGTGTGTAGTGAGTGTCTGGATGTGTATCGTAAATTAGTGCATGCCCTGGGTTGCACGCTTGTCAAATCAAACGGTGAGAAGCGATTACAAACGCCAGCGCAATGCTAAAGAGCAAGCTACTCAACAGATACAGCTACAGCTACAGCTACAGATACAGATGCAGATACGGCTGGCGATCGAGATAGATATGTGTGTGCACACTTAGCGGCATGCTAGATACAAAGAGAGATACACACATACGCGTATATGTATGTTGCCACTTTATAAACAAAACAAACAACATTCTAAATATATACGAATCGGCGATTGCTCAACTAATTTGCTGTTGCTCGGCATTCTGGTCGGTGGCAGCCACATCTATGGGCACTTGTAAGAGCCCTTCTGGAGTACCACTCCGATCGTGTATGCTTACCGCTCTTTCCAACACTGGGCGAACCGATAACCGCGATCTTCAACTCTGTCAACGTGGACTTTTTACGCCGAATGCGCGTCGTCATCTCGCGGTTTTGCAATAGCCCAGTTTACTGTATTAATCTGCCAACTGCTCGATATAGCTATCTATCTATCTATCTATCTATCCGTGTGTGTCTGCGTGGCTATAATGGCTATGGCTATGGCTATAGGTATGGCTACTATATGTATTATGTATCTGGTTTTTTTGGCCACGGCAATGTACCTAAATATCCGTTTGTTGTTCTTTTTGTCTACGCTCACGTTGAATTATGCGCCATTTGGTTTGATCACAACAAACGCTAAATATTGGCCTACAATTACACTCGAGGAAGGTCTAGGATTTCTCTCTCTCTCTCTCACTCTCTCACGCTCTGCTCTCGCTCTTTGTCTATTTAATTTATTTTGCTAATGACTTTTCAATATATTTGGTGAGATACGTTGGGCTTGTTGCTTAAGTTG
The DNA here is from genome assembly GCA_035046165.1 of Drosophila rubida. Classification (NCBI taxonomy): domain Eukaryota; kingdom Metazoa; phylum Arthropoda; class Insecta; order Diptera; family Drosophilidae; genus Drosophila; species Drosophila rubida. The sequence continues at coordinate 6,680,481 of JAWNOF010000021.1, read as the reverse complement.
TTATTTTGTATATTGTATTCATATGTATGGGTGTAGTTGCACTTTTCCATGTGGTCATCAACGAAATTCTTGTATGCGTATTTATTTATTTTAACAAACAGTATTGTTCAGCTGATCAGCTCCCGTTTGTCTGTCTGCTAAATTGTCTTTTTGCCACTAACCGGCCGCAAACTGCTAGCGATTTGTACGACTTACGAATTTGTACTAAACCCAAATCTGTGCTACGCCGGAACGAACCGAACGGAACACACACACACACTCACAAAAACGGATTCCACCGATCGTGCCCCGTGCCGTGGCGTGCCGTGCTCCGGCTGCTGCTGCTGTTGCTTTTCGCGAACCGATCGCGTGAGAGAGAGCTCGGACTGTCCAAAAATAGCTGCCAGATAGAGAACGGCACGAAGCAACTCAACTATCCAAGCAGTCAGGCAGGCAGCCATTCAGTTATCCATCCCAGCCAATTGTCCAATTCTATCAGATGCCCTGCAAAGGGTTAAAGTTCTGAAGTCGTCGGCAGCCAAAGGCTAATCGAGGAGATCGAAAATAGCTGCTGCTATTTCCACTGATTGATACATTTCACTGCTGCACATTAGTGCAGCAAAGTTGGCCCATTTCGTAGTCATCTCGTAGCTTATGGTGAATCAGCCACAGCTCGGTTGCCTTTAAAAGTCGCGTTAAATTAAATTTTATGGGTACTTCCCCTTGATTTCCGAAAGCAGCTGCTGCTGCAGTGCAACTGTTTTGGGGTAGCGATGGAAACAGATAGAACTTGGAAATCATACACTGAATGTTACACAAACATTATTTAATTGAAGTGGTTGTTTAGATCAACATAAAATCACATGACATGCATTAAGATTATCTAGTTGAATGCCTTTTAATATACCTTTAAAGAAGCTGGCGATGTTTACTACGCTTTACTTAAGTCAAAAACATTTCAAATTTTACAAAAAGCAGAGTATATATTTAAAGCCTTGATAGCCTTTTAATCTTTAAGATCGGTGCAATCTTTACTACGCTTTACTTAACTCAAACTTTACAAAAAGCAGAGTATATATTTGAAGACTTGATAGCCTTTTAATCTTTAAGATCGGTGCAATCTTTGCCACGCTTTATTTAACTCAAACAACTCCCACAATATTCAAATGTATTTAAATGAAACGAAAACTGTTTGTTGGACTATCAAGTTCGGGGTCAAATTCAACTGATTCGGGTGCAAACAGCGACATTCGCCCCTAATGTAAACACTATTAAAGAACCTTTTAAATGTCTTTTAGTTATGCGTTTTCCTTAATTAGGGAAATGGCGTTCAGCCATATCAATCATATTCCAATATACTACACTCATACGCACAGCGAAAAGCGATAAAATACACCCTCAACAACATGCAAGCTGCACGTGAGTTTTTCAGGGGTTTTTGCGCGGGGGTGTGTCTGCGTTGACTGTTTTTGGCTAAGGGTTGAAATTCCCGCCAGACAAACGGTCAACACATTGCGCTTGCCGGAAAATCTTTGCACTTGCTGTGGAAACGGTAACAATTCATTATATAACAGCACCCATGTGTGGCGCACTCATGCCACTGTGCGGCAGTGCCATTTAAGTGGTAGTGCATCGAGCTTGTAATCAATTATTGTCGCCATTTCGTTTATCTTGTGTTTACTTGTAAGCTAATCGTCTTACGAGCTTAAATTAGGTTAAATAAACTGTTTTCCAATTCAATTGCCATAGAAATTATCGACTTATTTAGTTATTTCTAATTGGCAAATTAATTTTTGCATTTAAAGAGAGATCTCCCAACCCCCAACTAAGCCGGCTGCACTCTCACGACTTTCCCACGTCCGCCTAAAAGCATGCAACAGAATTTCGATCAATGGCCGCATTGCCAACTAGCTAGCGAGACTCTTATACTAGCGCATTTGTTGTTGGCAACACAAGTCACATTGGCGCCCAGCAAAGGCCGTAGAACGAAACGAAACAGCTGGCTGCAGTGACGACGACTTGACTCTGTTGCTCCGGTGGTTGCGTCTGTGTGTGTGTATGTGTGTGGTTGTGGTGGTGCCAGTGACATTAGCTTGCTTCTGCTTGGCTGGCTGCTCGAGCACTTCGTTTAGTTTTGACTCGAACGGCGAAGCGTTGGGAACGCACGCGGCACGAAAATACGGTACGAAAGTCGCCCACGACGTGGTGGCAACGTTTTTGGCTTCTCATTGTTGGCAGCTGCCGCCAAAAAACATTTTTAAATAAAAACGAAAATACAGAAAAAAAAACGATTTTGAAACCGCCGCGCGACGCGAGCTTTACGGTGTGTTGTTGTTGTTGTTAATGTTGTTTATTACTAGTGTTGCTGTTATTGTTGTTGTTATTGTTTTAGTTTCTGGTTTAATTTGTGTTTTGGCTAGTATTGTTTCTTTTTTGGTTTTTCGAAATTTATTTTCGTAGATCTTACATACATATAGAAAACAAGACTGAACGCTGCGCGTTTGACTTTGCGATGCTTCGCTGTTGTTGCTGTTGTTGTTGTTGCTGTAGTTGTTGCTACATCGTCCACCTCTTCTTCAGTATATGTATATTTTGGCGTTGAAACACCAAATAAAATTGAAATAAGAAATAATATAAAAATACGCATTTGTTGCGACAGTTTGGTGTGTGAAATCTTGCTGCGTGTGTCCATAAATAATAATGCCAATTGGATTAAAAAGCAAACAATACAACACGCAACAATTAGCATTCTAATCGATTAAATAGTGTGTGCCAAAAGTATGCGACGGCGACAGTGACAGATGATTTAATTTTAGCTACGTGACTCATTACATTTAATTGAAATATGTATCAAAAACAGTGCGCAAAACTGAGCTCATAAATTAGAACAATAACTTTGGCTAATCTAAAAAAGAAAAAAAAACGTTTTTAATTGTCGAGTGTCAAAAACCCTTTAAAATTTCCAAATTGAGTGCTGACATATTGAAATATCTGAGACGTTAAGTGGCTAGCTAAGAAGAGACAAGCGTGATGTCGTAAAAGTCTTCGACTGTCTGAGATCAACACTCAAGACTCAACACACTGACACAATCGAGCCCACTCAAAAGTTGTGATGTCATATTTTGGCTGACTCTGCGGTCATTCCGAATGAAATTAAAAGCGAGTAAATAATGTGACTTGCCAAAAAGCACAGCGAAAACAGTTGCCAAAAAGGCAAAGTCGAACAACGAAAAGACTGCCTGACTTGCCGACATTGACTCCGAAGTGGCTTCGCTTAAGGGTTACGGGGGGACTGGGGCGGGAACTCGTCGTTGTCCCCATTCGCATGTTGCATTCGCTTCAAGGATATTCTCGACATGAAGCAGAACTAGAACTCAAATGAGTATAATGTATGAGAGAAACAAAACATGAAAATGAAATCATCACGGTAACAGACCAATAAAAAGACAAGAGCGGTGAATGCCTGACCAACAGATACTCTTCAATTCACCTACTCACATTGTGGAATATCAGCAAATATTTCGACAACTAAAACTTCTTTTAATTATTTACTTAAATGCTGATTTAAAAAGGCATAAGATTGATTCAATTAACATAATAATATTCAATCAATTAGTTTTCGGTATAAATTACTTTTGTAAAAGGAGTCTTAGGGTATAAAAATCGATCGATTATGTATATATATAGTATGCATATTTGTTGCCACCTACATTTCCATTCTGGTGACACAAGGTTGGGAGTTGTGTGTCGAGTGTTGTTGCCACTCTTCGAGTGTACGCACTGAAAATGCAATTTCCGTGGCGACAGCCCGGCGACATGTCCATGAGAAAAATCACTTAATGCATCGCTCCCTCTAGCCCCGCGTCGAGGGGAGATCCCTGTGTTTGGTAACCGCTCGTTGAGGATGCATTGTGCTCTCTCTTTTAACTTTTTCCACGCCATTCGCTCGAGTAATTTAATTAGCCAAGCGCACAATAACGCAACTGAATTGACGCAAGGATAACGCAGCAGGGGGTCAGAGGGCAGAGGGCCGAGAGCCGAGGACAAAGGGCGGAGGGAGGGATGAATGCACGGAGGTGGGAATAGAGCGAAACCTTGGTTACTAATTGCAGACAAACGCTAGGGAATCATTAAACGATGCGTGGGACCAGCACCGGCGACTGGCAACTGGCAACTGGCAACTCACAACCGCCAATGACCAACTAACTACCAAGAGCTAATGGCGCCCTGACGCAACCCGAGCAAGGCCAACAAATTTACTACAATTATACCCTGTAAGAGCGTAACACGAGCAGGTGTACGCAGCGAGTAAACAAGTTTTGACCTACAAACAAAAGTTTATAAATATACAGCGCAAAGTCAAAAATAAATCAGCTCATCTGCTGCTGTCGATCTCAGGTGATAGATCAGCGATGTTCACTGCACACCCTGCACAAAGTTTACAATTTTGGGAAAAGTCAATAAAAACCAAAAATAAAGTAGCCGGGTTATAGTATAAATTGCGTGTTGCGCACACAGTCCTCTATGTTTGGGATGCGAAAGTAACAACTTGATTTTAATGGCGCTTTTATTTTCTGCCGATGACGTCGACTTCGTTGTCACCCGGCATTGCATGTGGCGTCACAACTTTGTTGCATTAAGTGCTTCAACTCAACCTCTCCAACACATGCAAGTATTCCAGTGACACATATGCTGCTAGTTGCCGACCCTCTGACTGCTCTTTTATAGTCGCTGTTAGTGCAGAATCTGAAAGTAGAAGTAGGTCTTTCGAGGCCACTATGACAGGTCACCAGGGGTGGTTTTAGCCACTTTCGAAGTGAGTGATGACCCAGAGAGATAATCTTTATGATGATTTTCGCATATACACATATTTCATATAAAAGAAAGTAGCGCATTATTTCTGATTAATCCCTAAATGCAAATTAATCTTAGCTATGCCAACAACATCCCTATGTAGAATTGAGCAATTTTTCTAGCTTAGCCCACAAAAAAAAGGTGACAACAAATGCCGCTACAGAAGCAAATGTGGAACAGCTGAAGAACCACCCCTTTTTTTTTGGATTTTTGGCTCCCTGCTCCCCGAGCGGTGTAAGTCTAGATTGCCATTAAAGGCGTCGTTTGCCGGGCGTGCCATCAATATAGAAGAAATCTAGACAGGACACGGAAGAAGTTAAGAAATATTTGCTGCTAGAAAATAGAAACCACCCTGTAGGCAGTGCGTGGCGGAAACCACCCTTAGATTCAGCAAACCACCCCAAATCCAAGAATCTGACAAAGAACCTTAAAGACACCTTCAACACGTTAGACAAAGGTTTCTGCTGCAGGAATTCGATACACTCCCCAGCAAAGGGGTAACGAAACAATTTCAGTTAAGACCCTTAGCTGATAGTGCCAGTTTTAGTTAGTGTATCGCATCTTTAACAAACTCTTACTGTTTCGTTGTATTGTCTGTTGTTTGAACTTGAATTCGCCAGCCGAGTTTGAAGTTTGAAAGGTAGCGTAAAGATCGGCTGGCAGAAAACCAGACAAACAACTTTGGAGCTCGAAACCGGCAGGCATAAGGCATTCTAATGGCGAACAATGGCCGAGACCCACACACCGAAAGCGCAGAGGGACAGGCGGACGGGTAAATCGATAGGGCTGCGAGGGCTAGCAGTTAGCCAGCAGAGGGTAGCGGAGCAGGGAGTAAGACGCGCAGACTTCATACAAACTGAACGAAACGTAACGAAATATCACGAAAAATGAGCAAAGATAAAAATGAAATTTAAATCACAAAGACGAAAACGCGACGCGTTGGAGTGTATCCGCAACATACTGCTATATACACACACTATATATGACATCATTGGGCTCATTCAGCTTTCGGCTTTCAGCATTTGGGTCGTTTGCCCGCCGAGCATATAACCTCAACGGGGCAACCTCAGTGTGTGCGGCTAACATTAGACATTCAAATCATGTCAGATATATAGTCGTATTCTCGATTCATGCGTTCGATTCACTGATGCTATACAGAGTTTCAGATATGCTTATGATTATTACGCGCATTATGAGCTCGTCTGTCGGCACATCTGTTTGCGATTCAAGCACAATGTGCTGCAAATGTTTCCACACAAAAGCCGATGGCCAATTAAACAGCAGCCGGTCCCAAAAAGAAATAACAACAGAAGAAAAAAATAAAAACGCGGGGCAAATATTCAAGTAAATAAATAGAGAATCACGCAAAGAAGAGAAAATTAAGATATAAACAAAATGATAATGGGTAATGGAAATGACATAGGGTCTTTCTTACCTTTTGCATGTCTGCTAATTGAGCTCATTACGATTGTCGCGATTAAAAAATGAGAACATAGTAGTACAATGCGAAAGATAGCATCGGCAATGCCGCACAGTGTCTTTGGGTCGAGCAAAACATTATTTTAGCTTGGGTGTCATTCGTTATTGTTGTAGTATTTGTGTCACAGCCTCTTGCTGAAGAATTTGATGACTCAGTGGCGAATTGCAACACACAGACAAAACAGACAGAATAAGTACACAGCTACAGATACACAGAAATCCACGAGATACATATACTTTGGCGCTGCTAACTAGTGCGGATCTGCGCTGTCTGACTGTTTGTTATTCCATTCCATTTTGTTGTTCTGAAATTAGGGCAAACTTTTCTGGATTCTGTTTTGCTGCGGAGGGTCTAGGCCCATTACATCGACTGCTTGTCTGCTTGTCTGCTTGGCCAATTCAATGTCAAGACAGAGACATTAATTTAATGCTTACATGTTCAATCTAATCCAACTTAAGTCAAGGCGCCAGTCGGCCTCAATGCCAATGCCAACGCCAACGAAGTCTTTAATCTACAAAGACTGAAGCTGAAGTCGCAGCAGAAGGAGACTTTGTGAATTATTGAGAACATCGCCAAGTTTGTAGCTGCATTCGAGTAAACAATTTCCTGTTCATTCGCCGTGAGTGACAGGCAACGTCAAAGCCAACTTGTAGCTGCAAATGTATCTTTGTATCTCTGTATCTTGTGTATCTCAGGCGGACTCCTTTTGTGTTGTGTTCTTGTGGCGCGTTTCAAGTTGAAGTTTAGCAACGCTCTTGGGGGCCGGTTAGACGAGCACATAAGAGCTGCATTTGTCGCAAGTCGTTGTGGCAATCTGTTGCTGCTGTTGCTGCTGCTGCTGTTGTTGTGCTGCATTTGTAATCAAGTTTTTTAGGAAATGATTGCAATGCGTGACTTGCCTCATCGACAACATCGCTGAATCGCTGAATCGCTGGTCGCTGGTCGTGTCACTGCCACTTGGATTTCTTTCTCCCATGGCCAATAGCAGCAGCGTGTTTTTCTCGTGCCCCGACGATTTCTATTGGCGCGATTTCCTCTCGAGCCGCTTTTATGGAGCTAATTCACAATTTTTTGGGGGCTCAATTTCATGCCGTTTTCGGCTCTAGGCAATTAATAAAATATGTAATGAATGCGCAATTGAACAATTACATTTCAATTAGTTGCGCAAATGTTCCACTGATCGCTTGCTGCTTCTCTCGACATATATCGAATTGCCGCAAGGCCGCCTCGAATGCACTTCACACGCTTCGAAGCTAGGTTACATGTGAGCATTTGTGCTATATGCAAATTTTCACAGTGATTCAATCAACACACTACTGCTACAATATGATATCATACTTGGAACTCTGACTTCATAGCTGGAAGCACGGAGTTCTGTATTGAAAACTAAAGATTAGCCTTTTGTTGTTTTTTACTACAACTATTTGAAAGTTTGTAGCAGAGAATTAGCAGTCAAGTTCCATAGATTCAATGTTGCCGTAACGTATGCAAATTCTCAGTTAATTGAAAATTGTGTCATCTCTCTCTGTTCCACCCACGGACAGTTCCAAAGAGTTAAATTATTTTGACATAGTTCTAAATATAACGCAACTCTTCCACAAAATAGTGGACTAGGCGAGATCAGTTTTCGCTCTGTTTGTCGTCTATATGTTTGTTGTAAATATAGATCACTCCCAAAAACAAAATAAATAAATAAATAAGAGAACAAAAAATAAAGCATACCTTACGTCACATGCGTCGCCGGCTGATGTCATCGACGCATTGATCCACATAGCTAACTAGCTGCGTCATCTATGGGGTCACGCCACCAACAAATTGAGGCTGAAATAAATTTCGGACAGTTTAATGGAGCTTGCCACCGACGATGGCAGCCCAATGTAAATTAAAAACATCTATAATATACGAGTACATACAAACATGCCTGCCTCTGTTGTTGTTTTCATGCTGCCGATCGAAGCCTAGATAAACAACCACGGACAAATTGAATGGGAATGCAACAAGTGGCATGCTGATCACGGTTCGAACAAATATGTAGTTTCATGCAATTTGTTTAGGCATTTTTTAGATTGTTTTCAACACAGTGCGATCCAAAAATATTAAACAAGACTAGAAGATCAAGACAATGATCGACTTGTAGATACTAAAGAAAGTATAAACTTGATGTTCAAGAGCAATCTTCAAATTAGTATAATCATTAGTATGCCTAAATTGTAATTTAAAGAGAATGGAATCTATTTCATAACTTGGTGACACCCCTTTTGAAAAGTGCTCTATCTGCTGGGTATTCAAATACCATACACAACTTGTGCTTTCACAAATCTCGTTTCTATTTTCGACTGTGACAGTTTGGTAAGAATTTTGGCTGTGCGGAATATGTGTACACTTGAATACGTTTTCCAGCTTATTCAACGAGCAGCATGCCGTAACATTTTGAATTTCCACTACTTTGCCACCCATGCGCCATGCACTTGCCACGGTTTCTCTAGTTTGACCCAATTTACGGTCATTCCTAATTAATTAGCCGGCAACAAACACGAAACGCGGACCACGAATCGCAACCCCAACCAAGCGAATGCACTTGGTAGTATATGTGAGTGGCGAGTGTGAGTGTAGGTGATTGAGTGTGGGGGAAATGCCGGACTGGGATTGCGTGTGCCCTCCCAGGGGCGTGTTTCGAAATGATTATAATTCAAGCAAATGTATTTTAGAGTGTGTTTAAGGTTGAGAAACGCGCCTAAATAGTTGCTTCTAATTTGCCGCAGACAGTTTTCTGTCTGCTTGTGGCATTCCAACATACTCAGACATTCCTATAGTGCATACGAAAATGCGATGCCGTTGATGGAAAGTATCTAAAGGTTATCGTCGCGTTTGAATAGCAATTGAATCATAAACATAAAGCTCACTCGTAACTCATTTGTTTATAGCTACTCCCGACATTGTAAGTAGCTAACGCCTTGCCTAGGGATGAGTGTAGCGAGTATACTCGTATTGCACAATGCGAGAATCATTCATGAAACTCAACGGAAACGGGCTTCATAAACTGGCCAACTTTTGGCTGGGATCATTAGTTTCATGGTGGGCGCTGCACACACCTCAATCTCAGGAAGTCTCTTTCAGCAATCACTCACAGTCACTGCTGGCGATGGCAGTTTGATTAATTATTGGTAATTTTGCGCCATGGAGTTTGACAAACGAAAATAGCGTTAATTAATATTAGCTACTTCGATTTTCGTGTCACGACTTACGCCCATCTCCACGCAGTGTTCGTTTGATATTGAATGTATAAAACTATGCAATTAAAGTACGCAGTTCAAGAAATACTAATACGTGCTGAATGTGTGAATAAACAATACTCGTAAACAAATCGCGGTCAGTGCCTCTCTCCACAGCCCGAATCCCAATTAAGCGCACAGCTTTATGGGGCGTGCCAAGATAAACGGCACAAGAAACACAAACAGTCGGCCGATGCTTGTGACACGTTCATCATCACTATGTTATAGCAGTAGTATTCGAATGAGTCGAGCGTCATTCGCACAATCGCATTATATCGATGCGTAATTCGTTTATTTGGCATTTGTGCGCTATTTATCCAGTCGTTAAGATCTTTCCTTGAGGCAGCGCGGCGCCCATTTAAAAGTCAAAGTTTGCCGCCCAAAATGTCAGACACGGGCAAACAAAGCAAATCAGAGAATAATACTTATTTTTTTGGGTTTTTTTGCTGAATTAGATTTGTGTACTTAACATGAAATTAGCATTCTGTTGTTTGAGTCTACGCTCGAGCGAATTTTGTAAATGAGGATGATCTAATTAAGAGTGATCGAATAGTCAGTACCCTAGACCCGACTGACCTATGTGATTGTTTTGCAATTTGCAACCTATATGCGGAATACAGTACAGCCATATTTCACAGTACTCGTAACTAGTTGCTGAAAAAAATGAATTACTCGCTTCATTCATTATCACGCAGATTGCAGTGAATGCAAGCTGGCTGCGTTTCGTTTGTGGCGAGTTTTCATTGATTTCCGTTGACATGTTACGCATAATTAAACGTTGACTTTTCATGCGCCGCGCTGTCTGGTGGCAAGCCCCAAAAAAGCAATTGACCCACATAGTAGTCAGCGACGTTGGCGCAGCCCAGCAGCAAATATTGCAACTGCCTCCGACTGCAATCACTCGACTTGACTTGCGTGTGTGTGTTTGTTTGCTTTGTGTGTGTGTGTTGCCTGCCCACAGAGGTGTGAAAAGATGTTTGGCAACCAGCTTGAGCTGTTTGTCCGGCATTATTTGTTTGCACAGCGGCTGATTCCAGTCTTATCACATAATTAAATTCGTCTTTTTAGTGGCTTGTTCTATAAGATTACGATTCAATGAGCTTTTTTATTTTGTTCCGTAATTAATCGCTTTTGTGCCTAGGCGTGGAGCTGAGCTCCCATTTGTCTCAGCGATGCGTCATCGTCTGATTAGTTTACAGCTGGGATTTTAGTGTACCGTGTAGTAGAATAAAAATGATTTATGAGCTTGGTCTTGTGGGCTGGGTCGGCTTAGGTATTTCAATACCATTTCTGTGATCGAGAGTCTAGAGTATCTACAAGTCGCACACTTTATGGGCTCTTGGGTAGCTCTGTCATTTACTTATTTCCATTTATTTCATTAGCTTTTTTGTAGTGTTTAATATTCAAAAGCTGAATTGAAGCCGGCAGCAGCAACAATTGTTGATTGTCAAGGTTCTGCGGCATTCTTATCATGAGCTCATAAACATGTTCACTGTTTACAATTTGTTCAGTTTGAATAGACTTCTCCGCACATGCTTAAGAGTCCATCAATTTTATTAGGAGTAGGGCAGCTAACGAGTGCTTATGGCATTACCCTTGGAATAGATTGCCGGGCTGGATTGCTGGGCAGATTGAAAGACGCTGTTCGCATTCCGTTGTGTAAAGTCTTTTGAAATGTAACAGATGTCTGTTGTTGCCCATCAGCTGTCTCCGCCATGCCTCCGGACCCACTGCAGAGCGCCAGCGTCTTCCCACTGTCAGTTCTTTTAGGTCTACTGATTCGTAGAGGTGATGTAATTACTGGCTCTCTGGCTGGCTGGCTGGTAGCTTTAACAACCGGTTTGAGCACTGCCTGACCGCCTGCCAGTTAAATACAATACTCGACGTGTTATACGTGAACTCGAATCCACAAATCTTGTTTACGTTCTGCGCAGCAGTAAAGAAAAGAGTCGCAGCTCTGTTACTTTCCATTTCCCTGGAGTGTTTTATTGTCAGACTGCGGCGCAATGAATCAAGCAAGATCTTCACTTAAGATGAGTGCAAATTGCAGACACAGACAGTGGAACGTGGGTGCAGTCCATCAACCTTATCCCCATTGCAACTCACCAACCCGTCAAGCCATTAACTGCATCTTCACTTGCATTTAGTGATTATGCAGCAATTTACCTCTCGACACAGAAGCCGGTCTATAGCATTTCCATATATACTCTAACTGTCTGATTCTTATCGCGACAACAACATTGAAAAAACGTTGACAGCTAATATGAATTTATGCCTAGGACAGCAACAAATGTCATCTATTTTTATGACAATACGTAATTGATGCTGAGCTTGTGGTTTCACACTTTATCAATACCCTGCAATTGCAGCAATCGATGTGAATACCCCATTTAGAGCACTGCAAAACTACACAGAGTATGTTTCAGCTGTTCACCTTTTCTTTAGATATTAGACTGAAGTTTTATTTCAGTTCAACGGTGCAAATGGCCTATTGCCCATTGACATTTGTTAATTTTAACAGCTTGTAACAAACATAACATGTGAACACACATAAATACGTGTGAATATATTAGGTATATATCTAATTTGTAGTAGTATCGTCTATTGGGACTTTATGTGAACAAGAAAGAAATTGGTCGTTGATTAACATTGATAAGCGCATCAAATTATGTTGGCTTGAGATAAAAAGTCAATAGCTTCATAAAACATTTATAGATACAAGTAGATGTTAACTACTTAACAAAGCACTAATAAATGTTCATTGATAGATTTTATTGATGCACAATAAAGCAATTGCATTGAGCTTCATTCATTGTATTTCTTTCGCATCTTATCACAAAATATAGTTTGACTTCCATTGTATATTGTGAGCAGCGAATTGAAATAAGTTTTCGACAGAAATAGTTAAAATACCATAATGACTTTCAGATTATATCATTTTCATATGTCGTGTTCTACACTGAAAATAAACTGGTTCTTACTAATTGCGTTTTAATATGCGTGTATACCCTGCGAAAAACAAAACCAAATCATACACGCAATGTGAAAAGCATTACTATGTTTTTTAGATATTGTTTAAATATGAAAAGTGTTTTTACACTTAAATCAGAATATGCTGGAAAGTTAGATGTTACAGAGTATCTGTCAGTCGATCACCCGCTCGTTCCCGCCCTGCTTTGTTTGCCTTGCTGTGGTTACATTTGGTAGGCGACATTAACAGATTGTTTACCCACACAACAAAACACAAGTACGACAACGCGGCGCAAGGTGGTTGCTCTTGCTGTTGTCTACGTGCTGTGGCACTTGTTGTTGCATGTGCCACTCGATGGTATCGCCTGGGAACTCGTCCGTGTCCACAGGCACTAGACAGGCCTTTTAGTTTATTTTGTAGCAATTAGCTTTATGATTTTTCGCAACAGACTGAACATAATTAGCTAAGCATAATGTTTTATCTGTGATTCCAATTTGTTTTTAGGCTCCACGAAACCAAACGATAATCCACAGAGACTGTCCCCTGAGTATATAGCAACTGTAGACTTAGAGCAACCCCCGCAAAATGGGTTTCAAAGGCGGCAACAGTCCGCGCATCAACAAGACGTTGATATCGCTGAAGCTGGTCGTGTTCCTGGTGATCAGCGGTGAGTACAAAGTGGTCAAAGAATTGACTAGAATACTATTCTCAAACATGTTAATACTGCAGGTCTTGCTGCGCTGCACGTGCTGCATGCCACAAAGCCGCTGCTGCTGGCCTTCAACTTCGAGGAGTACCGCTACATCTCCATTTTGGCGCCCTTCGTGTCAGTGTTGGGCCCATTGATTGTGGGTCCTTTGGCCGATCGCTTGGCGGCCAAGAATCCAAATGGCTTCGGACGCAAGCTGCGAATCCTCACTGCCCTGATGCTGCTGCTCTCCGCCCTGTGCTTTGCTGGCCTGTTTGCTGTGCCGAGGGTGGATCGTGTGCCAATACAGAAGCCGCAAGTGAGCTTCGGCTGCGATGGCAACGGCGCCTACATCTTCCAGAAGCAGTGCACCAACGACACCTGCAGAGACTGGGACCAGAAGGAGGGCACCGTCAATCTCACGCGCTGCACGTACAGCTGCCTCAACCCCAACTTCCATGAGAACATGTATCAGTTCTGGCTCGGCGAGCTGCCAACTGCAGCGCCCTCCACCGAACAGAGCTCCGAGTTCGACTACGAGGAGGATCTGGCCAGTGCCACCACCGAGCGACTGCAGCCCCGCAGCCACCTCGACGTCGTGGAGCTGCCGGCAGACAGCGCTGGCGTTGAGTTGGCCAGCTCCGAGGTGGAGCGCACCAAGCGACAGCTGAAGGGCAGCGCCAAGAAGGTGTATGTGGAGCCGCCGCATCTGTGCATCACGGAGCGCACTGAGGACGGCAAGGAGCTGGTGAAGAGCTGTCACGTCTACACGCAGGATACGCCCAGCATTGTGATGCCTGCAATCATGGGCGCAGCACTCAACGAAACGGTGACCAACGAGACCGAGGGCTGGTGCCAGTATCCAGTGGGTGAGTCTAAAACTAACCGTCGAGTGTGCTGAACATTCACTTAATACCCATCTCTGTTTGTGCTGCTCGCAGAGGGCATCAAGTGCAACATACCCGCCCAGCAGATGGAGTATATGCGCAATCTGAAGAAGGGCAGCAACTGCAAGCCCATCATCGAGTGTCTGATCGTCAATCCCTACGAAGGTCGCGAATCCGTGCTCGCCGACGCCGCCTGCTACAAGGTGAGTTCCACACACTGAGCCTGTGATCTCTTAATGTAACTTATTCCTCGATCTATGCAGCCCGCTGGCATCTTCGACGACGGTGAGTTGAGCTACTCGATCCTGCGTGTGGCAGGCGACGTTTTCGCCATGGCGGCACTGACGCTGCTCAACACCGCCATTGTGATTGCCGTGCGCGAGACTTCCGAGGGACGCGGCGAGGTGTGCCGCCAGTATGTGTGGGGCGCCATTGGCTACGTGATACTGCTCTCGCCGTTCGATCTGATCTTCAAGCAGCACGCGCCCAATCTCGATGCGGCCAACGCTGCTCTGATCATCTTCATTGTCTGCTTTGTGCTGGCCGCTGTCGTGCTGCTCTGCGCCTCCCAAATGCCGCTCAGTCCGCCCGAGTGGTGGTGGCACACCAAGACCGGCATGCTGGTGGTGCCCATGTCGGCCATACGTCGCTACAGCCCAGAGATCGTGGTGCTCACACTGATCTCTGTGCTCTTTGGTTTCTTCTGGAGCAGCATTCACAGCTATCTGCACTGGACATTCAGGGATCCGAACGCCATCAGCTATGTGGGCATCGTGCTCATCGCGGCGCTGTTCTTCAATGTGGATCGCTTCATTGAGTACTGCGGCCACTCGAACATCTTCATTGCCGGCCTGGCCATCTTTGTGATTCGTTTCACGGCGCTGAGCGATGTCGACTGCAATTGGCTGACCATCATCATGGAGATCATTGAACCGCTGGTGCTTGGCGTGCTCTGGATCACGATCATTCTGTACATGCGTCATGCCATGCCACGCAAACTCACTGCCACCGGACAGGCTGTGGCAGTGATTGCCTTCTTCGGAGTTGGTCAGTCTCAAGGGCGCTTCTTTAATTGAATTCATTTTAATTGCGAGTTTTTCGTCTGCTTTCAGGCAAGGGCTTGGGCGCCTTGGTGGGCCTGGGACAGAGCGAGGTGTTTCCGAATCAGGAGTACTGGACGCGTGTCTTTCAGAACATGGCCTCGAATGCCTGCCTCATTGCCATTATCTATTTCATCGTGTATAATCTGATACTGACGCACCACTGCACCGCCAAGCCGCAGCACTCGGAGGAGCTGATCTCCGGCTCGGCCTCGCAGAACTTTGGCCACAACGGCAACACAGCTGGCAGCAATGGCACTGGCGGCCAGGCCGGAGCTGGCGCCTCACTCAATGGCAACACGAATGGCAGTTACTCGCCTCTGAGGGTCTACCACAATGAGCGGGGGAAGAAGGGTCAGTTTAGATATTAAACTATTTAGTTGGGAGGCGATTATTTGCTTTGCACACGTACAGATAAAGATAATGGTAAAGATTAACGATTTTAAGAATTTTAATGTGACATTGCAATGCACATTCATTTACCCGATTCAACCGATTCACCCGATTCGGGGGGCTATTTTTGCTAAGTGTATACACCGAGAACTAAAAGCAAAGCAACACTGAGAACGCGAATGCATGCAAAAGTACATGAACAACTTTTTAAATATAGAATCTCTTTTATTTGTTATTTAATGCAAACTAAGCGTGTTCGTAATATTAATTTTATGTCTACAAAGTAATTAGTTAGGATGCTGCGACGCCCGCCAACAAAATGAAAGAGCAATACATAAGCAAACTACAACAAGTGAAATAAAAAGAAAAATGTGAAAACCAAGCTATTAAAATGGAAATCAAGCATGCAACTTCCTCACCTCTGCCAGCCGCTCCCACCAGCAATGTCGCTATTATTTTATGAGGTTTCATAATGAAGGCATCAAAAATTTAAAATTAAATAAACATTTGCGTGATTTTTAACAAGCATACGGAAGCATATACTCGTACATACATACACATACTGTAACTGTAATAATAATGCAACAGAAATGTAATTATACCAAAATAAAATTAATGATAATTTTATGTTTTCAAATTAAGCGAAACAAGCGTTGTCGGAAGCTCATTAGATTTTCTTTCCGAAAATTATTTAAATTGTATTTTTGCGTGTTGACAGAAACTAACAAACTTGCTTGCTGACTTTCATTTATACATTTTAGATTTGATTTCAAATCAAGTGTTTTCCATAGATGGATGTTTCCCAGACTCGTTTTGCAGCGCCATCTATCAGAAGCTTTGTGCACACTCAGCGCAGTTAGCCGATTCAAATATGCACGCTGGAGAAAAGCTGCCTCCGCTTAGCCGAGACACACACCAACCCAACCGTTTCCATTTTGTGCTCACACCCATCACACTTGCCCGAGTTTATTAGTGCCTTGGACGATTTACAGTTTATGAATTGCATTCGCCTGGTGGGACATATGCGTTGAAGGGGGGAGGCACTCACACAAGCCAGGGACGGACCTATCGACTGTCAGACAGGACAGCAGTTCACACGATTGTCACTTGACCCTTTTATACTCGCCTGCTAATAGCTGATAAATAAGGATATCGCTGCAGTGGGTAGTCGTCCAGCACATACCCTGTAGGCAGCTAAAAAATACATTACAAACTAATTAATCCAAACTATTTGCCTGAAAAAGTGTAGTGACAGTTGATGTCAAGAGTTGATGTCATCTAGTCAAAGGTAGTTTTACAACTCTGCCCTGAGCCTTGCGTCATTTTTATGACTGCAGGGTATAAGGAGCGTGGAGGGCATGATGTGGCCATCTAAGGCCAACGTTAAATGAAAGTAAACAAACACACTTAAATGGCTATTTACGTAAGAAGTGCGGAATTTATGATGCACCGTTACACAGAGAAGGGCCACTTGCTTTGGGGTTGTGCTCAGCCCTTGGCTGGGGTTGGCTTTTGGTTTGGCTTGGCTTGGTTTGGTCTGGTTTGGTTTGGCTGGGTCTGGGAATACTTCTTGGAGTTGGGGTCTGACGTCTGGGCATTGACATTATACTCTGTTGCTGTGTGAGTGAGTGTTTGTATACGAGTTTTGCTTTTGTGGCTGCGCGAGTGTGTGTCTGTGTGTGAGTGTGTTTGTTTGTGTGCTGAAGTGACAGTAAGCCACTTAAGACCGCGCGCATTTCATTAGTTTCCTTTATTGATATTTTCACAGCAACACAATTATGAGTAACACTTGAGTGTGCATATGTGTGTGTGTGTGTTAAGGTTTATCCGTTCGCTAGATACTTATTGTCTGACTTTGATGATTCAATAAAAATATGCTTGATTTTCTGTTGTTGCATTTAAGGACTATTTTCATAGTCTTGCTCTTTATTGATACACAGGCGACAGGCAACTCTGATTTAGTCAGAGCATCCAGCTGCGCTGCGATTGAATACTAATCGCAATAAATAACAACTGCAAGAAGAGAATGTCACAAATAAACTGGCAAATTGTAAACATAAACTTTAATGTCGAGTAGCATCTTCCACTCCATCTCAAATAGTCGAAAGATCCTTGTCAGCTGCAGCTGAATGTTTATAATTTATAATGACGAAAATGACTCTATCAACACTTAAGGTGGTAAATTTATAATCAGCCTCAGCGAGTGTATGAAATGTGCGAAAGTTTATCTTGGCATTTAAATGCATTGCTGCGCACCACAAGTCGTATGCGTAATAACTTGAAGCATCACCATTTACATGGATTTTTGTGAAAGAGGTTTTTCGGGGTTGCCAGTCAAAGTCTTGGCAATTAGGCAAGAGCTCGAAAAACAAAAGACTTTGCCTGTGTGTGTGTAGAAGGAACTGCTGCAGTTACGCTCGGAGTAGACACTGAAATTATTGTCACTTGCCACCTAGTGCAAAAACAACAACTATAGCTACAGCACGCCGCAAGAGAAGGAAACCGAGCAGAGAAAACAGAGGTGGAGCAGCCGAAGCATTTGCTGCAGCTTGGAAGCGCTTTTGGCCCTATGAAAAATAGCTGTCATTTGCACAGCATAAAAATAGGGATGTGCAGGCGGCGACGTTGGCGACACACACACATACAGGGAAGGAGACGGAGACAGACTCCACTAACCATAAGTTAACCAAGATCCACACAGCCACATGGCCAACATGGCCCCATATGCAGGCGACAGCAGCTGGAAACGGCAGCTGGAGACACTGCTAGTGTTTGGCTCCGACTCCGACTCCAACTCCAGCTCTAGTCTCTGTCGCTGTCTCCGGGTCTGGTTGGCGAGTGAGGGTTTGGCAGGATCGAGGTTGCGTCGGCAGCAAAGCACTTGTGAAAAATAACTTTGCACATCGTTGGATTTGGTGTGCAATTTTCTCGCTCTCGCTGTGCTGCTGCCTGTTGCCCGCTTCCTTCGTGTTTTTCGTTCTTTTTTTCGCCACAGCGCTTACTTTTAATTTTGTTTGTAAAGAAAACTCATTTTCATCATTTTGAAGTTGGGACTGTGCTTGTCTTTTGTAAGGCGCTGCCATTGCCGCTTCCACTGCCACTGCCACCGCCACCGCCACCACCACCGCCCGGCTATTGCTGTGTTGCAAATAAGAAAAACGGGTGGGGGGGAAAAAAAGAGATGGAAAAGGGAAAAATACAAACTGCCGCTTCATGTAATTATTTTGATCATTTGCATGGCTGCCAGAGACCGACATGCAAATACGAGTACTAACGACTTTGTTTGCCTTTGCCACATGTCGCTTTAAGAATTCAACACACTCTTTAAGCCATCTTCCATCATCCAGCCAGCATCGCCTCAAAGCCATCATCATCATCATCGTCAGCATCGTCAGCGTAGCCGCGTTGCAAGCAGCGTTTTAATTGTCGGTGCGTTGGTTCAACTTTGTAGCAATTCATAAGCTTCGCTCCATCTTTGGCGTCTGCATTTTTGTGGACGTGTGAAAATTGTTTTGCCAACAGAAAAGAAACAAGTAGAAAAAACAACTTCAAGTAGACGATCCAAAGATACCCTGCATTTTAATTGCAGCTGTTAACAATTTACTTCAAATTCAATAGCATTCATTTTATATTTATTAACATATTTTATACTTATTAGGCACTATACAACTTTCTCTGCTCTCTGTCGTAATTTGGAGCTTTAGAAGATGCACTGACTGAAGCTTTCTAGTTCACATTACTACTACAGGTAATCATCAGGTAATCGATAGGTTTGTGAGAGGGTTTGTCCGAGTGTTTTATTTGCATTCAAAGACCGATTGCATTTTTATTATTAATTCTGTAAAAATCGCAGCCTTCTAGCTGGTAAAAGCTCGAAAGTTCACAATTGGATTAGAGTTATCATTGAAATAAGTTCAGAGCAAAATAATCCACATGCTGAGTATATGAAATTAGTCAACGTGTCGACTGTTACTCAAGAGCAGCAGCTTTTGATCGAATAGCACACACATTCACACACACATGTGCATCCTAAGAGATTGGCAAATGTTTGTGAAGCTCCTCTGACCGACCACGCCCATTTTGCATGTCCGCTCACTACAATTTCTCGGTGCCACGTGTAGACACACACACACACACACACACACACATGCATTGCGCTCACATACACTCAAGTTTTTGCCACCGCTCACACACACACAAGTCGGCTACCAGCAGCTGCCGTTGTCAGTGGACTGCATTTGTATTCTAGGTAACAGGCTATTTATAGTTTACCACAATCCATCTGTTAATTACAGCAGCAGTCGATCGCAAGTACACGTATACACACGCACATATTCACATGGCATCATGCTGGGAAGCTCGCCTAAGTGACCACGCCCACTTGGCAGTTGCGCCCGCTTTGATTTCTGGGTCCCACGTGTAGACACACACATTTGCATGCATTTCACACACATACAGTTCAATTTTTGCCACCACTCACGTTTACACAGTCAAGCTGCTTAACAGAAGCTTAACAGCAGCTCGCTCTGTTAACGCCCTGCAGCGCTGCAAACTGATCTATGGAAACATATTATATTGCTTTGACTTTACAGATAAGTTTCGAAAGCAGTCGTAGCTGTGGGTCAAACTTGATAGCATAATTTAATGAGTGTTCTAAAATATTCAGCACAAAATAAAGCTCACTATTATTGCATTAAGATTTCAATTGATTTCAAGCATTTTATATTCCATATAATTTGAACTATACAGCTGAATAAACATTCGCTCACAAGTACTTGCAGTACCAGCTACTACTACCTTTTCTCTCGTTTCGTTCTCTACTACAGGGTATACAACTGCAGCCCTGGTTAGCGCCTCCCGGAGCTCTGCGCTTCGCTTGAAAGCCTCGGCACTTATAACTGTCGCACATTGTGTTAAAATTTTTAGCATGCGAGTGTGCACGAATGCACAATTTAATTCTTATAAAATAGTTGGTTACCATCGTCTCATGCATAAACATGTCTGATTTGTGTCCTTGCCGCTGCTGCGCGTGGCAGGCATAAAAAACTGTTACATTCTGCTGGAGCAGAAATATGTTAAATGCAAATAAATAAAGTTTTCGCTTAGCATGGTAGTCACGCTTCTAAAATTGCCAGGGAATTAAATCGCGAGGTTCGTGAACTTGACCTTTGCTTATAGTTTGAGAGTGAAACTGCTAATTTCTAAATCTGCATATACGTGTAAACGATACATGTATCAAAAACGTAAAATTGCCAGCAAATTAAAGCATGTTTATAAAACGTATTTCAACAGGCAAGAAGTCAATGTTAATTTCAACTATAAGCGCAAAGCATTTGAGATTGTTTAGCATTATTTTTAGCAAAACTATCGTTCTTCGCAGAGACACTGTGGGCAACTTTTGTTGTCACACCTCTTTAATGACATACATGATGTTGATATCAAAGCCATGCAAATTTCTAAGCTGCCATGGGCACTAAAAATTGCCGGCTCACCTTGGAGCACAGCCCAAGTTGACAGTTTCGGTGTAATTAATTTGATTTCGGGTATGTACTTGTACATAAACATCGTTAGCTGCCTGAGTCGCCTGCCTTTCACTACTTTCTGGGTATCATTTACAGGGGTCGAGGCTTTTTCATTAAACTCACCAGGCAGGTAGGCAACTAGGCAGCCTGGCAGCCAGGCAGCCAGGCAGTCATGGACAGGATACGCGCTCTCGGAAGGCCTTTTGTTTCAAGGCGTAAAACTTTGCTAATTACTGAGAAAATTTTCACAACGTGCATGTTGAACTTTTTGTGTCTTTTATTTTGTTTGCTCTCTTTTTTTTTGGCCCATCTTATTTGTTAGACGCTGTTTGTTTGTTTTTTAGCTGGAAGGGCGCAAAAATGTGTGAAAACGAAAAGCGTATAAGGACATCCAAGCGGAAGAACTGAAATAATCCCTGCGCCTGCGCTACACTCACTTTACGTGTGCGAGTTCAATTGATGGTGTTGATTTTTGAATTGCATGCGCGAATCGCAGCAGCAGCCTGAAGAGCATATGACAAGACAGCGCTTAATTGGCCGCCAGCTTATGCAATTAATGAGGTAACGCATCCTTATACGAAGCAGAGCAGAGTGCCTTCTGTGTCCTCGCCTGGGCATTGATTGACGCGCCTTATGTCTATATAATTTATTTCATAAGACGAATAATGAAAGCGGTCGCCAACTGCGTCATTATTGCTGCAGCATTGCACGCTCTCCGTCGAGTTCGGCATTTTACTCGCATTTCATTTCGCACAAAAATCGAAGACAGCATAATCGGATTTTGTGCAGGCCGGCGATGCGTGTCGGAGGGGGGGGGGGGCGGTTGGTAAGGGGAGGAAGAGGAGGTGTGCAAGTAATGTATATAATTGATGGCAAATACTTTAAGTTTTAACACAAGTTAGTTGCAGTAAACGTTGCGCATACGCCGCGTTGTGCGTGGTCAGCAGACGTTGAAGCAGACTTCCTTATTAGCTGGCCAGCTGCAGGCGAGTCGCAACTTTTTTTCGCTGCCCAATGCAGTTTTCATCGTCAAAGGATAAGCAATCGTGGGTCGTGGCTCGAGAACGTAGGCGAGGACGAGGACGAGGACAAGGACGTAGTGCGCCTCTTGTACGCCTCTTGCATTCAAAAGCGCGCAAATCGCATTTTCTGTGGAGGGCGGGGGCGAGGGCGAGGGCGAGGGCGAAATGTTGCTTCATTTGTGCAGTTCGGCGAATTGTGTAGAAAAATGTTTGAAAGGATTTCTGTGTGCGTAGGAAGTCGAGCAGCACAAGCCAAAGGATGAAAATGATGAGCAGCAGCAGGAGGAGCAGGAGCAGGAGCAGGATATAGAAGGGCGGTAAAGTGCATGTGCAAAATGAAATAAAAGTGGAAAGCCATAAATGGAATTTGGCTCCCTCCAGTCTTTGAGCATTGATAAAATAGACATCAATTGATTTCAGCAATTGTTTGGTTGCAATCTATACACACACAAAGCATGCGAATTTGCTTTTAAGCTCTCCGCCCTCTCGCGCGCCACTTTGCTCTCGATAAGTAAATAAATAATCATCAAATGTAATTCCAGCTGTTCCGGGCTTTATGAAAACAAACCAAAAAAAAAAAAAAAAATCATGCTGAAGCATGTGAGAGCCAACAAATTGTTGCAGTTGCGCAATTTTAATTCTGTAAGCTCCTTACGAGCGCCCTTCAAACTTGCGGAAAAACTAGCCAGCATGCACGTGTAGTGGCAAAATCGCAAATGTATGCATATATATATGGTATATATATGCTAATAATGAGGCATTATGCTGTCGAGCAGCGGCAGTCGAGCCATTGAAGCAATCACTTAACCCCAGCTACCTGTAACAACATTGCAAACATCGACAACAACAAGAGCAACAAGAGCTGTTCAACTGGCCAATTGCAGTTTCAACAAGTCGATAAACTCAAATCAAGTGCGCCCGACTGAATGATACGCTGTACATTTATCGACTCTTGACGCGCCTTTAAGCTGATTAGCGCTGACTTTGAATTACTTACATAACTATATTATATAATATTATTTTGTTGTTGGAGGATATGCGCTGGTCGATCAGCCGTCATTAGCGCTTGCAACATCTGTGTGTAGTACACACGCTTTGTGGCAAGCAGCGTTTATTTATAAATCATTTGATTGTCGGATTTTATTTGCCGTCGGACGAGCGCTGAGCGTCGGACTTTCTATGCCAATAAGCAGCTTACCGGAAGTTGTAAAGCTGCAAATTTAGATTTCCGGCCGCAAATGCAGCCCAAACAGCATCAGCTGCAGCTGCAGCAGCAGTTGCTAGGCTCCACTGGTTGGCAGAAAGTTTTGCCACATTTTCATTGAATGCATGCCATGAAATTATGCCTCACACCACAACGGCAGAGCGAGACGAGATGTTGTGGGCGGCAACTTTGTGCTTGTGTAAGGTAAGCAGAAAGTTTTTGTTGTTGCCCCGCCCGGTCTCAACTCAAGCGAATCCTGTGACCGATTTGGCAAACTTACATCGATGTCATATTGTAGACACAGCATACGGCATATTGTAGTCAGTCCGGACTTGTGTCGCAGCGGATAATTGGCTTGATTGTCCAGCTGCATGCCACGATTATGTCATTAATCTATCGCCGATATCG
Source organism: Drosophila rubida (assembly GCA_035046165.1). Lineage (NCBI taxonomy): Eukaryota > Metazoa > Arthropoda > Insecta > Diptera > Drosophilidae > Drosophila > Drosophila rubida. Next base: position 6,656,701 of record JAWNOF010000021.1, on the reverse strand, counting down.
ACTCGAGCCAAGCACAACCGGTAACGGGCAGACGGCAACTGGCAACTGCCAGTGGCCGCACACAAATCTGTCAGCCACACTAATGACTTGTGCTTTACACATGTAGCTCATGTCTCGGGCCTATCTTGCCGCCCCATCTGCCGCCCACGCCATCGCACTGGTCACTGGCTGCGATTGCTGCTGCAACCAATGGTTCCACTTCAGTAACTGTTTTTCATCTTTCCCTGTTCGCCACACGCTTGCGCTCGTTGCCTGCTCTACTTCGTGTTGTTGGTTTTTTTATCGCCAGACTGCAATCAATTTTTACAAATGGGATTATTTTAAAGATCCTGCTCCTGCCGTGACGCTGTGCGCATAGAGGAAACGAATTGTAATTTGTTTTTCCATGCATTTGTTATTGTTCTTCTTCGCCCGCCAGCGCAGTCCACGTCTTAGTGAAGTCACCACATTATCTACTATCTACCCACATACAAATTTGCGCGCTAGACAGAGAGAGAGAGAGAGGTAACAATGGGCGTGGAGGGGGAGCGAGCAAGAGAGCGGGTTTAGAGTGAGCCGCATTCAGGTGCCTTCTGGCTTCTGGCTTCGCATTCGCATTCGCATTGCAAAGCAGCTTTCGATAGAGATTTATGCTTGTTAGTAGTTTTGCTCATAAAAATGCATTTTTATTGCTTTTCGCTGGTCACCCCGCCCCGCTCCCCGCTCCCCACGCCCCACACAGTGCCGCTGTGGCTTTGAATATTGAGTTAGGGAGTCTCGATTCGCCTTCTGCTGTATTTCGGCAAATAGCGCTCCAGCAGGTAGTCTTCGATGTGGCGACCACTCCATTCCCTACTTCCAATATGTATGTATGGACGTATTTTTTGGGCACATTTCTCCTTTGTCGCCATTGCCGTCGCCTCGTAAAAACTGTAATCAGAAAAATAAATAGCGCCATAAAATAAGTTGCTATCTTTTATAGCCAGTCGCATAAAAATTAAGCATAAGAATGCCAACAATTGTAAATAACTTGCTTAACTTTTACTCCACAGTCGCAAAAGGTGTCGCGTAATTTGCACTTAAAGTCCTTTTTAATACTCCTTTCCCTCCATTCTCTCCTCCTCGCCTCGCCTCGCCTCGCCTCACCGTCCTCTGTCAATGCTTCGAACGGGGATTCGGAAGGAGTTTTATTTAATTCTTCGCCAGCGTAATAAATTTGCATCGGTGTGAGAGGATTTTTCTTTGCTTGACGCTCGAGCTGTAAACGAGTTAGCTAAAGGTTGCAATTAAAATTTATTATTCTATTATTCGCCTTTGGCAGAATTGTTAAGCAATAAACAAGCCATAAATTAAACCGTTGATTTAAAGTGCGAAAAACAGCTCGAATTCCCTAATTTATTATGATTAATCAGGTTTACGCATTTTTCCAAAGAAGTCTACTTCAAGTACTGCTGCACACATGCTTCCATAATTATTTGTGAATGCCACTTCTCAATTTGTTGTTTCCAATTTTTCATTTGGGCTTTAATGATCTGCCTTAACTTTTATTGAATTGCGCATTAATGATCGACTTCATCATAATTTGCGCACATTAATAGCTCTCGGTATTTTTCGTGGCCTGTCATTGAAACGCATTTAATTATTATTCCCGTTTATAACAATTCCATCATAAATTTTACTGAAGAAAGTCTGCTGAAATTGCGCAGCTACCGTACAATTTATCATAAATATTTTGTAATTGATAATGCCATCGTCTAGGTCTTTGTTGTTGCTATTTTGATTAATTACCGCAATGACGACAGCAACCAAAAGTAAAAAGCGCAGCGCCCACAACAGCAACAATCCCGAACTTATTGCCGCAAAAAATATTTTTTCAAAATTGTTCACTCTTCGCTCTTGATTTATGTTCAATTCTTATAAAGAGGCGGAGAGCGAGAAAGAGACACAGAGAGAGAGAAAGAGAGTAAGAGCGGAAGAGCTGTAGATGAATTGAAGGTCCTTTTGATGGCTTCGCTTTGATTCGTCGACGCTGCTGCTGCCGCCGTTTTTTGTTTGTTTAATTAAAAACATAAAACTTTTGCGGTACGCAGCCAAATTAAATTATGTTCAATTTATTTTCTGTTCAGGACTTTGGGACACATTTCTCCCAACCCCCCCCGCAGTCTGACTAACTGGCTGAAAAGTTTGCATTCGTCTCTTCGCTTGTTTTGAGTCAAATTGTTTGTAAATTTCAATGCTCCCAGCAGCGAAAAGATGATGGCAAATCCCATCCACGAGCTGTTTTCATTACCTGAGCGAGAGACTTGATTCATTGCGATCCAAGCAGGGCCATTATCTCGTACATATGGCCACAGTCTTTAATCAGTTATTATGGCATATATTGCAATTAATTGTTGCTGTTGTTGCTGTTGTTGCTGTTGTTGTTGTTGGGGTTCCATGTCATTTATCATGTTGCCTTTGTTGCTGTGGCTGTTGTTACTGTGACTGTAATGTTGTAAAAATGTTTCACATAAAACAACAACTGAGTTGGCAAAAATGTAAGCGAGCGAGTCAGCTCGGCTGATATCAAACAACATGCCTTTTGTTTTGCACTTGAACTTAATTGCAGCATTGCAGGGGACGGTGGCCGCGGAGGGTTGCGGGGGCGGGTGGCGCCACAAGCAGAACCAGTTGCAGACCAGACTCGGGCTTAGTTGATGCGACAGCAGCAGCTGAAAATATATAAATTGCATGCGAGCAAGACAGCCATTACCTGATACACACACACACACACACACACACACACACACAAAGGAAATAGGGGCCACGCACACAAGCACAAGCGCAGTTCTCCGTGTGTGTGTGTGTGTGTGTTGTCTCTTGTGTGTAATTAAACAGTGCTGTTGGCATAAAATAAAATATAAGCACAATTCTCCGGCAACAAGCACAACGGGCAAGGGCAAAGGGGGAAGACCCGACCGAATGAGTGGAGAGCAGCAGAGCGGTGGCCCAGGCAGAGGGGGCGTGGCGCGGGCGGTGCGGTTCAAACGGAAACGTACAAAGCATAGCATGAAATTTTCTTGTCTTGGCATCCTGTCGCCGGATATGTTGCCTCAATATGGCCGCCGGATGAATGATGCACGCACACACCGACACACAGACACTAATACCCAGACTCACACACACACACACACACACAGACAGAGAGATACATGTGGCGATACAATCGCATTCACAGCTGAGACGGCAAACGAGCACAATGGATATTTTATTGTATTGAGTTGCTGGAATTGGATTTATATGGATTTTATATTGTTTAAAATTTTAGCTATAAAGTATTTCTTAGACCATTAGTTTGTCACTTGAAAATTTAGTGGAGGGCTCAATTGCTTTTTATACCCTCTACAACAAAATGGCTAATGAAAAGGGAGTGATGAACCTTATCTCAAAATATATGCAACATTTGTTTGTAAGCCTAAATTAGTTTGGTTTTTGGCATAAACAATGAACTAATAAGGTTTACTACAGTGTAGGGTATTTGCTAGTCTGGCCACTGCGCTGTGGTCGTGCCGTTGTGCCTACTGAAGTTGCTTATGAAATTCCATATATGCAGGCTCTCCCTTTCCAGACCCAGGGCAAATGTGTTGGAAAAAGCAATTGATGTAATAATGCTCCTTGAACTGGGGCCCTGCATGGGCGTGGCAGCAGCACACAGCGCACAGCACACACACATTGAGCTCTCTATATAGTAAGCGATTACTTACGCAAAATGAATTGCAGAAGCAAAGTGAGTTAGTGAGCACAAGTTAATCAGCAGACAGGATTAAATATTCATAGATCTTGCATAAAATAGTGTAGCGTTTAATACCGAATGCGAAGTGCGAGTCAACGAGTTGGCAAATGGCTAACATCCCTGGCTCGTATCCCTGCTCGAGTCCTTAAGGTATTTATCTGCTTGCCGTTTTGTTATGTCGTTTCAGCTCGCCAGGAAACTTTGAAATTCTCTTAAGCAGCTACGCCAGCGAAGTGGTGGGTGGGCGACTGTCGTCGCCTGATTGTAGAATAAATGCATTTAAAGAACTTTTCGAGGGCGAGCGAAGTTCTTGGAATTGCGCAAAAATATTTTAAATTATGCAGCGCGTTTAATTCGACAACAAAAAATAAAAGCAAAACCAATCAATTCACTTTGTCGCGCATACTTATTATTTATGTATTCGATCGTGCGTGTGTGTGTGTGTGTGTGTGTACGTGTGTTATTGTACATAGTGTGTAATGTGGAAAGTAATAAAATGCAGTGCTCAAATAAGTATTTACGTGCCAACGTCAATAACATGGCCAAATAGTAATTGTTGTCGTTATGTCGCCACCCTGTACTCGCAGCTCGCAGCCAGACTGTGCTTGGATTCAATGAATTTACAGTCGCATTCACTATGATGGAGTATGCGGCAGTTGAGCAGACTCGCATAATGACAGTCAAAATAAAACTGTGCATTTATTTGAAGCGCACTTTTGGGTGCTGATTGTTGTAAATGTTGTTGCCGCTGTTATTTGGTTTTATTTGGCAATTAAAACCGATTTCCGAAAATCGCCGCAGGCTCTTCTCCCCGCAGCATCGACACCCGCGACACTCTCCAACCAGCTGTCGTAAAAGTCACGCACCATAAAACTGACAGCTGTTAAAATGCTGAGCGGGACGAGGGAATGTTTGATGGCGAGCGTAGAAGTGGTGGCAGATAGGGAATAGTGGAGTTCGGCTGGCTGCCTGCCTTTTTGCCTCAATGTGTGTGTAGTTAAATAGTTTGATGACTTAATGCTCTATTAACCCACCACCGCCATTAAGATTTCCAAGTGATTTTCCAAAGTGCCAAATGCCAGAACCTATCGATGTGCAATTTCTACTCAAGTTAATCATAATATCAATCTTATGGTATCACAAAAGCCACTATATTGATGAGAATTTATGGCTGGCGCAGACTGAGAGCGTGCGCAAAGGGAATACTAATAATCTGAGCACTTGACTCCCAGAAAGTTATTTCTCCTTAACTACTTCTTATGTCCGCTGTCTGCGAATGCTCAGTGATAGTTTCAAATAACTTAATAATGGATTGCAAAATCAAGAACAAGTGTGAATTGAGATTTTTATTACAGCAAAATGAGGTTTCAAATAAAGTTTATTGTATTGTGAATTGCTCTATAAAATTGCTACACACTCATCATCGCCGAATTATAAGCGCCCTGCGCAAATAAATAAATAATGGCATGCCAACAACTATTGCAATAACCGCAGGACCTTTCTTCGACTGAGTTTGGATGTTGTGACAGAGCTTTAATTATGGGATGCAGCACATATGCAACTGCAACAGCATATTGTGCAATATCCGCTGCAACATTTTGACCATTTCCGCTTTGCGGACTACAAAAATTATAAATGCGCATAGCAGACACATGTGAAGTGGCCGTGATGCATATTGACAGGCTGTCATTGGATCACACAGTTTTGGCCGCGAGCCATGCAGCAACAGTGGCTGCCACAAGAAGCGTAACATGCAGCTGCCCCATGCCGCATGCAAACACAGGCGTTTCACAGTGCGTATGATGGATACGACTGTGAGGCGGGCAACACACACATCGTATTGTATTTATTGGCTGGACGGGGAGGGGAAGGGAAGTGAGAGGACTCTTTATGGCAATAGCGTCAGCATCGATAAGTTTACTGTTTATTTGTTTTACACTTAAGCCGCGCCACTAATTTATTGGGGCCACGTGTAATGCCGGCAATTATTGAAAGCGTGAGGCAAATAAAAATATATAGCAAAATATCTATGCGGCCGTTTACGAGAGTGTGTGTGTGTGAGAGAGTGTGTGTGTATAATCTATATGGCAGCTGAACAAATTGCAGTTGCCCGGCACGTTTTCGGCTAACAAATCACAAGCAATTATAGAAAATTTAAGAAGAAATCGCCTGGCGCACAGGACATTGGCTGGCAACTATAAGGAACAACAGCTGATGTTGACACGAAACACGAACACAGCACAATAAGTATGGCAAGTATAAAAACTTTTATTTCCACAGTCAATGTCGTTTCTTGATTCGCTCTCGCTCCAAGTCGGAGCGCAGCCAGAGCGAGCTAAATCGAAAATGCTTATAGATAAATGCTTAATATATTGTGACAGTGTACGGTCAAAATGGTGTGACATCAAGTATACGCCATGGCTGCTCTGCTCGCTGCTCGCTGTTCGCTGCTCGCTGTTACGTAAGCACTTTATTGTGGATTGTACATGAGCGATTATCGCCGTGTTCTACATATGTGTGTTCATTATAAGAGATTAGTGCCTGAAATCGTTCTGTAATCCAACATGAGCACAATCTGACATTCACATGTGTCACTGTATTAGACGCCATTGCAGCTGTGTGCGAGTCGCGTGCACAATAAACTACATTAATTTGCATAATTGCACTCAAGCGTGTTTAATTTGTATTTATTGCATTATTACGCATATCGCCGCACCGTGAATGCCGCTGCCGCCACTGTGGCCATCACTCGTCGCATTGTCCTCTGACAGGATGCAATGTGGATGGTGTTAAATGCTGATGCCGCCACTAATATCAAAGCAAATACGAATCGGAGAGTACTAGTGTTGCCGCAGGCTGTGTTGCCGCCTAATTTTAAAGTCAAATTGTTGTAATGCGTCTCAATTGAGAGCACACTTTGGGTTATGTTTAATTAACTTTTATAATTAATAGAACTTGCTGTTGCTGTTGAAATTTGCATAAATTTCTGGGCAAACAAAATCAGTATGCCGCACACTATTCGTTTGAAATTCAATCAAGCTGAGCTGGATTTCAATCCACCTGTCCGCACACAGCTCGACTGTAACGAGGCCTTTATTTATTTGCCAACTTTGGCATGACGTCAATAGGCGCAAACACAAATAAAATTCGTGTTAATTATTTAATTAAAAGTTACATCCGTCCAGGCAGTTAGCCACCTAGCCACCATATTCTAACCACCCACTTTGTATTTTGTTTCAAGTGCAAAGCCAACATACTGCACAGCGTAACTTGATGTCTCTTTTCGGCAGCGTAGTCGTTGTTGTTGTTTTCTGTTTCTTTTTTTCGTCGAGTTAACATGCAAAAACTTGTCTCGAAAGTTTTTAGGGATAAACTTCAAGTTTTTATTAAGTTGGCGCAACTGCAATTGCTACGCTGCTGCTGCTGCTCCTGTTGTTGTTGATGTTGTGCTTTTCACTCGTATTTAGATTGCGCCAGCCCACATGAAACTCATTCGAATCAAATTACACGAAGACACCCCTCGTTCTCGTTCTCGTGAAATGTACCCATGTTGTTCTTGCCCAACATCTTTGTACATATTGTATAATTAACGCACTGAAGGGGGCGCATGGCTCTGGGCTAAGATTGATGTGTATGATTAATCTTTGCAGCAGTTTAAAGTACGCTCGAGAGCTTCATTACTTCGTGCGCACACATGGGCGTGTCATAAAGGATCATTGTTTGCCACACACCTACATAAGTGAGCAATTAAGAGCCCATTAACACTGACACTGCTTACACGAAATCCCCAGACGGATCTCTTAAGATACCGCCAATTACTTTCACATGCTCTCCCCCATTTGCATTTACGAAAATTGTCAATTTCTTTTATATTTCTGCCTAATTTCCTAATAAGTCTCCAAAGGATTCTGCATTTCATATGCGTTTAGCAGGAAAATCAAATTGGCCTACCACCAAACAGATTTAATATGTTCCGCAGAAACTTATTAATGATTCAGTGATTTCACCGTGAACATTTTTGTTGAGTTTGCTTGGGCATTTGTTGATTTACTTTTTGCTGGATAAACAGCACTCCCGAATGGGTTGCAACAACACTTTATCAATTTCTCTCGAGTGATTTTTAATATTTAGCAACTTTGCAAAGTAAATAATCCTTAAAGTTTCGCACCAGTTTTCTAAGAAATTTACCTTTACTAGCACCAGATTGCAGCAATCTTTGTGTCATGTCCTGGCATCCCTGCGCTCTCCCTCTCTCTCTATCTCTCTCTGTCTTTCTCACGGTCGAACAGCTCTTTAACATTTCTCATTTGGTTGCGAGCGAAACGCAAGTGCACATAAATATTTTTCGCACCGCGTGTAACTTTCTCAACTTTTTATTAAATTCTTTTTTGAGGCCGCGTGCAACAATCAATTACGGGTCTGGCATCTTATGCGCACCGACATTTATGGTTATTGTTTGGGAGCAAAGAAAAATAAAGTTATTTTTTTATTATTATGTTTGCGCTAAAACGAAAAAAAGCAGCAACCAGAAAGCAAGAGAGCGCCAAGCAGTCGCAGCGTGCTCAGAGCGCAGTATTCAGAGTTCGGTGTGTTCTGGGTGCTCTGTGACCGCAGCCCGACAAGGTAGGCCAGCCCGAAAAAGTGATTGCAAGAGTTAAAATTAAAAGCAAATGTAAAATCATATTTCTATGTGTAAACTTTCGCCACAGGGCTGCAGGCCGGGCCGACACAACTCGATTGCGTTGCCACCGTCTCGCTCGCTCTCGCACTTGCACTCGCAGTTGCCGTCAAGTAAAACAAAAGTTTTTTAATAAAATGTTTGCGTTTCGCAGAGCAAAAGTTTGGCGTGGAAAAAGAATTCGAATGCCCGCAGTAACAGAATCAGAATCAAAAATGGAAAACACCACAGACCCAGCGAGCTCAGCAATAGGCCAGCAAAAGGTAATCGAGTATGAAAATTGAAATCGAAGTTACAGCAACAGCCACACCCACACACACACAAGCACACGCAGACACGCACACAATAGCAACAACTAAAAGCAACGGCAAACCATTGTAATGAAAACGAGATGCCGCCCAGGCAGTTGCTGGCATTTCTGGCGCCCGTCCCACTAGGCGTATGCGTGTTGTGCTGCGCTATTGTTGTTGCTGGCAAGTAAACTGAACTAAACCGAATGCCCCAGGCAACACAAATTTTAAAGTTTCATTGTCAATCGCTGTAATAGAGCTCGGCGGAGACAACGACAGCGCGACAGAGGCAGAGGCAGAGGCAGAGGCAGCAGCTAGCTCGCTGTCCATTTCACATTATCGACGATTTACGAAATTTGATAAATCTTATCGAGGCTGCTGCCTGCAGTGATACGAGAGCGAAAAACTTAAGGGCGATGGCGGTGTTGGCGCTGTGAGAAGCGAGTGCGAGTGCGAGTGTGCCGCAGATTGAAAATTTATTACATTTTTATTGCCTTAATGGCCGCGATAATCGAAAATTTATTTAAAAGTGCCAAGTTGTCAGTGCTAAGAGTGCCACAGGGCGACCTTACAACGCGCAGGCGTTTCTCCATTTGATTTGTGGCAACGCAAACTCAAACTAGAAAGTCGCCAGTTGCCGGAACCAAAACCGAAACCGAAACCGAAACCGAAACTTGCAAACACACTTAAGTACACAGCCACACAAACAGAGCCAGCTCAGCAGTGGGCCAATCAATTGACTTTAAGCTGGAAATAAAAATTGATGCAATCATATTGGCAAATCCGCTTTGCCTGAATAATTAAGAGGCAGCATGATAAATCCAGAGGCACACCAGTGTTAGAATTTTTCAACATTGTTGCCATGTTCATTGCAATTAAATATTAAAGTAATTAATTTGTATACATTTTGCAGTAGCATCATGCTGAATATTTCAAATGAAATGACATCGGTTTTGGGGATTGATTTTGACAGCTGCGCTGCTGAAATTCGATAATTGGAGCGTACAACATGAATTGCGAATAATTAATTTCACAAAATTTAGAAAACCCTGCAAATGGAAAGTGCTTTGTTCAAGTGCTGCAGTTCACTATTCATTTGGCAAATGCGCTTAAGCTCTCTTGTTGCATTTACTTCTTTCCATATTTGTATTTGGGATAGGGGTGTGACACAAGTTTATGATACACCTTCTGCCAATTCAAATATTTATGGCAGCTTGGCAGGCAACCAAAGTGTAAATAGGTGATACGAGCAAACAGCGTGAGAACAACTCTGCAGGGACATTTTCTAGCTGTATAGTTGTAACTATTGTAAGCCGCTTATGTTGAATCAAAAATGTTGTTTGTATTTGAAGTTTTAAGCCACAAACTGGCACATCTGCCAACCATTGTGTGTGTGTTGCAAATATATATGTATATACTCGTATATGTGGAAGAAGCTGTGAGGCAGCGTGGCAAATGGTAATTATTGTTGGCAATGTTTATAGCAGTCATTAAATAAATATTATAATTTCCTGCATTCACTAAGATTACAATGCACGCAACTTGCATATTAAATATGCTGCACAGCACTTAAATTATTAATTACTATTTAAATAAAGCAGCAGAAGTTAAATTAAGAGCATTTTCATTTAAATAAATATGCATAAATGAGCATTTTAATCTGGCAGATGCGCAGACGATGGTGCCTTTTGTCCATTTTATATTTAATATTAATTGTATATTCCAACTCCCCATTTGCACTCGATATCGCCAAAAGCGCGCATTCAAAATATTCTAAAACGTATACGCATTTTTTTGTTTACGCTCCAGTGATTTAGAATAGAATACATGAATTATGAATATTCTAAATCACATGTGAATGTTTTTTACTTACGCCCCATAGAAATTCATAAACATGAACTTAATTTATGCGTTATTGATTTGTGAAAATTTGCAACGTTTTGCAGTTGAATTCGTTTGTTGGAAGGACGCGATTAATTGCAATTTTGATGCGTTTGCAACTATGAGTAGAGACCATTATTTGTTTGGCCTTTTTGTGCGGCACAACAGCTGGCGCTTCGGGCAAACAGAAATAACAAAAGTAATATATTTAAATGCATGACAAGCCTGCGAATTGACACATTCCACTTGGCGTAAGTTTAGCTCCCATTAGTTCCATTATAAGCATTATACCCTTAACCGTGACTGTTGCCGTTACTGTTGCCGTTGTCGTTGACGTTACTGCTTGGCAGCTGCAACCGATTGGAGTCACGACATCAGCTTGCAACGATTTCTGCAGCAATTTAAGTTTCAGCTTGTTAGTCGTGATTTCATTTTAAAGTTGCCGGCTTCTTGCAAATGCAAAAACTTTGCTAATGCAGCAGCCAAACTCGTTTGAAACTTAGCCAAGTCAATCGGCAATGCAATTCCAATAGTGGAAGCGCACTCGACTCCATCGCTTAGGACATCGCATACTTTCGCAACTCCGCTTGCAACATAATTGCCAAAGTGGCAGTTACAGCGATCGCTCGCCATCTATTTACAACCATCCCTGTCAATTTGACTGATTGCTGGCGTCGGATAAGCGCTGACATCGGACATCTAGACAGCTAGACATCTGAATGTATATGCCGACGACACGCCTCAAGCCGGATAATACTTGGCCACTAGTTATAATACTGTGTATGCATTTATATGCATACATATCTGGGCTGCAATTAAAAGTTTTTCTCTCCCCAAATCTTACAAGCGCATTAATTTTGTGCAACGCATAACTAATGATTTAATTTGTCTTGCCCGTTGGCCTGGTTCCCAGCATTTGCGAACATAAAATTCTGATTATTTGCAATGCAAATATCCTCGACAAACTTGGCCGAGGACGAGGCGAGGCGGGGCGGGGGAAGCTGGTGAATGTGCGTATTAAAAGTAAGTTCTACATGAGAAAAGCAGCAATTATATGCAATTTTACGGCAGAGTTAAAAGCTTTGCTTAACTCCAATTGAAAACAAGTGAAAGCGCAGTCGTGCTGACTGCTCAACGATGCGATACCTCGCAATGATAGACAGCAGTGGGCTGCAATAGTTCGATTGTTGTTGCTGATGCAAGAAGGGTATCAGAGCGTTCTTCTGCAAGTTGCATTCATTCAAACGAAACTCTCCGTTGGAAAGTGAAATAGCTGAGCAGATGTTGAAAGTGAACTTAATAAGTGATTATAAATTCGTAGAAAATGGTTTGTAAATCTAGACGATGTTAAATTAAAGTGTTAATTGTGCTGAAACGTTTGCATTGTTCAACTTGAGCATTGTCTCCGCTCTGCTGTCCACTTTTCTCTATTTACACTCCGTTTAGTTAATATAAATATATTTACTATGCCAAATTTGGAGCCATTTATCAATTTTTTTGCCTACTCCCTTTTTTTGAGGAGCCCTTCTTTGTTAAACTCTTCTGGCCCATGCCCCGACTTTCAACAGGTCCCCAACCCCGACTAAAGCAACCTTATTTGCAAGTTGTCTCAAAGATTAACTATGAACATTAACAAGTCATTTTTTTAGGCCGCCTTGAACCCATTCTTCAGCCAGCCATTGCGAGTCCCCATCGCCCACTTCAGGCTCGCAATTGGCAACTGGCAACTGGGCACCGAGTTGGGAAACTAGCAAGAAAATGCATAAAAATTATTGAGGCCATTGGAAGCGGCGAGCATATTCACATCATACTTTTGTTTTATGTGAGCGCCGAGCATTTTTAGCACTGGGCGAAGAGGTGCTAAGCGTGGCCAACTTTTCAGAATGTTTTTCTATAAACATGATTATGACCCAAGATACTTACTGACGTCGGCGTCGACGGCTGCCTGGCAACATAAATTGAAATACAGCTCCTGCTCCACTGTACATTTTTGGCAGTGTCCACTGGGGGCTCTAGTGGCAAACTTGCAACATTTTTCACTGCCTACTTCGTGCCACAAAGAAGCGAGCGCCCGGCTCTGTCGTTGGTCGACAGCGAAATGGCCATAATGTCATTTAATTAAACGCCTGAGAGCTGTTGGTAGTTGGCTGCCAGCCCCAACCCCAACCCCTCCCCGCCGACTGCTCACTGCCGGGCAGTTGTTGTTGGTGGTGGTTAGCGATGGCTAAACGGTTAACCAAAGTTGAGCTGAAGCGAGCGCGTCAGCAGTTGGAGTCAGCCCCATGCCCCATGCCCCATGCCCCATATAATTCGGATAGCGACCACGGGGCAGCGGTCTCGCCTGGGCGTGAAACAGTCCAGCAATTTACGTTCATTTGCATAGATATTAAAAATTGTTAGGAAGTCATTAGGAGGCATCAGTCAAATGACGCAACCTGCATATAAATGAAGCATAATTTTATTATAAGCAGTCCGGAAGGTCACTGGTCAGGGCGCTGAGCGCTGAGCGCTCGCTCTGCGCTGACAAATGTCCGGCTGCGAGCGTTTCGCCTATGGCCGTATTAATTATTAGTTTTAATTGCGTTTTGTTTGGTCAGCTGTTGTATTGGCGGTAGGTGGTGGGTCGTCGTCTCGTCCTGCCCTCAACTCCGGCAACTGGCAAGTGGCAATTGCCTTTTGCTCAGTTGAGCGAGCTTAAAGCGAACCCAAAAGCATATATGAAGTTCCTTTTGCGCATTATTTAAATTTGCACAACCAAATCACACACACACACACGAATACACACTCACATTCAGTCACGCATATAACCCCAGAAATGGTGTGCAATTAAATGCTTATACCATAATGTATTTTTCACAAGTTGAGCAATGTTGACCATTTGGGTTGTGGTTGCCGAGCTGACCAGCCACCAGAGTTGCCCCCATTCAGTGTAAATTACAAGCACAAAGTGTTGTTTATTCGCCAGAGCCGAACAAATGTCCATGGTTTAGTCGCCCCGCCCCGCCCTGCCCGCTTGCCACACACACACTATTGCCGCTCTGCCCCCGTTGGCAACCCGTTGAAGCCGCAAGTCAAAAGCTCAACCACAAGCAATTTTATGAAATTTGTTAGCAAATTTTTCAAGTCCAGCTAAGAATCACTATTCCTGTTGTGGTTTCTTTTGCTGCTGCTGCTGCTGCTACTGCTGCTTCTTATTGTAGTGGCCACTTCCTTGTGCTGCCTCCTTGGTTATTTTTTTTTGCTTTTGTTCGGGCTTATCAAATTTTGTAATTACATTTTTCGTATGCGGCTGCTTTTAGTAAATTTTTGGACGCGGCTCATCTATTTATATGTTTGCGGTATTTCTCTTTAGCCCATTTCGAAGTTACAGTTATTTGCTCACGTTCGGTGCGCTGCGCCATCCACATTCACCACTTGCCACTTGCCACTTCCCATTCCGATATCCACATCCGCTTCCGCCAGCGTTTCGTTTCGATATTAAATGGTGCGCGTAATTAGATTTTAAATTTATTGTGCTCTCTGTCTGTGTGCCTCTGCCTCCCAAAACCAGAACTCTCTCTATGTGTGTGTGTGTGTTGTTTTGTCTGCTGCTCTGGTGTGCACAACAATGCAAATGCTGCAATAAATAAATACACAAAACGCGACTACGAATTCCAATTCAATGGCTGCCACTTCCCTAAGGAATCGAAGAACCCAGCGCCAAACACTCCGTCGAACGTGCCACCTGAGCAGACTGTGTTGAACAAATATTTAAAGACTTTTTAATTTTGTAAAGCACAGCGATTTCGCCAACGCCAATTAATTGCAATACAATTTATTTATATGCGAAAAAATGCAACTACTCGATGGCAATTATAAAATATAAAATTAGATATGGTAGTTGCTGCAACTCATTGACATTTTGCATTATTATTTTATGTGATGGGCTGCTTAATTTAATTGTCAACTCATTTTCGCATTTTGCACATTCAAATGATTTGGAAATGCATTATCAAATAAACATTCAATTGCGTTTATTTAATAGAAGTGATTAAATTGAGTTGCATATCTTTGGCTGCTCTTATGATTTATGTAGCTGCCGTCCCGCTCTAGTGCTTGTTGTCTCGCTCTCGCTCCAGCTCTCAGCTTGCACTGTTGGCCACAATAATGCGGCCTTGTTCGCCCTGTTTTCATGCACTGTCATTGGGCTCCCATTGCTGCTGACCACAGACAACTGCCAACGTGCACCACGGGCGGCAGGTTGCTTCACACCAACCTAACTAGCCCATAAACAACTGTGTGTGTGTGCGTGTGCGTGTGTGTGGGCTGCCAGTTGCACAGAGTGTTAATCAGGCGGCGTGAGTAATGCGTGCTTAATATGGAGCTTCATTGCAATATTTTAAACCAGAAGCAGCGATGCGCCGCAAAGTATGCTTTGCATAATGCTCCAGCTCGCAAGAAGAGAGAGAGAGAATGTGTCTGTGTGTTGGCGCTGTACACGTATTTAAGCATATTAAATAGGGGACTCGACACTGGCATTTTGCAAATTTTCATAAATCACGGCGCGAAGTGTTAAAAACGATGAGTTGACGCTGCGGCAGTCTGCCTGCAGCCAGCCAGATCGTATCCTGGCAATCAAATGAAATATGGTTCGTTGCGATGGATGGCGGCGGAGTGTGAGGAGTGCGATGGCGTCTTAACTTGTTTACACATGTTTAAAACGCAAATGAGCCGTAAAGCGCTGATAATGCAACATACTGACAGTTGTCTACTGCTCGTTTTTGTTGTTGTTGTTGTGTTTTTTTTTTTAAATGTATTGCACTTAAATAAAGCTGAAATTCTTTTTCGCCGCCGTTGTAGTTCTTGGTGGTGTTGGGGCAGCAAGTATTTACTTCACTTAATGGTATTATCCTGCAGATTGCGCTGCTTTGGCTCTTTGTTGCAGCAACGAAAACCGTTCAAGTATTTCATATCACGCGAACTGCTCTCAGATAGAGTCATTTCTCTTCACTGCGGTTGACTGCCCGCCTGTCTATCAGTCTGTCCGTCTGTCTGTCTGCTTGCTTGCCGGCAAACAACGGCAACGGCAATGGCTACCAACAATATCGAGGGCAACTCAAGTAAATCAATGCGTATTGCCATTCACAGTGCAAGGCAATCGCAAATGATGCGTTCGCATCCCGCATCCTGCTGCCGATGAGTGGCAGGAATCGTAAACCTTCGCTCTGCAATTGTCCAACGGCAGGCAGCAACCAGGCCGTTGACCATGCCCCAACAATGCCGGCAAATGTGTTACGGAAACCACAGCTGAGTGAGCCACACAGCACACAGCACACAGCACACAGACCTTATTTATATCATCGCTCGCCCAACTGCGCCTCGAATCGCATCCAATCCATTGGCCTCAATAATGCATGCAATAAAATTTTAACGCAAATGTTGCGTTTTTAAATGTGTTAAAAGAAAATTGAAATTGAGCTGCACGCAATCCAGTTACTTTAATTACACGGATCGTCAATGTACTGCTCGGTTGATGAAAGCGAGAAAATAGAATGAATAACAGTAGCAGTAGTAGTAGTCAATCGGATCGTTGAGCTGAGCCTTAGCTGTCAGTGAATATTCAGTGCTGTTAGTTTTGTACGTAATCTCTTGCATTTCCTATCTCGTGTCGTGTAAAAGTATTTTTAAGTCAGCTGAAATTGTAAAATAAGTAAAGTAGAAACAGAAAAAATAGTAAAAAAAGGACAAAAACAAAAACAAAAACAATTGATATAAAAAGTAATGCTTTTGGCCAAAAAGAACAGCTTCACAATGCTGGACAGTGACTCTGAACTGCAGACTGATTCGCGTTCGAGCTCCAGCCAGGAGCTGAAGACGTACTCGGAGGGCGGCGACATGTGCAAGGCAAGCAAACAGCAGATGGTCGAGATGCCGTTCAAGCATCCATTGGAGAACACATGGACTTTGTGGTATCTGGAGAACGATCGCAACAAGAGCTGGGAGGAGATGCAGAACGAGATAACTAGCTTTGACATGGTCGAGGATTTCTGGAGTCTGTACAACCACATCAAGCCGCCATCCGAGCTGAAAATTGGCAGTGATTACTCGCTCTTCAAGAAGGGCATACAGTAAGCACATAATTAGTTGCTGCCGCCTCTCTCTCTTTTTCTTTATGTGTATGCTCTTTAACGTCGCTTGCAGGCCCATGTGGGAGGATGAAATCAACAAGTATGGGGGTCGTTGGGTCATCAGTATTGGTCGCTGCAGCAAGCTGGAGCTGGACAAGCTCTGGCTGGATGTGGTGAGTTGTACTCGATGTGTTTTTCCATTTGTTCGCACAGCTGTCACAATAAACCTGCTGCCGGCAGCTGCTAATACTGATTGGTGAGGCTGTCCAGCATACTGAGGAAATCTGTGGCGCTGTCATCAACTTGCGCAGCAAGAGCAACAAAATTTGTGAGTAGCCAGTGCCACATACGTAACATGTTTTCACGTTTCGCGTTTCGCCTCCCGCAGCGATTTGGACTGCCAATGGGCACAACGAGCTGGCCGTCATGGAGATTGGGCACAAGCTGCGCAAGCTATTGGGCTTGCCGCCCCACAATCTGCAGTATCAGATGCACAAGGATTCGATGATCAAGCAGGGATCGCTGGTGAAAGCGGTTTACCTGCTGTAAGCGCGCTACGCTTAGTCTTTGTTTTGTTGTAGTTTAGCAAAGGCAGCAGCTAATCCTCCCGCTCACGCTCCGCCCTCCGCCCACCGTTTTCTCTCTCTCTCTCTTTCTCGTCTGCAGCTGCTGCCTGAGCTCGAGTATTCCAAAAATCACAAAAAAACTAAAATAGCATAGAAAAAATAAGCAAAAAAAAAAATAACAAAAATTAAATAGAGTAAAATGCAAACATTGGCGTTTAATTATAAAATTCAGCATGGAGAACTCGGGCTGCACGCTTGATAAAATGTTATGCAAACATATGCAGCACTAGAGCGCGAATAAATGCGTTATGCGGGGGAATTCTAGAATTTCTGGTGCATGGCCATTTGTTAGGAGTGGCACACAGTGACTGCAAAAGATAAATGTCCACTTGGCTGGTCGCTTGTCGGCGCTCAGCGTGCTTGGCGCTTGCCGCTTGGCGCTTGGCTGCCGGAGCGAAAAGCTCAAGACAAAAGGGTCAACAATGTGGAGGTTGCACGCTGTCTATGCTGTGCCACCATTTGCTGTGCTTGGTGCCCTGCCACTGTAGCTGGCGTCGAGTGACCGTAAATTGAAACAATTGAATTTTGATGAAAAGCCAAAGCGAGCAGTTGGCGAGCATTCGAAATTGAAATGCAACCACTGACGACACACCGGGCGTATGAGTGATGCAACTGCAACAGCGAGAACGGGTTGCCAATCAATATGCAACCGCTGGAGTTGGGTGTCACGTGCCACCCAACACGACTCTAAGCAACTTTATTATGAGCCAACTTAAGTTGACAAAAGTACGCTTTTTGACATCCAACTTGCACTTCTGTGTCGTCGGTCGCGCCGTCTGATTGTCACTCGCAACTGACGCTTTTTATGGCCTCCCCGCTCTCAGTTTTCGTTGGCGGTTGCAGCAAGTGGCATGTGCAAGTGGCAACTGTCTTGGTGGCTGTTAAACCGAAACCGCATTCCAACCACACACGTCCCACATGGCATGCAACTGCTTTCCGTGTTGCCTGCCTGCACCTTTGACAAATTGCCACACACACACACACGCATACACACGGCTGCAGAGTATTATCAGTTGGCCAGGCTGGAGCTGGAGCTGGAGTTGTGCTGCCTGCTCTCTCCTACCTCGCCTAGGCGCCACATGACTTTAGATGAAAATTTACAAATTAGTTGCACGAAACGTGACTTGGGGCCAAATGCTGAAGTTGCAGCTGCAACTCGTTTTTCGGCCTGCCTTTTCGTTTGCAACGTTTGCAAATTTTGTCGCAAAACTTTTACAACATGCAACTTAATTAGTAAATAAATAAATTATGTTGCAATTAGTTAATTTCTTACTTACCTCCCGGCATATGATATATGGGCAAAAACCTCTGTGCAAAGGCAAATTGTGTACATTTTTCGGTTGCACCATGTTTTCGGTTTGAGTTTCTAGTTGTCTGTTTTCTGTTTTCTGTTTCCGTGTCCGTTTCGGTTGCACGTGTTGCATGTGCGCATTGTGCGTGAAATGAAGTCTATGCCCAACCTTGCCCCAAGCAACTTGACTTTGACCTCGGATAATTTATCGACTGTCGCACAAATGTAATTGGACCACACGCAAAATGCGGCATTCCGTTTAAAATATTATACTGGTTAGATAATTAAAGCTTACACGTGAGCAAAGGTGAAGTAATAATGTAAATTATCCGATTAATCACTTTTGCATCTCCAAGAAGCGAGAAGTTAAAATTTGTAAATCCTATGATTATATATCGCCCATTAATCTCTTCTACTTAACTAGTGAGTCTTTGACAATTTTTAGTTATAAACATATAAGTATATTTTTCCCTTTTTCTTTGTTGATTATTTTAGTTTTAATATCAGATATTCGTCTTCTTTCATTTGCTGATTAAATGTCAATTCACAGCCTAAGTCAAAAATGCTGACAGTGCAATATTCGTACTCTAACTTATGTTACCTTATGAAAAGTTGCTTCGCAATCCTCTACATGCATCATCAACAAATACATTTGACATTCACAGTGAGGTATTATTAGAAAACCGATGAAAAATAATAATTTAATAATATACACAGAACGCAATAATCTCTTTTGAGGTTATTGATGGGCTATGGTTTTAATTTTAAATACACGTTCATATTTCTCGTGATTAATTTCACTTCCATAAGTCTAATAAACAAATTTCAAGAAATTAAAATACATATTTTGTAACTATTTCGAAGAATTTTGTGAAATGTGAACAGCCCTCATAGCATGAAATATCTGTTCATTGTAATTTTTCTCAAGCTTACATTTATTTGTCGTAATGTCAGCTTTAATTCCATCAACTTATTAAATTAACAAACAAAGTTAATGGTGAAACTTGGTATATATATTATATATCTTTATTGTTATTTAGAATGTTTGAATTACTAGTGAAGACATTTAACAGAAGTGTCAAATAAATAGAACAAATGCAATTAAATGTCTGCAAACAGCTCGCTTTACATTCCAATAAGTCGTATTTGGCTATCCTCTTATTTTTGTTAGTAGTTTTTTTTCATAAAACGTGTCTTACAACAGCTGCTTTGGTCTCTAATGAAATCTTGACATGCACAGAGCTGTTGCTGAAAGCACAAGCCTGAAAAGTCTGCTGTCAAGTTGCTGCTTACTCAAACATGCTGCAACTGCAATGCAGTCGTGAGAGCACAAAGTGGATGTTATGAATCAGCAAATAAAAAGAGTAAAATAAAGTGAGGAAAAAAGTAATCTGAAAGAGCATAACTACTGTTAAATTGCTAGATAATCGTGTACAATTAAAATGTTTAAATAGAAGTACTTATAACGCATATTCAGACAGCTGTTGTATATGGAATTGTTGAGATCTTCTTGTTTTCTATTTTCTTGTTTTTGGCATTTTTTTCTGCTCTGCTTTTTTGGCCGCCTGTGCTATCTCTCACATATATCAACACTTTTCATACACTTTGCACAAACAGCACTCACACACGAAGAGAGACAGAGCTTCAGTTTCAGCTTGGTTTTTATTGCCACAGCAGCTGACCCAGGCACTCTAGCGACCTCGCAGCTCTTACTCCGACTCCGACTCCGACTCCTACAACGACTGCGACTGCGACTGCGATTCTGGGTCCTGGTGCTGTTCCTACTGCGCCTCGACAGGCTTCTAACCTTTGCTTATGTTGTGTATTGTTGTGGTTCGCAGTGCTTGTTTGCCTAGGTTTTTTCCATCTTTTTGTTGCTGCTGTTGTTGTTGCTGTTGTTGTTGTTTTTGGCAAGCAAACGCTACAGAACATAAAAATAAATTGCACTTCTGACACTTAAATACAGTTGAAAAGTGGTGCGCGGGCGGCTTTGGGGAGCGTGCGAGGCAGGGTGGCTGTCTGGACAGCCGGAGCATGGAGCTGTAGCTGGAGCAGCAGCGACACATGATTAAGTGGAGTTTGTGGTTTGCTTTGCGCTGGGAATACGCATGTAAATCTATTTCAGTATACATTATCGTCGTCCAGTTGAAGATTAACTTTTATCATATAATAAAATGTAATTTTCCAACTCGTAATTCTCTGGTAATTAGAATTTATAGCAATCTTAATCGTTTTTGGCAGCCGGAAAGAGAAAGCTAGCCTCATCCATGTATGCGTTGTGTCTACACAGGGATTATAGTGTCATTGTCTGTGCCCGAGTGTGTGTGTGCGTGTGTGAGTGTGTGTGTGTGTGCGTGTGTGTCCGACCATCAATTTTATTAATTTGCTCAATTTGCTGCGTAACATTTGGTTGGGCCGAGCGCAAAGAAATCTACTCGGTACTCGGTAGGCAATACTTGCCAAATTTATGATTAGACTGCGATGGAAGCTACACCTTGACCACGCTAACCGCACCCATGTGGTGTTTGCCTGAAATGAAATATTAATAAACGAATTCCATGAATACAATTCAGCAGAATTTTACTTTTCACAAATTTGCATTACGAATTAATAGGAATTTATGACGCCAAGTTCCAGAAAGGAAACCAAGAACAGAGGACAAAGACTCCGTCGCAAACTCACTCCAAAGAAAGTAGAAAAGTAGAGAGAGAGAGAGAGAGTGGGTCTGATGTATGAGGCTGATATTTGCCTTGAAATATTATTGCTATTCGAAATTTGTAGTAGCTTTTGCGCTTTTTCGGGCTGGCACGAAAAATTCCAGTGTGCTCTCTTTATACGATATGCAGGCAAACGAGGAATGCCTGGCAAAAGAGGCTGCCCCCGAATACATCGAATAGATAGAATACATATTTGTATTCCTTCATAAATACGCAAATATGCCGGGGCAGAAACAACAAAAGAAAGCAACGAAGTCGCTTCTATTTGCCTGTTTGCATTTAGCAGGAAAATTAAAGATGTTGCTTGCCAGTCAACTACATCAAAATAATAAAAAGCGCCACAAAATCGCACCGAAATGCACTACAGGATATTAAGCACAAAAGTTGGCCGAAAAGATTTCGGCATTGTGCGCAGTGTGAGTGAAGTGAGACCAGCGAAGCTAACTAAATGAAATAAAGCACTTGCTTAGCACACACACGAACACAGAGACAAACAGGGGCGAGGTTGGACGCACACATATTTGAGGACGACGGTGACCTAAACCTAAACGCAAACCTTAGCATAAGAAGTCAGTCATGAAAAGCGTACGTGAGCAATGAAAAAGTCGCAAACACTTTATTATATATAACGGTTGAAGCGTGGCTATGGCTGCCACTAAATGCTACGCGTTGCGTATACGTAATATTTTCTATGTAGATGCCGCGCTGGCCAGCGAAGCATGCAGACACACAGGCGAAAAACGAATGATAAAAGCCAGAGTGAGATGCATATAAAACGAGGGCGGGGCCAGAAAGAGAGCCAGAGAGAGAGGGAGACAGGTTAGGAAGATATTTACACACAATCACACTCATTACTCATACGCCGCGTCATTGTGCCCGCAGTCAGATAAAGAGCAAGCGAAAGACAAAGGACGCACCGCAGGACAACAGTTTAACGGGCACACACACACACACATACACACACACGCAGACGACGATGACGATGATGCTCTGAAAGCTGCTGCTGCTGCTCTGCGTGTCGAAGGTATTTTGGTATTTTGAACATGTTCTCGCCAGCTAATGCATAGTTTATGGCGCCTATTGCCGAAAAGTGTTGTTGGTCAAATAAGGTCAAGCCATTGGAGTTGCCTCAGCTGCCGCTTTACAGCTCATTCCCGACACAATGCGAGCCCTGACAATTCCTAGGCGCACATCTCTGCTGCGCTCATACAATAAATATCTTTCGAAAATAAGAACTTTGCAAATTTGCTAACAATCTTCGGCAGCAGCATTCCGTTCATTGCAGTCACAATCGAAATGTGTTTATTGGCTCATTATAAACGACACTCTCTGGCCGGACCATGGGCATGGGTGCGTATACTTAATTTATTAGGTCAACGGAGCAAATCATTGACCAACAAAACCAAGTCCTCAATCCTTCGCTCGAGACGTGAGAAAACTGCTTAAAGATTATTGTGAAACAAATTTGCCAAAAAAGAGTGAGAGAGAGAGAAATAAAAATAAAAATTAAATCAAATAACTGAATGCCAAATGCGAGAATGAAAATGAAATCGAAACTACAAAGTGCACTAATTTGAGGTGTTCAAAGGGTTGAAGCCTAAAACCGCAGAGCGAGACAGAGCGCAGAGCCCAGAGCTTTGATGTCCGCTCAAGGGTATTGCAAGGTAGGATAATCTAATCAAGGACCAACCAGTTGAACCCATAAAAGGTTCACTTCTCTTTTATTTGCTTATTTTGTTTGGTTTTGCAGCTTTGTTGGTTGGCCCGTCGGCTTGTTTGTCTCTTTATGTTTGTTGATTGTCCGTCGCACACACATTTTGCATTCCGAGCACATAGCATTCGCGAAACTGTGTCCTGCTCAAGGATATACTGGCACAAACGCCGACTTGCTTATTTACTGGTGCATAGCATAATTTAAATATATAATTCCTAGCGCCTTAGCATAACTGTCAACTTGTTATTTCTCTTGTTGTTGCTTTCGCCTTCGCCGCCTTTGCCGCCTTTGCTGCTCGAGTTTCTCATATTTTTAATAAGTATGCAAATGCCAAGACCTCAAAATGCCTGGAAATGAGAGTCCTTGCGAGTGTTTCTAGCATATTTGCTTCGGTTTTACGACAGAAATCTTCCACGAAATGCTCTCAACTTTTCGACCAAGTTGTGTCTAGACGTTTTACGGTCCTTCATGGCGCTATGAGACATGTCTTTAAGCCGCGCCGGCAATGAGTCTGCTGTAGAATCAAGCGTGATATGCAAGTGCTTAGCCAGAGAAACCAAATTTTAAATAAACACCTTGTAAATGCTATTTTTTGGATTTTCGGCTCTCATGAATTTCAAAGAGATTTGCCTGCTGGCGTCGTTTTGATGGCATTTCATTTTAATATCAACTTAATTTAATGCAATCAACTATTGTGACTAAGTGACTAGTTTAACTTGATAGTTGCTTTTTCAATGAAGCATATTTAGAGCAAGTAAAATTGGATACTCAAATTTAATGAAACACTTTGTAATCTGTTGCTCTCTGTGAAATAATTGCATCATTAAATGTTGCTTTGCACAGTTTTCCGCTGCTTCAGTGCTTTAATTATAATATTGGGTATCGAGTTGAAAACACAATTTTGTATTTTAATTCAGCATTAATTGGCATAGCAACGGGTTCGAGAAAGACTTAAAATCGAGCTGGTAATTTGCGCAGCTTTAAGTTAAAGCCCCGATGTTGATTTTATGAACAGTTTTGCGTTTCGTGCTGCACTGCGCTTTGTTATGCAAATAATTGTCAACACCTTTCGAGGGCCTTGCAAATTTCATTTGGTTTTCGGAGTTTGAACGTTGTTCAACGGGGCGTATCCTGCCAGTTTGCCGCTCGTGTGTGTGCAGAGGTGCCCTGCACAAATGTTGCCAATTATTTACACAGACCAAGCTACACACACAGAGAGAGAGAGAGAGAGACCCACAGACTGGAGTTGAGTGCAGTTTGGCGTTTACACAATGTTGTAACGAACGGACCGCGCCATATCACAAAATCGCGACGGCAACGGCAACGGCAAAAGGCAGCAGCGGCGTGGCAACCGCAAACGTGCCCAAAAAGGCGTGGCACGAACAAAATGCGAACGGACGCGTTTCATGCCCCATTGACAGAGAGCCTGTGGCCAGCCAGCGGGCAGAGGGGCAACGGCAATAGCAATGGGAATGTAAAGCGGTTGTTGGGGTGGTTGCACGGGGAGTGGGGGGGGGGAATAGGAAGCTGGGTTTGAAGTGAGCAAGGGCTTACCGGGCATATTTGCGGCTAATTGGCTTTAAGTAGTGCTGATTACAGTGCCCACCGTTCTGATGATGTTCGCGTTGTTGTCGTTGTCGTTGTCGTTGCCGCTGTTGCTGCTGTGTTGCTGTGTTGCTGCGGCGCCCGTTATCGATGTCGTTGTTCAAGTACCGAGCGCGTTTTCAATTACTAAATACTAATTAGCCGACACTGCAAGCCCGGCCATACATTTTTGTTAAGTTATTAAAATCGCAAAAGAGCGCCAAGAATGATAGGGTCGGCATAAGCGAGAGAAAGCTGAGTGGGTGTTGGTGTTGGGGCAGCGTCTGGGGGCAGGTGGGGCAGCTGTGTTGCACGGGCATACCGCGTGTTGAGCGGTGCATAAATTAATGCCATTAATTTGTGCTTAACGCTGGTTTATGTGTCGTCTGCTTTAACTACTACGACTACTACTACAACCAGCAGTGTGCCACGGCGTGAGCATGCATGGCCAGAGGAAAAGAACACTTGCCACACAGCCACACAGTCGAGCGGCCACCACATGGCAATGGTCAGGCCATGGAGCAGAACAACAATGTTAAGGCCGCGCCGTTTGCCGTGCATTTATATGTTGCACATTAATTAAAATGTATACAGAAAAGCTTTTAGCTTAAGTAAGAAGCAGCCAACTACTTCCATACAGTCGCGCCAGACCATCGGCATATTCACAAATACATATATAGATATACATATTCACTTCCTTACATATTAACGGAATGGAACACAATAAGCTAAGGGCATGCATAGGTTGCAAATAATGGCAGGCTGGCAGGCAGACTCCTTTATTAATTTGCCATGTTGCAGCCACATTTATTGCATGGAAGTCGGCGTAGTCGATTACAGTGTGAAGCATTTCCATTAATGCCGCGCTTTAAACTCCACAATGCAGCTAACTTGCGGCAAGCCAAAGCCAATGAATCCAACAGAATTTAATGATTAAAAGACTTACTTAAATGACAATCTATTGAAAGAAATTTTCATCCTGCAATATTGACTCTTAAATTGTACCATCAATTGAACAATTGTTCCATTGAATGGCCATAAAATTGAGCTGCTATTAAACAATTATATCGACAATATAACAAATATTGGAATTTTGTAAAAATGCCTCTGGGCAACAATTATTTTTGACATAATCAATTTCAAGTTTACAATATTGTAATCAAATTGCATACTTTCAACAAATGCGCCTCGTTGAAAATATTCTTTTACAAGTTCTTTGTAGTTCTACTCAAGCTATTTGAACTGACTGGAGAAGAAAACTATTGCTGGCGTCACACTTTCGAGTCTGTGGCAATTTCGCTGGCTTGACTGTAAATTGAAGTCATTTTATCGCCAGCGCCATCAACAACATAATCAACACGAACAACATAATCATCGACATCCTCTGGCCGTCGTCCTTCACCTAGCTTCCGTGCTGACGTGCAAAGGGAATGAATGATAAGGAGAGTAGATAAAATTATCAACTTTATGGGCTGCTCATTTTATTTTCCATTTCTTCCCACTTTGCGCGCTGTCAGCGAAAGCGCTGCGTATAATTACAACAAGTGCACGAGATAAGTCGGTGGAAACGGAAAGTTAGTAAGTATTTATGTCTGCAAAAAGGGACTGACTGACTATAAATAGAGAGCTGGCCGAGACATGTAAATATCGGATAGAGTGTATAGGGAGAACACACATAAACTGAATTCGAAATGAAAGCGCTCCTTATTTGTTCTTGAGTACGTTCTGCTCTTAGTTTCACCGAGATTTGAGTTGGCAAAAAGCCACACAACGTTACACAATTTGCCAGTCACATGCCTATTTCTCTATTTGTCGCACAAAACTATCAGGCAACACCTGCGGGGCAGGCTCCGACTGCCATGCCAGCCATATGCCACGCCCTTTGCCTTCGCCTTTGCCGTGGCGGCACGTAAGCAGTGGGGGCAAGCAACATTTTTGAGTAACAACTTTGCTGCGTGACACGAATGTTGAGCACGAGGGCGCACTTACGAGTAAAAAACAAAAACTCTCGCAGCGAATTCCTTCACGTCCTGCTTTGTGATCAGTGGGACTAATGATTGTTCATCATCACGACGATGAAGACGTTGACGATTCCAGGGAGACACTCGATTCCGTGGAAAGGCTGAAGCTTTAAGAGTCAATGCCAGTTGATTACCATCCGCAATTATCGTAATATCTATGTTATTGCGTTTTATTTAATTTCATTCATTTCATCTCTCGCGCGTTTCGCTGAAGGGTTCAACAAGCAGTCAGACAGATGCTTAACATGTTTACCAACTCTTCCAGCACGCAACTTCTTTTGCCATTCGCCATCTTCATTTATCAGCGACAAAGCAATGGAAAAAAAGCGAAAGGATGTGGAAAAACCCATCCGCAGGGCCTTAACTCAGTCTTAACTGCTCAAGAAAACTGATGTTGACAAATTTCCCAGCATTTTCTCTGTGGACACATATGTCTGTATGTATTTACCCCGATAGTGTACGTATGTCTGTGTGTTGCTCCTATCTATGCAGGGCTGCATCGTTAGCTGTTTGTTAACTCATCATCAGGCATCATCGTGACAAAAGGCTTAAATCTGTCACATTCGAAACACGTGAGCAGACGTTATTTATTTTGTGGCCTCTTTTCCAGCACTGCGAACTCCCCTGCACCCCCTTCACCCATCCCAACATATAAACAGTAAATGTTTTTATTGCCCCTTTGCTTAGGTGTGCGCCATTATTTGTTATTTGTTATCTTTTTGCCTTCGTTTTTTTTTTGCTATTTCGCTATTCGTTATTCGTTATTTGCTGTTGAGTGTTCCGTGTCAAACGCAATTGGAATATATAAATTTTCGATTTTCAAATGCAATTTTACACGCTATTTTTTCCAGCCGCAGTTTTTCCTTTCAATAGCAAAACACCCTGCATATAGTTAGAATATATAATTGCGTTTGTTGAGACACCATTGAAATCTTTAGCCAGCTTAAAATGTTTGCACAATTTACAAAGCCGAGCATAATGTTATTTCGCAACAATTTAATATGATACTCGTATTATTTATGCCACCTATAAATTTTAGAGCAGCTCGATAGACAGCTAAACTCATCGCTAAATAGGGTATTTTATGGTTTTTCGCTTCACTTGCTTATTTCTACATTTTGGTTGGCACAAATTGGCTTTGATAAAGCAATTTAATATAAAACATTGCAGTGGCAATATTTATTTCAAATAGATTGGCATTTAAGGACTTCGCATAAGCACCAATTAATACCGGCATTAGAAAGATGCGAGATTAGAATATTGGACACCTTGTTTAGACTACATATTATCAGTTGCAAACAATCAGCACACACTCAACTCTGTGACCCAAATTGCGTCTCAACTTAGCACACACATAACCATAGGGGTGAAGAGCAGAGACGTGGCTAAATCTCTGCCATCGATTTGGCCATATTCATTAACTGAAAGTGCAGCTGACCACACAATGAACTCTTAGATGCTGGCTCGACGCTGCGCTCGCTTAGAGTCATTAAATTTTGGTAGCCATTGTGGAGCATTATTTTTAATAAGAGTCGCCGACCTGGAGCCAGAGCATTGCAATGCTGCGACTGTGACGGGGGCCCGATCTTCATGGCAAAGTGCTTACTTACGATACACTCTAAGCCACTTAACATGACTCAGTAAAGCCAATCTCATTAACAGGCTTTAATTTTGAAAACACACTTAAGTACTTTGGCTCCCTAACCCGCCCATCTCAAGCTGCCGGGCCCAGCGGAGCAGTTAGAAAGAGACGAGCCGACGGCGTGAAAGCGAGATAGACATCGCAGGCGAGAGAGCCACAGCAAGAGCGAGAGCGAGAGAGCAGAGACTCATCAAGCTCGTCGTCATTTAGTAGTCTACTTAGCTCGTCTGAGGATGCTCCTGGCAGCGACAGCGACAGCTTGAGCAGCCGTTTGAGTTTTGCTTTTTAGCGCAAGCAGCAGCACGAGAACGAGAACGAGAATGAGATTGGGGACGACAGCCACTGCGACGACGACTGGTGACAGCATTTACTGCTCCTGCTGCTGCTGCTGCTGCTCAGTTGAATGTCCTTCTGTCCTGTGTTTAGTCTCCACCCTTGCCTTGGCCCTTACCTACGCTCGTTGCGTCCTCTGCGCTGCTCAGTTAATGATGCAAGGTTCACACAGGTACGAGTACTGCCCGCATTCTCCGACTGCCCCTGTCTGTGTCTGCTTGCTCTCTTGGCCGTGGCCAAGTCGCAACTCGTCCCTGTCACTGACAGCACACACACAGCTAGAACGCTAACAATTGAACAGCAACAACAGATATTAATTCTTGCAGACGGGTTGAGCTTAAGCGAGCGAATCATTAAGCAGGCAAAATTGTATGGACATTGAGCACAAATGACTCTCAATTGCCATTTAGCTGGCTACCATATGCAACCCTCAATAGACTCGTAATAGTTCTCATATAGATCAGTGATTGCTCGATAATCGTAATACTTATGGCCATTATCAGTGCGTATCTCGCATCATCGACTATTCTTCATTATCTATTAATTTCATTTCTTTAGTCATGTCCTGAGGCGAGCTGTCGATGCCCCAGCGCTTAATCAAATCATTGTCACGTACTTGCCCCTCAAGCCATATTTTCCTATAGCAGGAAATTAATCCCAAACACATGAAGTGCATTGCAGCTCAGTCGTTGGAGTTGGAGTTGGAGTCGGAGTCAGGGGTTAATGTTTTAAGGGCTGCTGCTATTTCAGTTCCTGCGAATGTATTTTTGCAATGAAAATTTCAATTTATTCTCGCCTGAGGCTGCAACAATTTTCGCCTAGCTGCGAGGGCAGCGTCTTTAATTTCCGCTCGAGCCTCGCAAGAATAAAATAAATGAAAACGAAAACCGAAATGAAAAAGAAGAGCATAAATAATGTATAGTTATTTAGCCTGTCAAAAATATCCAATTGGCAGTTCGTGTGTGAAAATTGATATTGATTAGCGGGGGCAAAACAATTTTGCAGCGCCACGAAAGCAGCAGAAGCAGACGAAAGCAAGCCAAGGCTAAAGCCGAACTGAGTGGCATGCAAA
The DNA here is from genome assembly GCA_035046165.1 of Drosophila rubida. Classification (NCBI taxonomy): domain Eukaryota; kingdom Metazoa; phylum Arthropoda; class Insecta; order Diptera; family Drosophilidae; genus Drosophila; species Drosophila rubida. The sequence goes on along the minus strand of JAWNOF010000021.1, from coordinate 6,626,994 downwards.
CTGGTCCGCAGTCGTGCCTTGCCCCATGGGTGGACCCAAAGCAATAGTCACGAGTCACGCTTGCGAAGGTCAGGGGCAAGGAGTCAAGAACCCGGGCTTCGACCCTCGGCCCGCATGAGATGCCCGGCTAAAGAGAAGGTCAAGCGCCAGGCGATTTTCTTTATTTTTTCCCTTCTCTGCTCTCTACTTTTATTTTTGTGTTAGCTGCCTTTTTGCGCAGTTTTATTTTTTAGGTTCTTGTTTTTTTTTGTTTTTTTCTTTTTGCCCAAAACATACTACTATATGAAATTGAAGGGCATTAAGTTTTACTTTAATATTTTTAAACGAATCCACTTAAAACGTTTTAGCTGGCGTCGCTTTGATGTCTGCTGATCAAAACGAATCGCTCCCAAACTCTAATACTTTGGGTAATTGGGTGCAAAAGCCAGCCCAACCAAACGCTTGGCCATTGAGAATAAGATCTTGGCTCTGAAAACATTGCGCACATAAATTTCGCATGATGTCAATGTTTTGCAACAAAGAATTTAAAATCAGTTGTAGAATTGAGAGGGAAAGTTTATTTCAATTAGACGTTATTATATATATTTATAAGGTCCGAATTATTGAATAAACACAGTCAAGGTTTGTAAACTTGCTGCAGAGCATCAGTGAGTCGATATGCGTGAGTAATGTTAATTATTTTAAAGTAATATTACACAATGAAGCACTTAGCGCACAGCTGGTGTAATTAGGACAGTTCAATTGAGTGCCAAAGTCATTCACAATTGCTTTCATCTCCGACTGCCCCCATAACATGGCCAATTTCACACAAAATCGCTTTATTTGAATTGACCCATCCTCAAAAGCGCAGGAGCTGGCACAAGGCAGGCGTGCAGTGTTGCTGGTATTATGCAAATACATATAATGTCATCATTATAAGCACATTTCTCGCACTTGTGTTCGGTGTGTTCGACAAGTTTGTGGCACAAAGACATCTATTGTCAATCAACTCGGCTGCCTTCTATTCTTAGCTGCAGTAAATGGGAGCAGACAGTCTCGAGGGATTTCATTTCAGTATCAATTTTCATTGATTTCGCCAATTGCCTAAGCAATTTCAACAATTTTCCAATAGCAACAGTTCCTATTTGTCCTTCAAGTGCCCACGAGGGGCGGCCGCATGCTGTTGAGCTAACAGCTCGCTGTTAACTTACTGCCTCCCCTGTTTTGCGCTGCGCAACTGTTCCCAGCTAACAGGGGCTATGCTCGCTAACAGGGCACTGCTAGCATGCTAACAGCGCTTTTGAGTTGGAGAGTTAACAGTGCGCTGTTACTTTCAGCTGGGGAAGACAACGGCTAACAGTTTATGGCAGCGCTGTTGGCATCCACATGCTGTTAACTCGCAGAGCTGCGTTAACAGTCGCCTGAGCATTGGCAGTGCGAAGTTTTCTGTGTCATCACACAGCAAATCAGCTGCTGAACAAATTTTGATAAAGTCGTGAGTTATTGCAGCAGACTTTAAGCCTGACGCTGGATCAACTGTCATTGGTAGTTCATATTTTCAATATGCTCTCGCTTTAATGCGCTTTATTGCAGCTGGACAATTGGCGCCCGGCCAGATGGCATTTATAATGTGAGTCTAGGGCAGCGTCGTCTGTGAACATTGAACAGAAATGTAGTTCAAGTAGAGCAAAAGGCGAAAGGCGGCAGCAGTTGCTGCTAGTTGCTAGCGGCACGGGGGCCAAGGGGCAAGCTTGGTTGCCATTTCGATAATTAAATGTACTCGTATGCAAGCAGTGAAGAGTGTGCGTGCGTGATTGTGTGTGTGTGTGTGCAAGTGTGTAACTGTGGAAGTTGTGCGCCATTAGTGGTAAAATGTTGTACATTTTTATAGTGTGCTGGAATTATGCAAATTGAACCGCAAAAGCGCTTTTAAAATGTTTTAAGTGCATTTGCATGAATATATTTCGGGTATTCCCACACACACACACATACACAGTGGCATTGCTGCACACACATATACGTATGTGTGTGTGTGTGCTGGCAATGTATGTCAACCAATTTTAGTAAAATTGAAATTGTAAGCGACCTTCTCGGGCTCGGGGCCAGGTCAAATGCTAAGCCGGAGGCTTTTAGCTCAATGTCTCATTTGGCAAATGAACAAAGGACCCAAATCGACAAGTAATCAGCCAAATATGTATTCACTTCAACTGCACAGTGTACATAATAAGTACTTGCGGAGGTATTTCTTATTGTTGTGCTCGGCCGTTTTTAATATTTTGTTGTTCTTTCGCTCTCGCGCTCTTCGCACATTGTTGACTGTGGAGCAACTAATTGAAGTGCAGCGAAGCAGAATCGTTTGCCAATCTCTGTGATAAACCATGCAGAATTGTACTGCGAGGCGTAAATTAAAAATATATAAGAAGGCGAGCGAAGAGGAAACCATTCGAGGAAAAGATATGCAGAGCAACGCAGAGTGAGCACAACAACAAAAGCAATAGAGACGGAGAGAGAGAGAGAGAGAGAGAGACAGAGCGAGAGAGATGCGCTCGTGTTGATTAAATTCAGTATCAATCAAAAGTTTATGGCCTCAAAAGTCAGGGCAAGATTTGATGGATTTTCAAGGCAAAGTTGTGGCCCCAGGCGAGACTTGGCCGATGCGATTGCCACAGTCGTTGCTATTGGTATTGGGATTGGGATTGAGACTTCGATTGGGAATGCGAATCGAGAGGAAATCATCGGCAATGCTCTTGATGTTGCTGCTGTTGTCGTTGCCGTTGCTGTTGCTGCTTGATTGCTTGCCACGTTGATATCTTTATATATCGGGGCCCTTGTATTTGTGCAGCTTCCTCGAAGCTTTCGCCTGGACACTGCAGGCGGAAGCGGAAGCAAAGTCTGCAGTAGCAATAGCAATGGCGGCAGCCGCTCAATTTGGTAATGAAGTCCACCGCCTTGTCCTCCGTCTCGTCGCTTCGCGTCCGCGCAGTTGTCTCGTTGTCGTTGTCGTCGCCGTTCAGTCTTGTCCTGCTTTATTATGTTTTCTTTTGGTGCTGGCATAACAGGAAAATCATTAGGCCACGCCGATTTGGCGCGCTGATTGCACTGCACTCGATGCTGCTGCTGCTGCTGCTGCTGCTAGGCGAAAGGGGGAGAGACGGCAGCAGTGGCGCCACATTCTGTTGCAACTGCAACTAAAGATGGTGGTGCTGCTGTTGCTGCAACTGAAGCAGAAGCCAAAGCAGTGCAGCAATTTACTGCCGCCGCATTTACTGCAATTAATTAAATTTTTCCTTCGATGCCACAGCAAAGACCATGTTGTTGCTTTTCTCCCTCCCCTCTCTTTCCGCCCCTTGCCATGCTCTGTTGTTCTCGCAGTCTTCTTGCTGCCATGGCAACTGCATGAGGCTTTAATAAATTTATTTAAAATTTCATTTAACGCTTTGTGCTGCTTGTGGCTCGGTGTGTTGCCCCACGACTCGCCTCCGTTTGCAGTGTCTGCTAGATTAGCCGCAATTTATTTGCGCCTCTGTTGAGGTATTCTTAATGGTCGCCAGCAATAATTGCTAAAACTGTTTACAGTAAAAAATATAAATGAAATGCAGTCAGAGCTAAACTCGTAACTACATTTTAATTAGTCAAAGTTATGCAAGCCATTTAAATATTACTAAAATAATGAAATGTTGTATATTTTTTAATATACTTTTGCAACAATATTTTTGTATTAGTTTGTCTACAACTTTTGCATATTCTGCGGGATTTAAGTACACAAAATAAATGCGCTCACTTATTCCCTATGAGCGTGTTGATGGATTGCAGTACTTTGGAGCGTAGAGTATATTGCTAGTTGGAGAGACATGTGTTTCTACGCGTGTATGTATGTGTGCGTGTATGTGTGTGCGTGTGTAGTTAGTGTGAGTTGCATTTTTGTTGCCGACTGGCAAATAAATCACGTGTACTTATTTATTTAATTAGACTAACTTCTTACAAACGAATAATAGACACATACACACAAATTGACTGTCTGACATGCCACGAGATTGATTAGCCCAGTCACAGGCTTTGCTTTGCCGCCAGGATGTGTGTGCAAGGATACATATATTTGTGTCGACTCCAAGTGTTTGTGTGCGCCTGCCTCTGCGACTCTGCGCCAGTGTGTTGATTGTTTTTGTTGTTGCTGTTGTTGTTGCCTGTGGATTGGTGTAAATTGTGCATGGAAATGTAACTTCTGCCTCTGGCTGCTGACATTATAAATCACCGGAGAAGAGCAACAACAACAACGACGACAACAACAACAACGCCAGGCACAATAGCAATAATAACAACAAACAGCAGCTACAACCAATTTCACATGGCAAAAACAACTTGAACTCATTAATGTAAGTGATTTTTCTTGCGGGCGCAGCTCGATGGGGTGAATTTAGTCGAGGAAGCGAGCGGATTGGACGATAGACGTTCAGTGGCGCGTCATAGAGAAGAAGCGAAATCATCTTTTAATTTCAATTGATTTTGCCTGCTGCCTGCCTGCGTTGCAAACTGATTGATTGCAGTGATTTCATATGAAAATTCCAACTCGCCTCTCTCTCTAACTTTGGCATCCTTTTCCATCTTATCCTTTAAGTAATTGCCCAGCCTTCGAGTCCTCACTCCAAGCCACACTAGCCAGCCAAAGACTGCTGCCAAACCAATTATTTGTTAGTTAAATTCAACTAAATTAAGTGGGTGGCAGAGCATTAACTTTTGTTCTGTTCTGATTGGAAACGTGTCACTTAAATGTGATTGATTCAATATCTCTATTCACTCTGTGTGTGGCTTGAATCTCTGACTGCTAACTCAATTTATTTTTGTTCAAAATGCAACTCTTTAAAGATTAGAAAGAGTAGTTTTGGTAGTGCACAACTTTTGATTGGAATCATAAGCATATTTTAATCGTTAAACTCAAAACTCATTTCAGTTTATTAGCGTCAGAAGCAGCCAATAAGCGCCAATATCCATACACTGTCATGAAAATTAATTTTATGTCATTTTTGCACTTTCCAGCTGTTGCCATTGCTCTTTATCAGCGTGCTCTTTAAGGTCGAGAAAACTGTGAAATGTCGTGTAATATGAAAATGGAATCCGCTTTGCCGCAGCTTCACCTGATGCTCTGCTCTATTGTCCAAGGCAGCACGAGAAGACGCCGCCGTTGCGGGACTGGCGCGGGGACGTGGGGGGAGGGGGCGGCGGCATTCTGAAAGTGGCACTTGAAAGTGTCTAGCATTTGCCGCATCCAGCATATGCGTCCATTTTGACAATGGCGCCGCCGTTTGGGTGCTAATTGAATCTCAGAGCGCGATGGCGGAAACGGAAATGTCAATGGCAGCTTAAAAATGGCGCCGCGACAACATGTGCGTGCTGCAAGTGTGTGTGTGTTGGTGTGTGTTGTGTGTGTGTGCGTTAGAGGTATAATTGAATATTGAACGAGGCTTTTAGTGTTGAGTTTATTAGTGACGCCTAAAGTGGCGCCCGAAAGCACGCAATTATGCAAGGACAACAACTATCGTATAATAACATCTACAACAACTGCGAGAGCAACAATTGCCGCCACAAGCAAATTAATCAATTCTCAATACGCAGTGACTTCATTAGAAGCATTAATGGCGAATACAAAAAAAAAGAATGGAATAACATTCGATAGTTATCATTAACTTAATTACAATATGGCCGCAATCAATGCGCATGCAATTTTTTATGCCAGCTAAATGCAACAGCAAGGACTTCAACAACAAAAACAGCAACAACAAGAACGACAACTGCTCTATGTGATGCAACAAAGACAGCATTTTAATTGCATTTACATGTCCTGCGGGTCAATTGCGTTTGTTTTTCCTCTTGTTGGGCTTTTTCCTGCTGTTTATGCACTGCCATTTTGCCTCGCAGTTTATTAGACTAAATGGACATTGCGCCAGTGTGTGTGTGTGTGTGTGCGTGTGTGTGTGTGTCGAGTGGGCGATAGTGTGTTTGCGGGCATGAGCGTGTGGGGAGCGTGTTTGTTTAACTTTGTGTTCTTTTGTATGGCCTCGAGGCAGCCGCTAAACGACAAGTTCAAAATGCCAACGTCGATGACAAAGCAATGCAATTATGAGCTATTTTAATGCCCTTCAAGTCAATGAGCTATAGACAACAAAGATGCCCAAATAAACCAATCAGTGGACAAGCTAAAGCCTGCAATGCTCAACGTATGAACACCCGATAAATCGGGGACTTGATTGCAAAGCAATGAAATAACTTCAAATACAACTTCTAACAAAAAAGTAAATAAAACTCATATTTCAAGGTATAATTACAAAAGTTGTAATGTGTGCTTAATTGGTTAAGAAATAAATAATAATAATTTAATCGAATTTCGAATAATTTATGTGGCTGACTTCATCACAAACACTTATATACCCCGTTGGTTGAGTTCGCCAGCATTAGGGTAGCAGGAAGTCAGAAAGTTGACAGCCACGTGAATGAGAATGTCCACGTGAACAGGTCGAGAGTCCTGCGAGTCCAGTGCACTTGTCCTTTGAACAGCAAGTGAGCCGTGCATTAACTTTAATTGACATGTGGTCATCAGTCGTTAGTTTATGAGTTTGTCAACTTTTGAAATAATGATGACTTGCTCGCAATATGTGAATTTTATTTCCCTCTCTGTCACTTGTTGTTGCTGTTGCTCTGTTTGCTTAGATGGCGTGGATTGGAGTGGACTTGACTCGAGTGGATTGATGTGAAGTGAATGAGGATGGGGACAGAGATATGGATGAGTGGAAGGGGGGGAGGGGAACTCCACATTGTGGCCAGACCTGGGACACATTGTCATTATTTCGCTTGTCGGCGCGTCGAAGGTCAAATAAAATCGATGGTGTGTCTTTGGTATGACTTTGGGGAAAAGTATTAACCTTAAAATTAATGGCCCAGAAAGATTCTCGCTTTCGTATTCTTTTGCTACTGCTTGTGCTTTGAATGGAGCTTTTGTTGTTCCTGTTGTTGTTATTGTTGCTGGGCCACGGCCCAATGGCTGAGGGCCCAAATCCAAATGTGTCTTTAACTTGAATGCTGCGACGGCACTCGAAGACAGCCTAGCGACAGCGGCTGAGTGAGTGGAGGCTGCTGGAGCATTCATTTGCTTGGCATGCCAAGCACTGACAATCCAGCTGTATTTACATACAAACACATTCAGAACACAGACCCAGAGCGAGAGAAGTGTATATACTCACATGTACGCGAATATATCAATAGGGGCTCTACGAAGCGAAGGCAGTCAAAATGTATTAATGCTTTAAAAGCAAAAAGTGAGCAAAGCGCAAGCCGAAGATGTATACTCTGCAATGGAGCAAAGAGTTCAAATGTTAAAGGTACAATAGCAAACATATTCATCAAATTACCAACTGATTTATAATGAACTTGATTAAGAAAGTGAAACTGATTGCTGAACTTACTACATTTTGAAATTCTTTACAGACAATACTTGTAGTTTATTATTACCAATATAAAAATCATATCCAAGTTGCTCTTAAGAAAAGACGAATATCTTATTGTGAATTAATAAAATTTATTAACAATTTATTTTATATTAACAATCGAACAGTGTCTTGCATCACATCCACTGTACATATAAGGAAGCTATGATCAAATCCAATAACCACCTGTGACCTATGCAGAGTTCCAGCTCCTCGCTAACTTTATACGGCATCATAAGCTGCCCTGCTAAAGCCTAAGGCACAAGCACAATCACAATCACAGATACTCCCTCTCTTTCTCTGCACACTCTCGCAAGCCGTATAACACATATCATCATTAATATTGCGCCGTAATGAGCATTTATCTTGGCAATTACTATGTACGAGGAATAGCTGTGTATTCAGATGGAGCAGTGTACATAAATGGAATTTCGTATCGTATGCAGTCGTTCTCTGTCGTTGTCTCTTTCTGCCTCGATTGCCGTCCATGCAGTCGTTGGGTATCGCTGTCTCGCCTATTGTAATACCGAGAGTAACCCAAAGTTACATCCGACTGCATGTGCCTGGATTTTCGGATGAATTTCTCAGTGAGCTTAGCATGTTTAGCATACGGTTCGTTGGATCTCTGGCTGCCCTAATTTCCCTGCCCTGCACAGCTTTCCGCCATTTCGCAACTTTGCGCAAATTAGTTGCATACATTTTGGCCAAGTAACTGTGAATATGGCAAAAATAATGCTAATGTACTTTGCTGATTACAACAAAACGCGCACCATTATCAAGCATCAAGCTCTAATCCCGCAATCATTTTTGCAATTCGCGCTACGATTAACGCAGCATAGTTTCCACAAATGTTGTGCATGTCATTGCGACCAGTAATTTGATGATGAACTCGAAAACGAAATTACGCAATTCTATTGTAAACATTTGTGAGCCGTTCGTTCGTTCGTTCGCATTGCAAATAAACAAAGTCTTGTCGTAAGCTATTTAATGGATTTCCATTGGCTGCACTAATTTAACAACGATAAGCAAACATGATTTAAAAATGTGCTCGGCCTTTGGCGTTGTCGGCAAAATTAATAGATGGCACACTTAAAATTGAGGTTTGAGAGGATGAGTCTCGGATGGAGGTTGTGTTAAATGGCATTAAATGAAGCATGCTAAACTCTCTGTGAATGCTGATCTTTCACTCGTCTGGCATTTCGATTAGAGAACACGTGTCAATAAATAAAACCATTTACTTGCCGCGCCAAACGATGCGTTCCACTTCCTCTTCCCCTCTCTCTCTCGGTCTCTCGTTCTCGCTCTTCGGCCTCTGATATCGTCAATATTCTCTAGGCAGGCATAAAACAAACAAATGATGCGAAAAGCTGGTAAAAGGCTTTTAAAATGTACTTAAAATTCAACAATGACAATCACATCACATATCGTATTTATTTATTTCCCCCTTTTCGGGCTGTCGCACAGCAAGACCAAATGGATTCACTCTCATCGCACTTTTTATGAATCAATTTCGGCTCGAAGGCTGCAGGCTGAACACTGAGTCAAGCAAACAGGGAGCTTGGGACTGGGTCTGAGACTGGGACTGGGTTTGAAATTGGGGCCTGGGTTAGGTAGCTCGGGTGGCTGGAAATCTCATGTTAATGTGGCGTTTGCTTTAGTGCCGCTAAAGCGGTTAAATAGCGTAAAAGTTTGCGATAAAATGTTCTTCAAGTTTAGTTCTTTCGGTTTCGTATTTGGCTTCTTCTATTTTCTACTTTTTTTTTGTTTTGTTAGGGGCTCCCCTCTGTTGTGTGGCATGTGTGGGACTTAGTTTTTACGCTCGCTTGGCTCTTGGCCATTTGCAGGCACTGCTGTTGCCACTTCCACTATCGCTTACCAATCACAATCACGTGATCCGACAAATAGGCAATCAATGACAGCCATCATAGAAGTGCCGACCGTTGCGGGCCGAGCAATTGCCACACTGTTTTATGATCCATGTGCTTCGGGGGATTATCATTTATTTATATATTGTAGGTATATACATGTAATTCTCTGCTGTTGCCGCCGTTTCTTCGATTTCAGCCGCTGCTTATTGACGAGCACAGGTCAATCGGTTTATGGCAGCAAACAAGTTTTAACGACTTAATAGCCGAAATTCAATACAATTTTCCAGTTGTTCGAACAGCGGCGTTTTTGCCACGGCTGTTTCCACTCACAGTAACTGCACCAGCGACCCTGGAAAACTATTGCGATTCAATAAAAATGCAAATATCCGAATGTATCTCAGCGGTTTTTCATTTTCAAATATTCTCCCAATACCCTCTGGTTACTAAAAACCTCAACGAAGAGTGTGGTTCACTCAAAGAACTGTTTGAAAACATTGAAAAGTTTTGCATATTTATCGAGTCAATTAATTTTGTATTATATTTAATACTACCATCTAACTACTATCATGATCGATATTGTATTTCTTCTTGAATAATTTGATGCAGTTTTGAATATACTTTTAGTTACAATAGATTTTAAAGTTCGAGTAAATCTATAAGGTATTCAGCTAGTCGATAAGAATCTTCAGTTATTTTATTTGCTGCAGCTATGAAAAAGTCAACCGAAATAAAAATTCCAATGCACATTCGAGTGCGCTGCGTTACTGACACTTTAACGTGACCACACAGCCACACACTCACACACACTCACGCACTCATTGACACACAACTCCAACAGTCGCTCACCTGTCACCGGTCGCCTCTTGACCGTTTATGGGGGCTGGCTGCTAAAAATTGACTTTGCCGCATTGAAATGTAAATGAAATTTGGCCTTCGCAATGCTGCAGCACAGATTTTTGTGGATGTTGCGAAATTTAGCCGTTCGCCAGGCACTAATTTTGCCCATCAAAAATAATCAAAAAGAGAACGGGGAGCGGCAGGGAGAATGCGAAGGAATCGAGAGGAGAGGAGGAAAAAGTGTCAGACAGCGCGCGGCACATCATGAATTTTCATGTACTTCGCACTGAACCTGACATCCTTGCGAGGATGTGCAATTTTTTACGTGTTCTCATAACAAAAATGTCAGCGTGGGGCACTCGTTTTCGTTGTCTCATGTATGAAAATTGAGGAGCCACAATTTATAATGCAAATGTCAGAGGCGCGTCGACACTACCGATGGCAGCCAGGCAGCCGCACCACGAAGGCTGTTGCCGAGTTGCCGGGTGATTGCCGATGGGGGGGCGTAACACAAATTGAATTAAATTTCCTTAAAACTTCACCTCGGCGAGTTCAAAGTTTAATTAATTTTCTTTTGTTTGGCGCTAATTAAATGATTGAGTTTCGTATTTAGCCACGCTTGCGTGAACAGCCTCGCAGCCAACTGCCGTGTTCCACCTGGGGGGTAATAAATCATTAGTGTACCCTTTGAGTAGCAAGTTGGGCTGCTAGTCGCGTCCAGGCGGCCGTCAGGTGATTGATGAGCCAGCACGCATACCTGCCGCACTGTGTGCAACCTGTAGGCTGTAGGTTGCGTTGCCGCATGCTTCAAATGTAAATAAATTTTAATTTTTTTGCCTCCCGCCCACGGCGCAACTTTGGCCGAGCTTAAAATCAATTATTTGGGGCCTTTTTCGGTTGACAATGCGTTTTTAAATGCTGCACGGCACATTCAAGTGACATATCAACTATTGAGGCATTATAAATAACGACGGGCTGGAGTGATCGATCGATAAATACCCTCTGCAATTGTACTTCAAAATAAATCACACGAAAGTACTGCTATTGAATGATGTACAAATTTGTACTTTGCCCTTAAGAGTTTTGCTTGGAATTTAGGATATGTTTCCGTCAAGCACTAATTAAAGGTTGTCAGTTAATTTGCAGCAATTTAAATAGTTTAAATGATGTTTAATTAACTGGAAAGTGGTGCACGGTGGCACTGAGAAAGACGAGGGAGAGCTCTGTTTTTATCGAATTGAATTTATTGCGCGCCTTGGGGGAGCGTTAATTAATAACATGCGTAGGAGAGCAATGCACTCTCTAATAACAATGTGTGGCATGTATGCTTGCGTGTGGCATGTGTGCGGTTGCAATATGAATAGGTATTGAGCACACATTGCGCACACAGTATATAATCTCGCGAATCGCAATTGCATATCAGGAATCGCTGACCGAATCCATTGTTTGTGTGACCACTAACTAAAATGCCGTTAGGCCGCATGCAATACAAACTGTTGAAGTATTAGCCAAGATTGTATTTGATCACGCCTGTGTGTGTGTGTGTGTGTGTGTGTGTGTGTGTGAGCGTGTAATATATATGCATGCGGCTCATTTAAAATTAATTAATATTATGAAAACGCAATGCACATCTGCGGTGCCTTTGTTAGGGGCTCGCTCGCATCTCCTATTTAAGGCCTTGTCATAATAATTACAACATATTTCAGCACACACAGACACACCCGCAGACACACTCGGTCATTTGACAAAGCCTTTGGGTGCATTGTTGAATTGGTTGGTGCTTAAATGCAATTTTATGAAACATAAATTGTTGCTAATAGAAAGCGAGACAAAAGATCGAAATGGAATCAGATAAACATTTATTACACGATACAAAAACCATTGAATGAGTTGCTATTTAATTAAAATGGCTTAACATTATTTATTGGCACGCTTAAACTAAAAATTAATGCAGTATCTTTGCCATTAACGAGTCGAGAGCGCAACTCGCGCTCACTGACAGCATGTCGTATACGTAATACCCTTACATACATTTATTTCAAAATGACAAAAGCGTTTCTGACACACTTTTATTATTAATATTATTGTTGCAACTTTGCGCCCCGGCTGGTTTACAAAAAGTGGTTTAATCAGTTTCCCGTTTTAGCTTTAAAGCTTCACTGTTGCAAACATATTTTTTATTGTGTATTTTTTGAGAGTTGACTATAAATTTCGTTTGCTGTTAAGCGAGAAGTGAAGCATTTGGCGCGGACATTTTTCCAAGAAGTTTTGCGCCCCGCCAGGCGAATGATTTATGTCGACCAAGCTGCATTAAAAGTGTTTAATAATGGGGAATCAGCAGTCGACTTGGTAATAAGCTACGCAAGATTAACGCAACATACGACAACTGTTGAAACAGTTGCTCGCATTGTCAAAGTGGCAAAAGTTAAACATGAAGAGCGCGCAAAGTTCAGACACATCTTGTGTATAATTTGGCAGCATAATGGCGAGATTAGCTTCATTAAATATGAAGTTGTTCAGGTGTAAATAACAAATCTGTCGATGGTGCTTTTTATAGGATAATTGTCGAACACTAACGCTGGTGGCACATCATTAACTTGTTATTGATATTTTCATGGCATTTGAATACAATGGTGATTAATCAAGCGTACGCCTTAAGTCAATTTCAACAGATTGATTCTCAAATTTGTTGTGCAAACGAAACACATGACACGCCCCCACGCCCCACGCCCACACGCGCATGCAGCCTTCCCCGAAGCCATCATTGGCACCTCGAACACAGCAAGAGAAGCCGACAGAACGACAGAACGACAGAGCGACAGAACGAGAAAGCGACAACTCGACAAAGTCGACTCTGTGTGCTTTGGGCTCTGGCATTTTAGTTTGGAAACACGCAAAAGGCAGTGGCACGTACACAGAAGGCACTCAAAGTGCGACACACACACGCATACTCACACTTGCCGCAGGCTGAGCCCAGGACTCTGAATGCTGAGGGTACAGCAAAAGCCAAAGCTGCCGATGCCGATGCCAATGCTGAGCGGAACCCAAAAATTTATTGCATCAATTAAGTTGGACATGTTAATTGCGTTAAGTTGAACATGACGTACAGGTGAATGCCACACTAGCTGTGACTCTGCCACTGCCACCGACCATATCTCAGCCTCCCGCTCTGCGCGTGTGTGTGGCAATGACAATGTGGAGAGAGCGATGTCAAAAGCAAAAGGAGCTATTTACGCATTGATCCTTTGATTGAGATTTGCCACCGGGTGTGGTAGCCGACTACGTGTTAGCAAGTGTGAACTGTGTTTTAAATTAAGCTACAAGTTATTAGCACAGAGAGTCACCAACTAGAGGATGCACTACGAAAAGTAAATTAATGAAAGAAAACACTTTTTAAGTAATTGAATTGTGAGTCAAAATGAAGTAAAGTAATATACACATTTCGCACACAATAGAAGAATACAATTTAATTAATCTCATTGCACATTTTGATGTTGTCTCGAAATTTGGGAAATAAAAGTCAATAATGAGAAGCAATCGTTGAAATATGAGTGCGCTGCGTTCACTATACGATTTGCTAAATCTATTTCTGTGTAGCTCAGCGCTCAATTTGGCCATAATAATAATGCAAGGGTCGGTCAACTGGACACGCCCAGTTGAGCACTTACTTGTCTTGCAGCTGAGCTGCTTGTTGTCATATTTGTGGCTATCATGCTGCCTGCCATTCGATGTATTGTGTGCCACACTCGCAGTTCCTGCTGATGCAGTGCTGTGGGACGTGACTGTAACACTCAAAATGCAGGCAGTGGAGCGTCGAGCAGGACCTGCCAAACTACATGACATCGAAAATAGTTTTTAGGATCGCCTTTTGCTCATTTCCTAATCTCTCTCGTTCGCAGCGTGTTGTCAACTCATGTTGCCAATTTTCACCTGCTCGTTTTGCGAGCAGCCGCAGCTTACATAAGTATAACAAATGTGGCATGTGCCACCTGCTGGTCGAGCAGCAGCAGCAGCAGCAGAAGCAGAGCCAGCAGCTGGAGTGGGAGCAAAGTCGAACCTGGACATGGCCAGGACGAGTTGATGTGTGCGGAATGCCAAATGCGTTTATGATTTGTGGCATGTCCTTTGGCAAATAAATCAAATGCAATCAACAGTCTCAGCCAGGATCACAAAGCTTATCAAGCACGTGGCCATAGCCCGAGGCGTCTCCTCTCCTGTCCATTATGTCAAATGCTTAGCACCTGCCCGCCCAGCCCGTCGTCCGCTCCCATTGCGCTCGCTGGCCACAATGAAAATTCAATTTCCCATGCAATAGACCGCATCAGGAATAAATGCAATGCACTCAACAGGAATCACGAATTTTATGTTCCTGCCGAAGAATAGAATTACTTATTACCGAGCAGGATACATACACTAATACTAGAACTCATTTAATTAAGATAATACTAGTCGAGTTGCATTAGTCTACCAGTCAGTTATCATCCAACGAAATGCATTCTGATTTGATTAATGCAGTAATTGAAGTGGTCAACGAAGCAGAAAGCAAATTTAAATAGCAGTAGACTTGCATATACTTCGAAATTATCTTTAAGAACACTTCGTTTATCACTCAGCATTTTCTCAAACTCCGTGGTTTTGCTTCACCAGCGTATCCTCGCATTCATATCACAGGATATCTGAGAACGTCTTTCAGGGCCGTGGCTATTGTCAATGCTTGCATAGTTGGCACTACAATTGTGTATAATATTACTAAAAGTGCAACGGGCAAGACCAATAGTTGATTTTGATTGCTTTGCCATGATTTCTTTTGCTTCTTTTTTCGGCTCTTTTGGGGGATCTTTATTCTTTCTTGCTTAGCTTGCTTTGAATTTTCTTAGCTTTGTGCTTGAATTACATATACTCGAGTGAGTGGTACAATGGCTTCTATTCCTGCAGTTCTCTTTTTTTTAATTTTTTAAAAATACAAAGCAAATATGTGTGCTACACAACCAGCAAACGTGTAAGCAGAGCATGCGAATGGTATTGCACTGAAAGTGAAGTGTCCTGGAGTGTGCAGAGTGTCCCAAAAGCGCAGCGAGTGTTGCCTTGTTTTTCGTCCCTTGACAGCATTGACAGTTTCGACAAAAAACTATGGCCAAACGGAACGTACAAGAAAATGAGAAAAGATATGCTGCAAAATATGAGAAACACTCGCAAGATGTGCGTCTCTGTCTCCGTGTATGTGTGTATGTGTGTGAGTGTGTGTGTTTTTGATGCTCATGTATTTTATTGAAATTGATATTCTTGGATGCGAATGCATTTGCGCGAGCATATTACTTTTATTATAGTTGTGTGTTTTGTTGTAGTTGTGTGCGTCCTGTTGCGTTCTCGACTCTTTTGGCGTCTTATTCGCTTGCCTCCCGCTGCTCGCTCCTTCTCGCTGTAATGGAAAAATAAATATTGGAAATGGCAAATGGGAATTGTAGACAATGGATTGCTGTGCCGGGACTAACGCCAGCACTCTTAATTCATATTGTCGAGCCATAAGTTTTGCTTTTTGATAAACAGCTCGCAAGAGCGTGTGGATTAAGAAATAAGAAAATACAAAGCTGCAGGTGAGGCTACAGAAAAGTCTCTTCAAACATAAGACTTTAAATTAATAGATAAATCAGTAAGAGAGACATAACTGCAGGTTGCGCTACAGAAAAGTCTTTTTTAAGTATACGACTTTAAATTAATAGATAACTCAGTTAGAAAGACATAACTGCAGGTTGGGCTACAGAAAAGATTCTTCAAGACTCTTCTATAAGACTTTAAATTAATAGATAACTCAGTTAGAAAGACATAACTGCAGGTTACGCTACAGAAAAGCCTCTTCATGTATACGACTTTAAATTAATAGATAACTCAGTGCTTATATACTTTGCATTTCTGCACGCTTGGAAAATCAAAAGCTGCTGTATTCTATTTATCAAATTAATAATTGCTTCGAAATAGGGTTCGTAAATGGTGCTGATTTTTCTGTGCTGCTTGCAACCCTCACTAGGAGCTGGCACAATTAGGAGCAGCGCACACACATGCCATGAAATTGAATACTTTAATTAAAATGTTGGTTCCCGTTGATGCGCAAATAAGCAAACAGTTTTATTTTTATGCAAATGCCATATTAAACTCGAGAGCAGCAGCAGCAGCAGCAGCAGCAGCGTAGGAGCAGGGACACTGCAAAGGACGAGGCGAGGTAGCAGGTGAAGGGGCGGGGCAATGTGGTATCTGCTTTATTTTAGCCGTTCATTGTGCAGCAGGCAGACAAGTACGGAGTCACAAAGAGCCAACCGAATGGGAAGCGGCAGATTGGGTTGAGCTGGGTTTTGTTGCAAGTGGGGAGCATAGAACGAGCACACACACACAAACACAGAGGCACGCACCCAGTTACTGCAGACCAATGCAAGTGAGCGAGGCAGGTGAGTTGCAGCGGCAGAAAAATAATTAGAGCCTGCCTGGCAGCCAACGCACTGTAGCCAGCCATTGTTTACCTACCTGCTAGCTGGTTGCCATAGCTGCTGCTGTTGTCGTTGCTGCTGCTGCTGCAGTGACAGCTTCAATGTGCAAATCTGCATAAGTGCGCATTTTAATTTTGTTGCACATTTTGCCGGCTGCAGCAGCGGCGTCTAATTGAAATGCATGCGACGGGGCTCGCATACTTGACTCCTTGCTTTAAGCAGAGCGAAAGCACAGCCAGCCGTATGTCGATGGCGGCTTTAATTCGACTCTGCTTCTCTGAGTGCTTTCTCCCTCTCGCTGTCGCTGTCTGTGTTTGTGTCTGCTGCACCCTCCGCGAGCAACTTCATGCCGGCACGTCACAGCCATCAACGCAGTTTTATAGTTGACTTCTTGCACACACACACATCTAGAGAGTGTGTGCCACCATTAGCAAACCCTTTTTGCGTTTATTTACCTTTATTTTTCCTTTTTATTTATATATTTGCGTTTTATTATTGAACAGCAACATGACATGAATTTCAATGAATGTCAACAGCATTTGGATGGCCCCCCGCTGCCGCTAGCCCCGTCATATCATGGCCATAAAATGAGCGTGTCATCAGAAATCGCAACAAATTTAGCAAATTGCCGGAAATAAAATTTAAATTAGCAGTCAACAGAAGCGCATTCAAATAGCACACGCAAAGCCATCAAATGCTGCCTCAACGCAACGCAACACAACTGCGTATTCAGGTAAAAGGCACTAATCTGCTCTAGATAGATAGTCGTAAATCTGAAGGGGTTTTGTTTGCTTTTCTTTTGTTTTTATTTGGCAGCTGTCATAGGCCCAGTCTGCAAACTTATTAAAAATAAAGCCAGTTCGCCTGCAAAGTTGTGGCGAACCATTCATCACGTTGGGCAATTTAATGGGACGACAGGTCCTTTAACAATATCAATTCTGACGCTATTAAATCAAGACTTTGCAAAGAGTGTCAACAATATTTTTACTTTATTTCCTTTTATTTGGCCATTCCACACACTCACTCGCTCACACACACACACACACACAGACGCAAATGGGCAGAGCGCTCATTATGCAAATTGCAAAAATTCCCATAAGCAGCTCACCAAAACTAATTTGTCACTGTCTTTTGCTTGTTAGTCAAACGAACGTACACAGCAACCAGAGTGTCATATGTCCCTCTCTGTGTGTCGCCCTATCTCTCTCGCTCCCATTCAGTTCGGTTTGTGTGTGTGTGTGCCTGTGTGCTGTGGGTTCGGCCACGCTTTTGTGGCTTACATTTTTATCACTCTACTGTGTGTGCGAGGGGAAACAAGAGTGTCCTGTTTTGTGTGTGCCAGTGTTTGCTGATAAACTGATGCAGACAGCACAAACATGCTAACAATTTCATAAAGTTGCCAGCAACAACAACAGCAACAACAGCAAAGCGCATACAAAGCCGACACTGTAATCATCAGCTACTAATAAATACTTATATTAATGCTAAAACTAACATTGCGTCGTCAAAGTTGTAAACCTCATCCGCATATACTCGTAGATAAATTTTTATCTTTTGGCGCGTCACAAACATTAAATGCGCCCGCCCCTCGCCCTTCTGCCGCACACACATCCGTTCAGGGTTGTCGTTTGCCATTTGGATTTGCATACCTACAGGGTGGTCGCAGGGCATGAAAGCATAATTAAACGTTGCATACTTTTCAGCGCAGTTTTCAATTTAATTACCACGCCGCGACATCGCTGCAAAAGCGTATTTTTGCACTAATTAGTGAAATTATGGACTGATTGTGGATGCCTAAGCCCGCACCCCACTTCGCCCCCTTCTCACCTTTGCCTATTTACCTATTTGAGTGCATTGAGTGGACACGCGTAGGTTGTGTGTCCTTGGCACTTGGCACACAAGTTAAGCGTTCACTTCACATTAAAGTGCAATTATTATTGCGATTTAAAATACACACTAAATTCATAACAATCTGTTTGAGCTGCACAAGCGTGCGCCTGCAAACTTTAAGCTGGCAGTGTCGTTTGTTTGTGTTTCAAGAGCACAACTCGAGCATTAACAAGTTGGTGCTAACATTTATCGTATTTTTCGCATTTTTGGCCAGCGTTGCTGCCCGGACGTCGGGGCGGGCACGCCAACCTCAAACACTGGACGTCTGTATAAGCTTGTCAAACTCAACTGTCAAACGCACCTGTCAAGCGTAACAATTAGCACAGCGAAATGGCAACTGGCAGCCCACAAACAAAGCTGCACAGTGGATGGACTTTCCTCAGTCCTCCATCCTCCATTCCCCGACCCAACCCAACCCAGTGTCCAGGCAAAAGGCAACCAAAGCAATGGCTGCCAATGGCTTCATTCGGTGTGAGTGACGATGGCTTAAACTTCGATTCGTGTGTGTCTATGTGTGAGTGTGGGTGCAGACGGCAGCAATGATTTACGAGCGTTTGTCGAAATTGACAAATTTTCTTAACGCTGATTTTCGGGCCGAAAGTGGTCGAAAGTGGTCGAAAGAAGTAGACAAACAGCTTGTAAGCTGTAAGAAACAACAGCAGCAGGTTTGCTTCAAGAACTATGTACATTATTATTGCCATAAATTAGCTGTTCATAACATTGAGCGAAATATGCGCAACGTGCTTAACACTTTTCTCTTCATAATTTGTTTACTTTCATGCAATCGCTCGGCTCATTATGAAGTTAGTTCAATTAGCGGCCACGGACAACCACAGTGGGCCATTGTGATCGACTGACGTAGCCCTTTATAAATTGCGGCAATTGCCGCGGAAATGTGCCGCGACCAAACGCGTTTTGGGTACGGAAATGACATTGTAAGTTCGCGAATGCTGCGAACAATTTCCATAATAATAAAACAGCGCACAGCACAGCACAGCACGAATGGCGTCAGTCCACATAGAGCCTCCTTTGCATATACATAAATATATAGATGTATATGTGTGTGTATACTGTAGTATCGCCGGCACAATGAACGCCAGCTTTGTGCATTATGCAGGCGGTCCGTCATTGTGGTAACAAACTGTTTGGCCAATTACCTGTGCGTTTGGCAGCCCAATGAAATTAATGAAAATATTTCTTTTCCCTCGGCCAGACAATGAAATTTGGTGTGGGCGTGGCAAACAGTTGACTTTGTCGGAAATTTTATTAAGACGAAATTGCAAGTATTTGCGTCAAATATTTATGAATTTCATTGAGTCAAAGTTTTGGCAGCTGCTTCTGGCATTTCGCTAAAACTTTTCCCGTTTTGCACGAGCAGCAGCCTGAGTACGACGAGTATTGTTAGTGTGCTTGTGAGCAGTTTGCTTTGCTTTCATAAGAATTTCTGTGAAGAGACAACACAGCCTTGTTTTGGGTCAAAATGTTGTACAAAATATTTACTTGTTGTTGTTCGACCAAAAAAAAAAAACAGAAAACGAAGAAGAAAACAGAAACAAGCTCGAAACGAGAATGCACATGAAAATGCGTCACGCATTTCACAGAATTGAAAAAATCTGTTGAAGTAAAAAAGTTTTTAGTCCACACAGGTGTGAGTGTGTGTGTGTGTGTGTATGTGTGTGAGAGTTATGACAGCACACATAAAAAAAGGACTCAAGATTTATGTGCAAGAGTTTTACAATTTGATCGCCTGCTGTTGACATTCGTTGCTGCTAGTTGCACAAAAATTGTTGTAAAATGTTTCATTGCTGCACATAAATTGCCAGCATTCAAGTTGCTGCCGTTGCTGCTGCTGCTGCTGCTCCTGCAGTTGTCTGCTGATGAGCTTTAAGTGCAAGTCACTGGAAAGCCAGTCACATGTGGCGTATACGCAACATACACAATTAGCTTCACTGCACTCTGCTGCTGGCGCTCCTGCTGGCGACTGGCTTCACAATTTACAGAATTTTCATCAATCAATGTCGATTGGCAAATCTTTTTTTAAATATATATTTACTACATCCACTCACATATTTCTTCGTGTATTTATTTCGCAAATTGTGGGTGTCCTTGGCCCTGGCGCGGGCGGCATGTGTGTCGCACCCAAATCTGTCTGGCCACCCAAATTGATTCATTGAAATTTAATTCTGTCGTTTATCTATATGCGCATTAATTGAACGATGTAATTGATAGCCTAGCAATGCCATAGAAAATAAGTAAAATGAAAGCCGTTGCTTAATGTGTTTTAAACCTCATTATGCAAAAGAAATGCAAATACAAATACAAATCCATTATTATTTTTCTTATTCTTTCGCTTTGCTACTTGCTGCTTTCCTTTGGCTGCTTTCACTCTCAACAATAATATTTTTGTTGCTGTTTTTAATAAACTTTCACGGCACTCATAAAACTTAGTGAGCAACTTTTATTGAAACTTTCTGCAAAGAAATTTGTGTAAACAGCGTCAGAGTCGCAAGTTCGATTGAGATCACGAAGCGAGCCGAACTGCAAGAAATAAAATAAAGTAAGTATGCTAACTAAGGGTAGTAGAGTGTACACTTAGCGTGAGCTTTCTCAATAGATTAATTCAAGCAGCGAAACGAAGCAAAATATTTGCAGTAAACAAACCAAAGCAAGTGGAATTTTGTTGCAACAAACTTTGAGTGTATCAAATATTCAGGCATTTTCAGGATTTTTACACACAAAAATGCTGTTAACTCACTGGGCAGTTTCTTTGAAAAAGGTACATGAATAACAACAATTGGTTACCTCTAAAAACATCTATTTAGGAGTCTGGAATATGTTAATGCCAAACACTTCTCGCTGCCGAAACGCACTCGCGTTCCGCTACATTTAATTTGATACTTGTTGAGAGTTTGCAATTGATTGGGTTGACTTTAAATAAATCTATGAAATCTGCAAGAAGTTGGGCCACAAAATGTTATTGTATAATGCATTAACACTTCTGCGCACACCTGCTCGCTGATACTAATATCAAGTGCTCTCGCCAAACTCAACCGAAAACATCACATTACTCATGTTTGTGGTAGCGAAGCACAGCTGCCGGCAAACAGCAAAACGAAACCCAGGCAAGACAAGGCAAGAACAGGAGTAGCAACAACTTCAAAAAAAAAAAGAAGGAAAAAAAAAGAAAACCTAATGCCGATGCGATGTGAGGCGATGTGGTGTTGAAGTAAAAAATATGTGAAATTTAATTTTCCTAAGTGATTTTTCATGTAATTCGGCACCTGCTATTATTTTCACTTTGCAATTTTCTTTTTTATTTTGGCTCGTTGCGCTCGCTCTCTCTCTCTTTGTCTCGCTCTCGTTTGCTCTTTACTCATCCAGCAGCATAATACTTTTTCGTCTAGCATCATCGTCTTGATCAATTGTTAATGGCACATGTATCTTACACACACGTATCAACGCCTCGTGAACTTGCTAAGAGGCCAGTCATACATCAAGAGCAGCCAAAACTTTGCACGCTTCATTCCCACAAGCTCGCATATTGTCGCAACTCTCCACTCGCTTCGAATTTCCACTGCGAAAACAAAGAAAAAATGGAAATTTCAATTTGAAAATATATATGCTTGATGTGGCATTGCCATAAGCTATAAACCATGCGACTAGATGTTCCACAGTACGAGTACGAGTACGAGTATGTGTGTCTGCGACAAGTACTTCCTTTCGGCAGTACACGTGTGCACCACAGGCTGCTGTAGACTATGCACACTAATTGCATTTACCAGGAATATTTCACTGAATTGGGTCAGCCAACTGCAGCAGATTGTGGCCATATAAGCTCGTATATGCGCACATTATATTGGCCCGCAGTCTGCATTCGATGCGAATTTACTGAGACCTTCGAGGAGCAGGCTTTAAAAATTGCCAAATGCTCGAAATGTTTACGCAGCTGCTGCTTAAAACAGAGCCACGACAGGGATGAAATGCTTAGGCTTCGTTTGATTTCGCTTAAGATCTAATTACTATAAAGTACGGCACGAAATGGCAGCAGCTCCGTTTACCCCAAAGAAAACACTTTACTTTTTTTTTTCGGTTGCTTGTCCAGTTGTGGGTGTGTTGTCGGGGTATTGGATGGAACACCATAAATTTGCGCTGTTAATGCCATAATACCATTTTATGAAGATGAAAGTCGTGCGTTTATTTCATTACACAAATAATAACAGCCGAAAAATAAACCGCAGTAGCAATTGCTCCGTTTTGCCAGAAGAGCAACAGCAACAGCAGCAGCAACAGCAGCACGACTAGGCTAATGAGTTGTTTGGCTGAGGCACATGCCTCATTGAAGGTCGAAAGGCTTACTGTGGTGATGGGGTGTTTAGGGTGGGTTTGTGGTATAAGAAGTTCCCGGAATTGAATTAATGGCAGCACATGTACACATAACTGGCTCACTCTCTCGCTCTCGCTCTCTGGCTCTCGGGTTGAGCGGGCAGCGAGGAAATGGTATAAATATTCCTTATTCCTTATGGCATTAACGCAAATTTGTTAACAAATTTGTTTGTGCCAACAAATGAATTAGCTGAGCTCAAGCAAAACACTGAGTTTGCCATCAATTAAGTGCTCGTTGATTTTTCAGGCACAAGCCTTGACTTGACTGCCACACAGACCCGACTCGACCATATATATTGTACATGTATATGGAGTGTAGTAGTACTATATAGTAAGTGCTGGGCGACTGGTATATAAATCAACCTCAATAAAATGCGCAAATTTAAGTTAGATGCTTTGCGTTCTGTGGAGCTCATATTTCAAGCTGCTTGTTAAGTGCATGTTTTATGATTATTATCGTAATAAAAAACTCAAGGGCCCACCAAAGCGACGCGTCGCCTAGGCATTTCCAGCAGCAAACGAGCAAATGATACGCCAAAAAGCGTAGCCCCGTAACCGAACCTCAGCCTCGGCCTCAGCCTCAGCCTCAGACTCGGCATCAGCCAAAGCCAAGAGCTAAGAGCTGTAGGAGAGCTGAGAGACCTGAGCCGCGGCATTAGAGGTAGACAGGTGGGCCTCTCGGTCTGTCTGTCTGTCTGTGTGTCTGTTTGTCTGCCCGGCTAGCTGGTTACCTAGCGAGCAACATTATAAAGGCAATAAGATTTTCAAAATACGACAATTTATGCAATAAACTTGAAATTTATGCTATTCCTTGGGCGAAGGACACAGGCACCAACAGCAGCAGCAGCAGCAGCAGCAGCCACAGCAGTCACATCCACTCATGCAGTCTTACAGTCAGTCAGTCGTCTAGTCACCCACTTTTGCTATCCTTGCTCTTATCGGAATTTTTATTTTATTGTTGGACACGTATACACACGTATGTGTGTGTGTGTGTGTGTGTGTGTGTGTGTGTGCCACGTGGCTGACATTTCAAAGTCAATTCATGCGCTAATCCTGTAGCATGTATGCTGTTGACTTTCGGTCAGAGGTTTCCCATTTGTCGGTGAGTTTATAAAGACGTCACTCATACGCCACATTGTGCGGTTGCATTGATTTCCTTCTGGCAGTATAACCACTATTGCGCCATTAACGCTGCAGTGCACATTTATGACAGTTCAGCATCGCAACTTTTTGTTTATTCTGCATTTGATAAAATCGAAATTTTATTCGACACGTGCCCCATCGATTTCAGCGCAATCCATCAGAAAGTCGCATTAATTCTCGGAAAATTGTGGTGTAAATACGTTTTTCCCCAGCTTTTTGTTGCCTTCACGACTGACCTCAAACTCATTATTAAAGCTCAGCACAGCAAATAATTAAATATGTGGCTCCAAAAAGGGTCAAAGTGAGTTAAAGCCTATTTTTACAGAGTGGTCGGCACAACAAATGAAATGCTGCCTTTGATATGGAAAGACTGGAAGATACTTCGCAGAAACAGATTATACATTTATCAGTTAGGAAGTAATAGAAAAATCTTGCACAATATATACTTTATTGTTATAATACTCGAACTTATTATAAGAAACAAAACATTTAAACTATCGAGCAAATCAAATCTTTCTATTTCGCATTTCAATTCAGTTTTATGGCCAAATTAATTGAGGCGGTCGTCGCCGCCGTGGACCAACTGGCTAATCTATAATAAGTTTTGTGTGTGGACAGCATTTCAATTGGCAGCGCACAGATTCAGTGCCAGCTAGACCATTATGCCCCAAGGATAGCTTAACTTAATTTAGGTGTAAAACAGCGACACGCCTTGTCTTGCAGGTGCGAAAAAAAAACACACAAAAAACATCGAGGCCGGGACAAGTGACTAAGAGAGAGAGAGGTAGAAAGAGATGGTGGCAAGAGACAGAGCCAGAGAGAGAGAGAGAGAGAGAGAGAGAGGGAAAGACAGAGACACATCATTAGCAAGGCAAGCATAAAAATGCTGATTAACGAGTCCCTCGGGGCCTAAAAAGGACGCTCGTGCTACGGTTGCGTTGCGGCTGCACTCCTGTCTCTGCCACTTTTTTTATTCGTTCGCTGGCTGGCTTAAATAACAAACATAAATTTAAATTATATTAAATAACCTGAGCGCGACAAATGCTCAAGGACATTGGCAGTGACATTTATTGTATAATTTATAGTCTATTTATTGGCAAACGTAATAATATTGATTGCCGAATAATTGAGGTTTTTTCTCTGCGCTCCGCCTCCGTTCAGTGGGCAAATGAAATTTCCTTGGCCATAAAATATGGCTGTGCCGATGATACACTACAACACAACATAGAAGGGGCGTGGCAATCGCCTTATATAATACTTTTATAACTGCGTTTTACTGCGTTCAAAAGCTCATTTGGGGACGTTTATGA
The DNA here is from genome assembly GCA_035046165.1 of Drosophila rubida. Classification (NCBI taxonomy): domain Eukaryota; kingdom Metazoa; phylum Arthropoda; class Insecta; order Diptera; family Drosophilidae; genus Drosophila; species Drosophila rubida. Next base: position 6,601,630 of record JAWNOF010000021.1, on the reverse strand, counting down.
GCTGCGTATTTCTATACATGTGCATGACTTTGTGTGTGTGTCGGGTTGAGTCAAACTCATAGTAATAATCAGAAGAAAAGGTTGCCCAATGGCCGCCCACTGCGGCGGGCGTGGCCGCTCAATAAAATGCCAATGGAAATGGAAATCGAAAAGGAAATAAAAATCAGTGAAAGGTGCGACTATATTGTCCAAAGACATCGTTACGCCACAACAACAAACGCAAGCACTAAAATAGCCATTCAAATGGGACCCACAACCAAAAGGTGTCTGTGTGTGTGGATGGGTGTTGAAAGGCTAAAGGATTTGCCGTTAAATGTGTAGCAAGGTGCTGATTTGAAGTGTCTTTGGCCGACGCCCAAACCAAACGAGCCTTTAAAAGTGCAAACCGAACTGGTTTTTGGCAACTGAACCTGGCCCAAATGGGAGTCGCTTGGCTCTTACGTATATATGTAATGGCTTAACCGTTACAATCTTTATGACCATATAAACACCTACTCGAATAGACCGGCCATATTAATACTCACTTTGTGAGGCGAAGCAACTTTTAATTAGGCTGACCCTAAGAATTAGGCTGGCCAACTGAGCCAATAGTGAGCTGAATCAAATATCGATTGCGAATATGCATAATCAAGTGTGTGTGTGTGTTTATCGATGTGTGTGTGTGTGAGTGTGTGGAACAACGGCGACGACAACAAGCTGAGTTTGTCTGGTATTTTGACACAGTTTTACAGGATTTACAACAATGTTTGTTTTCACACAGTTCAACTGGCTGTGGCTCTCTCTTCGCTGCCAGTTCCTATTAGTTTTGTTCCGATCCTTTGACTCTGACACGACACACACACACACACTCACACACACATGAGCGTACAGATACATAGAAAGGGGGCGCAGAGCAGCATTTATAGTAGTTGCAGCCAGCTCTCGTTGTGTAACTCGATTGCTGTTGCATGTTTGATTTCAATTGAATTGCTGTTGAGTGCAACAGACAAACACACACACACACACACACACACACACACACACACACACACACACACTGTTCTGTATGGTGCTGCCACAGATACGCATGTGCAACGCTTATTTGACAGTTGATTTGACTACATACCAAAAGTGATTGACATTTGGCACATGCTACTCATTCAGGCTTGTTGCCAGTTTGCCAATTCGCCCGTCTCTGGTTTCGCTGGGCAACTGCAGTGAATGCACTGAAATCTCTGGCCAAACTCGCATGCAACTTCCAGTCAATTATTTTGCGTGCTGTTGCATACTTTGCTGCGCATTATGCGTGAGCTACCAGCTCATACTTAACACACACACACACACACACAGAAGCAGACGCATATTCATTACAAGTAATGCGATATAAGCTTCTGCGTTCCACAAATTAGTTACAGTTACATTGTTATTGCCAGTTCCCGGCGCACTTCATATACATACTATATGTGTGCGTGTAGGCTTGCAGATGTGTGTGTGTGTGTGTGTGTGTGAGAGTGTGTGTTTTAGCTGAAACTGTGCTAATGCAAAAGAGGCAAAGTTGAGCATTGAGGTTACTCACATAGAGCACTTAAAACACAAGCCCTCAACTCAGCCATGACCATGACCAGATCCATTAACCCATTTCGCATTCGGGTTGCGGGGTGTCGATATGGCTTAGTGCTAAGGGCTAAGGGCTAGGGGCTGAGGGCTGGGCGGGGTAGGTGTTGGCTAAGCAGAAACCCAATTATTTTAATAGGCAAACTTTATTTTGAAATACTTTGCGCGCATTTCGTCGAAAACCGAAAAATGATAGAACGCCCCGAAAACACACGCACACACACGGAGACGAGGAAAGCAGAGCAGCGCAGGACTATCAAGGATCTGCGTGGCCTTCTAACCTGCCGCTCCCAGAGTTACCAGAAACAAATGATGCAATAGAATTTTATGAGCCACACTAAATGTGGCTAATAGATTTTAACAACGTGGCAATAGAAAAGATACAGCCAGACACTAAGCCAAACCAAACCAGCTGAGTGCGTGTGTGTGTGTGTGCGTACGCACACATATGCATCATCATGCGCGTGTGTGTGTGTGTGCGGGTCCTTACAACAATTTATTTTTATATTTGTTTGGCAAGTTGCGTAGAAATGGCCCAAATGCGAGCGTATTGCGCCTTGGGTAACCGCCGAAATCCATGAAAAGGACACGCACACGCGCAACGGGTTCACACACACACACACACACACACACACACACACGCACACGCCTGCTTTGATGTTTATACTTTCGACTAGTTCGCTCCCTCAACAAATTAGCTGTTATTATTTTAATAAAAAGTTACGAAATTAATACAGCAATAACTTGACAAACATACGCTTTCTACATTACGTTTGCCCTCGAGTCAACACACACACACACACGAACACACTCGCACACTCATTCACACATATGCGCGTATTTATATCTTCAGTGTGCCGGATTCATTTCAAGCGATGCCACTTTGGGGTGTGATTATGCATATAGAGCTGAGATTTGATACTTTGTCTATATCAGAATGCAAATTGTCTGCCGTCAGCACAAGAAATGAGACTCGCACCAGAAATGAAACAACAAAGGAAAGCTCTACTTAAGTGTTGTAAACTAGTGAATACCCTAAGATGCGATTGTGAGAAAGAAACATTTTGGAACAAGGAAATGTTTGGTTTGAAAAGTGTCCTAATGAATATTTTTATAAATGTTAGTAGAATCATTTGTTAACAAATCAAATTTTTAATGATTTTGAAGAAAAAGAACAGCAATTGTAAAGCGCAAAAGGAAACAGCTCAAAAGGATGCCAGAACATTGATGGTATCATAAGAATGTAGCTGAAATATCGCTGAAATCAACTGCAGTTGATTGAATAAATAAATTGGTATCTGTTGTAGTAAAGCCGAGAAATTTGTAAAATTATGCAAAACGGAAAGTTGCTCAAAAAGCCAAATGAAAATTAGAATAATAAAAATGTGTACAGAGTTCAATTTCTTGCGATACACTTTGGTTGCAGTAGCTAAGACTCCCACTTAAGATATTTTTATAGTGCATAAAATATGCGAAAGCCTATAAAATGAAGCCATCAAAAAGTTAATAAAAAAAAGAGAAGAAATTTAATAACCTGCCTAACCTGCCAATAAAGTGGCAGCTGTCCAAACAAAAACCGATACCAACCGCTGAGTAGTTAGCTTAACCTTTTTCCCAATTTTTCGAATTCCCGATTTCCCGATGCCTGCCAAAAAGCGGGAACCTGAGCGTGGCCAATTTGTTTAACAAAAAATTTGCGCTCGCTTCTCTATGCATATACGAGTATGAGTATAAATAAAAAATGGCTGCGTCAATGTTGAGTTCTTGGTTCATCTTGGCTGGGAGGGGGGAAGTGGGAAACATGAAATGGAAAAAAAAAATAAATAAATCGACGCCTGCTGCCTGAATAAACGACCCATGTCAATTATGCGCTGAAAGCAAATATATTACAATATCAAAAATGAAAATGAAAATGTAAACGCAAACAGCCAAAAAGTCGAGGGAACGCACAATGAGAGTTTCTCCACTCAACGCCATCGTCATTACAAATTTGCGCTTGCAAGTCCGAGCACAAACAGAGCAATAGAAGAAAGTCTAAAGCTAACAATAGCCCTTATGCCCATGCCGAGAGCAAAAAATTACTTGAATATTTGTTGAACTCGCCAAATTTTATTATGCTACTTCGACGGAAATGCAAAAATAATAACAGGTTTCTTGGGAAGCATTTTCGCACAGCTATTGAAAGCATTCGCCTATTGAAATTTCACCGGAATTAAGTGCTTTAAAATGCGGCCAAATATGCTTTCTACAGGCAAACTCAGGCAACGGAATTGGGCTATTAGTTTTCGTAGTAAACTTGCAAATATTCATAGCTACATTGAAGTACAGGCGACTAGCAAAAAAACAATTTAATTGAACTTTCAATAGCTATTTAACACTAACATTTAGAATGTTATGCTATGCTTTTACTTTATTCTAATACTCAATCACTTGTTAGCTGAATTGGAGAAATCAATTTGAAGCGTAACTAAAGCCGAAATCGAGCTATAGTAACTACATCGCTTTTGCAGCGAAAGCTTTAAATTGCCTCATTTCGCAGCCATTTGACGATTTGACCAAAGCTGCCATTATCACACCCACACAAACACACACACACACACACAGTGCATGTGTATGCAAAATGTTGCAAGTACATACTAGATACACATGCAGCATGTTTGCCGATGCATGCTCGTTTGTGTGAATGTGTACACAGACTTGGGCAGACAACAGTCAAGAGCGTGGCCAACTGGCGTCTGCTCGTATTGAGTAAACCAGGCCGATAGCCCCAGATAGTTAGATAGCCAGATAGTTAGCAAAGCAGGGCGCCCACTTCCGTTGCCTGGGAAAAACGCATTTTACACACAGAGCGAACTGGTCGAGGGTCTGCTTGATTGCACTGGCCCGAGGCCCGAGGGCCGAGCGCAGAGGCGACGAAGTCAACAGGACTCGGGCAATAATTGAAATTATCATTAAGCCAAGCCAAATCGCATGCCCAAAAAAGAAAAGTTTGCTGCTGCTGCTGCTGAGGCGACTCTGATGTTTCGAGCCCATTAAATGGGTGACGAAAGGGCACCATAAAGGGTATAATAAAGTTGCTTAACTGTGGCCAATGCCTGCAGGTGTCTGACCTCGTAAAGTGTGAGCACATTGAATTAAATTAGGTGCCACATTAAAAAATGTAAGCACTAATATGTTTGTTTGCAGTAGCTCTTTGACATATAAGCATTATTTTAACAAAAACATTAATGTAAATTTTGTATTAGTTAAGACTTATCTTTAATACGCTAACCATCCATCGTATTAATACAATTTCGAAATATATAATTAAAAGTGTTTTTCCACGACGGTGAGTTTAAGTATCCATCTCTTCTTTGATATCATTTGATATTAGTTTAGGCTAGAAATAAAATATTATATATGCATGTAACATGGGAGAGAAGAAAATACTAAAGTTTACTTAAATTTTTGCTGCTAGAGCATCAATTAGTCGTCGCAGTGCCGCTGGCAGATCAAATTCAATTGTACCCTCCTCCTCTATCGAGTAAGCTCTTAATGTTCTACATCACACACACTCACAGACACAACATGCAGACAGGATCAAAGCATGGGACCACTCTCAAATGAACTCTTGAGTTGAAATCTTTAAGCCACATTGCAGTTGCAGCTTTGTTGCCGTTGCCGTTGCCGTTGCTGTTGCTGTAGTTGCTAATCCGGCTCTCGTGTGGCTCGTCCTGCAATGCATATCCCTAGGGAGAGAACTTTAAAAAAACCATAGGCTGTTTGCTTATAAAATATGCAGCAACAACACTCATTGGCAGCATATTTATGCGATTAGATGCAACAAGAAACGACTAACTGACAGCTGGAAGCTGCCTCAGACAGGACACGCATGAAATCAAAAGGCAGACTCCAAAAATAAAGGGGAAGCTGCTGCGTTGACAGCTGCTTTTGCTTTTTGGCAACGCACAATATGCCTGCCTCGCACACACGACGTCAGAGAACGTTCAAGAAGCACAAAAAGTGTATAATAAAAGGACAACAAGCCACCGACAGTTGCTTTTACCGTTTTTGCTTTAGGTTTTTGTAGGCACTGGCGGCAGAAAAAAAGGTGACAATGGCTCCGACAAACGGACAAAATGGACAGAAATGGACGGCAAATGTGCACCGGACAATGAACATGGGAGCGATGAAGGGTTGGACCCAAAACGACAACTCACACATGTGTAACATATGTGATTCTGGGGCGGCTCGACTTACTTTTGTCAGGCACATGCTTAAGCAGGTCGACCAGAAAGCAATCTTGAAACAGCGAAGGACTACGGAATGCCCTCTAGCTAACACCAACGGAAATTAACAAGGATTTACTAACAGTAAGAGAACAATAAAAAGGTACTCATTTAATTATAACAGGTTACATATTTTAGATAAATGTATTGCTATTATATTAAACTAAATAAAATTAAAAAAAAAAACAAATTCTGTTGAAGCAAACTGAATATAGTCCCTTTGATATCGCAAAGGATATCCAAGAGTTCTGTGACAGAGCATTTATTATAACGAATTTTTGTTTTCGGTCGCGTTAATGCGGCAAAAAGTCATAACAAAAAGGGTCAGAACAAACAAATTACAATTTTTTGGCAACTGCCGCAATAAAAAACAGTAACATTTCTCCAGGGTAATAAATTAATATTGAGCATTTGCTCAATGCTTCAATGCTTTAGCGCGTAGCGCATACGCACTGTGTGCCGGCTTTAATTATGCAAAAACAACCGACAAACCACTCTTAAATAACCGTTTGTGTTTGTGTGCTTTGTCATGCGATCGGTAAATGGAAATGTGAATGGTCAAAAGCCAAAGCCAAAACTTGTGCAAAAGTTGTTTAGTCACAATTGCCGTGCAAACAGTGCAAATTTCATAAACCATATTGATTGCTGCTTTGCCGCAAAACTGCAATGGCTACGGCAAATAATTAACATTTATATTATATGTGCACTCTATTAGAAAGGTACGCCTCTGTCTCTCTGTGTGTGTGTTGGGGTTCTTACTTTTGCTAATACCTTATTTGGTTATCAAACTGCTGCAGCTGGCTACTGAGCTCCTTGCAAAGGCGATTGAGACATTATATAAATATGTGCATGTAATTGAGTAGATAAGAGTGTGAGTGTGTGCATTGCAAATAATGCACTGCTTGGCCGAGCAGCATACTAAATGCTTCTGCAATGAGTAAATTGCGTCTGATTGAGTTGCAACTGAAACTGCAATTGCCACTGCAACTGCAGTGGCCGCAACAACAACGGCAACTGGCGCTGCGGTTGTTTAACAGTTGTTGAGTGGCATGTTTGCAAATGAGCTGCCATAATTTTTGCCAGCCCCAAACTGCATCAACCGTCGACCAGTCATTTCACGGTCATCGTCATTGCCATCTTCAGCTGCGTCTCCATTTTGGAGCGGCAAATTGAGGGAGACTAGAGCAGACACGTCGACAAGGCGCTTAGTTCTCTTTGCCTATCGTGGTGACAGCAGCAATAAAATTTAAAAGAAGTTACAACAATTTGGCAACCAAATGGAATGGGGAATCGCATCTTGCGCCACTTTCTACTGGCTGTCGACAATTCGAATTCAAGTCAAGTGAAGTCTTTAAGTTTCACAAAAATGTGTGCGCATGTTGTTATTGGCAATCCGATTTGAAATTCAATCAGATATTGTTGTGATAAGGTCATAACTTAACGAGACAGTGATGTGTAATGGTTGCATGATTGAACTTGACAGTTGCACTAAAGCAGAACAAGAAAGCTGTTTGAATTATTTTTAAAGCGCAGCAAATTTTAGTTGCTGTAAGAATCGTGGTTTATTTTACCAACGTTTCATTTGCTACGCTCATAGTAGCTTGATGGAAAAGAATTATTTTTTGTTTTTGTCACTGCCGATTGGCAGTTCGAGCACTTATCGCTGCTGCAGCTGTGACAGTTAAAAAAAACTACTGCTGTTTTTACAGCTGACTTTTGGCATTTCGATTGTAATGATTCGAGTCCAGCAAAATAAAATAAAATAAAGTGAAATAAAAGCATTTTGATTATGGTTTAACTTGATGGCCACAACCGAAAATGCAAGCCGAGTGTTCTTATTGGAAAAGTGCAGCTGCAACTGCAGCTGGGCCAAGGGTGCCGGATCAAAGGGCAAGGGTTAGTTCTAAGTTGCCGCTCTGCGGGTGGGGGAGGGGTTTGTCTTTGCGGTGCGGCTGCTTGCCTTAGCTTCTTGTTGAAATTTCTCGAAAATGACAAAACTTTGCACCCGCCAAACCGTTGCCCGTATTTGTTTGAATCTTTGCACTTTTGGCACTGGACAAAGTTTTTAATTAGTCTTTGATAGGAAACCGAAACTGAGTTGCTAACTTTAAGCGTTTGGTAATGTCGATCCAGATGCCGCGCTCCTCAATTGCTCGCAGTGCTTGCACTGACTGCAGCTCCGCCTTTGTGTGTTGGTTTAGGTTTTTCGTGGGGGGCAGAGAACGGGGGGACTGCAGCAGAGCCCTGCAAGGGGTTAATCAAAGTTCAGTTCACCTGAGGCTGCTTAGAGTGCGTCCTGGCTTTAGCTTTGGTTGTGGCCTCAGCTTTGGCTTTGGCTTTGGCGTTGGCTTTGGCTGCAGTCAGACAGTGAAATTGCTGCTTTTGATTGCACACGCCGCAAGTTATGTGCCAATGCCGAAATTACGCATACGCCATGGTGGCAGTGACAACTAGCGCATACACATGTTCAGCCAATTAGGTGTGTACGACACTGCGCATACATATCTCAAACTGCTAGTTATACACACAACGACAGACAGATATATATATATATAGTTATATATATACATGTGTATCTTATCTGCTTTGCTAGCTACACACAATCACAAGTGGCTGTCGGCTGTCGGCTGTCAGGCAACTATAGCGTCTGCCTCAGAGCTGTTGTTGCTGTTGCGATTGCCGCGTTGTCGTGGCTGCCACAGCCAGTGCCACGCTGCAACTGCGTGTGGCATTTGCCAACTGATTTTCTGTTGCACTTTGCTTGAAATACATATGCATGCCACTTTTATTGCCACATGGCTTCGCTCACATTCGCCATCCGCTTTTCGTAGTGTTTTTTGTGCTTGCCTGCATTTTACACATAGCAGCGCGTAATTTTAATTTACAGTGACAGCCCCGAACCACGCCCCGCCACTTCCCCCAGCCCCCACCATGCATTACAATCGGCGCACCATCCGACCAAGCAACGAACCCATCAGCCATCGGGCAATGTTTAGCTTAAATTGCTTTTTCGCTTAGTTTTAGTCGCTTACACGCTGCACACTCTGTCCGCCTTGTGCTCTTTGTCGCATTCTCTGCTCTGCGTCTTCTTTGCTGGCTGCAACTCTGGCAATGCGCTCCACTCGAATCCAACTGAAAGTAAATACTTAATTATACCAAAGAGTGTGGCACACATTTCATCTTGCTACTTTCCCATCCCATTGAGCGCACATCATGGAGCAAGCAGCGAGTGTCTTTTCATTGCCCCCTCGTCGTCCCGATGCACCCATTACGATTATAACACTGCAAGTGGGGTCGCTTCTTGATCCCTTCGACGGTGCACACAATTATGAGCGGTTCCAATAATCACACTGTTGTCATGGTGAACAGACATCGGAGCGCGAAGTGCATTTCGTAGCATATTGTCGGCTTTTTTCATTGGTGAAGCTAAATCAAGAACTAAATTTCGTAATTAATAAAACAATTAGCTTTTAATGTAAACTTTAACTGTGTAGAATTAAAAATTCAACGTTCTCTAACAAAAATATATTTCGGTAAAAATAAAATTAGATATATTATTTCTAACATGCATTCCCAGTTCAAGTTAGCTTTAGAAATATTAATTTTCATGTATTACGATGATATCTCACTAAAATAACGAATTTAATTCCTGAAGCTTAGCCAATAACGAAATTTAATAATGAATGAAACACTTAACCCTTACATTAAAGGTGTGAAATCAAAAACTTAAATTTTTAGATAATTTACACATTTGCATTAATAACTTGAAGTTATTTATAATATGGATTGCTACTTTCTGTCAGCTTTAGCACATTTCAAATTTTAATTTTCAAGTAATACGATTAGATAAATAAATTGACCTTACTCATATTTTAAGAATCGTTTTTATTTTTATACCTTGACCAAGTCTGATAATAAATTAAACAATTAGCTTTTAACTTATAACTTGAAGTTCTAATGAATCAACAATTTAAGTCTTTAGATGTTTATCAATATATTCTTAAATAATGACAATTATAGCATTATGTTATTTGTAATATGGATTCCGAGTTCAAGGCAGCTTAGAAATGATTTGAAATATTCATTTCACGTATTCAAAATTCATTAAATATAAGTAACACAAGAGCTATGTATATGTAATCAAAAATTAAACAATAATCTTTTTAATTTGAACTCTGAATAATAAAAAGTTCAAATATTTTCGAAATAGGTTAATGCTTTTTAATTACAAAATTATAATACTACCTTTCTGTTATTAATTATTGTTGCAATAAACTTTACGAATTTTCAAATATTAATTTTCACGTATTGTTAACAAGTAAAATATACTGATAGACATATTAACATTATAGTTTGGGATTGAAACAATTAGCATTTCATTTATAACTTGAAGTTCTAAGAATTTAAAAATTCAAATAAAAAAAGAAACTGAAATTCAACCAATTTACAAATTAGCATCATGTTTTCAATAATAGCACTTGCAGTCAAAAATAAAATATAATGATTCTACTCACATCATATTTTTGGCAACAGCACTAGTCCAATAAGAAAAATATACGTTGAGAGCACCCCAATTATCTGCACTGAAATCCATTAGTATGCAAACTGAAAGCTCTTTGCTTTGCATTAATTTAGCTAACTAGAAAATATTCTGCATTTTATTTGAATTCGCTTTGCACATCCATTTCAAGTTTAAAGCTGCTTCTTATCAATTTATTTGAATGCTGCTATCTGCAGCTCTTCGTTTTACTTCACTTCTTTTTTTTTATTTTTGCTTTGCTGGTACTTTGGCTTTTGGTTCTGCTGCTGCTTGTCGCGTATCGCCATCACCATCGCCATCGCCATCGCTCGATGCCGTGAGGATTTGCTGTCATTTGCGTTCTGGCTTTGCTAGTTCTTATCCCAAATCCGGACCGTCTGCCCGCCTCCCGGGCGCACTCTGCTGCTTCAATCCCTTTTCGAAGCCCTGTCAAACGCTAAAGTTTGCAAAAGTTTCTAATATTTTTCAGCACCTCTGCACAGGCGATAAGATCTCTTGCACGTTGTCTCGTGCTGCTCTCACGACGTCTTAATTAGTTTGAATTCAAAGTGAAAAAACGACTATCAAAATGTTGAGTAAAAATTGTGACTGTGCAAAAAGGTGAGGCGAGCAATGAAAGTTTGCTGCACTTCGTCCGGGCATAACTTTGCTAATATTTTGTTATAATAAAGTTTCGATGTTTGATAAAATGTGGCAAATAAAAATTGTTGAACCGTGTGCCACGGACTCTGCGGGCATAGCGGAAATAATGCTCTGTTGACACGGTCAGAGCTGAGATATTACCGGAGTTGAACTCGTAATTAAATTTAAGCAACTGCCATAACGCGCTGAACTGAACTTTCAATCTACTTCATTTGCCGATTAAGTGCAGTGGAATAAATTGCCAACATATGTTCGTCATATCAACGCATCGTTTATGCACATTTTTCGCACTTCTTTGCAAAGTAATTCGCGTTGAGTTTTCATCTTGTCTCTTTTTGCTTTGTGCTCGGTGAACTTACGTCAATGCAACTGACAATTTTTCAATCTCAGCCCGAAGCCGGCGTCAGAAATAATTGCAAAATGCATCAATCAGCTGTCAGAGTTGATGCTCGACTATCGTTCAGCACGAGCTAAGCGATGAGTCAAGCCAGTAGTTATGGGCCTGTCAAGCATGCGTGACTGCTAGATACCCTGGAACAACGACTCTCTTTTTACGTGGCTTTCAATTGCTTTTTATTATCGATAAAATTTCCTAGAATCCTATTTACGGTATGCTTACAAATTAAAAACAATTTTTAATCGTCAAGCAACAAGCTCCAGTCGAGTATGCACAACTAAGACTTACCCTGTAGTTAGCTTATGGCATGCGCTAATTGTTAAGTAGTTCTTAACAAACTTATTTGCATGCTTTCAGTATTTTATTGCATCAGTTCTGTTCAATTGTTCAATTGTTCTTCCTCTCTGGGCTTCTTATTTACAGGGTATTGTTTGGCAGATATTGTGTGTATCGTTTGTCAGCAGCAGCTTCCATGCCGTGTTCATATTTTGACAGGCGACAAGACGAGTGAAGTCGAGTCGAATCGTGTTTGAGTTCAGTTCTGTTGAGTTGGGTCTTTTGCTCTGGGGCTGTGGCGGCGTTTTTCAATTTTTTGTTGTTACTGGGGCAGCAGGCAGGCAGGCACTTGTGTCGACGTCGAAGCTGCTCATTAGCTGAGATTACGTTGTCCTGTGCTCGGTCTAGACCGCATTTCCGATAATTGCTCATGTATTGGCAAACGTCAAAAGTTTCGGCGCCGGCCGCTCGCCTCTTTCCCTTCTCCTTCACCAAAAAAAGAGAAAAAAACTAAGTCGTGTAACAAAAGTAAAGGAACTTGCTGCGTGCTGCCGCAACGGCCTCAAAAGACGACTCCGGGAGCAGGCAGGACGACAGCAAGCCTTGAGGATTATAGGCGCATGCCAAAGCGCAATCAGCAAGTTGCCTGTGGTTTCGCTTTGCTCTCTCTCACTCTCTCGCACACTCTTTGGCTCTGCACTCTTCGGTCTCGGTCCCTTTGCCTAGATGGCCAGCTAATGCGGTCGAGATGTCGTCGTCCGATGCTGATTGATTTTACATGCCGCATTGTTGTTTGCTTGCCACTGTCACCGTCCTCAGACCACGTCTCGCCGCCCCTTTGCCCACGAGTGGCCCTGCCCCACTTGGGCAATACTTTTAATTGATAATTGCGGAAATGCATGGAATTGTAAAAATCTCCAACAGACCGCAGAAAAGCTTCCAATATATCAACTACAGCAACTGGCAGCCAAACGGAATGACGACAGTTGAACGGCCAAATTGGCGGCCATTGCCATTTTATTATATATAGCAGCTAGTACGGACACGAAGCGGCGGCGGCCTGCCTGCTTGTAAATGGAAATCAAGCAAATTGGTTAACAGCAAAACCGCAAAACCTTTTAATAATGGCCAAGAGGAAGACAAAGCCCGACGAGGGAACGACAAACAATTGCCGCACAATAGTTGGGGCCCAGTTAAAGCGCACAGATGTCACTCCATAGCCGCCGCACTTCAACAGGTATGAGGGGCTTCCGCTCGAGGGGATGGCCGGCCTCTTTGCTAACTACCGAGAGTAGTTGCTTAACTTATACTCGTATATATATTAGTTACCACTTCCATTTGCGCATTTAATATTCATGCAGCGTTTTGGCTTTCGCAACATAAAGAGAACCAGAACCTTAGCTCACAAAAATCAATTATACGTCATGAAAATATGATACGAGTGTGCTTCTGTATGTGTGTTAGTGTGTGTGTGTGTGGGTTGCGTGTGTGCGTTGCGAGGGCGAAGCTAATATAACGTGTAATTAAGCCGCGTCTCGTCTCCAGCCGTTCTCCATGGGGAGTTAAACGCTCAGGTTCTCTAAGGACACTGGACGCGAATGAATTTGAAATGCTGGCAACGTAATTGCCAAATTACTTGGATTTTTGCTAACAGTAACACTAAACGCATCTGCGAGTGTGGAATTTCAATAAAATATGCAAGGTACAGCATGCCCATTGTCAGTCAGCATTCCTTTTATTCCCATCCAGAAACGAATTCTCATCCGCAGCGGCAGCCGAGAGAACAACGGCAAGCGGAACAATGCCAAAACTCCCCCAATGGCATCACGCATACGCAGCGTGTGCAATGCGAGCCCAATGAAAGCTGTCTACAAATTTAACGACACTGAAAAACTTTAAGTGAATTCGCTTGTGTGCGCGTGGGTGTATATGTGTGTGTGTGTGTGTGTGCGTGCGTACTCATTTGCGTTAGTTCATGGCTTACTGGCACTGCTGACCGTATTGAAGCCACTCGAAATTGATTTGGCCTATGTCCTTGATTGATTCAAGCCATTAATGCAGCCGACTGCCTACACACAGTCTATTTACTTTTCCAATGAGAAATCATAGGGCATTTTATCACGTTGCCAGTGATTGGGTCAAATTTGTTTGCCCTCCCCTAGGCAACCTTTTTTTTAGAAAATCGCAAATATAAAAACCGTCGCAAGCGACTTGAACTAGAGATGAGTGCGTGAACGAGTTCGCAATAGCTTTTTGATTACTTTCAAATATGTGCTACTCGCAACTACTCAAAGGCACTCAACTATTGACATAACATGCTTCAAAGCGTAGCTATTAAATTATATTTGGCCCGTTGAGTTGTGCTATGTTTATGAACTGCTTTGCTACTTTATTAAAAATGCATTAATAAGCGCTGCTTGATGGTGAAATAGCATGATAAAAAGCGCAGATAAAAAGATGCTTGAACTCAAAGCGAATAAACCCCAAGTGATATTTATATTTATGGCAAAGAAGTTTATAGTTCCTAAAATGCTGCTGAAATAAAACAAAAAACAACATCTCCGAGTAAATAGGAACGAGGCGATAAACAGAGCGAAAGAGCCAGCTGGCCAAGAGAGAGTTCCATCCGGTATTTGCGGCCATTTCCGCTTCGGGTTTGTTGTTTATGCACCTTCCTTTGTTACCTTTTTTTTGCACTCATTCAACATTCCTCGCACTCTGATTGTATTGCGTGGGTGTGGTCCCTTTTTTTGCGCTGAGTTCAGTTCAAAAAAGGAGCTAATTTTCAGATGTCTCAAATTTGGCACTCGCCGCATGATGAGTGAAAAAAAAAGGTTTCGCATAACTGGCATTTGGGTTACCCGAGCGTTTTTCCGACTCAGCAAAAGTTTTATGCTAATGTGAAGCGGCAGCGGGGACGCACCTTGGCAACTTGCAGTGGTCCTTTTGAAAGGCTGAGGCTGTGGCATCCTTGAGCAACCCGGCAGCCCGGCAGCCCGGCAGCCTGACATCCCAACGCTGCTGTGTTAATTACTGCGGCGAGCCGAGCACTCATGAGTCATGAATCATGACTTCCGTCTTGCCACGCAAATGCCACCACTGCCGCCTTCTAATTATGTCAACAAAAAGCGAATAAGACGCCGCTAATTGAGTGTGGTCGACGCGCAGATACTCTGCCATTACTCACCCACATGCCGCCTACAATTGTGGCCATAACTCCGATGTAGCCATCGATGTGGCAGTGTATTTCTGGAGCATACAAACACAGCATGGCAACAATTCAACCGCAAACGCATTTAGTTCATGTTGCCAGCGCTTTCGAGTTTACTGTAAATAGTTTAACCAATCTAACAAGAACACCGTGCATGGGAGGGAGGAGGGGTGGTTGATGTAACGCACCTAAACACGACTGTAGCAATAATGAAGCCGTCTTGGCTCCCAAACACTTTCTCATCCTTTGTGTGTGCACTTTGGCATTTTGGAGTTTCCGCATGTGGCGACTGCGGTGAGCCGACAATTTGTGCAAATGTTTTCGGATAGCTGAGTTTTCCAATTGTCTCTCTGTCTCCGTGCAGCTGCTGCTTAGCCAAATTAGAAGCAACTCATTCGGATTAGGCGCATCGAAGACAGCGGGGGAGGGGGGAATAGATCAAGAGTTGAGAGACAAAGCAAACACAAGCGCATTTAAAATGTTTATTATTATTATTTATAATAGTTTTATTCACCTTTTTGCTTTACTCGTATCCGCTATATTTAAACTTTGCTTTCTGTATATTTTGTCCTTGGTATTTAAATGCAGTGTGATAACAATATGTTGACTTAATGTTAATAAATATATCAAATATTCCGCCTCTCACTATTTGCCGTGGCAAAAAGTCGTACATACAATATAAATGAAAATTACAAAGTACAAAATGTTTATCTATTTAGTATATAAAAATGTACAGCAAGAGTTTGTGGCCAGCTGACCCTGAACTGAATGTACAACTAACTATGAATATGTATATGCGTAAATAGAAAATATGTAAACAAGCTGTGTAAACTTGAAATGAAAATGAATATTTTTGATTTGTTTTTGCAGTTTTGGTTTGTTTCGCATCGCTCCTAGATTTACAGGCACATCCACTCACACACACACACACACACCCACACACACACACACGCACACTCGTTTGTATTTGGCATTTGATTCATTTTTTGATTTATTAAATGTTTTATTAGAGCTGCTGTGCAAATCCTTTGAATTGCCTTATGCTGTTTGTAATAGTGTCAATTGAATTGTGTTTTTGTTATGCTTTTGATGTTTATTTCAGATTTTTAATTGCTGCTTCGCATCGCATTGCGTGCGCCTCATATTTCTTTGGTATTTCACTATATGCATATACTTGTATTTGTAATTTTACTTATATGTTCACATATGTTTACGAGTATAGTATGTACGTGTATATATATAGCTCGGTAGTTGTATTAAAATGTTATTTATTTATTTGCTTCTCATTTAAGTTGAATACACCGCTGTCGCACCGCAACTGAAACTCAACCCAATAGTTTTTCCTACTTAAAACTTGACAAAAATAACTCGAAAGTAATATGAATCGTATTGACTAATATATTTGAGTTAGCAACAGTGAATACGTAAATAGTTTACAATAGTAATAAGTATGTTTGTTCTCCATCTTCATAAAGTTTATCGCAGTACCATTAAAATCTCATTTTTGTTGATATGACTTAAACAATTTAATGGTATTTTCGCAACTATTATTGTTTAGATTATAATGAATCTATGTACACTAATGACACATATTATGTTAATGTAAAATTTACTAATGCTATCAAATACGAGCATGCCATGGACTTTCAATTGCACTCGCTTCATTACTTTATTTATACAGGTTTGATTCATTTAGAGTTTGAGTACTTTGTTGCTACGATAAGCTGTTCTTGTTGGGTTCTGTCTGGGCAGATCAGTTTCATTTATACGCCATAAATTATTCAATTAATTGTTAATGCAGACCGAAATTGAGTTGTTCATTAAACTAACAGTTAGCCGAACTCGCCACATAATAGATTGTCAATTTATTGTTAGTGCAGCAATTTGATCTCGTGAATATGTATGGGAAATCAAATCAAAACGATTTCAATTAAAATGGATTTAATTAAATTTTGCTGACCTGTCATCATTTTTCTTTTTTCTTTCGCCATAATTTCCCATTTTCTTGCCCATTTTTTTTGCACGATTTGTGTCGAGTTTTGACAACATTTTAAATTGTTTTCTTTTGCGCCAATTAATTTATTGCAATATTTTTATTAAGCCGCACACATGCAGACTGATGCTGCCCTTGGTATTCATTAGTTATCGCTATGTGTGTTCTCTGTAATTTAATTATAAACAAATATGTAACAACAAATGCACACACAAATTTCATTATGAGACTTATGAACACTTTCAGCTATGTATGTGTCCATTCAATTTACGCAATTTTTATGCTTTTGTTTGTTTATTAAAAATATTAATCAGTCATTTGAATGCAACGAATTGCAATGCACAAACACACACACTCACACAGCAGTTTGTCTGTTTGCATGTGAACACACTATAAATAGTGCTTCAGGATCTCATGCCCCATCTCTCCCTCATCTCTCACTATTCGCCTAGAGTTGACTATTAACAATAATGCAATAATTTATGCCATTCGCTCGCCACGACACGACTAACAACACTTGGCCCATCGCTGGCACAGTGCAATTATTTGAATGCGGCCACATAAATAACGTGGTCGTAGTCATGGCCATGATGGCCGCGAGCTTTGAGTAAAAATTTATTAAAAAATGCTTTTGCACTTATTAAAAAATAATACAATTGCATGCAGTATTCAATTACACGCGCACATCGCACATTTAATTCAATATGCAATTCAATTGAAATGCCTTTAATTGTAGCTCTTTGATTGATTTAAAACGTTCGACTGCAACCCAAAGCAATTCGGCATTTCATTGGCAGTTGGTGTCTTGAATTCTTAGGGTAACACACGCGCAGCGCACTTCACTTACTTGTCGTAGGGATGGGGATGCGTGTGGGGATGCTTCTTGATGTCCGGCGAATGCCGCATTAGCGTCTGCGTGGCGTTCTGCCCGTTGGCGGGCGAGTGCGTCAGGCTGCCGTCGTGGCTGCCGTTGATGATGCTGCCGCCGGCGAGCATCTTCTCCGTCTCCTGGCGGCTGTTGGCCATTATTCGGCGTATGGTGGGCGCGCAGGGTGTGCGTCAAAGACGCGACTCCTGCACGTGCTCGTGTCAAACCTGGCCATGGGCATTCATGTGCAGCGCCTCGCCGGCATCGGACGGCGCCGGCGGGTAGTACTGTAGGGATGTGCAATTGAGATACTGTGCGTCGGTTAGCATCAAAGTTTCCACCCACACACTTCCCAATTAACATAAACTTGTGCGCTTCAAACAAAAGCAAAAGCAAAAAAAAAAACCCCTCCCCATTTCGAGCCACATTAGTCGTACTCACCCCCACACGGCCGTTGTCGTAGTCGCGACTCGCTTGAATGGTCAATTTGGCCTTGGCATGCATGCTGTCCGTCATCGCGTTCCTTTGATGTGTCGACGCCACACCACCGGGTCCAATGTTGGCCGGGCCGAGCATCATGGAGCCGTTGCTCTTGCTCGCGCTCCCGCCGATGCCGCCCAGCGATGAGCTCGCACTGCTGGCCTTGCTGTGGAAGCAGAACTCAATGATGGCCACAAACACGGAGACCATGAGACCGCCGATCAGTATATAGAATATGCCGGCCACATTGCTGAGCGTCAGCTCGTTGTGCGACGCCTCCTGGTTGTCCTTGTTCAGGCTGCACTCGGTCTTGTCGTACCACCACTTCTCGCGCAGTTTGATCAAATCGCCGTTCTCCGTCAGCGACAGCACGGCCAGATTGATGGGGTCTCTGCGAGAGTGGAGAAGCAATTGAAATGGAAATGTGTGTAAGTCGCAACTTAGCTTTTCAAGGTGTAGCAGAATTGTAGGGTATTGCAGAGAAGGAGGCATTCCTGACTGTACAGCAATCTCAGCCTGCAGATTGTGTAAACAACTTGGATCAAAGTGGGAATTGCCAGGCACTTAGAACATTTGTATAAACATCTGGAAGGCAGACATTATGGCGACTAAGGCAAGCAAACTTGGTGACAATATTGATTAGATTTGTACCCAGAAAGTTAGGATATATATATATGTACCATTAAATGGTAAAAAGGGTACATTAAGTTAGTGAAATTGTATGTTACAAACAGAAGGAAACATCATAGACCATATGTTTTTACAACCAATATGTTTAGAATCGAATTTTAAATCGATTTAAGAGTTAGAGTATGGTAATCAAAGTTGATATCCATATATTTCTAAGTCTTTTTCTATACGAGTGTATGTTCTTCTTATTTCCTTTTCGCTAGCTGGGGTTTGTCTTTAAACATCTAGGTGTCTGCAAAATTTCGAAGGGATCGATTAATTATTTTTAAGGTTATTGAGGAAATCCATTCTAATTTGGCCTAATTTGGGTATTTTATAGTCGATAAGTTTTAACTATAGCGTTCATAAAGCATTAAATTTAGTCAAGCTCACTTCAGTCGCATAGCATAACAAATTAAATCACTAACTTAGATTTAGGGGTTAAATTTTGCAATAAACTTTTGATTAGAATCTCATTGAAAATATTATGAATTAGAAGTGTAAAAGACTATCTCGTGTCCTGCTGTCGAGCACACTCCACTTAGCAGCTTGTTCGACAAACCCAAAGCAATCTCCCTCTCCCTCTCAGTTGCGACTTACTTGAGCGCCGAGCCCAGTGGCGTGGCAATGCCAAATCCTTTGGTGTCCATGTTGGGACCCACTTTCATGGTGTCGCAGGGCTCCCTGGCATTCACATACTCGTTTTTGGGCGACTCCACGAGCAGCGCGTACTTGCCCTTCGACGTCCGCACACGTCGGATGCCCTCGTCGTAGGTGCTCACGAAGACGTGCTTGCGCGAGTTCATATACTCCCACATTTTGTTGTGCAGTCCAATGGGCGAGCGCTGTGCGGGTCAACGGTCGACGGTCGACGAAAACAAAGTCAATTATGAATTCATTTGCAATCCCAACCCAAGCGCAGGTCGCTCAAAGCGAGCACTTACCCTGAAGAAGTCCCAGGTGGAGCCGTGCAGCAAGGTGCCGTATTGCACCTCAGTCTGCATGGCCAAATCCTCGGCGGAGTTGATGGGCGTCACCATGCGCTCGACGGTGAGGAAGGCCGCCAAGTTGGCCGTGTACGAGGAGATGAGTATCAGCGTGAAGAAGAACCACGAGGCGGCCGCAATGCGACCCGACACCGATCGCGGCGACAGATCGCAGCCCTGCTGCATGAACGCTGCCAGCGAGTACCAGAACGAGTTCAAGATGCTGAACTCGTTGACGGCCGACGAGTTGGCCGTGCCGCTCGACGTCAGGCTGCCCGCCGAGAGCGATGCCTGCAGAGCTGCCGCACACGCCGCTGTCTGCGGCCCGGGCGTCGGGGGGCCGGGCGGCGGCGGCACGGTGGCGCCACCAATGATGCCGGGTGGCTGCTGATTGGCGAGCTGTTCGTGATGTGCATGTGGATCTGTAAGAAGCAGAGCGACAACAACTTGGCGTGAGTAGGCCACAAAATGAAACCGCAGACAGGATGTACGAAAGGCAAGTCGAGTGTCCTGCATAGATGTCTATGTGTGTGTGTGTGTGTCGGTGTGTGTGCAGCTGCCTTTGGCTGTGTGCTCTCGCCTGTCAATCATTTCGTTTGGCTTGACTTTTTGCGCCTGCTCTAATTGATATGCAATCAAGCGCAGAGCCAAAGCCAAAGCGAGTCCAAAGCGAAGCCAGAACTCAGCCCAAAGCAGCTTCAATTGCGACTACACAGAGGTCCTCCTGACGTCCTGACGTCCTGCTGTTGCTGACGTTTTGCTGCCACATGCATTCGCCATGTCAGATTTTATTTTCTACCCATTTCTCTCTGTGTGTTTTTTGTTGGCACTTTGCAGTAGCTGCTAACACGTTGCCTGCATACAAAATGTTGTTTACTTTCCGCTAAAATTACATTAAGGATGTTTTGCAGGATGCCAATAGATTGTTATGAGAGGCAATTGTCTGTCTGCGCTCATATGTGACCTCCGCTTTCGAATTTTGATTGCCGGCAACACACACAGAGCGCCACAAACCGCTTCACTCCCCACCCAAGCACCAAGCACCAAGCACCGGCAACGTCACCTCCGCCACCTCCGAAATTGAATCAGATAATTCAATTACATGCCATGGCATGCAAAACAAGTTCAATGTTATGCCACAGCTGCCACTGTAATGCCCCCACGCCCCTCGCCAGCTGCTGTTTTCCCAGGCAGCTCATAAAATATCAATATCGCTCATAAAAACGACACACGCACATGAGCGGCGTGTGGGTGTGTGAGTTTTGCACATTATTTCCTTGCACTTCCTCACCCCCCTCCCACACCAAAATATTCAAGTCTATTACACCGAAATCCCATTTGAAAAAGTTGCGGCGCTGCTAGAGATGCGACTACAAAATTGTCTAAATTAATTGCAATAATAATGCGGGCATGCGTTTAATTGCAGCAAATTGAAGTTGCTTAAGATTTATAGATGACAAACAATTATGAGTAGAAAGCTATACTATTAAATATATATATTAATAATTGTGTTCCAAAAAGCAAATTAAAATTGCTTACAATTTACAGATGACAAACGCAAACAATTATGAATAGAAAACTATACTATTAATTATTAATAATTGTGTTCCAAAAAGCAAATTGAAGTTGCTTACAATTTACAGATGACAAACGCAAACAAATATAAGTATAAAATTAAAGTATTGTGTCGATATATAATATAAGAATTGTGCTGCAAAAACCATTATTGTAAAATGTTGAGTAGTCAAAAGAATTGCTAAATGTAACAGGTGTGAATTTAAGTTCAATAAACTTTGCCATAGAATAGAAAGTAATTAATACAAAATATATTAAATTAAATATAGTTTGAGTTTCTATCCCAGTTATATTATATATAATAAAATGGTGAAAATATATTAATGTACTTAATAGCATGACTAAATAAATATTGTCCCTTTCGTTAAAATTTTCTACGCTATAAATAGCTAGCGTTTGACAGATGTTAATAATAAAAGAATTCTCTATAAATTAAAGTAAATAAATGTATTGTAATTTGATATTTTCTTTCAGTACTATTAATACAATTATTAAGCAAGTAACACATTAATGGTATGAATTATGAATTATAAAATAATTCAAGGTATTAAATTGCTTAACTAAATAAATAAATGTAGTTTCCTTTCTAGCTAGAAATTAATAGAATGAAATATAAATTAAATTAAATAAATGTAGTTTGATATTACCTTTTATTCGATTATTAACAAACTGACGATATGGAATATTAATTATTGAAATAATTTAAAGTTTTAAAGAGCATGACTCAATAATTAAACATTGTTTCCTTTTCTAAGCAATAAATAGTTTAAAACTAATAGCTAGCAGTGATAATAGAATAGAATATTCATAAAATGGATATTGCTTACTATGCTCTTTCAGTTCTGTAAATAATAATAAATTGACAATTTAAAATATTAACTGCTGAAATAATTGAATGCATTAGATTGTTTGACTAAATAAATAAACGCCGTCTTTCATTAAGTTGTCAACTCGTGTCACGCTGACATCACTGCGAGCCCAATTACTTGGCAGTAAGTAGCCCAATAGGAAATGAAAATCCAACTGTTTAAAGCTTTTAGCTAATTTCCATTTAGGTTCAACAATATCTCAACTTTTGAAAGCACCGCGCTTCCGTTTATGCAGTCCTCGACGTCGACGCCAGCCTCATTGTGGACTGACACCAGCGGGTCTCTCTATATATGTGTGTGTGTGTGTGTGTACTTAGCATAGTCTGTGTGTGCCATGGCGTGTACGCCTGCTTACCTGCCAGCTGTGATTGTTGTAGCGGCTGTTGTAGGAGCCGCCATTCATGCGGGGAGAAGCGGGACACAAAGAAAAGCACAATGCTGACGCCGATGTAGCTGAAGATGACGCTCACCTGTTGGCGGAATAAAAACATGAAAAGCTTGTGAGATACTGCGACAAGATAACAGCAGATAGCGCGTAGCAGTAGCAGCTACTGTGGCAAGTAGCACAGTGGCAGCAACAGCAACAGCAACAGCTGTAAAAGCGAACTCCCCATATTTCTGGCAAAAATATTTTTCATTAAATTTTCTCTGCTAATTGAAGCGGAAGCGGCAATGGCTTCCTAGAAATGGCGCAGCATTAGCTTAATGGGACGGCGGAAAGAAACAATGGCAGTCAGGCAGCCAGGCAGCAAGACAGCCTCGCAGGCTGGCAGGCTGGCAGCGAGGGCGCCAGGACATCGACAGCCTGTCTACCTGGCTGCTGCCAACTGTTGCCGTTGGTTCCTTTTTTGGTGTCGCGAACGTTATCAATGCCTCAATGACTGCCACGGGCCCCTCGCAGTTCGCTGTGTGTGTCACGGTGTGAGTCTCTGCATGCCAAAGAGAAAAGGTGTCCTTTCCACACACACACACACACACACACACGCACACACGTAGAGTAGGCTTTTATTGGGCGTTGCTGTCATCGTCGCGACGCTTCGTTGTGCTCGTTGTTGCTGCGTCGTGTGTGCAGCGGAAAATGCTTCATTTAATTTATGATAAATTTTTTTGTGAAAGTCTTTTATATTAGCTTGCTGACTTCGCAAGTCCTTTCAGGCACCTTTTGCTCCTTTACACACACACACACGCCTTGACGTGACTTAACTAATTTGCATTTGTAATTTTTTAGCTCATGTCAAAATAAGCATAAGCTTTCACATCGCTGTTCAGTGACTTTTATTAGCATTTAATTTCGCGTTTGTCGCGCTGTCAACACTTTCGAGACCCTGCACAAATTAATTTGTTAATAATGGGTATATGTACATAATCAATTCGCGGACAACAGGCAGTTTAACCTGTCTCAAAGATGAGAAAGGTTGCAACCATTAATGTGGCACATTTCAAAGCATGCAAAGATTGAAACACATTTCAGAATGGAAATTTTATGTATGCGCATTTGAGTTTCTATTCTTCGCTCTCATGAAAAGCTTTAGATTGTTACAAATTGAAAAGACTACAAATAATATATTCAGCCCTTAACTTACTGAGTTTGCACTTCATATTGTAACACAGTGTGTGTATATAAATGAAGTCTCAGGCGATACAGATATGAAGCCGGTCTGCAGTTTACTTTTTCCCCCAATTGCCATTAGATTAAAGAGCCACTTGGAGTTGGTCGACTAAGCAGGAAGATGATGTTACAACATCAGTGTCAGCAACAGCATCAACATCAACATCAGCCGGGCCAATATCAACTAAATGCTCATATAATTTTTATGGCTGGCCATTATTTAAACAAGCGTCAAACGGCCAACTTTGGACTAGAGCCAAATTTAAAACTTGACGGCAACGTAATTTTTGCTTGCAGCGCTTGTCATTGTTGTTCTTGTTGCTCTTGTTTCTGTTTGTTGTTGTTGTTGTTGCTTTGGCTGTTGCTGTTGTAATGTAAAAAAAGGCAAACAGTAGCAAAAGCACAGAAAAAACTTTGTCGTTTACTCTATTAAACTTTGCGAGCTTACGAGGTACCACGTCGAAGCCGAAACCAGAAGAAATAAATATACAAAAGTCCAAGTTTGCCACAAACTTTCCCGGGCAGCGGAAAAAAAAATGAGCCAACATAAATGAAAATGAATAAAAAAAAATCAACGAAGAAGCAGAAAAAAAGAAGGAAGCACGAGCGTAAAAATTACCAGGCAATGGGCGCCAACAACAAAATGAAAAACTTTACTCATTTGTATGCAGCGCAAAATTTTGCATTATTTTGACTCGTTACCAAAGCCAAGAATAAACACTGGACGCGATTCGCGTCTAGACTCGGCCACTGTTTAGGGCTGGCGTAAGTAATTCAAAGTGCAGTTATCGGACCAACTACGCCTCGACGATAAATCAATCGGTTTAATTAATCGGAAACCGATAGCTGATGAAGTCGAATCGTTGGATTGTTTGGCCAGTTTAAAGCGTGCATTTTGCTGCATTGCGTTGAAAGATTGTGCTCTGACAAGCCGTCAAGCTGCCCTACTTTGGATATAAGCCATATTTCACACACATATGTGCATATGCATGGAGCATATAGCAGGCAGGCCGAAACATTGCAGCCGCACTAAAGGAGGGCAAGGACTGCGCTCGCTATCTCGAAGGCAATATGACAGCTTACAGCAGGAATGTGGCATCAGCTCAAAGTTGCCTCTTAGCCACTGGCTGGAACGCTGGAAAGTTTCTACTCTTTGTGCGAGAAACAGCATGGCTACGAAGATGGTGATGGGGAGCGGGAAGCGGGGAGTTAGAGAGCTACAAACACATACGCACCCAAATTTCCTGTGATAAAGGATTCATGAAGCTGAACACGCCGGGCGTCTGCTTCACTGGCTTCTTAATCATAATGGAAATGCCCAGCGACATGAACGGCTTGCTGAAGTCGATGACACGTTCGCGTTCAGCGGTAATCGTCATGGGGGCAATGGCAATATCCGCTTCCTGCATTTCCAAATGCGGGCGAGGCAGCACACAACGAGAGAGAGAGAGAGAGAGAGGGAGAGAGAGGGAGCGGGAAGGTGAGTTGTCAGTTTCGGTTTCACCTGCTGCACACGGATCTCTCACCTTTCGCACCAGTTCGCCAACCATGCCATCCCAGCCGCCTTGCACCGCCGAGTTCTCCGAACCGTAATTGCCGTCCTTAACCAGTCGCAGTTCATCTGTGAGTGCACCGAAAATGGCATTGGGAATGAGAATACGATTGTCTCTGCATGCTTCCTCACTTACAATCGAGTCCCAGTCGCTTGGACAGCAGGTCGGCCAGATCTTTGCAATAGCCCTCGAAGCGGTCGTTGCCATGCAGCTGCTCCCCAAATGCCGGCTGCTTTATCTTTATGTAGGGCTCCTCGAGCACCGTTGTCACGATGTACGTGCGGTTCTTCTCGAACTCCACGTGTGGTCGCAAGCGCACGAATTTCGCATTGAGTGGCTGCAGTCCTGTGACGTCGTTCCATTCAGCCACTTTCACCTGCAAGTGGCAAGAAGCATTCAAGCAATTAGCTGACGGTTTCCTTAATATTTTCCTTTATTCCAGAAAAGTTGCCCAGTTTTGCTTCCGATAAACAGCAGTTTTAATTGCACACACGCTGATCACCGTTTAAAGCTTCAAAAAGCCGAAATCACTTCACTGATCACAGTTTAAAGCTTCCGTGAAATCTACGTAGCAAAAAGCTTTTGTCCTTCAGCTGCAATCGATAGAAAGCAGCGCAAACATATCGAATTTGTCATGTGTGACCATTATTTAACTTTTTATTTAACTCTTTCGGTATACTGAGTGGGTTACGGTCACGTTGGTGAAAAATGTGCGATTTATAGCAAAAAGCGCTAGTGTTTTTTGTTAATTTTGAGCAAATATGTGAAATTAAATAGAGCCCCAGGCTGAAATTTATTGAAAGTGCGAAGTGAAATGTGATGGTATAACACTTTTTGCTGGCTGCGAATGCGGCAACTGGCCCCAATTGGCAATATTCGGCAGCAGTAAGTATTCATATCAGTTTCATAATTAATGCCTGGTGATGGGAGCGTGAGCGTCGTATTGATTTTGCGGCGTGCGATATCTCTTTGACGACTCTAACTGGGCCGCCACACAGTTTGTGGCTGTCCTCCCCTTGGCATGCAACACGTATCCCTTTACTTACCATGGCGCTGTTGACGGTCATCTCGACAACGTGCAACGTGTAATTGACTCGTCTGCCGTCATCGTTGAATTTGATATCTCCGGTGAGGCCCTCGATTTCCACCTGGGCAGCAGCAGGGAAACAGGAGAACAGAAAGTGGACGGTGGAAGGTTTGTGGCGTTTTTAATTGCCATGTCAGCAGCAGTTACTCATAATGGCGATCGGGACATTAATGTCTAATGTCGAACCCACCTTTCTCAAATAACGTGATATTTTATCGCCGTGCTCCCAGGCATTCACCCATCCCTTCGCCGTGTTACAGTCCAATGCGCGTGGTGCGATGCTGAAGCCGCCGCCGCCGCCGCCTCCGTTGCTGGAACTCGAGCCGGAGCCGGCGTCATTGTTGTTGCTGCTGCTGTTGGAGCCGTCGCCAGATGTCGAGGCAGCTGCCATCAGAGTCTGACTGCGTCGCTGTACATTGTTCCTGAACTGATCCGGCTTCTTGCGCAGTATTTTGTTGAACGCCTCAACCAGGACGAAGACCGCATCATACATGAGGGCTGCCTGGGCCTGGACGAGATTTTAATACAGACAGTGGTTAGGTTCGGTCATTTAATGAGTGTATTACACGCTGTTCTTCACAATTTTCCCCGTCATTGGCAACGCTTTACTTTTGTCGGTTTATTCTCATGTCCAGGAGTATTAAAGTCAGTAGCAATGATTAAATATGTGCACTGTGTGTGTGTTCACTTGAGTCGCGTTAAAATCTGATTAGACCCAGGAGCGAGGGGAAGACAGACGGTTAGTATGAATTTCCTGGCTCAGAGGATTCTCGCAGTTGCTCACAGACAAAGTCAAATAAACAAGAGGGCATTGTCAAAGAGAGCAGCAGAAGTTGCTGGTCTTGAGGCAGGGGGATGGGGATGGGGGAGGGGCTGCATAGCAAAGCAGGGCATTGAAGTCCTGGAGCAGAATTCAACTAACATTTAAGCGCCACAAAGTGAAATCTTTGTCAACAAGGATAATGCCAAGGAAATACAAATATAAACAGCACGCAAACTAAACCAACTTGCCGCTGTCGAGTAGTTGCTTTGTGCGAGCGTGTGTGGCAAGCTTGACAAGGACAACGGCAACATCAGCAGTAGCAAGGACACATGTGCCTTTGACTGAAAGTTGCTGCCGCTGCTGCTGCCTCTACCGCTGCTGAACTATGTAAAAAGTGAAATCTGTCGCCAGTTGTGCTGTTTGTGCTGCTATTTGACTACACACAGCAGACAAATACACACGCACACACACACACGCATGCAGACAAAACTATGTTAGAGTCCTCAGTGTAAACATTAAATGTCAGCAAATATTTAACAGCTAGCAGCAATGACAATACGAATACTATGACGACGACGACTGGGCAAGAACTTTACCGAAATCGATTCACGGCCAGCGCCAACACTCATCTGTGGATCCAATCGTTTCCAGCTATCATAGAACTCGCGCACCAGACGCCTATTCGTGTCCACAATGCGAAATCCCGTAATGTTAATGGCACCAAATTCGATTATCTCGCTCTCCCAGCGATCGTCCATGACCTGTGTGAATGGCAGACAAGAGAGAGTGCGAGAGAGAAACAGTATGAGGACAATGTGGTTGAAGGTTTCCCTTTCCGCTGGCCGCAACAACACTTACCAGTCCACTCAGCAGATAGTGATAGGTGCGACGGCCCAGACGTAAATCGCGCACATGTTGTATCAGTATTTGCTTGGCCATTTCCGTGGGGCAGTCCAGGACAATGTGCTTCTTGGTGAATCGTCCAATTTGCTCCAGCGTGTGCAGGAACTCGATGGCCATGCTGACATTCGAGATGCGCTTAACCAGCTCCACTTGGAACGACTCGTTGCCCGGCTTCAGGCCCTGGTAGATTTGCTGCAAACGCAGCAGTCCTGCAACACACAACAAGTGGACGGAGTATGGAGCGTGTTTAATTAACTAGCACACAAACACATAAGGCTGGGGGCCACACAAATTATAAGTAACTTGCCCTTTGCCCTTTGGCCCGTGGCGCGCTGTTTAGCATAAGCCCGCAAAGCGGTGGGGAAACGTGAAGGAGCAAGTGTGAAAAAGGGATGAACGAAAAAGGAAATTATGCAATCAGATGCCCGATAAGGAAATTCAAGTATGTGCTTAATATTCAGCAGAGGCGCCGACAACGAACAGTC
Organism: Drosophila rubida; assembly: GCA_035046165.1. Classification (NCBI taxonomy): domain Eukaryota; kingdom Metazoa; phylum Arthropoda; class Insecta; order Diptera; family Drosophilidae; genus Drosophila; species Drosophila rubida. The sequence continues at coordinate 6,572,863 of JAWNOF010000021.1, read as the reverse complement.
AAGTAATAAATATGAATTAAAGTAAATAACTGAGAGAATACGAATTTCTTTTCCATTTAAAAGGAAAACAAATATGCTCTTGAAGAGGTTTAAATATGAACAATGGCAGAGCAGGAAAACACGTGTGCGTAAACAATACATTTTAAATTAACACTGCAGTCACGAGTAATAAATGTTGGGAATAACCTACATTCATAAAATGTCTTGTAAAACTACAGAGATATATGTTTCTGCTGGGGAGAGACATCTCTGCGAGAATCTGACATTAGCTACACTATCTATGTGGCCCTAAACGCTTGCCGGTCATTTGCTCTATTTTCTTTTGTGACATTCGAGACAGATACAAACAATTGCACTGCACAACAAAACTCGGACGGCTTACGAAAGCTAAACCAACAGAATCAGCTTCAATTAGAAATTTCCCGAAAACGGATGCAAAACGAGAGATACACAGATACTCGGATGGGGATACATAGATACGGTTTGTGGTGGTGGTGTCTCGTATCTCACAGATGCAGAACAGCAACTGCACCTAATGCCACACGACACATTGCTGTTGCAACAGCGAGTGCGAGTGCGACTGCCACCCATTCAGTGTGGCATTGCCCTGAAGTTATCATCGTCCTTGTGCTGCTCTGATACGCAACAGAGATTTCATTGCAAGCGCAATTTGCATTTGGGCTTATTGAGTTATGGCTGCAACTAACTGCCGCTCCATGCAGCACTCATTCGCACTTAAACAGATACGCAGCAACAGCCGGACCCGGGAAACAGAGACGCAGGCAACTTGTGGGTCAAAACTCGACGATTGAATGCGCTGGGGATGGCCATCGGATGGCATTGGATAGTGATGCTCGTATACTACATTGATGGACAGATGATTTGTATGACAGGCGCAGCACGAAACGAAAAAAGGCAAAACAACAATGCATAGCAAAAGGGGGGGCAAAAAAAGAGAACCCTCAGCTCTTTCCATTTGTTGTGTTGCATGCAACAACTCGAATTCGCCTTCAATTTATGCTTGCGGATAAAATGGGATTTGCTTTGGCTTTCCCCAATGGAAAGCTGCGACTGTCAGGAGTTCTGATTTAGACATTGTTATAGCCTTTACCTAACCCCCCCTCCTGCCTCCCTCGCCACAGTTCTCTGCCACTCAGGGCTAAAGCGCACTCTATACATATCCAATTTGTTGTTGTTTTGATTTGCACTACACTCTCACTCTCTGTCTCTCTCTCTCTCTCTCTGTCTCCTGATGCCAATGTCGGGTTTAAGTATTTTTTGTACCCTGCAGCCATTAAAGTGTGCTAAAAAGCAATGCACATGAATAAGTGCTTAAATAATTGATCAATAAGCAAGTGTGCTAAGTCTAATACTCAGCTGAAACTTAGCTAACTATACGTATACTTAATATTGTAATGACACTGATTTGGAAGGAATTACTTTACTTGGAGTTGCATATTTGTGCTGATGGGTATCTCGTAGTCGTGCTCGCCTACTTCCTGCTGTTATTTTTTGTTGCCTTCGTGTGGCTCAACCATTTTTTGCGCTGTACTAGTGCAATAAATTTTGTGCTTTGCCTTTTACACAATTTCATTTGCTGGTGCTCATCCCTATAACCATTGGCCCTGCCTCTAACCTCTAGCCTCCGACACCGCCCCCGCCCTCAGTCCGTGATGCCCATACACGCTCTATCTCAATCGCTGGATGCCGCCATTCTCATTCCCCGTTCGATTCCCTTTGCCTTTCCAATGCCCTGTATCTCTATAGTCCTCACGCTTGGCTTGCCTTCGGATTTGAGTTTTGTGTTTTTCGATTTGAGATTTGCCGTTTGGATTTGCTGCATGTGCGTATGTGTGTGCGTGTGTATCGAAAGTGTAATTGAGTAGCGTACTGTGTTGCGGCTTGGGCTTTTGTTTTATTTCATTTTTGATATGAAAACATTTGCGACTTTGCCCCCTCGTCCCGCACATAATGTGTCCCCCAAGTTGATGGCTCGAAATTGGCTTCTGTCTTTTTGATTTCTCCTCTCTTCGTCTCGTGTTGTGTTTTTCTTCCTTCTCCTTTGCACGCATTCGTTTCCATTCTTCTCTCGGCTTTGTTGTGTGTGTGTGTGTGTGTGTGTGTGTGTGTGTGTGTGTGTGTGGTGCGTGTGTGCGTATTTCCGTTTTGTATTTATTGTATTATTCTTCTCGGTCTGTGGACTGTGTCGCATTTTGTGTTTCCTTTTTTGTTTATGTTACGAATTTAATTTACAATTATATTTATTTTTTATGGTCGTCTGGATAAATTCAATTATTTTTCAAGCACAATCCGCAATAGCAAATTCATTGAAATGGAATTTTTAAAAACCAGCCTCAACACAAAAGCAAACAGAGCACAGTATGTGCTGCTGCTGCTGTGTATTGTTGTGTATTCCCTGTAATCTGTGGATATATGGACGACGGCATTGCGACGACTCACCGACTTCCCATGCAAATTTTGAACAGCTGTCAGCTTGTTTATGCGTTGCCTTTGACTAAACTACTTTATTTTCACTCACATGCGAAAAGTAAACAAGGCAATTTGTTATGTTAAACAAAAGTTAGTTTTGCGGAAATGAAGTTTTCCTGCCATCGGTAGTGACACTCCACACACACACGCACACACGCACACGCACAAACACGCACACAGATAGATAGATAAATAGAGCTGCCGAGATACGCGGCGTATGCGTAATATACGGCACGTAAGACATCAGTCGAGTCTAACAAGACATTCGCTTACATATTTTATGGCTAAACAAATGAGAAAGGTAATGTAATTATTAGCAACACAATCTCCTCGCAGAGATTACGTTGCCTGGCTACCTCAGACACAAAGCAAATACACCGGCATAAATATATATATACATCAGCTTAATTAGACGAATGTATAGTCATTATCAGCATCAGCAGCGTTCTCTGCTTGTGCAGCTGCTAATTGAACAGATTTGCATTGAGATTCCTATTAGAAATATTTAAGTATAATTGTCTGGCTCAACTATCGTCCAAGAAGTGTGGCGCCACTTTAAAGTGGGGAACTTGCTGCGTCCCAATTAAGCGGTTATTCGCTTATTATGGGCTTTCAGTTTTGTTGTGTTATCAGAAACTTTGCTGGTGTAATTACTTATACAGCGACGCCTCTTTTATGCGCTGCTGACAAGCTCAAAGGATTTGTGTTGTGTTGCGCATATGTTCTCAATGGCTCTGCCAACAGGCGTCTTTCAAAAGTATCCAATAACACGAAAGCGAAAGCGCAGTAAAAGCTCATAATGGTTAAATTAATGGTAGACAACGAGGCACAGTTCTTGTTGGCTCTTGCCTTGGCACACAGTTTGCCTAGCTTCCTGTTTCTGTGGCATAAATATATGACGCAGTTTATTTAAATTTCTGATGTTATTTTAGTCGCAAAGGCGGGGGCTGCAACTGCGACTTGAGTGCAGCAATGACAAGAACAATCAACATTCAACATTTGCTTATTTATTCATGATGACCCCAGAAATCCAATTCGAAATTCTTCGACATTTTTATGTACACATGCGGGCCAGCTTAACTAGGCTGCTGGACTGTCAAATACCCTCTAGGCGGGGTGGCAAATCATCCCTCTTACAACACCAGACGTTCACTCGATGAGTCAGGGTAGCGGCATAGGCCTACAACTTGAAATTTGGCAAGACAATCAATAACAATCAATCTATAAATAAAAGAATTTGCATAAAAATTCATCTGCACACTGGGCGTGTCCTGTTCGGCAGTGCGCATTGATTAGCTGCAGAGCATTCGAATTTAGTACCTGTTGTTAGGGGCGTTTAATAAAAAATTTATCAAGTCCCAGGCCAAAAATTTTGATCATTTCGCATGCCAGGCAATGATGATGGGGGGTCGCATGCCGAGGAGGAGGAGGGGCAGCAACTCAACAACACAAGACGGTCGGACAGAGCACACTCGTATGCATTGGTCGATGGAACAGGCAATTTTGCAGATGTCCTTAGCAGGACGACGACAAATGCAAATGGTTGTGCTCTCAGCTCTCGGCTCACAGCTCTGTGGTGTCCTGCGTAGTAAATTTCATGTCACAGCACAAGTCGAATGTGCTTTTAAAAGCGGCAAGGGGACAGCAACGACAACAATGCTACAACGCCTACGTTTCCTTGCTCTGCTCGCCTCTGGCTTTATTCTTTTCTTTCTGCCTCTTCTCTGCCACACGGAAAACATGGCATTGGCTCGTGTGTGGGAGTGTGATTGGATGTGTGTGTGTGTGCTGCACAATGTGCTAAAAACTAAGTGAAACATTTACTTTCATTGCAGACTGCTGATTGTCTGCTGTGCTTAATATGAAATCAGAATCCACAAATATTACATGCAAATGTGCCTACTTTGGCAGCATATTCTCGTGTGTGATTTCTGCGCATTTTGCTGGTGCGCTCTCATCAGCTACTGCTCAAATATTAAGCGCCGCATTGTTATATAAAGCGTTGCTTCATTTGCCCGAGAAACGAGGTCAATGCTGCGAGGCAATAATAACTGTTTGCCCGACCAGCTTAATCGAACAAAAGTCATAAAACAATTGCCATATATAATGATAAACTTTAATATGATGATAGCCTCGCCGCTGGCCAGGGAAGCAGACCACAATTCAGCTGGGAATCCAGAGATTCACATCTCTATCTCTCTCTGTCTTTTGGGACTCCCGCACAGCTTACTCGGCGTATTCTCTGCAGTGCTTTTCAACACCTGCAGAGACTACTGGCATGATTTTTCTTTCCAATTCGACGTGTGTATTAATTCAAAATAAAAACTTGTATATGTTTTGGCGGAAACTATGCAAAAATGTGCGGCACATATGCGAAACTATGCGTGCGTGATAAGTTCTGGCAATAGTCAAGTATACGCAAGGTGGTGCGAATGTGTTTTAGTGCGCAAGAAGATGGGCTGCAGGCGGAAATTTTATGGCGGTTCATCGGCTTCAATACAAAAGCCATAATCTTCTAGCTAAAATTAAAATGGGTGTACGCCAATTTCCCGTCCGAGTCGTAAATACAAGCGACAATAAACTTATAAGCCGGCAGGCATATCCGCATGAATTAGGGCCGAAAAAAAGGAACGAAAAAGTCTGTTCGAAAAAAAGCGAGAGAGAGAAATGGGAGGAGTGAGCTGCCATAGAGTGGCTATTAGTGTTTGCTGCCGCCATTGCTGTCGTTGTTGTTGTTGTTGTAGTTGCAGTAGTTGGCGCTGTTGTTGTTGTTGCTATTGTGATTGCTTTAGCGCTTCTTGTTCAACATGGTACTCCAATACCGCTGCCAATGGCCATAAATAGTTCGTTTTTTTTGCCTTTTTGTTGTTGCTGTTGTTTCTTGGGGGCGTGAGGCGGCGAAGTGTGTTGTTTCTTCTATTTCGCTCAGTAATAAACTCGTTTGCGTGGCCCAAATAAACACAAGAAGCCATTTCGTATAAACAGTTGCCAGCCACATGCGCTGCTGCTAGCCAAAATAAAAGCCGTTAACTTGCGTCGGCGTTACGTGCCAAGCAACCGATGAGCATTCCAATAGCCTCCTCCTCTGCTCCTCTGCTCCTTCTCTCGGCCTCCCTTGGCGCGCCGGCTGTGTAAACATGCCCATAAAATGCCCGGCTACAATAATTGTAGAAAAATGAAAGACGGCCGCCTCGATAGGCCCAACACAAAATTCTATTTTGACTTTTTCTTTCGACGCTTCCCTTCCCATTTCATTTTTTTTTCTTTTTTCGGTTGTATCTGAATAACAAAGATATTGCGTACGTGCGAGCGGCGACTGAGTTAAGGCAACTTTTCGAATTACGCCGAATTTGACAGAGTTTAAAGCGGTCTCAGAAGTCGAAATCGACAGAAGTTTATGACGTGCTGTTTGCCATAGAATTGGTTAAGCAAATGCAATATGAATTTAAGCGCAAATTTAATCAGACTGCTAAATCGCTGATCAGCTTAGCCGAGCACCTTGTTCAGCACCTTTACGCAACGCAATCGTTTGCGGATTACGCTGACTGTGGGCAGGCGATAAAACTACCATACAGCGGAGACTCTAAAACTGCAATCGCATTATCGCTAGAAGTGCTTGCATTAGCCTGGCAACGGTAGTTAAGGCAATCAATTTGGCAACTAATCCGGCCTTAATTATAGACTCGGGCTAATCACCAATTTTAAGGTCGTTTTCGACATTTGATCTCCAAATAATGGCAATCAATGTAGAGAAGTAATACAATACTTGTTCTGAATATGCTTATTAGTTGATTGAACATAATATTGTGATGAAGCCTTAACGGCAAAGCGCCTTAAAGCAGGAAAAACACTGCTTTAAGCCCGCAAATCCGCCAACCACTCACACACATACTACACGCCCCGACTCATAAACGCCAAGTTAACACGAACACGAGCGAGCAGACAAAAAGGACAGAGACGCAGACGAAGGGCGGAGGGCGGCGGAGTGACCGTCGGGTAACGGTAAATTGATTGAGTGCTGTTCGCGACCATAAAAAGATTTTCACGTGGCATTCATTAATAATAATAATGCAGACGGCGGCTAGTTGTCCGCCCATTTGCCGCCCCGTCTGTCTATCTCTCGGTCTCTGTCGGACTGTCAGTTCATATGGATGTCTGTCTGTCTGTCATTGCCTTCATTGAGGCAACCAGCCAGCCAGCCAGGCATCCATCTATCTATACTCTGTCTTTGTGTGCGATTGTTGTGGCAGCCACATAAGCCAATTGTCTGTCAGCGTCTCATCTCGCTTTCTCGCTCTTACTCGTGTGGCTGCACAGACGGCTGTGTCATTACTTTTTATTTATAAATCGACTAAATGGAAAATGCTTGCGAAACTTATAACAAGGCAAATTTACACAGTCAGAGAAAACAGAGTCATCTCTCTTAGTCCCTTAGTCAAAAGAGACAGCGAAAGACAGGCAGGAGAGCGTACGTGGGGCAGGCGAACAGACAGCGGGGCATGATGGTGGGGCATAGGTGGGGCAGTCAATGAACGGTTATTGACTCACTTGGGGCCGTCGGAACTCGTCGCTCAATCTTACACTATATTAAGTATGTATGCATGTATTTTGTACTCACCATCGTGGGAATCGTAGAGATAAATTATTTTGCGCCAGCCATAAAACTGTATTGTATCAATGATGGCCTGATGGTAATCCGGGCGCATGCTGAGCGCAAAGTCGAGGAAACCAGACGATGGCGTAAGCACCTAAAGCGCGAAAATTATGTTAGTTCGAAAGAGACAACGAGACAGCGAGACAGCGTTGAGAGAGAGAGTGAGAAAGGATGTGGCAAGTTAGTAAACATGAATCATTATTGAGTAGTCGCTGTTATTATTGCTGTTGCCGCTGATGCCTGCCGCTGCTGTTATTGTTGTTGGGCCATTGTTTTGGCTCGTTTCGGGCATTTGGCTGCTTGATTTATATGGCACCGCCCAAACGAGGCCAAAAGTGTGTTATAAATTTTTAAAGAGCACGCACAGGACAGGCACTAGGACACCGAGCCGGACATCAGTGCGCAGTCAGGCAGGCAGGCTTACTTGTATTTATAATGATTTCGACTCGACCTGGGTTGCCTCATAAATTTTATAAACTTTTTGGTAGCATTTTCAAGGTTACCAATTTATATGAAAGTCAACTTTGCGTATGATTAATATTTCATATTAAAATAGGCAACGGCTTTTCCATTCGCTTTCCGCTCACTTTCTCTCGCTCTGTGGGTGTCTGTGGGTGCGCTCGTGTTGAGCTTTAATATTTATTAGGCTTTAACGCTTACCTTCTCCGGAAACCAGGGCGTCACAAAGGGCATCTGAAACGTATTCGAGTAGGAGTGCAGCGTGTCAAAGGAGTCCGGCGACACGGCGCCGAGCATTGAGTAAACCCCACGCGAGAATTGATTGCAAACTGTTGAAATGGGCGAATGAAGGCGCTGAGTTAGTCGAAAGTTATGAAAATTAATGTTAAAATCGCTCTTAACAAAGTTGAGTTATATTAGTTATTCTACGAGGTAGACAAAACTAAATGATGAATGTTGATTTACAATAGTTGACAAGAAGTTATATTTAATAATCAATCGATAATTAATGAAATAAAAGTATGTGCACTTACTTAGACGCGACAGCTTGAATGCGTCCGCTGTGTTGATGACGTCCACGTAGGCCTGCAGCTCGAAGCGCCGCGAGGAGACGTTCAAGTTGTGATTGAGCATTGCATACTTGAAGGCTGACTGCACCTCATCCGTGCCCTGCTCGAAGATGGCACCTGTCGCGAGCACAGTTAGAGAAATGTATTAAAATGTATGTTAAACAAAGGTTAAGAGTCGTGTTGCTGCCACTTTTGCTGCTGTTGTTGCTGTTGATCTTCCTGTTGCTGCTGTGCCGCTGGTGTTGGTGTTGTCGGCAGCAAGCGAAATTGTCAATTAAGTTCAAAGCAAAGGCACTTTAAACTTTGTAATTGCTTTTGCGCTCAAATTTTATTTGAGTTTTTCTTGGCGAAAAAACTTGAAATGCCTCTTGTTGTTGCTGTTGCTGCTGTTGTTATTGTTATTTCTGCTGTTGGTGTCGTCGGTAATTTGAGCAGAGTCTTAAATGTTGCTCTCAGCAAGTTAATAAGCGCGCCGATTCAGTTTTCAAAGCTTACACGAAACTGGACCTTGGGAGACTCTGGCAGCAGTTGACAACGAACGGCAGCTCAGTTTATTCAATCCCAAAACAAGCAGCAACTTTATTGCACTTTAGCTGCAAGATTGTGCCAATTCAACAAGCATATATAGCAGCAGCAACTGTAATAGCAACAGCAATAGCAACAGCAATAGCAACGGTATCTCAAAGGAAACGGCAACAGAATTAGTGGATGCCACACAGCGCTCGGTGCGCAGCAAGTGCTCGGCAAAAAAGGCTCTGGCAACTGGGGCGTGCACCTTAATAGAATTTCGCAGCGCAGCGAGTAGATTTAGTAGACTTCAGTGCGGGATTAGGTTTCCACTTACCTAACGGTATTTTCTCGGTTAATGATGGCTGAGCGCTGACGCGACTGTTGCCACCACTGTTGCTGCAAGTGAGCCATAAAACGAGGCAACTCAGCTTCCACCCGAAGTCCATGTTGCAGCTGTCCTTAAACTCCCAGCTCCTTGTGTGGTTCTTGTTGCTTTCGCTTGTCGATGCTCTTGATGTTGCTGTTGTATTTGTGTCAATTTATTTCGATTTTATGTGTTCACTTATTTGTTGTTGTTGTTGTTGTTGCATGTTTGCGTTGCTTTGTTGGCGCTTTAAAATGTTATTTTTGTTGGCATTTAATAGGTCACCTATGAATATTGCTATTGACATTTCGCTGCAAAATATTTTATGCATGCTCTGCGTATTTGCGTTAACAGGGTATTTATTGAGCAAGCTTGCTTGCTTGCGGCTTACTTGTTGAATTCATTAAAAATATTTTCGGGGCACTTCTGTCTAACAGACTTCGCCCTGCTGCGCCCCAGTTATTTGGCAGCCCAGTCTTTTTAAGCTACCTAATTTATGTGCCTTCTGTTTGAGCTGACGACAGGGCAAAGGACACACACACGCACACGCACACACACACACACTCATTGGCACACGGTCGCACAAAGAGTTTCTGGCTGGCGCACACCTTCGCATTGACGCTTCGACTTGCACGTGTCTCTTACACCCTTGTACAATGGGCCAAATTGAAAGCAGTCCCATTCACTTTCCACCGCTGTTCACATTTATGTCTGCTCCCTCTCCCTTCCCGTCTCCCACTCGCCTGCACAACCCTTTAAACAAGCTTGACACTTTGTAGCCGCGGCTGTGCATTTCTGAGTGTGCACATATATATGAATGTATATATATAGTATATTCCTGTGTGTGTCGTGTGTCTGTTCAGTGAACTGTATGTAAATATGTACATTCACTTGCCTATCGGGCTGGCTATCCACCAGCAGCCGCCCCACACCTCTCACCCACTCTGTCTGGCCGTCCGTCCGTCCGTCCGTCCGTCCGTGGGTCCGTCAGGTGCGTGCAGCTGCACTCTTCCACTTAAAGCAACTGTTGTTGTTGCTGTTGCTGCATGATTGTTAGTGTGTCACTGTGTGAACAAGTTGTACCCTTATTGTTGCTGCTGAGTCTGCTGTGTCCTGCTACCTACTCAACTCCTGTTGCTGTTGCTGCTGTCGTTATCCTTTCGGTTCGCTGAACGTTTTTGTGCTGATTTTGCGCTTATTTTAAATGTGCTTTTGTTTCTTCCTCTTTTTATTTACTCGCTACCTATACCCTGTGCACCTTTCAAGTCTGCTAAAGGGTATCTTGGCGTGTTTCTTGCACACTTAATGGGTATCTGCCAGTCCGTTGTCTGTTACTTCATTCTACCTCGTTGTCTGTTAATTATTTTTACTTTTTGTTATTGCGCTTGGCTCATCTGGCAAAGAGTTCCTACGGCCACGTTTATTTGGAGTTTTATTATTTCTTTGACAAAACGTTTTTATTCTGCTACGGTTCGGGTTTTAAACTCTGGTAAATTATTTTTAAAGCCGCTTATTTCTGCTACATCGTAAAAAATTCGCATATTACAGTGCAGTTTTTTACAGAGCAATTGAAATGATTAAAAGTATTTGGTTCTACAGATACTTTTAATTCGTTCTCCGATTCGCGCTAGATGCATCAATCAACTATTATTTGCGTTAACGAAACCTGCAGCTACTATACTATTTGGTTTAATAACTGTTCCCCATTTCAGGGCTTTATCTTTGCTCAATTTAAATTTGCCATTGTCATTGATATTTATTCATTAGTTAAATATTACAGCAAAAATTTGCAGAGTACTTAACTCTCAGTTGACCATAAAAACAAAAGTCAAAGGCAACGATAGAGATAGGCAGATAGCAAAAGGGGCGATGGCGGGCAAGGGCTGAGGACAGTTGTGGTCCTTAAATTGGCCCACTCATCAGAGCTGGAGAGAAAAGCATTAGTTGGCGCATTTGGAAAATAGATTAACAGGCGCTTAATATTCATAAGTAAGTATAGGCACAGCCATTTTAGGCACTTGGAACTTTATTCATTATAATGACGATGGCTGAAAGCAAAACTAACGCAGAATGGATGCCCACGGGGACCATGGTCGCTGGTCGAGAGCTAGGACTGCTAGGACGACTAGGCCTAGGCGGAGGCGAGAAACGGCGCGTAGCCAAGTGAGGCCCACTTAATTAAATTTAAATTAGAAGGCTAAAGTTGCACGTCACGGTTGTTTTAGAGTGCCCGGTCGGGGATAGACAGACGGCGGGGAGAACGAGAACGAGGAGGAGGACGAGGAGGCTGACTGAAAGGCGACTGGCTGCAGGGGCCTATTTATAAGGCAAACAAAAAAGCGACTATAAGCATCACACACCCAGTTAGATAAATGAAACGAATGAATGGACATTTAGAGTGGAAGAATGGCCCACCAAGAGGCAGCCTCTCGGCCTCGCAGACAGCCTGGCTGCAGCGTTTTGGCCAGGCTGTCCAGCAGGCCTTTCGATGTCTGTTTGGCTTATAGCGCCACTTTTGTTAATTAAATAATTATTTTGTAGCAACTTGCTAATTACTTTTTACGCTTTTTTCGCACACTTTATCTACTTTAGAGTCAGAGTTTTGCCTCTCTCCGTAACTTTCTCTATTCATCCGCCCACTAGCAACGTTTAACAGCTGCTTCAGTCGGACCCTGGACCGAGGGGGTTATTTACTGTAGTGTGGCATCCGCTGATAGGAATCAGCTTCTCTTAAATCTGTATTACCTTTTCGCCATTTAGCTTAAGTCGGTAAGTCGGCGCGGAGCACGGAAAAAAAGTAAATGTTTACAGCAAACAGACAGACAGACAACAACAAAGTGTTGCGGCCAGGTATGAATGCGAGTGTGTGTGTCTGAGCTTTGGGGGCAAAAACGTTGCGTGATAAAAACGTAGCTGGCAAATTATTAGACCGCAAATGATGGCGATATGTAAGCCAGCTCATTAGCATTTTAATGAGGCTATTAGTATGCCAAAAACAACTTTAGCTTTTCAATAATTCAGCAGGGCAGCAAACAAAAGCAAGAACAACGGCCAAAAGTGAAACCCAATTTCCGCTGCCTTTTAAATTTTGCATACAAATCTTTTTACTATTTTGCTACAACAAAAATGCTCCTTCTCTATCAAGCGACCGGAATCACGAGCAATGGACAGACAAGGAGAGCTGGAGACAAGGATGCTGTGCTCCCTTTGAGTTCGACAACTTACGAAAGACAAAGGCGAGTGAGTCCTTTTTCCATTCACCATTTATTTTTATTGCGCGCACTCTTATATTTGTATTAGTTTCGTTTTGGTGCTGGCTTCTGTTTTTGTTTGTTGATCACAGAACAACGTCGCACATAATGTGATTGTGTTTGGAGGCCGCGTAGTGCGGTTAATCTATGGCACATTTAGCCGGCATTTTTCTTGGCTCGCGAAATATTTTGCAAATTGGCTCTTAAGCGACTTTTACATTTGCATAAGTTGGCGCAATTTAAAAAATGATTGCCGCTTCTTTATTATCACGTAATGCCGAAAGGCCAGCACTAAAACACAGACCGCTTTTTTATCACTCGCGTTCTTTTTTCGGCTCAGTTTCTTGCTGTTTCTATTTCTGTTGATGAACCACACCACACCACGACGATGCTGGGCTTAGCGACTCGCTAACTCGGCGGAGCTCGTTCGTCGACGCCCGCTCTTTGTACTTCACTCTGTCCGCAGCACAATCATTGACAATTCCATCCGCCGTATTTCGTCCTGTCTGACGCGCGCACAACTGAGTACTGAATATGACAAAGCATCCCACGAATCGCCTTGGCTCTCAGCCAGCCGGGCGACAAAGCTACAAAATATCCGTACAACATCTTTGCCGCTCTCTCGCACTTGCACTCTCTCGCCTGCTGCGCTCAGTGTACTAAAAAGGGCGGCACAGCATCCAGCTATGAGCCAGAGAGTCTGCAAAGCCGTTGCGAGAGAGTGAGAGAGAGAGCGGGATACAAGAAACGAACGAGAACGAGAGAAGGACGTGTGTGTCGGTCGGTGTTACTGACCTAGTAACCGTTTTTCAAGTTTATTCGCTGCGGCTGCTGCTATGAAAAGTAACAACAACAAAAGACACGAGGCGAGCAGTCGACATGACGTCGTCGTTGGGCTTTTAATACCCTATATAACGTTTAAGGGCAGCTATTACTCTAGTGCGGGCGGAATAAGACATTAACAAACGAATTAATAAAACTAGGGTTAGCACTTTTGGTACTGTGGACACACAATATTACAAACTACACCGCCTTAAGCTCCTCTCAACAAATTAATTCAAGCTTCAATTTGCCCCTAGCTGTCAATTATTTAATGTGTACTTTGGCGCAATCAATATTTATACTCTCTTTGATTATATTCTAAGTATTTGTTTCACTGGAAATTCCCTTATTCAGAATTATTTCGCATAACTTCTTTACTCTTTTATAAATTACTTTAAAAAATATATTCTAGTGCATTGCGATGTTAGCTTGACAGTTGCATGTGATAATATTTAGTCATATTATTCATAATCTCTCTTTATTTGCAAATCAGAAATTCAAACTTACCCTTGAATTTGTGAAATTCCCTTCCACGAATTTGAACTGCAATTTGTTTCTATATATCCAATTCCATGACAATTAATATTTATTTATACTCTTAATAATAATTTTTTCTATATTGATTTCACTCCAATAAATTGATGAATTCTAAATTAGTTCTTGCGTAATCTTCATAGTCTGACGTTATGAATTCTGCACCTTCTTCAGCAAAATTGGCAATTCAATTTGATTTGTGTGCTAGGTTTGACGAGCCTGTCATTTTCCAATAGAGCGAAGAGACTTGAATTTGGAATTGATGAAAATCAATTCAGTTGGAACTCAATCAGTTACATAGCGGAACACTCGCAGTTGTCCCGTTTCCCATTTGCCATTTCCCGTTCCACTTTTTGTCGCTTCTCGCCTGGTCAAACTTTTGTGTGTGTAAAATCTGAATTTGAACAATCATTTCAGCATTTCGACGTGCAAAAGTAATGGCAAAACGAAAGCGGAAACTGAAACAGAAACAGAAAGCAGCAAACCAGTGAAACAAACAGAAAAATGCAAAAATGAAAAAGAAAAAAACACACACAAATCCAGGAGCACAACAAAAACAAAAAAAAAAGGGAAAAGAAAAGAGGAACAAAAACAACATGCAGCAAATCTCAATCATATGAGCAACATGTGTGCACGCGTGAATACTTATTGGAAATTCAATTTTCAATAAATGCACACAAATTGATTTCAGTACAGAGCTGCCAAAGCACACACACACACACATACGCACAGCCGGAACAAGCGAGAGAGTGAGTGGGCGAGAGAAGGATACACACACACACACACACATACTTCAATCACACACGCATTTGGATACACCCCGTATTAAGTGTAAAACTTTTCAATTTACGTTTTGTTTCTTAGCATCAAATATCCGGAGCTGTCAAAAGTATTTGTCGAGAGATTTTCAAGTGTGCTCCTTTCGGAGCCTTTCGACTTTGTTGGCCTCGCTTCTACTTTCAATTCAACGCTGGTTTTTCACAGTTTTTATTAGATTTTTATTCCCGTCTGCCATTGCCAATTTGTACGCCTCACGTGGGCATATTATCAGGCAGGTGCCTGATCATGACCTGACATCACCTCTGACATATGCTGTTGCTTATCCGCGCCTGAAATTCCGTATCATGCAGAGCAAACACTTGTTAATTACTTTTATTATATCCACGGCTACAGTTGCACAGTCACGCAATTTGACCCGAGACCAGTCACCTCAACGGCGACGGCGACGGCATTATTGCCTGTTGCTTTTTCCCTGCTAATGGGGCGCGCTCTCCGACGACTCAATGGGCTATGGAGTGTGGGCGTGTGTCGATGCTGCCGTTGCCAGTGGCATGCTTCATGTGCTTACCACATCTGATGTGGTTGGCAGTAAACAAGCGGCCTACTGTAACCATGAATACACGCATCCGCCACGTACTCGTATAAGCAAGCCGCGGCTGTCGTGCCCCCCATACAAGTAATTGCAATCAGCACCTTGGCAACGCGCAGCTGCGCCAAAAAGAGTGCTACACATGTGTACATGTATTTATTTAATGCCTCGACAGCGCGCCACTTAACACTATAAAGCGAGTGATTTTCTGCCCCTTTTTTTTTGGTGTATCGAATTTAATATTGCTCCATTTACGGCTATCGAATTGAGCTGTTGCCTTGAATGCTTGTGCCCCTCAATCAAAGCGATTTTTATATGTTGCAAACTCCTTTGAGATATAGTAATGAAAGTTTCTCACTTTTGCTAGGTATACACTATTCTTCCATGAGATTACTTGCTGCCATTACAGTTCTGCTGGCGCACAATTACGCACCCCGCCTTTCTGGTGTTAAAGTCATTTACGAATATCCACACGCTTGGAAGGTGCCGCAATTTATATGCTAATTAACAATTCTTAATTGTAATTTCTTTGCGACTGCAGCAGACAGACAAAAGTGTGCGGGAGCAGAGAGACAGAGCGAGAGAGAATATAAAACGTAAGCTGTCTGCTGACGGAGCGGAGACTTTTGCAGTTTGGCTAACTGTGCGTATGCGTAATAATTGGCATCAATCGTCAGCTTAGCCTTAGCTCGCACTCAACAGCAGAGCAGGCACAACAGACGCCTGTCTGCAAGCTTATACAAAAGCCCAAATGTAATTATAACTTGTCGGCCAGGGGCGGGCCAGTCTAAAGGTGCGTATGCGCAATAATTGACATCAATCTGACAAACGCTTTGCCCGGAGTTGTCGGCTTAAACAATTTATGCAATTCCTATCGAGACACACGTGTGTTCTCCGTGTGTTGTTACAGCTAACAGCTAGCAGAGTGGCACAGTGCCGGCAATGGGGGAGTGAGTGAGTGGGGGCGTATGCGTGATATTTAGCATCAATGCCCATGAACATAGCTGGTCTGTATTATGGTGCTAGTTTCAACGGTGTGACTAGTTGTCAGTTTAGCCAATTTTCAATCGGCGACTGCCGCAAATCGAAATTTGTATTCCATGTGGAAATTAACGTGAATGCTGGCCAACTTGATTGGCATTGTTTTCGACGCCTGCCACATGCCGCACGCCGCACGCCACATGACGCCGCCGTCGCGTGTCGCACGCTCCGATATGACCAATTGAAATCAAATGTGCGACAAAATTGTATTGGCTGCTGTCACTTGAGGTGTGCTCATGTCACTCTGCCACTATGCAAATTATTAAGCAACTAATTAAGCAGCAGCAACGTGCAAAGTGCAAAGTGTGTGTGTTTGTTTGTGTGGGAGGCGGAGCGGAGCGATAGCTGATCAGGGAACAATAAACTCGCAGGCTTGTGTGTGTGCGTGTGGGCGTGTGGGCGGGAGGGGAATAGAGCTTTTCCAATTAAATTTATAACTTATTTATGACAGAAAGTAATCGTCTTTAGGCATTAGGTGATGTAATAAAAATGATTGAAATATAATTGACAATTGACATAAAAGCTAAGCAAACACAGACAAACGCACACGCACACACGCAAGGAGACGCACACACATGCATCCATTTGGCTTGTAAAATCCTGGCTGCTGGCTTGGCAGGCACTTACAATCAACGATTACCTTTACACCTGCCATTTTGAAAATAAGCCATAAGCGGAAATGACATCAAAAGGATATTGTTATATCGATGAGCCTGCCTGCCAGCCTGCCTGCCTGCCTGCCTGTCGGTGACGCAGTCGACGTCTTTGCCCGTAAGCAGCCGAATAAGTAGCACGAAAAATAAAGTATAGCAAAAGGTGCCATAAAATAAATAACATAAGAAACCAAATAAACATTTTTGCCAAAGTCAAAAGGAAAAGTAACAGCCGAGCGAAGCACACATCCAGAAACTTCCAACTCGGCCTGTGTGTCTGAGTGTGTGTGTGTAAAATAGACTGCTTCCGTCTGTGCAGGAGTGTGTGTGCATAAAATAGACTTATCCTAATGAAAAAAGTCTTGCAGGCACGTTAAGTAAGATATGTATGCGATATCATAGCACACAAGGTAGTCTTCGGGCAGAGAGAGAGCTCTGTTCTCCTCGCTCCAGCTAGCCGCTTCGCTTTAAGGCGTCGAAACGTTAAAAGTTAGATATGGCAATAGCGTTTGTTAAGCGGCTTATGCCAATAGCAAAAACAAACGCCGAGCTCCCCGACACAAAGGTTGTGGAAATGCCTTTAAAGGTCGCCTGCAGCGTCCTTTTTTTGCCATGAAAATAAAATGAGAACGATGCAAACTTAATGCGGAAATAGTTCGCATAGCATCCCACACATAGACCCAGCTGTAACACGTGCATGCATAAGGTATGCTAGTATATATAATAACTCATCATAAATAAATGTAATTCGTAATTTAAATGGCGAATGAATTGAGGCAATAAACGCAACACTGCCAAGTTGCTAAGAGTATTCCGAAAAGTTGAAAAACTTTGACTACTTTGCTGACTTTTGACTTGGGCGAAGTCAGGACAAGTCGGCAAGCCAGTCAAGTCTTCATTATGCAGGCGGTCGCTTTGTTAGATAGCTGAATTGAACTGAACTGAACTGAGCTGGCAAACTGAACCAAACTGAGCTCAACTGAGTTGACAAATAAAGTAGCTTTTGCTCAACTGCCTGGCAAGTTTGAAGACACACATAAGTTGCAACATCCTGTGGGAATTGTTCGATTAGCAGCCACATAACCGAATTAACTATTGAATGCGGCAAAAACAAATTAATTTAAATGACAGCGGTGACAGTTTAGGCTTGTCAACACAGGAAGCACCGCCGGCGATGGCAATCATCTTTCCCATCCTGTTTCCGCGCCCCTCCCCGCCTTGCTCTGCTTCCGATGCCATCCAATCATCTTGCTGCACCTGCTGACCCAATTGCCAAGTGACCTGCATTTTTGCCCAAGGAACACGGCAAGTGGTTAAACGGACTCCGAATATAGAGCACAACGATGAAAATTATTAGTATCTTTGTAAATTGTCCACCCCACAGTTTGCGATGCCAATCAACGGGGTAGGCCCAAATTAGTTGAACTTTTGTTTCAAATTTTCAAGTGCTTCGCAGACTTTTATTGATAAATTCCATTATTCTTGCTTGCCATAGTCTTTTCTCGTACAGGGTATTGCCTGGACGAGCTTTGCTTGCGAATTTTCGCCTTCCTGCGTAGATGTTTTTAGCTCGCGGCTAGCTTTTCATTTTCCTTTTCAATTACAACGCCACGACTCGCAGTTGGCGAGTTTCTCATGTTTTGTTCGCCTTTATTTCATCTTTGTGTGTGTGTATGTGTGTGTGTGTGTGAGTGTTTCTTTATTTTTTGTTATTTTTGGCCTGGCTGTTTGTTTGTGCAACCGTCGACCGGGTTCAGCGCAGGGTCTAGTGCTGTCTGTTGCCGGCAAGGACCTTTGCATTTAAGTCTAATTGCTGAAGCGCACTGTGCGCTGCAATGATATTTCATTTCGTTTAGCTGCGACTTAGTCTAAGCCCTTATAAATGCCGGATAGCTGAGCTATCTCTGCCCCAGAGCGGACACAGGCCTTGTGGCTGCATTAAGAAAATCAGAGGGCAACTGCTCTGCCGTCTCTGCCGGCGCGATGCACTCATAAATTAAGTGTAGATCCTGCCACCTTTAATGATATAATGCCAGCTAATGCAATAGAAATCGGAAAATGGAAATAAATGAGCCGCACGACGACGCCGAGCGCACAAATAAAATGGAAACTAATAAAACAAAATTCTGTTGGCTCATTAAAAGACGCAGTCAAGACTTCGCTCGGCCACCCACTTCTTGTGCGGGGCGGGGAGGTGCAGAGAGGGGATACGTGTACATTTCGTACTGCGGATGCAATAAACTGCACAATTTATGTGCCTGCCGCCTGACAATTGAATTAAATTTCCAATGCGTCTTGCGTCTGGCGTCTTGGCCAAACCCAAAGACGGCGATGGTCGACTAGGATGGGGACATTACATTGCATTACATTACCGGGCGACTGTCTGCAGTAATAACTGTAATTTTTGGCAAATGTTCAAGCCAGCTCGCTCGTTCACTCATTCAGTCTGCGCTTCTGCCTGTGGCCAGCAGTCTCTGTCTCGTTCTCAGCTCGTAGCTCATCAGAATCCACTTACAATATGCTGAAGCACAGCTGCACAGCGTTCTCACACCGCCGCCTGTCTGTGTTTGATATTTATGTCTTCATATACATGTGAGAACTTCACGTCCTTTGTCATCCGAAAAACAGTCCGGCATATTTCTCAACATTTGCAAGCGTTCGTGCTGGAATCTTTGACACACACTGTGTGTGTGGCAAATGAATTATTAAACCTTTATTAATTTTATATAGCCGCCTGCAAGCGATGGCCAAGTGGAAAAGTATTTCAACTATTGCGCTTTAAAACCGCAATTGCTTAACTTCTGTTTGCGAAAAACAAGTGGCAACGTTCTAAGTTATTAAAATAGGAAGCGTCGAGCGTGTATTAAATTGCAATGTGTCTGCTGGGAATTGCCACAGGAGGACAAAGGAACCAGCGCGCTGGCAAAATAAATTTGGCAAAAAACAGTCAACACTTTCATTCCGTAAGCAAATTTCGCAAATTGATTATGTGTGCAACTGAATTTAGTGCAAATAAATGGTGTAATTAGGAACGCAGAATGAAATTTAAATGCATTTGAATTGCTGACTAACAATGAGCTTATGTAAATCTGGCAACAATTCAAATGTGTTCAAATAATTTATGAAATTCTCTTTTTCGCTCCACTCGAGTAAGGAGGAAGGCGTCAGACGAGCGGCGATAAGAGGACATTAACACTTGAACCTTATTATACCCGTTAACAAAGTGTTATGCTTGTGCAGGGTATAATAAGTGAAGCAACTAAAATGGCGGAAGCTTGTGATTTTTGGCAAACAATTTCCATTGAATTTGCGGAATTTATCTAGAAAAATGTTGCCAAAACAGAAAAACGGGTCGATGTGTGTTAGCCGAAGTCGCAGTCGAGCTCTGTCCAAGAGGAGCTAGGCCATGCCAACGCAGATATAATAGCTTTTGATTACAGTTTATGGATGTCGCCTTTAGCTTTTTCCCTCCCTCTGTGTGTGTGACTCTCCAACTACTGATGTTGGCCAAAAACTTTGTTGTTTAGTGGGCGTGCGCCACGACGGCGTCGCTGAAAACGGGCGGCAGGCAGACAGAGACAGAGAGAGAGAGAGCTCTGAACTGAAAGTAAACTAAACTGAACTGATCCCAGACTAAAACCGGACTGGAAACTAGACGGAACAGGCTTTTATCGGGCTGGCACAGTTGCTGCTGCGAAATATATGGAGGGTCATTTTGCAAACTATTGAAATTGTTTCATTGCGCAAGGCCCAATTGACTTTTATGCAAATAAAATTATGTGATTGCTCTCGTTTCTGGGCTAAAAAGCAAAACATTGATTTTTATTTACCGTCGTGAATTAAGTGCAGACAGCGACAGGGAGACAGGGAGCGCGGCGGGGCGGTGGGGAGTTGCGCCACATTTTCATAACGTAAGTGAATAGAAAATTGAATAAAATCTAATAATAAATGCTTTTATGCAGCCCTTAAGCACTCTGAAAAGATGACGACCGACGACGACGACGACGATGGCGACAACAGAACGAGTATATACAACGCCTCGAGGATGCAGCAAAAGAGAGATGATAGATGGCTGGCGAGGGGGAGGGGGTAGGGAAAGGGGACGTTGTTGCAGAGCTCATTGGTGTCGCTCGACATGCCCCAATGGCTACACGCCACATGCCGCATACAACAGACAAGCACAACATTTGCTTTCTGTGTTCTTGGCAATATGCATAAGTATCTTCAGCAATGATGTGTCTGAGTTTCTCTGTCGTGTGTGTTTGAGTGGGGCATGCCCCATTTGGCTGCTGCCGCATTGTTGTTGCTGTTGTTGTTCTTGCAATTCTCAACGCTTTCTCTCTATCTCAAATTCTCACTCATCTCACTCCATCACTCGAGTTGGTTTGTTAGGTTTTTGCATCGCTTCTCCAGCTTTTTCGCCTTCGGGCCAGTCCTTCAATTTGGCTTTAAACAATTTAAACGAGTTTCCATTTAGACTGTCGGCGTTTGCGTTTGCTTTGTTGCCTTGCCTGCCTGGCTTTGCTTTGCCTTGGATTACATACAACTCGGAGCTCGGATGTCTGGCAGCCGCACTTAACTAGTTTGACTTGCAGTTCATTTAGCCTGGCAACTCGAATGCTCGTGCAGCTGGCTGCTGTTGCATGCAGCACACCTGACGACGCATCGCCTCTGCATCATCGTGCAGACAGACAAATGGAAGTAAACTCGATTTAGAAATGTTGTTGTTATTCCTACTTCATATCCTTGGCATGTGTTCTGCTGAGTGCTGCTAGTCAAATTCAATAATTCAAGTCGAAAGAAGCCCTAACACACACTACACATGGACAACAAAGGAGAGCGCACAAAAATAGAAATAGAAATGGAAATAGACATGCGAAATGGAGAGATAGGAGTCAGGTAACACCCGAGAGCCAACATCTGAAAGGCAACGCAAGCCGAATGATGCAACTAAGCCATTTCAAGCTGGTAACTAAAGCTTTCTGCTAATAGCTCAAATAAAAACAAAACTGCCTGTGTTTTCGACCTCATGAACCGGAGCTGTTTGTGTGTGTGTGTGTGTGTGTGCTCCAATTAATTAATCCACTCAGATTTCTAAGAAAATGTCATTTTGAGGAATGGCAAAGCAATCGAATTAAATTTCTTTGTTCTGCTGCTCTTTATTTATCTCAACAACCAAGACATTGAATTAGACAGAAGTGAGTTCATTGCATACATGCTGCTTTCTGTCAATTGTAATTCCGCTCATCATAATTATTATTTTTGATTTAATATGTATTGCAATATTGCTGGCTGAAGGTCGCTTTATTATCTTGCCATTAAAACAGCTGGCAATCCGGCAAATATAAATTTGTCTTCGCACGTAAAGTACATAATACATCAGAGTGTACTTTCATTTCTTCTCGAATTCAGACTCTCATTTTTTGCATTATTTTTATCGATGTGAACGGGCGAAAAAATAAAACTTTTTAGACCACATAAATTGCTGAGCATTTTTTATTTACCGAGCATCGTTTATCAGCAGCCCAATGGGAGCCAATTGGCCAACAGCGGCAACGACAGAGAGAGAGAGGGAGAGTACGGGAAGTGGGCGGGTTGAGGTGGCGATGGCCATATCAAACTTTATACGAGTATATCTTTTGCAGTTATTTAAAATGCGGCCACTCGGTGGCGTTTATTTATTTGTTAGACTTTCGAAAATATAGTTGAATACTTGTGCGTCTCTGTGTGTGTGTGTGTGTGTGTGTGTATGCTCGCACGTATACTTATTTATATTGCCTTGAGCTTTAATATTTATATCCGTTTCCGCCTTGTCGCAGTCGCAATAGCTTTGTTTTCATTTGCAGCTGTTACTTCCATGCTCATTACTTCACTTGTGGCGTACGTAATTCAAGCGCTCCAGCTGGAGCTGGAGTTGGAGCCTAGGAATGGGTCCAGCCGGCAGAAGAAGACCTCTGGTGAATGATACAAATTTTGTCGCGCTGTGTACTTTGCATAGCTGGATTCCGTTTACACTGTCCATTCCCGGGCTGTTTTTGTTGTTGGCGCAACTGGAGATTTATGTGCAACTTGCTACTTCAAATGTAATTTACAACAGACGCCCGGCAAATTTATGTGCAGCTCGAGCCGAACACGTCAGCACAGTTAAGATTCCGAGCAGCGCAGCGAATTAAAATTAAATCAACTGCAAAAAACTACAAATACAATATTTATCGAAATCAATTTGCGAATCCCAATGCATATATACAGATGTAAATCGTCGTTATAAAGGCAACAATTAGGCGGGACGCGACGTTGCGAATACATTTCCGAGGTGCTGTCAGCGCGTTCGCAGTTCGCAGTTCGCAGTTCGCGTTCTCGTTCTCATTTCGCTGGCAAATTGGACTCTTGAGTTTACGATGCAGACAGAGCGAACTTCAAATCGACATTTGCACCAGTTCATGTGCCACTCACCAGACGCGGTAGGGGGCGGGTGACTGAGCAGGCAAAACAGAGACAGTAGCTTCGTTTTTTGCTCCGTTTTTCCGTTATGCTTTTTAGATATTCATATTTTGCCATTGATGATATTTTCACTACTTTCGTATGCATAACACGTACGTAACCCACACACACACACACACAGACACACACTCGCACATATATAGACTTTAGATATACATAGAACATAGTAGAGAGAGAGAGTCGGAGCCATGGCTGGTACCTTTTGGCGTATTAACTCTACCAGGCCGTGCGCATCCTATCTCTGGCTCTAGCTCTGGCTCTGGCTGTGGCAGTGTATGTGCTCCTTAAATTTGCATATTTTTTGACTTAACACATCCTTCAAAAATTGCGAAACGCGTTTGCGATAGCTTTGGCATTTCCTTGGCGTCTTTCCTTTCCGTTTTCCGCTTCTTCACACACACATTTTTGCCCAGTCCCTCCATTCGCTTGCTCGCTTTTTTCGGGGCTTCCTACTATGTGTGGCTGTGGCTTGTTCGCATTTATTCGATAACTTAAAGTGGCTCTTTAAAGGACATTCCTGCTGCGGGCACCTCCCCGCTCGCCCTCGCAGTCTGCCGTGGTCAAATTGAATTGCGTGTGCAGTGCGATCGAGAAAACGGGGCGTCCGAAAATATTCACTCGCATGCAAATTGGTTCGCAGTTAAATTTAATCGCTTTACACTTTTTAAATTCGCTTGCCCCCCCACTTGTGTCAGAGCTGAGCTGAGGCTGAGGCTCAGGCCCAGGCTCATGCGGTGCTCTCAAGACAAGTGGCGCTAATCCTTGACTTTGCTGCTAATGCACGTCGTATGTCAAACACCAAAAACGTTTACAACCCATCCTCAGCCCGCACTAGGCAACGCAATTTATATGCCTTCCACTGGCTGCTTGCGCTCAGCTGCTTGTTTGCCTTGTGCCTCGCCGATGCCTTGCCAGCGTCTTCGTCTTCTGTCTCAGCTTCGCATCCGCATCCGCATCCGCAGCCGCATTGCGCTTCGCCTCCGCTTTCGGCCACAGCGCCGCTTTGTATGCTATGCATTTTTCTGCACTCTTGACTCTTAAGCGTGCACTTGGCCAGTCAGGCAGAGACCCAAGCCCAGCGTTCAGCACTCAACCTCAAACTCAACCCCGATCCCAAAACCGAGCAGCGCCTCCAAAGCCTGCAGCGTCTCCATTGCAGCGCAGTTGCCTCGTCAGCAAGAGCTCGTTTTCCTCGTTCACATGTGTGTGTGTGGGTGTTGTTTGTCTTAAGGGATATGCGAGTATGTAAGCGTACGTGTGTGTGTGTGTGTGTGTTAGAGAGTGTGTGTGTGTTTGTGTGTTTGCTAGCACTCTGCCGCAGGCATTTTGATAAGAAAAACAAACAGCGCGCTTCAGTCATACATAAGCGTAAGCACCAGCGAGCGAGCGAGACGGGCGCAGCGTGTGAGAGAGAGAGAGGAGAGAAACCTACAAGCTTAAGTGTCATTTATGCGTTTTAATGCTGGAATTTAATTTTCAAATTAAGTAAAGTTTGTGTGGTTTTTACAGAACTCCAGACTGCGTCGAGTCGGGGCAAAATTGTTTTTAGTAAACTTCCCTCATTGACAAATTCCGCACGGTTCAAGGAAACACATAAAGTGAGAGCGAAGCCACATGCCTAGTCGAATACCCTTGCTTAAGTGCAGCCAACAGTTTTTTTATATGCTACCCTACGAAGACAGCTTGTACAGAGTATAAGCTGCCGTTGAGTGAGAACTGCATAAATTCAAGCATTAAATGCCTGCAAGATTTGAATGAAGCGGGAACAAGCAGAAGTGCATACTCAATTATTTATAAGAGTCCCTCGAGCTGCTGTGCATCATTAAATGTTTATTCTATATGTGAAAATAAGCTGGAGAACTTGAGGTAATCGCCGGAATTGTTACCCGCTCCGAAAGTAATTTTTCGTTCAGCTGCTCAGCGAATTTTGCGCTCCTGCGCTTTGCTGGGGCAATCTCGTGGCTGTGTCTGTGTCTGTATCAATTTGCAATTATGTTTCAATCAATTGGATGCTGCAGCAAATAGATTGCTTTTTCCAGCGCTCGCCACAATTGTGGCGCACAGGAAATTACGGATGTGATGCTATTTTAAATTCCAATTGAGCGTATTGCTTCGTGGCGTCTTTGTTTATGGCTCCACATGGTGTCCAGTGTGCAGAGCATCCTTTTCTGCCACTTTCGCTTGTTAGGCTCAAGTGTCGCACATAAATAAATGACAGAGCTTGTTAGCCAACACGACCACAACACACAAAAGTGCAGGCTAACAAGAGTCACAAGTCACACACACACAGAAACACACGCACAGCAATGGCCTCGAAGCAAACGGCGCTCATTAAATGGGAGACTCATATGTTTGTGTCCTGCTCCACAGAATCCACAATCCCTGCTCCACTCCGGCTGTATGTGCGCGTTCAAGCAGAATAATGATAACTTGGCAGACTCGGGGGATGCGCTCAGGTATGAGGCAAATTATATTGCTCTTTCCGTTTAAATTGTGCGAGCGAGTTTAATTTTAATAAGGCGACACAGCAGGAGGCAGCTACAAAAGGATCACACTTGAGTGTGATAGTCAATCAACGACTTTAGCATATTTATTCTATATTTAACTCGTTTGCAGTTATTAAATGCGAATACAAAAGCAAACAGTAAACAGTCTTTTGAAATTGATCAGCAACAATAGAGCAAAATAAATTATGCAAATGTTATCGATTATACCATTCACAGTTGAGCGCTGTAATCGATTAATGGCATTACTAATGTTTTAAAATATTTCACTTTTGTTATAAATACATAACCATAAATTACATGACAAAATTCCACAAAACGCAACTTGCATGCAAAAATGGCATGGAATTTATAGCCTGGTTTAAATTCAATTGAAGTGCTGTGTTGTGTCTCTTTGTTCGCATTTGGCTTTTATTTTTTTGCAAACCACGCGGCAAATATTGCTATTAATTTTGCACCACAACAATGCAACTGCTGTCGAATACCCTATAAACTAAACAGTGTATACCTGCAGTCAATTATGACAATTATAGAACAACTGCTAGTTGGGCACAGCTTTGAATTGCTGTGAATGATATATTTTGTATTTTGTGGCTTAAGTGCGAAATTTATATGCAGTTGACGTTGCGTGATATCAATACATTTAGTTGCAATACCTATATTATATCGCTGATGTTGTGCTGCTCGTTAATGACACCTTTAACATGAGTTAATCCAGTTAACATGTAGCAGTTAACTCGACATGCGTCGAAAAGTCTATCAAAGCAACAGAAGTGAGAGCCAAATCGGCTATAGCACTTAGTATGGACAAGGAAGCGTTCGAATTGAAGCGATTTTGGCACTGGGGTCCCCTGCTGACGGCTGCTCTCAACGTGTCCGTGAATTGCACAACTCTGCTGTGGTGGCCAACCGATTTGTCCCTCAAAACTCATGCGTACTTCGGACTGTTCTTGCTGCTCAATCTGCTGACCGCCTACAACTTCATCATGTCCGTGCTGGTTGGTCCTGGCGTGCTGCCCAAGCAGTGGCAGCCGGAGCACGGCAACGACACCAAGTTCCTGCAGTTCTGCCAGAAGTGCGATGGCTACAAGGCGCCCCGTTCGCACCACTGCCTGCGCTGCGATCGCTGCGTCAAGAAGATGGATCATCACTGTCCCTGGATCAACAATTGCGTGGGCTGGGCCAATCACGCCTACTTCACCTACTTTCTGTTCTTCTACATGCTGAGCAACCTGCAATCCGCTGTGGTCTTGGCTCAGAGTGGATCCGCGTACTTCATAAGGAACTGCCTTGTACGCCGACGTTGCCACAATCTCATCAACTTGGCAATCTGCCTGATGAGCTTCGGCATGGCTGTGGGCGTTGTGCTCTGCATGCTCAAGTTGCTGCACATCCAATTGCGCTGTATTCTCAGCAACAAGACGACCATCGAGCAGTGGATTGTGGAGAAGGCTGCCAATCGACGTGGCTGCCGCAAGCGCAAGCTGGAGCCGTTCGTCTTTCCCTACAACCTGGGCTGGTACTTCAATCTCGGCCAGGTCTTCAACGTGGAGGCGCAGTCGCGTGGCAGCGGCATCGAGTGGCCAGTGCGCGACGGCTGCGACCAGTACACGCTCTCGCGCGAGCAGCTCGCCCAGAAGCAGGAGAAGCGCGAACGCTCGCGCATCTACAGATGCATCAGGCGTGCCACAGGACACTGGCTGCCCATCTTCTCGCAGGGCATCAAGGTGACGGCGTGTGTGCCCTGCGCCGATGATGCGCGCATACGCGTCGAGCTCAACGATCTGATCAGAGTGACGCGTACTCGCGACCACTGGCTGTTTGGCGAGCTGGTGCGCAGCGAGCGCGGGGAGCCGCATGAGCTGCGCCAGGGCTGCATACGCGGTTGGTTTCCGCGGCGTTGTGCCGTGGATGTGACGGAGACCATAGATGCCAAGGAGCTGGTCGAGCTGAAGTGGGGTAAGCGCAAGCAGAAGAAGAAAGCCGTGCAGGATTAGATAAGCTGATGATGAGTGAGAGTGTAGAAATGTTGAACCGAATTGCTGGCAATTAAAACGCTCAAAAATATGGAAAACAATTGCTCGCTTGTTCACGCGTGTTGCAAGCAATTTGCATTGCCTCACGCTTGTTGGGCTTCTTGTTGATTTATTTTTGTTGGCAGTAGTTAGTTGTGGCAGCAGCGCCAACTGTCGGTGGCCCTGGCAACGAGTGCAGGAAACAGGAACTTGCACACGTTGCAAAGTGCATTTTTTGTTGTAGACGAAATGAAAAGCAAACTCGCAGCAAGTCCGGGCAGCGGCATTGAAACTACAACTATATTGAAATTGAAACATTGGAATTGCAAGTGTAGCAGAGTCGCGGATTTGCCATTGTCCTATAAACAAGGCCATGGAAATCAATACAGATTCCCATTCAAACTGAAAACTACTCTGATGTGTGTGTGTGTGAGAATACAAGCAATAGCCAACTAATGCCAACTCGATTTCTGCATTTGCAAAGTTATCCGAGTGATCGATGATATCTCGGCGACTTACAGCAACTTGAATGCCACTGCAGGGTAGCTGTCAATCAACCAAACATGTGCGCCTCACTTGAATATCTGATCATCGGCCTCGGCTTTTGGCAGCATTCGGTCTGGAGGCCCGTGGGAAATTACAAAGGCATCAAAAAGGCAGCCGAATATGGCACAAGGATGTGTGTAAGTATCCTTTGTTGCAATTTAAGCCGTTGCCTCGTCGTTATCGCTCGTCCGCAGTGACGTGCGTATTTAGTTTAAAATTAGATAAATATAATTTGAACTTGTACGTACAGCAGCATAATGTGTGCGAATGTTGCAAGTATGCCACAGGGAAATCACATGTCGTTGTCAGTTAATGGGCGCTGGGAATTATGTGTCTGACATCGGTTTAGCACACAGCCAAGTTGCATATAGTACTCGTACATATAGATAATAAATCAATGCTAAAGCACTTCATAAATTTGTATGAATAGCAAGCAGCAGCTGGCTGGCTGTTGTTCAATTTCGTTTAATTTAAAGTTGAGTTTGTTCTTTTATTGATTTCACTGGGAAATTGCAAATGAACTTGATATGCTTTCTGGTTTGCAGCACAGCTGCATGCCACATTAAGTGCGCTCCACTTGCAACTCAGCTGCGGTCGCCGCTCTTTTGCTTGGCGGAAACCAAATAAATTTAGCATAAACACAGCACAACCAGAAAACAGACAGCCAAAAAAAGAATAGAAAAAATAGAAGCCGGCAACCTTAATGACTTTTGTCGTTGCAAAATAATTGCGCGTGAATTGTACGACTCAAAATTGTTGCGAAAATGTTGTCGCCAAGCTAAGGCGAACACAATATATGCATGGCTATATAAGCCAAGTTAGAAGCGGCGGTTCGCCTTCAATGTCCTGCTGGCATTTAATTTCACGCACAGTCGTCCATTTTGTGCCTTGGCAACACTTTTTGACTTTTATGCGACAGCTGCGATGCCATTTTTTGCCATTCCATTTTCTGGCCAACTTTGTTTTTTTTTTCTTTTTATCCGGCTGCTGCTAGTTCAGTACACAACTCTCTTTGCTCTTTCTGTTTCTGTGTCGCTGGCATTGTCACAATATGATACTTTCGTTTTTCTGAGCCAAGTGGGGAGGATAAGAGACGGCTTTAAGCAGCAGCATTGCTTTGTCTGCTGCGGCAATTATGCTGTACGTTAAACGGCGACAGCGTTTATCGCCGACAATGATGCACAGGTAGGACTGCAGACGGCTCGTATCATTTACAGACCGTTGCGAACAAAAGGCAATTATGATGACGTCATTAGTGGCAAGAGGCTGAAAGCGGAACTCGTATCCTACATCATCAGTTAAGTGCATGCTCGAAAGCAAAGCGAAAGCAGGACAAGAGTAATCACGAGCAGGACGAAGAGTAATCGTAAAACTGCTATATACCGTACGAGTATGAGTGTGCGTATTTCATATTACGTACGCAGTCTTCACAAAAAAAAAAATCCACTTCATTTTTCTTTTCATTTTTT
Organism: Drosophila rubida; assembly: GCA_035046165.1. NCBI lineage: Eukaryota > Metazoa > Arthropoda > Insecta > Diptera > Drosophilidae > Drosophila > Drosophila rubida. The sequence goes on along the minus strand of JAWNOF010000021.1, from coordinate 6,543,112 downwards.
GTTGTGCGGTTTTTATATTTTCAATGTCAATCAATTGCAAGTTCAATTTACCGCACAGCCTTTGTGTGGCATGCAATAAATTCTCGAAATTGATTCAATCGCCCCACATTCAATCAATTCAAATGCCAGAAGTCGACAATCGCCCTCGCGTGTTTTTAGCTCTTGTTTTTCATTTTTTTTTTTTTTTGTGTTCTCATCCCCCTGCCTGCCCCCGCTTTTGTATGTTATTAATTTGCGCCTTGGAGCGTGCCCCGAACGCAGAGCTACAATCGGAATTAGAATTAGTATGGGAATCGAACGGGAATCCCTTGGAGCTGCAAACGATTCCGCATGGAGAGCTGCGAACGTCCATCAGGACGTTCTGGATCGTTGAGAAAACAAGAAATGCAACATTGATTAGAAGCCGGGAATGATTTCGCTTTTATTTGTATTCGTTTTATGTGCTTGCTGCTGCTTTCCATTTAAAAGAAATATTATTTTTCTTCTTGCCTTCAGCTGCTTTTCACGATTTCCCTCCACATCTTCTCCGTTTCAGTTTTTTGTGCCAAAAGAGACGTCTATTGACTGTTTATTTATGACACTGGCAAGAGCCAAAGTAATTTTTCATTATTTAAAATGAAGTGAATTGCAGTTGGTTCCTCTAGCTGCCAGCTTCTCCTTTTCATTTATTCTTCATAAATAATTTATTAATTACAAAAGTTTCGTCCACTCTCGGTGCATGCAAATGCTCCCCGGACCTCGCTCCCACACTGAGTCTGTTATCGGCTCTGGCTCCGTCCTCGGCTCCTTCTCGTTCTCCCTTTGCGGGCAACAGTTACAAGTGTCCGTCGCTGGTGCAGTGCCGTTGCCTGTTGCCAAGTTGCCCAAATAGTATGGCTAAAAAATATATTACTTGCAATGTCCTTTTGCGTCTTTCGCCTGCAAAACTTTTATTAGTTGAAGCTGCCACTCGGATTCCCTCTTCGCCTCGAAAAAAAACGCCCTTGCTCCCCACTCTTTCTCGGTTTCTCTGTTTGGTTTCGTTGAATGCCTGGCGTATTTTTCATATTTTAATTGACAAAAGTTTTGTGCAACTGGCCTGATGGGTTTCTGCCAAGTTTACGTTATTGCACACATACACTAACCAACGAGAAACGAAACTATAGTTTACTTAGCTCGAAATATAGTTAGAAATGAAGATAGATAAATGAAGGAGAATCAAATAGCCATGACAGACATTGAATAGAGTTATACACTGAGACGCCAAATTGAGTTGAATACAAATTGATAAGGGAAAATGAATGCAATATTCAATGAAGATTGATTTGGTTCAATTTGTTATTGTTTCGTATGGAAAGCAATGTAAAAAACAAACAACAGAAATAATCAAATTGTACAAGCTTTGTGTATATTGCATAGAAAGGACATTCATGCTTCGACTAGCATGTCGTCTTCTTTTAGACAAGTCCTGCATGCTGCTGAGTTTATAGTTAATTGACATACAACTTTTTGGCAAAATTTGAAATGTATATACTTCAGTGAACTGGCATCTTCAGTCTTTGCTTGCCTTCTCCCTTCTGCCTTGAAGCACCTCTCTATTATTTATGGCAGCCAGGTTTGAGGCTTTAAGCGCTGCACTTTAATGCCGCGACTTTAACAGAAATATGCACGACTTTCGATTAATATATGTGCATTAAGTTTTGCTGAACGACAGGTTTAATTTTGCATGTCACAGCCAGTTAACACGCACAAATGTTGCATCAAAGTTGACAGCCATCTGGTTGCATGAGCACAGAACTTGCAGCTTTATTGAATTGTGTAGTTTGGCCTCAGTTTGGCTTAGGCTTTTGCTCCCTCTCGTTCTCGTTCTCATTTCCATTTCCATTGCCCGCCCACCCACATATTTCATCATGTCGTTAATGTGTTCACTAACGAAATTAACAGTAAATTTAAGCGGCTTCGTTGTGCGACTAACTCAATTTGCGTGCCGTGTATGTGATGAGCTACCGCCGCAGTTGTAGCAGCCAGGGTAGTCGGGAAAGCGGAGGTGGGACGTGAATTGGTGGCAACGGCAAGTAGCATGCTTTTAGTGCGTATGTTGTTAACAAAGGACACTGATTGCTGTTGACAAGACACCTAATGATGTGTACATAAAGTTATTTGGAGCATTGTGTAATGCACTTAGCGATTCGCCAGCCAGCGCACTGCAGTCCGACAGCTGCTCAGACGGCGACAGAGGTAGAGACGGAGACGGAGACGGAGAAGGACGCGGCTCGTGTCGATCCGAGTGGAGTCGAGCATGTGGGTCCTGTTTGCCTATCACTTACATCGTTGTGCTGCCAGTAATTAAGGCGACTCCCATTGCGAGGCTTTAATTGGTTTCAGTTTATAACTTACTTGCTTTTAAATATAAATAAACAAAAAGTGCGAACTGCGCAAGTAGTCAACCACAAGATACCCACTAAAGCGCTGCTCTCTACGAGTTGTCGATGCGAAAGCTTGCTCTTCCTTCTATTACGAGGTATGTTTAAATTATCAAACTGGAGTGAAGCGAATAATTTATAATGCTTATAAAACCGCAATGATTGAAGCTGCCCTGCATTGCAGTCGTGGTTGTTGTTGCGCTTTGAATTGCTTTAAAGTGCGGCGAGCGCAGGTCGAATTGACTGCTCAATTTTATAGCGTATACGCCGTGTACGCGCTCATTAAACGGAATTTAATAGCTCGAAAGCGAGCAGAAACGTACAGACGGACGGCGGGCAATTTCAATATTTATTAACGATATAATTAATAAATTTTGCATTCGTTTTTAATAGGATTAAGGCAGAGCAACTAAAAAGTTAATGCGTTTATGCTCGACCCCTCCTGCCACAAACTTGCTGTCACGCCGATCTTCTTCTTTTTTTGCGCTCTGCTCAACTTTTCTACACGAACGCGCCAACTTTAATTTCCGCAAAACTTTTGAATTTTCAAGTAGTCATAAACTGCTTGAATAAAAAAAGTATTTAAATGTGTGCAGTACGTGTGTGTGTGTGTGTGTGTGTGCCTGGCTGCATAATTAAGTGACTGGCTTTTGATGACATTAAGCCAAATTGAAGCTGTTGAACTCTTTTTCTGTGTCATCCGACCGAAATGTTAGTTTTGTTTGTCTGCCTGTGGGCTGAAAAACTTAAGGACTTTTCATTTGCCTTCCGGACTTGACGTCGCCACGCCCTGCCACGCCTCCCTGCTGACTTTATAATGATAAAGTAATAATCTGCAGCCGAGCAAAATATAAGCCTCAACTGTTCGGATTGCTTAAGCTAATTGCCTTTAAGCCACGTTGAGCCTTAGAGCCAATTTGTATGCGTTGATACTCTCTTGACTTTCAGCTGTTTATATTTGTTTATAATTAACCAAAAGCAGAAACAGACACGCAACCACCGATGTGTGACGAGTGTGTGTATTTGTGTTTGTATCTGTGTGGGTGTAAACTCTTCTTTTCACAATACAATTACGAATTTCCAATTTGATATCCATTACGTTTGATGTGCGTCTATTAAAGTGGAGCACTGCAAACATAATTATAATAAATATAGACTTAGTTTTGAGTAAACACAGTAATGACTACATTGAACAAAACGCTTTAATTGCGCCACAGCCGAAGTGGCAACCACAGAAATATGATTCCACATCATTTAAGTCGTTAGAAGCTGTGGCTTCAACACTTCAACTCTCTTTTCGTTTGCACACCCACAAAAAGCAGAAAAAAAACTAACTGATTGACTGCCGGAGTGCCCAACTAAATGCTGGGAACTTGAAGCTGGCGCCAGGACAACAAAAATCATTCAAACGCGGATTTGACTGCGGCCCAAGGTTGGTGGCTGGTAGAGGGGACGGAAGAGAGACGCAGCCACAGTTGCGGCCATGAGGTCAATCAGCGCAATTACTTTAAGGGATTTTCAGCTGAGTGCAAGCAAGAAACGCTCGAGAATTTCTCGAGACTGGCAGAGTCTGACAGAGAGACTGTGGGAGGCAGAACCGCAGACTGTGGCATCTGTACCTTGTCTAAACTTTTTATTGGGCCCGCCTGTCAGTTGGATTTGTTGAGCATTAAAAACTTGACAATGCTGGCAAAATAATTTAAATTATTAAATGTATGAAATGGCTTACACGCACCCACACACACACACATATACACTCACATGTCAAAAAGTTTTTGGCACTGTGTAAAATTTATGGCAATCTAACCGAAGAGATTTGCGCCCCTGTTTCTCGCAGTTTCTCCAAAAAAAAAAAAGAACGGCAGCCGGAGGGTCGGGCTGGAACAATGTGCAAAGTATTGACACACCAAATGAGCAAAATGAGCAAATGTGGCACATTGTTTGCCAAGTTTCGTTGGCCATATATAAATAAATAAACTGAGCATTTGGGTAACACATTTCCCTGCCAGCTGTAGCCGTAGATGTGGCTAAATCAGAAGCAACAGCAGCAGCAGAAGTGCTGCATTGGCCGGGCACCAGGAACATGACCGCAAACGCAATTGTTTGCACGTTGCGTGGTCATGTTAGTTGGGTCAATAATTGGTTTTTTCGATAGCTGGCGAGTCGGCAAACAAGTTGTTTGTGATTGCCAAATGATTATACCGTATCATCGTAGGCAAAAGCTGAAATCTGGCCAACAGCCAGCCAGCTGGCTGGCTAACCAGCCAGTGAGCCAGCAACAAATCCATGGCCAAAAAATGCCTTCAAGCCCAGCAGCAGCAGCAGCGGCAGCAATATATTGGGTCAGGCAACCATCGTCGACCCTCTCAGAAATTAATGTGTGAAATTAAGGTTGTATCATCTGTGTGTGCCTCTCTCACACTCTCTCTCCCACCACCCCTCTCCCCCCTTGTGCGCAGATGTATTTGTGCAACTATGTGTGCTCTGGCAAAATTGAGAAATTTGATCAATTTAAGCTGTGGCTGCTTTTAGTAAATTACGTATACGCACTGACTGCTCCACTAATGAACCAAATGCTCAAATAGTTCACATGCTTCCCTGGCCAAATAAATAACTAGGCATCAAATTGTACTCGAAATAATACATTATTTGTGTGCACGCCAAATATATTGCCTGCACCATATATGCAAATTTTGATCCAGTAAAAGCAGAGCATTATTAAAGAATTATTAAAACACTACTCTGACGAGTGCCAAGCTCAGAGCAAGAGATTTGGGACCGCAGCGCGTAGCGCAATACTTTTTAGCATCGCGCTGTTTGATTGTCGCGTTTTATGGCCAAAAAGTTAAGGGACTTTAAACGACATCAATAAAAAACGCAAGGAAGCAAGTACAAAACTACAGCGTCACCATTTCATTGCTCGTCATGAGCGTCATGAGTTCCCCTTTCTATTTCCAACTAAAACTCTAGTGTTATGGGTTATTTTTTTGTAGGCTTTAGCTTTGCAGCATTGGTGCTGTGAAGCTGCTTATTGTTCTCCAGGCTCAACTAGAGATGGAAAAGGTGTCGACTGGGATCGACGTGTCAATTTTGGACACGTGTCGGTTGGCATTTATTGCCAGCTTGCTGGCGAAATCCGAGTGCAGATAGTAGAGCGAGAGAGAGAGAGAGAGAGAGAGAGAGAGTGGAGCGTAGTGTTTGTAGTGTGACTGTCAGTCTAACTGACGTCTCGACTCGAGTCGACACGACAAACACACTGGCATCTTTGTCAGAGGCTCATTATGCAAATTGGGCACGAGCCGAGCCACGCACCAGGCTAATTTGTTACTGTCTTCGGTTGTCAAGCAGCGTCACTTTGTGCAACTCCGAATGGCGAATGGTGTCCAGGATATGTACGTTGTCCACCCACCGGTCCAACCGGCGACCGGCTGCTTTCAGCTCTATCACTTTCAATTCCCTGGCCATAAATTAGGAACACGATGCGGCAGCGCCAGTGGCAGCGGCAACGAGCGAGGCCCACGCACTGTCATCTGGCGTGCATAAAAGGTAACTATCCTGTGCTGTCAGCTCACACTCGCTGTCTTCTTCTCACCCGGCGGCCGACACGCTGACTGAGTGACTGACTGGCACACATAGTTTGTGTGTGTGTGTGTGTGTGTGTGTGTGCGGAATTTATGATTACTTCCGGGCATAATAAACCAGCCACGTGCAGCTCACCTTCGTCCTTCCGGCAGTCGTGCTGTCTGTCTCCCGGTCCCTGTCGTCGCTGCTCGTCTGCTCTTGCCACACGCATATAAACAACAAATGGCTGCAGTTCTGTCAAGACATCCTTGCAACACTCAACTTCATTTGCCAGCAGCAGTGGCAGCAGCAGCGGCAGCACTGAAAAATGCAGCTCAAGTGCGCCACCCTCAACCCCAGCAGCTGCTGGTGCTGCTGCCCCGAGCTCTGGCTGTGGCACTTGGAGCACTTGCCGCTAAACTTGCTGCCAGGATGACTTGGAGCTGCTGCTGCACTGCTGCTGACAGCAAAGACAATTTTCAATTAAATAAATGGCTGCTTTTTTATGCCATCTCGCACAGTGGGTCGCAAGTTTAGAGCCCCCATTGCTCTTCAAAGTTTGCTAAATATTCTTGCCATCAAACAGCCAGCATTCGATTGAGCTGCGCTTATTTGCCGGCAATGCTCCAAAAACCAAACAGCTTTAAGAGCGCATCACTTCGAGTCGTATTAAAGCGCTGTGCGATCGAGATAATGATATATGGGCGGGCAACATGCTGACCTGCTGACTAATGAGCTAAAATGAATTGTTAACACATCAAAAATCAACGCAATTTGGCGCACATTATGTAAAGACAGGCGGCAGCAAACGGGGCAAGTGGCGAATGGCAAGTGGCAAGTGGCGAGTGGCATGTGGCAAGCAGCAAGCAGCAAGCGGCGAGCGAGGCAAAGGCAAAGTTAATTTTATTAAGGAAATGAAAAAGTCATATATCATTTTCACAATCTTCTAACATGTCCATTACGCCCGCAGCCGCACACTCCTCCCCCCTCGCACACACACACAGACACACACGCACACACGCCAGCACACACACTTAGTCACATCCGCATTCAAGCAGCTGGTCGGCCATCTTGGGCCGCCATTGTACGAATTGGCTGTGCGAACGCAAGGCCAAGCATTGGCCGAGGAAATGCAGTGAGCTAAACTTAAATTAAAGTGCTGCAAATCGCAGCCAAGTAGCCGGTAATAAATGTGCCACGCCGTTCGCTTTGACATGCCGGCCCCGAAATTAAAATGCATAATTCAAGGGCTAGTCACTGAAAGGTTTGCTGACGACGCCCAACATGCAAGCCAGCTGCCTTTCTCGCTCTGGTTCCGGTTCGCGTTCCAGTTCCAGTTCCAGTTGCAGGCTTAGCCCCAGCCCAGGCATTCAAGGCATAGCCATTTACATGTGAGGCTTGCAAGCTTCTTGGTTTAAAAAGCCAATGCCCCCGATTGTCGACGATGGCTAAAGTGTTTCACGTTTCACGCACCATTAAACACCGATTCGCCGAGTCATTTTGGCAGACTGGGAGCCGAGTAGAGCGAGGGCAAGGGAAGGAGACTTATCGCTCCGGCTCCGCCCGTATTGTGCCGCCTGATTGATTTCTGTATGCGTACGGGCTTTTGGGGCGTCGCCCAGAGGCTTACTTTGGGCTTGAGGCGCGGTCGCCTTGCGAGTGGATCAGGTGCCGATAACAACTAAGGAATTTTTTAATAAAGTACAAAAGGAATTTGCACATATTTCATAATTATCGAGGGGGCACAGCAGATAACAACAACTGGGGTTATGACGTTGCCTGGTTTCTTGCAGAAATTTACACACATTTTACTCAATTTTATATGAACGCCAAAGTCAACGACAATTTGGGACTATTTAAGAAGAGTTTCGTTTTGCTTTTAAAGAAGAGCGACAATTAAATGCTAATTGAAACGTTGAGCTTCTAGTTCAAAGGGAAATGTGTAAATCAAGCACAGGAAATTGACATTGAGCAAGGTTTAATGCATACTTTTTATTGGAGGGGCATCGAAATATGCGCGCTGTGAATAGTCGTGTTTAGTGTGTTTTATTTCGTTTTTGTGGCTCGTAAAAATTCTTATGATTTTTGTGCAGCATTTCTATCAGCCCTCCCCCACTTTCCCTTTCGGTCCTTATCTATGCTTCGGGACGATTTCAATTTGAGTTATGAGCTGTTGGCTGTGGGCTGTGGGCGGGCATTCGCCCACTTTGCCGATAGACAACCTTGCCCCCAGTGGGCCATTGAGCATTTCCTGCATTTATTCGGCGTAATTAACAAAATTCCCAGGTGTATTGAAAGCCGCGCTGTTTTTCGGCGGCATTTGAAATTCAGGCAGCGTAAATCTTTTATTGGCACGAAATGTTTAGGCGAAAGGTTCATTCATTCGTACGCCAACATAGAGTTGCATAATAAATTATCGATGTGCTGTTAGAATTTTAAGTGGCGCTGATGTTTCGGCGCTAATCAGCGGCCAATAGTATAGTAGGTATATGATAGTAGTACTCATCGTCCTGCGCCATTGCCATCAGCCTTGACAACCGCGACTCGAGTGGGAGTCTGAGCTGCCTGAATATGGCTGCCAGGATGTCTGCGCTTGTCAATACCCGCAGACAAATAAATTCAGCTTATCGCTCAGTCAACCCTTTTTGCATTTTCCTCTTTCGCCCGTCGTTCTTTTTATTTTCCATCTTCTTTTCTTTTATGATTCCGCTTTTTACAGCCCTGCTCCTTCCACTTACAAAGTGCACTTGGCGAGACTTTTGTTCAGCCCCTGCCACAGCTCCTGCTGCTCCTTTTGATGTTGTCCAACAGCTCCTGCTGATGCTGCTGGTCGCAGTCTTCAGTGCAAACCCCTTACAAGCATAAAAATTAAAAAAAAGAGAACGAGACGGAGACGGAGAAAGCGCAACGCAACGCAACGCAAGAGATAAAACTTTGGCGCACCTTGGCAGCATTGGGAGAGGGTCCTTTTGGTCGGGGGCTTCCTTTTGCGCTTTTATGGTGTCATCGCAGTTTATTGTTTTTATTGTTTGATAATTATCGCACGGCACATAAAAGTACCTTGGCTTTGGTCAGTGCAAATAAAATGGAATGAAATACACACAATGCGGACTCCACAAAGGAACCAAAGGCGTAGAAAATGTGCAAGCGCTGGATTTGTTGCTGTTGTTGTGGCTGTTGAAAGCAGCTGTAAGAGGCTCAAGTCGTGGTCCTTGTGGCCACTTCAGTTCCTATGACAATGCAATGATCTAAACTGGAGCCAAAGGACACGTGTCTCAAGTGCCTCGGCTCATGCTTTTGCATTGCATTGTCAACCACTTGCATCTATTTTTAGATTGTCCCCAAGAAAAATGTCTAGAATCAGCAAATTTTAAATAAAAACTCGAGCACAAAGCCTTGGTTTGGTGTAGTAATAGTTTTCAGTGAAACTGCTGTTCGTAAGCAATTTCTGAAATTACGAAAACTTCCTCGCAGTTTCCATGCACACAGTTTCCATGTGCGTTCTCTTTGAAATTAGCAAATGACATTTTGCGTAATGAGAAGGAACTCTTGGAGTTCGTGTCACGTAGCACAAATCCGCTGCCTCAAAGATTGCAAGTGACTGCAGCTAATTAGAAATTGCTCAAAGAAAAAATTTTATGGCACCTCATGCACGTGCCACACACACAATTGCCAACTCATTAGCTGCCGCAAGAAGACGCCAGTTATATAAAATGATAATTTCGCACTTCGTACATATGTACGTCGCATATCTTCTTAATCTGTAATGTGCAATTATCTAACCAAAATAATGCATATCGTTGGCAGTGCAGTGAGTGTGCGTTCTGCTTTGGAGCTGTCAAAATATCAAAATCGTTATTAATTCAAGACCAACAACTGGGATTGGGGCTGATTGGGGCAGTGCTCCATATGGCTAATCCAAATGCGACAATACATGTCTTTGCTGGCAGGCAGGACACGAGCAGAGCTGCTGGCCGACAATGTCTTGAGACAAACAGCCGCAACTTGAGTGCATTTGGTTCAATTGAAATCTGTCTGGCAATCTGTCTATTTGTGTACACGTCTATGTCTTTCTCTTTGTCGTTGTCCAGTCTCTCCGCCAGCCTGCCAGCTAGCTAGTCAACCTGCCAACCTGCCGGACTGCCGGGCTATTTGACCATCTGATATCTGGCCAGTCATATCTGGGGCTGGCCCCAGTGCATTTTCGAACTAATTATAGCGTTTATATAAGACAATTTCTAGCCCACCAGATACTCAAATCTCTCGCATTTGGCATCGCAACATCGTTCGGTTGTTGTGGCAAATTCAATGTGGACATTCACATCAATTACTTAGACGAAGGCCAGCCCAGCATGTGCTTTGATTAATAATGTGCTAAACAAGTTGATCTTATAATTAATGAAATAGTTTTCAATTTAAAACTGCATTATTAAAATGTGCTACACATAATAGATGCCATTAGCATAATTAAGAGCAATTCTTTTTATGCAAATACTACAATTGAACATACATACATAATATTTAATATTAAGCATAACGGAATATTCTGCTGCTGCTGCTGCTTAGGGCTTATTTAAATTACGTTTAATATCTGACAGATTTGCAGTGCTGCAGAAGTTTGCTGCTGGGCACGAAATACTTGCAACTGGGGCATACAAAATTGTTTATTTTTATTAACGATAGCCGAGCGAGCAAGTTGCCTAAACATAATACACAATCAACATAAAGTGGGTGGTATACACAGAGGCTATACACAGGACTCGCAGGACTCTGCTGCTGCTGCTGCTGCTGCTGTCCAGTGGCAACTTTGTCGGCTGCTGCTGCTGCTTTTACCTCGTAAGTTGCAAAGAGGCGAAGTTTGGACGCTCGCCGTTCGTTCACGGCTGCGAAAGTTTAAACAATTTCACGCCCTTAGTCGGTGGAGTTTAGTGGTCATAAAAGCGCAAGCAGAAATACGAGTACGACACATTAAACTTTAAACAAGCGTCTGCTGCACTTTAAGGACATTAACTTGGCCGGCGCTTGTCCTGATTCTAGACAACGACGGATACCGTTCCACCGTTAGTCCTGCTCGTCCTCATCATCGTCGCACAGTGCATAAAAGGCAATAAAATGCAATTATCTCAAACGGCATAAATGTCGCTTTTTGGCAACAGTTTGCTCAGTCCATAAATTCCAGCAGCAACTGCCAAAATAATAAAGGCTAAAAGAAAAAACACAACTTTGGGGTGGCAATGGGCTCGGATGCGACTCTAGTACTATACATATACATATATATATATATATATATGTATATATAGAGGAAGAGAGATGAGAACTTCTGCCGGCAACTCGACTCAGTTGCAGCTGCAGCTGCAGCAACAACTCCGATCTAATTTGTCTGCCAATGAAAGCAATTTTATGTTGATTGTTGCAGTTTTAAGCAAAAGCGAGAAAAAATATTGAATGCAACGAGCGCTCCCAACTACTAGATACTCTCTGAGGGCGCTCCGTTTTTACAGAGTGCCACCATCTACTGTGGAGCGGGGAGCGCAAAACTTTGTTGGCATTTTACGCCGATGGGGAAAACAGGCGAAGACCGGTTTCAGCTTCCCCCGTTGCCCCCTTGCAGTTATTTTAATGTCTTGCCAAAGTTGTTGTGCCTCCAGGACCCTGTGGCATTACCTGCCCTGGCTGGGCTGTCAATGTTTTCAAATAAGCACGTTGCACGCTTTATTAGTTTTCATAGGCGCTGCGCTGCCTTCCTCTATATGTGTGTGTGCCTTCGGCAAAAGGCACAAAACTTTTGCACACTCACTCCCCTCGCACACACACACACACACATATATATAGATGTATATATTCTGTCAACTATGCGCAAGTCAAACGTGCAACATGCAACGCTGTTGGCATAAAACGAAACACAGAATATGCAGCATTTTAAAAGAGCTCTTTAAACAATTTAATTTCCTAATTTGATGGCATTTTTTTTGGAAGAGAAAAGCAATTACATTCAGGTATTTGCATAACATTTTCTTTAATGCAATATTAATGTTGCAGCATTTTTGATGAGCTACAAATTTAAATCGATTAACGCAACTGAAATTGGGCAATCAAGGCAAGCGGTTTATTTAAGCACTGCTTGCCAGTGCCAGCATATATTGTAAGTATTTTTATGGGCCAGCTGCTAATTGGCAAGCAACATTGTTGTAAGAAAGCCACATAAGCACATAAGTACGACTTCCACTCGCACAGCAACATATTCAATTAGAAGGCAAGCGGAACAAATGCTACTTAGTTCTCACACACACACGCAGACACACACAGACACGAACGCTGGCCGCAAAACGAAACCGCTAAACGCTGTGCTGCTCAGCAGGTTCCACACTTCACTCAACGCGACTCAGCTCGACTCAACTGAACTTAACTCGATGCGATGATATTCGCATTGCAATGCAAAATGCGGCTGTCATTTGACAGGCAGTCAGCTCAAAAGTATGCAACGTTTTTTTTTCTATTTGCCTCTGGGTGTGAATTGCATGTGAATCTTCGGAGAGAGAGAGAGAGAGAGAGTGAGAGAGTGAAAAGAGTTGGCAGCAGCGGAAACGTCTGTGCCACATCCGTTTCCGCCTTAATGGTTATAACTTCTTTTTCCGGCACAGGCCAATCAACGTTTTGTGACCTGACCATGGCACCCAGCTCCAACTGCAGCTGTTACCACACAGTTTACAGTTCTTAGTTGTTGCTGCTGCCGCTGCCACTGCTGGTGCATTTAGTCAGTAAACTTATCACTTTTGATGGCTTTGTTGCAGCTGCACCTATTATTGCCACTGCGGCTAAGCCTTGGCTTTTGACTGCGCTGTCGTCTACTGTCACAAACAATAACAAGCCAGCCACACAAAAGGTTGAACAAAGCAGCTGTCGTCTGGCACAAACCGACGACTGCAGGACATGCAGCAAAGTGGATTTTTGTTTAGTCGAAACGTGCATGCACTTGCCAGTGCTATTTTAAGAGCCTGACTAAATCACTGTAATAAACATTAAACTATTTTCTGAACTTTAATTGAATTACGAAGCAAACTCTTATTAGTTTTCCATTCAATTTCTCACAGTCTTGTGACCGTCTTTGGATCACAAATATCTGCTTAAATGTTTCTTTAGCTATTTATAGAGTTATTGCTAAACAAGTGTAAGGCAAATAAACTGTTTGTTTAAGCAGATTTGCAGCTTGTCTGCTTCGCTTGAATGAACCTGAATATTGCAATCTTTATGACATTTTTATTGTGCAATCTGATGGCAACCTAAATGAGCTTTGATAGACAAAGACACACACACACACACACATAAGACAATAAACACTATCTGCACGCAGAGGGATTAAGAACTTAATCTGCCTGTGCACGGCATAGTTAAAATATATCGCAAATTTTAAATGCCGGCAAACAATCAGACGAAACAAAAGCCTAGCTGGCAACTGTTTGATCTACACATTTTTGGTTGCCAAGCTCGTTAGTACAAATGCCAGCGCATATGCAGCGGGCCAATTGATATTTGCTGTTGGCGTTGGCGGTGACGGTGGCGGTGGCGTTGGGCGGTGGTCGGCAAAGTGTTGCCAGCCCAGAGCGAGAGCGAATTCACAACAATTGCGTTTCGTGCGCGCAGAACTTGATACTCAAGTGCGGCATGCCACCATATTTGCACTTGAATTGCCCAGTTCGTGGCTCCCAGCGCTGGGTGCAGGTCATGTGTGTGTGTGCGTGTGTGTGTGTGTGGGTAGCGCGAGGAAGGCTACTAACTGCAGCAGTTTGCATGCAAATTTTTACGTTTACCCTATTTGCATGCACTGCATAAAGAAATATACATATATAAACAGAAAAAAGAAAAGCTCTGGGACTCCGAGTGCACATGCTATGGAAAATGGTGCGCCGAATTTCGGGCGCGTCGACGTGGCAATCAATTTGTCCGAGTGCGAAGGCGAGTGCCGCAAGTAAATCGCTTACACTGGCCCCCAACAGCGTCTCGGTGAATTGAACTGCAGCTTGAATTGACTCTCAGCAGTCGCCGCTCAATCGAGCGATCAAAAACTTGCGCGGCGAATTAAGCAATATCTAGATACCCTGCACATGCATTTTATTCAATCCAATCATTGCAATATAAAGATGAGTTCGTAATTATGGCGTTTGCCATCGATAATTGCAAAGCGTGGATGGCGCGCTTTAAAATTGCTTTTGGCTCTGTTTTTGAACTTTGGCGGGTCTTATCTCGTCCCTTAAGCATAACGAAAATGAAATTGTCTGGCAATTGCCGGCAACGGCAATCGCATCAAAGTTGCATATTAACATTTCAAACGAGCGGCAGTTACCCGAAAAATTGCTGCATTGGCCGCCACCAAGAATAGAGCGCCAAATTGAAAGGTGCAAAGCGGCGATAGAAAAAAGCGTAACACACACACACACATACAGCTACTCGACGAATGTCAGCACAAAAGAAAGCCACTTAAATGCAGATTACAATAAAGGAAGCATTTTGCAGCTGGCGGCAACGAGTTTTTGGCTTTGAGCTGAAAGTTCGCTTCGTTTTTTTTTAGTATTATTGGCCATTGTCTTTTGGCCTTTTTGGGCAAAGCGTTCATATCAAGTCGTCAGTCGCAGTTTTAGCACCTTTAATGGCCGCCACATGCTTGTCAAAAGCCATTACCAGCAGCAGCAACAACTGCAGTTAGAACTATGCCGTAAACACAATGCCAGTCTACTACCACGGCTGACGAATCGCTGAAACAACGGCACAGCGGCAGAACGTGCCAAATGACAAAACAAAAAGCTGGCTTATTTGGCTAAGTTGTGAGTGAGATGTTTGGTGTGGAGCTCATGGCGTATGCGTTATTTTGCGTCCACGGACTGCAGCAAGAAATTAAATGTCAACTCTGCCGCCTGCAAATGACAATTGCCTGTGCTGCTCAAAAACACAATTTGTTGCGCTGCGCGCTCCACGCTGTACTCCATAGTTCATCCGCATTTAGATTGGGGACTGGTTGGCAGCATTCCTGCTGCCAAAGTGAATGCCAACAACAAGTTTTAATTAAGACATTTGCAGGTCCAGAGAGCCGACATATTAATTTTCAACTGCCGCAAACAAAACTGCAAAACGAAGACGTCAGGATGGACAGCAAAAGAGCAAGAGCAACACAAAAGCGACAACCACACGAAAAACAACATCAGCCGAAGCCATCTAAAACAATGTGCAAAGTGTGTGAAGACCCAAATAAATGTCTCTGCGAAGATGAGACACTGACAACAGCAGAACTCGGCAAAGCTTATTTGAAGTTTTACATAACACAAATTTCTTAAAACTAGTCTACTCCTCAAGTGCCCTGTAGAGAACAAAATAATTGCAGCATACTTTTTGGCTGTCGCAAAAGCAACCAGCTGCCCGACAAGAAGCTCGCTGCTATACTGCACGCACAGCTGTTGTTTGTTATCAAATAATTTAGCTGAGTACCTGTGGCAGCAATTAATAAGCATCTAATTTAATTTCAATTATATTTAATAGACTTGGACAAAGCCTTTATGGTACCTGTTTATTTCGGGCTTATCACGAAGTCATCGTCATTGGGTTATCACAGAATTAGATTTATGAAATGAAACAGAAGGTAAACAACTGCTGAGATTTATTGAGATAAGCCAACTCGAGTGTCTTATCAGCCTTTGTCGCTTGGAGATAACTGCATACGTATGTACATCCCATGATGGAATTAGCTTGTGCGAAGATGTGTTTGCATTGATAAGGATGCGGGGATGTGTTTGCGGGGTATGCAGTCTATGCGAATTGAGCATTAAAAATCTCTTTTTTATAATTTGCGCTTACCGGTTTATTGAGTCTTGTTTTGGAGGTCCAAGCACGCACACTCCCATTCACTTAACACACACAGACACACCAATACACCCCCAGCATATGTGACCACAGCTTTGAGAGGCCCAACGAGAGCAAGAGTGAGCGTTGTCGTCATCATGCTGCGACAAGTCAATGACTCGGCACATATCGTTGTGGGCTTGAAGACAACCGCAGGTTTTACATAATTTTTTTTCCTATTCACCACACGCTCGATTTGTATTTCATATCAGATGGCAAAAGTCACAAATTTGTGCTGATAGTTTAACCAAATAGGACGCAAGCTAACAGCTGGCTAATGCTAATCACTTAATCAAATGCCGAGTAGATATTAAATTTAAAGCAGAATCTTATTATTGTACATGGCGCGATTCTCGAAAATAAAGCATCGTGCTTTTCAATATAATTGCAGATGGGAGATAAGAGAGCGAAACGAGAACACGCCTACCTGTTGCCAATGTTTTTGCAAACGAGAACTTTCATTCCGCAAATATTAACATCAACTCAAGCATAAATAAAATAATAATGAATAATCACAATGTTGAAATTTCGTTGGCAAACACTTTGGATTTGTCAATCGGATGTAGACGACACCCGACTTCACTGCTTGATTAAAAGCGCATTTCAATGTCAGATTAATGCAAAAGATAAACATTAATTAGAACTTCATTAACACTTGGCTATTTATTTGCCAGCTCTTCTTTCAAAATAGCTGTGTCCTCAAATTTTATGTACTTTCGTTTGCGTATAGTTTTCAAGAAATATTTAACGGAATTTCCCAAGCGTAAATTAGAAATTTTCCAGCAATGATAACAGACTTTTGTGGCACAGTGTGACCAGCTCTGGACAAATTGATAGTTATGTAGAGTATACATATGTACTTATGTATGGCACAGTAGATTTCCACTGGTTTCTGGTCGCAGCTTCAAAACTTGTCATCGCCTCCTCGAGGCACTCCAGAGAAACCCGTTTTCTGTGGGCTCCCTAGAATAGTGCCAAAGACACAGTCCACTGCTGTTGACATGCGCGATATTTGGATACCTAGGTCACATATTTAAACAGTGCAATATTCCAGCAAATGCTTATCAAATTTACATTTATTGCAGAGCTCTAAATAATTGTTTAGCTCAAGCAACAAAATGTTCATGCTAATGCAGGCGCTTTATCTCAAACTTACAGCATTGTATTGCAAATGCGACAGGAAAACGAATTCATTTCGTTCAAGGTAGTCGCGCATTGAATACTCTACCTTTTCATTACTTTCAACATTACTTTCGTTCAATTGAACGGCAATTTGTATTATGAAACTTCCTTGATATTCGACTTTGAGGGGCATTCATGAACATTCATGTTAGTCTTGTATACCCTATTGGCACATGTTATGTACCCAGAGTATTCAAATGACAATTAAGCAAAAGAAATCCAACAACATAGTGGAAAGAAAGCCACCCTGTTGATAAAGGCGACGAGGGCGCTGATCGGATGGCGGCGCACGAAACGAGAAGAGCAACCCGGAGAGAGGGAGACAAAGAGCGCAATAGCGCGAGAGTAGAGCGAAAAGAGTGCGAGAGCATGGGCTATGATTACACTCAGCAAAAAAGCAAAGATTAGGCCGCCAAGTCAGCTGTGCCTACTGGATGTGATAATGCTAAAGACTCTTCTCCTTTCGCTCAGTGTGAACTGCGAAATTGAGAGTGCGTATGTTGCATGCTGTGTATAAATACGTGCGTCTCGCAGAAGGCGCCTCAGTCTTAGAGTCGAAAGGCGAAGAGATCAGCAGCAGCCGAAGATCGACGCATTGTTTCAATTTTCAATTTCCATTCGACAACAGGAAGCCAAAAATAGCGCCAATTCATTGAGCAGAAGAGACCTCCAGAAGCATATACGAAGCGGACATTGTGCAGAAAATAGAAAATATTAAAAGATTTTCATTTTTTGTTATTGATTGCTGTCTGTGAATCTGGTCCGTCGCGTAGTTAATTCGTTGGCTGCGTCTTTGTTCGTTTTACGCAAATAGTCAGAGGAAAGCAATTTTCATGTCTTGCCAAAAATTTCCCAGCGTTCAGGCCAACGGAGTAAACAGTTGTCGTTGCGTTCGACTCGCGGCAATGTCAACACTTTAACACAACTCAAACAATAAATCTAGCAGATCTATACGAATAATATAATAAAAGAACGCGAATAAGAAACGAAATCTATTATAAAGCATTATCGAATTGATTGTCGTGTGCGAGAAAACAAACTTGGAAGCGGAAAGGAAAGACGAGAAAAGTACATAAAAACCGATAAACACTTTGAACATTTGTTAGCATTGTACCTTCAACTGCATGGGTAAAGTTATGAGAGTGAATTCACTGCCGCCGCCCGCCCGAAATTGCCACGCCCACGCTCGTTCCAAGGAACAACAACAGAAACAATTAAAGTTCAAGAAAATCGAAATCTATTTTATGTTTAACAATTTGTGCAAGCGAAAAACTTTAACGGATTACAATTTATTGACACTAAAAGCCCACAATATCAATTCGGAAAGTGAGTAAAATTATCGCAAAGTTATTACAGTGCAAGATTAACGAATAAATCTGACGAATCAATAAAGTAATTTAATAAGTATATTTGAAAATCGCATAAAATAAATAACATTGTAAGAGCGTGGGCGTATTCGCGAGAAATTCTGAGATTATAGGTGAGTTAATGCACAACACATTAAACTTAATTCTCTGCGTGCTTAGGACCAATTCAATCCAACAATTATGATGGAAGTGTGCGCGTTAACATCCTGTCGAACTGCTGAACAATTGAGGAATTAAGTCTCATCCCCATAAAAAGCAGCACGTTCATGCATATTTAAAATGCTCTCAAATGAGCATCTTAATTAAGGCGCACAAAAGCAAACAAAATCAAGTGGATTATTAAATTAAATACGTGTGAAACAGTATGCTAATTTCGATTTCAATTTCAATTTCGTGCCCACAATTAATGCAATGAATAGACACAAAAACCAGAACTGTGCCGTTTATTACAGCATCAACGTTCTATCTGAGATCAAGATAAGATTACAATTCGATGATGTAGCTGGAGGCCATTAAATCGATGAAATATCTTGCAAACACACACATAGAAACACACTTCCCTGTAGCGACGACTAATTAGTGTGAGTCGCGCCGCAAAGCAAATCACTTCATTAGCATATTCAACAAATCGTTGTAGTTGTACTGTTTTGCTTGTATAAATTAAGTATAAACAAATTATTGACCTAGTCAGCAAAACAGTTAAAGTTAAATTCACGTTTATGCATATGCCAGCGTGCGGAAGGGCAAGGGCAAGGGCAGGGGCCCATTTCGTACATATTTTGACACAATTCTTTGATCTACTACAATTCGAGTACTCATTCTCAGACTCACACTCACTCTCACTCTCACACTCACACTCACGCTCTGACGTTTGCAGTTCAGATGTCGCGCGAAAGCCACCCGCATCAGTTGAATTAGTGTAAAGTGTCAGGCAACAATAGAAATGAGAGGTCGTCGAGAGCATATAAATTAGTTGTTTTTTTCTTTTGTACTTTTTTCCTTTTTGTATTACTAATGTATAAAATAAATTTTATTGCTATTGTTGCTGTTGCTGCTGTGGCTTATATGCTCAAGATTTGAACTCGAAGTGAGACACAGTTTTCAGTTGTGGCTTGAACACGCAACGGTCCACTTATATCGTTTAGTGGTTCAAAAGACTCGACGCGGCGGCTTTTAATCACTTTGTTAATCAATTGCCGCAAATGTTCGAGCGATGTTTCGTCTTAATAAGTCGAAACAGACGAGCGTGTAGTTGAAATGAAATAATAATAAATAAGTGATCGCAATACGAGAAGCAAGAACAAGTTGAAAAGTGAGTCATTGTTCTCAATGATTTCCCGATGTTTGACGAACATAAATAACTGTTATGTTTTATCAGTGCTGAGTGAATGCTTAAAATCAAACAAACAAATATAGTAATTGACTTGTGTAATAATAAATCTTCAAAGTTTGGACAGAGTATTTTCAATGCAATATTAATAATTTGATGGCTTTTGTTTATTAGTAAATACTGTTCATATATGTATGGTATTTATATATGTCGTGCTCTATATTTTTCAGAGCATTTATTACAATCAATTGTCGTTGCAATTGTTTGCTTCGGTTTTGTTTTCTACTTGTTTCCATTTTCGATTTCGGGCTCAGATTCAAATTTCCTACATTGAAACAAAGAAGCTGTCGATAAGCAGACGGTTTCAGTTGCAGTCTCGATTGCCATTCGCGACTCGCATTTGCATTTTGCATTTGAATCAATGATTCAATGCTTGCGTAGATAATTCGTACAAGAGCGAGACGTAATTGAATTGAATGGCAGCAGAGCGCACATTTCGCCAGCCAGCTCAATTAATCGCCGATCGCCGATTGCCGTTGAGTGAGTCAAAGTAGTTGCCTCACATACTGAATAGATTGGGTTCAATGTCTTCGCCTGAATCGTTTTGTTTATGTTCTCCAGCTCCATAACTAGATTAATAGTTCTTTCTCCAAACTCACTTTGCAGCTGCAGCTGATTTAGCAAATTTGTAGGCAAGATGGTGGGCGTGACCGCCGATTCATCACAGGCCGCACAGCTGTCGTCGGCCAAGAATCCCATGATCAAGTACATGCTGAAGCAGCGTGAGAATCATGCCAGGGATCAGGATGCCGACTACTCGCACGTCTTTCGACGCAAGACCCGCTTCGAGCTGTTTCGCCTCTCGGCCATCGCGATGGCCATTGAGTTTGCGTATGCGGCCGAGACGAGTTTTGTGTCGCCGATACTGCTGCAGATTGGCATCGACCACAAACACATGACCATGGCCTGGGGACTGTCGCCGCTGATTGGATTCTTTGTGTCGCCGCTGCTGGGCAGCATCAGTGATCGCTGCAAACTGCGCTGGGGCCGACGTCGACCAATCATCTCGCTGCTCTCGCTCGGCATTCTGTGCGGCCTCATTCTGGTGCCCTACGGCAAGAATCTGGGCGTTTGGCTGGGCGATGTGGGCCACAACCACACGAGTGCTGGCCCAGAGCACGGCTCGGACGCGTCGCCAGGCGTCGAGTCGGGCGCATCGCCAGCCAATTTCAAATACGCTGCGATTCTGACCATACTGGGCATGGTGCTGCTGGACTTTGATGCGGACACCTGCCAGACGCCGGCACGCACCTATTTGCTGGACATGTGTGTGCCCGAGGAGCAGCCCAAGGCACTCACCATGTTTACACTATTCGCGGGCTTTGGCGGCACGATTGGTTACGCCATCGGCGGCATTGATTGGGAGACAACGCAAATTGGCGCCGTGCTGGGTGGCAATATACCGACCGTGTTTAGTCTGGTGACAATTATCTTTGTGGTCTGCTACCTGATTACGGTGACCACGTTCCGCGAGATACCGCTGCAGCTCATCGAGGGCGACGAGCTGCTGCGCCCGCTCTCCGAGGCGGCCATCAAGAAGGAGCTGAAGAAGAACAACAATGCCATCTACTACATACAGGAGACGACCACCTTGGAGCTGCAAATGGCCGACGATCCGAAGGCAAACAATGCCCTGCAGGGCTACCAAAACAGCTACTTGCCGTCCATAAAGGCCAAGTCGAAGCTGCAGGACGTGGAGACGCAGTCGGAAGCCGAGCCGCCAGTCTCGCTGCGCGCCTATCTCAAGAGCATCTTCATCATGCCGTACTCGATGCGCATGCTGGCGCTGACCAACCTCTTCTGCTGGATGGGACACGTCACCTACTGCCTCTACTTCACCGACTTCGTCGGCGAGGCTGTGTTCCACGGTGATCCCACAGCGCCGCCCAACTCGGCTCCGCTGCTGCTGTACGAGGAGGGCGTGCGCTTCGGCTGCTGGGGCATGTCCATCTATGCGTTCTCCTGCTCCATCTACTCGCTGTCTGTGACCAAGCTGATGAAGTGGTTCGGGTAAGCACAAAATGCCTGTCTACAGTTGATTCTTTCTTTCGATTTCAATGATTCGTTTACTTGCAGCACCAAGGCCGTTTATATTAGCGGCATGATTTACTATGGCGTCGGCATGCTGATACTCGGTCTGTGGCCCACCAAGTGGGGCGTGTTAGTGTTCAGCACATCGGCGGGCATACTCTATGGCACGCTCTTCACCATGCCCTTCATTCTGGTGGCCAATTACCACGCCAAAAATTGTGTACGCATTGTGATTGCATGAATGCTTGCTGCAGTTGCCAATTGATTTCTCTTGGTCATTTCAGTTCAGTGTGCGTAACGGCGAGACGGTGCCGCTGAAGCAGGCTCGTGGCCTGGGCACCGACGTGGCCATCATCAGCAGCATGGTCTTCATCGCCCAACTGATTGTGTCGGTGAGCGTGGGTCCCCTGGTGGCCTGGATGGAGACAACGTGCGCCATTCTCTATGCGTCGACTTTCTTGTCGTTTGCCGCGGCCATAGCTGCCATGTTTGTGCTGTATGTTTAATAGTATTGAATTTAACACTTTATATCGAAAACATGAATTTCGTTTAATTGCCAAAACAGAGCGCAGCAACAGCGTTGCTCAATATGAATTGCCTACTTTTAGGCAGCTATTTATATCTATATTCAAATAAAATTATGTAGCATACTTTGAGGTGCGCGTTTTATTCGTAGTCCAGAGTCGATTAGAGCACAACTGAAACTTAAGAGTGAAACTGTCCAGCTGCTTGACGCAACAAGAAGAAGGCGAGCGGATATTAATTTTTACGCTCGTGCGTTGCATTTGAATGCAACTTTTAATTTCCTCAACACTTGCACTGCTGCACTCTGCAAGCTCGCCATTCAGTCGAAGGGTATATGATTTCAACTATGATTTGCAGCCATATTTTATTAGCAATAGTTTATGTGGCTGCTACTATGTGTTTCCAGGGTATCAGCTATCAACGAGTGCTGCCAATTTCCTCAACAGAGCAGCACATGCCACAGAGCAAAGAGGTGCACACTTTGCTGTGCAGCTGCCTCTGAAGTAAGTGCCAGGGACACGTTTCCGCCGCCTCTTGACTGATAAATTGCGTTTAATAATTTGAAGTATATGACTGCACTATAAGATTCGGGGTGCGTAGTACAATTAACGCTGCTTGCAAAGTACGTTTAATAATCTGTATGCGCAATATTTGGGGATGAAATGCAATCGTCTGCTGCAAGATTCAGACATCAACTACAAATTGTCGGTCGTAAAAATCGCAAAGTGCAGTTCCAAAAAGGCGAATTGAAAATGCACTTTACCATAAAGCGCGACAAATTCAACTTGCAAGTTACAACTTGTGCGCTAGTATCACTCAAAAACTTTTTGACGATAACAACCATCTTCAAATGGCAAGGCGGCGTATGCGTAATACGAGGAGGGCCCAATTGACACGCATCTGCAGCTGCGACAGCGAAAGACAAAAGCAGTAACAGCACGAGAGCAGCGCGAGGAGGGGAAAACAAATTGAGTTTATCGGCGGCAACAAATCTAGAGGAAACACACAATCATTCATCATAAAAGGCCGACTCCCCTGGCAACAATCTATCTCAGGGCCTTACTCCTCGTTCCTGCCGGCAGCTCCCCATAGTTGGCGTTGAGTGAGCACTAAGAATATTTACATTTGTCTTAAGCTCATTCAAAATACGAGAAAGCAATCGCAGTTCGCTGGCAAATCAACAAACAAATTCGTCCCTGTGTGTGTGTGTTTGTGTGTGTGTGACGCGTGTTCGCATGATGGAAGTCAGCCAAAAGCCAATAAGCAAAAGCCGTCGCAAATCAACAAAGGTAAATTCATTTTAGATTCGATTTGAGTGCTCTAAAAAGGCGAAACATGTGCAGCGTTCATCCTAGAAGTAATCCCGACGATACTCAAACTGAATCGTCGAGTTAAACGCTGACGAGCAGCGACATAAGTCCGCTGCCGGTTTTATACACATTCTGTATGCGGTGTCCCGATTTGCAGCTCCTCCTTGCCAAAGTATGCATTAGCATTGTTTACCAGCGACCTGACTTGCAACTGAAGCTCCGAGAGGAAAATACACGTAGTAGCTTCGGCAATAACAATAAAGCAATAATACCCCGACAATTGTGCCAGGATATTACGACTCTCTCTCTCTCTCTGGCTTTTACCTACAATATCCCGACTGCTCGATGGTTCAACTGTTGCTCTGCTGCTGTCGCTTTGTCATTTTCTGTAGCCGTGGCGCTTTAGTTATTCCGGTTTTTATTGACACACTGCTGCAGTTGCGAATCCTTGACAAATTCGCTGTGGATACTTGATGACAATGTGCTGCAGTTTTGGGAATCGTATTTAATTGATTGTTGGAAGCACAGAGAGAGTATTTCTTCTAAGCTATCATATTGCAATCCATAAATTAAATTCGATTTAAATATATTTGCCTTTAATTTGCAAAACAAACTAACGGCAGTAAATTTCTTTTAGCTGCTCGCGTTGCCTGTGGTAAATAAACCATAATAAATAATGCATAATTTATATGCAAATTATTTGCGAATAATTTTGTTGCTTGTTTTCTTTTCTTTTGTTGTTGTTGTCTGAAATTTTTTACCACATACTTTGAACCCTTTTAGTTGCTGCTTTACGCCAAAAGCGAGCACCATTTAATAAACATTTTCGCTGCGGATGCGGCAAGTAAACCAGCATTTTGACGCTTGCCCTGGAATCGGAATCGGGCGAAACTGAAGCGCAACCCATGAGAACTCCCCAGAGCCTGCGAGGCAACTGAAGTCATGTCAAACCAGGCGACATGTGCAATAAAAGGGAAATAATATGCAAATGCAATTATAAGCAAGCTGACTACAATGCGAGTGTATTCCCGAGTACATAGTGCATAAATATAAGCTGGCAAGGAGGAGACCCTGAACAATTGCCAACAATTTGGAATTTTATTTCGAATTCGGATTAAGGTTGATGTTCAGGTATTGCCAGAATTTAAGATAGATCTGTGAGCGAGTCGACGCTGCTGCTGCGATAAAAATTGCTCGGCAAAAGACTAATCAGAGCAACTTACATGAACCATAAATTAGGAGGCGACAGAACGACATCCGTTAAACATTTGCAGCCTTTGCGAGTGTTCGTCTGTGATGTGCACGCTCTCCTTCTGTTACTGTCTGTGTGTGTGTGTGCGGGTGTGTGGCCGGACGTGGCTGGCCAGGCTCTGTAGCCTGATGTAGCCTGATGCATGAAATGTAATAAATTTCGTTATCTATGCATTATTTATGTCGTAATTTGGTATTTTAGCCCAAAAACAGAAAAATGAAAAGCGTCGAGCTGCGCCCTGCCAGCCTGGCAGCCTGGCAGCCTGGCAGCCCGGCCGCTCGGCAGGACAGAAACAGGACAGCATCCTCGAGCTCCAGCCACAGTTTCAGAGGCAGCGTCAACGTCAGCTCCTCCTCGTTACTCCTACAAAAGTGGGCACAAAACCAGAATGGCGTCGGGTCAACGTTACACATTTTCACTAAATTTCTCTTTCTCCCAATATGTCTGTCTGTGTGTGTGAGTGTGTGTGTGTCGTGTGTGTGCGCGCAAGTGTATGAAGACGCATAAATTACACTTACAGCACTCTCTGCTCTTTGGAGTCTATGCATGTGTGTGTGTGTGTTTGGTGTGTGTCTGTGCCGAAAATATATATATTTTAAATGAAATATCCCTGCCCCTCCCCGGGCCCGGCAGCCAGGTTTGCCTGCCCACAAATTTGTCTGGCTCTTTGTGGTTAAGCATTGGTAAATTGGCCCAACCGGTGCCACTCAGCGGTTGACGCAGCTCGTTGACAATGATGACGCACTTCAATCAACCTTTAATAACACCTAACGCACCACCGACACAAATTCTAATGCATGTCATGCTTTAAATATGTGCTTCCTACCAATTTGCAATGAATCAAGCTACTAAATTTACCCCGCAAAAAGCAGAGTGCAAAATATGCACTCTGCATATTCATCTAATGCAATTTCCAGCATAAGTAGTTGGGTTTATTGCGCAAAACTTTGCCTGCTGCAGCAATCAAATTAAATTGCGATCAGAGAAACATTAAAAATGTTGCAGCTTGTTGGCTTGACACATCTAATATGCGAGCAACTTCACTGTATGATATGGCCTTCTGGCATTTTTTGGGGTGCTTGTAAATGGGGCAACTTTCTGGCTGGTGTCGCAGTGTCGCAGTGAATGCACTTTACAGGATTTCCTTTTCAATTCGTCGTAGTCCGAGTATTTTTCAAAATGCATTTAACTCACTTTGTCATAGCCCGTAAATTTGAAATGTCATTGCAACTTTCAACTGTCGGCTGTCGGCTGGCGCACAACCTTGTGGCTTTCATCTGACATGTTACACATGCACAGACTGCAGCTGCAACTGCGTCAGGAACGGAGACTGAGACACAGACTGAGACAGAGACTGCGATTGAGACAGGGACAGAGACTCTGACTCTGACCGAGTCAGGGGCACGTGCGAGTGCTAGTCCGATTTCTAGTCGAGTGGAGGGAGTCCACCGCCTGTTGCTACAGATAGCAAAGCAAGTCGACTTTGGGTTGCAGCTGCCACAAGTACGATATATAATACATAAAAGAGACTGCTCCAAATCCATCACAAGCAACCAAAAAAAAAAAAATAGAGAGAAGTATGAAAAAAATAGAACGGACTGTCCAAAGGAAAACGAAAATAAAGCACAAATGACATTGGGACAGTTTGAAAAAGTCGAAAAGCCTGATAAATTAAAAACTTTAAATATGCGAAATGTGTTCGGACCACGCCCGCTTTTTGCGTTCGTCCAGGAATTGTGCCACATTGTGGTTTTTAAATCACAGAATGCAATTTAACTGTGCTGCGGGGCAATGCGATGCTCAAAATTAAAATACAAGTACATATCGCCTGCGCCCCTGGTCAAAATATTTTTAATATGAGCATTAAATGCAAGAGCTGACCGCATGAATTTCACACAGCGATAACAAAGCAATTGTTAACTGCTGCGTAGTACTCTGGAAAACAAGTAGAGCACTCAACCACCTTCAAGCATACCCTTTTGCTCGCCTTATGGGTGCAGGGTATAAAGAGTGTATAGATTATGGACGTTCTGGTGGTGCCGGCAATGCGATCATCGCTTTATTGACACACTACAAAGTGCTGGCTTCATTTATGCCGCCTTTAAGCTTGTTACAGTTGCCACATTCAATTTGTCTCGGGCAAATGGCTTTGGTATTGAATGCCTGTTCTCACCTGGCAACTAAAAGTGACCGCAAGACCACAAATAAATTATTTCTTATCAAACTGAACTGGCCACAAAAGTTTTTGTCTAGCAAACTGCAACGTTTTCTCTCTGCAATTTTCTTTCTTTTTTTTCCTGTCTGCTTTTTTGCTTGTGCTTTTATCTTATTGTTTTCTGTCCTTTTGCCAGTCGATAATTTGTAGAAGACGCAGTCGTAGTGTCGTCCTGCCGTAAATTGTCTTTGGCAGCCGAACAGACTGGCTGCAACAACCATTTTTGGAGTCGAGTCAGTGTAGGTTTTGGGGGTCAGTGCTGAGACTATGCCAAAAGTTTTGCTCCAAGACACGCTGGGCACGACAGCCAAATCAACAAGCAATTGTTGCTGGTAGAACACGTTGCTATTCTTGCGCCGCCCCCTCAAAACCCGAAGCCCGGCCCATTCCCACCGCTTTTTACACGGTAGCGATAAAGATTTCAGCAACGCAGCCACGGTAAAACTTTTTAATTTTATAAAAACACACGACAGGCAGTTGAACCTCGACATAGACCAGAGGTCATGACAGACCAAAATACTCGCACAAGCCGTGCCAAGGAAATAAACAAAAAGCACACAAAAAAACACAGCAACAACATCTTTAATGAATGGTCCATTGAGCAAAAAACTTGAGTAGTTTTAATGGCTACATTGCAGCCAATCAAAGTGCTAATTTTATTGCTTCAACAAGTTTTTTATGTCGGACGTTAACTATTAATATATATATATATATTTAAATTTGAGAATTACTAATGTATGTCTATCACAATAACTCTACAATCCTCATGAATTGTAGGGTATTTTAGCATAATTGTAAAGGTATGCTAAAACAACTTGTTGGAAAAGCTTTAATACAAAATGAAACTGTTATACTTATTTAGTCTGTGGATGAGCTTTCTATGCTCGCGGAGTCCCTGCTAAAAAGCTTTATGCATAAGTTGTAAGTGAAAGCTCCAGCTTGTTCCTTGGCTTTTACTTTCGCATATCCCATTTTTTAAGCTTTTTGCAATCCTTGAATGAAACCTCATAGATGGGAAGATTTTTTTTTAGAAATATTTCTTGGAGATTTTTTTTTTAAATAAAATGTCTGCGAATTGAGGCAAAAACTCAGCATGGTATAACCCACGAATGGTATGTATGGAGAGACGAGTTTTAGCGCTAATTGAAATTCGTTATTTATCAAGTTGCAAGTTGGCATCGATAGCGTGCCGCTGTTGCAGCTCTTCCCTGTTCCTGTTGAGGTTGGTCGTTGCAGTTGCCGCCGTCTGACAGTCGCTTATGCAGCATATTTCTCAGCAGTCGCCCACACCTATTCAGTGTATCCAATACTGTATAAAACCTCGCCCCCTGACTGAAAACGTTTCATTTATTTGCCGCTTGATTTTTGTTTTGCAAGTCGGCTGCCGCAGGGGCAGGAGGAAGATGCCGTTTCTCGTGCTCAGAAACAAAGGAAAAACTGTAATGAAATTCGAAATTGCAACGGCAAGAACGGGTTGCAAGCGGAAGGGGCGGAGTATGGTTGAACGCTTAGAAATATCATCTAAAATGTAAGCGACCGAGTGGCAACAAACACACACATACACACACACACACGTTGCAGGAGGTCGCATCTTCAGCTGCAACCTTGATTTGGGAAAATGCAAACAGTATTTGCGATTTGTATGTGGAATATTCGAGATATTGAAAATGTTTGCCCATTAAAAATGGATAAAAAGGGGTTTGCAAATGGGTTTTGCAATATCAAATGGCAACGGCGAATGCGCTGCATAAAGTGGAAATATGCTTAATGGAAATCAATAAGGCAAACGCATTTGCAAATTGTCGGAATATTGTTTCGCCATAATTAAAGTTGATTTTCCGCAAACATATAATCTTGATTTCCCGCATATTTCAAGGCAATCCGCATTGAAAAGAATTCGCAAATGCCGAAAGCGAGCAGGAGGACGAGGGATAGGCACATCAGTAAAATGTCATTTATTCCTCAACAATCATCATCATATACAAATTTCATACATCAGCCATAACAATGCGCGTGGGGGAGTGGAGGAAAAGGCATTTAAATACGACTTCAGCAAATGAAAAATCTTTGACGCTTCAATTATGGTTCTATCTGGGTGACTTTGTGTGCGACTGTCTCTCTCTCTGTGTATGTGTGTGTGCCTTTGTGTGTGGGTGGATTTCTCGTCTTTTTTTGTTGGTTTTGTTGTGTGCGTTGTAGCGTGTGTCAACTGTCAACCTTTGTCAGTCGATTTGCTTGTGAAATGCTAATCCCGTTAGGGGGCGATGGCAATGCGGCTGCTCGCTCGTGGTTTAATCAATGAAAATCACAAACATAAGTAACGGAAACATGCCTATATGACTGCAAAATTCCATTTCCGTCTCCTAGACATATGACATCAGATTGTAACCTCGCTTAGCGGCTTCGCTTCGCTTTAAATCACGTGCCTGCATTGCGCACGAAATTCACTTGCTCGCTTAACGGCCACACGCCAAGCAAAGTGTGATGAAAATTGTAGTTTGCCGTCGCCACTGAGGCCGCTAAGCGAGCTACATAATTCACAAATGCAAATACAAAAGATGGCAATCACTCTACGCACGATCGCGTAGTGGAATCATTTCGTAGAGCGCTGCTTTAACTGCGGCGCACATGTATTCCTTATAGTATACGTTTATATGTGTGTCCGTATATTCTTTATTCATTTCAACCACTTTTATGGTGTAAACACACACACAGCAGCAGCAGTGGCAGCACTAGCGTATAGTATATGCATAACATGTAGCATACTTATGAGGGCAGCAGTCACCAGTCTCACCAGCTAATGGCAAGGCGACAGGCAGCCTCATCATTTGCTCGTTTTATATTTCAGCCTTACCTCCAGGTTCTGGCTCTGGCTCCAGCTCAGGCTCTGGCTCTGGCTCTGGCTCAGGTCCCATACCCGGACCCGGACTCGCTTCATAACTGTAGCTGGGTCCATTATGCCAACACCCCTTTTTGGCATACTAAGCAGCAGCCGCATCATCATTAACACTCCAGCAGCAGCAGCAGCAGCAGCAGCAGCAACTACACACCTTTGCCGCTGTTGTAGTTGTTGCTGTTGCCGTTGCCGTTGCCGTTTGCTGTTGTTGCTCTCTGCGCGGTATAAATTAATAAAAATTTCATGTGCCAAATAATTACAATTAACATGAGTTCTTAATTAAGAGCTGCTGCTGTCGCTGGCGCTTTGGCTGCTGTTGTTGCTGTTGCTGCTACAGTTGCTGTCGTCCTTGTTGCTGTTAATAGGCTCGTTCATTTGCCATCGCCTGGCTCGTTGTCCTGGTTCACCTTTAATGCAATACAACACACTCGGCTGCGCTCGGTGCGGTTCGTTAAGTCCCCTCGGCATCCGCCACTTGCCTCCTCCTGCCGCTGCCGCTGCCAACTGGTTTGTTACTGCTGCCTGCTTAATTTTCTGCCTGCCAGCTATTTGCTTTTTTCTTGTTGTTGTTGTTGTTTCCATCTTTTTTATTTTTGCAATTGAAGTGTCGATATTTTATGTGTTGTTCGTTTAATTAAAAATGCCAAAGGTTAACGCATGCCGCCGTTCTCACACCGTCCAACTCCCTCCCACTCTTCGCTCACCGTTTATGAACTTTATTTATGTATTTGAAGCACATAACTTTGCAGCAGCATCGGTTATGTTTCTGTGGCTTTTAGTTAGCATTTTGTGTTGCACTTTTAAGCCGCTTAGGGAGAAAGTTTAATCAAAGCCAACAAAAAGAGAGAGCGAGAGAGAGAGTAGCAAATGTGCTGCACAGTGGAAATTGCTGTAGATTTATATTACAAACACAAAAGTTCACATTTTAATCTTGGCCAGCACTCCACAGTGGCAGTGGCGAATTGTTTATGCACAGCGGCCCCCTTCAAAAAATGATGTTTACTGAAATTTATGAAACTTTGACACTGGTTTATTAATGCAAGTGGCAACTGCTAACTGCCAACTGGCAACTGGCAACTGGCGAGTGGAATTTGGTAACTGTCCGGTCGAGTTATGTATGTAGATGGTGCGTTTTGCATACGAAACTATTTTCGGGATCCCTTCCAAGCGGAGGCGGGACGCGGCAAAGAGTTAAGGATTAGCTGCCAGCAGACAGCAGCCAGAAATGAGTTTTGTTCACTCTGACACAATGCGTTCCTCAGAGCAGTGTAATGAAACCGGAAGTGGCTGTCGCTCAACGTTGGCCGCAGCCGCATTAGACAATATACCCTGTAGAGTACAGAGAGAGAAGGGCGTGACCTGCAGAGAATATATAGGGTATTTCGCAGAACGAATTACACGCTCGACTGTTGGCGGGGGCGTGTGTGTGACGTGGTCATAAAACTGTCTAGGCTCGGACGCTGATGATGATAAAAGATCAGACAGCGTCCACACCTAAGAGTGAACGACAGGCAGGCTGTGTAAGAAAAGAAGATATTTAGCAGAGAAACGTGCACACAAAAAGCCAGAATGGGGCCAAGCCCACTGACAGCAGCTGGGCGAGATTGAATGGCAGGCAGAAAGGGAGCAGAAGCCGAAGCAGAAGCAGAAAAGGTACAGGCGCTGTGGGACACAACTGAGTGGGATGCGAAGTGAAATGAACTAAACCAAACTAAACTAAACTAAACTAAACTCAACTGAACTGAACTGAGGCAAAGCCCAGCTCGGCGAGCGACTGTGCAACTGACTGTCTGACATAAATATGTAAACAAATGTCAAAATGACACACAGACTCAAACGCAGAGAGTCAAACTCGCCTTCAATGGGAATGGCAGTGTGTGGCAGCAGTATGTGAAATGGGAATTGACTCTGTGAACCTGTGTGTGAGCACGTTTACAAGCCTGTGTATGTGTGTGTGTGTGTGTGTGTGTATGTGTGTGTGTGCGAGTGTAGATGTTATTGTTGTTCACGTGGCGACGTTAACATTTTGTGCTGCACTAAATGAAAAATGCATGACAAACGCCCCCGAATGCGAGCAGGCCTCGAAAAAAGCAAGCAAAGCCCAGGCTCGAAAGTGAATAAAAACGCGCAAATATTTCACTCACACGCACACAACACACGTACAGCGTCAACATCGAACAGATGCGAGTTGCGTGCTGCTGGAGATGGCGATGGCTGTCTCTAATGATGCTGTGAGTTGTTCCGTATTCGAGCCTGGTTAGCATTAGCGACAGCAGCAGACGGCCCTGGCTGGCTGATGGCTGATGGCTGCTGGCTCAAATTACTTGCAGCAAGGTGAGGCAGCGACTATAACTGTAACTGTGGCGCTGCCTGTGGCTGTGGCTTTCATGACGTCATACGAGTAACAACTCAAAACACTAGGCCGTGCAATGGCCGCTAAAACGAACCCATTTCGAACTAAATACACACAAAACGAAAGCACAAAAGAGCGACCAACTGGCAGAGTCAGAGCGAGTGAGCGAGCATGAAAGAGAGCCGTCATCAGCGCTTAACTCGCAGCGTCTCCCACTCTCCATCTGCATCTCCACCTCTGCAGCAGCATCATCTCTCAGTGTGTCACTTTCTCTCGCTGCTGAGGCTTCAATTCGATTATTTTGAACTGTGCAGAGAGCGCACGCACTTTCGCTTATTCTCCCTCCCCTCAATTGTTGCCACTCTCTCTCTCATGCACTCTCTCTTTCTCTCTCTCTGTTTTAATGCTCCAGCCTGCACAACAGTGCGTATGCTTTATAATATGGCATTTATTTATTATTCGCATAGTTGCTAAACAACATAAATAACTAGATAAATACACAATTTAAACTCTAGATAATTGGTTAGCATTATTTTGGCAATATATATTCAAGATTCAACTTAATGTCCACACAACAAACAAGTGGTAAATAAAGCATAATTGATTAAACAGCTGCTGTGATCAATTGAAAAGCTGGAGACTAAAGGATTGCTGTGGTTAGCCGACAAATAAATATAATATAAGAGTTTATTTGATTGAAAGTAGTAAAAGTAGAAGTGTTCAAAATATCAATGCCTATAAATTAGAATTTCTGTTGAGATTTGAAAGTAGAAGTGTTCAAAATATCAATGCCTATAAATTAGAATTTCTGTTGAGATTTGAACCATCACAGTTACTGGAAAATTCAACGAAATGAAATGTTGCATATATTTGAAAATGTAGAATGAAGTTTTCAATTAGGGGAATTATTCAAATTTAGCTGGAGCAGAGCATGGCAATTATGTTTATGCCATACGGAAATCTTTCGACAAAGCATCTCTGTTGGGGCAATGGTGGGTGAGGGGGACGGTGGGCGGTACAGGTAAAAGTACTTAATGGATAATCATCAAGCGAATTAGGCTAATTGAACTGCGGCTTTGCAAATTTCCGAATCAAAGTTCAAAGATGCAGAGATTTTAATGAATGTTTTTGGCTGATTGGCTGACAGCGCTGGGCCCAGCATGTGGCTGGTCTGTTGTTAGCCGTTGTAGTTGCCTGCTACCTGTTAGCAGTTAGCTGATGGCTGCTCCGCGCTTGCTTCCTGCTCATGTTGCCAATTAATTAAGCCAAATGATTAGGCAAATGTGAATGCATTTCGTGATTAGCTTCAACCACAAATTCCATAGCGTATATATATTTTACAAAAGCCGCAAACGCAAAGGGGACAAGGTTGTGGGCTGGGGCGGGGTGAGGGGTAGAGGGCGGTGGACCAGCGACGGGGCTGCGCTTTGACAAAAAAATCCATTATGCTAATTTGTACAAGGTGTATGCGGTTCTTGGTGTTTGTTGTGTTGCTTGTTGTTATTGTGGGACAACAGCTTCAAAGACGCTAAAAACATACAAAGGGGCTGCGTGTGGATGTGTGTGCACGCGTGTGTGTGTGTGTGTGTGTGTGTATGTAGATACATATTAAACTTAAGCAGAAGACAAAACAGCAACAACTACAGGGAAAAATGAAAGAAAAGGTCACGCACCGAGTGCTAAGCAGCATATAAAGTATAACACACACAAGCACACACGCACAGAGAGTGCTCGACGCGACGCATACCCTCTAGCAGCGCACACAAGTGCGTAAGGCGCTCGCTTTTTACAGGGTATACGCCTGCTGTGTGTACAACAATTGCGAAACGCTGGCAACAACAAGTGGACGCCTGCCTCAACTAAACCCCACACAACAAACACACACACACACACATGTGCGAGCGGCACACACACGCATTTATTTAACCTGAGATTAATCGCACAACATACGCAATTGTGGGCGAGGGTAGGAGTGGGGGGCGGCGTGTGGCATATCGGTTGTGTGCCGCCGCTCTGGCTCTCGCTGTGGCTGCGGCTGACAACAAAATATTCGGTTGCAACAAAAATTAAATTGAGTGCGTGGCGTTGGAAAATTGTGTTTGTGTCTTAAGGTGTAAGAAATGCGCACACACACACGCACACACACACACACACACAATTGCGTGGCATGCGAGCGCAAAGCAAATCTACAATGCAAACACAACGCAAAAGATTTGGGCCTGGAAAGTTAGACTTGGCGCGCGACGAGATAAACGAAGAAGCGTGTGATGAAGCCACCACACACAAGGGATGAAGAGAGCGAGAGAATGAGCAAGAGAGACGAGAGAGCGAGCCGGAGAGACGGAGAGAGCTGAGATAGCTGGGCAGCATCCAAGCAGCTGGCAGACTCTCTGGCTTTTATGAAAATTCCCGGGCAAACGCTTGCGCCGTAGAGACCCTTGTTATGGTTGCTGTTGTCGGTGTTGTTGTTGCTCAAACAATAATAAGTGTTGCCGTTCTTGGGCTACCGCTTTACCTGGGACTGAGGCTGGGACTCAGATTGGAACTGGGCACTTGCCGACGCTGCTGCTGCTGCTGCCGTGCCTGCTGCCATGTGTCCAAAAATTTCATGCAGCCCAGCCGAAATTATGTATACGCCCCCATGTACACACAGGTCTGCACACACACACACACACAAGGCCCGGCCTTGCCCAGCCGAGTGAAAACTTATTTTCGGTGACAGGGCTAGCCAATTTGCGCGCTTACTGCCTAAAACAAAAACGGCAGCGGCGCCAACAACAACAACTACAAAGACCGCGCCTACCAACTCAAACTCAGACTGCCATTTTTTTGGGGGGCTGCTTTAAAAATTCAAAATGGCAGAGAGCAAAACTAGCGAAAAGTTCAACAATAAACAGACGCCATTTTCACAGTAACTTTGCCAGTGTGTGCGTGTGTCTCCTCTCTAGGTGTGTGTGTGTGTGTTGGGTCACACTAATAATTTAGTAACAGGCAAAAGAACGTCGCCATAGCCAAAGCAAACAAAAAGCGCTGCCAACGAAACATGAGAAAAGTGAAAGAAGCATTTGCACTTCCTGCTCTTTTGTGTGAAGCTAGAGCTGTTGGCTAGAGCTGGCTGCTGCTGGCTTAGCCTACCCCTACTCCAGCTCATCCTGTACATCCTTGCGCCTGCTCGACGATATTGTTGCTGTGTCTCGCATCTACAGCATTGAATTGCTCGTTGAGCGGGTCAGCGGGTAGCAGCACCAAAAGCAAAATGTGTCAACCGAAATAAATTATTTTCTGTTTCTATTTTTTCTCTGCTGCTTCTTTGTTTATTTTTTCCTGCATCTCTCACTCGGACTCACTCACTCTGTCGCTCTCGCTTTACGCTTCTCTCCTTTGTTCATTTTCGCTTCATTGGCAAGGCGAACAGCAGTAAAAAAGAAATGCTTGTTGTCGCCTACATTTGCAGCTTTCTTCCTTTTTGCGTTGATTTCTTTTTCCATGTTGTGTTTTTCTTTTCCATTTTTGTTTTTTTTTTTGTTTTTTTTTGCACTCACAAACTTGCATCGCACATGCACATTTGTCCACACGCCACGCCCACCCATCAGAAGTGCCTGATGGCAACGCTGCTTCTGCTCCCGCCGTTTCTCCTGCTGCTTCTGATGGTGATGGTGATTATGGCGTTGTTGTTATTGGGCCACAGCAGGGAATGGCGTTGGGTGTATGACACATTAAAACACAACAGCACAACAACTGAGTGCGGCACACGAACATGCAGAGGTAGGTTTAGATACGACACACACTCTTCTGCTCCTCTTCACTTACCACGAGTGTAGCTTGCATTTGCTGATTATGCTGCACACTGTGCATGAAGCGGAGCGATCATACGAACAAATTTAAGCGTTATAATAATCTGTTTATTAAATACTAGCTCAGCTTGACCCGCAGCGTGCGTCGCATTATTAACATATTAATCAATGCGATAGTTTGTTTGTTGACGATAAGCTTTTATTGTTGTGTAAAAATTACACCCTACGTTGTGCATTTAAAAGCTGCCTCGAATTTCAGTGTCTGCATAATTTTAGTTGAAGTTCAGTGAGATCAATGAAAAACTCGTAACGTAAAAAAGAGTGCATTAGTTTATGGCGCTACTTCAGCAAACACAAAGTAAATGCAAATTTCATTTACCGGTTTTCTAACATATGAGTTTGGAAGCCTTAAGAATTTGTTTAGTCATTAACAGTTGATCGAGCTGGAAATCTTAATGGCAATGCCAAGCATCTGTTGATGCTGCGCATCTAAGATTTGTTATAATAAATTCTGTTTTCAAATGCTTACATTAAAAACTTAGAAAAATCAACTCCATACGAAAACAAGTGAGAACGGCTACAGTCGAGCTAGCTCGACTGTGATATACCATGTACCACTTGACAAAATAAAATTTAAAACAAATATATGTAAAATTATAATCGCCTTAATTTACTTCTAATTAGATTAATATTCCATGGAACCCAGCGAATACTAAAATACAGCCAATATAAAAGAAATCACATCAAACGATATTCATATCATTTCATTGGCAAAGTAGCAGTCCAGCTTTGTTGTTCATACATACATACAAGCATTACGAATACGCTAGAATACTAATACCTGCTCTTGTTGTTGTTGTTGTTGTGCCCGTCACTTGCACTTTAAATTAGCTTTCTAGCTTAAGAGATGCCAGAGTTTCTTGCGGTTTTTGGGCATGAGGAAGGGCGGGGGAGGAAAAAACTTAAACTTGATCTGCGTAGTTGCATATTACACCTAAATCCAAAGTTTGGTTACTCGAGCTCTTACCATCTCTGAGATCAAGGTGTTCATACGGACAGACGGACGGATAGACAGACAGACAGACATGGCCAAATCGATTTTATTTTCGATTCTGAATATTTTGGTTATAACAACAACCTTCAACCAGTTACATACATTCGAACGAACTTAATATACCTATAGGTACAAGACATAAAAATACTTCTATTCAAACAACTATAATGAAAACTATTTAAATGAAAGACTATAAGTCTATTTTACACTCGTATGCTTGGTACAAAAAATATTGTTCTTCTTTTTACGTTTTTCGTTTTTGAAAGAGTACATTTCAAAACATGTTTAGTGTTTAGTCCACTGTCCAAACTTGGTTGACAGAAGTATTCCAAAAAATCCAGCCTATTGCACATTTCAAAAAATACTTTTATTCAAATAAACTATCTAAATGAAAGGGCACACATTTAATTACTACTTGTATGCTTTCCGCATAAAATATTGTTCTTTATTTAAATTTGAAAGTAAAAAAATAATCGGTGGATCGTTTGAGAAAGAGCACATATTAAAATATGTTTAGTGGTTAGTCCACTGTCCAAACTTGCTTGACAGAAGTATCCCATCGCATTTCGCCGTTGTCGCCGTTTAAAAAATGTTCCATGCACATGTGTGTGAGTGTGTATGTGTTTGTGTGTGGTAAGGCAATTCGTTTACTGCTCCACTGCTGAATATTGTTCTTGTTGCTGTTTTTGTTTCGCTTTTGTTTCGAACTTGTCGTTGTCGTCATTGCCCTTGCTGCCCCCCAGTTCCAGAGTTCCACAGTTCCACAGTTCCACAGTTCTGGGCACCAGCATTGTGTTTGGTGCAGGCCACGATTGTCACTGCGAGCGCCCCAAGCATAGACAACTTTTTATGAATTCGCAGGCTCCCCCGTCCGTTCGTCGCTGCGCCCCTCCCGCCGATAGCCCCGGCCTAGCGCACCCCGACAGCGCCTGGCTGTCAGAGCAAGCCATGCAGAATAATCTGGCGCAGTGACAGTGGCAGCCCCAGCAGAGAACAGGGTTAAATAAGCTGTTAATTATGTGTTTAAAATTTCTGACATGACGCAGTGCAAATTATTTATTTACATTTTATTTTTAGCTCTTTCGCTCGTTCGCAGTGCCTCATTTTCGCTCTCCCTCTCTCCCTCTCGCTTTGCTCACTCTGTCTCTCTCGCTCTCTCTCTGTGGCGCGCGCCTGTTTAACTTCTTTGTGTTTATATCGTTTTGCCATTTATGAATATGCTATATTGCGCAATTTAGATACATAAAATTACAAGCATCGCAGCGTGTGTAGCAAGCGCAGGACACTGTGACGTATACGCAATGCGAGCATGTACCAAAATACGTATACGTGTTCGCTGCCAAACAATATTTGGCTTTTGCAAAAGTATTTGTCCTTTTACGATACGATTTATTCGCCAATAGCCATCGGCTGCCCCATTTCGGCAATGCTATTCCCAAGCCCCGCTCTGCCCCAAGCCACACACGTTGCCTTTGGCCTCACCGCACGGTTGCCAGACCCGCGGATTGTGCAGTCAGTGTTATTAATAACTTGGTTCGAATAGGTGATGCTATCATAGGGGAGCTCAACTGGTGCAATTCCTCGAAATCAGTTGAATTATTTTGTAACAAGTGATTGAGTACTTCTACAAATATTATTATTATCAATCCATTTATGTTCCACCAATGCATTGCTCAAATAATTCGCGTTTGATCGTGAAAATAGCGAAGTATAGATGCTGCTACTCCACACTGCATTCATTTGAACAGGTTGTCACTATACATAGAGTGATGAGTTTTGGCCATTCTTCAATGAGTTAAGAGCTTTGCCAGTTAAACCAGTTTTTTCGGCTTTGTTCAAGCTGCCTATTTTAGTTTAGCTTTGGCGGATACTTAACTTAAACAGCTTTGTCAATACACAAATTCATTAATTTCCTAGTTGAATCTATTAAAATAGACACAAGTAATTAGTTGGCCTTATAATAAATAAAATCAAAAAAAGATTTGGCTATTGTATTTATTTATCTTGATTTTAACTTTGTTTTATTTTTTAATTTATTTATTTATTTTGTTTTAATGTCACTACAAGCCGAAGCTCTAAATTTGAAGGAAGTATTTTCCCACACGTTTGATATACTCTATTTCTTTTCAAAAGAAAACAATTTGCCCCAATTTGGGTAAACAATTTGAACAGGACTCGGCATGAAATGTGAGCTTTGTGGAGTTTGAAAATGTAAGCTAATTAAGCAAAACAATCAATCATTTGTTATGCATTATATTCCAAAAATACGCTTAAGTGAATAAAGAATAGAGAAATTATGATTTTTTTAACAAATATCAATTTATTTTAAACTTCAAACAGATTTCTTAAGCATCAACCTTGGGCAAATGAGCACCCTCGGGCTGGAAACCGTTCTCGCCGGCGGTGTAGGTAACGAGATAGGTAACGCCATCAGGGCCAACATATTGGTAGCTACCGCGAACTTCAATAGCCTCGGCATCGGTACCCTGGTTGTGGAGCTCGCCTTGTTCTTCGGCCTTGATGCCATTGGAGGTCTCATAACTGCGGCATAAAGTACAAGATCAGGTCATGTTTGCTAATATTTCCTTGATGGCAACTTACGCGTAGTTGAAGTTCTCGGGTCCAACATCGGAAATGAAGCGGATGGTTTGATCATCGGAAGCTGGAGCAGCCAGGGCCACGGCGAAGAGGGCAACGAAGACGATAAGGAACTTCATGTTTAGTTAAAGTGTAGTGCGTTTGAGATTTCAAAGGTGACTATACACTTTACGGCAGATCGACGCGATATTTATACCACGTTCGTGGTATGAATAAATTAAATATTAATGTGAAAAATTTAAAGAAACTGGTTTTAAAGCGACTAAGATAAAAATTCACGAATATGTAAATGCATTTGAAAATGAATTCATGCCTTAAGAAAATAATTCATGTCACCTTAT
Organism: Drosophila rubida; assembly: GCA_035046165.1. Lineage (NCBI taxonomy): Eukaryota > Metazoa > Arthropoda > Insecta > Diptera > Drosophilidae > Drosophila > Drosophila rubida. The sequence goes on along the minus strand of JAWNOF010000021.1, from coordinate 6,502,953 downwards.
GTTTAAATGCAAAACTACTTAGCTTATATGTTCATACTCGTATGTTATCAGCGTATGTCAACGATGCAGTTAAACTATGGCAGATTCAACAATGATACATATAACTCGCACAGAGCATTGAATAGGTGTTAACATATGTTGAATGCTAATTTCATTGCTCTACAATAACCCAAAAATGTAACCTGAAAAATTAACACTTTAGTGCTAATGAGTTTTAATTATTTGTATGCTATGATAACTACAATCATATTGTTGAAGTTGCAACATTAAATGGACAAATTAATTTGAAATCTAGGTGTCAATTGACATTGAATTGAACCTTTATAAATATATATTTAGTGCAAATAATTAAATTTAGTTTCGTTCCAAAATACATAATTTGGCAATTTCAACTCACGCCAGGCCAACATTAAGCATACGCCTATTGAGCCAGGGCAAGTATCTCGCGGCGCCTGAATAGAGTAAACATTTGTCCCAATTACTTTGTAACAAAACTGAAAATATCAAAGGCAATTGCAAGAGCAGCGAACAATATTTTTTCTATGTGAAATGTGTTCTTTGCGATTTAGCTGATTTATGTTGATTTGTGAGCGAGAAGTGTTCGAATTGTTGTTGGCGTTGGGCAAAGTCAGCTGCTGAGGCAGATCTAAAACGGTTTCCGATTGAACAAAAAAACAGCAAGCGGCAACAACAACATCAACTCCACCAGCAGCAGCAGCAACGTTCGCTTAAAGCCAACAAAAACATGAACTTTCAACAGCTACAATATCGTAGTAGTAGCTCTCCTCATTTCGTTAAGGAGCAGCGTTCCGTGCCACTTTCGGTTGGACTCGGTTGCGGCTGTGAGTTCGGCTGTGAGTTCGGACTGAGGTTCGGGCTGCGCTTCGGTTGCCTAGTCGCGCCCAGAATTTTGCAGATTCGTGTGTTATACTACGTGCTGTAAAGTGCCACACTGTGCCAGTCGGTCTGACACGAGCTGAAATGCCGATGTAGCCGATGTCCCGATGCGTTCTGCGTTCAGAGCGTTTGAGCGTTGAGCGAGTCGACTCCCGAGTCCAAGTCCGAGTCCGTGTCCGTGTCGAGTTGAGTTCAGACGTTGTCGTCGCCAACGCTGTGCGCAAATAATAGTTCAAGCGAGGCATAGATACATTTTCCACATACAACTTTTGGTATATCTCTCTGGTTCAAAACTACAATTTGCCAACTACAATCCAAACGCAACAAGAATAATATGCAACTAGAAATCTATGTGCGATTGCAATGCGGGCCAACGAAAAACCATCAAATGACAGCGCAATGAAATCATTTCAGTGAAATCCGCCGTTTCGCTTGAAAAGAGGCGTTGCTGCAAAAATCGAAGCCAACTTTATGCATATTTCTTGGTGTAGAGAGCGCGACGTGCGTCTGTGTATGCGTATATATGGGTGTATATATTTATACACATACACATACACACGTTCCTGTGACAGTGTCTGTGTACGTGCATGTGAATGTGAATGTAAACGTGAATGTGAGTGTGTATATGTAATTGGAATTCACGACGGTCCCACGACATTACCGTGTAAAAATATTGAAATTGAAAAAAATGAAGAAAATAATGAATTCGCTGAAATTCATTACATAAATTACAAACCAACAAAAATGGCCACGAATATAATTGGAATATGAGAGACCGTCTGCGGCGCTGCACTCAGCCAAGCACCACACAAAGAGCCAAAGCCAAGCGAAGCCAAAGCACTATAAACCTAAATAAATGTAGATATAGAAGTCGAGGCGTCTGATGCAACGTTCGCATGGACGTGTGTGTGTGTGTGTGTGTGTATAAAAGTATATATGTACGCCGATTTGAAAGTGGTACTCTGCATAAGTGGGGAGCAACGCCACAACGGCAATTTCGTAGGCGTCTTCGTGCGTCTCCTGTTTTTCTTTATTTATTTATTTTTTTTTTTGGGCAGCCGTCTGCCGCCTGAAGTCTTTGCTGCGGCTGCTGCTCCACTTCCAGGTCGTCTTCCGCCTGCTTCCGACTGACTTGACTTTACTTTTATTTGCAAGCAAATTGCTGGCCGGCTGCGTTGATTAGCCTGATGAGGCAGTAACAGCAGCAGTAGCAGCAGCAGCAGCAGCAACCCGCATATGCCATCAATTGGGCAAAGACCACGCATACCCACCAAAATCGCAAGCTGAACACACGCACATGAAGGGCCCACCATAAAATATGAAGGCTGAATGAATCTTCTGGTTAATGATACTGGGGTCTGGGAGGTTAATGGATTAAAGTGCTGTCTGGACACGGAGGATGGCAAGCTGCCATGTTAGACTATCTTCCGTTTGCCTGGGGCAGCTTGCTGGCGTTGATTTTGTGCGAGCGTTTTATACTTTTCCATTAAAAACTTGCCTTAAAATCTGATTAAGTAATTTGCAAGTTTTCCATGCTGCGCATTAAATATGCAAGTTCAAGTTAGGGTCTGCATATTTAAGCCTTTGTAGGTCATCAAAAATGTAAGGAACAGCTCCGAGGCAAAACTCATTAATAACTCTCGGCGCTCGCACAAAAGCCAAACAAAGGCGAAGGCGCGGGGCAGAGAAGTACGCAGAATGACAATAATAAATACTATACACACACACACACACAGACACACACACAGACTCACACACATATTCGCCACTTTGCCATTTTAATTAATGCCAAAGTCCTTATCATTGAAAACACAGAGACAGCGAATGAGACGGGAACAACAAAACGATAGAGAATGCTAGGGAGAGTGAGAGGGAGAGCTAGTGAGCGAGCGAGAATTGCACATATGTTTATGTAATTTACTTATCCTGTGACGGCTCAGCTCGCGTTTCTTTGACAAGTTGAACAACAGCCACAGCCATGGCAACACTGCCCCTCACCGCCCCTAATTTCCACCACGTTTCATAACAACAAATTTGGAATCCTTTACGTCTTCGCCACAATAAGCAATCAAAGCAACGGCACGAGGTACAAGTAAATTTTGAAAGCAAAAGCCACACTCGCACACACACACACACACACAGACACACACACAAAACCAATTAACGAGATACGTGCGAATGTGTGGCATACGAAAGAGCGAGAAATCACATATAGGCACATATATATATACACAGCGAGCGCAAGAGAGAGGGGAAGAGCGAGCCAGAAAGATAATAGGGGCCCGAAGGAGCCAAAGCATGCAGAAAAGGGCATACAAATCAAATGCGCTTAAAAAATACACGTAAACCTAAAAAAAAAAACAACAACAGCAAAAAATAACAAAAAAGCAATACAAAAGCAAAGGCCTGACACACTCTCACACACACACAGACACAAGCACTCGCACACTCATATACAGATGTGGTGGCAGGAGCCAAGTAGCAAGCGTTTATGCTAAACAGAGTGTAACTGCCGGGGTTGCCAGTTTGCCAGTGACATTTCTGCAAAAGCCAAATCCAAAGGGCGACGAGCGGGCGACGCGAGGGGAAAAGGGGTCTGGTCCCCGAGGTAAGTGCGGCTGCAAAGAAGGATAAGGCACGAGAGCAGAGCCAGAAGATAGCCGAGGGGCGAGACAGCAAGAGAGACAGAGAGAGAGAGAGAGCGCACCAGGCCAGAGAGCGCAATTTGAGAGTGCGCGTTTTGCAGAAAGCGTAGCATACTTTCAGGCGCGCTCAAGTTTTGAGCTGAGGCTATTTTTGGCTTGCTCTGCAGGCTCACCAGCGTATGCCAGTTTGTCTGCTCTCAGCCAAAACTGGCACTAAGCAAAAACCCAAAAGCAAACTGTCAACGGGCTGCCTCGATTGCTGACTCTGGGCAAACGCTATTCAAACGCGCAGCTGTGAAAGCTAAAGAACGAAAACAGCACGCAAAACTACGGAAGACGGCTCCGAAGTAGGCAAGATGTGTGTTTATGTGAGTGCCAGTGTATGTGTAAGTGTGCGTGTGCGTGTGTGTGAGTGTTTATGAGTGCAAACATAATTGTGTGTGTAAATTCGAGTGTTTCCCAAACCCAACTGAGGCAAGCGCACGAAAAGATGCACTCTAACCAAGCAAATATAAATAAACACGAATCGCAATTACTTAAAATAATATGAAAGCCAAGAAACGGGTGTCTCGAATCGACTAAAGTGTTTGTTGCCGAAAACTGTGCTAAATTCGACTAATAATGAAGCTTGAAATTTTGAATTTTCAGTGTAAATTATAAACTATAAAATTGCAATAACCGAACACCACAAGCAAACAAAATTAGAAATTTTTATGAGCATTTTGACACACTATTTATGCAAAGAGAGCAAAACAAGAAGAAAACAGCAAAAGCAACCTAATCACTCTACACATATATATACATATATATATATTCTAAATATTCAGCAATTAAAATGAAAAGAGCCGCCTACAGCAGCAATAACAACAACAACATCAAGTGGAAGCTAGAGCCAACGGACAATAAACGCTCAGTGCGGCAATAACAATAAGCGAAAGGAATATAATACCACACACAAAGAAGGACAATGGAATGGAGCGTCAATTTGGATGAGAAAAGTTAAAAACGATTACTTGAAAACCCCTCTCAACACAAGTCACAATCGATCGGGGGATAGGACAGAATTAACAATGCGGAGATTTATTAATATTTATTAATGAACGACGTGCCGCAAGCAGCAAAAGCAAAAAGAAAAAAATAGGAGAGAGAGAGAATAGGATAGGAGGTGTGTGGCAAGCGACCATAAGACATAATAAAACAGGATGCGTAATTAACGCATAATCCCCCACAAAAAGGACGTCAAGACAACGAAAGGCTAAATTTCAGGGAATTTGCAAAAAACCCTCGCGACGAAGCGGCTTGGCAGGACAGGAATGTAATTAAAAGTAAATACAGTAACGAATAAAAAGAGGAAAGGAAAGCAAAGAGTGGAAAGTGAGTGGAACATTTGGGGCAGATGTCACGTCAGAGCGTAGCCGAGGCTCAAACTTATCTAATGACAGGCGCAGCGCGGTAACATCAACATCAACGTCAACACCAACATCCAACCAGCAGGAACTTGAGGACGCGCAGCTTGGCGATTAATGTGGCCGAGGTCATCAGCGCGCAGCAGAGCAATAACATCATCGGGGGCACCAGGATCGCTAACAGAGGCACGCTCGATTGCTTCACGGCGAACAGCAGCTGTGACATCGGCAACAGCAACAGCAACAGTAGAAGCAGCAGCAACAACAACATCAACATCGTCACCATTAAGAGCAGCGTCAGCATTACTGATAGATGCAAGCCTGCCCCGACCCAGTGCCATTGAGCTGGAATCCATCTCGGACTCGGTGCTGTTGTGTCAACTTCTGATGCTCCTCGCACTGACATTGTTCTGGTTGAGCTTTGCCTGGCCGCGCAGTCAGACGTTGTCGCATTGGCAGCGCATGAACTAAGTCAGAGCAAACTAGCTTAAGAGCAACTCAGCAATAACAATACGAGACACAACGCACAATAAACACACCCACACACACCTACAGACACCTACACACTAATAAGCACGCACTGATGTACTGACTGAAAGCCTCGCTGCCTAACAAAATAATAATATAAATACAGAATTAAAAGCAAAATTAAGAGCAAGCAACCAACTAACTCACTGACTGAGAGACTAGAGCGATTGCCCCCATTTAGAAGTGGACGACGTCGAGAAAGTGGAACGCAGAAGAAAGCAAGCAGCAACTCAACTATTGCAACAACATTTAACTACTTGCAACTGTAACCAAAAACATCAACTAAAACTTACTTACTTTATACGCAGCCAAAACGAAAAGCAACGCAAATCCCCAAAACCAAAAACCCAAAACCAAAAACAAAAGATATTACATCGTTTTAATGCCAAAACAACATAGCAGCAAATAAGCAAACCTAATTGCAAACCCAAAACCCAAACACAAATGAACGAGAACATAATTTTTAACAAAGCAACAGTCGCACTCTTCGATTAATCGACGACAACAGCAGCAAGAATAGATCAAGAGCAACAACTAGCAACTACTTAACAACCTTCCAACCTTTTGACTTTGCCACGCTCCACGCTCCACACCAACAGCAACAGCAACAGCAACAACTTGCACCACCATGAGTGATTCAGCAATGGACAAATTAATCAAATTGACGCCCTGCACCCGCACGCCCCTGCTAACAATTTGGCTGGCCATCAATATGGCGCTAATCGTACAGGAGCAGGGCCCCAAGAGAAGCACCACAGTCCAATCGGCGTAAGTAATCATTAGCTATCTAAATCGATCTATCTACAATACATTCCATATGCATGTTCAGAGTAGTAAGTAGTATAACTCGACACGATACTCGTATAATTAAACGTTTGCGGCGTTCCGCCTTCTGCATAACAGTTTAATTTATGAACGGTGCGCTAATCACCAAAACCTGTTCAATTTGATACAGTCTCATTCTGTTTCTTGAGCCGCATTCGATATAATCTTTTACTAATTTAAATAACGCTATTGATGTGCAAAAACAAGTTTATGCCATAACTCTCATACCTATAAGTATTTCCTGAACCTTGGTCTAATTTTAAACACTTTCCAAGTGAAGCACACAAAGCCATAACCTACCACAATATTGCTCACCTGTAATATGTAAGAGTGATGCACTCTGGAGTATCTAATGTATGGATACCCTATACATCACATTTAAGTCGAATCAACGTGAAATAAGCTAGTGGCCAACGGGAAACTAGAAGACCCCAGTTATTGAAACTATTGTTCCGGGGTATTGGTGTCATAAAACTCGCGAAATTAACTTGACATTCAACTACGAGTATGGATACTGCAATCCACTTAACCGACAGACCAGACTAGTAAAAGTGAGAGGGAGGGAACTACGACTACGACTACGACTACGACTACGACTACGACAACGACTAAAGGCATTGCCATTATCAATGCTGGCACATCAATGGTTGTGACGTCAAAGACCAAAGACCCAAAAAGTTGTCGCCGAGCCATAGGAAAACCGGTAATACTATTTGTCTGGGCCCGATTAAGAGATGGCTCAGATAGTGCGTGTGCGAGTAAGCAAGATGCCAAACTGGCCAAAACCCAAAAATACAAACAACAAAACAAATACAGTTAAACAGATTGTGATGCCGACCTTGAGGTTGCGAATATTATAATAATTAAAAAGCAAAAAAGCAACAAAAAAAATAACAAAAACAAAATAACAAGAGAAGACACGATCCACGTGCTTGTGTCCGCAAAACCATCAATCAGTATTTCAGCATTTATTGGGGTTTCTGTGTCTCTCAAAAGGGAAAGTGAAAAGAGATATTTCGGTTGACAACAATGTCAGTCGAATCAATAAACACATACGATAAATATAGAACTTCGCAATTAATTAACTATCCAACGAAATATGCAAACGCGCAGAGCGTCACGCATTATTTTCGCAAAAAAAGTAAATATATTCATTAGGCATCATTTGGTCTGAATTTGCATATGCATTAACTTAAATTCGCACAATACGAATAACTAGTTTCTGTCGATGCCGGTGCATATTAAAACATTCGCGAATTCGGTATAAATATCGCGCCGATCTGACCCAAAGTGTATAGTCACCTTTGAAATCTCAAACGCACTACACTTTAACTAAACATGAAGTTCCTTATCGTCTTCGTTGCCCTCTTCGCCGTGGTCCTGGCTGCCCCAGCTCCTGATGTTGAAATCGTCCGTTCCGATTCCGATGTTGGACCCGAGAACTTCAACTACGCGTAAGTTGCCATCAAGGAAATATTAGCAAGCATGCCCTGATCCATCTATTGCACTTTATGTCGCAGATTTGAGACCTCCGATGGCACCAAGGCCGAAGCACAAGGCGAGCTCCACAACCAGGGTACCGAAAACGAGGCTATTGAAGTTCGCGGTAGCTACCAATTTGTTGGCCCTGATGGCGTTACCTATCTCGTTACCTACACCGCCGGCGAGAACGGTTTCCAGCCCGAGGGTGCTCATTTGCCCAAGGTTGATGCTTAAGAAATCTGTTTGAAGTTAAAATAAATTGATTATTGTTCAAAAAAATAATTGTTGTTTCATGATTTACTTGAACTGGACTATTTCTATTTTTATTGAGAATAAGTAGTACTGCAAGTCCTACAATATGGTTGACTTTTATCGAGTGAGTCACGCATTTATATCTTAAGATGAATGTCCTTACATTCAAAATTGCCTTGTTTGCTATCCAAATAAACTTTGCTACTCTCGGGGATGCGTGTTGGTTCAACGCGAATTTCAACAACTAATCTGTAGAAGAACTACAGCATATGACACAACTCTTACTGCTACAAATGGTGCAAAATCATTCTTAGATTCTAACAAATCTTAAGTTGAGCAGCAAGTCTGATTTATTTGATTCCATTGCGCAGATTCTCTTCAGACTGATTATGTTGTGGTACATAATAATATGTCAGAGTTTTGCACCTTATGTCTACTTAAAATTGATCTGATATTATTCTACTTAAAACATTAATTAACAAAACGGCTAGCCAAATATTATTATCTAATTTTTACTTAAGTCTTTCACAATATTCAATAAATATACTTTTAATGTTGAAGATGTTTGTTTGAACACGATTAAATTGAATTACATTTGTCGAAAACATTTTGTTGATAAGATCAAAATACAACAAGTAATATAAAAAATATATATACTACTATGAAACAAGTAGTTGGAGTGTCCAATGACTATGCATATACAAAAATATATACATATAGTATGCGAGAAGAGTTAATAGAATGTGACGCACCCATTTCATATGACAATCGCATAATTTTGCCAGCATTAATATCTATATTGATTATGTCGCGAATATTAACTTACCTATATATACATATATATAATAAATGTTTGTGTGCGCAGAGATATAACGAGATAAAAAAACTAGTCGTTTATTTAAAGTTAAAAGATGACAATGCTCGAATTAATTGTGCTTAAGACATTTGCATTTGAAATGTTTATATTTCGCGAATATTTTATGAAATTCGACATTAAACTAGTTTCATAATTTTTTGCCAACGTTGTTCGAGATAGTCGCGCTTCGATGTGAAGATGCATAAATACCCAGTTCATCAAGCCCAAAATGTATAGTCTCCTTTGAAGTCTCAAACAAGCTACACTTTGCTCAACAATGAAATTCCTGATCGTCTTCGTTGCCCTCTTCGCTGTTGTCCTGGCCGATCAGGTTACAGTCCTTAAACAGACTTCAGATGTTGGAACTGACAGCTTCGACAACGTGTAAATATCTAAATGACTGATGTATAAAAACGCTGTGTTCTCTGACGCTTTTCAACGTCTTTGTAGTTTGGAGCAAAGTGATGGCACTGAAATTAAGGCCCAAGGCAAGTTGACCAACGTCGGCACCGAGAACGAGTCCATTGCCGTCCATGGCAGCTACAAGTTTGTTGCTGATGATGGCCAGACCTACGAAGTGCGCTACACCGCCGATGAGAACGGTTTCCAGCCAGAGGGTGCCCATATTCCCGTCGCCTAAATATAAAATTAGAAACTAAAATAAATTGATCGAGTATCCTAAAAACAAGCAAACTGTTTTGTTATTGCTCCTCGTAAGATAAACAATTGCCACGTGATCTGAAATATCAGTAATGATATAAGACAAATGAGCAGACAACAATGAAGAATGCTTCGTTGTTGAGTCTCGCTTTCTGCGACATCGCATAATGAAAAATGTTGGCCAAATTGCCGCTGGAAATAAATAATGCGAGCAATAAATTCATAGTTGCGACACTCTGGTGCAATGCGCAACATTCAGTGTCGAGTGTCCAGGTGCGTGTATGTCTCCGTGGACTAATAATTCATGGTAATTTATGATTATTCAAATAAGCGCTTGTATTTTGCTGTAAATTGTGAAAACTGGACTCCAAACCAAATTGCCCGTGGCAGTCGGCCAGCTAATTAGGCTGAATGACACGCCGTTTGACCCGCCAGCAGTAAATAAACAGTACAAGTGTTTTGGCTCTTTTTGCAACACAACAAAAAACAAAAAAAATAAAATAAATAAACACACACACACACACATGCAAAAGAAATGCAGTCAGAGCCAATTAATTAAGCTCGTCATCGTCGCATTTGCATGCGGAGGCCATTAAAAAAAAAATGCTCTCGGCTTGAAAAATGACAACTGCCAAGCAAATGGCAACGGCAAGGACTTGTAATTACACAGGACGGCAGGACGGGGAAGTTGGAGGAGGTGGCGAGTAAATTGACAGTGTTGTTTGGCTCTGGGAAGTGCATGCGACATATTTGATTAGCGCCAACGGCAAAGAAGTTGCCAGCGCAGTGCCAATGTTTTCCTTTTCGGGTTAACGCTCATTAGTTCGCATTCATAGAGTTCGTTTCTTCATTTCTTCATGCGCACACACTCACAGAAAGCAAGCAGGCAATTTGCCTAAATCAAAGCTTCTCCGACTCCAATTCTGACATGGGGCAAGGCTGAGGCTAAGACTGGGGTCTGGCGGGATCGCGTGAGGCAGCGTAACAACCAGAAACAAGTGCCGCTCGACAGTGCATGGGGCGAAGGAGGCAAACTCAAATGTCGTGGAAATGTCGCAAGTCACACGACGCTTGGCACAGTTGGCTGCTTATTTGGGGCAGGTTGTGTAAAGTTTACGCCACTTTTTCATGCAACATTGCACAGGCGACGCCACAAAGTGTGCAACACAAAATGATAGCCTTGTACAGACACACACACACACAGCCTCGCACACACACACACAATGCATTTGTTGCCACCAAGAAAGGTTAAAGGCCACAGCTACACAACGACACAATTTCACAAGCTCCTGCTGCTCACTTTATACCCCTGAACTTCCTGTGCCCCAGAGAGACGCAGCGACAGCAACAGCGAGAGAGAGAGAGAGAGAGTCAGACTAGCTGCTGGGCTGTTCTGCTGTTCTGGGCCGTGCTCCATGCTCCGTTGTGCACCACTTGCCACACAAGTGCACACTTCACTTGGAATTTATTGATGGCAGATAATGCCGAAGTGGCAGCAGCGACAAAGCAACACCGCCTAGTCTAAAGCCACAGTAGGACATCTGCCTGCCACATGCACGTCTCACTCTCTCGTCGGACTGTCTCTTTTGCTCTCTGGGTGGCAGCTGCATCATTCAACAAACGCTGACTGAGACGTTGGCAGCAGCTGAGACAACAGCTCGCCGTCGAGTGTCATTGAGCGTAAATTGTTGTTCCTTCACATTTTGAGTATGATTGAGAATATCCACAATCGTTGGGGGGACCATGGAGCTGCCAAGTTGTTGAGCTGAATGTTCAGCCAGCCGTTGCTTTTGCCGCTGCCGATGCCGATGCCGCTGCCATTTCCCCATCCGCTTTTCAAATATCAAATATTTAATAAAGCCCAGACACGGTAGCTTCAATTTCTTTCGCTTTGCTTTTTTCGCCCTGCTCACAAATCCAATTCGCAAGGCAACCGTTTCATGTGACTACTTACACAACAAGTATTTCTGCCCTTTTCGCTTGGTTGTCCTGCGCTGTCCTGTGTGAAAACCGGTGATGCTCATTTCGGAAAATGTCAAGGACTTGTCGCAGCAATGCCACTGCATATATGCATTCACCTCACTGTCGGCTGTCACATCAATTGCAATTGAAATTGACTTTTGTTTAATCAAAAAGATTCGAGCACTCGCCTATTTTTGTATTCTCGCCGTGGGCATTATAATTTCGTAGTGCCCCCTGCGAAACCTGCGGCCTGGGCGTGGTCGAAAGCTGGCAAAGCCGTGGGATAGCATAACATATTTATCTACTCAGGCCAGCTTAATAAATATGTACCTTTATTTTTAGAAAATGTCTGCCATCAAGCTATCACTTTATTAAAAAACGCTTACTCACACACAGCAGCGGCAGCAACACGGATACAGCAATAGCCGAAGTGTTTTACTGCGTAACAAAAACAGAAAATGGGCTTAGCCAACTTTTGGCTTATCTTCGAGCTTGCGTTGGCGCTGACGCTAGCGATGGCATTGGTTGCTCATGTTGTTCCTGCAGTTAAAGTGGTTGTTGCTGTTGCTGTTGTTGCTGTTGTTGCTGTTGTTGCCAGCTAGAGGATGGGCTGACATGGGTAGCCGGGGCTCTGGTCCACGGAGACGTGAATGGCGTGTCGACTGGCAGCGAGATAATGTTTTCTAGCAGTTTTCGCATTTCCGTTTTGTTTTAACATATCACTTGAATTTATGCAATGGCGCGTGTCCAACGCCGCGTATACGTAATGGCCAGCACTCAAAGTGGCACGAACAACGGCAACGGCAACGGCCACGACAACGGCAGCGGCACGACAGCAGCAAGCGACAACATCAACAACAATGACAACAAACAATAACAAAGATATTTCTTACATTTTCATTTCGCTGTCGACCATCATCAGCTACGCGGCCCAACACTGCTGGGGCGTTGCCGCTAGCTCCAACACATACACACTCACACACACAAGCACACACTCACACGCATACTCACGGAGGGCTGCACAAATACACGCACACACACACACACACACGTATTAGATGTGGACAAACAAAGCATCAACAGCGGCTTCAGATAAGACAACAAACTGTGGCCAGCGATAATATGGCCGGCGTTGGCTGTGGATATGTGTGTGTGTGTGTGTCTATGTGTGTGTGTGTGTGAATGTGTTTTTGTATGCGTGTCTGTGGATGAGGATGTGGATTTGGATGGTGTTGCCATGGTGGCGACTTGGCGACACGTTTTGGGCTTGGACTTTGCTGCTGATGTCGCTGCCTCTGTTGCTGCGCATGACATTGGTTTGTTACAGTTTGCTGTTATTGTTGCTCTTGCTTTGGCTGTTGGTGTTGCTGTCGTTGCTGCCACAGCGCGTATTGTGCAAGTCACTTTGCACACTTTGTGTCTGTGGCACATATAAAAAGCGTTGCCTACTTTTGCGGGCACATCCTCTGCTAAACTTAATATCCATGACAGCTCAAGCTTTCGCTATTTATGCTGCATGTTTCCCTTGACACATCAAGCGAATTCAGGGCAATTTTATTAAAATGTTTATTTATTTTCGAAAAGCAAGCAACTCTATATTGTAGCTTTGCTTATATTCATACTTTAACGTTTGTCTTTGAACAACAAATTATGAACTTACAACGACTAAATCTTGTCAACTGTAATTTAGTAAAATGCAAATACATAAATTGAAATCTTTTGGCTGCAAAAAAAAACTCTTAGCAAGGCAATTCAATGCATACATGTCTGTTGTTACTTACGTGAGATCTGTCTGCAGGCTTGCAGCACACACATAAGTATTAGTAGATGTGTGTTTGGATAGGCAAATATTTGAGGGCCCATTGACAGTTTGGAGTGTACTCAATAACAAGCATCGCACACACACGCTCGCAGACACACAGAGTGTGCATAAATAATTAGATCAAATGTGTCATAGTAGTCGTAATTAGTTTCAGCCAGGCGGCTGGCTGGCTGCCACTTTGATTTGCATATTATGTATACGCGACGTTGGCAGCTGGCCACGCCTAACTAATATACGAAATGCTGTTGGTGCCATTCCAGCCGAGCTAGTTAAAACTTATTGACAGCACCTGATGTGCTTACAGCCAAGCTAATGACAATGAATATTGCGTATACGCAGCCCAAGCCCATACCAATTTCATCTTAAACTCAAATCAAATAGCAATCAAAACTTTTCATTATCCACAGCCAGGCAGGCTGGCAGCCAGGCAGCCAAGCAGCCAACCAAGCAGCCAACCGAGCAGGCAGGCAGGAAGAAAGGCAGTCAGCAAAACCAAAGTAACCGCATATCAACTGTTGTCAGGCCATTGCGCAGCAATAATAACAATAACAGCAACAGCAACAGCAGCAGCTCTGTGGCCTGCCACTGTTTGCCCTTGTGTGCGTGTGTGTGTGTGTGTGTGTGTGCGTATGCACACATATGTACGCACATCTATATATTTATAAATAGGCTGCCATTTTTTTCGTCGACTTTTGTTAAATGCCAACGCTTTATATACACAGACAAGCGCAACATGCGCAGCCAGCAGCCGCCAAAGAGCCAGAGAGCGAAAGCAATCAAGAGAGCAGGCCGCGAGTGAGAGCGAGAGAGTGAGCAAGCGAGAGCGAGCGAGAGAGAGACTGTCGCCGAGAGTTGGAAGTGTTTGGAGAGCGTGCTGCTTGATTACAGATTGTAGATTGCACTTGTCATGGAAATCAAGCTCTAAAGTCGTTGAGTTATTGAATTATCAATATACGACAAATGGCAAATAATTAAAATCACTCGCACTTTGTGACGTCACATGGGAGAAAAATGCGCGCGCGCGCGTTCGAGAAAGTTGGAAAGCAACAAAAGTGGCCCATATTGGGTGTTTATTTGCAGGCGTAACTTTTATTAAATTGTGATTTTACTCACGCACACACACACGCATGTACTACACATGGGGAAAGAAATACACATGCACGGGAACACAGAAGCAAACAAGCACTTGTGTATATCCGACGAGCGAGACAGTTAAAATACCAACAAACGCGCTTTAATAGCACAGTTTAGCGCAGAATAGACGCAAATAAACAGGCATGCCAGCGCCTTCAGCACCAGGGACTTGCCATAAATAATACACACAAACTCGCTCACACAAACAACCATGCATGCATCCATACACACACACACACACACACACACAAACAGAGAGACCGACCCGTAAAAGGACATACACATATGGTTGGCTGGCTGGGGGACTTGCCCATTTGACTGTTTGACTCTGCGTGAGTGTGTACACTTGATACTAAACAAAGTGAATGTAGCACAAGCACACACACACACACACACACACACACACACAGACACATGCACACATTTGGATATAGGGGCACGCACACACTCACACACCTGCAGCAGCCAACATTGCTGCGCCTCCTGCTATTGCTGCTATCATTTTATCCGTGTTTTTTTTTTTTTTTGTGTGTGTGTGCTTCTTTCTGCCAAATATCCATAAAAATGCCTAAAAAGGGTATCATAAAGTTGTGCAAACAGAATGAGGGCATATCTCTGCCTCTAAAAGTGGCATGTATTATTGATCAGCGCCATCTAGATCCGCAGATACCGAGCTTAATATCTGCTGGCATACCTACACACTCGACTTTATTTCTCAAATAATTCCAGGCAAATGTTAAGGTTCAAATCGTTATGATAATGAATGTTGATGGCCGACTGCACGTTGAGAAATGGTTAACGATATGCATAAAAGTGCGTTCGCTTTATTTATGTAGGATTAACATCATATATTATTCAATTACAATTTAATGTACGATTTAAACATTATCAATGTACGATATTCTAATTAATATTCTCGTCTCTTGCAGAACTGGCGGAGGTAGCATGTTGGGTGACGTAAACATATCCGCTATACTCGACTCCTTTAGTGTTAGTTACGACAAAAGAGTAAGACCCAATTATGGTGGTAAGTACGACCGATTTGCAATCTCATACTACTTAGATACCCACACTAACAGAACCTAGCTCAAATGGGGGCGCAACTCGCAAAATACGTATTCTTCTCTTATTGAGGTCGAGATAAACCAAAGAAGAATGCAATATCTTTTATTTATGATCATTTGAACGTGAACGTACTGTGAATACTGTAATGCCACAATATATAACTATAACATGTCAAACAAACTGTACGTGTTTCAGGACCTCCCGTTGAAGTCGGAGTCACCATGTATGTGCTATCAATCAGCTCGCTCTCAGAAGTGAAAATGGTACAAACTATATGACCTTTGTGCCTCTAATAACTTATCTATTGTTATCGTTAAGCGCTCTCTCGCAATTTACTCTCTGTCTCTGTTGTTGGAAATTTACTTTGATCTTTGACTTTACCATTACTTTTCTTTGCCAACACTACGTTTACTTTAACTACTCTTAACTCTTTCAATTCGTAAGACACAATGCTTAAGTTACATTTAATTGTCACGTTACATGAACACAAACATCTAAAAAAAAAACTAAAATAATATTAACAACAACAGTAATAATGTACACCAATTTAACATATTATTTCTTCTCTATGCCTTCTTTAAAACTCTATGTTTACATTTTTGTTCCTTGAAGCTCCGATTTGTGTTCTTTGATTTTGGATTTCCTTTTGGTTAGCTACTATTCAGGGTTTCATATTGAAATATTTAATTCAGTGCACTTTTCCAAGTGCTGACTCGTTTAGGGTTGAGCTCTAACGCAAAATAGATGAAATGATTGAG
The DNA here is from genome assembly GCA_035046165.1 of Drosophila rubida. Lineage (NCBI taxonomy): Eukaryota > Metazoa > Arthropoda > Insecta > Diptera > Drosophilidae > Drosophila > Drosophila rubida. The sequence goes on along the minus strand of JAWNOF010000021.1, from coordinate 6,486,661 downwards.
ACTATCAACTGATATTCTGTAATAAACTGTCCTAGTGAACTGTCAACTACTACTATTACAACTACAACTACAACTACTACTTCTATTACCGCAATTAAACAACTTACGATTGGCAATGCTTTTTTCTTACGTATAAGTAAATAAGATCTCACAAATTTAGTTTAATGCATAAATTTTTAACCGAGTTTCTCTGTGTGTATGTGTCGTTGTCGTTGACAATTTGAGTACATTTCTAGATTGGTCGAAGAGCACAGCAAAAGAAAGTTCCCAACACACACAATTCTCCCCGCCCTCCAGTACAATACCTAGTATATTACAGCAAACGATAAACAAATCATCTTCCACTCCTTCCCTCCTTCAATCAATATAATCAAAATCAACTTGTTCTGTTCACTTCATAGATTTTATTTTCATCTACTTTTTATAGGACCACATACAAAAAAATCATACAAAATGCTTCAAGATCAATTTACTCGAACTTAACTTAACTTGCAGCTGGCAAATTTCTGACAAAATTCAAAGCTTTTTCAAATGGTGTGTTAAATCCGCTATCACTGAGTGAAAACTAAGTACTTACAATAAATTCTTGTATTGCTACAATAGTTTATCCATATGTTTCGCTAGTATTATTTACCACTCACAATATCAAATATTATTCTATAATTGCATTCAATTTAAATAGCTCAGCCTTAGCCGTAATGCATTATAAAAAAAAACAAAACAAAACAAAAAAGCAAATATAATAAAAAACAAAATATTTGAAGAATACAAATTTCCAAACAAAATTCAAGTAGTCGATTTGGTTTTCATTCGGCGCGTGCAAACAAATAAAAGCAAAATTTCGCACGAATTTATTTGAAATTTTACTACAAAAAAAAACGCGCACTGATTTCCCCTAAACTATATACTGTATATTTGATTTTGCTAAATGAAAAATTCAACAGAAACAAGAAGAAAAGTACGAAAATATGAGATACAAAAGTTCGCAGCAACATTGAAGCGCGTCTTCGATTACTTACTATTTTGTTAAGAACTTTTGGGTTAACACACAAAAGGTTCAGAACCAACAACCACTCCAACAATACCAAAAACAACAAGAACAGCAACAATAACTACAACTACAACTACGTCAATAACAATCCATTAAGTATAATGAAAACAAACCAAAAACCCATCAATCGTGTGTGTGTATATGTATGTTGCAGGTCCCCCTGTGGAAGTCGGCGTCACAATGTATGTCCTCAGTATCAGTTCGGTTTCGGAAGTTCTCATGGTACATACCAAAATAACAAAAAAATATACCAACTATAAACATTTTGCAACATAAAAGAAAATCTCAAATTTTCTGTTTTTTATACAAGAAAAAAAAACAATGAAATGAAAATTCAATCATATATCTTCTCGTCAATTTCTTGATTTCACTATATTATATATATATATATCTCGCTCTCTCTCTCTCTCTCTTCCCAACTATCAACCAGTACCTCTTACTCTCTATCTCTCTCTCTCTCTCTCTCTGTCTGTCTCTCTCTTCTCTTGCTTAAACACACATTTTGTGTAACATTTGTTCATATATCATTTCGCTTATTTGCAGTCAAAAAATAAACCATATTCATTGAATTAAGTTTCATTTGTTGTTCATTGTTTAGTTTTTGTTTGGAAGAACGCAAATTGCGAATTTCCAATGCATATACTCCCGTTATACAAATATATATATAAACATATTCTCAAATTTTAACAATTCAGTGTTGTGTTTATAATTGTTATGCGATGCCGTCAAATTTGTCGTTGCGCCAAAATAAAGTACAGTAAATACCGAAATTACGACCCCTCAAATACATGGGACAAAAGAATATTTAAAATGTTGAAGATTTATCGTTTTATTGATGTATTTATTATTAGGCAACTAGATGTATTATGTTCCAACCAGTTTTATATTCCAAACATTCCGTACAATAAATAAAAATTGAAAGTGATACTGCAATTTAATCACTTGGCTTTTGCCCGCTTCTGCTCTTTCCTCTGTCTTCAACACTCTCTGCCTCTATCGCTATAACTCTGAAAGCTTTGATGCGTCTCCATTCACTCTATAAATTACGGCTCATTTACTTAGTTTCCTACATTACTCATGCTGAAATTCTGATTGCATCCGCCAAGAAATCGAATTTTGTTTATCTTTTCATGTTGGCTAATCGAGAATCACACACTCAGACCACTTGCGATAGTTGACATGCATAAATCATCTTCTCATTTTAATTATCTATCTGACTATGCTAATCTGCTAATCAAAAGTACTTTATTGTGGCCAAAGGCAAACAAATAATCACAGCAGTCCTGTCGACATTGGCTGCGCGCATGCGTTTTTGTTACAAATAAAATTATTCCAAAACCAAACAAAACAAAACAATATGAATGAATATATGAATATATTGTATATGTATATGAATAATGTACGCAATACTCGTATAGCATACTACTCGTACAGTATAATAAAGCTCGATGTCATATGAGATATACATATATATATATATATATATATATATATATATATATATATAACATATCTAGACAAGTATAAGTGTATAAGGTACTTCTGTGTTTATTTCAATGCGAAAGGATTCAATTAAATTATTCATATTTTTGCATTTTCTACAAATTCCAAATTTTTCTTAACTTGAGATATTCAGGATTCGATTTATACTTGAAACAAAACTACAACACATTACAGTTTACTCATTTAATTTGATCGATTGAGCAACTAATTGTTAAATAAATTTAAAGTATTTATTTTTGATTTGACTTGTTCCACTCTGCATTCAGTTTACCTTCTGTCCTCAATATAGTTAGACCATACAAATCTTTCCCCATCATTAATACGAAATTGGCTCCATATTTTACTTAGATCAGTAACTCAACAATACCCCCCATTCACACCAACATGCAAATATCCACATCACTGAGAATGGGGTCGATAGAGAACAGCAACAACAGCATTTAATGCGCCCCCTTCCCCGAGAAACCCAATATCCAAATCCAATTCCACGAATCAGCATCGACCACATTTTTCTTGAGTTTTGAGTTTAGATTCTGATTTCTCAGTTTCGTTTTTACGTTTCGGGCTGCGTGAGAGATCGCAGCACAGTGTGTACCATTTAAAAAGTATACCCACACAGTTCATCACCAAATCGCACCCTAACATAGTGCATAAAGCTAGGCGGATTGACACGTGCACCATTTGGCTTTGGCATCCAGTCAACAGCAATCAATTTTTTGCGAAACTAACGTGGTTTAAATGTACATGAGCACGAGAAGCGACAAACACGAACAACACACACGTCAAACAACAAACAAGCAACAACATCAATATCAATCGAGTACAAACAATAGCCGCAAATACCAGAAAATAACAACAATATTGACATAAACCCATTTGTACATAACCTTTTCGCTATTCATTTTAGTATCCTTGCAGCGAGTATAACTGTTAAAGTATTGTCACGAGATATCCATAAATAGAGGCGTTTCCCCTCTCACCAGAATTATAGTTTATCGGTTTCAAAGTGATTTCAAAATGTCTATGCAGCAAAAAATAGACGTTTATTACACGTACTATGGCCAAATTCAAGGTTAAACGAAAGACTGCATTTGTGTTCAATCATTGACGATAATAATGCCAAAATGCGAGGATATATTATTCTTAATAAACACAATATGATTTTTATAACATGCATACACAAATACCATAGTAAAATCACATTAAGGAAAACAATATAGTCAGATAAAGACAAAAAACAATTCGAAAACTAAAGCGGACGAAAAGCAAACTCAAAACTAGCATTATCCATACATCGAAACAAGCAATAAAACAGATACAGATACAACAGCTAATACAGATATGTGTGCAAATTGAGTAAATGTTGTAAACAAAACAAACAAAAAACTGACAACACAATGCGCTGCAAAACAACAAAAGGAAAACACTCATGAAATCGTTCGCGTTCTAGATAAATTGTGGTGTGATGATGCAGTATTTTATAAATTCAGCAAAACAAAAAAAAGAAACTTTTATTTTGTGGAAATATATTGTATTTCCCCACCCTTCTGTTTTTGTATATAATAGCTGGTTGAGCGTTGAGCCCCTAATAGATACCCAAACAATCCCCGACAACAATACTGCCGTATACAATTGCCTAAAAAGCTTAATTATCTGATTTGATTTTCAGTTTGCTGTTTTTGAATCTGTTACACCAAATTTAAATTTATATTTATTGTTTTGGGCGTGCCTGAACCGAGTGGAAACCAAATCTTCTAGTTGAACTTAAGCTTTAACTCTATCTGAAAATAAAACAACTTGAATGTACTAAACGAGAATTGCACATACGTCACGAGTGCAACGGGCAATTTTCGATCAATATTGCAAGCATTTAGTACAAATTACTATTTACTCTAGCATATATATGTACGTACGTACATATGAATTTGCGAGCTCGAAAGTACTCGAAAAGTACCCTGAACTATGCTCGCAACATGTACATTTTTAATTTAACAGTGTTATGTTTTTTTCTCTCTTGACGCGGTCACTAGAGATACAAAGAACTAATTCCCGAAATAAAACCCAACCTATTAGCAGCACACATACACACACATGAAGTACACAGTTAAAAAAATACTCGTAACTCAGCCTGCACATCTTGCTGGACCTGTACCATAGAACCTGCCATCTGCCCTCCGCCCAACGCCCAACGCCCAACGCCCTCCGCCATCCGACCTTGTCCCTCAACAAGAAAACGTTTCTGTGCCTCTTTTAGTAGTACATAGTACGCCTTGTATGCTTTAGCTTTGAGGCACTGCCAACAGCCCTTACAACCGCAGCAGCAGTAGCAGCAGCAGCCACAACAGCCGCAACAGCAGCCGCAGCCGCAGCAACTGCAACAGCAACAGCAGGACAACAATGAGCCAAGCTCATGCCAGCTTAAAAGATACAAATACTATGCCATAGCAAATTGTACAAAAATGAGACTTACTGATACCATTTGCCATAGTACTTTAAAGTGCTATAACTTTACCACATAACTAATCTCAATTAATCAGAAATTCTTAAATACTTCACATCACAGCAATACGATAAGATGATGAAAGGTTTCTGAACTGCTTTTTTTAAGCATTTTAGCTACAAACTGTATATAGCTTAACAAGTTTGATTTCTTTCCTTTACCTTGAGTTTACTTTATGCTGTTACTTTGGTTTACTTCTCTGTTTTCAAACGAATAATTAAAACACTTTCCAGAAAACACTGTAAAAAAAGTTACATAACTATATTTGATGTCTTTGCATGTCACAAAATTAAATGCATTACTTATGATTATTATTCAATTATTATACTGCCCAATTGTTGCATGTTAATGAAAATCAAATTTTCAACTCTTCATTTTCCATTTCTTTCACCGCAAAAGTCTTGCGCATTTATTGTTTCTAGACAGTCGAATTTCAAAATATATATCTTCTTATTTTTTTCGTGATCTGTGATCTTGGCCTAATTTCAACTATGTACTCTTAGATTTTCATTTCAATATACTAACTTATGAGAGTCTTTTGTGTTGAATCTTAACAAATACTTACTTACATACTCGTACTACTTTAAACTTATTAAATTAGTGATAAGTACTATCAAGTTTACTAATAAGAAACAAACATCTCTTTTTGCCTCCCCAATTGCGACGTTGCAACGCGATGCGTTTGATATCGTATCGCATCCGTCTCCGTCTCGTATCGTATAACGTATCGTATCGTATCGAAATTGGTAAAACACGTATCCCGTAATAGGACTTTACATTGGATTTTTACTTTCGTCAATTTTGGACCGATCCTCGTTTAGCGTATAGAAAACGACCTGGTGTAGAAACACTATCGGTTGGATCAGAATTCATTAAAAATATTTGGGTACCTGACACCTTTTTTGTAAATGAAAAACAATCATATTTTCACATTGCAACAACCAGTAATGAATTCATTCGAGTGCATCATTCTGGATCGATAACAAGAAGTATTAGGTAAAAATCAATAACTCCAAGCAAATTTAATTCAAATGCAATTTCAAACTTTTTTCCATCTATATGTGTATGTGTATTGGATTTTATATCTATTTACAAACTTAAACTAACCAACCAAAAAAACAAAACAAAAAAAAAACAAATATAATAATCAAAAGAAATCGAAAAAAGTATTAACTACTGAGAATAATTGATAATTATTTACTAACAATATAAAGATTTTTTTTCATTTCAATTATTTTTCAACCCTTTTTGCAACTTTGTACAATTTTTGATGTGTGTGCGTGTGTATAAATTAATGTTGTAATTTGCAAAACAAAACCAAAAAACTAACAAAAATAACCGAAACAAAACGTTCAACAGAATGAAAAAGTTTTTGAAGCATTATAAATCGATATGAATATGAATATGAATATGAATATAATTATATACTTTAATCAAGTGAGTTCAATTGGCAAGTTGGCGAAATGCGAGCGATAAAGCGAGATAATTCTATTTTGCACATTTCATGATAGAACACCCCCTTCCAATGAGCTAGGGGGCTGGGGCGCATGAAGTATGCAAAGCTTACCCCCACACAACAATCAAACGAACGAAGGTATATATGATATACATACTTGTATATTGAAGAGCAAATTTACTTCGCAATGGGTACCGCCAGTTGTGTGTCTTTTACACCGCAAAAAGGTTGCACTGGCCACAGTACATTTTCTACTACCTTTAAACAAGAATCTGTCCAAAATCACAGCCAAGCAGCGTTTTAACGAGACCAAAGTGCCGTCGTCTAACCAAGTATGCCTAGAGTTTGGGTTTATAGTTGTAACCAATATACTTATATTCGTACATAGCTCTGTAGCTCTACAACAATATATTTATTTCTGTCCATACTACAAATTAAATTAAATTAACATGACAAAACAATCAATAAAAAAAAAAAAAAACAAACAGCAAAAACAAAAACAACAACAGCAGCAACAATAAGCCAAACCTCATGCGAAAAACCTACGTAAGAGCCACTCGCCTCACTCTCTCTTTCTCTCTGTCTATCTATAACCAAATGCCACTCGTATCTCTCACAACTACAAATGTTATTAACATTAATGATACTAATTAACTGTAATTGTAATAATAATTATAATATTCAACAATAATAACTCATATCCAATTGAACTCGCTCTGTTTCAACTAGCCAAATGAACTACCCCTAACCTCTTGCCGCCAAAAACCCCTCAGTCAACTTACTAATAATACTACCCCCTAAATGTCGTAAATTATTTGATCCTCCTGCTTGTTTAACTGTTGTAACAATTAGCTGTGCTCAACACATACTCTCATACCACTTTACTAATCGAACAACTTTCTTTTGTCGTTAAAAAAAAAACACACAAAAAAAAAACAAATACATTTTTAGATTGACTATCACCGCATCGTGTCCAATGAATCTACAATATTTCCCCATGGATCGGCAACTGTGTCACATCGAAATCGAAAGCTGTAAGTAAAACGTTTGTTTCTCTAATTCCACAACCACCTCTAATTAAATTAATAAAGAAACCAAGTTTAATCAAAAGTAAACAAGGCAAAAATATCTAAAAATTGTATATGAAAATAAAAAAAAAATGTAATTAAAGCGAATCTTTATAAACGAAACTCATTCAGAATATGAAGCACTTAACCAAATCAAATCGAATAGAAAAGTAGAATCCAAGTGGTCAAAGTAAAGTGCCGATGCGCTTAGTATTGGCCTAATCCCAATTTGAATTTATTGCCAATCCCCAATAAATCTATCTCCGGCATATTCGCTCTCGTTCTCTCGCACTATATTGTATATCTATATATTGTACTATACCTATAACTAATTGCATCTGCACCAAACTCTGGCCACTCAGCTTAAGGCCACGCGCTGTTTGTTCAGTGTGGGCAGAAAATTGATTTAAATTGATATTGAAAGTAAAGTTGAAATTAAAATCGAATTGAAGCTTATGCAAATGTTTGAATAAAATGCAATTGTAAGTCAACTCACACAGTACAGTAAACACATAACATATGTCTATCGATATATAAATACTTTATATTTTATATTTGAAATTGCCCTGCGCGCACTCGCGAAGGCAATTGGACAGACCAGGGCTGATAAATCTTTTGTTTATACAATAATAAATAGTACTGTCGATGAATTGTACACCCAAATCAATTGAGGGTTCAGTAGTTATGAGGCACAGCGCTCGTTTTCTAGTTCTCAACTCTTTGGTTTCAATCATTTTCTGTTGTTCATTATAAAACTTATTTGTTAACCAAATGGACCCACAGAATTACAACCGGATTTCAAAAGACCAATTAATATCCAATCCAAAAATGATGATTCAGTTCTGCTCATATAAATACAAAACTTTATACAGACGTAATAATAGATAGAATTAACTGCGTACATTTTCAATCATTTTAAGTTTGATTTATGCCAATTGAATGTGGCAATTTTGCACAAACGCTAATTCAGATAATTTTACAATATATATTTTCCACGATTTATCCCGTAGCATATCGTATATAACTCTTTTTAATCTCATGTTTCATCCATGTGCCCTCGACTCAAATTCCCAGTTTCAAACTAATATGGAAAACAAACAACCACGAAAATCCAAAACAAAACCAAAATGAATTCATAAGATTGGTTAGTTTCGGTCGCCTTCTCACTTACAGCAACCGCAGAAGGCTCCTGATAATGATCGATCGATAATACCGATAACTGAATACTGAACTAAACTAAACCAAATGTGCTTAATAGTATCTCGAAGCTGACTCTCTGTTCGATACATAGATCTCTAGTATAATAACTTACTCGTACTGTGAAAATAATTCTATGTAAATTACAAAACGAAACCTTTTACTATAATCGTACATATGCAGCACGCTTTTTCTCCAGCGGTCACACAAATACCCAATGTAAATACATATCAAATTAATTCCGAATCAAATCGAATCGTTCTCAAATTAACGAAAAACAAAAACAATTAGAGTAATAACACTTCACATACTCAGGCGATAGATTTTATTCACCATAGCTAAGATATAAATAATTTATTAAAGTCTAATATTAAGATACCTGTAAGCAACCAGTTCTTTTGCAAACATCTGTACTCATTGAGGCAAATGTGAGTTAGTGCCTAAGTGTCAATCGAACTATCCGAGAACACTGATACTATCCTCCACCTTCTCTTACAAGAACAAAAAAACCCAAAAACAACAAACAATAACAACATCAAACCATAAACAACAATCAAAAAGCAATTACAATAATTAATTAACTACTGCCCCCCTTTTTGCAACAAATAACAACAACGACAACAATTTCATGCAATCAACAACTACAACAACTTCAACCAGTCGGTTACACGATGCGAGATATCCGATATTTCTGGAGAGATGGACTGAGTAGTGTTGGCATGAGCAGTGAGGTCGAACTACCGCAGTTCCGAGTTTTGGGACACAGGCAGAGGGCGACCGAAATAAACCTAACCACAGGTACCCCCATACATTAAAAATTCATACCAAAAACAAAAGTCAAAACAAAACCAAAAAAAAAAAAAAACAAAACAAAAAAAAAAACAATAAATACTGTCAAATAATTGACATTAACATCTTCTTTGTTGTGACAAACATTTTTATACAATCTTTTTTCAGTTCATGTTTCGTAATAAATTGTTAAGTTTTGATTTGATTTCAAAGGGTTTTAGCGCATATTCAACATACAACATGCACATTCTTTCTTTAGTTTTATGTTCACCTATATCGAGTGCTAACTGTAACTTGTTCTACTAACTAACAACATACGTACATATTGTGTTTCGAGTGTCCTCTACTAACCTCTGTTGTGCCTTTGATTGATTTGATTGATCACTTAATCAATTTATTAACTGTTTAGTCAGTACGCAGCAGTTGTAGTCCAGTGTAAGCATTGCAAGGCATTTACTGATTACGATTACGATTACGATTTTGATTACAATTGCGATAACAATTTCTTCTCTATCCTTATTTAATACTTTTTCGGTTCTCGAGTCGCAATTATTCTTATCTACTAGTCTAGTCCAAAACCAATTCCAGTTGTCGTCCAATTAGCGCATTTGCTTGGGTAGGCTAACAATGTGTAACAAACAAAAAGCAACAAAACAAAAATATAATCCTTTATAAATACATATACTTAATAAAATACTTAACAGAACACACAAGAGCACCCAATTCTGACACCTGAACTGCTTAAGGTGAATAAAAACAAATAAACCAAAAAAATTATATATAATGAAAAAACAGCAAAAAATGAACTACTGCCAATAAGAACAAACAGTAGCTTTAAGTCTAGTTGAAATCATATCGATATCCGTATACTGGAATATCCTATTGTATTATAAATGTATATTGGAATTGTAATATATAAGAAGAATATATATTATGATGTAAATCAAAAAATATATTTAACAACACTTTAAGTAACAAGTTCTGAATGAGACTATTAATAAATTAACAACAACAAAAATTATCAGAATAACAACCAAAATTTGCAACAACAAAAAAAAAAAAATTGAAAAAACCAATCTTAAATATTTTGACAAAAAAAAATTGATCAACCAACTAGGAAATCATTTTTCTGCCAATCATTAATAGTCTCACGAAATGTATTTTTTGTTTTGTGCATATTTTTCGTCAAATGAACTACAACGACAACCTCACCGAACTGTGCCGAACTACAACTCTAACGCTAATAAATTCGACATCAAAAATATCAAAAAATTATGGAAAAATAATCAATTAATCAACCGAATAAATACAACCAAAAATTGAAAACATCGACAAACGAAACAATCCACGTATCAACAAATTAAAATACATATATATATATAACATGAAAAATATATATATAAAATGAAACATGTATATATGCTTATATATACATATGTATAGTCGGCTACACGATGCGTGACATTCGCTATAAATGGAATGAAGGCCCTAACTCGGTTGGTGTCTCGAGTGAGGTATCGCTGCCCCAATTTAAGGTCTTGGGTCATCGTCAGAGAGCTATGGAGATCAGTCTTACCACAGGTACCTGTAGACGGTTACCGATTTTTTAACTTTACTTTGAACTTTACATATTTACATTTATATTTATAATTACATTAAAACTTATACATATATACATATGTATGCATTTGAAAAATAGTGCTGAATGATGACAATATACTTATGCTTATATACATATACATATATACATGTATCTATGTATATATTCTTCAATCTATTGTGTTTCTTTTTCTTTTGTCTGATCATTTCGCCTTACCGTATTGAGTTTGATTAGTTGCTTAACCTTAACATTTACATTATTTTTTACCCAAACAATTTTATAAAGCACTCGTACTACTTCATCCAAATAAATCGACAGGCTTGCAGTTATGTCGGGCTAAGACTCGATATTTGCTATATACACATATATAGTGTATCTTGCTGAGGCTACAACTGAAAATGGCAGCCAACTATGACAAATGCATGTACTTAAGCATAACATTTTGCTATATTTACAACTACAACTGCAAATACCAAAAGCTCAAATTAACTTACCTATTGAAATCTACATTTCTTACAAAAAAAAATCTATGAAGTGACAAAAATATACAACAAATCGAAAAGAATAAAAACCTAAATTCGGATTACCGACATTGAAATACCCTTGCAGATAGCGTCCGTAACACACCAAACATATAATATAGTACTGAAGTACTATTTGATTCTTTGATAACCACAAAATTTAGAAAAACAGACTAAGAGGAATGTTGAACTTCGGGAAATAATTTTGAAGATTCATAAAATTAATTGGAGCATACTTTTAGGCATGAATGAAATCTCCATTTTGAGCCAATTGAGAGTTATTTGTATTGTCGAATGCGAATTTACTCAAGGAACAGAACATTATCTGCAAGGGTGTTGAAACTAAATCTACCTCATTGCGCACTTATTGGGAAAACATCTACTAATAAGCCTGTGTGCCATTTAGTGATTTCATTTAAACTGTAATTGAATTCATATCTATCAGAATTAATATAAGTAACTAAATGCAAGACTAATGCATGTTAAGATAGCTGATTTAAATATTCGTTTAGTAATTCATTAAACTCACTTTCTACAATTGTTTCTATCTATCGGTTTAGAGTTTACTTTGAGCTTTTTGGTTCTATCATTATTTCATAATTGTAATAAAAACAAACCGATTTAAATGTTTGGAATCTCCAAGCTAATTCAATTAGAAATTGAACTCATAATTGAACATTTTTCATTCAATTTAACAGAAAATGAACAAAAAAGAAATTTAAATAAAAATTCAATCATACTGATATTTACCTAGTGACCTTAGTGTCATAAATGCAATAAGCAAAATATGCATAAATAATTACATATATCTATCTATTGGGTAAATACACAATTAATCAAATAGTGAAACGAATAGCGATGCTTATCTTTATACGGCTTTTGTACTTAGAAAATCATCCTTTCAATTAATGCCTGGTATTGATAAAAGTAATTTATTATATTTTCCAACTGACACCAATAACATACACATTCAAATAATTTAATATACTTATATAACCTATTATCTCGACACATTTAGTTTACCTTCAATGCAAATAGAAAATACTAGAAAACGAAATTAACAAAATTTAAAACGCTATCGAAAATTTATTAGTATAATCCAAACAACAGCAACAATCTACAGAACTAACATTAACATAAATATTGTAAAAATTACAGGCGAACACAATAAACTTTAACAACAAATCAAGGTTATTCCTAATAAGACATTAACAAAATCTAAACGCAAATCATTCAAGCTTTTTTTCAATAATTAATTAGATGAAAATACACCAAAATCAAAATGAAAACAAAACTAATTACTACATACTTACATATTATATATATATATAATAAAAGATATATAACAAAAATCAAAAATAAGACGCCCTCCCAAGCATGCTCTCATCTTTAAAATTTCGTTTCGTATTACATACATATAATAAATCTCTCGTAGGAATAAAAAATAAGAAAAATATTGCGCCTTACTGGGCCTTTGACTAGCTCTGCTCATCTCTGCTCATTCGAAATATTATTTAAAATTTGATTTGATTTTCTTTGTTTTGTGTTCTACCAGCAATTCCAATAATATTTGCGGTCATTCTCATGAGGTGTTCTATAGTAAAATATGATATTTATTTAATATAAATTTCAACATATAATTAAAGAGAATGCAGTATTGCAAGTAGGCGACTGCGGCGTTACGTATTCCATATAATTTGAGCACAATTTAAAAGTTTGACAGTAATTGCGGAGTCCTTAAAAAAATCATTCAATATACCGATTGCTTTTTTTGTTACTTACTTCCATAAGTGCCAATACAATAATCCCTAACCACATAATTTATACCTTTTGCATACACATATTTCTATTAAATAGTTAACTTGCTTTTGTTCCAATTTTTACCATCGATGCCCGTTCATATACTCGTATATTTATCCAAAAAATGGGACGGCGACCCAACTGTTGCAGCCATTGAAATACTTGTATCTCCGTTAATAATGCGCTCATACTTATGAAAATGCTTAAATTAGTTAATGATTATAATTTGATTTTGATTAATTTATTTTAGCCCTTTTGCTCTGTGTTGATTGGACTTACTTTGTTTTGAATATTTACAACTTTTCAGTTGAGTGATGAAAACATACTAATAATTGTTAATAATAACTATTTCTTAATTTTAATATATTTCATAGAAAATGATACTCGAAAGCATTTACTAATAATATATTACTCTACTCTCTTTTTCTCTTTCTCTCCCAATCTCTTTTCATGAATACAAATAAATATATTTATAATATATATATATATGTTATATACTTGAAAACTTTACCACCAAATTTCCATTGCTAATAACCAAAAACGACAAAACTCATATAAACATTTTGAAATGCAATCAATAACAATAATGTACAGGCAACTATTCACGTTTAGCCTGCGAAATTCAATTCGTGCGTTCGATGGGCTATTATCTTATACAAATCTACATACCCTCTGGACTGATCGTTATTATATCATGGGTATCATTTTGGCTCAATCGCAATGCAACGCCGGCGCGTGTGGCGCTCGGTGTGACAACCGTGTTGACAATGACCACTTTGATGTCGTCAACAAATGCAGCGCTGCCAAAGATTTCTTACGTCAAGTCGATTGACGTCTATCTGGGAACATGCTTCGTTATGGTCTTTGCCAGTCTACTGGGTAAACAAAATCTAGCGAAAACATTTAACAAACAAACAAAACAAACCAAACCAAACCAATTCAAAGTAGCCAAATACAATTTCCATAATTCCACACAGCACCACACGGGCATATACAACTTACTATCATACTATCTATCTCTCTCTCTATATATCTCTCACATCCACACAGAACACACACAATTATTATGCCAATTGTTTGAGTTAATTCAGTTTATTATTTGTTTATAGTTGGCCGCAAAAGACACTTCAACTGTTTCAGGCCGCAACCAATGCAAATGAAATGAAAAAGCTAACTGAAATTTGCATTTGGTTTCCTTCACCTATCTTCAAACTTACTTCAACACTGTCACACTATTCTTCAGCTTCGCGTTTTGCAGCAGCATCACAACAAAGTACAAAATCACCCTCTAAACAATACTCTCCAAGTATTAAAGTGAACCAAATGTTCTTATCCAAATTCCAAATTCTATTTATACTTTTGCAATTGGCAAACGAATCGGTTGCGTTACTTCTTATTCAATTTCTACAACTCACACTATCCTGGAAGTAGAGTACTGATAATTGTTTATGATCAGATTATGTGCGCACTTTAAAAGGCCCGTTCATAATTAAGAAGAGTTCGAAATAAATTTGATTGAACTAAGTATACAAATATCAAATATATTTCAAACGCAATTTCAATTTCAAGTCGAATCAATGCTCTAACTTTAAACTTTCTCTCTTAAAATCCTAACATCTTAAGCAACAACTCACACTAACCTACAAAAACTGTACTCAGGTCAACAAGATGAAAAAAAAAATGAAATCTCTTTTTTCGTATTTGTATGTTATTGTTAATTTCTTCTATACAAAGAAACAATGCAACTATCATCTAAGGAAAATGTATGCAAATTCATAGATAAGCGTTGCCTAAGTTGAGGCCACAATATTTCCGCAAACACATACACACACCCACACACATGCAAACTTACACTTACACGCCCACTATTCTCCACACACCACACACACCCACCCACACACACACACACATACTCACAGATATTAGAAGCAGTGTTAGCAACACCAGAAATATGCTTTTAGAGAGCCTCCAATAATCGAAGCATGCCATGAAATTATTTTAGCCTCTTAGCTTCCACTTAACTGTACTCTTAATGTTGTAGCCGCCTCAGGTTGACTTAGTGTTCCAGCACCCAGCAAACAAAACCGCAAAATCATGAGAAATGCATACAAAATGCACATGAGCGAACACATTTCAACCTGTAATGGTACCCAGATATTAATATACGCCCAGCTTCCACTACAATAACGCAAAAAATACTACGAACTGCTAAATTTAATTTAACTAAAATCCAACTCCAAACCCAAATCAAAAACGAAAACACTATCAAACATCAATCTCCAGCCCAGGGTACGAGCTGATACCAAGCGCAAAAAGAACCAAAAGAAAAAAAAACAAACAAACAAATGAAAAGAAAAGACAACAAATTGAAAATGAACCAGCATGCCTTGCGTCACACCTGGCTTGAGTCGCGATTGAATTGAATAAAAGAACAAAAAAAAAAGAAGAGAAAGAAAAGAAAAACACAATACACTGTAAATAAAAAGTCCAAGTAAGATGTGCTCTTGATAGCATTGCATACGGATAGATCAACATATTTCAGTCGAAAGCCTCAAGAAATGTTGCCAAAAAATCACAATAACAGATAGCACATTTGGATTATCAAGTCTGGTCTTACACCTAAACATGTGAACCCAGACATGGTAATCGCAAATGTGAATGGCAACAAAATGTAATGTGTACGATAGAGCTTGAGGTTTTAGGTAAGATATGATAGATGGTCTCTGTCTATTTTGCTTTTGTTCTATTCTCTGCATTTACAGCAAAGACGTTCTATGATTGGGTAAGTAGTTCAACTCGTTAGTTACTCGTTCAACGTTAATACTCACCCCTCATTGTTGGCTAACCAAAACAGTTCGACGAGCGGCTCATTTCTTCAACCCGTCCCTTAACTAGAAAATATTACAAATACTTTGAATACAGCACGTCCCGAAAGTACAGAATATAACATAGCTATAGCTAAGTTTAGAAACATATACTAAATACAAAAACATACTCGTATGTATACTATAGTATTGTTGGATCCCTTTGTTTATCCGATGCATGTTAGGACTACTTCGGATTGGTACGTACCTTCATATTGCGTATACGTAATGTGTAACACGGAAATGTGTGTGTCCCCTACACAGGCGACTGTTCAATGAATTTGCATTTACGGCACGCACATAAACATTTTCCTTGAATGATGGTCTCAACTGCAGATATAAATTTGTACATAAACCATTTGGCTTACAAATGAATTTTTTTCACTCATTTCTCAACAAAAACTAAACAAAAGCAAACAACAAACAGCTACAGCAACAACAGAGAAGCAGACAGACAGTTACTGACAAGCACACAGACACAGACACTCACACACACACACATACACATACTCCTACACCCACACACATACACACACGTACACACTAACACTCTCAGTCATTTAGTCGCTACACTTTAATTATTCTGAATCACAATCTCTCTCTTACTCTGTCTAAGCTTACCTGTCTAACACCGAACACCGAACACTGTACACCGTACTTCATACGAGTACACTCCCACACACTGTACACCTACACAACACTCGCTTTTCACAATTTTCTTTTGCCTGGCTAACGAAAAGAATAATGTCTCTTTCATTTTTATTTCTTAACCATCAATTACACTGGGGCCAAATTGCTTCACGCTGATTATTTATACCCTGTACCCAAATCCAGCAAAAGTCTTTCGAGTCCGCTGTCCAAAATCCCAAGAATTTTATTCTCTAACTTTCATCTTGCTACTTGAGATTAAATCCATAAATTGCTCCACAGATTGCTAGAAATCTTCCCTCTTGTTGAAAAGATGCACAGAATAAAAGATAATAATTTAGTAAAAATATGTTTGTAAACCCAAGATCTCGGTACAGGGTATCTTCAGGTTGAGCACTCTCGACTGTTTTATTTTTACTTGCTTTCTAACCTATAAGGCTCCTCCAACGACCCAATTTTATTTACAATTCCTGAACATATCAACAAAAATATCATAAATCACAATATTTTTTTTCGTTAAATTCTTTAACCAATATATTTTCGAATATATACGTAAATGTACATAAATTTATACGTAATCATGTACATCTATGTATATAGAAAGAATCAATGCCATGAAAATTAATATTTTCCAAAAACGCTCCATTTTCCCTATACTGTTCCAAACCGAACTTCAAAATTACAAACTATGCAACAATCCAACTATTGACAACAACAACAACAACAACTACAACTACAACAACAACTACAACAACCAAAAATCAACTATCAACAAACCATCATCAAAACTCATATGGAACGCGACTTGATTCAAAATTTTGTACATCCGCCATAAACCCCCCGAACCGCCAACCAAACCACCGTCCGTTTGCCCCATCTCAAAATCAATCTCAAAATCTTGCATTACAATCAATCAAAAAAAAAAACAAACAAAAAATATCTCAATACTAAACTGACAACAACAATTCGAAACTATATTCAAATCATATCGCAATCATAGAATACGCCACCGTCGGCTATATGGCAAAACGAATTCAAATGCGAAAACAAAGATTTATGGCGATCCAAAAGATAGCTGAACAAAAAAAGCAACAGCTCGATGGTGTGCAGCAGCAGGCCAATCCGAATCCGAATGTCGGAGGCGGACCCGGTCCTGAGCATGGACATGGGCATGGTCACCATGCCCACAGCCATGGTCATCCGCATGCGCCCAAGCAAACAGTGAGTAACCGCCCAATCGGCTTTTCAAATATCCAACAAAACGTTGGTACGCGCGGTTGCTCGATAGTGGGACCCTTGTTCCAGGAGGTGAGATTCAAGGTCCATGACCCAAAGGCACACTCCAAGGGCGGCACGTTGGAGAACACGGTGAATGGCGGTCGAGGCGGACCTCAGTCGCATGGACCTGGCCCGGCACCTGGCGGCGCTGGTCCTGGCGGTGGTGCTGGGGGCGGTGGTGGTGGTCCGCCAGATGCCGGCGGTGATCCCGAGGCAGCGGTGCCCGCACATTTACTCCATCCGGGCAAAGTAAAAAAGGTAAAGGTAAAGATCGTACATGATGCGGCAATATTCAAAAAAGCAAAACTCTCAACACGAGAGACCCTAAATCATTTACGACTAACAATTGAATTTAATTGAAACCCAATCAAATTTGAGCACAGTGCAGGCTCGTCAGAGTGAACAAACATCCTAAATGAAGTCATGTCTGTCATGAAAAAATCATTTCAAATAATCATTCTGTAATAAATGAAAATTCAACTATCTATTGAACTTCAGTAGTCCACTAAGACGACCTTGCACTGTACATGAATCGTAAAACTTATACTAAATATATATTAATTTCCTGCAGGATATTAACAAACTCCTTGGCATCACGCCCTCGGATATCGACAAATACTCGCGAATTGTGTTTCCTGTTTGCTTTGTATGCTTCAATCTAATGTACTGGATCATCTACCTTCACGTGAGTGACGTCGTTGCCGACGATCTCGTCTTGCTCGGGGAGGAATAAATGCCCAGGCGCAGAGTGAAGGACAAATGCAGGAGAAGACAAGTGAACAGCGCACGTGAGAGTCAAACTATGCAGCGCGCTGAAAAACAACAAAATAGAAAACAAAAAAAAATCCAAAAAAAAAAAACATTAACCAAAATTAATTTTAACTAGCGATATGAAAAAAAAGAAATACAAAAGCAACATATTATTGTTAAATACTAAAAAAAAGGACACACATATTATGGACGGGAGAGCAAAGGATATTGTTAAATAGAATTACGTGAGAGAAACCAAAGCGGATAAAACTAGAAATAAGAAAAAATAACAACACGATGAATAATCAAAAGCAGCAAATATAGAAAATAGTAGAGAAAGTAAAAACAAGCAAATTATAACATAAATATTACAAAAACGAAAAGGATATCTCGTGGAAACGTCTCAACATAGATAATTACAAATGCAAAAGCAAATAATAGCACAGTCAAAAATTTATTTCAGACTCACATAATTCAAACTTAAATACACCCGATGCAATTTACATAAGAAAATATAGAGGAACCAGAAGTCAACTCGAATGTGACACGAAATAAAACCCTAAGATATTTCCAATAATTTTGAATTATTTGAGTTAATCATAATACCCTGTAGCTACAGCAAAAAAGTACGATATAATTGCTTGTCCGTGCGTCTGTCCGATATCGAATAATAAATTTGAATGAAATTATATCTACATACTCAAATATGTATGTAGTTGGTTATAGGGAATTATCAGGTCGATTGGTCTCGACTTTGGCATTCTTCAGTTAGTCCCATTATCATAATTTCCTTTGCCAATTACTTCCCTTGATCAGACACTTGAAGAGTCTTCCTTAGTTTAGGCAAATATAGTTTTAATTTAAATTAAAATCATAGCCTTAGTTTTATTTGTTGTGGTTCATAAAATTCCTTTAAGCTGCACGCACTGTTAATCGTAATTCTATCTTAAAAAGACCCAATATGTTTTCGTTTTATTTCTCAAAACTGACCACTTTTTAGCGCTTCCAAGAAAAATGGCCAAATTTTTTAGGAAATTAAATCGATAAATTTTCAAAATGCAAATCAAACTTAATCAAATTAATGAAATCATTTAATTAATTTTAAAATGAAAAAAAAAAAACAAAAATAAAGACAAAATGATAAAACCTAAAATTACTCGACCATAAAATCTTAAATTTTTAATAATTTGCACATTAAAAATAAATACAAATAAAGGAAAAGTTCTAATGTACAATATTACTTTCAAAGGCACCTTTTGAAAACAAAAGGCATCGGGATAAATAAAAGCAAAATAGTTGATAACAAATAAGAGATAAATAATTTGGTTTTTAACGAACGGCTTTAGTTTCACCAATTTTATAGAAAATTCTACAAAAAAATAATGCAAAAATAAGAATACAAATACGAAAAAAAAAACATATTTTAAATTGCACACCAAAATCCATCTTCAAGAAATCTTTTGCGGCACCATACAAAATAAATAAAGGAAAATATTAAAAATGAGAATGATACACTTTGAAAGCAAAGTTGAATCAATAAATGACATATAAATCGAAAATAAATAGGTTTAGATACTTATGTACACAAATTTGAATGAAACTGCCTAAGAACCTAGCCTATAAGGATCACAAATAGTTGTTTAACAAAGACAGGATAGTTGATAGTAAATTAATTTGAACAGTTGTATATATTGTATTAAAAGTAAAAGAAACACATTCTGAAAAAGCAAAGTAGGAGCAAAACTTCGCAAGGAAATTAAGAATTAATTAATATTAGCTAATTAATATAATTACATCTAGTTAAAGTAACTCAGAAAAAGAAACGTTCAAACAGTCAATAAAGCGATTAATATAGCAGTATAGACAAATGCACCATTCAATTTAGCTTAGTAGACACACACACACTGACACACACACACACACACAGAAACACAACCAAACAGGTACACGAACACGCTAACACATACACAGTCACACCGAGAACATATTCAAAGTTTTGGTGAAGTTCCTCAATAAGTCACTGAAAATATTTAGTTAAATTTAACAAAAAGAACTAAAGGCAAGTGAGTTAAACAATTTAAAAGAAGAATGCAGAAACCTGGCACAAATCTAAGTAAATGATAAACATTTATCGAGATCATAAAAATATCATCAATAAATTTTAATTTAATAGCTATTAGCTATGATAAGACGATGTGAATGCGCCTTAACGGGCGCGATATCTAAGGCTAAAGTTTTTTGTACAGTTAGCTAAAATTCGAGGTAAAGCTGGGTTATACACCACATGAGTAGCATCTAATAATTTATGGATATGGATAATACAAATATGATAGTTATACTATACACACACACATACAAACACACACACATATACACACGAACCTAATATAGAAACAGCATCATAAACACACATAATACACATAGATATATATATATATATATATATATACATATATATGATACACTATATATACATATATATATATATATATATATATTTCATATGTATGTATGTTATGGATGTACTTTACAATAACATAACATACTTAAGCACCTATATGTAGCACGAGTTTTTTATATGTAAACCAAAAACAAATTATTTTATATACACAGTAATCCCGTAAAGAATAAGAAAATCGAATGAAATGAAGTGAATATGAAAATTAAATTCTAGGCTCAATATTGTCTGAATGTTTGACGATGAGAAATATCGAAGACAAATAGCAAATTCTACACAGTCAACAATGCACAGTTACCCTTAAAAATACTCGTACTACCTATACATCATGCTAGGGCAAATCGATCGTAACTACTATCCTGAACAGGCAATCGATTGTCTGGTCTTGAAAGTATAAATTATAAATATATCATATCTTACCCATGTTGGTTTTGTAGATATATCTACAGTTGATATAATCGAGAATGGCATTCTCCTATTTCAGGTTAGTGTTTTCGATGGTTTTGCACACAATTGATCTACACTTAACCACACCTATAATCCAACAACAAAAATATAGCATCTGAGCGAAAATTACTTTATTAACTTTCTAGACACACAATGAAACACACTCACTTACACACCTACACTCGCAACATTTTTATATGCTACAAAATACATACAAGGAGTCTAAAGGATCAGTTGGAGCCAAGTACTTACATACATGGATTTGAAATAAAGCAACTGCAATTGATTTACATCTACCAAAAACGAAGAACAATGAGGAATAAGAACAAGCTGTAGAGCAAGAAGAATATTCTTAGGAACACAATTTTTTCAATAAATAGCTAGCATCAGACTCAGAATCAGGCAGTAAACGCAACTCGACATCATGTGAAATCGGTGATAAAGACAAAATTCAAGTATATATGCGTATATACACATATATTTTGTAGCTATACAGATGTCGGAATTCAATTATACTCGTATGCAACCAAAAGAAAATATACAAAAACCAAAAATGAAGATGGTGGTGATGAAGTCATAACAAAATAGTTAAATCAAAATGTTGAAAAATTGAACAAAAAAATGAATTTGAAAGAGTAAATATAAAGTGCATAGGTTTATCTATAATTAAGTTCTATGCGACAACAAGAAGATGAACAACAACAACAACAACAACAACAAATAGCTGCTCAACGGTTTCGGAGCGTATTTCCAAAGAAAATTAAAGAAAACATTTTAGTTGTTAACAAATAGCTGAGCATTTTTAAATAAACAAAGAACAATGACAACTAATTAAGTTATGTAATTGTATTTACTTTTCATATTCTTTTTTACTCTACACCTAGTTATTTATATAATTTGTTACAATTTAGTTGTACTTAAGTATAAAACGTGAATAGAAGATAAATGAAAAACCAAAAACTTAAAATTAATACTAAAACGAAAAAACCAAAGAAATAAGCGGCAAAGCATTTAGGACAAATAATGACACAAGCCCTTAAATTAAATTACTTATATACAAGAACAAAAACAAAACCAAGAGAACAACAACAAAACAACAACACAATGAAATGTTTGAAGCATTTTTGGTGCCGTTTCGCTTAGACGAGGGCACCAACACCAACGTTTTATATAATGATGAAAATATGAGAAATTAAATATGTATACATATATAGAGTTACATATACATACTCGTATATAAAACATGATGTTGCATGTATGTACATGATGTAATAATTACATTGTGTATGTACTGATTATGTATAATAATGTATGTATTATATATATGTATGTATGATGGTCTCAAAATGAAATTCTAAAGTATTTAGATAAGCAAACAACTAAAATAAAACAGTTAAAAACATAAGTTAAATATTTAGTTGGAGTTGAAACAGAAATCACATGCAATTGAATAAGTATAATTAATACACTTCCCTACACACAAACAGACACAACAAACACACACAATCACACACATATATTTCATAAAAATGCACCAAAAACATTTTTTAATGCAACCCAAAAATAATGTAATGAAATGTTTATGAAACAAATATAATTATTGATAGTTGGTATTCCCCATCCAATAAAAACAAACTAACAACTCAATGCAAACGCAAATGCAAATTAAGCAAAAATTGGAAAATTGCACAAATTAACTTGCAACATCAAATTCTACACTCACACTCACACCCACACACACACACACACACAGACACACACATTTGAACATACTTATGGTTGTACACCTTATTGTAGTTTTGTATTTGAAATTGTTTTTTACAATTTTGATTTTACAGCTAGATGGAAAAGGAACCCAAATTCAAATTGAATGCAATACTCAACTCTTGATATTTACATAATTATCCATTTGATTTCTTGCTCAAGCATTAGTCGGAGAACGAGCTAATTTCATTTAGCAAGTACTAACTCTAAACAATCATTCTCAATTATCTCAGCACAACTCAAACTATTTCGGACTGCTGCAGACTTGCGACTTACTTGATTTTCTGCGATTAACTTGAAGTTTAACTGATTTTTTATACCATGATGACAGATGCTATGATGCTATTATGCTATAAATGGTATGAGTGCGTATCTATAATTTTTTGTTTATCCGTCCATTAAATAAAAGTTCCTAATTGCAATAAATGAATATTTGTTATGATTATTCACCTTGTCAGCAGCCAACAACAAACAACAAGAAACTCCCACGAAGCAGTCAATTCTTATCATAATTTGTATTTTAATTATTGATTCTCAAGTTGGCCTCTCGTCAATTACAATTTGTTGTCTCTCACTATCTTAATCTCTGTCTCTATTTCTCGCTATATCTCAACTTGTCTATCATCAGGCATTCGTTTTATTTATTGTATACTTACTGCACATTATTTTCGTTGCTCAAAATAACCAACCCAGTATAATATCCAGAAATAGTAGATAAGCAGGCAATATGCAACTGTTTAAAAATGAAATAAACCGAAAAGTGGAAAACAAAATAAATAAGCTAAAAACCAAAACAAAAAAAAGAATAAATAATTTAAAGCGTAATGCGTATGTAATGATTGATCACTGATCACAAATTTTGACTGTGTTAATTTCGTTATATATATATAAAAATAAAAATAAAAAAGGGCTAAGGAATGAAAACGAGAAGAAGAAACTAAAGACAAAAATATAATGAAATATCTATAGCGTATAAAAATAATTACACATATAACAAAACAAAAGAAAACAAAACACGCAATAAATGTTACAGAAAGATGAAAATCAAAACAAAAATGAAAATGAAAACCAAATAGAACCTATAACATTAAGTTGAATGCTAAATTAAATGCGTCAAATAAAGACAATGGGAAACATCCAAACCAAGAAGATAATTATTATAATATTGCAAATGAAGCGAATACGAATAAAGATATGTAAAAAAATTAAAATCACAAATGTGTTTTAATGGCCGAATACTTGGGGGAATTATCGATCGAGTTGGTAAGGCATTGTTGAAGAAAAAAACACTTCGTTTTCTGCAAGTAATGTGTTAATTTATTTATTTGTTCATTAAATAGAAGTTGTATGATCTCTCTTGAACATAACATACAATTCAATACGTTGCGGTATATTTGAATTAATTAATTTGTTAATATATAGATATATATTTATTAAATTAACTCTAAGAGAGTTGTTGCTCATACTATAATCAGTTTTATCTGGTGATCTAAGCGTTGAGTATTTCTTTTCTTGTAGTTATTCGATTTGCAAATTTGATTAGGCATTTCAGGTATAAACCGAGATAATTTGACTAAACTTGTTCGCTCCGAAAGACGCAAATAATTTAACTAATTAGAATAAACTTCAAATAACAACATACAACAATGCTATAGTGCTTATTTATATTCAAATAAATCATAAAATCAAATTCTCCTACGATGGGCACAATTCCTTATAAGTACACAGATGTGCTAACAATAAAATATACTTGTACTGATATCTGATCTGTGTTCAGCAAACCATAATAAATATCTCTGAGCTAGTTGAAGTACATACTTGTTTTGGCTGAAGTTGTTATTGTTAACTAAGCGTTGAAACAGTTAAAATATAGTCTTTTGCTAATATACGTTATCATATAGTTGACTTAGATATATACACACACACATATACTTATTATTGCTCGATTATTAACTGATATTCGAACACCCTTTTCGGGGATTGAGAGAGAACTACAAGTACAACGATTGTGACAGTTGCCTATCAAAAAACGATTATAATATACATATTTCAATATACCTATACTCTGACCTATTCCGAATTTCACTTTCTCAACAGTCCTACCGAAACATATATTGAGTAAGCTTTCCGATACTTTCGCAATTGAGCTACACTCCGAACTATATCAATAGAATTCGATTCAGGAAGCATACTGAATATTTGTGATGTCTTCAAATTGTTGCTATAGTGGAATTCGGAATACGCCTGTTATACTTATCATTTGCATTTCAGAGAGTTTAACATATTACAAACTAATATACATATATAAACAGTGATATATGAAGTATTTATGTATGATATAAGTATATCTAGATGTATATGGTGGTTTTGAATGATCATTGAGCTGTGTACACTATGGCGTCGTTGTATTGTGTATTTACTTCATTGAATATTGTATATAATTGTTACTTGTATCGGTTAGAAGACAAAGCGTCTCTCTGTTAGAACTCTTTGGAGACATTCTTAAATGCAAACAGAGCGGTTTGTTCAGTAGTATTGCTGGTGGTGGTGGTGGTGGTGGTAGTGCTGCTGCAGCTATGAGCGCCCTATATAGCTGACCGTGATTATAGTCTATATAGAAGGTGTCGTGCTCATGCTCGAGTGCCTAATAGATAACGAACAACATTAAAGTCGCCGACGCATATAAATGGTGGCCAAGCTGGAGACTAAGACAGACAGACATTCTTTAGGCGTTCGATTCTTTTAGATTCTCCAAGCGGGCCAACTGATTGGAGTCCAATTCCTCGGGTATGCTAGCCCGGCCACCGACCACCTGTTTGGGTGCCTCAATGACATCTTCAGCAGCGGCCTCGCAATTCATATCCAATTCGTGAGACTTCTCGCCTCCACCTCCGCCGCCACCTCCACCGCCGCTGCCTCCGCCGCCGCCAGCAAAAGCATCATCGAAGTTAGCATCGAAATTGGCCTCGAAGTTGGCTTCAAAGGCATTGCTGCCGCCTTCAGAGGCTGAAGCGCCGGAATTTGATTTCTCTGTAAATGGATCCTCGGCTTCGGGCAGCACGGGCACATCATCCGAGGCCGAGTCAGTGGCATCCTGGCTAGACGATGGATCCTCTGCGTTACAGGATACATGATACTCTGTCAGTGTTATGGTTACAGCTGGCCCCACTTGACCGCCACCATGAACAGCATTACCTTCTTTTGCCGTTGTCGCTGACTGAGATTGCTGTTGCTGCTGCTTTTGCTGCACTACTTTTGCCGTTGGCTTCGGCACAATGTCGGGCTTTTTATCCACCACTGGCTGCTCCTTGGGTTGCTGCTGCTTATCGCTAGCCGCAGGGGAC
The DNA here is from genome assembly GCA_035046165.1 of Drosophila rubida. Classification (NCBI taxonomy): domain Eukaryota; kingdom Metazoa; phylum Arthropoda; class Insecta; order Diptera; family Drosophilidae; genus Drosophila; species Drosophila rubida. The sequence goes on along the minus strand of JAWNOF010000021.1, from coordinate 6,459,624 downwards.
TTTGACTCCTCACTCTCTCCTACTGGTGGGAAAGATTTATCGGCACCGTCTTCAACCATTGGGGTTGCAGCGGTAACAATTATTTGTGCCATACCTAAGTTCAAAGTATTCGCAGTGGCGCCGCCGTTGGCCGCACCGCCCTCCGGCTTCTTGGATAACTGTGGTGGCGGCATGCTCGGCGGCGACTTCCCATCGTCACTGAGATCGTCCTGCAAATACATGAATTCATTAGATCCAAAATATTAACATCATAGGTATCTCCTTAATGTAGTTTACCTCCATGCCAGGCTCTTGTATAAGAACTGAGTTTGCATTAAAAAAAAGCAGAGAAAATATTTCACTTAGTCTCTTTCTCGTTACTCGAAATATATATTTATTTAAGAAAACTCCTTAGTCAAGTATGTAGAACGTTAAAGGCTCAATCAAAAGTGAAATTACGAGATTTGAACTAAAGGAATATGCTGAAGGGCTAAATACACTTAGAAAGGGTACACAGGATTGAAACCAAAAATTATAATAATTATACTATACATCGAATCCAAATGATATTTACACAATTTTTCATATGTGGTTTGATTGGGCCTCATGCGCATGCAATTATTAAAGCTGCTTTTAAGCTTTCGATAAGGTAATGTGAAAGAATATAAACAAATTTCTTTTTATTACTGTTGAAATATTGGATATTTTTTCGGACTCTCTAATTAAGATAGAAAGAATAGGCTTTACTTTTGAAATGGAGAGTGGGATTTTTAATTTTTTTAAGAAACTTTAGTTATGTTTTCAAATTGTGATAAAACTTTGCAAGTACGCAAGTTTTACAATTATACTATATATGATTTAATTGAGAAAGGGATAGAGATAGAAAACAGGCAACAGTTGAGTTAAGAACCATTTAAATTACACCAAATACTGAGTCAAAAAAGTATAGTAAGTAGTTAGAAATCAAACTGTGAATATGACTTAGAATCTTGTTTGCAACATACGATATCAAAAAGAGTCATATACATATATGTAGTTGTAGTATTTATATATTTTACAAAACAAATAAATAAGAAATCAATCGAAACTTGAGAATGGAATCGTAGGCAGTGGCATAGCAGGTAACACCAACACACACACATAGAGGACACACGTTGATAAGCCTAAAGAACACTGTAAAGAATTGTAGATAAGTTCTTTCCTTTTTCACGTCTCTTAACACATTTGTATAGACTTAGTTTTGGTTAAACATTAAAAGTTTTGGTTTTCTTTTTGGTTTTTGAATCGATTTGGATAGCACATTAACGGAGAGTGGTGGAGAATAGTTACAGTGATGGTAGTAGTGGTTTTGGTGGTGGTACGAGTATTTGGTAGTGGTTAGTAGTTAGACGAGCTGCACTTGAAGAATAAGTTTAGGTACCTCTAGAGAATATAGAAGCAGGTATAACAATACTTTTTTTTGTTTTGTGTATAGTGATATAAAAATGATATTGTACTATAGGAATGGACTGTGAGTGATATATAAGTATAAGTATAAGAGAATCGAGTTTTTCTTTGGTAGTGAGATAGATAAGGCAAGAGAAAGACGAAGAGCGGAAAAGTGTACATCTGTGGGTTGAACTTATTTACCTGGCGGAGGCATGCTGGGAGCTGCAGCGCCATTAGGTATATAACCGCTATCCCTATCCTCATCTGAAGCGCAATGAGAGCAAGAATAGAGGTCGTAATGTGAGTCAGCTGCCAACGAAAACTCGTTGTGATCGCTATATTACTCACCAGCTGTATCCTGTGAGGCAAACATGTCCTCCGTAATGTCAGACAGCTCCTGGGCGTACTCTGGCGGCAGTGCGGGTGCCGGCGGCAGGGCGAAGTTGGGTGGCGCCATCGGTGGCGGAGACTCGTCGCCACCATCGCTGAGCAGCTCGCCCATCTCGTCGCACTCCTCGACGACCAGCGATGGGAAATTGCCAAATTTGCCGTCCAGTTCGCCCTCCCACCAGCCGTCGTCGACACCGTGCGCGGTCTTGGTAATGATCTTGATTTTGTCGCCCTCCTCGAAGGTCAGCTCATCCTCGGCGGTGGCGTCGTAGTCGTAGAGCGCAATGCACCACTCCACGTCGGATTTGATGCGCTTTTGCGGTGCCATAATGACGGATACCTGGTCGGGTGATTGCATAGAGTCCACCGTTTGATCTTCATTGTCAACAGTGTAATCGACAGATGAGAATGAGATTTGTGAGCGCAATTGATTGCCTGAACTACCATTAAAGGCGCCACCGGCCGCGTCCTGCTCAATGTCCAGATAATTGTGTGGCACGTAACCCTCCTCGCCGCGATAGTTTCGGGCTCGCAGCCAGCCGTCGCCGTCACCCTCGCCGACCACCTCAAGCTGCTCATTCTCAACGATGGTCAGCTCGTCGGGATTTTGTGCCTGCAAATTAGAGAATCGACTTCTGTTAGCATTCAACAGTTAGCCCCGAAAACCGCGTCCGACTCACCGTGTAGCTGTAGAGTGCTGTACACTTGAAGATGGCCTCCTTGGGCTCTGGCACAATGGGATCATCCTTGTCCTCTTCCTCGGCATCCCAATTCACTTCAGTTGGATCATCCCAGCCGCCGCCACCGCTGGCCGCCATCATTGGCACTGGGGCCGCAGTCGAGGGCTGCGCACGTTCCCGTTCCTCGGGCTCCTCGTCACTGTCGCTGAAGGTGCGATCCCGTGAGAGTTGCTGCTCCTGTTTGGGCTTGGCAGAAGCAGCCGCACCACCAGCAGCTCCACCAGCTGCCTCCTCTTTGTCGCTGTCGTAGAACGAGTCAGAGCTGGGGTTTTCACCCTGACCGGAAGCATCGGTGCGCATGGAAATGGAGCTAGCGGAGCGTGTCAACTCCTGCACGCCCATAATCTCGGCCTCCTGCACCCATTCGTCCACATTGATGCCACCATCGCGCAGACACTGCAAACACGCCTCGGCCTTGGCTTTTTCCGTCTCGGAGCGACGGATTTGGTCGCGGAATTCATCGATTTTGGTATCCAGATCGGGGCCATTAGGATCATTGGGATCTGTGCGCTGGCCGGCATCCCTAAGCGACTGACACAACGCCAACTTCTTGGCATATTCCCGTATCGAAGCATTCTCCTTGACCACACGTCCAGCCAGGTTCTTCGCCTCCTTGGTCAGTGTCTCGGCAGCCGAGTCATGCTCTGTGGTCACCTTGCGCACCGGATCATTGTCGCATGCCTCAAAGTCGTACTGGATGTGCTGCTTGAGCACGGGATAGAACAGATAGCAGCATTGCAGATTGTACTCCCTCGTCAACTGCTGCGCCTGATCCCGAATCTTGCCAAAGCTGTTCTGCGTGGCCGAGCAGGTGAGCAGCTCCGTGCGCCTGTAAGTAGCAAGCGTATTTATTAACAGATTAATAATCAAGTATTGGAACGCATTAGTTTAAGTAAAACCTACATCGATCATTAATTTGGTATTATTAAATACTGTTTAACTTAAAGGAAATAGATTTATACAAATTTGCAATAAAATTAATAAAGTATTGGAACGCATTAGTTTATTAAGTAAAACCTACATCGGTCATTATTAAATACTGTTCAGCTTCTTAAGCGAATGAAATAATATATTAAACAATTAAAAGGAAATAGATTTATACAAATTCCTTGGAAGAGATGTATAAGATGGGCAGCGGGTGCTGTAAAAATGTTATTTAAAGGGAAGAGAAATTCTTCTCCAGCGTGTGTGTTCTTGGTTAAACAGAGAATACTTCTCGCACAATAAAGTACTATATCATAAGTCTACTATTTATGTATACACCCAGTTTAGTATAACAAAATTCGCTTTGGGGGATTCTTTCTTTATAGACTTTGTAATATACTCACCCCATTAGCATAAGGTACTCGGCGACGCGCTCAAACACATAGTTCTCCATGGTGGTCATCGTTGTCTGCAAGTCGACGGTGAAGTATCGATTCTGATGCGCATTGGCCGCCGCCAGACTGAGTATGTAATCATTGCGAGCCCCCGAAGACTTCTCCTCCAGCAATTCCTTGCGGGAAGTGACTCGGGCGCTATTCTTTTGCAGTGATGTGATGGATTGGAAAAAGGAGCCCTTCTTCTTCTTCAATTTCTCCTCAATGTCTTTGGCCTTGTCGCGCACATCGTGTGCACAGTGCTCCTCATCAAAGTAGGACTTTTTGGTCTTGTCCACATCGCCAACGCTCAAATGCAGCTCCTTCTGTACATTGACAATGCCCGAGAGTGACCGTTTGGCAATCGCTAGCTTATAATCCCGCAGCACCTTCGCCTCGTCGGCAATCTGTTGCTGGAACACCTCAATGGCAGCGAGTCGAGCACGTGCCAGTTTCTCATTCTCCTCCAGCACAGTGCGCCAAACGCTCCACATATTCCTATAAAATTAGTACATCGATTACAACTGATGAATCTATGACACCAAAGGGAAGAATCGGGCAATCACTTACCAACGCTCTTCCATGCCATCCATTTTGATGTCGGGTATATTTGGGATTTTCTTGTTGAGATACTGCGATGAGATCTTGAGCAGACCTTCGCTATATGATTTCTCGATGGCCGATCGCTTGATGGTGAACTGCCGTATATCCTCGAGCAGATCGCACTCATGCTGATTCTTCAGCTGCAACTTTGCCACCTGCTCCGTGTGCAAATTCTTCAGGAATTTCACGTAGTTACCCTGCACGAAGCGATGAAAGCGAGTGATTAGGATTATCGATTCATGTGAAAAGTTCTTATCTGGTAGGCTTGGGTTTTATACCTTGCGCGGCGGCGGCTGCATTCTGATAGCTTTTGGCTACTAGCACAACAAATGGACACAGTTCTATCAAGCGGAAGCGGTTTGTTGATCTCGAGCTCCAATCAAAAAAATGGCTTTACATTACCTCAAGCAGCTGCAAATGGCAAGTGGATGGAGAATGGGAGAGTGGGCGAGAGAGTGGGAGGTGAAAAAAGCATTTAGTTAATGGATTACCAAACAAAGCTTATGTAATATGTAGATGCGTGTTTGCATAGGAAAACTCATCCAAGGCTTAAATGCAATTTTACATAATCGCAAATGATGTCGAAAATAAATGGAAAACTTTCACAACTGTTCCTTGCCCGCCCAGCACCCCCCGTGCCCGTGTCTCTGAGCTTGTATCGATTTCTATTGGAGCAGAGAGCTCCTTAAGTTTTTCTTTTCTTTTTTTGTCATGCCTGGCACTACGTGTACAAGAAATTCTGGGAGCTAACACTTTTTTTGGACATGCTTTGTTGTTGTATCGAGTTGTCTACCAAATAGTTGATTGCGAATTTATTTTATTCATCAATTGAATAGGAATTTTCACGTTTTCACGCTGCGCGCTGTGTTCTTTGCGTACTTATCGATTTCGATTTGAATGCCGTTATAGCAGTTTTTCCACACATACACCAAACACCGTTAGCTGCTGCGCGAGAGAGCAGAGAACAGAGTGAGAGAGAATAAGATGGGTGAAAAGCAAGGGTGTGTGCTCAATGCCCAAGCATGTTCATTCATGACGTTCTTACAACCGACACATGCGCGCTCTGCGCTTTTAGCATTTTTAAATGCAACTGTTTTAAACGTGAAAGCCCTTTGTTGATAACGCTTTTTCTTACAAGTTGCACCATTTTACGTGTTCATTGCTTATCTGCACGAAAGTGACACGCATTCACTTGATAGCATACAACTAATGAAATATTGGGCTTTTGCATACTGATAAAACATAAGTATGTTGGCTATCAATAAGCTTTTTAAATTGATAAATATTGATAATTTACCAACTGATAAGCAGCCAAGCTTAAAAGTATGCAACGATTATTTTCAGACCATAAAAATATACTAACATGGTCACACTTTAATCGGGTCTGGGCAACTTTGATTAAAACAACTTAAAAAATGGCGCCAACTTATAGTCATTAGCCCAAAATTAAGTAAAGCATGTTGATTAACTTCATATTAAAAATAATTTTATAGTAATTAGTATACCAATATATACCAGAAAGACTGCACTGGAGACATGATTTTCCGCGAACAATCGATTTATCAACGAGCGCATGTGTGATTTTGCTATCGATATATCGCAAGCGGCACAGCTGATTACTGAACAAGAGTATAAATAGCAAAAACAAATCACTGAGTGGAACAAAAATGCTCGCGGGAACCGCGGTAGTGGGAGCCAAACGAAAACCTGTTTTCAAGTCAAGAGCAAACAAACAAAACGGTTGTGGCGCCGCTATAGCCAATTGTAAAAGTGGGCCGTTAGCGAAGAAGCAACAACAGCAGCAGCAGCGGAGAAGAGGTTACGCCCGAGTCCAAAACTGTGATTTCACTTTTTGTCAGTTTGCCACCGATCAGCAACAGCGACGGCAACAACGACGGCAACAGCAACAAGTGCAGAAAGTGTGGAATTTATGTGTCGAAATATCCAAACTAACGACAAGGAAATTGAAAGTGTAATTTTTGCATGAGATTCGAGTTTATTTACACACAACGATTACAAGATGCAACGCGCTACAACGCTGGTTATGCAACAGATGCTGCGACAAAGGATGCAGCCGATGCAGTGCCTCGTGTCTCGAGTGCCACTAGCAACTTTCACTCATCGTTACACGGCAACGTCAACGGTGACGAGCAAACAAGCGACGCCACCACCGAGACACGACTGGAATCGTGCGGTCAGCGAGGCGGAGCGTATTGTTGGCTACCCCACTTCCTTCCTGAGTCTGCGCTGGCTGCTCAGCGATGAGATTGCCAATGTGGCGCTGCACTTGCGCAAGCTGGTGGGCAGTGCGCATCCACTAATGAAGACAGCCAAGTATGTAACGGAATTCCCGATCCATTCGATTAACTACTAACACTCATCTTCACCAGGCATCTGCTGTACAACGGCAAGAACACAATGCAGGCCTGGGGCTTGATTGTGCTGCTGGTGTCCAAGGCAGGCGGACATGCTGCCAGCATACCTGACGTGGAGCAGGACAAGAGCGCGGGCGTTCTCCATTCGCAGCGCGCGTTGGCCGAAGTCACTGAAATGATTCGTATCTCCCACCTAGTGCACAATGTAAGTGTTCCGTTTACCTCCACAGTAGAGACCGTAACGCGTAGAAGCCGTAATAAGTAATTTTATGAAAGCGAGGTCTAATCATATCAAATTACCAAAAAGCCATAAAATTAATGATAATTTTATGTTGATTGAGCAAAGTTCACAATCATTATTTGCGATGAAAATGCATAAAACAATATTTCTTAAATAATGACATATAAACAAAGAGTGTTTCGAAAGAATTACTTATTGTTGACAAAGTACAATTAAAGTCATTGATTTTTTTATTGAAATCAATATACGAATTCCCACTTTTCAGAGCGTCGTTAACTTGCAAACGGGCACGCAGGCGGCGCAGGATGGCACCACCTTCGACGACATGTCCTTTGGCAACAAAATTGGCCTGCTTACGGGCGACTATTTGCTAGGTCACTCGAGTGCCGAGCTGGCCAACCTGCGCAACCAGGAGGTAGTCGAATTGATTTCCTCCGCTGTTCGCGACTTTTCCGAGTCGGAATTTATTGGTGAACGCGATGAGCAGAACAATCCGTTGCCCTTTAAGCCGGGCACCTTCCAGCGTCCCTCGCTCAGCGTTGGCGTCGACTTCAACGAGCACGACGTGCTCACGCCCATGCCCATTGGCCAGGTGATGGGCAATCCGGAGCAGGAGTGGGAGTGTCGCAACATACTAAATGCTGGCAGTTTGCTGGGCAAATCCTGCCAGGGCTCGCTCAAGCTGGCCGGCCAGAGTGAGGAGATGCAGCGTCACGCTTATCGCTTTGGCAAGCATCTCGCGCTCGCCTGGCAGGCGTGCCTGGATGCCGAGATCTTTCAGACACCGACGTTGCCACTGGACGCACAGTTCAGCTTGGTCAGTGCGCCAGTCTTGTTCCATCTGGAGCACGATCCCAGCATGTATGCGCTGTTGGAGAAGGGCAAGCAAACGGTGGAGCAAATTGACTACCACAAGATACACAAGATCATCATCGCTGGGCCAGCGTTGGCCAAGACAAAGGAGTTGCAGTGCAAGCACACGGCGGCGGCGCTCACGGTGCTCCAACATTTTCCGGCGACAGATGCTCGACAGGCACTGGAGAACATCATACTGGCAATGCAGGATTTGTGACGCGGGTGTTAGCACAAGTTTGATGGGTTCAGGTTTTAATTATAGTACAATGACATTAGCTTAAAGCGGACACAATTCACAATTAGACTAATGCAGAACATTAAGAACTAAGACAAGTTTTAATTCAACGGGCGGACAAATTTGTTATACAAAAATAAAGTCATTTTATTTAACAACCTTGTACAACTTTACACATAAGTCATTTTATTTAACAACCATGTACAATTTTACACATGTATTGACAACTAATTAGAAAACGGTATTTATGCATTCTGTTACTATTCACAGTAATATATCATTTATACTAATGTTTTTACATCCGCTCTGTAATATAGTTCGGGGAGCAGCTCTGGCTATAAATTCTCACTCCCGTCTATCTAAATATTAGATAATCAACGGCTGCTTATGCGCATTAAAATCAATTGCGGACATCGCTCGTACTCAAAGTACTGTGGGAAATTCAGCGGTATGTTGTCAATAATCCAAGGTTTCCTCACTGTCTGCCTGAGAAAATGCTCGTACATCGGGGCCACGGAATCGCAATCTTCAACGGTGAAAACGTAACGCTTCTCCATGGCCATGTAGATGCTCTTTGGCCTGCCCGACTTTTGGCCACGTTCAAAAATGTGCTCAATAACCTGAACAAAAGCATCGGTCAAAGTGTCATCGTAAACGACATCAGCTGCCATGATTACATCGCTGGCGTCTATGGCCGAAATTAACTGCTCAGTGAGTTGCGATCGGGGCGCCATAAAATCATACTCTATAACTGTCACCTGGCCACGCATTAATTTCGCATTGCGCTGCGCATTGCTGCGGATTAACTCGAGAATTTTACCCAGATTCACGTCGGTGCAGTACACTTGTCCACTGTTATGAATGGCAGCCGTGATGCTGGTGAGGCCAACGCCAGCGCCCAGCTCCATAATTGTCTTTGAGTCGAACTCCTTCCGATTCGCGAACAGGTAATCCGCTAGGAGAAGAGCACCTCGCCATACCTGTAGACCGACCAGTTTGATTTCGGTGGCCCCGGAATGCTCTATTTCAATGATGCCTCGACGTACACGCTGCACGTCTAGATCGCCATCCTTGTCGACGGTGGCGTCGCATTTTGTATCCTCTTCGCCAGGATAACGAAAACGAAACTGGGATACGAGGTTGCCGCCTCCACTGTCCACGGGCTGATAGTTGGTCTCGCTGTAGATTTCGGATCGTACGGTGTACATCTTGTGGGCGATGCTTGCAGCCGGAACAGACACATCTAACTAATAATTTCGGCAATTGTGCTGGCATCCAGCCAAAATCAAGAATAAAGGCTGCGACATTGATAACTTATTGTCGCCAGTGTTGTCAATGCACAAGTGAAGACATATCTCGCTGAACGAGCTTTCGAAACTAGCCAAAAAGCAGCTAAATTTATTGAAACACTAGCTGGAAGCTTTTATATGTGAGTAGGACATTGTCAACACTATGGCCTTGACCAGAGTGTGACCGCAAGCTGAATTTCATAATATCCAGATTTAAGCAAAAAAATATGTTACTCCCGATTATTGAAAATTCTTATTGTTTGAACTCTGAAACCCTCTGCTCAAATTAATTTGTATTGTAAAAATTTTAAGTTTAAAAATAGTAACTGTTGCTGTTAATTCACCGATATTTACCATGTAAAATCCAATTAATCTTGCATAACAAACTATCGTGTAGAATCGATAGTTGACAAACATGCAATAATAAATAAATTATTTTGAAGTATTGATTTGTCTCTATATGTAAAGCAGCGCTGTCATTTATTCAATATTTTTAATTTTCATTCAACAGTTGAAATTTTTTGATCATTTTAACAGCATACTGACCTTACTCTGTTAGTCATGTTTTAATTCAACATACATTGGTGCACTCTATATTCGCCATTTCGAGCACTGACCATTTCGAGTTTAACAGTGCCATTTTGAGCATAACAGTACCCTTTTTACATCAGCGTGGCAACGCAATTTTTGGGTGAAAAATTATTAAAATCGTTGTAAAAGTGCAAAAAACAGCAGTGCTGTGCATCGAATTAGCTCGAAATCAGTGCAATTACACATTTAACAAGCTAAACAAAGCAAGCTTGCTTCCTATTTCTTCTCCCCAAGCCTGAAAGTGTCACCGCCAAGACGTACGTGCGAAAAATGTTTTGGGACAAGGGTTATGCGCCCTCAGCCAACATAGAGGCGCTGTTAGAGAAGGAGGTTGGTATATTTATTAGTTGGTCGTTGCCCGACCAAGAACGCGATCTTGTTTTTTTTTTTTTTGTTGACTGTGCTCAGTTTAGCGGAACTAAAACGTTGCACTTGATACGATTTTTGCATTGATTTGTCTACAGAATTCCACGGTGGAGGAATTTCTCGACGAGGAGGAAATACTGCAGGAATGCAAAACGCCAAAAAAGAACCTCGTCAACTATTTAACACGGCCCGAAGTAATTAGACGACTTGTCGAACTAATCACTACGGAACCCTCTGAGGATGTGCCACTGGCGCAGCGTTTTCGCTATGCGAACATGTCATGTGAGATACTTACACTGTAAGTTCCGCCCCCTATAAAAAAAACAAGAACAAAAATCTCCCATTTTATACATCTATATATATTGTTTTTCTTTAATTGCTTTGCAAATTTCATACAGCGGCCTGCCGTCCCTGGATGAGAAGCTGCTGTCGGATGCGAATACGCTGCAGTTGCTGTATTCATATCTGGAAAAGGAACCACCGTTAAATCCATTGCTATCGTCGTTTTTTAGCAAAACGTTTAGCATGCTCTTTACCAAAAAGCCTGAACAAGATTGGTTTTTGTATCAACAAATGTGCCTACAACTTTTGGAATATATTAAATTGCAGACGAATTTTTTGGATTTAATTTGTAAACACTTCGACACACCGGTCATACCTGATTTAATAATGCAAATGATGAAATACATCGATGGTGGTCAACTAAAGCGCAACCTATACGAAGTATGACAATAAGTTCAAATCAAATGATCTTCGGACACACCGAAGTTAAGGTCTAAGGTTGAGGTTTGTTCCAGTTCGTCCATTTAATGCGCATTTCGTTAAGCAAGTAAAATGCTTGGAAATATATTTGGAGAGCTGCGGAACATATTTAACTAATTGACATCGATTTGTATAGAATTTCTTGATTGCTCACCTAACTGATCATCATTTTTATTGCAGTGGCTAACTGAAGATAAAATTGTAGAGAGACTGATTGCAATATTGCGTAATCCTCAAGAAACCGATAAACATGCAAATGTTGCGGACTTTTTCTGTGATCTTATTAACCAAGGTCGTCTAATGCGGCAAACCGAACAGGAGAACGATTCATTTGAGCCGGCCTTTGATGGCTCGAATCCCATATTGAGAAACATTGAATCCGTACAGACAATAGAAGCCTTGTTAAATGTGATTTTGGAACCAAACGCTCTAGAGAGCGCCATCTTATCAGGAATATCGGTTGTACTTACGCTAATCAAACCCATAACATTCACGTGAGTCATATAGCAAAACAAATAGAAACATTACACAACACAAGGTTTCCACCCCTTTCAAATTTCCTATAATTTTATTTTGACCCCTATTTAATGTGAACAGTGATGAGCCAAACTCGGATCGCCAGCGTTTGTTACAAAAACGGGAGCGTGAATTTCATTTGGAAGTACAGGAGACTGTGATTACAGTTATGGCGCCACGCCTACAGGAATTTGTGCATGTGCTCAAGAATCCACCAGCGGTATGTCATTAATGTTGCTCATTAGTTTCCATTTACATGAAACCTAAACCTTGAAATTGACTTTACAGAAACCCAGTTTGGAGACAACTGCAGCGGTACTGACGCCGCCATTTGGTAAGACGCGTCTACAGGTGTGTCGAGTCTTTACGGCGTTGTTGGAGACGAAGCACGAGACCATCCAAAAGGCGTAAGTTTTCTGAAAATAGGCTTCTGTCTAAATTTCGAGTTACTGAATGGAATTCTTTCTTCCTGTTAGTATTTGTGCCACCGACTATTTTGCCTTGCTACTGGACTATTTCAAGGAATACTGTTGGAACAACTTTTTGCACAGCGAGATGGAGAAGGCGTTGCATCTGGCCTTCTACAATGAGTTGTCAAACAACAATACCACCTCAACTGAGTGCACGGACATTTATCAGGACGAATATCTATTTGATTGCCTAATGAAACGCACTGAAGCTTTGGCGTCGTTCTCGACTGAGGTAAAAGCGAAGAATTCCACAAACGATGCAAAGCGCGCTGAGGGTGGTAATGAAGGCAAAGCGCAGAACATTGAACTGGAACCGGAATCCGAAACGGTGTCTGCTGAGCAAGCAATGCCCGACAGTGATCAACAAAATGAGAATGCAAATGCAACGCCAACGGCAGATGGTGCTGACATTAATCAAGAGAATCATATTACAAGCAATGATGCAGAGGGCACTGATGTGGCGCCCACTGCTGCTGCTATTGATGCTCAATCTCAGCCAAATCCGTCGACGGAAGCACCGCCAGCACAGAATGATCTGGATAAGACTAAGACGCCAATCAACAACCTGCCCACAGAGATGCAAACATATGTAAGCATTACAATTATTTGCATTTGCTCAAGATATACTATCTAATATCTGAGCTAGTGACTAATACGATTCTCGCCCCATTTATTATGACTCATTTTCAATTGCTTACATACTTTTCTGAAAGCACACACATAGATCTAACTAATAGAAAGCTGAACACTATAAATTTGATTTCTATATTTACAATCTTTGTAGCTGATTGTCAAGTGCCAACTGGTATCTAAATTGGTCAGTTACTGGCGTCACAATACAGAAGCGCAGTAAGTAGTCAGCGTCATTCACAACATATTTCGATTGGAATATAGCCTTTTTTTTTTGTATTTCTGTAGATCTGCCGAAAAAGGTCGGCGATTAGGCTATATGGGCCACCTCATCAAAATTCTTAGACATATTACGAATTGTATATCAGAATCTGAACATATCGCTGCCTTGATTGCCTCCAATTTCGCGGATGAATCGGAGCTTAAGCTCTGGCAGTCCCTGATCGATGCCGATGAAGGTGAATTCACAAAAGCGGTGTCACAGCAGAGCAAACTCCTGGCTAACTGCAATCCTCACGAGGACAATGAGTATAGTGCAGGCCATTCAAAGGATTTTCTCTCTGAAAATACTTGGGATATTAGTACAGCGTCGCACAGCAATGTTTGCTATAGCGATCTGGATAACACACTGCAAGACATTGTATTTACCATGGACAACGATCAGTATATGTTTCAATTTGGCCAGAACATTGACGACGATGACGATGACGATGATGAGCACGGTGGCAGCGGTGGCGATGGCCATGGCCATGGTCACGGTATGTTCACTAAGAATTCCATCACTCTCAACAATCTGGCGGCCGATCCCTGGGAAATGGACGTACAGTTTGCTGATATTACTGGTGCCTCTACGGACGTGAATACTGATAATGCCAGTACTGGTAATTGGGGAGCGGACTTCAACAGTGACAACTTCGCCGACTTCGATGCGCATTTTAGCACTTTTGGCAGTGATTTGGGCATGCCACATACACAAGTACCTCCTCCTTCCGAAGCATCACAATCGAACGAAGTGAATGAGCTGTCTATAAAGACCAACAGCGATGAACAGCAAAGGCCGACGCATAACGAGGATGATGTGTCCATGACTGCAACCACAAAAGACGACCATCAGGCAGAGTATGACAACAATGCCAATGTGGAGAAAGCCGCCAGCGATAAGTTTAGCGAGCTAAACGATGTCGATACAGCTGCAACAACAGCTTCTGCTGCCACATCCATTGTCAGTAGGCTGCAGTCGGTGCTGCTAGCGGGCGAGGAAGACTACGAGGATGATGAAGGCATGTGGACAAAGCCATTGGGTGGCAACAACAGTCTATCTGCGATGGCAACCGATCAACAGCCCGCCTCAATTTCGAATGGACCCAGTAAAATTACTGAATTGTAAGAATACCGAATACCATGCATACGATTTACTTTAAGGTTTCCCTGTAGAAGCTAATGCTTTTATAACGTTGAATTGCAGCAATCATGCCAACGACAACAGCACCAGTAACGATGCTCGCGACGATAGCAACATCACAACCGGATCCGAACAGGAGCAACAGCAGCTGCAGCAGAAGTCTGAAAGTATAAATGCGTCGGCTGCTAAAACCTATGCTGAAAATGCGACAACGACAACATAAATGTGCCGACACATACATACATACATACACACCCACACGCATGTACAGGCACATTGATACAACCCCATACATAAATACTACATCAGCGATTGCAATTTGTATAGCATAAAATATGTCGAAAAGTTGTAAACATAAAAGCCTTTGATTTGCTCTTTGGTCATCTCTTATACATAATCATGCATACATATTTACATACCTAATTGAATATATATATATATACACTACACTACACTACACTACATACTACTACTATACGTACATACTATATAGCATTGATGTACATATATGTACACCTCTATATACATAAACATATATATATTGTACACATAGGTTGAAAATGACAACAAACGATTGTGTATTTGTAAAGCCCGAGCCCGCCCAATTCAATAGCAAAACGAAAAAACAAATAGTGAAAGTGAAGTGATGATGATGATAACGAATTGGAAAGTATGTTGTTGATTCCTTCTATTCCTCGCTCATCGTATTGCCAATTTCCTATTTATTAAAATAAGCTATATCTTGTTTTTGTATCTTTATTAGTTTCTTCTACAAACTCTACAATACTCTCAATGTGTTAGACAACAAATGAGCATTACTAAAAGTACCAGCATATAAATTTTGTAATTGTTCTTAGCTTGGTCTGAATATACTGATGTACTAAACTACGTTTATTATTTTTGTAATGTTTAATTGGAGACTTGTATTTATTGTATGTATTTTGAAACAAAACCAAAAACGCTAAAATCTATACAACAAGCATACACATACACAATATATACACTCACACACATGCTGCAAGCACAATTAGTATATATGTATATACTATTATGTCCCTTACTCTTATTCTTTTGTTTTACCAATTGAGTTTCACCAAAAAATGTATTCAACGTCGAAAGTACAAAACTGAGAACTAAAAAACAAAAACAAAAAACGACAACAGCAAGCATTTTTGCCACGACACGGATAATCTGAGCATAAAACATATTTATATATGAATCGCATAAACTATATCCTTTTTATACTTTTTTAATTCAAATGAAAAAAAAATGCAAATCATTTAGACTTTCCAAGAAGACATTTTATTCGTACCATATACATATTTATATATATATATATATTTTGTATAATTTTAATCAGCTTTGTTGTTGCGTTTGATATATTTAAATTTGTCGCCTGAGAAATGTTTGTGTTAAAACGAAATGATAAACAATTATGCCATCTTTTGCTTCCAAATAATTACAATTATATTTACGTTTAAAAAATAAAAACAAAACTACTTAAAAAGTTAAATTGACGTTTATTTTACATCATTTTTCACATCCCTTGCACAATAATTTTGATTAATTGTAACACATAAAACTAATGCAAATTAATTGGAAGGTCAATAGTTGAGGACGCAACATATCAGCTAAACCGCTAGACCGCGTTCTTGCAATGTACTCGTAGAGATCGCGATAGAATTAAAAATAAATCCCAATAAAAAATTTAACGCGGATCTTCATTTTAGACAACTGCGAGGGATTTGAATGACAAAGTTATAAATAATTCTATTATAATTACAAGGTATCCAAAACTTTAGTCGTAAGTTTGAGGACTTAAGAATGTATGCTCGATCCAAAAAACAAACAAAAAAAAATCAAAAACAAAAAAAAAACAAACGCTTGCACAAATTTCAAATCGCTTGCTTTTATTTTTGCAAACAAATGTATATGAAACATAAAAAATGTTAAAACTATCTCTGATGAAAACTGTGATAATTAAATGAAGTTGCAGGGTATTTGATAAAATGAAAAAAAAAACAAGAAACACAGATTTAAGTTTAACGCATTGTGAAATGTATCTTAACCACGAATCCAGAAAAAAAACAAAATGAATTTTCGTTGTTGGCACACAGAAACACACGCATACATCACACACATCACCACGAATTAAATACACAATACAACAAAACAGCAATAATTACTGCAATAAAGTCTCACGTTGAATAAGGCGGCCCACGGAATAGCGAAATTCTCACTTATCAGAGATTGATTCAATGTAATAAACGATTAAATATTTGAGTTGATTGATTGATCTAGCATAAAATATAAAAATACTCAATTGAAATCGATGTATGTAATAGTATATTAGCATATACAGTATATATATAGTATACAAATATGTTCTTGTGTTGTCTTCCCTTCATATGAATGATGTATTTGTTTATTATCCATCAACCGAATCCTTCCCTTGTGCAAAATGCCTTACCTAATGCATTGTAAACTTCAATGATAACTGTCGAATTCAATCGGAAAGGGTTAACATACGTATAAAAATTGTTGTAAACCATTTAACCATATGCAAGTGCATATGCGTATGTATTTGTATTTGTATTTGCATATGCATATGTTTGGGTAAGTAGAAATGTAGTTTTACTGCATACTGTGTGTCTTTTATATAATAAGCAAGCATTCAACTTGGACACTGAAAGTATTACACTTAAGCTGATTTACTAAAATGAAATTCAAATACAAACAATTAATTTGAAGTAAACAAAATTGTAGACAAAGTCTTGTGCGCAGCTTTAAGCAGTTTGTTTAAGGGCATACAAATTAATGATACTTGTAATAATTATAATTATTAACAATAAGAATGCAAAATACCAAACGTCCAATATGTTGCATGGATCCCATGCAAACAAACTAACAACAATTGTGAACATTAAAGTCTTCAAAACAAAACAAAATAATGAAAAATAACACATTGACACGCTCTTATCTATAGACATACATATGAATGTACAAGTATATGCATGACTTTTATTATTAACAATTGCATTAAAAATTAAGAGTGAAAAAATATAATACAACTTGACGTACATTTTTGTCTGTGTGTTCAGCAGTTCAGTATTTCAACTAAGCCAACTTAATAAAGTACCCAAAAGCCCAAAAAAACAAAAACAAAAAAAAATTCTTTAACAAAGGTTTCCATTTGAAAACCAAAAAGTGAATTAATACATTTAAAACGTAGTTATGAACGAAAAAGCTTAATAAACTAACTCTACAAGAAGAACAAAAAAGAACAAGCGGGAACAACAACGATGAGCACGCAACTGTAATAAAACCGAAACCATGATACGATTTAAAAATTCATAAAACCTATACACATCTACCATAATTAAAATAAATTTTCTTAAGATGACCTCTAAAAACAAATAAATAAAAATATTTTGTTAATGCAAAATAAAAAAAAAAATTGAAAATTTGACATTTGTAAGCAAGAAAAAAACACAAAAAATAAGCAAATAAATAAAAAACAAATTTTATATTATAATACCAAAACAGAACTAAAAACTAATTAGTAAATAGTGAATAATGAATCGAACCCAAGTGTGCTTCATGTAAGAATTTACGTTACAATTTTTACAATGCAATAAAAAACTCAAATCTCAATATCCCCAAGTAAGCGGTATACTACATGTATGTATTCCTAATTAAATGTCTTAACTAATTACGATTGGTGTCTATTAACAATATAGTATATACACGTATACAATTACATTGTATTAAATAACGAGTAGAGACTTGAAGAAAGCAACAAACATACAAACACAAACGTATCGTATCGTCAAAATATCCAACCTACATACTTAGCAAAATCATGAAAGAAATGTCAAAGTATAAGTGCTTTTCGGTGATAAATGCACACACACTCACACACACACACAGAGAGACAAACTCACCCAACTACACACACGCATTATATGTTCATAGTGTGCATACTAAGATCTACATAGTTCACATCGCTTGCTAAACTCATTTGCTTTAGTTCACATTGTTTGAGTTGTCAGACAAAACTATTTGAAACAACCCCCAAGGGACACTCCGGAATAGTCATTCCTTGAGGTAGTGCCTTAAACTTTGTAGGAGTGTGTAGAAACCAAACTGCGACCATGATAAACAAGTTTGTTCAATATTCAATAATCACTAAATAGTTAACTTTATGCTCCG
Organism: Drosophila rubida; assembly: GCA_035046165.1. Taxonomy (NCBI): domain Eukaryota; kingdom Metazoa; phylum Arthropoda; class Insecta; order Diptera; family Drosophilidae; genus Drosophila; species Drosophila rubida. The sequence continues at coordinate 6,441,182 of JAWNOF010000021.1, read as the reverse complement.
ATCTACATATTAAATAATTAATAATACTATATACACCTTCAATCACACTCATACATTGAATAGATATTTATAACTATAACTTACCGTCGCATTTTCTATCTATAATGATAAATCTTGTATTTTTGAGTGTTTTTCGTAGTTCACTTAATGTTTTGCTCAACAGATTTTCTAACACACATACACACACACACATACGAAGACACTTGATACACACACGTATATGCTTGTATGTATACATATACATATTGTACAAGTATGTGCACATATATTAATAGTTTAGTAAGCATAAGCTTGTGATTGCTTTGCCCTTTCAAATGTACTGTATTCGTAAATTGAGTGAATGTGAATGAATAGCATTCGTATGTATTTATGTACTCACATATGCGATGAGTGTACATCCACATAAGATGTACCTATATGTATATGCGAAAATTGTTCTAAAATATTAGCGTTTATTGTCTAATAATATGATTTGTGAATTATTCAAAGGACATTCACTTTGATTTCATATTAAGAGTTACAAATAAAATTTATAAACCTATTTGATTGTATTGCGCAATTTGAATAAAGTTTCGTTGAGATGGATTTCAGAGATGATGATTTGGAATATACAAAAATTGAATTTATTGAAAAGCAGATACAATTGGAATAATATAAACAATGGGGATAACATTACAATATTGGTACTTATGCTACGGGTATCAAAAACATTAACTGCTGAGTGCAAAGTATGATTAACAAAGATTTACTTGAAACTTAAACTTGAGCTTGAGGCAAATGAGCGCCGGAAGGATGGAAACCGTTCTCATCGGCGGTATATGAGAGATCGTAGGTGACACCATCGTCGCCAACATACTTGACATTGCCTCGAACAGCCAGAGACTCGTGGTCGGTGTTTGGGTTGTTAAGGACGCCCTCTTCGTTGCGTTGTGTGCCATCAGAAGTTTCCACCGAAAATTTGTAGCCGTCGGGCGAAACATCGGAGTCGTATTTAAGGGTCTCAACATCGTTGGTAGGTGCTGCAACGGCCACTGCGCAGATGGTGACAAAGACGATGAGGAACTTCATGTTTGGATAAAGTGTATTGGTTTTAAGCTTCAAAAGTAACTAATAATTTTGTAGAGGATCGCCGGTTATTTATAGTAGATTCAACACCCGACTAACTCACATAGCATTGACATAATTATAAATGCACACATAACTTACCGTCGCAATTTTCGTTATCTGAACAAATCTATTATGTTTGAGCATTTTTCGCAGCTGAACCAAAAATTTGACTCGACAGGTTTTTGCACAGCTACATGAAATCTATGTATGTACATATGTATAGTGTATATCTCAAACATAAATAGATTAGTGAGCATAAATTAATAGGTGTTTGGCTCTCTTTAAACTACTGCATTCGTAAGTTTAGTGGGTCTGAATGAATAGCATTCGAATAGAGTGTTAATTAAGTGTTGCGTTCCCGAAGTATTCGCGTTAATTTTCTATGAATCGATTTAAGTTTGCAGTTTGGCTTTGCACATTTTTAATACACTTAACACATTTCTCCGTTTTTAATTCAGACGACAGAAAGCAGCTGAGCTTGGTCTGTGTCTGTAGCTAAAAGAAGTTATGGCAGCTCCTATTCTTGAGACAATTGAAAACACAATTCTAAATGCAAATAAAAATGATCAATTTATTTAAAACTTATAAGCGTCTGACTTAAGGCTGGGGCAAATGAGCACCCTGAGGCTGGAAACCGTTCTCATCAGCAACGTATTTGACTTCGTAAGTCACACCATCGTCACCAACAAACTGGTAGCTGCCTTGAACGGACAGACTCTCGTGATCTGTGCCCTCATTTTCCAGAACGCCTTTCTCGGAACGCTGCACACCATCAGATTGTTTCAGCCTGAAACAAACAAATGCAAAAAATATTGTCGCAATCGATTTACTTCAGCAATCTTCGGTCACTTACTCGAAACTGTAGCCGCCGGGCAAAACTTCGGAATCGAGTTTTTCGATCTGAACTTCGTTCGTAGGGGCTGCAAGAGCCACAGCGAAGAGGGCGACAAAGACGATAAGGAACTTCATGATTAGATAAAGTGCAGTGGATTTGAGACTTCAAAGGTAACTACATTTTGTGAGGCGACGAATCTGATATTTATAGTAAATTCAAAGCGCAAAGGAACTGGATTAACTTTGGGAATAGAAAAGTATAAAACAAGTATTATTGAAAAGATGTTAAAATTTTGCATTAATTAGCTTTTCGGATGCAAATGTTTGCCGCAACTTATTTAATGAATAAACTAGTCTTTATGTAATTAACTCATTCGATATGATCTTTGCGCGCTTGCTAAAGCCAAAAGCAAATACTTGATAACTATGGAGCTCTTAAATATGTCAAAGAGCATTGTTTTAAATGAAAAGACCATATTTTATAGTATTGTGAATCGTATATTTAATATTTGGATTCTCAGTCAAGATTTACTACTTATCGCCTGCAAAGGTAACTTGTTCTCGATTTTCAGTAGCCGGTTCTCAGCTTCCATCTCCCACTTCCCCCCATTCACTTTCGTTATCACAGCCGTGCGCGCCAAAGTATGCTACACATTTGTAACAATTGGTTCGTGTCTCAGCTCTGATTGGACATTGCGGCGCCTGTTGCTGTCGTTGCCGTTGCCGTGCTGCTTGTCGCATGCGTTGAGTTGCCGCCACCATGTCGCGTCTCCATGTGCCGCTGTAGATCTCTCGCACGCGCCAGTGACTTGTGGCACAACTGACATTGGAAGCCGGGCTCCGGATCACTGTCGACATTGATGTCCACATCGCCGCTGTCTGTGGCTTGCGTCTGCAGATGGAGGCGCACATGCTTGTTCAGATTGCTGGGATCGCCGAAGGGACGCAGACAGAACTTGCACTTGAGTGGCTTGAATCCGGTGTGGGTGCGTATGTGAATCTTCAGGCCGTACTTGCGAGAATACACCTTGCCGCAGTAGATGCACAGGTGGCCCTGCTTCGACGCACCCATATTGCTGACAATCGCCTCGATCTGCGCGGCCGCATTCATGGGATGCCCGGGCAGCGGCGCGGCCATTGAAAGGGAGGGCAGATAGGAGAGTGTGGCCGACGCCGTGGCCTGCGCGCTGGCCAGCGGCAGCGACAACGACGGCAGTGAACTCATGGGCCGAAAGGCGGAGAAACGTGCGGGCGCTGCAAGTGGTGGTGCGGCTGGCGGAGGTGGCGTGCGTGTGGGGGATGCCGACGACGTGGACGTGGATGTGGCGGGCGGCGGCGACAGCGGGATGCTGGTTGTGGCCGCCGATCGCGTTGCGGACTTGAGCGCATAGTGCAATCGCATCCAGAGCAGGTCCATCACACTGCGACCACAGCTGAGCGCGAGGTGTATTTTGAGTGGATGCGGCGTCTCGAAGGTCAGGTGGCACAAGTGGCAAGTGTAGCGATTGTTGCCCTGTATGTTGAGGGGCGTGAGAAAGGGTATGCTCATGAGCAGCACCAGCTCTTCGCCGAACCAGGCGACAATTTCGTCGTCGCGCGCCACATCGCGCACTAGACGTATGCGCAATTGTCCCGCGTGCAGCTCGAACAGCGCGTTGAAGCTGTAGATGTCCTCCGACAGCTTGATCTGCCTGAGCAGTGCTGCCGACACTGCCAGCTCACCGTTCAGCAGCTCGCAGTGGGCGTGCTCATCGCTGGGCGTGGGCGTGGCCATGCAGCTGAGCAGTTGGGCTGTTGCCACGCCATTCGAGCACGTGTCCTTCGGCGTGTATTGTGCGGTGTAAACACCTGGTCGTAGACTTGGGCGCATACGCTTGCCATCGTTGAATGTCGTCGTAGTTGTTGTTGTTGTTGTTGGCGTTGCCGTGGAGGCTGCTTCTGCTGCCAATGTTGCTGTTGCTGGTGTTGTGGTCACGCCACCCGGCAGCAACTGTTCGATGCGAAAGATCATGCTGGAACTGGAGCTGGAGCGTTTCTGGGCCTGTGCTTGTGCTTGAGCCTGGGCCGGCGACTCATCTGTGGTGTGCATCGCTCGCGCTTTGATTTGGTTCTGTTTTCCAATTGGAAGGCGCAGGCTGCTTTTATACGGCACAGGCACAGCTTCCGCCCTCTGTTGCTCCTGTCGCGTGTCCTTGCCCGCCCCGCAGCCGCTGGATTTGTTACGGCTTGCAGTGTCAAAACACTAGCGTCAAGTGCAAGAATTCCCAGCCAGCCCGGCAGTCTGGCTCGCCTGACATTGCTACGCACTTTGCGACCGCCTCACTCACACTCGCACTCACACTCAGGCGCTGGCACAGCGAACCAGCCGTCCAACCGGGCATCCCTTTTGCGCCAGGTCCTGGTGCGCTGCCTGGTCCTCAGCCGCATGGTGGTAGCTCAGTGCTCGCTGTTGTTGTGCGCGGCGGCAAGTGCAACATCATGTACTCTGGCACTAAGGCACTAAGCCAAGCTAAGCGTCCCTGTAGCAAGTGTGCGTATTCCTATGCCTAATCCTCTCATACCGCGCCCCCTGCCCTTCACCTCCCACCACCCCCTGAGCGTTGGCCCTTTTTGGCTTTTGCCGCTGCGCCCAAACGAAAATGTTTTTAATTGAAATTAAACGATCGTTTGTTGTCCTTGTCCTTGCCGTTGTTGTTGTTGTTGTCGTGCATTCGTCGTGTTATTGTTATTGTAATGCCACCATATACAAATCGCATTCGCTTTCGTCAATAGCGCCGCGTCCTTGCATCCCCTGTTACAGCCGCCCCAGCCCATTGATAATGCCTTAATATACGGCTGTGTATCGTTTCACTATTTGTGGTTTAGGGTGGGTCGTGATTTTCGCTCGACAGCCCGGCACTCGGGTTAGACAGCGCCCAAGGGCGGCAGTATCACTTGAGGTAGTGATATTTATGAAGAATATCGTTATAATCGCAGAATCAGACTAAATTGATATTCGGCTTAAATTGACATTAGAACATTGGCTCTATTTTTTCTGTTAATTGAATTTGAAATCAGAAGACATATTTTGTTCTTTTATAAACCTTCATTTCAATCAATTTTGTTAATATTTTCACTACTGACTCGACTTAATTTGTGCTAGCTATTAATATGATGGTCTGCAGAATACGCTGATGTCAGAATATTGCAATTTTCTTATTTGTTTAAGTCAACTAAGCTCACATTGTTTGTTACAATGTGCTTCAATTTAGTGTAAATCTGAAAACTATTTTTAGTATTCCACTAACTGAAAAGTGTTGTCAATATTGCCTCCGCAACCGCAGTCTCTTGAGTCCGCTCCTGTGCAGACTGAAATATGCTACGACACTAATGTTTTCATTATTTCAAAGCCACCAACCCCGCCCGCAACAAATACTCGTATGCGCACAGCGATCAACAGGACAAAGCGAAAAACATGTGTTGCCAGTCACACAGGCTCAATCGCTCAAGGGGTGGGGCGGGCTGTCAGACCAACCCGCCCTCAAGTGAGGTGAGCCAGCCAATTTGCTCGTTTCGAAAACTCGGGCCCAAACCCAGACCTGGTTAAGTGGAAGCCAGTGAGAGGGAGACCGACACAAGCCAAGTTTTGGTTTGGTGTTTGCTTGTTTTTAAATATATGTAATTGGGCCACAATCTGTTTACAGCTAATGTGCCAATTGAGTGGGCGCCTATTTTCTGCGATAGACGTAGCCGCCTCCACCGCCACCGCCACCAGTTTCGTTGTCGTCGCAGCCATGACAGCCGCCGTCAGCAGCAATTTTGTCCAGAGCCTCCTGTATCTCGATGGGAATAGGCGGCGGCGTGGGCAGGTGATCGCCTTGCGGCTGAAAGCCATTCTCGTCGGCAATGTAGGTTAATGAGATCTGCTCGCCCTCGGGACTGCTGTAGGAGAAGGAGCCCTCAACGCTGATTGCCTCGGCGCCTTCAACGCCGGCATTCTTCAGAGTTCCCATCTCCTCGGCCTTGATGCCGTTGCCCGTTTCGTATTCGTACTTAAGAATTGTTCATTTATTTATTCATTTGCATTTATACTTGTGGCATACGTTACCTTGTAGGAGCCGTCAGCGTTGATTTTTGACTCCAGTTTGATAATGGGAATGTCCTGCCCACCACCAGCAGCCCCACCATTGCCCCCATTGCCACCACCATTTGAGGGCGGCAGGTAGTTTTGATTGCCATTGCTTGGCGGCGGTCCATAGCTA